>CM065937.1:7492500-8825719 GCA_033459515.1 Theretra japonica
TTTATATAAACGACACACGTGAAAAAGCATCTACCACGCCACGAGAAACTTGCACATAGGTCCTCACCATTCTCAGTCTCAAGGTCACGTTGACGCTGCAGCGCGATGGGTGCACGAGATGCTAATAACACGCCCCCGCAGGGCGTAATTCTGTCACGACGAATTATACTCCACTCGCCGCATTCGAGTTCTGAATCCAACACAGATGAATCCAGGAAGGTCTCTGTCACGGCTACCAAATCATGTTCGGATAAGGCGAGGTTGTTGCGCCACATAGAAAGTTTAGTTTTCAGACCACGAACATTTTGGTAGAAAACATTAATATGGCTGATTTTATTGGTTGGACTCACGAAATGGCTGTAAGTTCGACGAGGCTCTTGTAGGAACCATAGGCTTTGTGGTATTCGATGACTTCTTGTAGTTGATCCAAGGCTTTATTTTAGCATTAATTGGCCATACATCACTTGAGTAACATGTTTTAAAGTAGGCTATGGGAACACCAATCTTGTAAGATTTATAATCGCCACGAGTAACAAGTTCGTCTACAGAGCACTCGCCAGTAGGACATAGTTGCAATAAATATTGACGAATTTCATCCGCGCTCGAAGCCATATTCCATAGATGAAGAAACTTGCGCTCTGCAACAGCCTTTACGTATAAAGATGCAGGGTCAGCAGTCCCGTGTAGTACCAACGGTCGTCTGTTCACGGGTCTTTTTGGTTTCATTTCATTATGTGTTATTTCGTTGCTCGTCAGCTGGGTTGGAGTAGGTGGGTGGTCTATATCCGGGTATTGTGAATGAAAATTAGATTTTGCGTCGTTGGTTAATTTGGTGGTAGGGGGAGATTCATTCTCAGGCTGCCGTGACGAAATATTCAAGTTACCCTTGTTGGTTGGCTTCAATTGGTTTTTAGCTATCTTGAATTTGCTGGTATTTTTGTCACAAATTGGAGAAACTAGTGTGTCGCTAAGTGAACATGATCGATCCTCGATGGTATTGTCAGCGATTTCTTTAATGAAGTAGTCGTTAGTTTTATATATTTCGATAATCTGGTTTAATTTATCAACTTCCACGGCATATTTGTCTAGTTTAGTTTCATGACTAACGATTATAGAGATGGCTTTAGCAAGCTGGTTACCGAGATTAGCTATCTCTAACCGCAAGGTCCGAACTTCAGATATAAGATCATTGGCGTCAGCAAGTTCTTTTGCCGCAACGGTATTCGCGGTCGCTGTTTGCTTCGCTGGAATATTCGAATTATTCTTCTTCTTTACTGACCCTACTGGGGTGAGACAGTTGTCACCACCTTTTTTGTTCGCACAGCAACATTCAGGGCATATCCATGATCCGATGTCGGACTTTGTAAGATTTTTCTCTCCAATGCACAGGCGATGGTAAAGTTTACTACAATTTACAAAAGTGCATCTTAAATGCATTTCATTGGTGAAAATAATATTGTTGCACGCTGAACAATCCATATTGCACGGTAGCGTAATGTGCGTGAAATGCGTGAGTAGTGGGCGCGTGAGCAATACGATTATATACAATAATGTGTATTTATGTATGTACAGTTTATTTATTGAATGAAGGTTCTGCAACAGTATACACATAATTACAACTAATTCTTTGCTACTGTAACATTCTGACTCATATACCACTTAAAGGAGCACACAATACTTTAAATAAATAACACACTTAACTATACAAAAACAAGGAAAACTTATTATCAACATTAAAATTATAACTACTTATGAAAAAAAAATCATGTCTGATATTATTTTTTAAAAATATTGCTACTAATGCATTTTCCTTATTTTATAAACTAAAGTCAGGGAACCTTGACTCGTATCGACATTCCATTGAGTAGGGTACCTGTCGTGAGAGTGATTGATCGCCCGCCATATTAAAAACTAAATGAAGTGCTTTTTAAACGTACTCAAACATAGCGGGGATAAGTGAGGTTTTTGCATGACTTTGTGAAGTTATAAAGGGATGTTTTAACGAGGTTTCGTATGGTAGTTATGAACTAACGACATCGGAATAGGCGCTTTTTGCCTAAAGAAAACGCTAAATCGATCAGTCAGATTCTGTTGACCTATGCCATACGGGACACCCTATAGACCTACATATATTTTATAGGAAAATATTGTCTAAATGTTCTTCATAATGAGGGGAAATTATATTATTTAATTATAAGCAGTGGTTACACAAATAAAGAGGAGGTATTGTGTAGTTAGCCACTATTTTTTAAAAGGATACACACAGTGGTCTTCTGCAACGCAAAGGTATGATGGAATTCAAGGGATAACCTGGAGCCTTTGCTGCAGCACTATTACTTTTTTAGCACCAAGTGAAGTAAAAATGAATTTCTGAGTTATATATTTTTTTAAAAAGAAGCGTTAGTAACGTTCTAATGCGGAGAAAGGCTTTTTAAAATATTATGCTACAATTAGACAAGCCCAGAAAATCATGAAAAAGTAATAATAATATGTTTCGAGTGTTAATTACTATTAAAAGGAGTGGAGTATTTGTACCCTGTAACCGGGTCGGACTGCTGGTGTTTCATACATAATTAATGTTCTGTATGATGAAAATAATAGGGTAAGTGCCGGATGCAAAACTGCAATTCATTGTTTTCGGCCTACGATGACGGGCAAAGAAGCCCCATCAAGGGAAGGGAAATGGCTTACATAACAACCATAGCTGCTGTATTGGGGCTTTAGGGACAAAATGTTAAAGCAGTGAAGGTATACTAAATTATATTCAAACTCGAAAAACTATTGACCATTTTTCAATTTGATAAAAATATTTTTAAGATGACTAGAATATTCCGTGGAATATTAGTATGTTTTTTGGTGTGAAATGGAGTTAAAATATACCTGCATGTAAGCGAATAAAATTTCTGATGATTTATTGCCAAATTCATAATATGATTAACATTTATCGACATGGTGAATCTTTGAATTAAATAAATCACTGATGTATTTCAATGTTATTTTTTTTTGTCGCACTGTTCTATAAATTGGTGCACAGATCATGGGATGCAGTTACAAACGATAGATGATAATAATTATAAAGTACATGCCTATCACTCACCGGAATCTCGCTCTTAAAACTGGCTGAATGCTGACGAAAACCATCATCACTGTAGTATTAAAAATCACTTGCACCATATTGTCCACAAAACAATGTGAAATAGTCAAGAACTCTACCGCGGCAACGGAGCAAGCGCCTTGTCTTTGCAAGCATACACTAGAACTAACTACCCTCCAGTAAATAATATTTTTTATCAAAAACAGGACCCACAATATGGCATTTGGAACGAAAGCGACTTTTTTATGAAATTGTTTGTTTTAATTAGAGTTTTGTGCCGTGTAGTCAGTGAGATTATAGAGCCAAAATCATTACTTTGCACGCGAGAATGCACCTTCGATTCTTCTGGGTTCGTATTATATGTAAATAAATAAAAATAATTTCCGGATTCATGAAAATCCATACGAAAATATACGGATGTGGAGTGGAGTCAAAACATATTAGCACCTAGGCGATGCTGGGTCGGGCCGCTAGTATTATATGCATAAATAAATAATCAAAACAATAAGGTGACAGATTTCGTCAACGTTAGTTAAAAAATTCTCTCATTATAATTTCACCACTGATCACTTTCCTTTTTGGAAATTGAACAAAGGTTTTAGCAGAATCTAAAGTTCAAATTGTGAAGTTTCTTGTTTTCTCCGTTTTAACCTTTTTACATTTAAAATATTAACACGTCTAATATCTCGAGCGCTAGCTCATTAAAATTTATAATTGAAGAAATATTTTTTACATACATTTTTTTACAGAGTAAGGATGTTTTTACAAAAGCTGTATGAAGAAAATATTATGTAATACTCGTAGCTATTATCTATCCGTATAAAATATATGTTCATATGTGGTGAAGGCTTATTCCATTTTTGATAAGGCACCCCGCTGCGTCAAACAATGTTGTAGGATGAACATCTTTAAAATATTGGCTAATCAGCTGCTTTAATTTTTTTTAATCAGCCCATATACGTCCCACTGCTGGGCACGGGCCTACTCTATAATCGAGAGAATCGATTGAGAGTGGTTTAGCCATATAGTCCACCACGCTGGCCTAGTGCGGGTTGGCGGACTTACATACCGTAGAAATTCTTTAAAATCGATACGGTATGCAGGTTTCCTCACGATGTTTTCATTCACCGTTAAAGTACGTGGTGATTGACTATCAATACACACATAACTCCGAAAAGTCAGAGGTGTGTCCTGGGATTTGAACCCTCGGCCACCGTGAACATGTAGGCAGCCGAGTCTGATCCGTTACCAACAGGCCACCACGCACTTCAATTAAAGCTTTAATTAAAGCTAAATAATTATTATGTAAGTTACTATTGGGTTCATGTATTTCTTGGCGTGGCTGAAGTATTCTTGCCATTACTAATAAATTGGACAGAGATGGCTTGAAGTGCTATCGGGAACGACAGCCCTTTGTCGTAATGTTTTTAACCAGTTTTAGTTTAATTAATTTTGAATATAAACTGAATTTTATTATTGCAATTTAATCAAATTGTCTAAATCTAATTTAGCTGAGGTACAATTTCACATTAAACACTCCACAGGTCTGTAAACTTGGCTCTGTACATAAAACTATATTAGAAAAGCGAAACCATCAGGCTTCGTCTGATGAATACGCAAACAAAAGGTAATTCGGTACGTCAACCATAATAGTAGTCTGAACATTAATTTGAACTTTAATAATAGAAACTGAATACACAGCTTTACAACAGAAAATTGATGATTTTAATTACGATTTTATTCGTGGTTTAATTAGATCCTTTTATGAATTGAAAATGGTAGAATTAATGAGGTGAGGTCACTTCATTTTTGATCTGTCTTGACAAAAATGTAGCAGGTCGGTTGGGCCGCTGTGGTCGCTTTCTCCGACAGTGACGCAGAAAATAACGTAAAGAACAAAGCTTGCAGTCAGTGACCCTTTCCAGTCCTTTCAAGTCTTTTAGATCGGCAATTAAGGTTCATTCAGATTGGCTGGTTAACTGTGATCACATACAACGAGATATCTGTCTGTATCTGTATTAGCCCATATACGTCCCACTGCAGGGCACGGGCCTCCACTACAATCGTGAGTAAGCATAAAAACAACATTTGTCTGCCTTTTTATTGTTCAGCATACTAGAAATAAAAACTATCTGATACAATATAGCCTTCAGGAAAGTCTAATGCAGTTAGCAATTAGGCTTATTGATTGACATTAACAATTATGTCTATTAACTTAATGGACAAACTATCGGTTTTAGAAATCAATAGCAATTTTAAATTAATGCATAAAGTGGCTAACTGCTGAAGTTATGGCAAGGTATTGTCTAACTTTTATTATAATTGCTAATAATAAAAGTTCGATAATAGCCTAGGTAGCCTAAAAACTTTGTAACTGTATAGGTCTACAAAGCCAGTAATATTATTTAAGACATTGTACATATATTGTAGTTTAAGAAATGGTCTAATGGAACGACATAGTCGTTTTTGGCTAAACTCTTTATATAAAGAGAAAATGTCAGTCTTCTACATAAATAGTTAGAGATAAAAACTAATATATATGGCACCTCTTTGATACTGAAAACAAATTATTTTTATAAATACGATCGACTAATAAATATCAAATGACGTATTTTCTCGAATGGATAATTTTCACTTTCTAAAATTTGCTCAAGTTACTGAGATTTATATAGCTTTATAAGTATTTCATATTTTTCAGTATTTACAAATAATTAAATTGCACTTTGAGATAATTAAAATAAACAATTTTCATCCTACCTATCTAAGCAAAATAACAGCACTATACCAAATATAGATGCAGGTAATAATAAGTACTCATAGATTTATTTAAAACTAATTCTTACGGATTTTATCGCGAATTAATTTTTACATTTTTTATACTTCCCGACGTCTCGATCACCTTACAGTTTTCGTGGTCATGGAGCGGACTCATAAAGTCCTAAAAAGCGCCTGAGAAAATTCTCTGATAATTCGCTACAATTACGCTGGCGTATTACGTCACATACACCTTTTTTGCAACTACACGAAACATCCGTTGATCAAATACGAGCATTATATTTATTAGGCACACACCTGCGTTAACGAAGCGATGGGATGGCGTCTTCCTGTCCGAAATACGTCTGTCGGACCCTTATCAAGCTCTAATTATACATTACCGTCGTTTTCATTTCACTTCACGTAATATTCTTTAGTGACAATTTGAGGGAGATCGCTGCCATATACAACGTCTAGTGTTTGTGCGAATTTATTTTTATTTATTTTTTATTTTTATTTATTTGTTATTTGTTAGGTATATCCATAGTGGTACATGTTACACAGTATGTTACGAGTACTGTGTTAATGTAAAATGTGATATTTTCACTAACCTTAATATACATGAGCAGGATGCAGGATGCAGGCTGCCTCCAACAGGTCACTGTAGAAATCATTGGGAGAGGCCTATGTTCAGCAGTGGACTTCCTTTGGCTGATGGATGGATGGATGGAATATACATGTAGTATGCTGAGACAGATTAAAATAAACATTATATTAAACTATATTTAATTCTATGATTATTAAGTACAGAAGAAGTTTTTTAATGCACTATATATATATATACAGTCAAATCCAATCCAATCCACCAGCCAAACGAAGACCACTGCTGAACATAGGCGTCTCCCAATGATTTCGACAGTGACCTGTTGGAGGCAGCCTGCATCCAGCGACGTCCCGCGATCCATATATAAAGTGCACTAAAAACTATGTACCTAACTATATGTCTTTATGTATGTTTTCTATATCAATGAATTTTCACGGAAATTGAGTTAATATTCCATCCCAAACTCTATGAGGCTCTTCTGAGGATATTGACTAAATATTATACTTAAAAAGAGTCAAACTACGTCCACTCCTCAGCTAGTAATTTCATTAAAAACACACGTATAATTTCCCCACATTGCGTTTCAATACTCACAACACGTTTATGATGCACAGCGTATTGACATTTCGAAATACCTCCGATAGATAATGCTTGGAGTATCTGTTTCATTTAAGTGCATTGCGGCGCCGCAAAGCGAGGTCTGCATTGTCTTGTACTTGTACACAAGTACCTGTAGTGGTTTAGTACGAACAAATGTTGGTATTGAAATGTAGTGATCAAATCAGTTATGCTTCATCTAGCTGAAGTACCTTTTAGAGCTGGAGACTGAAGTGTGTTTTTGGTTTTGTTATTATTAATAATCAGGTAAATTGTTGAGAGTTTTATTAGTAATGTGACATACGAAAAGTGATGTTTTCGTTGATTAAGGTTGAATTTATTGGTGTCAGAATTTGTGTAAAAATGCTTTCAATACACTGGTAATGAGCGTATCAAAACTGATTTATAAATTTTATCAATATTCTGAGAGAGTGTTCGTATATGACCGAATAGTGAGCCGTCCAATGCAGTTGGTTAGACACCGGCTGTGAAACGAGAGGCCGCGGGTTCGATCCCCGACCAAGACAAATGTTTGTGAGGCTCACACATATTTGTTCCGGGTCTGGGTCCATGTGAGACCGAAAGGTCTCTCGTAGTTTCTGATACCCACGAGACAAGACTTAATTGTTCTTAATGTGGAGTCAGGACTATATATGCGACTGTTATATATGAGATACTTTCTCCGGCGGATTTTTAAGGCCGTATTCATAGACAGTTTTAAAACCTATTTTAGTTATCGAATGTTTTGTCTTTTTTGCTCAAACTATTCAAAAGTCATTCGAAAGAAACATTGGATACCTGAACTAGGTTTAAAAACTGTCTATGAATAAGGCCGTTGATATTCGCTTCGTCTTAGGTATATTGCAGTCTAGTACAAAAATATATAATTTATTTACGTAAGAAAACTTTCACACCTCTATTTTGTTACATAACATGTCCCCAGATCAATGCGGGTTCCACGCTACTCTTAATTGCCGGAAGGTCTCGGTTCGCGGACCTCGTGTAATATCGGCGACTATTTGCCAGGGACGTGTCCATTTCCTTGATACTTTTCCTTATGAAAAAGACGGACGTGTGTATTTCAGCTTTGACGTATATATTGGTATATATTTTTCCAGGATTTTGTTAGGGCTGTCAGTTTCTTCAGCTTTTACATGGATGTGCTAGTAGTAGGTATATTTGGAATCAAGAGTAACAGCTGGCAAAGTAGATCCAGAATTTTTAAAATATTTTTCGCGCTATACTTCAAAAGAATGTAGACATTAATTTGTTTACTGATTCTTTTGATGCAGGTTAAAGTTGACTTAGAGATTCCTATAGACTCTGTGAGCTTCAGTGTTTTGGTGTAGATAAAATGCGCGCCGATGTTGATCCTGGCTTATAGGAGATGCAGTGGCGAGCGCGTGGGCGGCAGAATGTTCAACGACAGTTCTTTTAAAACTATAGTCGCAGTTAAAAATAAACAGTTTTATTTAAAAAAATATAAAAGTGTTTTTATTTTTGTTTTAATTATTTAATATTTGGTAAATTTAAGGTACGTGTATTACAAATGTAATTTATATTTCATTTGCAAAACTATTTTAATCCTATCTTTAAAACTCAGAGCTTAGCGATCTAAAAAACCGCTCTAAAATTCTGTTCACAACAAAAGAAAATTGTATTTAATATTTTATGAATTAAACTTGTTCAGTTGGCATTAGCAAGTAATACTCTATAAATAAAATTTAAACTTGGTTCGCTTTGTAATTGTATAACAGAAAGGTTCATTGACTAGGCACAAACGGAGCGCTCATAAAAATGACATTAAAGAAAATGTTCAGCACAGCTAATCATACTTTTAAATGTGTTTAGTTTATGCCACAGAACAATTTTATGACATGGACTTTGTTCATCATTATCGTAAGTTCACAACTTTAATAATATCACCTATACGAGTATTAATCACAAAACCGAGTGAAAGATTATTATTTGGCTATCAATACAAAATTTTCGAGTAGGGACTAAAGGTATTTTGAAATTAAGTACATTCGAGGAATCAACATATTAAATTCCACCTGTTTAATATTGAAGTCTACAAATGTTTGAATTTGCAAATATTACGTTCGGAAGGGAACCTCGTATCCATATTGTTATATATCGACTATAACTTTCAGGTGCCATGTCTCTTAAATTAAATCTAGATACACCGATGACAGAAGGAAATAATAACATAACCATATTGTATACAGATTCGCTGAGTTGTAACAGCCTATATACGTTACACTGTAGGCCCCATGGCCTAGGAGGCCTAGGAGGCCCATGCCTCCTCTACCATCAAAAGCACAGTCGAGGGGGGTTACGCCGTATAGGGCATATGATAATGTGCTGATGTTAGGGTAGTCGTATACAATTGGATAGCGACCGATATGAAGGCCGACATAATTGTGTCCATCGATATAGTTATGTATCACCATACTGTATTTATTATTAGGTCCATTGAAATCTGTTTCGTGCCATTAAGTAGATATAATAATTACATTAAAACTATTGACAAACGCATACTAACCAGATACAATCCTAAATTATATAAGATTATCTTTAATTTTTTATTCCGATTTGGCGAGACCAGCATACCATTCGTCTGATGGTAAGCAATATGGTTGCTCCTGGACAGTAGCAAAACCACACATCGCCATAAATTATGTTTTTGATTTTCTTGGTGGTAATTACCTGACATACATACCATACATATACATAAACTCACGCCTTTTTCCCAGAGGGCGTAGGTAGAGGTTCTCCTGGTAGTAACCAGGTCACCCGCGTTTCGCCTTGTCTGTTCCGTCCCACTATGTGATAGGGGGCGAGCTTATCGTCATATCGGGCGCAAATTCTTGAGTCTGGATTGTAATGTCAGCATTGTGACCATACCGACGTAGAACTACGCCACCGAGGTAGTCGGTGATGACGTATTATCTGACGATCTTTAATTATGCCGATGTTTTATTGCAATGAACGGCGAGACGAGCATGCCATCTACTTAATTACTTCTTCACGATTTGCTTAATCGATCTTTTCTATCTTAGTTAGTCAAAACCTTATACAGAATGTTTCTTTTATATCCTTCGCGAGTCCAGTCGCAAAACATTTTATTCCTTTCCAGACGTCATAAAAATTCTAAAAAGTTAATTTACATTCGGTCATAAAAGTTACGAGCTGTCGCCGTTATTTTAATGACGAGCGCATTTCTTTGCAAATTTTACAACTAGCCAAACACGGATTCGCTATGGGCATTTTAAATCTCGACTGCAAATGTATTAAACATTGCCAAATTTTCTTCGTATCCTTTATCCCTGCAATTACTTGATACGTAAAAGGACGCAAAATGATTTATATGTTACACAGTTACTACAAACCATTTTCCTCTGATTGTCTTATGGAGGTAGAAAATTCTGAAAATATTTTTGTTTTTTTTGTTGCTTGTCTCCGATCGCACAATAAGATGGAATTAAATTCGACGATCTCTTGGGTGGTACCAGCGGCGTCCACCTACAATGTCGGTTATATTATGGGCATAACCTTAATTTTGTCGGTATGAAATAGTACATGAAGAAATTTCTGACATTTTCTGACAATCGGGTTGCACAGAGTTTAACCTGGTGTAATATAATGTAGTTTGTTACGTATGTATATATCAGCCCATATACGTCATACTGCAAGGCACGGGCCTACTCTAGAATCACGAGTACGATTAAGAGTGGTTAGGCCATATAGTCCACGCTAGCCTAGTGCGGATTGGCAGACTTTACGTACCATAGACATTCTTACACATCGCTATGGTATGTAGGTTTCCTCACAATGTTTTCCTTTACTGTTAAAGTTATCGTTATATATTTTGTTCGGTATTACCTATCTAACTTGATATGTACAATAAAGAGTTTAAATAAATAAATAAATATTATTTGACTTAGAACTTTCGTTATTTTTATCAATTAATGTACATAGTCTTAAGCCGTCTTTTTGATACTAGTATTAATAAAGGGAATAATAGACAATATCCGCTGGCCCCCGTGTTTATTGTACATATTTACGTATTATTGTACATTTAAAAACCTTACTAATCACATTACCCAATGCCACACCCGCCTCGACGAGTATGCCAAAAGGATTGAGACACTTGAAAAATATGAAGAAGAAAATGCAACTTTAAAGACTACCATCACAGAACTAAGTGAGCAGCTTGATAACCAGGCTCAAGTAGCTTTGGCAAACGAAGTAGAGATAGCCGGAGTAAATGAGGTACCAAATGAAAGCCAACTTCACCTTACACAAATAATATGCCACAAAGTGGGCGTCAGCATTGAAGACCATGACATAGATTGCGTGAGAAGAGTGGGCGCAAGGCGCTCTCCAACCACCGATGAACCAGGCAACGCTCCCCGACTCCTTGTCGTAAGATTCGCCCGTCGTCTAAAACGAGATGAGTTCTTAAAGGCTGCCAAAATTAGGCGCAACATAACATCTGCAGATATCGATGTGCCCGGCACTGCAAGAAACTTATACTTTAACGAACGTTTGACCCAAACTAAGCGGCATTTATTTCGGACCGCTAGACTTACCGCAAAAGAGCGCGGGTATAAGTACTGTTGGCTTAAAAACGGCCTCATCTTTGTGCGCAAACAAGAAGGAAACCCCCCAATCATCATTAGAAGCTCTCAAGATCTGGATGGACTTATGGGGACTCCAAGCCCAGACTAATAGACGCTGCCAGATGAATCCTCAATGCAGATCTCACCTTTGCTCAATGATCTCAATTTGCAACGATTATTATTATGTAGGTAAAACTTATTACGTTTCTAAATGTTTATTTTATAGTTATTATGTCACTTTTTGTTTACTACTCCTTATTCAAGATTTAACAAATAATACACACTCACACACACTCAATACAGACAATACATATTACACACTCGCATCACACGCTCGTTTACAGGGCACACACTCCCTCACTCGCTCAGTCCCCTCTATCACTTACCAACCGACAATCAAAGACTACAGGGTAATTCTCCACACCTCCGACAACCGACCTAAGCTTTCAAAACTTTTAAATAATGCATATTTCCTCACATTTTTATGTTTACATAGGGAAATAAATATTTTTTGCAGCTCTTTTACTCGCTTTATTCACTACAGTATGTCTCATACGAAATTCTTACAAAATGACACAAAAGCCAGTTTAAGATTATTACTTCAAGGAAATATGTACCTTCCTGAAACTATTTTACTGCTCTATCCAACGTGTGACAAACAAAAAAATATCTTTATCTTCATAATTTATATTTCTTACTCATGGCTATGCACAAAATATTAGAAGATATTGACGGTAGTTTAACTATTGAATGTCACACACTTGATAAACTAGAAGATTGTAGAGAATTACTTCATAAACCGCTTGATAACTTTAAAATAATTACCCTTAACATAAGAAGTTACCAACATAATTTTGATAACTTTCTAACTGTTCTCAAAAGACTCGAAACCGAATTTGACGCCATCGTCCTAACTGAATGTTGGCTCTCCGAGGGTACTATACTAGAACATTTACCAAACTACACTGCTTCACGATCCATCACACAGCTTAACAAAAATGGCGGCGTAGTCATATACACGAATAACCGGTGGTCTATCTCTCTCGTTCCACAAGCAATCACAAACGCCGATAGTCTTCTCATAATTATTAACAATAGTATCGCTCTTCTTGGAATCTATCGCTCACCATCTTCGAAGGATCTCGATAGCTTCAATATCTCGCTTGATAGTACGCTAAATAAATTAGGAAAATACAAACTTGTATTACTTGCAGGGGACCTCAATATTGACATATGTAACACAACAAACAACGGCCATAACGATTACTTAAGTCTCATGGCGGCACACGCACTCATTCCAGCAATTACTGAGCCTACACGGGATCGCAGTTGCCTTGATCATATATTTTTAAAATCACGCTCAAAATCCACAGGGCTAGTATGTAAATGTTCAATTACAGATCATGACATAGCAATTGCGACCACATCCCTTCAAATTAGACAAAAAAACCCATGCCGACTTAGGTCTAAAATTGTATCTGATGAAAACGCCATTGCTGCCGAACTTTGTGAATTTACTTGGACCGATGTTATAAACTCACAATGTGCCAATACCGCCGTTAATGCATTTATCGACTCCCTCACAACAGCAATAAAAAAACATACCCGCTATAATACAGTCAGTCGGAAAAAATTCAACTTGAAGCCGTGGATTACACCCGGCCTTTTGAGATGCATGCGCCACCGCGATAATTTACACCTAAAATCTCGCAGGGCTCCGGATGACAAAAATTGTCATTTAATATACACTCGATATAGAAATTTTTGCAATAGTTTATTAACCAAAATTAAAACAGAATACCATAGCCAGCAGATACAAGGGAATCAAAAAGATCCAAAAAAATTGTGGAAATGTCTAAAAAACATATACGATCCAAATCCACAGATTACGGATGCTTCTAAATTAGTTGAAGGTACACATGATCCTACCCAATCCTTAAATAACTGCAATGCATATTTTACCTCTCTGGGAAAAACCTTATCCGATGAAATTTTAAGAAAACTAACAGACACAGAAGACTCTTTGGCCAGGAAATATAAGCCTCACACAAATATTGCATCCTCTCTGTTTTTGCGTCCAACGAATGAGGTTGAGATCTCAAATTTAATTAATGGTCTCAAAAATGACAGCGCGCCGGGTCCAGACGGTTTGAAACCGAGTTTTATTAAGAAAATAAAACTATCCATAGTTAAACCTCTCACTCACATTATTAATCTCAGTTTAGAAACCGGAATTTTTCCCGACTGTTGGAAAGTTGCAGCAATCAGCCCAATACACAAAGGTGGCCAAACCAACTTACCGGAGAACTACAGACCCATAGCTCTACTGAACATCTTCTCAAAAATACTGGAGAAGGTGGCAAATGCACGCCTACTTAAATTTGTAGAACACAATAAGTTGATTTCTGATAAACAATTTGGCTTCAGAAGAGGCAAATCTACCGAGGACGCAATCGCCTTGTTAACTAATTCGGTATCATCATATGTGGAAAGTGGTGAACGCGTTTTGGCTATATTTATAGATCTGGCGAAGGCCTTTGATACTGTCTCCACCACACTACTACTAAGGAAATTGGAATCTGTGGGAATCAGAGGAGTCGCTTACAAATGGTTTCAAAGCTATCTATCAAACCGCACCCAATATATCAAAGTAGGCGACCACAAGAGTAGCACACTCCCTATTACCTTTGGAGTGCCACAAGGCAGTATTCTGGGCCCATCTCTTTTTACACTCTATATTAATGATATCCTTAATCTCACTATTCCCAATTCACACATTATGTCCTATGCTGACGATACCGCAATTCTGTTCCATGGCAAAACTTGGGCACAATTATATAGACAGGCAGAGGATGGTCTTCGCATTGTTTCTACCGGCCTAAACCAGAATTTATTAACTATAAACGCTAAAAAAACCAAATGCATAACGTTCTCTAAAACACAAGTGTCTAGACCGCCTAACGATCTAACCATAAAACTCCATAGCTGCACCCATAGTCCAAATTCCTTTCAAAACATAACATGTTCTTGTCCTATCATAGACCAAACACCCTCTTATATCTACCTAGGCGTTGCTCTTGACCAATCCCTGTCGTATAAAACGCATATCCATAAGCTATCTGGTAGAGTCAGAAAACTGATATACATCATGAAGAAACTGCGTGACTGCACGCCAAGTGTAACCCTCAATACAGTCTTCCACGCCATCTGCCAATCCATCTTGCAGTATGGAATTTCCATATGGGGCAGCGCCAGCAAAACTATATTCTTGGAAATAGAAAGGGCACAAAGAGCAGTTATTAAAGTAATGCTTAAAAAACCTATCCTCTTCCCTACTGACGTTCTCTATAAAGAGTTTCCTGTACTCCGAGTAAGACATTTATACATAGTAAAAGCAGTCCTCAACGTGCATAAGAATATAAAGACCAGACCCGACTATAACTGTTTAATTTCAAAGCGTGTGTTCTCTATCCCGGTGCCTCGAGTAAACTCGACGATGGCTAGACATAGCTCAATTTATTCACATACACAAATATATAACGTCGTAAGCAAACACTGCGACATAAAGAATGTTTCAAATTACGCTTGCAAAAAACTACTTAGAAAATGGCTCAGCTCTATCAATTACGAGGAGACCGAAAACATGTTCTTCAGCTAAACCACACACACACACACAAACACTCACACACACATACACACAAACACACACACACACACACACACACACACACATACACACACACACAAACACATACATACAAACACAACACATACACACAAACACACGCACACACACAAACACACACACTCAAGTTAAATTCTACGTCACAATTAACTGCTAAATATTGTAAGCCGTATGTAACAAACGCTAGTCCAACTCAGGCACCCAAAACACAAGCATTGTGCTTAGTTTGGGGCCACAGCTTATTAAATAAGTATTAGTGTTAAGTTATATTGTTAATTGTTCTAATTAGTTTTTAACGAAAAAACATGTAACACAGTTTAAATAAATATTTTTATTATTATTATTATTATTATATCAATAAATGACCTTTAATTTTAAGCTTCAGATAGAAGTTTCTAATCCGGAGACAGGATTAGATAGATTTGTACTCGATATGGTATAGGCCGTAGCGATTTTAAAAGAATTTCTACGGTATGTCAGTCCGCCAACCCGCACTAGGCCAACGTGGTGGACTATATGGGCTAACCACTCTCAATCGAGTCTCTCGATTGTAGAGTAGGCCCGTGCCCAGCAGTGGGACGTATATGGACTGATAAAAAAAATGGTATAGGCACGCCCCTTATCACATCTTGGGACAGAACAAACAAGGAGAAAGGTGGATGTCTTAGTAGCACCTCTGCTTATCGTTTCTGGGGAAAAAGGTTTGAGTTTATATATGTATGTATGTATATTGTTTTACTTCTAGTATGTTTATACAAGAAATATATTTCTCTTAGAAACATACACTTTTTAATTTTCTCAAAAACGTTTGCAACAGACACTGTGAAAACCTTATTAGTGTAACCAGTTTAAATGAGTTCTGAGGCGTTAGCAACTTATATTGTCCTTTAAGGTTTAAATGGCAAAAGGCGGTGCATTTATAGCGAAAGTTATATTTGCCCGCTTAGATGGTTGTTAAGAGGTTCTATAAATTGTTTCTATTACAAGAACAACTATTATAGAAAGCTATTTGAACCGTAACACTGTTGCTAATTTTATTCCTTCGAGTTAACACGAGTCGGTTTGAGAATACGAGTGTTTTAACAGCTGTAACAGTAATTGTAGTATTGCTGTTTTGAAGAATCATAACTTTAATAGTTGGCTGATGCAAGTCGCTTCGTATATCATTAAAAATGATTGGGGATGCCTTTGTTCAGCGTTGAACTCTCTGTAGCTGAACTTGGAGAGAAAGAATGTGATTTTCCAATGCCTATGCAACAAGATCTAGGCTACCTGTTTACCAACCTGCTTATTTTACCTATGTACCCATGTCACATAGGTACATACATACATTCACCTAACAGTCACATACATAGTCCTGACGCCACACTTAGATCGAGTTTTATGTCGTGGGTATCAAAAACGAAGACAGACTTTTCGGTCTCACAAACATCTAGAGCCGAAACAAATACCTATGGATAATCCAAATATTTGTTTCGGTTCGGGGATCAAACCCGCAAACAATCGATCAACATGCAAATTGCGAAAATTTGGTCACTGATTATTAGATTGTCAAGGATTATGCCAATTAGAAACTCTGCCCTGTCTAGACAGCACTGCAAAAAGCACTAGGTGATTGCAGTCATTTGTCGCCCCAGGATGAAATAAAGGGATTTGATTAGCAAAAATAAAAAGGAAAGTTTAAAGGGTCCTGATTAGGGGTCACGAGAAAATATCTTTAGCGTTTAAATAAGCTTTCTTACGACATCCGGCTTGAAATTAATATATAATTCCCAAAGGGCGAAATTAAAAGGCGCATTTCCGTTTAGCTGTTACTACAGATTCTCGACACCATTATTTAGTTTGAAAAGTGAGTTGTTTGCGCTCTTTCTAAAAATCAAATAGGATATACTGAATGAGTAGATTTGAGTTTTCAAACGGGCAAAAATGATACTTTTTAATTAAGATTTTTTATTTAAAGTTTTCTTGTAAGCTGGCTTTCCATTTTAACTTAAGAGAATAATATTTAACTTTGCTCCCGTAATTATATTGGTAGACTTTTACAACTCTGAAAATGTAAAACAAATACATTATCCTATCCTAAAAAGTTTCCAATTACCTAGTCACAAAAAATAAGTCTATCCAATCGAGAACAACTAGTAGAAAATATGGCATCCCCATGGGAAATTCTGTAGACGCGCATCGTCGCCCCGTCTCTCTAGATTGCTGCTATTACTCGTAACACCCCTCTGTTTACCACCAGATAGTTATTCCCCATCCTAAATTATTAGCTACAGGTACAAAAGTATCGTATAAAACGCTTTGGGAATCGAAAAAATGAGGGAGCAAATTGGAGTTTGCGAGTATTGCACGTGTAGCGACGTGTGTGTCGTACCCACTTTGCTAGTGCAGTGATTTGAGTTTTAAATACTTGTTTTTTATACAGGGTGTTTGTCCTAAGCTATTTTTTAAGCTTTATATTTAAAAGATCAAGAGATCTTTCTGAGAGAGAGTTGTATTCAAATTACCACGAGACTTTTCTTAGATAAGACCAACTACTATATAAATGAATGTGTGTTATTATTTATTGTTCAGTAGTGGGCTTCTTCTGTGCATATTGAATACATAATTCTTTAAATACATTTTTATTTAACGGCATGCTTTTTATTTTCAAATTATTTTTTTTTCGGAAAATAGCGTGATTTTTTTTTAATTTCACGATAATTCCTACATTTTAGTAAAAACAGCCATAAACATTCTCTGAATTGAAATGTTGTGTACAAAATAAATACAATTAAAACAATATAATTTGTCTGCGATGTTCTCTAAGACTTTATCGTATTTATAATAAACTTGAGGACTTCTACATAAGTAACGGTTTCATAAAGTTATAATGACTGCTTGGATGTTTCTAACAATGCCTTCTTGCTTCAGTTTATAAATTATTTTGTACATTTGGGACAATAAACGATCAAATTGTAATAGTATCTTATTGTTTGTGAAATTCGTTATGAAGTCGTCACTAACAGCCAAGAATAATAAACTTTTACAATAGTTAATGTTATGTAGATATTATCGGCTATGGGATGGTCATTGCTGAACATGGGCCTTTAAAGATTTTCTGATTGATGTGATGGAAGAGGTCTGATTCCAGCGATTTCCTGAGAACTTTATCAGGTTTTTAATGTTTGTTGTATTTATGTATTGATGTCTCGTAACTTGTTTAGTTACTCAACAAGAAAAGTGTCTGTATATAATGCACTGCCTCGGTGGCGCAGTTGCACTATATGATTGCAAATCTGGGGACTTGGGTTCGAATCCAGGGTCGGGCAGTAATATTGGATTTTTGTATTAATTATCATCCTGGAGTCAGGAATTTGTGCCCGATATGGCGATGGGCTCGCTTCATATCACATTGTGGGAGGGTAATATAAGGCGAATCGAGGTGTTTTAGTTGCACCTCTGTCTACCCCTTCTGGGAAAAAGGCGTAAGTTTTTGTATGTATGTATAATGCACTGATTGATGATAGCTCTGATGGTATGTGCTGTGCAGTCTAAATATGTCAAATGGCGAGAAACTATGTTGGCGTATTCGAAAACACATAAACAAAGGTTGATCGTGGCCATGTGTCGTCATGTACATATGTAAGAGGAAGTCAATAAAATAAATAAATTGAAGACAAATTTTCAAGGTAGCGTGAAACATCATTCTTCTAATATTTGTCGGCGCGCTATTTGCATAAAAATTTAATACGAATATACCTAAAGACGTATTAAATAAAAAAGCTACGTTCCGTGTCTCGGCTACGCACCGTAATATACGGAGAATTTCGCATTTTGGCGAATGCGAATAACGTATTACATACGTTCCGCATTGCCGCACTGTACGTGGCTTATGTATATTTAAAACAGGGGCGTAATGAGGTGCATGATTGAGGGGATGACTCCCCCAAGTCAAATATGAGTTTGAACGAGCGCAACAATGATTTTGTTTGTTTTATTTTACGTGGTGACTGTGGTAGGCATGTTACGTGACAGGCAAATTTATAGGCCCTTAATACGAGCGATGATACAGTTTTGGTACAAAACTATTCATTGAAATGAATAAGTGGCACTTCTATTGAATGTTCTATTTATTTCGAATGTTTACTTTTAGATTTAATTAATAGTAATATAGGACATTCGTCTACAAGAATTATAATGTTTGAAGAACTTGATAATATGGCACAAGTTACGGTGCCGAACTTAGCCGAAACTAGCTAGCCCATTAATACGTAAGAATTTTTTATTATTGTGCCCCCTACCAAAACATCCAGCCACAACCCTGTTTGAAAATACACGGAATGTTGCGTTTTATCTCCTTCCGTCTATGAAACAGCTTTTATTTGTTGTTCACTAAAGATTCAATGGATTGTGAAGAATGCAATAGCGGTAAAACACTCTGCAACGGTTTCACTGGTTCCACTATATTTACTTCAGCTATTTCAAATGGAAATCAACGCGACACTGCGCTATGTATTGTTCATTATATATTTTGTTCATTTTAAACATACTACTAATACTCAAAATAATACGACGATTGTGTAATCATAATTCCTCTATTCTTTTCCAACATCAAGTACATTCATTCAAGGGGTCGCTACACAGAACTGGCATATTTAAATGCCTACGTTTACTCTTGAACAACCACAGCGTAATACATCTTCCGACTCGGACGTCCTTCCCATCAGCCGTTGACAACTCCGTTCTGTATTTAAATCCTTATTCTATTCTTCTTAATATGACTGCCGGCACCATCGTCATACTAGAATAGGTTGCTTTACTCATCGCTTATAAAAATCACCCGTTATAAGACATTATCAAAAAATTAAAAAAGTTTTATAGTGATATTAGTTTATGGAATGTATTAATTAAAATTGTCAAATACTATTTAGTATTTATTAACAAAGGGTAATTTAATTATATATTATATTCACCAATATAATTCACCTTAATCTAGTCCATCAATTTATGAATGCAAGCAAAATCCAAATCTACCCCCATTGTAGAACTTAATACATTCCTGTTCATATAATCAAATAATGGACACATCTCAGAAAGGATTTTCCGGTCTGGTGCTTCACCCGTGGTCTCATAGTTATAAATAAGTAAACCCTAGTCGGTATTCTCAATGCTCAACACTACATCCACAGTTCTAAAGCCGAAATAATGTTTGTCTTGTGTCATGGTTATCAGAAACTATGAGGTACTTTTCTGCCTTTCAACACCCAGACTTGGGCCAAATATTTGTAGATTACATACATACAAAAAAGGCAGAGGTGCTACCAGGGTACCCACACTTCGGCTTGTATGTTCCGTCCTACGATGTGATAGGGGGCGAGCCTATCGCCATATCGGCACAAATTCCTGACTCGGAGCTGATTATAATGAATAGAAAAATCCAATATCACTTTGCCTGACACAGGATTCGAACCCGAGACCGCAGCTTTGTAATCTTACCGGAGTACAAATACGCCACCGAGGCAGTCGAAGTTTTTAGATTACACATAATATATTTATCTCGGTGCAGAGATTATGCGTGTGGTGTCTCGTTATAAAATTTGTTTGTCATCGCCCATTCCTGTAGCCCCTTGGGGGTAGGCAGAGGCGCCATTAGCGGCACTCACATTTCGGCGAGATTATTTGCAGTAGACTTGATAGGTGAAGTTATTGCCATGCCGAGCAGAAATACCGACCCAGGGGAGCTTGTACGAAATTTGTCACACTGAAGAATTTGTACAAAGTAGAGTTTCCGACATTGATTTGGAACGCAGAACTGCACGATCCGAAAAAGCGATCATATCTGTATCTGTATCAGCCCATAAATATCCCACTGCAGGGCCTACTCTACAATCGAGAGTACGATTGAGAAGGGTTAGGCTAAATAGTCCACCACCCTGGCCTAGTGCGGCTTGGCGGACTTTACTGTACTGTAATGTACTGTATCAGCCCATACACAACCCACTGCAGGGCACGAGCCTCCTCTACAATCGAGAGTACGATTGAGAGTGGTTAGGCCATATAGTCCACCACGCTGGCCCAGTGCGGGTTGGCGGACTTTTACATACTATAGAAATTTATACAAATCGCTATGGTATGCAGATTTCCTCATGATGTTTTCCTTCACCGTTATAGTGCGTGGTGATTGACTCTCAATACACACATGACTCCGAAACGTCAGAGGTTTGCGCTGGGATTTGAACCCGCGACCACAGTGATCATGTAGGCAGCCACGTCTGGTCCGTTACCAACAGGCCACCACGCACTTCATGGCGGACTTTACATACTGTAGAAATTCTTTAAAGTCGCTACAGGATGCCGGTTTCCTCACGATGTTTTCTTTCACCGTTATAGTGCGTGGTGATTGACTGTCAATAGAGCTTATCTGTTTTTGTTTTTTTTTATTCATTCATTAATTAATTCATCAGCCAAAGGAATTCCACTGCTGAACATAGGCCTCTCCCAATGACTTCCACAGTGACCTGTGGGAGGCAGCCTGCATCCATCGACAAATGCTTTTTTTACTATACCAAATATTTTGCGGTATCAAACTCAATTTTTTATCCTCTAAATTTTGGATGTATAAATACTGTTATACCCAAATTCAGTGAGCACATAAATATTGTGAGTAAATCATCGGGCTCGGAACAGCGCATGCTTGTTGGTTGGTTAGTTTCGAATCGGATTAGTGTTGTGAACGCGTGAAACCGCGCTAATTCCGACAATCAACTGAAAATTTTCACCAATATCGTTATTTTGGTATTGAAATTTAATTTAATATAGGATTAAATTTGCAAAGTCAGCCAAACCGCACTAGGCCGGCGTGGTGGACAATATGGCCTAATGTCTATCAACCGTGTTCTCGAACCTGGTCTCGATCGTGTTCTCCTCTACAGGAGGCCCGTGCCCTGGAGTGAGACGTATATGGTTTAATGAATTAAACAGATGCAAGTTTATTTTTTTAATTATTCGTAGAAACATGAAGAACAAACCGGCGACCTGACAGTGATGTAGCACTAATGTTTCGTGCATTGAGAAATATGTTCATCTATTTGGGAAGTCACCCTTGTATCAAGATATCATGCATTCTAGGTAAGAACAATATCTAGCAGATAATTTAAACTAAATTACCTCAAAAGTCCTACGCCAGCAGTAGACGGCGACTGGCTGAGTATATCTCAAAAGTTTGCAATTCCCTATTAACTATACAAATTGAAACCTATAATTTTGTATTATAATTCTATAGGTTCACTTATTTTATTCACATAATTTTGTGGAAAAAAGTGCGTGGTGGCTTGTTGGTAACGGACCAGACTCGGCTGCCTACATGTTCACGGTGTTTGCGGGTTCAAATCCCAGGGCACACCTCTGACTTTTCGGAGTTATGTGTGTATTGATAGTCAATCACCACGCACTTTAACGGTGAAGGAAAACATCGTGAGGAAACCGGCATACCGTAGCGATTTAAAAAATAATTTCTACGGTATGTAAGTCCGCCAACCCGCACTAGGCCAGGGTGGTGGACTATATGGCCTAACCACTCTCAATCGTACTCTCGATTGTAGAGGAGGCCCGTGCCCTGCAGTGGGTCGTATATGGGCTGATACAATAAAAAAAAATAAAAAAACAAAATTTTGGACCATTTCATTAGCCTTTTAGTTTATTGTGGTGTAAGTAAAGCCATAAAAGTATTTGCGCTGGTGTATGAGCTAAAACAGACAGTACATTTTAGTCGAGATGCTTAGCAAATTAAAAGCTCTTACGAAGCCATACATTAAAGATGAAACGAAAATTCCGTCTGCGATTTTTAACCCAATTTCATGCACTTTTACACTTCATCCCTTTAAATCAAAGAGGTCTTTGAAGGTCCACATTTCGGGTTTCGTACACTTTTTATTTTACGGTCAGTGACTTTTTAATTTGATCTCGGAAAGTCAATTTGGTCCTTCGTCGGATATTCCGACATGGCATCCTATCCCTTTGTCAATGTTTATTTAAGAATTATCTTGTCAAAAGCAGCGAGTGATCTATTAAAAAGATTATACAAAAAAGCTGAATGGCAGTTTCGACTTTTTCTTGTTATGAAACGTCCATCACTAGTCAATGTCGATATTCTTGTAAAATATCGAAAAATGAACAGTTCCTGAGTATAAATTATCCGGGTGGTGTTCCGAAGATTAATGACTTTGAAATTTCTCTAAGGGTGTAAAGTCGATGAAGTCATTTTTCCTAAGTCCACTGCCAGAAAATGACACGATGATTGATGCTCGCCGGCGCACTGGAGAACGGCCAAGTGTGAAAGCGTCATGAAAAAAACTTAATTAGCTGACTGGCATTTTTTATTTTGTTTGTCATAGCAATAGCTCAGTTCGGGAAACACTTCCTCGGCAAAGGCTTTGTGTTCGCAATCAGTTCACAGATATTTTTATTTTACAAGTCGATTTTATATAACTTTATGTTAATTCCGTTTGTAAACCATGTTCTAGAGTTAGGCAATTCAATATTTGGCATTAATATACGATATTAAATTAAACACAGATGTAAGCACTTTTGTAAAAACCGTTTCAGTTTTAAATATACTACGGTTTATACATCACTTGAACAAATAACGATAAAAGGGAACCCAAATTCATTAATGTAATTATAGCGTGGGAGTACCGAATTCACATTACGAAATTACGTGTTTACATGTATCTCAAGCGATCACTAAATAGGATCAAACCAACGACAAATGTAATAGGCATGACTTTTAATTTTATACACCTTTATATTAGACTGCACAATGAAATTATGTATGTATTAAGTATTTCTTTCTGTCTATAATTATCTTCCTCACATAACCAATTTGTAGAAATAGCAATGATCTTATAGAACGAAGCCTATTCATTTCTTGGCGGTCAGCAGCGCACCTAAAGTTTTACATTGTAGTACTCGTATTAATAACACAATAAACAAAATCGAATGGAATTTAAATCAAACTGCTAACCAATCTGGTGTTTTTTATTATCACGGTCATCGTACCAACTCGTGCACATTCGACAGACATTTCTGTATGAAACTGCGCATCTATCAGGCAGCTGACACCCTCCATTTATCACTATGGAAAGGATTGAATGTGGAACCATCCCTCACGAGCTCCCAACGCTCTGTCACATACACGTCGATGTCGGATTAGGCAAACATTTTACTAAAATTGATATAAACAAACATTGGTAATGGATTTTAATATACACGTATATATATATATATATATATATATATATACATAATATTATACATATTAACCAACTAAAACACGTTTAAAATTTAATTTCAAATTACTTTTTGGAGATTTACCAAGCGATATATCTAGACTATTTTTTTTGATTAAATTCTACTGTTACGAATATGTTACACTAAATAATAACACAAAATATAAAAACGATCCATTAACATAAAATCGGACGTAGAAGCAAAATATAAACATTATAACACGTGAGGTCTTTAATTTAATTAACAGTATAACTTAAATCTATGTACATTTTTTCCATCATTATAATCCAATGTAATGTAAAATTAAAAGAAACTACACTAATTTCAAATATTTTGTTATTTATAACTCGTAAGTCAGAGATTAAAATAAGAATCTACACCTTGAGATTATTAAGTTTGTAAAAAACACATCAGTTAATATTATTTTTCAGAGCACCGTGTTATTAACTGTAATATACACTATTACCGAAATCTGGGTTAGAACCAGTGACCGTAACGTCACAAGGACCTTAGGATTTTGCGCTGAGCTATTCTGGACATAATATCAGTGCTGTGGAAATTATCCTTCGGCTTCAGAAACACCAATATTAATATCTAGTGCTTTGAATTGTTTTGTTCGATAACTTACTGACCTACTAAATATAAGTTTGGATTTTGTAAGACTCAATGCAAATAGAGTCTACATTTTCATAAATTTAAAATAACCTCAATCGATAGCTCAAGGAGGTATCCGATGTAGATATTTATTTTTATTTTTAAATGTTATGTTGGTCGATGATTCTTGCGTAATATCTATTATCTTGATGCCGCGTGTAATAATGTGTTTAAAATGTTTGAAACCGACTAGCTGAGCGATTTATAGCTTCGAAATATTAAACCAAACAGATACGGAATAAATCACACGTGGAGAATATAAAATCACGAATAATAATTAAAAATTGGTAAAACAATACAATATTTTACGCTTATGAATGATTTGACAGGTATTACATAAATTACAAAAGACTTAAAAGGACACGAAAACTGAGAACATTTTTTACAAAACCATTCCTTGCTTTAGCTTCGTTAAAACGGTTAAATATATACAACCAAAAATAGCATAGTAGGTACTTGTATTTACTGAATAAGTACAGAACCTCATTTATTAGCCCGTATCTGTTATAAGAAAATAATGAATAAAGGCTCCATAATTGTACTTCTAAAGACCACTTATCAAATAAAAGCAATCTGTTGAAAAGATTTCGCGAGCCCTTGACGAAAGGTAAATTGATCTGGTGACGTCAGTGGATAATTTCTTACAGAACAGATTACTATAAATCCTTATTACCGCGTAAACCTTAATAAAATATGTTATGGAGAAGCGAACCTTGTGATTAATTTTATTTTAATTTACTCTATGAAAATATCTGAGAATTGTTTTAAAAGGGCTTACTTTTTCTATTTTCCATATAATGTTTTTGCTTTTAGTATATAATTTAATAAAGTAGTAAAGTAGGCTTTAATATGGATATATGAAAGTAGTTGGATAATCATCCTTAATCCCCCTTACTATTCTTTCTTTCTCAGCAACCATCCCTTTGCAGGCATATTTTTTAGATTTGTGCAAAATAAATCTGGGAAAGGATTTGCGTCTGCAATTTTCATTTATTCCACATTCATTACAATTGTGTTCTTTTGTCAAAGACATTATATACACCAAATAAAATAGCCAGCTATTCGCAAATTCATTAGCAAAATACCGAAAACATTTCATTCAGCAACGTCGCTTCCTACGAGTTACTTATCCGCCTATCTAAACAAACTTTTAAATGTCTCTCCGGGCTCAAATTACTCGCAGATAGACTTCTGTAAACAATGATGCTTTGAAAGCGTTCTATTACTCCTCGTTAATGTTTCGTTCGGATGATAAATACGATGGAAACATCTGATACTTGATATTTATACTGGCCATTTATAATAAATTGGAAATTAACGGTTTATTTTAGACGTTTTGTTGGTTTTTATTTAATATTTTCTTTAATATTGGCAGGATACAAAGATTATGTACGGTATATAACCTGATGATGAGTGAAGTGCAATTAAAAAATTATACTAGGATAGGAGGTTCAGAATTATGAACAAAGTCTATTAGTAAAATAAATGTTTTTTTAAATATTCCATAATTTTTATCCTCACAAAACAACATACTAAGACAATACGCACGACCACAAAAAACTAATTGCTAAACTACACACACACATACATACACGCGCGCGCGTCTGTGTATAAAAATGACCCGTGAACACGCTTGTAGCAGATGTTGAGTATAATTTGAACATTGATTAGGATATTGTGAAATGGAAATATATGACTAATACTTGTGTTAATCAGTATTATTATCTTGAGTTCAATAAAAAAATATTAGACTTCGAAAAAAAGACCTGTATATTATGATGTATTTGTCCTGCCGGTTGACATTATTATGCAGAGCTGTTGCACACACAGGTTAAACTCGCGTCATACTTGCGTGGTGCCTCAGACGGATTTCTCAATAATTTCTCTCTTTCTCTCTTCAGCCTCAGGAAGTCCGCTGCGGAACATATTCCTCCCCCAAGGATCTCCACATTGACCTGTTTAAAGCGGCCTAAACCCAGCGACATCCTGCAACCTTAAGCAGGTCGTCCGTCCACCTTGTAGGCTGATAATTTAATAATTTCACATTTGCGTAATATTTTTTATATCTCCGGCATATTTTATGCCTCGTCAAGCATATTTTTATTGTGTTAAAATTTAATATCGTGTCGAATTATTTTTCTTTGTTATAAACTTTTATGAACTACTCTTGCGTGAGCGGTTCGGTCTAGTTAGCTTTAAAATGTTCACTCGTATTTGTTTTAGAAAAGTTTGAGCATGTTTATGTAACTGAAAACTAGGACCATATTGATTTTGCAATACTTTTTATTTAGTTTACATTTTATGATAAATTTAAAATGCGATTTTAATTTTACTTTTTTTTGTAAATTTGCTATTAATGGTTCTGAATATTGTTTCAGATCTATTGGTAAAAATATGAATTATGTTTTTACTACGAAGGTATTTATATTCAACCATCACAAAACCTAGTTTAACGTGTCATACCCACTATAATCCCGGCATTATTGATAAAGACCCCGTAAATAATAAAAACAAGTCCCTGAATATATGAAATCCTAAAGCCCAACTTTCTTTCAATCGTAGAGGAATCGCATTCCATTAATATCACATACCAAACTTATAAAATTCAACCGTATACAAAATTCGTGAATAAATCATTGTCCGACTTTTCCGAACAGACAGCAAAGAGCAGTGAAGTGTTAACACGTCACATTAACCCGTTTCGCACGCGGCGTCAATAAACACTCGCAACAGTTTTAATTAGGCGAAATATTTAAATTAACAAAGTAACGCTCATTAACATTCACCCCAGTGAAGTAACCCTATCAACGCGGGATTGTAGGTACAATAAATATCGCTAAAAGCACTCCTGAAGCCGGTAATTGCTCACTTTTTGGAATTACAAGAGAATGCAATTTCACGGTGGTGTTGCGCATATTATTTTTTTCCGTGGAAAAACGTCTCCGTTTTTACAAAAGATTTAATAAGTGCCGTGGGGACATTAAAATATTCCCTAGTAGGTTCACTGATATTACGTTTTAGTTGATAAATTTACGTTTGTTTAATGCTTTGAAACGGATATACTCGGATTTCCGTTGTTCTCTTTATTAATTCTAAATTTAGGGCTTTTTCGCTAAGTGAACATGTCGCCTTGGTAATGAAAATGTTGTTCTCATACCATGATAATTTATTTGTTTCTTAAATATATTCGGCCTTATTAATAGACAGTTTTAACACGTGATTTAGTTACTGAATGTTTAGTTTTCGTCACTCAAACTGAATTTAAAATTCGTCCGAAAGGGACAAAAAAATCGATAGTTAAAATAGGTTTTAAATCTGCCTATGAATAAGGCCGATTATAATTAATTTAATGTTTTCGTTTGAAGCTTTGCAGCGGAAAAACAAGATATGTATTAGATAATTCAGATGACGCCACCCAGGCGGGAAGTCGTAAAACCACAAGCTTGATTGTACTAAATTATGTTGCCCAGAAATTATATTATGTTGATTCCGCCATAAGAGTTGAATTGGAATAATATTTTCAAACTGGAGTGGAAAGTGTGTAAGGTAAATAGGTAAGGATCTGTTGTTAATATTTTATTATTAAATGTATAGCGTTAATTCGTTTTTGTATGCGTTAGTGTTAGGCTCTTAATTTTTAACACTTATCAATAATTATACTGCAAATATGACCAAATTATATTTTATGTTGTTGTAACAAATTTAAAACGTTAAATTGTACATCTAAAATATTTAAATTTAAAATCCAAATCTTATATACGTAAGCTTTATCTTATATACCTACAAACTTTTCTATACGCCGAAAATTCCTAAACTAAAAATGAAATTACCATAGCCCTACAAATTTTTATTAAAAATCTAATTTTTATACAACACAAAACACACTTCCGAAATGACTTTCCATAATTTAGATAAGCAATCTTAATCTGATTACGCAATAACTCTTTTATGGAACACTTTCGTGTCAAGGCGAAAACAATCAGTACGTCGCAACTCGACCGCCCATCAGCGCCCTCTATGCACCATAAAATACATGTGGATATTTTAGTAGGCGTTACGTCGAAATCTTAATTGATGGATGCTGTTCCGATTTCAACCTTTGTTTACCCGTCTCCTCGAATTAAATGTATGTTCCTTTATGATTTATGATTGGGGTTTGTAAGTGGGTGTGAAGTATTGTTTTCATAGGCTTAAAGAAATGGCTCTTAAACCCCATTTACACGCGGAGAGTTTTTCGCCTGGAAGATACGACCATCGTAAGGATATAAAAAAGTCGCATTGTGTAAAAAATTGTCAGAACACGATACTCTATAGCGGTTATGTCATGCGATAATCGCATACGATTCTCGCTCCGGGAAAATCTCTCCGTGTAAATGGGGCTTTAGTGTATGCTTGTGGGAGCATTATTTATTCGGTATACATTTATTAGTACTATATGTTGAAATGGGGCTTAGGCGCAGTAAATAAGAGTGTACTTAACTTCGAAACGTATTAATGCTTGAGTCTTTTTCTAACGTCTTCCTTTTTTAAATCACTTCACTGGTGTAGCGGTCTAGTGGATATCTTAGCACGGAAATAGGCTTGGTAACTCTGGGTTATGCCAGTGATGCCTCTGTTTACTCCTTCGGCAATTGATTGATTAGCTTTGTCTTTTTAGAACTTTTTGCAATACATTTTGCTTTGTAAACTGTCTTTGCTTACTTTCGCCCAGGTGTAATGTGCGAGATTTGTGTCCCAAATTATCTAGTTTTTTTAATGCGACTTTCCACAAAAGGCCAGTAGAATTCAAATATGTTTTAACTCTCCGATATAATTCTTATTGAGGCTTTCTGGCGCTACCATTATCATTACAAAAATTGGAATCTACAGCTCACCCTTTTTTTGTTCAAAAGGAGAAGCTATTAAGCCCTTTCGGTACCCCGGGGGAGGCCGAAAGAGGTATGTCAGTATCACTGGCCTTCCAGACCGGCACAATGCGGATGTTGTGGTCGAGCTGGGTATCTACAGCTAACCCTATTATTACTTTTCATTACTATAGTGCATAAGAATAGTGAAATAATGTTTTAAGTACCTACGATTCTTTTACACTTCAAATTCATTCGGCATTATGTATTATATAACTTAGTTAAAATAGTTACGCCAAACCATATTAGCATTCATCTGCACAACAATGTATATATTTGTAATAAATACCTACTGTAAACAATAGGCGAACAAAAGAGACTTTACGCTATTTTACATAAAAGTTGGTAGTATTACCTCCGAAGGTAATTTAGTACGATTCATAGCGGGGCTGACGTTGATTTGTTCCTTTGTTGTCCATTGGAGGTGGTAAATCGTAATTACAGCTTGACGCAGGTCTGACGGCCAACACTTGGCAGACATACGACCAATCTGGATGCCTTTCATTTGTCTAATACAGCCTAAATTCTTCGATATCGCATTGTTGCGAACTTTCGCCTATATTTGGACGGTTTCTGGGTCGTCCAATCTTTTGCGGTATAGGTTTATTTTCGAGCCTTTTGGAAAGTAAGTTCTAGTTTTGTCTCCGTCTACAAGAGTTTCGCTTTGTTGTGGTCCTTTTGTTAGTTTACTTGGTTTCTTGGGGTTTTAATAAAAGCGGAGCGTTATAAAGACGGAGGGACAAAGCGCTTCTAGACGTGCGGTTATGTTAGTGTATTAAACTTAGTTCAGTGAAGGACATGCCTTTGAGTAATTTTCTAGGTGGTATACAAGACCCCTCGTATACAAGAACTGTCTAGGCCTTTAGGGTTAATAATGTTCATTTTGCTTTTTTCTTAATATAGTGGTCAAACAAGTATACGCTTCACCTGATGGTAAGTGATCACCGCCGCCCAGGAACATCTGCAACACCATAGGGAATAGGGATGGTGTTATAACACAGCATTCTGTGGTATTTATCCTGTTTAGGGACAGAAATGAATCATCAGCCAAGAGACCAGACAGACCTAACCTGTTTTGTATCTTTGTACATATACATAAACATCACGCTTTTTTCCCAGAAGTGATAATCAGACGAGTAACCAGGACACCCACGTTTCGCCTCTATGTTTCGCCTTGTGTGTTCCGTCCCACGATAGGGGGCGAGCCTATCGCAATATTATATTTTGGTAAAATTAATGTTTTGTTATAATAATTATCTATAACGTCTAATGAGTCTGATCACAGAAGTAACATGTTTTTTTCTCCAACTAGGTTGAGGGAACATTTTAAGGTTAAGCAAAGGTACAATGAAATGACGAGACCCTTAATCTTCACCCCAAATCTTACATACAAAAGTGAAGCTTGCAATAAATCTAAGATTCTGAGTATTTGCATTTATTCATAGTTCATTGATAATGGTTATCACTTTGCTTGATAATAAGCGTTTGCTCATTTATATTTTATGAAATCTGGCCCCGATAGAAAATGATAGCATCTCAGTCAAACTACACGAAAATGGCGCAATAAATACCCTTATCTGTTTATCTTTGGGTGAAATATCGAGAAAGGCTTCAGTGAAATGTTAATTTACCTAAAGCTTAATGTTAGGGACGTAAACACGCACCACTCGCGAATTGTTCTGTACACACGGCATAACGTTACGTGTAATTAACTCACATCATTAAAACTTAGGGAATCTAGGTGGATTGCGCCTCGGAATTCATTTGCACTGTGACACAGAAACAACACGAGAATGTGAGCATTTGAAGAAATGTTCTGCTTATTATGTCCCCTGTCTTGCATTAGCTGAGACAGCGCTGCTTTTGTGAAGATTAAATATTTAGCTTCTTTTTCGTTAAGCGTGTCAAATTAGTGAGCCTAAATGATGGAAATTGATGCTTGCTTCGTATGAGTCTTGATGGTTTTTGGGGAGAATAAAATAAGTAGTCCCTACATTAATTTGAGTCAAAGTATGGTGAAGTCGAAAAGTATCTCAAAGTTGTAATTAAAGACCAATTGACACTGGGAGAGCTCTTCGCCTCGAAGATACGATTATCGTAAAGATGTAAAAAAGTTACATCGTGTGAACATTGTCAGAACGTGATAATCTTATGACGGTTATGTCATGCGATAATCGCATACGATTCTTGCCGCGACAAACTCTCCCCGTGTAAATGGTGCTTTAGATACATTATTCCTTTCATTGTATACTAACCATTTGGGTCATTAGTGGTGGACTAAATACCTGTTCCGGAAAATGGAGACTTTAGGTGGTGTAACTAGAACCTGTTATTAAATAACGCTCGTCTATTAATTTATCCATCTAGTTCTACAAGAACCACATAGGAAAAATAGTTTCGTGTGAAACTGTTATAATAACAAGCGTTGCAGTAGACCGACAGCACTTTAAACATTTCCTGTGACATGTTAACACGTTTCAAGTTGACGATTTCAAAGAAACGATCGACGCCTCATAGAACCAGGTTGCCTTTGTCCAACGCGTTCGCTCGTATAAAGGATATTGTTATTTCTCCTTCGTTTAGTGCCTACCTTTGTGTCTACAGTGTTTGTAAGCATTCAGTTTTCATTCTAGAGTGAAGCGTTTCGTCGATCTCATCTATATAGGTCAATGGAAAAGGAGGGGTGAATGGAAACGCGGTATTTATGTATATTTGTTTTACTAATTTCGATAAATATTGTCTTAGATCTTGTGTCTGTTTGGTTTAATTGTCATTAATAAAGAAATGGTCTTGTTCAGTTATAATAGACTGGCTGTCAAGTGACAGCGAGAGTGATAGTTGAGGGCGTCTCATGTTTACGGGCGAAATTTGTACAATTTCTAGACTAACACATTAACATTACAGTAAGGGCGCGTGTATGAGTATTTTTATTATAATTTGTTATATCTTCAGACGCGTAGAATTCGTTTGGTCCTAGCAAAGGGTTCAGTATTAGACAAATTCTAAGATCTAGAGGTCAAATTGTTGGTCTTTAAAAAATCTTTATCGTCTAGCTTTAGATTTAAGATCTTTAAGGCAAAAATATGTATAAGTACACAGGAATTCCCGGTACCCTTCTTATATCACAGACAGGGAGAAGTTTTGGTAGTATTCTGTATGTCATCAAAAAAAGTACGATTCCAAGAAACTTAACTCTGATCCTACGGCATTTTTATAAATACATAAAAATATTACCTCAAAATAAAAAAATAAGGCGTATTATTTGTAATGGATTACCCAAACGTCCGTTGCTTTTTTCGCAAGTTATTGCAACCTTTCGTCAAATGCCAGGGCGGTAAGTCTTCAATCATAGTTACGTCAGCCCACATTTAGCCGGGAGTCGTGAATATTTTCTACAATTACTTTTTCACCAATAGCTATTTTTATTCAGTGTAAAAGAACAAAGAATCGGAATATATCAATTGTTATATTTCTTTTTGGTTACTTTTAAAATTTATTGAAGATTTATTTTTGACTGATAACCTTTTTTATTTTTTTAACATCGATTCAATATTATTTAATGCTTCAGATTTTAGACCTTACACTGTCTGAATTAGTTTTCTGGCGTAAATTAAATTTAATTGAATTTGAGTAAATTCGTCATAATTTTAATCAAATATAATATTTGGTGATTGAGGCTTTAATCAGATTCTAAAATTAAAATCGAAAACATTTCATCTGGATTTTTAGTTTATATAGTCTCCAGCGTATTTATATATTTTATGTCGTAACTTAGCAGAACAAAACATTATCCACATCAAAAATATATATATTTAAAGCAAATGTACCTTGACATACAAAATTCCCACGACTGTAGGAATATAATTAAGTAGCTAGTTAACTCTAACATAAATCCTTCAGCAGTTACACGTCAAAGTGCCTCCTAATTTTGGCCGGCTTTCTTGTCAGCCCATAAATTACGCTAACAATATTGAAACAAAGACCATAGAACATTGTTTAGACGTCGGGAACAATCGGGGAGGCTTGATTGGTTAATAAAAGTGCCTATTCAGGTCCCGGTGCGGTCCTCATGGGTACCTAATAGTCGTAAATGCTACTTGTATATGCCACGGTAAATGAATGCTCGGATCTATTAACACAGTCATTAATGTAGGTGTAGCCACGAGGTAATAAAATAAAGATATATTAGTTCACGCACTAATTACACTTATTCTACTGTACTGTATTAGCCCCTATACGTTGCAGTGCAAGGCACGAGCCTCCTCTACAATCGAGAGTACGATTGAGAGGGGTTACGCTATGTAGTCCACTACGCTCTCCTAGTGCGGGTTAGTGGACTTTATATACCATTTAAATTCTTACTTATCGCTATGGACATAGCGTGCGGATGTCACACTAACCCCCCATTGAAAATCAACGCTGCTGTACAGCTATGTTGCATTGCAGTATATAGCTGAATGGAGGATCATTGTTGTCTAGCTACACACATATTGGCATGTTGATTTTCGCTTTATGTGTCGGCCACACAAACGTTCTTTCTTTCTTTTGGTATACAGGATTCCTCACTATGTTTTCCTTTACCGTTATAGTGCGTGGTGATTAACTGTCAATACACACAATATGACTCATGAGGTGTGCCCTGGGATTTGAACCCGCGACTGCCATGAACATGTTGGCAGCTACGTTTGGCCTGCTTACCCACAGGACCCCACGATTTTTTTATTACGCTTCTTTCGAGGCATTAATTGTGCTGAGGGTAATTTTACTGAAATTATAAAATAAATTTATTTTTAACTGACTTCATGGGTAAGACATTTGAGCAATCGCCTCAAATTATAATTTACGATAGTCTCTCACTTTTAATAAGTATACAAAATTAGTAGGAATCGCAGGGAATAGAATCTTTAAAGATAAAGAAGGTAAGAATTATTCAGTCTTCAGCTGTCGCGAATGTACTTAATTACTTTGCATATCCTTTGCGTAAGATTGTTAACCTAATGATCATGTTGAGTTATCTGCATGTTGTAATCCTTTATTGAATAACCTCAAACGTGTAATTAGCCAAGACTGGATGCGCAAGTTATCTTTCGTATTCGAGCTTAATTATGAATCGCTTTGAATATCTGAGCAAATTAATATTAGCGCGATGTAGAGATGTAAATTCACACAATTGATAGTAAAAATGGTTGTCACAGACATGTATTTAGTGGAGAATTTTAATTAAAGTCTATGTTTGTTTCGAAGTTTAAAGCATCGAGATTGTTACATGCGGGCCTGAAAAATACATTTAACCAAGGAGAGAAATAGATGGTAGGATACAGCATCATAGTATTTGTCCTTAAAAATCATTTGAAACATACCTCATAAATGGCTATTTGACTATTTTCTGAAAAGTGTTTTAGAATTTAGATATAATCATTCTATATCTCTTCCAATTATTTATATAGTTTCAAAGCGTTATTTAAAACGATTTATCTTAATGCAAAAAAATATATATAATTATCGCTTTCTAATAAGCTATCATGTCCAAAAAATTTATATTTTATTTCCACAACAGTCAAATACCCAATTCCTACATAAACAACGCTTAATTAAGGTAAATTCCGCATGTTTTATTCAGATCGTACCGTATTAAATTTGCGAATAACACCGACGCAGAATAAGCCAGGCTTGCAAATTGTGTCGTATGTGCGAGTGTAATGATATTATGCATGAAATTCATCAAGTGTACAAACAATGCACGGCTGCTTAGTCACTGTGCTCTAGTTTCCAACGAAACATTTCAGTGTGACGCAGACGTGAGGGCTCGCCCCGGCGGGCTACTATTTACATAATTATAACTTGGAAATGTTTATATTCAGATGCGTACTTGATAATTGCTTTCTAGGATTTAGCCTGGTAACTTGGGGATTACTGCTTTGGTGTATGTGGTTTGATTGAATGGTGAGGGCTGCTATGTTTGGTATACTCATCATCACCTTCAGCCACAGGAAGTGTGCTGGTGGACGTAGGTTTCCCCTGTTACCTTTATGACGTCGTTTATGAAAGAGGATATATAACTTAACAATTACAAATAATACCAGGAGCCCTCGATCTGTATTCAGGTTCCATTCTTTATTATTTAGTAACGAGTAGGGTACTAAAATGTCGTCAAAAACTTTAGCGGTGTTTAAAGAATCTTGAAACGACACTGCTTATAAATTTATTCCACTTCATGAGTCTATGGCCGTATTGGAAACAAACGATTTAATTTACAATGTTTTATTTTTTTTATTTACATAACATTAATAATAAAACAATGGTAAAAGCAATGGTTGCAAAGTCGTTAGATGTAGGGCGAAAGATAGATGGATATGGAAATACTTTGGAGAGGCCTATTAATCAGCGATGGGTCTCCCGTGGCTGACGAAGAAGAAGAAAATGTCATTTAAATTTCGAAGAATAGTTACTTTGAAATGTTTTAGAAAAAAATGTTTTTAATGCAATTTTTTCTTTACGTTGATAAATAGAATTACCTTGCGTTCTCTGTTCAAGTAATATTGCTATATGAGTACTTTAAAGCAAAGAGCAGACAGGTCGATGAAATTGCACAATTGTGGCGAAGAAACCTCATTTGGAAAATTCTACGTGAGATATTGAGTGTCTGAAGACGAGAAATGTTTTAATGTTGTCTGGCTTCAGTGTATTGGGAATACTAAACCACGAAAGACGCAGATAGCGCTAGATGATATCAAAATTGCCACAGACAGAGCGACTAAAGAGCGGTTTTATAAGCAAGGTCGTATAAGTAAACACAGAATCTTGTGTAATTTTTCCATTTTACCAAATATATTCTACGCTTGTTGGCCGACCTTTGTCTGGCAAAAAATTGGCAAACTGCCAGAGAGTCAAAGAGAATCGGTTAGTAAGTACGTCGAATACAGGTCGACTTTGATCGCGAGAGTAAAGTTTAAAAGTTTCTTACGCCCTATAAGAAGAGCCTTTAAACGTTTCTTACTGCCAAAAAAGTTTACACCGTATAAATTCGGCGAATGAAGACTTTCAAACCTTTCCAATCAGTTAACTGAGCGATTGCCTTCATGACTGCCATTAATTTGCGTAGCCGAAGCGTAAATGCATGTGGCTGAATGGTACATTTGTAAATCCGCGGGGAAATGCAGCCCGGATTTATGGACACATAAATATTAGTACGTAAGCACGACTGAGGTTGAAATAAGAGCAAGTGAACTGTGCGATTGGAGCAAATACCTCGGCGAGGATTTAGAGTGAGCGTTTCGGGACGATTGGGAATGCTAATAGTACTAGTAAATTTTAATATTCCATTAAATCTGATGGAGCGTGTGTAAGCGATATTCGTTGTACTGTGAATGTTTTCAATTAGATAAACGTATATTTGATGTTATTTCCTATTAGAGCCAAATATGTGAATGATTGAAGAATAATATGTGAATTTAACATCCTGAGTTGAATCCGTGACAGTCTTCTTCTTCTTCAACCTGGCGTTATCCCTGCCGGTGCCAGGGTCCGCCTTCCGGCTAATTCTCCTCCATTTCACCGGATCTTCGGAAGTATGGTACTAAAAAAACCTACAGTCGAATTGAGGACATCGTTCTTTTTTTGAAATCAGGTAATAATAGCAGCTAGAACAAATACAACAACGATCGCCATTCAATAAAGTTTCCCCTAAAAGCGATTATAAACAATTGTTTAATCGGATTTACAGGAGTTTCCTTTGAAGATTGCTATTCCGTGTACGATCCATTTAGGGAAAGTTATAGAAGAAGACTTATAACTAAGGGAATTAATGCCTAAACGCCAAGGTAATTAAACTGACTAAGTGATTTTTGCAAAGAAAATATTAAATACAGGAGGTACCCCAGAAGTTTGCTTTGTTTATTTTCTTCAACGCTTTTTCAATCTAATCAGTTAAATTTGTTTAAAATATAGGTAGGTTTTTCAGAGTTGTGTCCGGGGTATATATATGTGACATTAATACGAGTATAATATAATAGTTTTACGTATCGTGGAAAAATCTTGAATAAATTATGATCATGTCTGTATTCGGAATATAACTCTTTGATAGTGAATTCAAAGAAGACCTTGTGAGAATTTTTGTCCAAACTGTATCAATATATGTATTCATCACGTCTCTTTAGTCGTGCTTAATCAATATTAAATGTACTTTACTTGTTGTTAACTTGGTTGTAGTCACAAAAAAATCAAGCCACTTTATTACTTTATCAACATATAAGTAACCCCAACGCCACGTTGCGGTAAGGATAAAAATATTATGAACATAAAAACCAGTGTGACATTCGAGACAGCCGCAGATTTTCTATACGGATACCCCTCATGGTACGTCTAGACAATAATGCGGTCTAGACCCTCCTTAAACTTTAGTGAGGAGAATTTGAATAACAATGTTACTATTTAGCGGTACCTACCTATGTAAATGACCTATCTACATAAGTTAGGGTAGGGACCACTAATTTTATCAACGATCGACCGTCCCTGTTTCACTTGATTTATAAGGACGTATCTCGAGAGTACTCCTAATATAAGATTTTGTTAATAATCACGGTTCAAGGATAGCCACCCTCCTATTAAAATTTATGTTACTTTACTAATAGGATATGTTTTCCGTAATTAAATTTTTTAAATTATTTATTTTAAGAATTCGTACCAGTTAATAGAGTGCAGTAGAGTGATGATCACAAGTTTCTAAATAGTTTTATCACACAGAAATAGGGGGTTTACTCTATGATCTAACACGAAACTCGAATGTTCAGACGTTCGAGGTCTGAAATAAGTTATCACTTTTCCAATTCTAAAAATCAACACTATTCTCTATTATACTTATCATTCACTCCGAACTAAGTCTATGGTTACGACGTACGATAGATGATTCGAACATTTTGTGGAGTACCTAGGCACATTCGTACAATTTTATGTGCGACGACCGAACATTCGAGTTTCGTTTCGGATTATAGAGTAGCCCGTTAGTTCCGTGTCTCGAAGAGATCATTTGCTGGTGATATTCGTCTTCTCATAGACACCGACCATCGTATATTAGTTATAGAGAAAATCTCATCATAACCAAACACGTAAGTTCTAGTTCGTTTCCGCTTATGTATATTGGGTTTCAGCCAGCATAATTATGTCGAATGAATATTGGACGACGTGGAACTTTCATAAAAATCATTAAGCCATTTAATAAAATAAATACAACAGTCGTTCGTACCATAGTACATAATATATTGTCAATAACAGCAATCATTAACCCTCGTCAGACACCTTACGCATATTTCTTACAAGTCCGTAAATTCCGATCTAATAGATAATTCCTCATTAGCCGTTGTTTAGTAAAACCTGTATACATTGAAAGCAAGCCTAATACAAAAGGACTGTCAGTATTATCCCAGAATCCGGCTAGACTCGGAATTCCTGTCGGCTTGTTGTTAGAATGTAGCGTGGCTTTGACATGCTCATCACGCAAACAAGACGTGACAAAGGAATTGTTAACGAATATTTGCCCTAGCACAGACGGATCCATAGTTAAACCAACTTCGCATAGCTCAACATTTGGAAGATGAAGCCGTTTTGCAAATTAGCAGGTAATGAGACCAAGATGAGGATTGAAACGGATTTACTAAATTTAATTTAGGGTGATTTGCAAAAGCTTACTTGCCTCCTGGGTCTAAAGTGAGTGGCACGTATGAGCTGTGAACAGTGTAGTCTTGAGTTCATTTCCAGGTCATTCAATAAATGTTCTGAGTTAACGAAAATTCTAATTTTCACGTTTAAAATTTAAAAAATTGCAATTATACCATTTTATGAACAGGTATATATTTTTTATTTTATAATATTGGAATTTAGTCACGTTATGGCGACTGGCTCGCATCTTACAATTCTCATATTCGAATGGAAAATAGTTCAAGTAAATGTTGCTGGCGTTGGTGACATAACACTGTCTTAGGGTTGGAGCACACAGGCGGAATAAATATATAAATACACCCAGCAGTCACATACATAGTCCTGACACCACATTAAGATCGAGTCTTGCGTCGTGAGTATCAGAAACTACAAGAGACTTAACGTTCTATCAAACACCCACCCCCGAGACAAAATATACTTGTGGTTCACACAAACATTTGTCTCGTAATTTGTAAGTGTAGTTCTTGTAATTTGTGGATTCATTTCATTAACTGGCCAGGAACAAACGTGTGAACCCGTCCGCGTTATAAACAGTACTCGTTGTAAAAATATGAAATAATTGAATTCAAATTTGCTTAATGGATTCGTAGAAATTCTAGTAAAACTTCAAATCGCATATACTTTTAAAATTCAATTTATATTTTATTTCAGTCATTACTTCTTCTATGCGAGAAGTTAGTTTCAGCAGTTTGTTCGAAAGTAAACACGTGTGTTCGATTGTGAAGAATGTAAGTTCGCATAGTTGATGCGAATGAGGCATTAATTTTAAACTTCGTGCTCGTGTTACATTTAAATGTGGTTTTTGTACCAATATATTACAAAATATTTGACAATTCTCTTGTTTATTCTGACTTTATATGTTCGCAAATTATAATCTATAATCTGGTTCAAAAACCTGTTTCAGCAGATATTGAAAAATCATTGCGTTCGAATGTTAATTAAAAAATCTTGATCGATAAGCAGGCGTGTTTGACTTCGGTCAAAGAATTGCAGGACTCAAGTGGAGCTGGGCAGGACACTTGGCCAGATAAAGCGTTAGTCGATGGACTAAGGCAGTTAGTAGTAGCATAGAGGTGCCAAGAAGAAGGCAGGCAGACCACCTGCTAGAATCAAGCTGGATGGATGACATCATTAAGTTTCAAGTAAAACGGTGAATGAGACAAGCACAGGACTGTGAAAAGTAGTGTAATGGAAAACAGGCCTATGGCCAGCAGTGGATAAATGTGGGCTGTTATGATGATAATGATAATAAAACCGTCTACATCTAGTTCTGTTTCAATCTCTGTAAATATTTATTAACACCCACCAATACTTTGTTGTATCTTCGTAGACTGGCTGTCTGTGGATGGATAAGCAAAGTCGAGGATATATCCTTTCCTCACCTTTCTATACTATGTGATCATCAACGAAATATTCTGATGGTAAGATATTTTTATTCGCAAGCTAAACTGCTCTTATAATGCGGTGCACGAAAATAGCCCTTGTCTGGCAGACTGAAGGTTGACGAAAATGACGCTTAATTTCAAATATAAACCCATTTTAATTTAAGAATAGCAAAATATGATGTTGGCAATTTGCAATAAATTGATGGACGATTTGTCTCCCATTCCATTACCTCAAATATGTAGTGAAATAAAATAAAAATGATATTTCGGTGGTTAATTCACGTTCGAATGCGCTTGCCACAGTAATTTTACGTTAAAAGCCTTTTATATTACATATAATTTAACTGGAATATAAATAAAGGCTACAAAGAAAAATGGCGCAGAATGGTAACGGACATTTAATGTGCACGCTGCGCAAAAAGTTACACATTATTTTTTGTGACACAGCCAGTAAGGTCAGCTTATTGTAAGAGCGTCATTTGTCTGTGACATAATTATTTTCGGCTCTTATCGTAGCAAAAATAAGTGTGTATTTCGTCTTGTGTGCTGACAACGTTATTAGTAAAATTTGTTTTATATTACCGTATTTATGTTGGGCTATTGTTAAGCTTCGTTTATGTGCTTCTGTTACAAAAGATATTCAATTAGCAGATTGCATCTGTTGGTTAAATTCATTTTTATATCTTCTGCTGAAGTCACCGGAGTTTGAATCCGTGTTGGATTACTATTATAAAAAAAATTGTGACCCTTGATATGTCTCCAAACTAGGCTCGGATTTGATTTATATCTATTTGTCTGACTACTCATATTAGGATGCAACGTAGACTAAAATTTTATTCCCTTAAAATTGTCGGGAGAATTTAGCAATCCGAAATTACTTGAAGTCGGGATTTTAAAAACGAACCTAAGGGCCTTATTAATAAACTCGGACGAGCGAAGAATTAACTTTAGTCCAAGGTTTTAAAATTGACTCGATTATTTTGAATAGCTAGGTATTCATGACTTTATTATCAAACACGGAATTGCATAGAAGGCTAGACAACCATCGTATTGTAGTTAAATTATTCAATATTATACTCAAATTAATAGTCAAAACAATCGAGTCAATTCTAAAGCCTTGGACTGAAGTTAATCCTTTGCTCTTCCGAGTTTATAGATAAGGCCATAAAGGTATATCTTCAATGACAATTCATGCATCACAATCCAGATTCTGAATTCGTATGATTTGAAAAATATTCAGATTATACCCAGACTGCACAAACATCTGCGCAACAGAACCTCGCTCACGAATGACTAACCGATACTCTGAATAACTCCATCCCGCATCTGCAATGCGATTTAAAAATTCCATACACGTATGAATGCTTTCTTGACTCTGCTATGGTTCACAGATTTGTTTTCTCAGTTTATTGTCACGTTTGTGTTCGGGTTATCCTACGTCTGCATCGGTTAAGTAGGTGTCTGAGCTTTATTTGGGTAAAACCGATGGTAATCCCGCACTGTTTTCGCTCGTCAGGTTTGTTTTTGCTTTTGGGTTGCGATTTTAATAATGCGGTTTCGTAAAGAGATAATTTGTGATTGTATCTCGGTTTTTCAGTAACTTTCCAAAGCCCTTTTAAAATTTTAGATTGACATTTGGTTAAAAGTCTTCATTAGCAAGGCTTAAGCATTATTCTTGGCAAATTATATGGGAATAATTCTTTCATAGTTATTTAGATTTCATGTTCTGTCAGTGAATGAGTAGTATTTCATTGACTAAAAAAATCTCCGCCTTTTTGTTTTTTTTCAGCTACATGATCTCCTGGAATAGAACTATAAATATATTTCGTTCATACATTCTAATTGTACTGTGCTGTATCAGTTCATTGAAAATGAAAATGAAAATAATTTATTGAATCCATTAAAATGTTCAACATTATTTAGATTCAGTCATTTTTTTTTCTACCACCCGGTTCGGAAAGCGGTTTTCACTAGAGAAGAACGGGCAAGAAACTCTAGTGTTGCTCTTTTCAAAACCAGTTTACAATATCGTGATTATTACAAAAATTACAAGTTGGTCCAAATCAGAGCAGTTCATTAATAATTTGTTATAATTTGCAAGTGACATATATTTTTTATTTTATTATATACGTCCTACTAAAGGGTACGCGCCTCCTCTACAATCAAAAGTAAGATTTAGAGGGATTAGGCCATATAATTCACCACGCTGGCCTAGTGCGTGTTGGCGGACTATATACCATAGAACTTCTTTCAAATCACTATGGTATGCAGGTTTCCTCATGATGTTTTAATTCGCCGTAATATTGCGTAGTGATTGACTATCAATACACAGATGACTCTCAAAGGTCAGAGGTGTGCCTTGGGATTTAAACCCGCAACCACCATCAACATGTTGGCAAACATATCTAGTCCGTTTACCAACAGACCACCACGCACTTGCTATTTTTTTTTGTAATTCATTTCGCATTTATATCACTAGTATTAAGGCTTCTTGATGTTGAAGCGGACACAATTAACAATTTGTACACGTACTCAGCATAATATCTAATTAACTATCATTAAATTTCCAAATTTACGTAATAACGCGAGTTAATTATCATTGTTGCATAATTAAGTAGAGTGAATCTTGAGTGATACAATTATCTGATAATAATTAATAGGATATATGCACAGCGAATAAGGAAAGGGAAAATACATGCATACAAATTGAACTCATTAATGCAAAGACGAATTTTATGACGGAATTAACATGAGTTGTAAGATTGATGAAGCAGATTTTTTTACAACTGTTATAGTATAGTTAACTCATAAGTGGTATTACCAATAAGGATCTACATCGTATTTTGGAATATATTACTAATTATTCGATTTCATATAAAATGGTAACCTTAATCTGTCCTATTTTCGCGAGACTTCTTCTTATTAAATATTTTTATTATTATACATAAAATACATAGACCTCTAATTTAACTATTATTTTAAATCCATAATAAAATAATAGTGATATTGGAGGTCAGTCTTATGTATGGCACAAAGTTTCGATTTGCTATTCCGACTCGTTTATAATCACATGCTGTTATACAATAATATCTCAATATTTATAGCAAGAAATCATCACTATCGAGCTATAGAGGATGTAATATTTAATGTTACATTTTAATTAGCTTTGTCTATGATTATATAGACTCTATAAAATTCAGTCGTATTCGTACGTATTAGAATAAAATTCAATTAGGACTATAAAATCGCTTGCTACAATTATTATGTGAAATAAACAGTAAAATTAATAGGTTACTGAAGTGAAACATTAACTATGGCAATAAAATGTGCTTTATTTTCAATGATAACCGAGATTATTACTACTTCATGCAGAAATTCGCCAATAAAATTTGTGTTTGCGCGCGGATAGCTATTTTTCGGAATATAGAGTTTAAATCGAGTCACTAAATGCGAAATTATATAGTCATGAAATTAGAATCGGCGAGTGGAGCGTGCGAAGTGTCTGCCTGATTTAATAATGCGATGTATTTGTTAGGATTAGTATATACGATTGTCTGCTGTGTTAGCACTGAATATAACATTTTTCGTACGGCGAAGTATTAATTTATGGACAATTTATGTTATACCTCTAGAATTTTCAAGGGATTACTTTTACAGGTCACTTATAAGGTTGAATAAGCCATACCTCTCTTGCGGTTTCTCCATGCCTTTTCCACTCAATTAAAAAAAAATCTAAATCTTGGCGATGCCGCATAGGCATGGGCAGCGCTTAATGATGCCATGACATGAGTATAAACTCACTCACAGTACTCATATATAAATATAAAGGAAATATGTTGTAAATTCCACTCTTCAATTACGCATAAAATTCAGTGGTTTCAAATAAATAATTGGAATTTTGACGGCGCTATGAACACTTTTAATTATGTACTGCTTGCTACAATTATCTTATAATCAATTACATACACATTCATTGTGACTCTTTCAAGTTCTGAAGCTTTGGCGTTACTTATACTCGTATTGACGAGTAATAAGATTAAGTAAAATAATATTAAAGTACATTTCCATTTGTATGATACGTCCGATCACTTACGATATCAAAATATGTCATTAATTTAATGTGGGACAGAACTCAACAGACAATAAAAAGTAAATGTGTATTCATTTGTGTATAATACAATATCTATTAATGTGTATTTATAGATATTATATTATTGTCATCCTGGACTACTGTTCGAATGGAATGAGATTGCTGGAGGCCCGTTATTTTCTTCCCGACCACCTCCAATTATGAGAGGCCGCCACAGCAACAACTATTCCGAGTGTTGTAGACGGTCATTGGTGACAGTAATCACGTAGCAGAAGACGTTTGCTCTTTTGACAGACTTTGTAAGTAGTCATACATAAACTCACGCCTTTTTCTCAGAAGTTGTAGGCAAGGGTGCTACCAGGACACCCACGTTTCGCCATGTGTATTTCGTCCCATAAAGTGATAGGGGGCGAGTCTATTGCCATCGGGCACAAATTCCTGACTCCGGGCTGATATTGAATAGAGAAATCCAATATCACTTTGCCCGACCCAGGATTCGAAACCGGGACCTCAGCTTTGTGATAGTATGCTTTATAATACGCAATTTCGAAACGTGGTTCATCAGATCCAGTCTCAAAAGCATTTTTGGATCGCTTTAGCACACCAAAGTCATAGCAACACCACACTATAGTGAAACAATAGCCATTGTAAAACAGAATCGTGTATCAATCAGCCGATCCGTCCTCGACTGTACCAACACAACTGAATTTATGTCGACGTTAAGTAGTCCTTTCGAGATTGATGCTGGAATTCCGAACGCATGTGTTCAGTGTGAATAGACTAAGGTAAACTGTTCGGACTCCTATTGACTTGCATCAACAGGTTGGTACTTTAGGATATATTTGATATTGGAGTTGAATCATTCCATTTGTATGATTTGATGCCATAAAGTTGATTTTGATATTGTAAACTGTTTTTGGTTGTTAATATTACGCAAAATTGTTGTGGTTATGTTTATTAGGTATAAATGCTAGAAATGTTAGTCTTCGTTTCGCTAGAACATGTAAATAAGTAAATAATAAATAAGTACACATAACAGTCACGTATATAGTCCTGACCCCACACTTAGATCAATAAATTATTGTGTCGTGGGTATCATAAGCTGCGAGAGACTTTTGAGTCTCACAAACACCCAGACCAGAGACAAATTCTTGTGGGCCACACAAACTTTTGTCTCGCGAACGAAGCCACGGCCTCTCGTTTCACAGCCGGCGTGTAACCAACTGCTCAACGGAGGTTGTTTTATTGATCAGTGGTTTTAAATCTGACATTACAATGTATCTTCCTTTTTTTCCTTTCAGTTGTTTACTTAGTGTTATATGTTTTATTCAGACTTCTCAACATATACCTCTCGTAAAAGCACTCAGTTACACATTAGATCTTCCCATGCATATCGCGTTATCCAAGCAGCAAATAGAATCACAATACCACCCGAAGGCCCTGATCTAAAATATTAAGACCTAGATACCCTGTAACTACAGCATCCTATACAAAATAATTCAACATAACGCGTGTGGTTAAGGTCCTTAATTAAACTAAAATATTATCTACAAAATGCAACAGCCAACATTACACTCGTCAACGCAGTCATGCATAAAAACTATTTTGAGCGGAATTATAATAAACAGTGGCTGTAAAGTATACAAGTCATTAGTGTGAAACAAGTTCGCTTCACAATTGCAGATCTTCTATACAGAACGGGACAAAGGGAAAGCTAACGAATGTTTGCAATTCCGTGTTGTCGACGGAAACTATCGTCGCTGTATTGTTGTAAGAAAGAGGCACTATCGCAGACGACGATGAGAGAAGCGATAAATTTGCACGACTATGGACTTCATTAGTTTTTTAAGCGAACATTTTAATAATGATTTGGAGAACAATGGATAGAGATAAAGGAGGAGATTAATAATGGTGCAGCGTGCCTGTTGGACAAATAACATGTTAGATGCTCATTGACAACTTAGAATTTTTGCGTTTTTTTTTTAAACATTTTTTCTAGGAATTGATTTATTTTTTGCTAAGTTTGGCACAGGGCATGAGGTGAACCGGTCAGTAAAAATAAAACCAATTTCCAGTAATTGGTTTAACACGATATTTTTTGCGTTAAACCTACATCATTGAAGAGAGATAAATCGGATAAATTATAATAATGCATAAAGCAAAACGGAGAAATCAGGAGGTATTATTAAAATAAAAACGGAACTCAGAGTGCCTTCAAATTTGATGTCTAAACACTGCGCGGAGTACCTAAATACATCAGTTTTACGCACGAGCTATTGTAGTCTCTTTCTAGTATCTCTGTTATAGCAGCGTCCTTTTTCCATGGTTTTGTAAACCTCAACTGAAACTTTAAGTGGTTCCGAAATTATAAATGAAATTACAAATATAAATAACTAGGTAAATATTTGAAGCTTAAACAGAAAAAGAGTTTTTTTGTGCAATTTCTTTCGTAAAGAAATACGTCGTATCAAGAAATACGTCATTTCGGGCATATTAAAAAACTAAATGTTTTTCTATCATAATTCTGCTTCTAGCAATAGTTGAAATTGTTTCCAACAAACCAACCAAATTTTATACATTTATTTCCTTAAAGAAACATAATAACATATCTCATTATAATTCAGTCTCAATGTAATGTACATAGATTCACATTATTTTAATGTAAGAATAAATATGCTAACAACATTATAACAACGTAGTAAACAAGGGTTATTCTGTTTATTTTGAATAGTTTATTGTCCTGACTCGCAGCTGGTTCTTAGAAATATGTTCTCAATATAAAAATATTTTTCTATTGAGAAAAATGCGGTATGAACGCGTGGGATGGCCAGCATGTTTTAATTTTGAGAACTCAATAGTCGTCTACTGGATGATGCAAGATCCTTTGTTGGCAGTATATTAAACATATACAATGGAGATTCTCATTTCAAGCTCCATTAAATCTGGGTTTGGATAATATTGAAATATTGGTAAAATATATTCAAATAGCGCAGTTGAGTACCTACTCACAGAAATGGGAACGCAAGTTATCTTTTGTTTGTAATTCGTAGCGAATAACATAAGAATATAGTTACTCCATTATTCGAGCTTTTATCCGTTTATGGATTTATTAAACGAAAACTATATTTTTGTAATACAGACCATATTAGTATCTGTGAGACAAATATGCCATAATTTGTTTATCAAATAGCTTTAGCAATAGCTTTACATCTTTATCCTTTACGTTTATAGTAAGTAAATACATACACCCAACAGTCATATACACAGTCCTGACCCCGCACTAAGATCAAGTCTCGTGTCTTGTCGTGGGTATCAACTAACTACCGTAAGGCTCTACCACTATGGATATGGATAAGACTCTTTCACACCTTCGTTCCACCCTTCTATCAGTTCAGCATTGCGCTTATTTATTGCTCTAATTTTAGGTCTATTTTTTTTTTCTATTCATAGATGTCATTACCAAGAAGTATCTGTCCATCAAAAAGATGAAAAATTCTCATTTCAAATCATACGCGCCAAGTCAAAAGCGCGAAAAATATTCAAATAGAAACTAGATGAGTGTACACAAAGTATGGATCGCGGTGTGGAGTCAAAGTAAACATTCGTTAGTGATCCGCATGGCTCATCTTTGACAAACGTGACCGGAGTCTCAGATGGAAATGACTCGTTGCGGAATGACGAGATGATTCGTTCGTGTGATTTGCAGTTCTGGCCTTGTCTATGCTTTACATATGCTAATCGAAGCCTTTGTCTTGCAAAGTATTCATATTGTTAGCGGTTTTAGTCATTACTGAAGATTTTTGATTATGGAAATTATTGCTTTATACCTGATGGTAATGCAATATCGTTAGGATAAAGTATAACTTGACATAATTATAGTAGGTTTCTTAATTGCTTTTTTACACTACTTCATTGTTTTATTGAGGAAGGAATTCAATTTCAAAAATGCGCCAAGTTTTCTATAGTTTAACTTCCTTCAAGCTTGCGATAGTTCAAATGAGTTGGTGAATGTGTCGAATGGACAAAAATGAATTCGGAGAAATTACTTGTCCAGAAGGTAATATTAAACATTATGACTTATTTTTTTTAATGACGCATTTATATTCCACTTTAACATAATATGGTATCAATATTTCGTTTTAATTGTTTTAATTTATTTTGCGATGTTTATTCGTTTTGATTTTAAAATATTCCAAAATATGGAAATCTAAAGAGTTGAAACTTAATCAGAGACTCTTATTAGTAACAGCACACTTTTAAAATAAGATCGCGACTTAGATCTGTTCGAGTTATTCCCAGTAGTTGTACCTGTAGACAGTCCAGAATAAATTTCATAAATTCGCCTTACATTAGGGATTAACATGGATAACAAGAGTTAGATGAAAGCTTAAAGGTACTAAAGGACTTAAAGATTCTCCCGCGTTATTGGCAGGAAGAAATCAAAGAAGTTCTTGTAATAATGTCCATCGCTTGGGGTGGAATATTCCGAATATAAGGGATAGAGCTGGTGGATTTATAAGTTGGTGTTCGTGATTGGCTTCTCAATAAGTTGTATCTTAACTCGAGATATTTTTATTTGCGACTGCATAGCAATATCATATTTTTGGTTACAAGTGTATATACAGCTCTTCTATTAGAAAATATCAAATCGTATTTAAATTTTGCAATTAATTTTCCTATCATTTGGCTTAAAGACATTAAGTGGGATAATATGATTTGTCAAGCATTTTTTCCCGGCAATTTTTTGTATAAATTTATGGAAATGTTAGTTAGCTCAAGAATGAAATCTTGGAACTCACAATCCCTACTCACTATTATTCTATAAATAAGGCGCAACAAGGTCGTTTCAAGGAAAATAAATCTCCTGTGAAAGTAGGTTGTCTTCCTTGCGGCGCCCTATAACTATTTTATTATACCGCCACAGTGAACTGACGAACCATGAGGTTGTAAATTCAATTCTGATTTCGGAAAATATTTTTATGTTGTTTTTCAAAAATCCTTAAACTACTGAGTATTTTCTTTCTTTTTCTGTATCTCCCCCTCTTTCTGATAATTCACGGGATCCATAAACCTCCCCTAAAGATCTCCATGCCTGTTGGAAGTAGTCTGCATCCAATATTTAACTTCAAAATATTTTTACATTGAACTTCAGAGACCTGCCTCAACCATTGCTTCTATATACATGTATAAATAATTTTCGTCTAACATGTTTAGCGTATACCCCTATTTCCATACAAGCGCATAAAGACACTGTTTGCACTTCTGAACAATGCAAAATGTTAGTCGTATTCGGTCAGGTAAACAGCTGTACTTTATTGCACCTCAAAAATACATGATACGCTAACTTCAATATTCACTAATATAAGCTTTCGAAATCGCTTATGTTGTTATATAAGGTGAAAATTATACTTTAGGGTATGCGTTTATTTACCGATCATAAGTATTTATAAAGTAAAATTAAGAGAAGAGCAGTAGTGATAAGATCAGTACAAATTAGATATTTATCATTAATACGCATGTGCCAGGGCTCAAGCAAATTATATTGTGTGATGCTTGAAATGTAATGGAACTGTTCGGTTTCTTACTTGATAGTCGGTTGTCTTAGTCAAACTTTGAGGAATACCGAATAAGTGGTTAATTTGTTTTAATGGTATGAACTATTAATAATAAGACGAGCAGGCCATTCACCTGATGGTAAGCCATACGACCGCTCATTGACAGTGGCAAAACTAAACAATACCATGAATTAAAAAGCAAGGCTTAGCATTTCATTGCGCTCGCTACCCTGAGACATAAGATGTTATGGCTCAATATGTCCAGTAGTTACTCGAGCCACAATGTCTTTCAAACCGGAACACAATATTGCATTAACACTGTTGTTTGACGGGAGAAATAGACATAGCGGGGGTACCTACCCAGGCGGTCTCTCACATGTGAGAGACCTGCCACCAGTGAAATTGTTCATATAATTTTGGTTGTAAGTAGAGTTCAAACAATATCTTTATAATTATCTTTCTGGAAACCTCAAGGATATCCTTGCTTATTTTTGAACAAGTTTTTGTTCAAATTACTTCTTGCCAGGTAGGGTTATTTTCAAAATTAATTATGTACATTCATTTTCCGATACTCTATCACTAATTTGGTTTTGTTTGCATATTAAACAAATATTTGAGCGCTTCTAAAATGAAAACAGATTTTACGTGTATTAAACAGTGGTTCGCTGTTATCGGGAGTTCGGGGGTAAGTTAAAATGTTAATTACCTACTAGATTATTAAAGTAATCAAAGTTTTGTCAGGCGCAATGTAAATATCTGCATAAACTATTCTTAAATTAAATAGGTTACGTTTTACGGCAAATTGATCTGGACTTTCTAGACACAACATTACAGTGAAAATAGTTTGAGGAGAGGTCATGGCGTAATGGCAAACGTATCTCGCAGTCTTTTTTATAGCATAGGTCCGGCAAGCAACTAAATAGGTCACCTAATGGGAAGTGATAACTGCCACCCATGACTATCAACAACTCTTGGTTTATAGATGTGTTGCCGCCCTTGAAATCAGGAGGGGAGCGCAAGGAAAAAGGATGGGAAGAGACTCATTGAACGACATGCGCTAGCGAATCTGTCGCTTCGCGTCGATATCCTATGGCAAACTGTTTATTACCTTATATGCTACATTGTTTTTTTTTGTATGTGGCCATGCGATAATAAATGTATTTTCTTTCTTTCTTTCTATGAGACAATGGTACCACGCCGGACGAACCGGCCCGTTAATGCTGAGTCATGACTGACAACAGCGTGGCTCTACCACATATAATATAGTCTAAAAATTAGTTAATTTTCCGATAGCATTTCCGGCTTACTTTATTTTGTTTTTAATTTATTTGTAACGTGCATATCTTTAATTTCGCGAATAAAGGAAAATCGCGAAAAACATACAAAATGTATCCAATCCAGTTACCGCTAGTTGTCGATGATTTACTCCAAAGGATAGCGGTTGGACATGCTATTACACAAACATATAGGCCATTCGCTGTGCACATAGGTCTTCTTCATACATTACTACAACATGCGGTCTCGTGCCGGGTGCAACCAACGGCTCTTTGTGACGTTTCACTATTACACCATTATTTATTGGTAGTTGATAAAATCGTATGTTGTTCCACTGGTTCTATATGGAGAGTGGGCTTGATAAAGCATGCGTCGTACGAATGATTCCATAATGCGACAATCCGTATTCTTTTCCATAAAGCCGATGAATTTCTTACATCATTAGAACTTGACATTTTCTACATGTCATTCTATTGGTAATTAATTCCGGTAGTGTTCTTTCTCTCTGTCTCTTCAGCCACAGGAAGCCCACTGCTCAACATAGGCTCTCCCAAGGATCCCCATATTGACTTGTTAGAAGCAGCCTGCATCCAGCGGCTTCCTGCAACCTTAACCTGGTCGTCCGTCCACCTTGTAGGTGAGCGTCCGACACTGCCCTTGCCTGTACGTAGCCTCCATTCAAGAACCTTTCGGCCCCAACGGCCATCAGTTCTTCGTCGTGACCGGTAGTGCAGCATTCTTTAAATAACACAGTTGGGTAATGCAGTACAGCAACGACGGGCGAGAGATTGTCGATATCTACATCGAAATAATTCACATATATTAATTCGCAAAAGGGCAAGCTAATAACGTGTAAAACTCAGCGAGTTGGTTAGACTTAATGTATTTTGCGAATTCAATTGCCTATAATTTACAAGTTGAACGTAGTAAAAAGAAACATTGCTATTACGTATTTAAAACTTACGCTAACTTATTTCTTGTAATAAGTCATAATTATATTTGAGATCAATTGTAGGGAATATGGCCTTCGACTTTTCATTTTTCGCACACATAAAATCTATAAAAACAACATCAAACAAAGAGAATAAAGGATATAAATAAATCAACACACAGTAATTCAGTACGTCTTGTTTAGCTGAACAAATTCGATATCAAATGTTATTTCCTTTATCAATCATCCAGGGTTGACGCGACAAATTTACCTCGTCTGAAGGGTTGATCGCGGTGATGTATGTAGGGTTGTCACTGATGCGATGTCACGTGCGTTTGGCGTCTAACATAGTTTCTCCAGTGACTAATGGTCCTGCTCTCTGTATGTCATTCGGAGAACTAATTTGTTACGTATGCTTTTGGTTTATGCTTATGGTAATGGTGCGTAGAATTATAGGAAAGGCTGCTTATGTAAGAAGGATTTTTGAGATTTAAAGGCTTGTAAACAACCCTTAAATCTCAAAAAGTTATGGGGAGTGTTATTATGATTCTAACATCATGTCATGTTTTCTTAAATCTGGTATTATTTTTTTTGCAGTTGTCATTGAATGCACAAAAAACCTTTGTTTTCTGTAGTATTATCACTCTTTGTACGAGTATGTACATTTTTAGGTGACTGACGTGCCCTTACATCCGCCACTTCAACTTGTATAATTTATTTGTGTGTTTATTCACGACGAAGGTGAAAATTGTTTCTCAACTCCATCTTTTATGGTTTTGCCCCTTCGAGACTGCCTCGGTGGCGTAGTTCTACTACGGTAACATTACAAAGCTGAAATCTTGGGTTCAAATCCCGGGTTGGGCAAAGAGTTTCTATCCTATTTTACACTTTATAACTCGTTTATTTCAATGCACCAATGATGCATATTTGCCTATGTATTTATTCAAGCGCAAATCATAGAGTACCATTCAAAATCAATCACACACGAACCTGCCATAACGTTTTGATAAACCTCAGACAAGCGTGAAAGTTAATTGATATTCAAATTAGTAGGTTAATATGCTTTAGGCATTATGAATCATGGAACATGAATGAATTATCAGCCGGAGTACTTGTAATTACCTAATAGATATTGATTAACGTCCCAGATTGGCTTATTGGCACAAAGGATGTTTCAATTAGTACGTGTCTGTTTAGGAACCACTTGGCCTCTATAAATGCTGTCTGTTATAGGTGTATTTAGGTCTTAAGGCGTATTAGCGGGTGTGATTAATGCTTTATTAACATGTATTTGTTATTGAGGAACGGCCGTATACATAGACAGATTTAAAACCTATTTTAGTTGTCGACAGGTTTTAAATCAGTCTATGAATGAAGCCAGAAAAGTATAGCGGTGTTTAGTTTAAATATTGTTAAGTGGTATGAAGGTATGATCTCTATTTTTTAATGGAAAGACATGGATAATGTATTTAAAGAATAAGGGGAGATATTGTAGAATAGGGTACAAGATAAACGGCATAAAAGCCAAACATTATTGGAACAAATATTTTAAAGAAAATTTTGGAATAAAATTTTAAATATACAAATACATGCTACAAGCAAAACTACACTGGCTTTATACATACATTTTTAATCAGTTATCGTATTACTGAAGTAATACAAAAATAACAAAAATCTGTTTATTCTCCTTCTGAAGTCAGTGACCTTGACATTCTCAATCGTTTTAATACCTTTTCAAAGGAAAAGCTTCAGATAAAATAAAACATGAACAAAAAGCAAAATGAAGATTGGAGAATAAATTATTCATATATTAGATTCCATATAATCCTGATTAAGCTTTAAGACATTAAAATGAATTAATAATAAGCAATTATTAATTACTACTGTAAAAACATTTAACATTTTCTTTCCAACTTTCATCTGAAGAGTGCTAAAACATAAATTTTTAATTTACAAAATTTTGCAGACCTAATTAGAGATTTTTGGATATAATTTCATCCTCACAAAAATAAAGTTTATTTAGGCAAAGGCCATGAACTGTGGAGCTTAACGTTATAATTGCAGACGTAGAAAATATTTTACTCCCGTTAGGTGGTATTTAAGACAGAGGCTATATGGCCTATCCCCTCTCAATCGTACTCTCGATTGTAGAGGAGACCCGTGCCCTGCAGTTGGACTATATGGGCTGATATAGATACAGATACAGAAGACAGAAAGACGATTCTCACATTTATTTGTTGATTGTGATGACATTAACTTTGATAATAGCAGGTAAAATAGTAGATAGAGGGCAAAATTGAATAGGATCAAGTTATACACCTAGGTCACGGTGTTCGCGGGTTCAAATCGCAGGGCACACCTCTGACTTTTCGGAGTCATGTAAATTGATAGTCAATTACCACGCATTATAACAGTGAAGGAAAACGTCGTGAGGAAACCTGCATACCGTAGTGAATTCAATAAATTTCTACAGTATCTAAAGTCTGCCAGCCGCACTAGACCAGCGTGGTGAACTATATGGCCCAACCACTTTCAATTGTACTCAATCGTACTCGTATATGGGCTGATACAATGCAATTACAAAAATATAAACCTCCTCCTCTTTAAAGCATTATGTGGGTGAGATTGCCGCATGCCCAATACCCCTTTCCTCTTTCTATTCTTTTTCCTTCTTGCGCCATCTATGATCCTTGGGTGGTGGATCTTTATGGGCTATCATCATATATCATTTATCATCAGGTGACCTGTTTGCTCGTTTGCCGGATAAATTGTATAAAAAAGCTGTTTTCAGAATTTGTGCATTATCAATTACGCTCGGGACAAACGAATTGATTTGTTGATATGCTGGACTTTAAATAAAGGAGATCAAAAGTGAATAAAATAGAGTCCAATTTTCTACAAACAGTCTTCAATAACATCTTCAGTCGGTCTCCCACAAGGCTTATTTAAGATGCTTTGTCCTTTCTCTTTATACTTGGAATACAACCAAAATTGGTCCTAACAAAGTACTCATAACCCGTTCATTTTTCTTGGATTTATACCGAAATCACGTTAAACACACGTAAATACGAAAACATAAATCGCCACGCAGGCAAATTAAGGCGTCGCAAACAGAAGGAATCCCATTTCAGTGCTGAATATGAAATGGATGCCGTCCTTGTCAACACAAAACATTCGTGTAACGGACAAATTGCTTTCGGTGTACCAGCATGGGACATTATACCGTAGGCAGCGACACGTGTTACTGCTAACTCGTACGGGTTTAGTTCCAGTCGGCTGCCCTATTATGGGCGATTGTTTGGTACGTTATTTGGAATTTGCTTTATGGTTCCATGTAATGGTTTAATGATTGTTTGTTTTTTTAATGCTGTTGCTTTCCCGTCCTTAAATTATACTGTACATTCTAGTGTAAGATGGAGAGCATTAATATCGGGTTTGATTGCTGGAAATATATGATTCTCCTGGTGGAAAGTAAACATAAACATTGAAATTTTTCGGTATCACAACAGCTAGACTCGAAACTAAGAGGTCCAATGTTTGTAATGACATTAGTCTCGGCACGGAGATTGTATCTTCACCAACTTGGCCATAGTAGCACAAGAGTAGGTTGCTGAATTTTGAGGATGGAGGAAAGATGGTGAGGTGTGAGTGGGGGAATTAGTGGGTACCTCCGACTGGTCCTACGCTAATGTCGATGACTGAACTAAACGCATTTCCTAAGTCGCGTTGCAGGTAAAGGATTATTTTAACATTTTCAGAGATTTATTGATATTCAAAGGTCAAAAAATGTGTGCCTGTACTATTTTTTAAAGAAGAAGTCGTAGTGTGTGAAAATGTTGCGAAAACAGCGACAACACTAAATTAAAGCGACTAAAATCTTCAAACTTTGTAACCTAATTTGTAAACAAAAGACTTGATTTATGTACAACATCAGCTTTATGAAGGAGGGGAGTAATTAAACTCGTGAGACCACTTAAATGACCGTTACTCCGAAACACTAACAGTGCCAGGGGAGTTATAGAACATAGTTGAATACATAGTAACTATCTTAAGTGAAACTATTGATCCGAACTAATTTTGAGGGAAAGTGTTAAGATCGATATCTTGGGACGGTATCTAGAGCTTAAGTTTGTATATTAGTAAAATTGTTTTAGAACTATTTTCCTTCGTGTTCGTATAGCATAGATACATGTAGGAAGTCGCTGGATGCAGGCCGCTTCCAACAGGTCGGAGATCCTTGGGGGAGGCTGATGTTCAGCTGTGGACTTCCTGTGGCTGAATAGATAGGTAGATACATACATAAACTCACGCCATTTTTCGTAGAAGGCGGAGGCAGTAGGCAGAGGTTCTCCTGGAGGCAACCAGGACACCCACGTTTCGCCTATGTGTTCCGTGTTATGATGTGATAGGGGGTAAGTCTATCGCCATATCGGGCACAAATTCCTGACTCCGGGCTGATAACGGATAGAACAATCCAATATCACTTTGCCCGACGTGCAATTCGAACCCGAGATTCAGCGTTGTAATCGTACCGTAGTACAACTACGCCACCTAGGCGGTCGTATTTGTTTTAACTCATTGTCTTCAGTGGCATATATGTACCTATCCCAAGGATTTGTTTAGCGATTGGAAGTGGTCTGCTACCAGTAACTTCCTGCGCCCTTTATTATTTTTTATTCAGAATGAAAATAACATAAAAACTAAACTTAATTCATATTATTGATGACCTTTTCCGACTCAAACCTTTTAAGCGTAGTCCTGCCGGAATACAATATGTATTTCTGACAAAAATCCATTAGAGCTGTCGAACATATTTAGTTCTATGTTATTTTATATTATGTCCTACTAGCTTTTGTCAACGGCTTCGTGCTAGTTCGAATAAAATTCTCATACATTGTATAATGTTTGCCACAATAACCATGGTTTTTCGGGATAAAATGAGTATTGCTGAATGCGTAATTTAATGTATTTTTTACTGTGAAATATCCGAGGGAGTTCAATACTCCTGAAGATAAATGCAGTGTAGTACAAATAAAAAAAAGTCTGTTGGGTGGACACTATTTTGGCATTTTGGTGAAAACCAGTTGTTCAGAAGCTAAGCCGAAATGCGACACACTTACGTTAATTACTGAAAAGAGCTTCTTGTTATATGTTTTTATAGAGCCAAACAAAATTTTATTGAGAGTTTAAGCAACAAAAGACATGTGTGGAACATAACACGTGGAGCTCTATTGTATTTGCAACCCAAAAGTAAGAAATAAAATTATACATGAGTATCTGTATATGTATAAACTACCCAATGTAACTGAACTGCTAAGAAACTATATCCATGCAAAAATCATGCCAATCCATTGTTTTGTTACCTTCTGACAATGGAACAAATTAACACACTTTGTATATATTATATTTATTGGGTTTTTAATATGTAAATGCAGATCTGTAGGAGTAAGAATTAAAAACAATTAAGTAGATATTTTAAGACACAAAGCTTTATATGCTTCATTTGGTATCATCATCATCTAAAGCCACTCAAAATCCACTACTAGTTATGATAATTCCCGAGTATTTCCACAGCGACATGTTAGAAGCGGCCTGCATCCAGCAATTTCATAAAACATTTGATGAGTTACTTTACCCTTCAGAAGAAAATGTAATAGTAATAGTTTATTTATCATTCCAGATTACAAATGTTATAATTAACTGTGATAGCAACACTAGGCTCAGCCTGTGTCGTGATTATCGTGGTTAAAAGGAAAAAATAATGTATTTTTTTTACGAAGCATAGAATCCTACATGTTCTTGCCATTTTTGCAGGTCGTTGGCATGTAGAAGCCTTATGGAAGTTATTTTACTAATTGCTTCATGGAATTATATTTCCTCGTGGACGGTATAGTGAAGTTATTTCAGGTAATATTATCATCGTGGGTGTTAGAGTAACGTGGGTGTTAATAAATAATGTCGAGCGAGCACGTTTAGTGCCAACAATCTTGAGTACTTTCTGACTCGGAAATGTCAGCCACGGGTGGTCTTTATAATAATTTTAATTTATTTGAAACCAATAGGGTTTCACATCAGCAATGTTTACACAAATATGATAGTATATTATATTCATATATGATAAATATACATCCATCAGCCAAACGAACTCCACTACTGACCATAGGCTCTCCCAATGATTTCCACTGTGACCTGTTGGAGGCAGCCTGCATCCAGCGACCTTTGCCAGGTCGTCTCACCACCTTGTCATTAGACGTTTAACGCTGCGCTTTCCGCTACGTGGCCTCCGTTCGAGAACTTTTTGGCCATGATAAATATACAATTAAATTTAATTATATATTTATCAACCACGAAAAACATCAATTTATTCCACAAATACCTGAACTGCCATTATTTAAAACTACGTCCCACAATGTAAATTACTACACCATTAAATACACAGTATCGCTGTATTATCAAAACAAACTACAACAGTATTTCAGTCCGTCTGTATAAATTAGGAGTGAATAAACAGATACAGTAATTAAATAAGCTTTAAGAGCGAAATAATAATTTTACAGCGTCAATGTAAATGTTTTACAAAATGTAATTTAGCAGAATTCACTACGCGCTTAAACTTGCCTAATACAAAAGGCAATCCGGAGTCCTCAGTTAATTAATTGGTTTCTTCTCGGCCTCATAATATTCTTCAGGGACACAATTGATCATTCCGCCGGGATTCCACCTAATTTAATTAAGCAACTCGAGATGTAAAATCTTTGATAGCAATTTTAATTGCGGTCGATAATATCCAATTAGTTGGAACTGTTGGTAACAAATATGTATATAGAGAAACTGTATTTGGTAGTTACATTTTTCAACTTATTTTTGAGTTTTTTGTTCTATATCTCGAGGAAATTATTCATATTACGCTTGAATACTATGTATAACCTGTCTTTGCTAAAATATGTCAGGATTGAGCAAAATAGAGATACATACATGCCTTTAAACATTAAATAAACTTCGCGATAAAATCTGTACAATTTATATTATCTTAATACATAGCCTTTGCCTACCCTTTGCGATGCAGGCATGATGATTATATATGAATGTGTATTAATTAATAATGTGTTGTTCGTCAAATAATGTACATACTACATTTTGCTTCAAAATACATTTACTACTCGTAGTAACTTTATGCAATTTGGGTGCTTCTGTTTAAGAGTAGAATCACGTTTGTTAAAGGACGAAACTAATTTACGACGTGAGTTACCGACTTTCCAAGAAAATAGCATTTTATGTTGAATACAATTTCAACTTCAAGGTAATCCTTGAAGGACCTATTAGACTTGCGTACCATAGCGCTCTTTACTATTTCTGTGGCATTTGAAGTTTGCCAGCCCGCAATGAGTCATCTTGGCGGACTATCGGCTAAGTTTTTTTTTAAATTGAAATAAATAGCGAGGCAAGCATGCCATTCGCCTGATGGTAAGCGATACCTCACTCATAGAACGTAGCCAAACCAAACAACATCATGAACTTAGTGAACAAACAAGCAATGCTTGGCATTCCACTGCGCTCGCCATCCTGAGACTTAAGATGTTAAGTCTCATTATGTCCAGTAGTTACTTTGGCTACAAAGTCCTTCAAACCGGAACACAACAAAGCATTCACACTGATGTTTTGCGGGCGAAATAGACATTGCGGTGTAACATAACCCAGGCGGCCACTTACAAATGAAAGACCTACCAGGAGTATACCAAGGAATTCAGAATAAACCTACAGTTTGTATATCACATTTTTCGAACCCCAAATTCCTGATGCGAAAGTTAAGAGTGATAGAGGCGGAATTAATCCTCCAGAGGCCTGTATTACAACCTCTGCGGCGTCGCAATGAGAACAAACTGTTACCTATAAAGTGACAAAGGTGGAACTCGGAAATTAATTCCGGCGAAATTAATTCTAGCCGAATGTGTAGGAAACGTCGGGTTGAGACGGCACGCCACCTGCTTGTGTCAGATAATTTGAATTGGACCTCATCTTTATTTAGCATGCGGAATTTCGCGGGAGAATAGTGTTGTTTTAATTCTCACCTTTGAGGTTGGGTTGGGAGAAGGGAGATAAATCCTCACCTTTGAATTTGTATGAATTTGGGATGTATGAAGGGAGAAAATCGTGACTTTGGAATTGTGATTATGAATTTACTTTTTGTATGAATAACAATTGCCATTGAATTTCTAAAGTTTTTAATACAAATGGGGACTTTTTTTTATAAATAAATGAACAACTTTTAATAGTTTTACTTATTAAGCAAATCTACACTTTGTGTAAAGCTTTAGTTATTATAAAATCTTTTAATGATTTCAACATGCTTCGAAATATGTACGTTCATATTTAAGACTTACTTACGTACAATAAGTTCCCGTTATTCAATATTATCGCGCTGATTGCGTCTAATAACAAATTCATTCGCTTAGAAGTTTCTTGCTACCCTTTTTCTCGTGCAACACATGCCGATGCAGTGATAGTTAAGGATTCATAAGTTTTTGTAAATCAAAACGAGAATAAAGTGCATTTTAATTTTCGCTTACATTTCTCAGTTGGCGCGTTTTTCCCAAAAGAGTAGCCGTCAAGCACCCAGCCGCTGATTAAATTGTAGCCAAATATTTCTGCAATTTGTTTTAAAACATTAATTTATACCGACATGACGTAAATGCAAATTAAGGGCATATTATGGAAGATAAAATACGTTTGTTTCATATCATTTTCATAACCTACCTTGTACGTATATTGTATATAGTTTTATCTATCCAAATTGTTAGAAAGACGCCTTGAAGGCCGGCAACATGACTACGATTATTCAGCAGTTTTTTTTTTATAAACTATCTTAATTTATACTCGTAATCATCATCTTCAATCAGAGGAAATCCATTGCTATAAGTAAAGTATCTATGAATTTCTACAGCGAAACGTTAGAAGTGCCTGCATGCAACGGCTTCCAGAAATCTTAAGTTTTAAAATCATATTGAGAATTTTAGAGAACATTACGCCTACAGGCTACATCAAATGGCTACATAACTATTAATAGATACAGATTGAAATAGCGAATACAAATCCAAGTTTATTATAGTGTTTATAGTGTATTTATGGCGCCAAAACAATAAACGCTTCGCCATTAATAACACGATGACCGACCGTCTAGACAGTGCAATCATTTGAATTCAATAAAATTCAAATTCATTTTGATGGCTCGTGAAATACATTTTATATTATGTGAAGTCGCATAAGTGTTTGGTTCTACGTGGAAAGCAAACTATAGCTTTAAAACTAGGGATCTCCGCGAGGGAAATCTTGCTCTATTTTAATTTAGAAATCATTGGGGCGCCTATGTTCAGCAGTGGACTCCCTTTGGTTGGTGGATGGATTTTAATTTAGATTTAAATGTATCTTCCCACTATAAGGTATTCTGTAAAGTGAATATAACTTGTATAATCGCTTGATTATAACGTGATATCAAAAAGAAAATATTTGTTCTAATATTTTTAGACCAGCCAGCTGCAAATTAAATGTATTCCCAGATACAACACTTAAAGAGGAACAAAAAAAAAAATATTAGTTATTTTTTTATTCTTTATTTTGTGCAAACAGATTTCAAAATTTTATTTTATCATTCTACAAGTATCATCACAGTAGTGTTAAATGAAATTTTGTTCCAACCTGCTCCATTACGTGTTGCTATAACAGCAGAAACATAATTTACTCCGTCACAAGAAAATATTACAATACTCGTTCAAATTTAAATGTTCATTCGGCTGCGAGCTCCCTCGGTCGCGATGTGAAAGCCAAGAAATAATGAAGTGCATTCCACTGTTGCCTCGCTTAATGACTTGTCAAACATCTGAGCCCGGAGCTTGGGGTAAAAACTTTATTTGAGGAAGAACGTTGATTGAGAAAACTAATTTATAGTTTAAAATCGGCTTCTGGTTTGCGGAATTCGCGTTAGCAAAAAGTTTGGAGGCTCTTTCAGGCATATGTTTGGAGTAAATGGGTGTAATACAGGTGTGTTGTTATTGATTTAGCTAAAATAACTTTACTAGGTTTATTTTGTAGAATAGGATAGGAAAACGAGTGATCTTCTCACCTGATGAGAAGCTATCATCACTGTTCATGAAAATCTGTAGGGAGGGTTTATGTGTGCTGGCTCTTGCGATTTCAGGGGGAAAAGAAAATGGCAGGGGGTCGAAATTTGTTTGCCCTCTGTTTGATTACCAAGCCGAAAAATCACCATAGATTGTATTTTTTGTGTTCGTTGCACATAAAAAATAATATTTCATTGAATGGGCGCAGGAAAAGGTTTGATCGAAAACATAGATTTCTTATAAGGCACGTGTTTTTTTTACTAATGCCTTGTTGATTCAGTTATTTAGAAGGTGGTGTCTTGTTAATAGATCTGAATTGTAATTTGCCTCATTGACACGCTCAAATTCAGGAGTAATAAGAGGATAGGCAAAATCGCAAAATCCTTTTTGGCTAACAAAAAAAAAGCAAAAACGTGAACAAATAAAACAGCCTATGACGGTAAACGTGTGCTTGGGCACGCTGTCGTTTGCATAAAGGTAAACTGTGCCCACCTTGTCAATTAGCGTGACGTAGGTGAATAACATAAAGCAGAAAAAAATGCGAGCAGACAAAACGCCACAGCGGTAATTTTAAAACGAATTTGTATTGTGTAGAAAATTATTCCATGATGAAAATTTGCAAGCGGACGCTAACGTAATAAATTTCATGCTCTCATAATTCCGAGGCATGATTTACAACATGATTTTCAGCGACACGAAACTCGCTTTTTGTACAATATGCCAATTAAACGCTTCTGTAAATTATTTAATGAAAAGTCATTATGTTTCGAACCATTGCGGTTATGTGTGTCGCGCTGATAACATTTTATGCTTGCTTTAGTGCTTTATGAGTGTTGTTTTTATTATAAATTGCCGTTCTGTGCTTACTGCGGTGTGTTTTCATAAGTTTTGAGTTTAATTCCCGCATTTGTTTCAAGTTTTGTGTGTCTCGCTTGAATACAAAGAACTGGTTGATAGTGCTGTCTTAAGTTGGTGGGTTTTATTTGTCATGCATTACAACCGTGCTATGTAAAATTTTGAAACTTCAATGCGTTCAGTATGTATCTTGAAATGTTCTCGAGAGAATCTATGGTGTATCTTATTTTACAATATATTATTAGTAAGACGTCAACGGCTAAGAACGAAGTAAACGTATATGAAAGATTTGGATATAAAATCCAATTAATATATTTACATTTGATCTAGTAATATCTTCTTCATTAAATAATCAAAAAAAATGATACAAAAAATTGTGTAACATATCTTTTGTATTAGAAATATGAATAAATTATATTAGGGACAAAGGGAATAACAAAGGGGATCTATTTTATTCTGTAGACCCGTCGATAAGCAGATTTATGCAGAGAATCGTTATTATTATAAGAATATTTTCAACAAGACTACTGTTCGGGGAGAGCTGGACGCTTCATCGAAGTAATGAGAGTAAAGTCCGCAGTCTGCCTGAGTTCCTGTAAGCGTAAATATTTACCGGTTTATTTGCCGACTGCACTCATCAAACTGAACGGGAACTAGAAGCTCAAAAACGTTCGCAAATGAAGTCCCGAGCGAAGAATAGTTTTCAAAGGAATATTTTGCTTTGTCCCGTTTGCTATTTCCGATATTTTCCATCGGTTCGCTTAAAGTTTAATGGCTTGTGTGGGAGATCGATTGCGCCACCAATATATTTTTATTTCAACGGAGAATTTTCAGTTCGTTTGCCTCAACCCGCTATTTGAAACATAAAAAGAAAGTAAACATCCCCTATCGCGAAAGTTTGAGTCGTGTTGATAGGGAGCCCGACTATTGTTGCTTTCACTCCTTGTGGATGTTCAATCGCGTGCAAAAGTCAATGTTACTTCGCCGCACATTTTCTACCTTCTTACAAAATTGTGTCAGCCATTAGGCGGCATTCTGTTAGTCTTAAGCACATTCTAGTTTGTAAGTTGACGACATAATAGTTTTTAAACTAAAAAAATATTTTAGTATAATTATATCACTATAATTATAGTGTGTTCGTTATTTATTTAAGTAGATACCTGTATAGCATACGAATTAAATAATAAATTATTTTCAACTACTTATATTTAAAAAAGGAAACGACTCGTTGTCTTGTTTTAGAAGTGGGTTATTTTTTATTTATCATGCCATTACTTGTAAATTTATTTTCCTATCCCTTCTGAGTTACACTCCTGAGTTTATTTATATTGCTTCTGGGTCAATGCTTGAAGTATAAAGGTCTTATAGTATTCATAGTTCGGATAATCTCCGAACAAGAGTAGCACTGCATTAGTCGATCGTGAGGTTTCTAACTATTCCTGACACAGGTCAAACCACAAGACCGGAATGATTTATGAATTGTTTCCCACTCAGGATGAATTTGAAAATAACTTTTAACTCACAGATTATTATTTAACAAAATATAAACCCAACAGTTATAGACATAATCCGGCTATTCTGTGAAATGCGTATTTATTAGCATCACACGTGTCATCATGCGATAAGCTCCTACAAAAAACTTAACGTGTACCTAAAACAAATATGCCTACCGTACAAATAAACTTTGTCTCGAAGCCTATAAAAAAAAAATTGGTGCCTAATGTACAGGGTATATTAAGACTGCGACCGAAAATGAAGCCAGACCAACTAAAAATTTCTCATAAAACAGGATATTTTTGCAATTTTTCAAATATCATCGTGTTTGGGTAGTGAATACCTGTTCTTTGTATTGTATTGTATCAGCCCATATACGACCCACTGCAGGGCACGAGCCTCCTCTACAATCGAGAGTACGATTGAGAGTGGTTAGGCCATATAGTCCACCACGCTGGCCTAGTGCGGGTTGGTGGACTTACACACCGTAGATTTTTTTTTTAAATCCCTACGGTATGCAGGTTTCCTCTCGATGTTTTCCTTCACCGTTAAAGTGTTTTTTACTAAAATTATAATTTAAAGTGTTATGTGCCATTGTGTCTTTAAAAATAAACTGGTGTAGATTAATATTTTTGGAAAACGATGTAGTTACTGTCCAAATACGGCGACAAGTAAAAAAATTACAACAAAAAAATTTACGCTTTTCTTGCGATGTTTTTTGTTGCATAATGTCTGAATTCGCCAATACTACCAGCTGACTGTTTTCGGTCGCAGTGTATATACCCTGTGTAACTAACTCCTCTAGCTCAGCGACTCAAAGTGAGTCTTGGCCTCCGAAATGAGTTTTCCAGGAATAGAGTAGCTTATTATATACAATCCTAAATCTCCCCCATCACAGCCTAGTTTTCGCTCAACTCATATAACTAATTGCCAATATTAGTTTGGTAATATAACTAAATATACATAATATATAGTGTAGTATATAATGCTGGAATAAGATATTATGTTAATCAACGCTGTCATTTGAACATGACAGGAATTAATTACTATGTGTGGATTAGAAGGCACGAAGTGGTTAAGATTGTTTCCATAATTATAGCTATCAATTTATCGGGTCGGTGTGATTGGCGCTGTAACGTCCTGAATTCGATTCCCAAGCCAATGTTATGTTTATATAAAAAAAAATGTATATTTTTTTATGTCCTTTCTTAAGAAGACGAGCATACGGTCCGCTTCATGGTAAGTGGTCACAACACTCGTGGACCTTTAGTAATGAGCTAATGGTAGGAAGGCAACCACTATCGTCATTATTATCTTCAGCCACGTTATATTTCCTGCTGAACATAGCCCTTGCCTAAGGATTTCCACAGCAACTCGTTGGAAGCGGTCTGCATTCAGCGACTTCCCTCCACTTTCATTAAATGAAATTTAATTAATATTTATACTTTTTTTCTCATTAACTACGCTCTTTGGAAGTTTCAGATACGATATCCAGCCATGCCAGTAGAAAGAATAGTGAATTTTAATTGCAATAATATTAATCAAATATTCGTAACGTAATACAGAATATCAATATAGACCGATTTAATGGAACCGCTGCAGCTTCATTAGTAAAAGGACATTAAAAATTCAATTGCGGAATCATGGACGAATAAAGTAACAGCAATTATTCGTTTTTTAGCTGGAACTCAATTGAGAAAGTAACAGAAAGTCGTTCAAACTTGCCACTTAATTAAACTCGCGGAGAAGCGTTTATAATTTTTTAATTATACCAACGACTTTGTAGGACATATTAATTATACAGCGATGAAAGTAAAAAAAATCTTTATTAAACACAGATTGCGTAACTATAAGTCGTATTTACAAAGCGTTTTCGAAGTCAATTAGAGTCTAAGACAATTAAAAAAGAAGACATTTTAATTTGATTACATACTACTTAATTCTATAAATGTCAATTTTAACATCGAATGTGATGGTTATTTCAAATTTCGAATAGGTAGTTACTAAAATTGCACTTAAGTTTGTGAAATCGATAAGAATTCGAAATACAATTTGAAAATGGAAGAGTTTTAATCGTCATCAGCTAAACTTTTTAAACAATAGGCAGAGAGCATGCATCAAGCATTCCAACACAGCTGTCAAGTAAAAAAGGCGCAAAAGTTTGGGAGAGATAAATCGTGCGGCCAGTAACATTTTGGCGGATTCGCCAGCCTAATTGCTACGTCTTTTTCTACGTACTAATTAATTTTTTGAACCTAATGTCAGGACACGCTGTATGTAAATTTAATTTCGATATGTAAACAATGTTAAAAGTTCATAAAAAGGGGTAAAAAAATATAATTAAAAATAATAACATTATGACGATGTTGGTTTTTGTGCCATTTCTCTTTGCAGTTATAACACGTTCTGAAGCGGTGGTATTAATTATTGGTTAAAAATATTTTATATAGGTCTCTGATATACTCTATAAATTGATCTGCTAATCTCTTGGCGCTGGTTTCAAAGTCATAGACAATATTTTTTTCTACTGTTACTGCTTGTGATCTTCATGGGTCAGGAGTATACGACTTTCACTATCTGTTGGCGTGTCTAGTAGTGGTAAATTTTCTACTTCTCCTGAAAACAAATATTTCATTTTGAAAACACCTTTTATTTTTCATTTATTTTTATTAAATATCAACTCATAATAAAATCTACATCAATGATATCTTAGAGAGTACTTATTAATTACTGAAATTATAAAATTTGGCAATAATTATTACACTTTATTTTTATAATATAAATTATATACTTTAATGGCATTAATACTTTATGAGCAAAATATCTAGATTCACTACTAGGCACATAGTTATAAACAGTGCAGATTTATTAGGAAAAAGATTTGATAGAAACTACTTATAACAATTGTATAACAAAAAGCTAAATAAGGAAAATAATTTTAATAACTTATAAATTTGGAAACATTCAAATTTTTCAACATTTATCATTATTAAAAATGTTAATTTCAAGTCTGTCTGGTTTAGCGGAAACATCATATAAAGGCAAAAATCAGAGGCTCTACAGTTAGTATAATTAGTTAGCATTTCCTGTTAATTACGGGCCATTTGGTAATGGGCCCAATTAAAGGGTTAGAGACCAACAAGCGGTCATTATCAACACTAATAATGCTAAACCTCAGAACGGAAATTGGTTGTTTAAAGTAATGGTTGAATAAGGTTTAGGTCATTAACTAGTTAAAATCAAAGGTTCTTATTATTATATGAAATTTTATAAAATTATCTTATGACTAAAAATACCTTAAAATTTCGTAGAGACTACCAATTTAATAAAAAGTCTTTATTTTTTCCCTTTAAACATTTAATTAAATCTCCAAGAAAAAATTTAATAAGAATAAAAAATTTTTAGAATTAAAAAAATCGTAATCACGATAATTTAAAATGTTACCTGTCAATTTCTAGGTCTTTTAATATATAACAGTTTCTTAGATTAACGCGAATGTTACACATTGAAATAAAACGGATTTTATTGCGAATTTCATTTAATTTTTACATTTTTTAACTTCCCAACTGTAAAGTCATAAAGTGATCGAAACATCGGGAAATTAAAAAATGCAAAAAATAAATCAAATTCGCGTAAGAATTCGTTTTTTATCTTTTAATATAGTTTTGTTAGAATTATTTTAAATCAATGACGATCATTCCGAATCGTAGGAAATGTACCACTTACCGATCCTAACAATAAAATTCGTGGACTCGCTCTCGTCAAGCATAGAGAATATATTCTCAACGGGAATGTACACATTCTGAGTGTGCTCTAGAAAATCAGCGTCCTTCTCACACTTGCACGGGCGTCTGAAACAAATAAAACACGAAAATTCCAAACACTGACACGCGTTACGCATTCAAATAAGAAAATTCGAAAAAACACTTTCGGACGGATAAGTTTTGAGAAAAAGGCACAATTTCCCCGCTCCCAAAGGAAATAAATATTTCCAACAACTTCGTGAGCGATGCGGTATCATTTACATTTAATATTTAAGCCATAATTTCATCCCTGCTAATGCGGAGGCTTATTAAGATCTCGTTTTGTTTCGTGTAATTAAATACGCACCTGTAAACAATCCTTTTGCTTGGAAGATTTGGGAGGAAAATGTCGATTTCAAAATAATATTTCTCAGCGTTCTCGTCGTTCACCAACACCGTCCACATCATTCTACCTGTAAACCGGATAATTGATAAATGTTATACGTAATTACGTCATTAAGCGCCGGTTAATGTTTGACCAACACGTTAAATTAACTCTCAGCTTTATGAAATTTAATATAATAATTGAGTGAGAGTAAATCTATGATTTAGTGATGATTACTATAATATTACATTTCCTTTAATTTCATAACAATTAAGATGATGAAAGTTTTAAAGTAAATTAAGTGTTACGATCGAATAAAGATGGTTTTGTTTAATCACTAATTTTAAATTACTTAAACTTGTGCTTGATGGGGAGAAGCAAATGGTTCCTGGCTTTACATCCATCCATTTTTGTGATACATTAATGCCATCTTTATTAGGCCGATGCATTAGTAATACGAACTAGCAAAGTAGTTATGGCTTGGTTAGTAGTAGAGCCCTATTAAAGCTATTTAACAATAGACACCCAAAAATACACTCACCTCCCCGTTTATCGTAAATTTGATAAACGTTAAACACCTTTTCAAAACACCTCAATAGAAAGTAGTTGAGTATCGGTTCTGTTCTCTTCGCGTCCCATTTGTCTTTGACGGTTATGAAGGGCAGGTCAGTGACTCGCTGCTTGTGCTCCGAGAAACAGTGGTCCATCCACTCCCCGGCGCGGCCTTCCCATGTACATTCACCTACGTAGAAAAACCATATTAGATTTTTCATCCATATATCCATATGAGAAAGTGATCATAATGGGCCTGGTGCTGTGTGGAGAGAAGTTCAGATAGAAAATCCAGCGGCGAATGATCTTACCGCACTGGTGGATACAATAATACTGATTTGCTGAAAACACAGGCTGAACCCGGAATGTACTTGCGTGGGTTTTATAGCTATGTCCATAGTGTACCATTTTCACTACTGTACTGTACTGTATCAGCCCAGATACGACCCACTGCGGGGAACGAGCCTCCTCTACCATCAAGAGTACACTTGGGAGGGGTTAGGCTGTATAGTCCACCATGCTGGTGTAGTGCGGGTTGGAATATATTATTACTAGCAAATGTAAAAATAATGATAAAGATGAGCTTTTAATTACGGATCTGCGAAAGTCCATCAGCAGCGGTCACCGCTTAACGTCAGGCGGGCCGCTACCTCGTCTGCCTATAAAGACTATAAAAACGTTAATTCACAATAAACAAACCAGCGTACTAACCATAAACTCTGGCCATAAAACAGTTGATGATGCGGAACTGGCAATGCGGCGTGTGCTTCTCTAGCTGAGGGAGCGTGGCGTGCTTCGGGCATCCCGCGTTAGTGCATGGGAACAACACCTTGTTCGCCAGCGACTCCAGCACCGCCGACCGGGTTGTAGAGAATTCTTTCTAAAAACAAAATAATATTAAAGAAGGCTTTGACATCTTTTGTCATGCAGTTGGTTAAGACTACGTGAAACGAAAAGCTGTACTCGAAATAACGAAATAAGCATTTGTGTGATCAGTTATATGGTTGTGTTTATAAAAGCAACATGTGTCTAAGAGTTTCTGACAACACGACAACAACAAAGACAAAAGAATTGTATCTTAATGCGACCCGAAAAATATAATGTGACCACACTAAGCGTAGCGTATCAAGCCTGCGTGAGTGAATATTGAGTGTATTTATAATTAACTAAATCATGCAATATATTTCAGGTGTACTTTTAAATTCAAAAATCATATAAGCTACTTTTAATATTACTAGATCCTCTCAGCGTAATCTTCGCTAAATCCCTTAAGAGGCAATATGAATCGCTGAAAAACGATTTTTAAGATTTCGAGACTTATTGTAATTCGAATTTAACTTCAGCAATTTTGATCCGATTCTTGATTACATTATTCAATTTCATTCGTGTGTTCGAATGAGAACGAGTAATACTTTTTAGCCCATTAGCGAAATAAATACTATGCTTAATATAATTTTACAGGTTCCACAAGACGCTGTATACGCGGTTAAGATGTTGATTGGGAAACGAGAGTCCGCGGGGTCGAGACAAAACGATTGCGTGATTCAAAAGTATTTGTTTCATGTTTCGGTGTATTCCACCGAAAAGTCTCTTGTAGTTTCTAATACTCGTACTCACAATTGACGACACTAGACTTATATCATAATTTAGGATCACATCAAAATTTATATACCTATTATGGCTCTAAATCATTTACCAATAAAATTCAAATTTCCTTACCTTACAGACATGGCACTGGTAGCTCTTATCGTAGCAAGGGCCGCATATACTGTGCCCATCCACACACAGGCGGATGGGCGGCTTCATGTACTTATTGCATTTCACACACGTCAGGTCCTTGATTATGCTCTCGTAGTGATCCGTCTCTAGAAGCGTGCTCAGGACTACTGCAAAAACAAATGGATTTTAGTATTATTTTGTTTGGCGTGGTAATTATACGCTGCCTGTGAAAGGAGAGGCCGCGAGTTCGATTCCCCGCTTCGAAACAAATTCTAGTGTGATCCACAGGTATTTGTTTCAGGATTGTTTGTGAGAACGAAGAGTCTCTCGTATTTTCTGATACCCACGACACAAGACTTGGACACAAGACTTATTATGGGGCCAGACTATGTATGTGATTGTTGGGTGTAATTATTTATTTATTATTAGTGGACAGCCTCCGTGGTGCAGTTGATTAGACGCCAGCTATGAAACGAGAGGCCGTGGGTTCAATCCCTGCACCGAGACAAATGTTTGTGAAGCGCACAAGTATTTTTCGGGTCTGGGTGTTTTTGAGAACGAAAAGTCTCTCGTAGTTTCTGATACCCACGAAACAAGACTTGATCTTAGTGTAGGGCCAGGACTATCTATGGAATAGTTGGGTGTAATTATTAATTTATTAATATTATTAATAATGTCACTTCACTGCACGTTATGATTACTGCAGTGGGGCCTAAACAAGGATTTAATGACGCCATCTAAGGCAATCATGTCGGTTTGATCAATAATTGTCTCTTCGCAGTTCGATTTAAGATCGTACCGTTTTAAGTATAATACCATTAATAAATAATTATACGCGCAAACTTTTATTTTAGTGAAATTTCTATTAAGAAATATACAAATGATCCAACTATTTTCAAAATATGTTTACTATATGGCAATACAAATCTATAATAATTTGCCCAATGATATAAAAGTTCTTTAACCGAATATAATTAAATGTAAATTATTTGAGTACCTCTTGGATAAATGGGACTATTCCGTAAATGATTTTTCAATTGATAAAAATATTAATATAATTTAACATTGACATAAAACTATTCCATATCTTTCTAAGAATGAATGGCATCCAAATTGTTATTATAAAAATTAACTTCACATCTTTTAAAGTTTAATTTAATACCTACTAAGTTTTATTTGCTCTTTTTTTCTATTAGTTAGAACGTATTATTCTAACATTATTAAAAATCAATTTACTCAAAATATTTACACGTCAATTATGACAGTTTATGAGACTCCATAAATTAAACATGTATATCTATAAGTATTATTGCAAATAAATTTTTATTTGATTTGATTTATTTTAGAATGTGATGCTAGTTAGGTTATTTGAATACGAAGCACGAATACATTTTTCAAATTACATTAAAAAATATCATCTCTAAATGAATATTATAATAGCTACTAATCATCACATGACACTGTCTATGCTCTAATTTCCAATTATACCGCATTGATTTATTAGCGCTAGTGGCAATTAGATATACATAACCACCACACCCGTCTATTACCTATCTAATGCCACGATACGATAAAATAAAGTCACAAGTTATTCTACTACGAGTATAATCTTCGTTCCACAAATTTGGGATATATCCTCTTCCCAATTTTTCCATCTTTCCCTTTTCTTAATATTTATGCCCCTTAGTTTTTGTGGTCAAAACAACAACTAACAACGAAACTCTATATTAATCTTGTTAATTTATTATGTCTTTATGCCACATTGTATGTGGGCATGTCACTCAATATGTCTCCGATATCGGTAAAGTTATTGAATATACAAATCATTTTAGTAAAATCGTCTGCCTAATATTACAAAAAACAATAAAAAAAGGTGTAGCAAAAGGCTTTTGTTGAAGTGATAAATCGATATGCAACCTTAGACCTTGATTATTACAATATTATTACTCCGAATACAATAAATATTACACTAACAAACTCACATGCAACGAAAATTACATAAACACTTTTTTACATCGGTCAATAGCTTCTAATATTAGTAGATTTCACTCAACACGAAGTCTCGTCCGAAATTATTGGCACATTTATAAAAATCTCTTATATCCACTTGCCTTTCTCATACATTTGTAGACAAATGTATTGTTGATTTGATTTGTTGACATACCAAGTGACAGGGCAAAGAACCCCGCAGACGGTAATTACGTTATAAAGTTAATACAAACACAAGTGAGTGTCGGTATCGATCCGAATTCCAACGTCGCGTGGTACCAAATACTATTGCGGGCATTTATTCGTTTTCATACCACTTGTTTCATGCACAATACACTACTTCGAAATTAAAATTAATTGACCTATTTTACACCAGTCAAATCACGGTTAATTGCACATTCAATTTTATTCCGATTCAATTAACTTTAAAATCGAAAATCAAACAGCGATGTAAATCAAAATTAGCACGTCCGACGCTCTAGCACAGTTTCATAACCAGATTGATGCAATTCCACCAACGTTACCGAGTTAATTTCTCGCACTTCCCAGAACATTCACTGACATTCCGTAAGCTTACGATTATAAGACACTGGCAAACTAATAATAAACTAACGTTTTCTCCCCGACGGCGACGACGTCGATGACATTCTTAAAATAATACTGTCGACACAACAAACGTAACTAGAGCACGTCAAATACAAAATTACACTTGGTAAACACTTTTTGATTCACACGCACCGGTGTGAGGCGATTAGGACGTAATCGCGCAGCCATTTTCAGTGATAAGACAATAGTATCTCAAGCGTGATTGTGGTAATGCTAGTTCTTGGCGACAGTATACACCGGTGTATGCTATATTTATGCGGCAAGGTCGATGCTAAGGGCCTCGCCGCGCCCGCCGTCTGACCAACTGCGCTCGACTAGACGTCCAGCCACCGAGACTAAATAAAAATGGGTTTAACAACCTGTTTATTATTCGATGCGTGTAAACATGTAGATTGTTTTCGTGTTATTTGCTTTGAAATGTCATTTACTTATTTTTTAATTTTTTTAATTCAAATCATGACATGTTTAATAACTATATTAATAATATTAATAATTGGAGTCCTATGCATTTTGTAGTTAATGTTATACTGAAATTTTCGGATTTTCAAAATGATAACTTACTAGCGTGTGATGTTGTTAATTCAGGGCACATTTTAGATAAGGACATCCCTTGTGACAGCAGAACGTTACACCCCGGGCATCGGAGGCATAATTTCGAATAATTCATTTCTCAATGCTGGTTATAAAAAAATACGGGCATGAGTCATGAACCAGTTATCTATACAGATAAATTAATTTCTAGAGTCTGTTATATTGAGATAACCGCTTTTCAATAATCATTTTACTGTAAAATATTTAAACGAAAAATATCTAGTCTGATTAAGCATGTCTTATAGAACGACAAGAGTAAGAGCAAAAAATTAAACAGAAGAATTATACTAAAGCTCTGAAGACTACAAATAAGAAGAAAGAAAAAATACTTTGAATCACACTCTACTTCATATCAATATTACGACATCAATACAATATAAAAATGATAACAATACTCTTAGGTTTATTAACGGAAGACATGATATGTTTTATCACATCATCTTAAGGATGGGCGGTTTAATTCAAATTAACCGAATGGACACGTGAGCCCGCGGTACGGTTTGCAAAATGCTCCACTTACAATGACGCGAATGGCGGGTATTTCACGATATGCCCCAACTTATTGATCAAATACAGATTACCCTATTGTATTTTGAGGTGATAATGAGCGTTATCAGCAAAATGCCGCAGTGCATTTACGTAAAACTATTATCAAGCGATTATTACTATCGTGTTTCATATTAACTTCTTGCGCATTAGATACATTTGGGGGAAGTTCCGGCAATATTTTACGGTTGATTGATTGTGATGTAAATAATAAATAATTTATGGCAATTTTATTAAATTATATGCGGCATTGAAGTAAATTCGGATTAATGGTTTAAGAATTCAGCGGAGCTATGGCCGACAGAAGTCGTACAAGTAACAAATTTCAATACTTTGCACAGCGTCTTCGATCGGCCTTTGTCTAAAACTAAAAAAAAATTCCTTGTAGGGAAAACATACTCCTTCTACGAGTAAAAGTCTACAGCAAAGAGAGTTTAAAAAGTCATAGGAACCTCTAGAACCAATACAAAATAGACTGCTTCAGTGGCGCTGTTGTGCTACGCTATGATTGCAATGCTGAAGTCTCGGGTTCAAATACCGCGTCAGGTAAAAGCATATTAGATTTTTTTATTCATTACCAGCTCGGAGTCAGAAATTTATGCCCGATTTCGCGGTAGGCTCGCCCTCCATCACATCGTGGGATGGAAAATACCAGGCGAAACGTGGGTGTCTTTGGTTGCACCTCTGCCAGCCACTTCTGGGAAAAAGGCGTGAGTTTATATATGTATTATCTATGCAAAAATTTAAAGGTGTTAGCATAAATTCCACCAGCTATTGCATACCCGCATTCAGCGAGCATATTACAGTATAAATCTATATATTTCATTAATTATAATGAATTTAGATTTCAAGTAAAACATATCGCATTTGCCACTGGTGTTAGATAAGTATCTTCAAACTAATTAGAAAGATAAATTATAAGATTATGAGTCAGTTTAGATGTCCTCATATATTTTTTTTTTGAGTTAAATTATCAAATATAGGAATTTTAAAACAAAAACGTTATTGTTAATATACTGTACCAGAAATCTGAATGTACTTTTTATTATCAAAAATAAACTCGATTGTTTTGTGCTCGATTATCGTAAAATATAGAAAACACTGCACTTTCTTTTTCCTTCTCTTAATTCCATCCAATTCAATCCAATCCAGTTGTCTGGTAGAGATTGCCTTAGTGCGATAAGTCCGCCATTTATACTTTGTGGTTTGATTATTTCTTTGTTATGTTTTTCGTGATCCATGTGTTCAATAATGAATAAAATAAACAAATAAAACACTTTAAACCCCACACATTATTATTACGCAAATTAACTGTACTCTGTGATTGGCGATTAGGTCAGTTACCTCCGCCCGCTCCCCTTCCGGTTTTCCCGCATTGCGTGCTGTCCCATTAGCCAGCTTTGTAACAGAAACAATAATTTTAGTAACCTACTATTATTACATTTAATATTATTTTAAATCGTCCTTAGTACCTCAGTCCGCCCCGTGACCACGAAAGCTGTAAAGTGATCGAAACATCGGGAAGTTAAAAAATTAAACCAAAGCGATAAAATCCATAGAAATTAGTTATATTTTAATATGTAAAATTCGCGTAAATCTAAGAAACCGCTATGATTTAAAATCATTTTAGAGTTATTTTTCTTAGAATATCGAGACCGTTGCTAAAACATTTCCTAAGGAAGTCCACATCGACCTGTTGGAAGCCACTTGCAATATCAAATTTCTTGGAAAATTATGAAGAAATATGTGGTGGACTATATGGCCTAACCACTCTCAATCGTACTCTCGGTTGTAGAGGAGGCCCGTGCCCTGCAGTGGGTCGTATATGGGCTGATACAATACAAAAAAAAAAAAAATGAAGAAAATGTTTGCCTAACCCCTCACAAGGGTACGCTCGGTTTTAAAGGAGTCAAGTGGGAAATAGTGGCTATCAAGAAATTATTAAAAAATCTTTAAATGATGTTTCAACTTTTTGGTATACAACATATTTATATACATACATATACAAACTCACGCTTTTGTCCCAGAATGGGTAGACAGAGGTATTACTGGGACACTCACATTTCGGCTTGTGTGTTCCAACCCACGATGTGGGGGGAGAGCTTATCGCCATATCGGGCACGAATTTCTGACTCCAGGCTGATAATTAATAGAAAAATCTAATATCCCTTTGCCTGACCTCAGTTTTGTAATCGTACCGTAGTATAACTACGCCACCGAGGTAGTCAATAGTATACAACATTTTCTTTGTATATTTCTTTGTATAATTATTAGCTATATTTTAACTTGCTTACTCTATCTTTGGCGTAATATATAATCCCCAGATAATTTATCATACAGGAAATTGCTATTATCTATGTGGCAACATAGATTTAGTGGACATTCGATAGAAAATGTCTTAATTTGCCTAATATAAAACGAATGTGTCATATTATTAATACATTAATAAAGCTTTATTTATTTCCATCCTTAAGCAAATATTAGCAGGCAGAGATAAAATCTTTATGCGTACATTTAGTCAAGTTATTTAAGCACTTGTTTAGATTCTGTAATGTTCGTAAGTAGGAGCATTAATAAGGCGTGTGACAAGTTCGACCATTTATTCAAGACTGCCAACATAACCACATAAAACAATAACGAAACTATACATCATAGACAATCACATACACTACACTCCTCCACAACCATTTAACATACTACATTTAACATACAATTACACCTTATTTAGGCAACACAGTCATCACTACTATACCTTATAATTTATAGTTTTGTTAATCCTACACTGTCGGATAGGGCGGACCTGAGGAGGCACAACTTGGGCTGGTGGTTCCCGCACGGAACCCGGTGGTTTTACGGCATGCGGAGCTACAAATCACGTCTTTGCAGATTGTCGTTTCAAGGACTACCAATGTAGCTTATGTCGCAAGGTTGGACATTTGCGCCGAGTGTGCTCGGGGTACGACGATATCGCACGTCGTCGCAGGAGACCGAAGGAGGGCATCCACTACAATGATGTTAGTCGGGAGGTGACCGATGATGACGAGGAAGGCATCGTCGAAAGTTTTAATCTTATGGGGCTTGATAGTTATAAGGCCGTAAGTTTACCAATTTTTATAGAGGGCAAAGTGATTAATATGGAGATAGATACGGGTACAGCCATCTCTTGTATCCACGATAATACCGCTTATAAATTGACCCGTCTTCGTTGTGTGTTTGTATCCCATCCTCGTCGCCAATGTAATGTTCGTAAGTAGGAGCATTAATAAGGCGTGTGACAAGTTCGACCATTTATTCAAGACTGCCAACATAACCACATAAAACAATAACGAAACTATACATCATAGACAATCACATACACTACAGATTCAATATCCCTTAAAAACATTATATTTACAAACTATAAAAAGAAACAAAACCGGCATGTTTTATTTTTTCTCAAGTAGTATAAATTACGTTTTGGAAAAGACATACATACATAAATAAACATCACGCCTTAATCCCAGAAGGGTAGGTAGAGGTGCAACCAGGACACCCACGATTCGCCATGTGTATTCGGTCCCACGATGTGATAGGGGGCGAGCCTATCGCCATATCGGACACAAATTCCTGACTCCGGATAATGCATAGGTAAATCCAATATCACTTTGCCCGATCCGGGATTAGAACCAGGGACCTCGGCTTTGTAATGGTACGGTCGTACAACTGTACCAGAGGCATGACTTAAATTTTGTATTGTATTGTATTGTATTGTATCAGCCCATATACGACCCACTGCAGGGCACGGGCCTCCTCTACAATTGACAATACGATTGAGAGTGGTTAGGCCATATAGTCCACTACGCTAACTTCAATAATGTCTTTAAATTAAGCTTGGTACTCAATGTATAATTTTGGGTTTGTCCCACTTTCTCATCTTCATAATGGGATAAGTCCACATAAGAGCTTTTAATTATGGAGGATATGCCAAGAACCGCACTGCAATGTCTGTGGTTAGTGGTCTGGATAATAGCCATCTATACGGGTATCGATGTTTTTAATCAATTGCCAATTAAACTGAAATCATCGAGATGATTTATGTCGATAAATATATTCAACTTCTTTTGATGAAATGTTGGATGGGCTAAGTATTAGTTATGAATAATGCAGTTTTGTACAACGATGTACCAAATAAGTGCATTTTATTTATTTATTTATTAACGCTTTATATACATAGTATACAGGCGGACTTAATGCCTGGGGCATTCTCTCCCAGTCAACCTTTGGGTCGTGAAGAGAAATCAAGGTAGGCGCATAACTACATAAAAAAATAAAAAAATAATAATAATAAATATTAAAATAATATATTATACGAGTATGTAAAGATTGCATAATATATAAATAAATATATACATATACATAATTATATATACATAAATACATACTTAGTAGTAGAATACATACAGTAGAAATTAATTTACGTCAATCAACAAGTGTATGGTAGTTATTAAAATTTGATTAACAATAATTGATTCAACCTATTAAGTTTGTTAAATAAAATAATAAATTTAATATAAATAATATTAAACACATATGCTCTATAACGGTGAAGGAAAACACCGTGAGAAAACCGTAGCGATTTATAAGAATATCTATAGTATATAAAGTCCGCCAACCCGCACTAGGCCAACGTGGTGGACTATATGGCCTTACCACTCTCAATCGTACTCTCGATCGAGGCCTGTGTCCTGCAGTGGGACGTATATGGGCTGATACAGTAATAATAAACAAATATTTTGTAAATAAAGATTAAGTACTATGTATTGACTTGTCATAAGAGCTATTTAATTACCCATGTGACCAATAAACGGATGTCATTTAATTTCTATAATTAATTAGTGACCTGACCTTGCTTCGCCCGGGTGCAAACACTTTTTGAGTCCAGTCAACATCAGACACATATTATTTCGCATTTTTTAGATTCAAACACAACGTGACTGCCGCTTTTTATACTGTTTTTTTTTGTTCCATCCCGTCCTAACCCGTTTCAACCTGTTCCATGACTCAAGGCATGTAATCCTGTTCTCTTATATCCCATTTCATCCGCTCTATATTCTATTCCAAACCATATCTTTGAGTTTGAAAGAGTAGCAAATATACATATATGAATTCCTTTCTCATCCCACGGGAAAACTACATTTTTGGGATAAAAGTAGTCTATGCGTTAATCCAGGGTATTAGATACCTTTATACTAAATTTCTTTAAAATTGGTCCAGTCGTTTGAGCGTGAAGAAGTGACAAACACACAAACTTTCGCCTTTATAATATTAGTAGGATAAGTAAAATAAATTAATGAGCAAACTGCTGATATGACATAACTATTTTATTTTAGAAGGCAATCAAAAATCCGAGCTGCAGAACGTACGCAAGCTTTTACTGAAATCGATAAAAAAGGCAATAATCGCTTCCATTCGCCCGGTACGTCTCTAGCAGAGTAATTCCGCAAACGAATGTTCCTCCAATTGGCGGCTTAATCTAGTCCCGGACCGCTAAACGTCAGTTCCGAGTTGTAAATTTATTGCATTTCCAGCTCTCAATTCACAATTACAAATTACTTCCTGTCAATCAATTGGTGCTATCAATTTCTACCAATTTCGGTTCACATTTGCATACATTATTCAGGCGGTGCCTTAGTGGACGACCACTAATTGAGGGGCAAATTTTGAGGCGCTTGTGGTTATCGGATGTCCTTTCCCTAATTACACAGTTTGAAATTTAACAGATGGAGGATGGCAACGGTTGTCAGCCTCAAATATGATCTAAATTTGAGAAATCTTTTTAGTATGTCTAAGGCTGGATACGCTCTTTACCGAGCGCCTGATTGAGAATAGAAAGAAAGTAATTACAAGTATGAGCAATGGCGTGCGAATAATCTATTTTATCAATGGACTGCTATAGGCATAATATTGACCATAATTATGTGAAAAATCTTAAAGTCTTACTTTCGCCAAAATGGTTTTCTATGTGACTTTTACCTAAATAGTAGGGGATGAGTAATTTTATCTACGATATAATGCTACGCCAATCAGCAATCTTATACTTTGCTTGAATAGCGTAATTCCAGTGAATACGTATCTAATGAATAAAATTCAGTTAAAAATACCCCAACCGGTAAACTGAGGGGAGATGTAACGAAATCAGAAGGATACATAATATTTTCCTTAAATCATATACAATTGACACTCAACATCACCAGATGTTTATGAAATGTTGAATGTATTAATCCATGGAAGAAAGAAAGGGAGGCCTTTGCCCTGCAGTGGGACAGTATACGCTGGGAGAAAAAAATCCATACTCTTATGACACCGCTTCTTTTTCTTTAACCATCATAGGATATTTCATATTGACCTGTCAGAAACGGCTTGCCTCCAGTGACTTCCTGCAGCTTTCTGGTGCACATCGGACTTCAAATGCATCAAAAATGCAAATCGTTTCTAGTACGCTCCTCTACAGATACAAGGATTTTTTGACGTCATAGAACCAACACCATTCAAATGGATTTCGCCATTCTACACAGTTCCACGAGCGAATGAACGTGTCAAAACCTTTTCGGTTTTATTTTTTCAGGTCCAAAAATCGAGTAGCTCCTATACGTTCCCTTTGCTACTGAAAAAATATTGCCATTTCAAAATACAAAATCCGAACGCTTTTACTTAAAAAAAATATTGAAACAATTTGCTGTTTATTTGGTATCTATAACAATACCGATATCGTGTGGGGAGTTATTTGAAATTTTGGGTAATTACCTAAAATCCAAAATGTTTTTACGATCATATTATTCTAATGAATTAAAAAAAGCTTCTAAATTATAATCAATAACCGTCTTATTTTAAAAATATATACCAATTTGGTTGGACTTGAAAGTTCCTCAATTTCAACATTAAAACTTGATGATTCATCGCTCTCTACAAAGGAGCCTTTAAAAAAGTAGCCAAACTTCATAAATCAAATATAATTGTAGTAATTACTGAACTCCAAAGAGTCTAGCTAAAAATAAATTTAGATATATATGCGAATGAACATTCATTACCGTTAAAGCAGACGAAGTACTGGCCATTCCGCTTCATTGTCCTTCACAAATTAAACTTTGACAAATTGCAAATTCGTGAGAAAACAAAGTGTTAAGTTCCAACCTAGAAGTTTCCACTTCAGGGCAGAAGTTCCTTGGACTGTGGCTTTATTCCGAGTAAGGCCATTTTCGGGCATTTGCAAGTTTTTTGCGAAAGAAAGTTAAAATTTTCTTGTATTAATTCATAAATTACGTTCAAAAGGCATTAAAACTTCACAACAATTCCGAGAAGAAAACATTACAGCCGCTGATTACAACTTCGTAAATTATCATTGAATATTTTGTTGGCTTTTATTGGAACAAAATGAACTATGTTTATATTTTTTGAAGTGTTGACTCTGTTAAGGGTACCTATTTGTTCATACAAGTATGTCATGTTTTCATACATTTATAATATGTGTATCTTCAGCTGTGTATTAAAAAATGGATAATTATAATGCAATTTAGTAGAGGGTTAAGTTTAATTATTTTCAAAATTAGCGTCTGATTTTTCAACCTATTCATCGGGTCTCTGTTGCTATTGTTTATAGAACAATTCAGTCTGATTTTTGTTGGCCCAGTTAAAGTTCTATGGGGGAGGTCTATGTTCAGCAGTGGACTTCCACTGACTGGAGAGAGAGAGAGAGTTAAAATTCGCACCTTGATGGTTATGGTTTTACTAAGAACTATAATTTTATATGTGTAATTGCAGACCATGTCATTTCAACGCGGAATTACTAATGTAGGTACTATTCGTTCCTTATTCTGTTATATGCCCTTGAAACCTCTGGAAATCTTTGTATGAATACACGTGTGACATGTCATCATAATTAAGATAATCGAATCCGGAAATTGCATTATCTTTGCGTGTGCCAACTGCAAACTTTGTAATACACATAGTTACAATCGAATTATCCTCTACTATGCTTACAATAACTTCTAGGAGATATTTTTTTAAATATAATATAGCTGGGTTTAAATTGGGCAGATTAATGTATTCAAAAACAGGGATGTGATTGCTATTATTGTCAATATAGCGGAGCGTTGCTCAATCTATTATTTGTTTAGAATTCTTCTTCTACGTTGTCATTTTTTCTTTAAACGAAGCTTACAAAATCCCTCACATACGCAGGCATTAAAAAAAATATATATAATAATAAATATACCCAACAGTCACATACATAGTCCTGATCCCACACTAAGATCAAGTCTTGTGTCGTGGGTATCAGAAACTACAAGAGAATTTTTGGTCTCACAAACACCCAGACACGAAACAAATATTTGTGGTTCACACAAACATTTGTTTCGGTGCGGGGGTCGAACCCGCAGCCTTTGTTGTCTAACCAACTGCGCCACGGAGGCTGTCAAAATAAAGATACGTCAATTTAAACATGATTATGTTTAATTTGACAACCTAATAAATAAGAAATTGACCATAAATTATTTTTCTCAAAAATCTACGCTACAATTTTAACACAGCTCACATTAATATACATTTAAATATCTGGGGGTTAGCGCCCCCAATCCCTCTGAATACGCCAATGCATTAAAACTTTAAGCCATCCGTTAATACGTAGGATTACCGGACAACTTTTTATTATTATTCAACTCGAGAAAACCGCGCGAGTTTAGTCGTGTTTGTGACGTTTTAAATGAACACTTCATCTCTTTATCTTTTTTAATATGATAATGCAGACGCAAAGGCGTATCTCTCAAAGCGTTTATTGTTTGAAAAAGTAATAAATATTTTTCATTATTTATTGCTTTGCGTGTGCCAAAGTACGAGTGTTTGAAAATATACAAAAGTCTGTCTAATGCCTGGATTTATAGCTGTCTGTGAACTTTATGGACATTTTATAAGCGCCTTCTATATTTTGAATGTTTCTTGTTAGTCTCAGGTGGGGTCCAGTCCTTCGGCGACCTTTGCGAGTAATCAAGTCTAGATTTTAGAGGAAATTATAGATTTAGGTTGGAAAGTTGAAGCAATTTCATTTAGAGTTCATTGCTACATCCTATTTTCTTAATTTCGAAGTCGAAGACGTAACTATCCATACATTTCTCGTATAAAAATCAGTAGGTTATCTTTTCGCATTATGTTGGGAAATATATCATTTTAAATATCATTTTGCCAAGGTAAAAGGTGTAAACAATATTTTCGGTCGTGAAATATAAGGTCACCCGAAGACAATTACAAAATATGGACTACGATTTTGTACTGTAAACCAATATTGTTTTTTGGAATCGTCCATTTTATTGTGCCATATACATAAAAACTTAAACCACACCAACAGAAACACATTAAGTGCAATATCAATGCATTATTATGAATACGAACAAATATTTGACGTTCGTACGTGCCAAAGTCCCAGCGGCAAGCATTCGATGGTCAAACAACGCGCCGCTTAGCAACAAAGATAAATTATACAAATATTATTATGGTCTCGACGTCTGCTCTGGATTAAACTTTACGTGACATAACTATATTAACTGTTGTTTAAAAATGTTTGTTTTATTGTACATGCTGTTTTGGTCTGGCCGGATTCGAATGCAATTTTTTTCGGGTTAAAATGTATTCTATATGTTAATCGAGGATGTAATGGAATTGAGCTTCCATTCCGAATTTTAGCCAAATTCGGTCAACCGGTGCCGCGTGAAGAAGTTACAATAATTATTTGTGGAATGTCAAATATTTCTGATTGATTAAAAAACATGTTTTCGCTCGCCATAGACATGAGGTTAAATGTCTTAAAAACCACTTTTTTAATGAAATATCACATTTGTACTAAGGAAAATTTAACACAAAAAATGAAAATATTTAAAACATTATTTTATCTGACTATTACATAACTATATGCATTCAACATTTTTTATATTACATTTAAATGTTCTTGTAGCTCAAAGGTTTACTATTGCGGGAGAACATATGGTAGAAAACGGCAATAAAGTTTAATGATGCGGCGGAGGCAAAATTGGAGTATTTAAACTTCTAATTACTTGTGGCAACTTTTTCATCCCGACGCGATAAGGATATTCCCCCAAAAGTTTTTCGACATTTAAATATGAAATAATTAGGACATTTAAGGTTAGATACAAAAAAAGTCAATATTATATTTAATATTTGTCATTGCTATGTAATAAGTGCATAAGTGCTTCATACCGATTTCGAAAAAAAACCCTTACTAATATTAGGGAAATTTAGTCAAGTTATAATAGCTCCGAAACTCACTACATTTAGTTTTTTTAAGACATCATGAACCCAGATGTCATCGTCGTCATCATTGGCAAGTAACATCTACGTGAGATGTTTAAATCGCGTCTTTTGGAGATGTTAGGATTCAACCGAGATGTAGCACAAACCTTATCCTGCAGAATGCAGCAACGTGTTTTATATCTAACTGAAGTAAAATTTCTGACGCAAGAATGAATTTGAAGAATGTACTAAAAATGTTATGCTAAAAAAGGGAATAAAAGGCGAAGAATATGAAAAGTCATGTCTTAGCAATTATTATGGTTGCATCATAGTACAAAATATTCCGATGGATGCATGTAGTCATGCAGTAATTTCAAGACCAGGAAATGATATTAATAAAATCTGATAGGGTACCTTTTGTATCTCCTGGCGGAATGTACTCTTGAGAAATGCTTTTCCCCTCTAAATACATCGTGTTACACTAAGAAAAAATTTTAATTGAAAATTGATAATCAACGTCAAAAATATTTGCTAGCACAGAAGCAACAACCACCCAGTACAAACGAACTGATATTAAAAATATAATTGCTATGAAAGAATGTAACCAAACAAATCATAAAATCACCATTGACGTATTATCTGAACACGATAAAACTTGAAACAAATTATATTTTATATCTATAGATAAAAATAACTCTTCACTTGTTAATGAGCATCGCATCGACCAGTGTAATAATACAAGTATTGTTGTAAATTATTTTATGATAGAAGACCGATACAATGCACAAGAGTATTGACCTAACGTAACTTACACCATTTTAATTGGTGAATCCTAAATAAAGGCTAGTCAGAAGTATCTTTATTCGACGCAAATGTATAACAAGATTGATGGTGAAAATGGATTAAGTAAAAAGATTGTGAGAGGATCAAATGACGAGGGGACCCAAAGTATCTATTTTAAAGGACTCCGATGTGAGGTATATACTTAACCAATTTTAGTTTCTGTCTGCTGTCATGTTACTTGGTAAATATGACAATCCAATCCAATCCATCAGCCAAAGGAAGTCCACTGCTGAAAATAGGCCTCTCCTAATCATTTCCACCGGGACCTGATGGAGGCAGCCTGCATCCAGCGACGTCCCGCCACCTTTACCAGGTCGTCTGACCACCGTGGGTGGATGTCCCACGCTGCGCTTTCCGCTTCGTAACCTCCATTCAAGAACTTTTTGGCCCCATCGGCCATCAGTTCTCTGTGCTATGTGCCCCGACCATTGCCACTTCAAGTTGCTAATCCGCTGGGCTATGTCGGTATATAAATATGATAACCAGTCACTAAATCTTTAATAATAGTCAGTTGCAACAGTCTGAATTTGAAATGTGAATTTCAATCCACAGGTTGTTATTAAAGCAACTCCTAATATCTATCTTTTGTTATACTCTTAAATGTATTAAATATCTACTTTATATTCTAACGCAGGTACCATCTAAGTATACCACAATATACATCAAATTACTCTAATATTTTTACATTACCAAAACACTTACAAAAAATAACAAAATAGCGTAAGTCCATATATCATTTTCCTCCACTACATGTTCTTAAGTGACAGCAATTTCTCATATCCCGTCGCAGGTATACAACGTTTATCTAGAAGGTGCATGCAGCAATGTCCTCGCGATATATCGCCGCAGTACATCAACCGTTGACACGTGACACTTGAAACTTGGAAGTAGTGTGAATCGCGCTTTAGTTTTCATTCTTATTTTGTACGCTGGGGTCTTTTGTGTCGTTAAAGTTAGACTAGAGGTAATGTTGATTGAAGGTGTCGACTTTTCATATTTTACTACACTTGGTTTTGCTGTCGTAGTTTCAAGCATGATTTGTGGAAATTTTAAAGCGCTTCTTCGCTTTTGTAAGTGCAGGGCACGGGCCTCTTCTACAATCGACAGTACGATTGAGAGGGCTTAGGCCATATAGTCTAGTTTGTAACTGTATACCTCAGCTTACTCCGTTGGTTCTATCCGGTGTTACCATGTATGATGCCGGTGTTAGCATTCCTGTTCAAACTTTACCATTCCACCCGGTCTTTAAGAACCCTAATTGTAAGATTTTAGACTCAAGCCACTGCCTTATGGCCTAACAGCTACCTACGGTCTAGATACATTGCACACATTGTCGTGTACTTCTGTGACCTTCTGTTAAGCGGGTTTCCTTAAGTTCTTACGCTACATGGAGAACTCCAAGACTGCCAGAGATATACTCGCTGGGAACATGGTCCAGGCGCGTAAGATTGCTCATTTACTGCTTAGCCCATCAATAATTAAAACTGTAATTATTTATAGACATTGCAAATGTGAGTTAAGTACTGTTTCTCCGAAGCCGTTATTTTTTCTTGAATCTTCTTTAGTAGTGTTGGTAAAAGTCGTTATTCCAATTTAATGAGGACATAGAGCATTATCATGTTTGTAATCGGAATTTCCATTTGTTGTTTATGTCTCTGCTATGTCTTGAGGTTGAAGCTAGGTTCAATTATTATAAATACCTTCTATATTACAAACGCGACTAATAACAATGTCAGAGTTGCTTTTGTCTATGAGTGGACGGGTATAAAAAAATTTAAAATGGAGTACAGTCATTCGTGATTATTTATTATACGAGTATTTACGCGAATGTTACACATTGAAATAAAACTATTTTTTACTTGTAAAATACATATACACATACATAAACTCACGCTTTTTCCCAAAAAGGGTAGGCACAGATGTAACCAGGACATCCACATTTCGCCTTGTGTTTTCTGTCCCCTTCCGTCCGTACTTTTAAAATAAAAGACTAACTTAAAGACCCTGTTAACTTTCAGGGGAGTGTTGATTATAATAAAAAAAAAACCACGAAAATTGTAAAGTATTTAAAAAACGTCCTGAAGTTAAACAATACATTCAAACTATATCCGCTTTAAAATAAAAAAATAAAAGATTTTTATCTAATAATTATCAAATTAATAGTACCTACCTAACTTGTTTTCTTCTATTGTTTTCTTATATCTATTAGTGTTTACGATGAACAAGAGGACCAATATATTAAATTGTTTACATCATAATACAAATTAGGTTAGGTAATTAGGTTATGATCTGTTATTGTTAAATCATATTCTAAACTAGTCTTTATATACATGACTAATTATAACAACTGACCACTGTGTGCAGTTGTATAATATCAATAATTAATACATATCGAACGCACGCGTTCACTTGCTTCAATATTATTTATAGTACTGGTTTTATTTTTATAATTAAACATCACTTGAAGTAGCGGAGGTAAAAAGCAAGTAAACCTTTAAAGTAAAGTTTTAAAGTTCTCCACAAAAATGGAATTATGGTGGTGCTAAATTTTACTGGTAGGTCTCTCATATGTATGTGAGATGCCGCCTGGGTATATACCACCGTAATATCTATTTCGCCCACTAAACAGCAGTGTGAATGCACTGTTGTGTTCTGGTTTGAAGGATATTGTAGCCAGAGTAACTACTGGATATATTGAGACTTAACATCCTATGTCTCAAGGTGGCGAGTGCAGTGGAATGCCAAGCATTGCATTGGTATTCATGTTGTTGTTTGATTTTGCTACTGTCCATGCTCATGGTCGTATCGCTTACCATCAGGCAAATGGCATGCTCGTCTCGCCATTCATTGCAAAAAAAAAATATGACCTGACCTTAAGACTGCCTTTCCTCCCTGCCCTTTCCTCTTCCCATCCTTTTTCTTTCCCACTCCTTTCCTGATCTGATAGGCCGGCAACACATCCATGAATGGATGTCACACGTCATGGATGTTCATGGGCGGCAATGATCACTTACAATCAGATGACCTGCTTGCTTGTTTGCCGGATCTATAAAAAAAAACTCCCAAAAGTAATTTTCAACTTGGATTAAAAGTCAGTAGAAGTCAGTGAAGCAGAATGGGAAATATTTTTAACCTGGTTCAATGAAGTAGGGGACGACGATGACGAAGAAGAATGTAGTGCAGCTATTGGTCAGTGCAATACTGATCAGAAAGAGCATCGATTGGCTACTACTATTCCACAATTTAATGATGCGGCAGAAAAATTCAATTGGACTTAAATATTTTGTGGACTCCCTGTGGCTGAAGACAGAGAGGGAGAGGGAGAAATATTAAAGAGAGTTCTTATGTGTGTTTATTTAAAAATAGCAACATAAATAAAACAAATATTAAGAACAAGTTTTAATTAAAAATAGAGGTTACAATACGAGTACCAAGGTAGTTAGCGTTATTTCTGAGGATAACAACAACACAATTGTATCATGAATTATGTTGATTTTGTCTGAAAAGTTACAATATATGAACCTAAAAATTAAACTTTTCAAAGTTTCGACACATTCGGAATAATCAATGTTCACAATTCACTAATATTTAATATTGACATAACGTGACAAACAAACTGACGGTTATTAGATTAAGTTCTAGTGGCACACCGATCTCTAAAAACAGACCCTTATCTAAATTCTATAAATATGAAATCGTAACTGACTCGACTTGACTCGGCGGGCCCACCGACTTATTGTTTTGAACTCATGTCGTTCTCTTGTCACCGTTGACACAGGTTATCACGTCTATTATTGAAGCATCGACAGCTAGACGGAAGCGCCAGTATCTCCCCCGCAGCCGACAGATACATTACTAAACAAAATGTTTTTGAAATTGAGTGCGAAACTTCATTGGATCATTTACGCTATATTTCTCGTGACGGAAATACAGGGAGTTCCCGACGATTCGCTATATATGAACACATTGATCCGCGATTTGTGCAGTAGATCTTTGGCGAGTCTCATTTTCAAAATATGCACGGGAAGTGTTCCTATTAGTGACATGCCTGCGGAGAATTTATCTAAAGTGAGAGGGAAGAGGGCAGCGATATTCATGGCGAAGGAAAGAACGAGACGGCAGGTGGCTGATGAGTGCTGTCTCCATCCGTGCACTGTGGCCCAAATTGTGCAATATTGTCCAGAGACATGGTGAAGTGATTTAGTGAAGAGAGTATTGACATTCGGGTTTGCAGACCACAAAATAGGGAAGGGTTTAGGCAAATGAGTCAGTGGAATAATAATTGCCGAATCCAGCAGCGGAGTGTAAATTTTCCTGTTGCGGGTTCATCGGGACATGGAACTGTGATTGCATATCGTGTTGTTTGTTTGTATACCTTGAGTATTGAGGATAATGGACTTGTGGTTCTTACGTTTTGAGAGCAAGATTAATATTGTCGACGCCGCCTGTTTGTAAATAATATTTGTAGTATTGTAACCTCTTTTTTATTCCGTATCTGTGGTTTGAAGAAAATATTGTTTTGTATAATGTGGACTTGCGATAATTAATCTTTCCGTCCGTACCTTGACCTCCGTAAAGTTGAAAGAAATTATTTAATTCAACGTTATTATAGTTGTTTGTGTAATGTACTGGTATTTCGGTTATGTTATGAAGGATATCACTCATTTAAAAGTTGATTTTAATTATATATAAAAAAACAAAACAGTGATAAAACATCAACAAAATTATTGTTTGAAATCATTTAAATTAAACGCTTTATTTGCAACTCATATGTTAAGTGATAATGAACAAGTATTTTAATGAAATACTTAATTAGTTATTTTAACGTCGTTGTTATTTAACTATGAGTTGTTACATTTAATATAATTGTTATAATTGAGTGAAAAATGTTGTATATGAAACTTTTATAATAATAGTGCTTTAGGTCATTAAACCTCTTTTCTAATAATAACTTACTTATTTTACATTTAAGATCGCAACATTCCACTATGAGTGAAGCTTAATAAGCTAACTGAGTTTAAAAATATGGAAAATTTGCTATGTGGCTTTTTTATGGTAAGTTGTTTAGAAAGAAACTCATCTTAGAATTAACCTATCACTAACCATTCAAATATCTAGATATTTTGAAAGATTTTCCCGATCTTCGTAATTTTTCAAACTAGTTGATTTTCAGTATAATTACCCACATCACTATGAAGCTGTATGAGACGCCACGTTTGCACAATTAAATTAAAAACCGATAAAAATACCAGGAAGACAGAATCATAGAAATAAATAAACTCCTGCTTTCTTTATTGCCCTAGTACTTTTAAGGCTTCTAAGTGCTTACTGCTTATTTATAATACCAACATTTGAGGTTACAATTTACTAATTAAAGGGGCGATTCCATTCGGCAAGTTACTTGTATGCAAGTTGCAAATTGCACAGAACTTGAACAAACCTGCTTGTATCTACAACTTGCATATAGCTAGTTTGAAGTTACAGTTACAGTTACAGTTACAGTTTTTTACAGTTTTATTCAAGTGATTCGCAAATTGAACATGCACAGGTATGTTGCATATTTCGAATTGCGAACAAGTGACACGGGGTTTTTCGCTGTACAAATTAACGAAATATAATGTTAAGCCCCATTTACATGGGGAGAGTTTCTCGCCACGAAAATATGATTATCGTAAGGATATAAAGATGCATCGTGTAAACATTTTTCAGAGCCATAGCAGCACGTCTTCCACCCATTTTTTCCTACTCAGTTTTGAATGTCTCCACTTGTATTCAAGTAAAACTTTCATACTCTCAACACACTCTCGAAAACATGTTCCCAATGTAGGCAACTTGTACGCGAATTTGACGTCATACTTGCATGCAAGACTTGCCTAATGGAATCGCGCCCTAAAAAAATAAGGTAAGATTTGCACATAAGTACTTAGCTTTTGCGAAATGTAGAACTTTTACTAAGAGAAAAGGTAGAAGGATCTCGTGTTTCTAATCTAGTTTTTATATTAAAATATAAATAATGTAAACACTTTGTAAGTAGATATTAAATTATTCAACGGCTATACCAAACAGCCATTAAATTCCTAGATAATAGGACATTAACAGCAATGCAACTCTTAATGTACGAATAGGTAATAAGTGTAATAAATCAAACGGGATAAGAATAATCCTGTTGTGGTCAATGGATTCTAGTAAATTATTATTGAAATTGTGATACGTGATTGAAATAAATTATTAATTTATGTGTATTTTTATTTTATTTTTCGTACTTTACTTACCTAAAAGAATTCAAGTATTAATGATAAGCCAAATCGTGTTGTTGCAAGACGTCCTTCGCTACTTCTGCATACACGAAAACTTCCTGAGATAAACCGCACTAGATCAATCGCAACTGTATTTTCAAAATTTTCAGGTTATCAATAATATTTCTAATGAGGTTATACTGCTCCTACAATTTGCCAGGACCAATATTGGAAGTCGCACAACTTACTGTGCTCTAAAATACGAGAGAATTGAAATTTCAAACAGAGACGAACGACCATAACCTTGGAATAAACACATCTCTCCAATGAATTCGCACAAAAAGTATTCTAACATGGGACATATAAATCACATGACATTATATCAGGTAAAATGAGGGTTAAGTATCAACTACCTACAAACCTACTCCAAGAACTTCTTGTATTGAGGACATGAAATTAAGGGAAGCTCTAGTCTCCCTACACGTTCTTTTTTATAGGAAGGAAATTGCCTAGTACTATTTTAAAGGATGTCGGAATGGGTATGTCCGTGTTTTCGGCTTTACCCAGCGGGACCGTTGTCCACTCCGTATTAATTCTAGGGCCGGGTTGTATATTAGCCATAACCCTAGAGGACCATAGCAACTAAAACCTCTTAGTTATCCCCACGTGCATTATTGGTGGCAGGTCTTTCCACATTGAACACACAAAAGATCTAAATCTTTGGATTCTTAATATTAAAATAAATATCTAAATATTATTTAATAAAATAATCATCAGTGTTCGTACTTACAAGGAAAGACGTGAGCCAAAAGAGGTTAGAAATATGGAGGGAGAAACTTTAGTTAAGGAAAACAGAGAGAGAGAGAGGTATTTCCTGCTACGATTTCCTATTTCCGCGGAAATCTCATTGACCAAACAAAACGCCACAGAAAACCTGTGACTTTAAGCCTGTTGTTTGTGACAGCGGTACAACACTGACCAAGTTAATCCAATTATGCAGTGCCAAAAATAGCTACACTGCGGTTCAACTAATTTAATATTTTGCATAACTAAATGTTACATAAAAGTTCACACAGCTGAGATAACTAGAAACATGTGTAGCGATACGAAGGGACTATTAACGAAGATATTGCAAACGAGGTCAGTAGGACACATTAATATTAATCTAATAAGAAAAAATATTATTGTCCGCATCGTGGGAATTTACCAGATGTGAAGAATATTACAAAAATACAAAGACGTGTGTTAATTTATATTATTAATATATTGAGTACCATAAATATACATCGTGCTGCTGCCAATATATTGACTACAAGAATATCTATTGTTGTAAGACTGGAACAGCAAAGGTAATTCCACTTGCCAAATGTAATACCACCACCTGTCGCACAAGATTTAGAATAGACACCAATCTTTTGATTCGATGTGAATATCAGATCAATGATATCTTCAACTGCATGTTATGGCTTGTATAAAATTTGCAGCTACACTATTCTAAGTATTGGTGGGCATTTCTCAGCACGTGTTTCTCAAAGTGTTGCTGCAGATTCTTTTTTATTACTTGCTACATTAATAGTTACAAGGTCAGCTGTTTGAATTCATCTCACTTCAGTACCTTCACTTCCTTCAAGAGGAAGTCGATGATATGTCATGAATCCATATCATGACATATCATCACCTTGAAGACTGATATGACACGCTTCAAGATTTTCTTACAAACTTGATCATTACGTAATAAATCCGAAAGGACAAAAAGTCACAATAATTATCGGACAAATCAAAACAAGAGCCACAGGAAAACAGCGTGTAACAACATTTATAGCCGTCTATTTACCTCGGGCTACTTATCAACCAATATTGAGATCAAATGTCCAACTTATTGCACGCGACACAGATAACTTTACAATTTTATACCACGCTTGCCCCATATATTTGTAATGAGGACCGTTCGAGGCGCATCTAGGTCACACATCGTGCTAGACTAGTCTAATCGTTGTTTAATTTGATTTGCGTGCAGAACAATATTCCGATAAACCGCTTAGACGACGCAAAACGAGATTTATTATTTGGATAACTCCAACAAAAAGGACCCGAATAAATCTTCGCCCTAACTTAATAAAGTCGCCGCTGACGGCTTTATCTGGAGCTGTGACCGCGAACACTTTTTTGAATAAAATACTACAATATGTTGTAGGGTCGTGCTTGTCTAATTTATTATCTGGACCTGAGATATTGATGTTTGTACTAATATCGAACGGTCATTTTTCATTCTGCGTTATATTGAAAGTTTACGTCTTAGTGCTGTAGGAATTTTGTCCAATAAAATTATTTCGGTCGTATATTTTTCTTCAACAATATTGTGTTTGTCCTATCTATTGTTACACTGATCGATACCAGGGTAAGTCTTGTTTAAATCATTTAGTTTGCCTGGTCTTTGGCATTATTTTTCTCATAATATCTTTTTAAGTGATTGAGGTAATTTTATTCCAGAAAAAAATCGCTACACATATCGGACTCATAAGTGCTTTTGTGGCTCATATTAATAAATAATAATAAAAACACCCAACAATCACATAGTTCTGACCCCGCAATAAGATCGCGTCTTGTGTTGTGAGTATCAGAAACTACAAGAGACTTTTCGGTTTCACAAACACCCAGATCCAGGACAAATTCCTTGGGGGTCTCACGGACATTTGTCTCGGTGCGGGGATCGAACCCGTAGCCTCTCGGTTCGCAGTGGGCGTCAAACCAACTGCGCAACTTAGGCCGCTAAATACTAGTTTCTCTTTTACTCTCTTTTCTCACACGCAGAAAGTTTACTGCTGTACGCAGAGGTCTCCCAGAGTTATACATACTAGTTTTCAAAGTAGCGAAAAGACTTGTTTCCTAGCATGACATGTACGAATAAAAATTTGCATCAATATTTTGATGCACAGGGGAATCAAATTCAAATGCTATCTCAGTATTCACGTATTCGTTTGCCGATACGTCTCTCTGACGATTGGATATTTCCAATATACGTCTGGGGCGAGATCAGGAGGAGACAGGAATCTTATATCTAGTGATGCTCAGGCAAAACCGTGACCTTGTCTACATTCTTTCAAATGCTATATAATAAAAGTCCTATATTTTTAACACTTGCTGTAGTTTGAAAGGTCTAGAATCGAGATCAATAAGAATGTCCGAACAGTATGGTCTTCGGAAAAACTCTCGTGATGTTACAATTCTCATTCGTCGTAGAGTAATGTGTATATTATGAAACCAGAATATTTGTACCCTTCCTAATAGCGATCAACGGCTGTACAAGTGAAATACCCGTCAAATTGGCCTAGCCAATTAGTATCGCGTTCCGTGTTCAGTTTGTCTATATCTAGTATAGTTTTGAGTAGATAAGCATTGTTATGTTGTTCAGATAGACTGTCGGGTGCTACAGCCCTATTTACACGGGGAGAGTTCTCGCCTCGGAGATACGATTATCGTAAGGATATAAATTGCATCGTGTAAACATTTGTAAGAACACGATAATCTATGTCGGAACTGTCATGCGATAATCGCATACGATTCGCCCCGAGAAACTCTCCCCGTGTAAATAGGGCTTAACAAACTTTGTCGTATCAGTATCACATGACAGATATATGAGTGATGACCCAAGATTTTTGCGTCAATTCTCTCTCCTCCTTGTTTTTTTCTCATCGTTTATATTCAAAAGACATTTTTTTTGCTACGATTTGTAATTATTGTGGTTTTCAAGAACTGCAGAGTGCAGTGATTGCTTACCAGCAAACAATCCTATTGTTAACTTGTAAAAGGAGGAGAGTTTAATAAGACGTTCGTTTTGTCCCTTGATCTTCCCTCGGTTATGTGCGGATTAAAGATAATCATCACTACAAGACACAACAGTATAATATTTGTGCAATTATGGTAAAACCTCTTAGAACGATGGGCGTCATCAGTAACCGCCTTCGGACCCTAATAGTAAATGTTACGTTTTTTCCCTTGTAATTTTGTTAGATACTAGATAGATGACATAAAGGAAAACAATATTATGGCATTTTTAGGTAGGCATGTTCCTTCTAATCTAAAAACATCATTGTGATTAACCTGTTTGTGTGAGTGTAAAGTATTCGTTGCTATACAAATTATTGGTGCTTCATACACTATTTAAGATACAACAATATGATTATCTGATTTTGCCGAATTTTCTTAAACGAGGTATTAGAAAAAGCACTAAAATTCATACATCCAGTTATAAAGTTCCTATTCAAAGTGTACTCGTAAAATTGCAACATAGTAATTTCTTTTAACTAAACATTGATACTATTTTTAATCAACATCCAGACTCAACTTCATATATTATTCATTAATACCCATGTCCCATTTCACGCAGCATTAATAAATCAAAAGGCAAAAACTAGAATATTACTCAGAAATTCAAAACAAAAAAAAAAGTATGTAACTGAAAGAAAATCGTCCCGGCGAAGAGGACTAGCGAGTGATAATCTGGGTCCGACGTATCGTAGATGAGGCTTGCTTTGTGGTCCTAGATGTGTTATTACCAAGCGTATGTATGTGTGTACATAGTTGCATACTTTATGTATGAAGGCATTAAAGGAAATTGTTTTTATGGTAGGATAAAGCGATTGCAGTGGAGGGTACTATTGACATCTCCAGCGGTGTGTTGTTCTTAAAAGTACCAGGGCATCATAGGTGATCGAAGGTGCGTAGTTAATTAGCCCCATTCATTCTAGCGAGTGATAATCTGGGTCCAACGTATCGTAGATGAGGCTTGCTTTGTGGTCCTAAATGTGTTATTACCAAGCGTTTGTACCCGTATGTGTGTACATAGTTGCATAGTTTATGTATGAAGGTATTAAAGGAGATTGTTTTTATGGTAGGATAAAGCGATTGCAGTGGAGGGTACTATTGACATCTCCAGTGGTGTGTTGTTCTTAAAAGTACCAGGGCATCATGGGTGATCGAAGGTGCGTAGTCAATTAGCCCCATTCATTCTAGCGAGTGATAATCTGGGTCCAACGTATCGTAGATGAGGCTTGCTTTCTGGTCCTAGATGTGTTATTACCAAGCGTATGTTTGTGTGTACATAGTTGCGTAGTTTGTGTATGAAGGTATCAAAGGATATTGTTTTTATGCTGGGTTAAAATGACTGCAGTGTTGTGTAGAAAGTACTATCGACATCTCTGTGTGTTGTTGTTAAAAGTATCAGGGCATCATAGGGATCGCAAGTGCGTTGTCAAATTTTTAAAATCGGCAGGTAAAATGCAAATGATAAAACAGGTGTTGACAATATTTATTATATTTTACATAGATTTCGTAACTGTCTCAACTAGTAGGTAATACTTGTTATAATATGTTTTGTTGTAATTCCAAAATTTACTATATTAAGTTTATTTTAAATATTCTATTTGGCGCGTTTGCATGCACTGGGTCGAACTAGGCTAGCACATTCAGTATTATTCCCTCGAACATTGATTCGATATTATTTTCCTTAAAGAGTACCTACAAATAGATAATATGAGATGCTTGTTTACTGTACATGGAAAATTCTATCACTATTTGTTACATTTAACTCATTTGATTACTAGGCCATCATTATGTGCAGTAGTTACTCTGGTTACAATGTCCTTTAAAGCACAACAGTGCATTTATATTGCTGTTTGGCGGAGGAAATAGACATTGCGGTGGTACCCACCCAGGCGACCTCTCACATATAAGAGACCTTCCACCAGCTCTGCAAATCTTTGAAGGATACCTACATTTAGCAGTGAGCTTCCTGTGATTAAAGATAATGAGGAATAATTTTGTACGAAAATACATATTTAAGAACAATCAAATTGTTATCAAACTTTTAAAAATGAAACGAAAGTAGGTATATGATTATAGAGGTCATAATGAAGGTAATTTAAGAGCGATAACCCACCGTTCTGTATTTATGAATGGACGTACAAAAACAGCGTCGGTGTAAACAAAAATACAAAATATTTTTACATATGAGACATTATTGCTTTCCAAAATATGATAAACGCAATAATATTGTGAAATCATTAACTATTGTTGATAAAACGGAATGTAACGTATTTTTGTTAAATTAAAATGTTATCTTTCGAATCGGGTAAAATATTTTTAATGAGGAGCTTATTTTCTTAGCGCTAATTATTTTATGTTGTTTCAAAGTCCGCCAACCCGCACCAGGCCAGCGTGGTGGACTATATGGCCTAACCACTCTCAATCGATTCTCTCGATTGTAGAGTAGGCCCGTGCCCAGCAGTGGGACGTATATGGGCTGATAATAAAAAAAAAGTCAAATAATGACTGATTTTCAAATAATTGCTCTCTGTATGCTTGTTTCTCGGCTTATATGTTAACAATTCAAGAATCACTTATTTACTGCACTGTATCAGCCCATATACGTCCCACTGTAGGGCACGAGCCTCCTCTACAATTGAGAGTAAAGTGGTATCTTTTTTAATAAAAATATTTTATATTGTTTAATATTATTATACATTTGAATATATATTTTCGTGTTTTAAACAAAACAATATAAAACGACATAAAATGGGTGGCAACAATGACATTCAGGGTTACATTGACATATGGTGTTTAAATTAAACCACATGTTCCTACCCACCCCAGGTAACATTGTACCAAGTTTGAAAAAAAGCCGCCTGGTAGTTTTTTCAAAAATCGCGATTTTAGTTTCCAAGGCCTTTGATTAACCTATTAACTCGTATAGGTACGAAATTTTTTACCGCTCAGGTAAGTTCCCGGACCGAACTGAAGTTCAGCTTAGCGGTTAAAATACTCGCATTTATGCAGGGTGGGCAAAAATCGTCAAAACTAAAATCACGATTATTGACTAAAAATCTCCGAGTATATTCAAATTTTGTACAATGTTACCTGGAGTGATGAACAACATGTGGATTAAATTAAGTACTGACTGTATTAGTCCATATACTACTCCACTACAAGTAAAATAAATAAATTAAGTTACATACAGGGTATATCAAGATTGTTACCGAAAACGAAGCCAAGTGGCAGTTTTAGTGATTTTACACACAATGCAGCTAAAATTTTTGCTAAAATAAGCGACGATTTTTTGTATTTTTTTTCTTATATTTTTCTTAAAAAAATAATATACCTATACCCTTTTTTTAAAAGCCGCTATAGTACGCAAGGCTTTAAATTATAATTTTAGCAAAAACTGTGGATTTACCATCAAAACACAATAATATTTAAAACATTACAAAAAAACGCTTTTTTTTTGCAAAATGTTTAGTTGCATTGTGACTGTAGTCACTAAAACAACCATCTGGCTTAGTTTTCGGTAGCAGTCTTGATATACCCTGTGGTTACGCCATAGATTTACGCACCACCCTGTATGTCAATATCACTCTGTAGAGAACATAAATAATTTATTCGTTTTTAAATCATTTTACAGAAATGTGAACCGTAGATATTAACTACGCATGTTGTCCTCCACGACGTATCCGTCGACGGCGACACCTGGCTATACTCTGGAGTGCGCTCGAATGTGACTGGCGAACCCGAATTTAGTGGTAAAAGTGCGGTTACATAATAAGCAGTATAGTTGGCCAACTGCATTATATGTATAGTTATAAGTCCGCTTGGGTTGGGTCTTTCTTAATTGGCGTTTGGTATCGAGACTTTCAAGACGCAGTGCTTCAAAATTGCGTACACCATCAGCGACAGATCTACGCCAGCCTGGACGTTCCCGCGAGATTTGTTCCCAGCTGTTAGTCGGGATGTTGCATGCTACCAAATTTCTCTTGAGGACATCTTTATAGCGGAGATATTGACCGCCAGATTTACGTTTTCCGGTTTGTAATTCTGCATAAAATACAGATTTAGGCATTCTGTTTTCTTCCATGCGTACTAAATGTCCACACCATCGTAGCTGGGCTTTCATCAGCAAAGATTCGATACCCGCCAGGCCTGTCCTTCGAAGAACCTCGGTATTTGGTACATAATCTTGCCATTTTATGCGTAAGATTGCACGTAGGCATTGCATTTGGAACGTGTCTAGTCTTTTAATATCACTCTTATAAACAACCCACGTTTCAGAGGCATATAAAAGTAACGGCAGAATGATTGCATTATATACTGCAAGCTTGGTCTTCAGCTTTAGGTCATGAGAGTTCCACACTCTTTGGCTCAATTGTCCAAAGGCGGCTGCGGCTTTAGCAATTCTTGTAGATATCTCAGTGTCTAGTCTATTATCGTTACGCAACATGTATCCTAGGTACCGAAAAGCTTGAGTTTCTTTGAGGTGACTGCTGCCTAGTTTTAAAGGGGTGTCATTCACAGATTTACCTCTGGCAGGCTGTTTCATAATCTGGGTCTTTGACACACTTATTACCAGGCCGAATCTACGACATGAATCATCAAGTTGCTCCAGATAATGTTGCAAGTTCTCCATAGTATCCGCCATAAGGCAGACATCATCAGCATAGAGAATCTCTAGAAGTGTGAGTTGCCGCACGTGCCTTTTGGCTCTGAAGCGAGATAAGTCAAAAACGCCTTTATCTGATCGTACATTAAGAGTGATTTGGTTGTGGCAATTCTGAAGAGCATCGTTCATCACAGCAGCGAAATAAATAATAAAGAGTGTAGGAGCCAACACACATCCCTGTTTTACGCCACTTGTAACGGGAAATTGATTGGTGAAATTACTATCATGCTGTACTCTAGCCGCCATGTTGTCATGAAGTTGCCTAATCAATTCCACAAATTGTGGAGGACAACCAATTTTCTGCAAAATAATCCACAGTGCGGCCCTGGGCACGCGGTCAAAGGCTTTTTCCAGGTCAACAAAGCACATGTAAAGATCACGGTTTTGCTCAAGACTCTTTTCTTGAATCTGCTTTACGACAAATATAGCATCGACCGTACCCCTGTTTGCTCGAAAACCACACTGAGATTCCGGAAGAGTTTGCTCAGCAAGGCGGCATAGACGTCTATTTATAATGTGAGACAAGACTTTTCCAGCAGTGCATAACAAAGATATGCCTCTATAAGAAGAGCAATCAGAACGGTCACCTTTGCCCTTATACAGCTTGCAAATGCGGGCATCCTTCCAATCTTGAGGTATTACTTTTGTCTCCCACACCCTTATGATAAGTTCATACAGCTTGTGTTTTATATTTGGACCTCCGTATTTGAAAACTTCAGCGGGCAAACTGTCTGAACCAGGTGTTTTACCATTTTTTAGTTTTAATAGCGCTTGATGAAATTCGTCGTAAGATGGTGTTTGTTCTAATTCAGTTGCTACAGGTCGATGATTAAGAGAATATATGTAGGGGAGATCAGCCTGCTGACTTTGCGGATTTAGGACCTCAGTGAAGTGTTCAGCCCATCTGTTCAATATGTCTGCGGGCTCCGTCAAGCGCAGTTCTTTGTTCCGCGAAAATAACCACGTGGAGATTTTGCGCTTGGGCCCAAAAACAGTGCGAAGACTTTCATAAAATGCACCCATTTGATGCATATCCGCATAATGCTGTAACTCAACCGCTTTCATAGTCCACCAGTTGTTTTTGAGTTCACGAGTTTTTATTTTCAAGTCTCGATTTATGCGTTTACGCGCATGGTTATCAGTCGTATTCCTTAAAGACTTCCTGGCTTCATCGAACAAGTTTCTGAGCACGGTATCTGAATCATCAAACCAGTCCTTATTTGCTTTAGATGGTCTGCCTACAACTTTTTTAGAAACTTCGTAAAGCGTTTTTGCATAATCATGCCATTGTTCATCAATTGATGAGCTCTCTTTGGATAGTATTGTGGAGCTAAAGTTAGAGTCAAGTTCTTGTCTGATGTGTTCACAATTGATGAGTTTAGAGAAAGCCAGTCTCGGTGGGACTTTATGGTCTGCTCTGCGCGGGGGTTTGAGTACCAGCCTCATTTTCGATCTGATGAGCCGGTGATCAGTCCATCCTTCTGCACCTCGCATGGCTCGCGTTACGAGAACATCCCTAAGGTCATTTCTACGCACGATGATGTAATCTAATAAATGCCAATGTTTGGACCGTGGGTGCATCCAAGATGTTTTGTATTTTTCAGGTAGTCTGAAGAAAGTGTTGGTTATACTCAGTCGAAATTCCGAACACAGGTTCAGAAGAGCGTTTCCATTGGAGTTACATTTACCAACACCATGTCGTCCCAAGACACCCTGGCACGCCTCATACTCTGTTCCAACACGCGCATTGAAATCTCCGAGCAAGATAAGTTTGTCCCTCGGTGGAATATTCTTAACAATATCACGCAGGTCGTCATAAAATTTAAGTTTAGCTTCCTCGGAGGAGGTTAGAGTCGGGGCGTAAGCACTAATAAGATGTAGACAGAGAAAAACCAAAGAAAAATTGTACACAAACTTTATTTATTGCAACATGGAATGTCAGAACCTTATTGGACAATGAAAACAACCAATGTCCGGAGAGAAAAACCGCTGTCATTGCGCGAGAGCTGTCCCGATACAATATAGACATTGCTGCTATCAGCGAAACACACTTGGCGGAGTCGGGGGAGCTCTGTGAGGATCTGGGTGGCTATACATTTTACTGGATAGGAAGGCCAGCAACCGAAAGATCTGCTTGCGGCGTCGGCTTTGCGATGCGCAACTCTCTGGCGAGATCGCTATTGGAACCTCCTATAGGTGTAAATGATCGTCTCATGACATTGCGTATCCACGCTGCACAAAACTACGCATAACAAAGCTATGGGTAGAAGCTACCGGCTGTTGAACATATACCAGATTGTGGCGAGGCATTACTGTCAGTAAAGAAAATGATGCTGTACTCTCTGACGACGGGTGAATTGAAAATATTTTTTCCTTACGTGTGCTAGGGTTTATTTCATTCTGTATTGTATTGTAAATGTTGATATGGATTTCATAGGAAAAAACATTGCATAATATTACCTAAAAGTGCGTGGTGGCCTGTTGGTAAACGGACCACACTCGGCTGCCTACATGTTCACGGTGGTCGCGGGTTCAAATCCCAGGGCACACCTCTGACTTTTCGGAATTATGTGTGTATTGATAGTCAATCACCACGCACTCTAACGGTGAAGGAAAACATCGTGAGGAAACCTGCATACCGTAGCGATTTTAAAGAATTTCTACGGTATGTAAGTCCGCCAACCCGCACTAGGCCAGCGTGGTGGACTATATGGCCTAACCACTCTCAATCGATTCTCTCGATTGTAGAGTAGGCCCGTGCCCAGCAGTGGGACGTATAAGGGCTGATAAAAAAAAAATATTACCTATTTCAAATATTATGAACTTAATTTAATACAGGCCACGTAGAAAATCTCCTGTGCATTAAATCCCAAAATTGAATTTATTTTCATTTGTTATACTTGAATATGTTTTCTAGAATAATTTATACTTTAGTGGTATTGCCATGTCTTATCATAAGTAGATTCTAAGAAGGCTTATTTTATCGAGTTATACACACGATGATTTTAGAAATATCTTCTTTTAAAACTTATAAAATTTCCCTGTAAACATTTCTCGTTAAGAAACCTAAGGTAAACCAAAATATGTACCTCAAAGGCATATTAAAATTCTTTCTCCATTCTATTAGGTTCGCGAATAACCCCGAATTCCATAATATAAAGCTTAATAAGAAGTTATAGCTCCCACATGAGTAATACTGCGAACACGTGGTTCCAAATGTTATAGGTGATATTAGAATTTATGGCCTTTTAGTAAGTTCTTAGTTGTTACATAACTTTTATACTCATATTTACAAGTAGTTTGCAAACTATTTTGCTTAGATTGTTGAATCATCATGTAATATTAACAGCTATTTATTTAATGTGTAGTTGTAAGGCCTAATAATAATACTACATACATAAACATCACACCTTTAACCCAGAAGGGGTAGGTAGAAGAGCAACCAGAACACCTACATTTCGCCTTGTGCGTTCCGTCCCAAGATGTGATAGGGGGTGAGCCTATTGGCATATAGGGCTCAAATTCCTCACGCCGGGCTGATGATGAATAAAATTATCCAACATCACTTTTCCTGCTCCGAGATTCGAACCCGAGACCTCAGCTTTGTAATCGTACCGTAGTACAATTACGCCACCAAAGTAGTCATAATAATACTAATATTTTTATATTTGTCAATATTATAGCAATATGTTTCTTTAATGCAAAAATTTGGCTACGATGTCTTTAAATTGGATATAGGAGGAGAAGGACAAAATTAAAGGAAGGAATGGTCCTCTGGCAATCTCATTTTACGAACGAAACATAAACATATCATTTTACATCCGTGTTCAGTGAGACAGTGGCATTTTCCCGGTGGGGCCGGCCCATTCCTTTTATAGTTGGAGGTAACTATAGCGAACTTCTACAGCTATAAGAAAATAACAAGATTGCACCTAAGAATTCGGAAATGATGCTTTTGAAACAGGTCTTTAAATGTAAATAACGGAAGAAAGACCCCTAATGGATTGGCCATTGCCTCTCTGACGATGAAGAGAATCAAATCGGTATTGCGAAATACCAGTTTTGATTAAATTGCTAAGACCAGACGGCGATGTCTTATCGAAATGGCAATGTGATTGAATGGAAAGACATTTGCATTACGAGACTTGAGTGAATTAAACATACCGATGCTGTGGCGTCACCGTTATTTCTTGGTGGACCAATAGTCTGTGAAGAGACAGTGAAGTAAGCGATAAAGATACAAAATGTTTAAGAATAAAAATAAAATTTTTCGATACCTCATGATCCACAATATTATCATAATAATATGTAATATTTTTCTTCCGTGATTATAAATATTACTTCAAAAATATAGACGGCGGGTATTTTAAGATATTGTAGTTGTTTTAATTATGATATTGTATTTGTTTTACAAATTAAAATTGAATAAAAAAAAAATTAAGGTCCCAAGAAAAGAATTAAATTACCCTTAGGAATTATTTTTGACGCGATAGGTAAATTCACAAAAACGTTGTTTTATATCTTTTTAATATTATTTTTACGCTTGATCCACCGTTTTATATGAAAAGGAGTTTAAATCATGTACATTTATTAAAAAGTTAAACGACCTCCATGTAAGCCACATTTAAGTTGTTCCAACGTCTTCAACTTGACAAACGCGTAAACTTTTAAAAGGTTTTATCAGCCGGTATATGTTATCCTCTCGCCGCTGCCAAAAAACAAACCCTCTTAAACATTAATGTTCACACTGAACAGTTTGTGGATCTCAGTTTAAAGTTCTAGATGTAGAAAGAAGTGGAGGAGGTGTTCAAGAATTTATTTTATGTTCATTCTTACTAGCCGTTTTACTTTTCACAATTTCAGGTTTGGCCCCATAGTAAAAGTTGGTCATTATGATGAGTATAGCATCCCCCTATCAGCTTTATATGCCCTTTATCTCTAGCCTTGTATAGTTTATTTTACCCCATCATAAAAATATAAACGCGAAAGACATGGTTACAACGGCGGCCTTATCGCTACCTTACCTTAATTATGCCAGTTTACATATCTAAGAAAAGGTTTATGTCCATCAATGGACTGCTATAGGATGACGATGACGATTGTGATAACATATCCAAAATGTACCCAATAAGCACACTTACTCCGGTTATCCAGACGAGTTCTTTATCAATGCTTACGATGGACTTTATTTGGATGGATACGAATATTTTACTGTCAGCACCTATGTAAATTCTCGTTTTACAACAGATTTCCTAATTTCTGATTGATCATTGTGAAAATCTTTGAAGGAGGCCTGTTCAACAGAGAAAAATATAGAAAACATTTTGGAGTACATGCTATAAACAAATAAATAAATACACCCAACAGTCACATATATAGTCCTGATCCCACACTAAGATCGGGTCTTGTGTCGTGGGTATCCGAAACTACGACAGACTTTTCGATCCTACAAATGCCCAGACCCGAAACAAATATTTGTGATTCATACATACATTTGTTTCGGTGCGGGGATCGAACCCGCGGCCTCTCGTTTTACAGCCGGCGCCCAACCAACTGCGCCACGGGTGCTGAAACATGGAAAGTCAAACTCACGCATTCCAAAAACATTTAAAATGAAACTCAATTACTTTGTATACACAACAGGTTCAATAAATATATTTTAAAGACACATCCGTAATTTATAAATTGTTGTGTACCGAAGCAGCCCGCTAAGGATTGAGTTATCTAGAAAACTTTCTACCTGTGGGACCTCAAACTTTTTACCAGAACATTTCGGACCGTCTTGTTACGCTCTTATCCGTACTTATCTAGCTGTGGCTCAAGAAAAAGTTGACAACGCTACATCAAGCATTGGTCTATACAAGATTACATTTTACAAGATTTCTTATTTTTAAAAGTATGTGGCTCGTTCGAAATTCAATGATTTTACCAATGTCAAATGAGGCCAAGAAAGGGGAATAAAATCGTTTTAACATTGTTTTACTTAATACACATGACATATGTATCTAAGATAAGACACGTAGTTAAATGACAAAGAGAAGAGCACGAAAAGTGTTCCGTTCATCACCTAGAACGAAAAAAAGCACAAACTTTTATTTCAATGCAGCTCGTTGAAACTATTGTGAAGTAGTTGCCGCTAGCAACTGTCTTTAAATAAAATCTAAGTCTTTTTATTTATACACTGCAATGTAGCAACTTAATACAAACAAAAAGTATTAAACACATAAACTTCAAATACATCTAGTTCCATTATTACTTCATTCGTACCCTCGCATTCATGCTCTCTGGGGCCAGCATTATTGCCATCAATATAACACGAAAATTCTCGCATGTCATTTCGTTGCCTCCAGGCGCAAGAAATTGCATGAAATACATCTACGAAACAGCCAGTATAGGATGACCTCCCTGAGTCCCGATGCTTTATAATAAACCGTCTCGTAGAGCTTGTCTGCTATGAAATGAGGTGTCTGCTGGCGTTGGTTGTGTGTAGTCCCCGTATGTGCTCTGTGCACCCCTACAGGGCATATTGGACGCAATCTGTGATACCTGACGTGGCTGGGAATTTCATTATAGTCTATTGACTGCTCATGACGAGCGCCTAGATTGAAGTGTTATGTTGAAATGTTTGGTGCGGATAGAAGGGCTTTATGAAAATGTTTGCATATACGTAACACGGCCGCTCTGATTTTATTTCAGTTTAAAATGAAATTTTTGATGAGTGTATATTTGGTCGTGCAGATTTTGTGGACTGCGTATTCGTCAACACAATTTCATTTTTAAAAAACACTCTTTGAATATTTTGATTACTTTTCTACTGACTTTAATAATTAGGGTGCTTTGTTGTATCTTATATTCAAAGTTTCTACGAATATTTCGAGATCCACGACACATACTTTCATTCGTGGTTAATTTTTTCGTTTTCTTAACCAAAACATGAAAAAAGTCAGTCTGGTTACATGTATAAAAAAACTGGCCTTTGAAAAAGGCCTCGTATCAATAAGAAATCTAATAAGTATACAACGATATTTCGTAAACATATTTCTTAGAGGTTTTCTTTCCTTATTATTCAATCGTATGCTAAAAACAAGCTATTTAATTCATCAATACTCTAGAATTTCAAAATAAAACCCTAAGATTTAATCACATCGATCAGCTAAAGTAGTTGTGAGTTTGTAGAACGTGTGCGAGATTAATATAAGTTTTAATCTTCGATATCAGAGTCAGCTGGGAAGGGCCTTAATAGAAAATAGTTTGCAGCTTGTTTCAAATTAATTTCTTATACTAAAACTATTTACGATAAAGCGGTTTAATATTGGGTGTTATCACTATACACAACTTGATTAAGATAGATGAGATAAAACGCTTTCTTTCTTGGATTTTGTTCTGAAATACATGTTAATAATGTAGTTATGTTAAGGGATAACCCTTTAACTAATAGGGAATACCAACTTCCTTTCTTTGTGATGGAGCACCATGAGGTTTCTAGTATACACCAACTATCGGAATGTAAGCTGATGCAAATTGTATATTAACACTGCGTATTATAAACATCCACCCACTAGGTAGTCAGACGACCTGGTAAAGGCCGCGGGACGTCGCTGGATGCAGGCTGCCTCCAACAGGTCACTGTGGAAATCATTGGGAGAGGCCTATGTTCAGCAGTGGACTTCCTTTGGCTGATGGATGATGATGATGATGATTATAAACATTGGGCTTATAGTCTGTCTTAACCATCAATTCCACTTCTTATTTCTAGCTGAATGCCAAATAAAACACAAAATGGAAACGCCAAGAAAAACAATGTTTTTGTGAAGAAATTATATGGATAGAAAAATACCTCATGTCTAATATCCATGAGATAACACTGGCATGTTAATATTGTGTAGGGACTATAATTTTATAATCTGACAGCCTCCGTGGCGCAGTTGGTTAGACGCCGCCTGTGAAACGAGAGGCCGCGGGTTCGATCCCCGCACCGAGACAAATATTTGTGAGGCTCACAAGTATTTGTCTCGGGTCTGGATGTTTGTGAGACCGAAAAGTCTCTCGTAGCTTCTGATATCCACGACACAAGGCTTAATTGATCTTAATGTGGGATCAGGACTATGTATGTGACTGTTGGGTGTATTTATTTATTATTATTATAATACTATTGTGGCTATTAATTATTATATACATTTCAGATGTTAATTGTAGTTATTAACAGATCAAACACAAGCTAACTCAATTTAAACTAGTATTTTATATGTATATCTTGAAAAACACAGTAATGTATCCCAACAACGCCAAGCGCGTCGCGTCGACTTTTTGCATCGCCAACTTATCGCATACAAACATGTTTATCTGTATAGTTATGTAAGCGATACCCAGGGGGAGTGAAAATGCATTTCATTGATTCCCCCGGTCATTGTCCCCACCGCAATAGGTGGCTGCCAGCAACAATTTCCACCGCATTATTTCAGTCCTATTATGTTTCGTTCTGCGCAAGATGAGATTTTATTTTTTAATTTGTTTTAAGTAATAGGTAAGGATTATGGGCGGCGTTGTATTCTTTTAAAGATTGTGGGTTTGTGTTTGTTTTTTGTGGTAAAAAAGTTGTGTGTCCAAGAATAATTAAAATGCATAAAATTATTAAATTTGAAGGCTATCAGTACAGCTAGTTTTTAACATACGTAATAAAGTACGTATTTTCTAATTGCATTTTAAGCCTAGTTTACCTAACAGGTTAAATATGTTTATAAACAAAAAAACTCTTACACACTAATCAGCTGAAATTGAGTTTTATTATTTCAATTATAATTTTTAATACACCTACATTTTTAAGTCAAATTTTAACAAAATTGTAAAGTTTATTCGTAACATAAGTGCCAATGATACAAAACACACAAACTACAGCCACACAGGCATTAACATCCCACATATTTATATTAAAAACACAACAAAGTTCATTCATAATTAACTTCATTCACTTTAGACGTCAACAGACGAAACCGCGGCTTCTATTAAATATGGCTCGTGTGACATCAAAGGAGTGCGTCAAAGGCAAAAGTTGCTGAGGAAGGCAAGCGAGGCAAATACAGTACTCGCTTGCAGCTCTATTCACGTTGCTGAAACTTCCCACTGTGGAACATCTTTTGGGGATATCACTTGGCAGTTGTGCCGTTGCGTGTGAGTAACGTGCATTCTTTGAAACTGTCTTGGGAAACTTTATTGCTACATTAAATGCCTGTTTCTCATTGGGGTAGGCAGAGATTAAAGTGCGGTAACCGCTAATGTCTTAAATTTTTCGCTTCATTTACTGTCATATTAATAATACGGATTTATTTATTGGGTTTGAGTCTTAGTATTTCTTTCTCGTCGTTTTCTCGCTACTGAAGATAGCGGTCATAAATTATGTTCCTCCATAGTGTTTGATCCTGGGCGGAATGTGCCCCTGGTATTGGCTACCAACCGTCTTCTTTTGATGTCTGATCATTTGGCGGGTTGTACCTCTGGCGCGATTGCCGTCTGTGCATCCCTATATTATGAGCTTCTCCAATTCGTATCTGGGAGACTGCATGATGTGTCCAAAAAAGCTCAGAACACGTTCAAGGCAAATGGCAAAGTGATTTTTTGGATTTGTTCATCAAAATGGACTCATTGGCTGTCATGGCAGTACATGGTATTCAGAGCATCCTCCGCCACACCTATATATAGTTCATAACTACAGTGTAAAATTATCGCTGTTTTGGCTTATAGGTAGGTATAATCACTCTGTCGTGCCAATATTATAAAAATATTGTTCCAAGGTTTTTTTTAACCATTCAGAAGATTAGGTTTTGTTCCAGCAATATATCTCTTTTAATAGATAACGTCACCGCTTATGCCCCATGCAATAGAAAAATCTTCTGGCACTCGACATTTAAACGTCGGGCTGCACAAAGCTTTTCAAGGGATCTGATGTGCGTTTATTTTTTCTGAATAGACCGTCAGATTTATGGTATTGGTAATAAAATAAAGATGAATGTTGAAGTACAAAAATGTTCAATATTTGTATAGTTTTTGAAACAGATTTGGTTAAGGTTTTAGGAAATCGCTGGATACAGCACGCTTCCAATATGTCGCTACGGAAATGTATGCAATAGGCTTATGTACTTAATATATACCTACTTACCAGAATTCCTACACGTAAGAATGATGGTTATACATATTCTTATGTTATTCCGTTTTTTTAAGTACATATAAAAATATAAAAAGGGATATAAAATTAAGGGAAGTATAAAATAATAGTTTTATTTTATTTACGTAATTATTGTGCAAATTAAACACAATACATTTCTTATAATAAATACCCTATATATATAGGATCCATGAGTCATAATTTCATTTTAAAATAATAATCTACCTAAAACTGCTCGTTACTGATTTTACAAGCCATATAACAATCTCATGCATATTAAAAACGTAAATCTTCCGTAGTTCTAAAGTGCATTTTACTCAAAAAGTTGCACCCAGAGCGGACTTTAGTTAACGGATAAAAAATGAGATGGACCGCAAATAGAAAGCTAGATTAGTCTGGGACTCCCTTAACTACGCTGGATCTAGTTTGTATACGTTGTTTAAACATTTTTAGTACAGGATGAACAGATTTAAACTTAATTGCATGGTATATTTTGCTTCAAATTTATTTATTTATTATTTATTAATTATTCGTACTTACCACTTTTAAAAAACACAATTTTAATAATAAAATTGAAGGAAATAATTATAGTTATTGATACGTTGTCATAATTAATTAGATTAATTTGAGGCGTGTCTAATGCCTCGGCGTAATGCATACGATTATTATATTTATTTCAAACAAAAAACGTAAATTACATAAAACAGTCAGTCTTTACATACATACATAAGCTCACATTTTTTTCCAGAATGGGTAGGCAGAGGTCAAGACAGCTACGTTTCGCCTTGTGTGTTCCGGCCTAGAATGTGATAGAGGGTGAGCCTAGTGTACCTAGAACATAATGATCAGGCTGGCAACATTCTTATCAGCAAAATTTTACCAAGTAACCCCAAAAACATTTCCAAACAACGCTATCACATATAACATGATATTTAGTACAGACATGCTCCAACTAATGCGAAATAAATCCCCTTGATCCCGTCATTAGATACCAGAAGTAGGTCAACATATCGAGTTACTCAGCCACTCTATACTCGTACTTTGATTAACAGCCTTTGTTTTACTGAGCTTTAGAAGAAAATACTCGGCACTCACCACGCAGTATCTTTATAACTCTGTTACGAAGTTTCTAATACGCTCTCGGCGCATGTTAGCTATTTAATTAATGCATTAGGTCGGGTTTTGTGACAGATATTTGAAACACAGGCTGTGAATGAATAGGCTGTTCGATCTATGAACTGAAATATATGTGTACATTGATGTCAAGACCTCATAATTTATTTTGGTTTTGGTTGTGATGAGACCATATTGCTTCAAATAGTTCTTATTACCTATATATTTATAATTGGTATATGCTATAATGTGTTGTGAATTTGGTCCAAATTAGGTACATATATTATTTAGTAAAACCAATAGTTAGTTATTAATAACTTAATTAGTTAATGTTAATTATTTAGTCTACATAGCTTGTTTCTAAATTATTATCAAATTCTAAATTTAATACTCGTTTAATGTGAAAATCGATCATTTTCCATCGGTATTATCATCACACAAGTAGTGCAATATTATAAAAAAGTCCATTTTATAATAAGGTGGTTAGTGATCCTCCGAGCATGGGTTAGGCAGGTAGACAGTTGACATTGAAGAAGCGTTAATGAAGACAGTACATGACTGTTTCGCACTACAAAGATATTTTCGTATAGACGCCTGGGACACTAACGTTTGTACCGTCGTCGATATGTCAATTAATAAGGTATTGATATAATATACGAGTAAATATACCTATAAAAACAGAACATTTCAGTTCCCTTTTTAAAAATATTTAAAATTATATTATTGTGACAATTATTTTAGACATCAATTACTAATTTCGCAGAAAGGCAACCAGTTCCTGATCAAAAACTAATCAATGTCCTTACATCGACTCCTCAACTGTGATTAGATGTATCTATTAATTTGTTTCCAAAGGAAAACCATAACACATCTCTTATTACCGTGACTAATAAGAAAGAAAACATAACACAATTAAGCTAATCAAGCCTGGGTATAATTTAGAGTTGCGAGGCTGAAGGAAACTTCGCACTCTCGACTTCCCTCTCGGTCGTAATGACCCAAGTTTCGTGTTTTTCTGTCGCCGCCTACTTTACAGCGATTTACCACTACTGTCCCTTTGTTTTTGTACGTATAAGTAAGGGTTGGAATACAGTTAGCCCTCGAGAATATATTCAGACTTACAAGTACGTGAAATTAATTTTGTAACTGTTTGATAAATTATTGCGAGTCATATGCTCGTCTTTATATTTAGTTTTTTTTTGTATTCATCATCTTGGTACAAGCGCCTGAATCTTCTACGTGGTTGACATATCTTCAGAATAATACTAAACATTTTTGGCAATCAATCTTAACGACAGATATCATAATGTGACTTTGTACCTTATATGCTATAATAAGTATGACACGAGCATATATTGCGTTTTAAAGTGGATATTACGGATCAGTATTGATAGTGGACGACATCTTCAAACTAAGTAAAGGGACAGTCTTCACAATTTGATATCATTTACATCCTATTATTGAATTCGCTAGAAAAATTGTTTTTCAATGAACTCACACATAAAAATATATGTACGCTCGACCAGTTATAACACATACATAATATAGGCTCCATCACACTTATTCCTTAGTTTACCGCTTCATTTTTCCTCAAACAAAAATATTACATTGGTACACCACAAATGGCTCACAATGCAATAGCCTGCCCCTTTGTTCCCCCTACCACCTATTTATCGCTTTTATGGAGCAATCCTTGCAATAAGTCCAGTCACCGTCCCCCTGTGTGCCGCGTCGTTTATAGTTTTATGAGACTCATTCGGTGTTAACTTTGGCCCAGAGGTCGTGAAAGACTTCTCTGTTGTTGTAAGTTTTGGTGAATAAACCTTTTGTTTTTCCGCAAGCTGTTTTAATACAACTAACGGAATTGTGATGTGAGGTGGTAATTTTTTTTTCTTTATCAGCCCATATACGTCCCACTGCAGGGCACGGGCCTCCTCTACAATCGAGAGTACGATTGAGAGTGGTTAGGCCATATAGTTCACCACGCTGGCCTAATGCGGGTTGGCGGACTTTTACGTACCATAGAAATTTATACAAATCGCTATGGTATGCAGGTTTCCTCACGATATTTTCCTTCACCGTTATAGTGCGTGGTGATTGACTATCAATACACACATGACTCCGAAAAGTCAGAGGTGTGCCCTGGGATTTGAACCCGCGACCACCGTAAACATGTAGGCAGCCGCGTCTGGTCCGTTTACCAACAGGCCACCACGCACTTCAGGTGGTAATGCGTTATGTGAATTAATCTGAGAGTATACCAATTTCGTGTTATAATTTATGGACTCGTAGAAGGTGAAACAGACCTTTAGTACTAAGTATGACGAAAGGACGTCATGAGGTGGTTAGACGACCTCGTAAAGGCCGCAGGACGTCGCTGGATTCATGCTGCCTCCAACAGGTCACTGTGGAAATCATTGGGGAAGGCCTATGTTCAGCAGCGGACTTCCTTTGGCAGATGGATGGATGATGGACGATGACGGAAGGAAAATGTTACCAGTGGTACTTGCGCCAACCCTTTAAGAGTGTTTACGCCTGCTGTGCGCTGTTTCGCTCAAAAACAGTACTTTTCGGACCAGTTATCCATCAAAATGTATTTAAAAGAAAAATTAATTGGTAATAGTTTTAGAAAATGTTGTCACCCAAAGACTTGGTGAACATTTTTGATGAATACATAATTTGTGAATACAATAGGGATTACTGGACAGAGATTTTCTTATTTTGGCCTCAAATAGCAATTTAGAAGCTCGAAAAATCTTAAATCACATAATTATAATATATTATAAACAATAGAAACACCATTACTAAGCCAGCCATACAACTTCGTTAAGAAGCATTTTTTACCAAACCAGTCATGGGAACCACGAACATCTTAAATTACCTTAAAAGTAAGGTATCGGAATGACATAGATAAAAATAAATTATTCAAGTATTTTCCTTAACTTTGGGCCGCAGGGTCCGCTGGGCCCATCTGATGTGGGTTTGATTTATTCCCATTCCTTCTCAAGTGGGACTCTTCAGCCGTTTAGCCATTTACTTTTCTAAAAGCGTGGAAAATTATTCTCGCACTTTGTCGCGTAACTGCTTATTCATGATCCCGGGGCGCCAGAGTAAACATACTTGACGGTCAACCATTAGCAGAGAAATACAAGCATCGTTACTTTATAATTGTGGAATACTTCCTTCCTTTAAGAATATAATATAATAATACGGGGCCTTTACTTACAATAATATTTTATTAGAACCGCGAAATAACTGAAGATTTTTTTTTCTACAGAAAAGTAATTTCTATATTTGGTTATTTATTTTATTTGTATTACTCGTATTTGTAGTATTATATTGTATTCATTGTTTCATTTGCCATATTAGAAAATTAAAACAGAAATAACGACAGGCCCTAATTAAAATACAATATTGAGTATTTATCTTTCAATCGAATTTGGGAAATTTATTATTTTTACGCTTTCTTTTTTAGTTATAAACAATATATTGCTCGTTGAATTAATGTTCAAGTTAAACTACAGCACTTGCTAACCTAAATTTTCATAAAACTTAGTTAACCCAAAAATAAACAGTTATGCAGTTACATCGACCTAATGGTCTAACAAGAGAACTATAAATCCAACGGGGGCTTTCTAAAAGGATAATCACACAGACAACTCCGAAGCAAATGGGAATTTACAGCTCCCAGGGTAGAGGCCTAATTGACAAAACATACTCGATTACAGAGGGTCCCTTCAACTTTGTAGTGAAAACAAATTGCCGTGCGAATGACTTTTGTACGCAAACTAATTACGCCGGCGCGTAAATCTGACAATCTTTATCAAGTGTATTATTACTGTTTGGGATGAAATGCTTTGTTTGAGGCTTAGATTATATTTAACACCTTTTGGAAACTTTCGTGCGACGTGAGAGAACTATGAGTCTAGGAGCATTATTATAAAAACTGTTTTGAGCGTATCTATGTAAGTTAGAAGTCACAACATCTATAAGCTGTTAATGTGCTATCAGAAATCTTCAAAGGAGACTTCTATTTCATTTTCTTCTATTTCAGACTTCAATTTTCGACAATCAGCAGTGGACTTCTATTTTTTGCATCAGTCCGGCAAACGAGCAAACAGGTGACCTGATGGTAAGTGATCACTGCCGCCCATGAACATATACAACGCTGGGTCATGGATGTGTTGCCGGCCCAATTAGGAGAGGAGCGAGGAGGAAAAAGGATGGGAACAGGAAAGAGGTATAGGGCATCCGGCAATCTTACTCACCGATCGAAACACTATAGCGAAGCTATCGCTTTACGTCGATTTCCAGTGGGCCCGCGGTACCGGCCCAGATGAGGCTGCCCATTCATGCTGATTTATGACTGACAACAGCGTGGCTCTACCACATAAATTATTAATCTCTCTACATCTTACGGTTAAATGACAATGAGTGTTTATTAGTAGCGACAACCACTTTCAATCAATGCGTATTCATCTGAAAACATTATCCAGTATTTAAAATAAAGCTATATACTCTAAAAGGTGAGAAATTTACTGAAAATAACAACTACAGAAGTACGTAAATAAAATTAGACCGAGTAGTACTTAGCTGCCACAATAAATTTTATCTGGAATAAAAAGTATTCTATGTACTTCTAGCTCTCACCACGAAACCCGAGTTAGAGTTTTATTTTCTTAAGACAGAGTCCTTGTTTTGTGTTCTACTTAAAATCCTTAGAATAAGTAACCACTCGTCGTATCCAAGTTAGATTTTAGGTGAAATAACAAGAACGAAAGTATTATACATCGTAAATTACTACGAAGGGTTTCTAAGTAATTAATTTAAGGAAGAATAAATTAGTTTTCCTTTAGGCTTTGTATCTGAAAGTGATTTTAAGTCTATATGGATAAATGTCATCCAAATACAAATTTTTGTAATTCATTTTAGAGCTTTAAAGCATTAGGTAATTCTTTGAAAGATTTTAGTTTTCGTAATATTTTGTGTGTGCTTAAGAGGTTATACGAGTACACCCAATCTTTATACAAATTATGTCTTCAATAAGTATTCTTTTCCAATATACAACGTTTGTAATTCATGTTGCAATAAGTTTACTCCTTCGCCGTAATGAGAAAAAAAAAAGAATTGGTACATTGAAGGTTTATTTCATTCATCTCTGCTCAATTTACGAAACTAGGAGAGTATACTTGAAGTTAGATGATAAAATGCTATTGTAAATAAAATATGTTTTTAGAAGTCATACAAGTGCGTTTAAACTGCAATGTTTGATCGGCGACATGTACTTTTTTGATATGCCTCTTTACGAGCTCCATTATAATATAATATTTCAATATATTCAGCGACACACTCAGACTATTGCGAACCAATCTATAACATTCATCCCAAAGAGATATTATTATAGCTACTTTTGCAATAACTTTATAACGTTCAATTTTGTCATTAAATTACTCAAAAGGTTACATTATTCATGTGACGTGTCCACACGTACAGAGCATTGTTCATTTTTTATTATTATCGTCCTGAAATGACTGCCAATACATATATTTTACGTTTTATTATCAAAAATAAAATATTAAGGTTTATAGACAGCAATAACCATAATTAAGATTTTTTTCAATTTCAGTTACATTTTGTATTTTTTTATGGAATTGGAGGCAAAAAAGGAGCCGGGTCACCATGTACGGTCACCACCGCTAAACAACACCCACTGCACCAGATTAATAATCACTAAGAAGCTAGTTACGAAAAGTGTAGGGTCCTTTCTTGAATGTCAGTAAGTAGTAATAATTTGGAAATATCGCCACACAAAGCTATCTCCAGATGATATTTAATAATTAATATATTGATTTCAAGGAGTATGAAAATTGTTCCAAATTAAAATATAGCATCTCAAATAGTTGTCATACTTACTTTTGAACTTTTTTTAGTCGGATCGCAACTTTAGTGCATCGTCACGCCGTGTAAAAATCGGTACACGCGCATACTACATCTTTCGGTGTTATAAGCATAAAAACTATAATTATGGACAGCCATCGGTACTTTATCTAAATGGAAATGCACTGCCATTGGTACACTCATTACACTCAATCAGTCTAGACGAAATAAATAGTTTTTTATTGTTTTCTATTTCGCCTGATGGCCTTGATTTATAATTAGAACATATTCAAAATACCTAAACCATAATTATGATTAATCACATTCTTCTAATGTTCAGTTGTAGTTACTGTAACTTTCACGCGCCTCCTTATTTTATTGAGTTTCAACTGAAAAAAAAATTAATATCGACAATTTTATTACTACGCGTCCGTAAAATGTGAAAGTATTGAAATGTTATATTGCGAAATGTTATATTATATATTGCACGAGATGAAGTCCCCTGATGGTATAAACCGCTCTATAAACTCTCAATACAGGACATAAAAGGCACGTGAGGCCGGCAGCCGTTCTATTTTATTGTAAAAATAAAGTATATTTTGCTTTTAAAATCTAGATAAGCATTATATACGACTGAGTGCTGTACCTAAATAAATGGAATTGCTATTGGTAAAAGCGTTGCTTTTTCGCACACGCCATTTTTGTTTTGCAAGCCATTTTAATGCATCTATTGTAGAGATATTGGGATATTTATTTATAATAGCATTTGGGCGGCAGTTCGATAGGGCACTGAATGTGAAATTATAGGCTGTGGGCTTGATTACCGCGAGAAAAAACTGTGATCCTCAACTATTTGTTTGAGGTCTGGGGTTTGTGATACTTAAAAGTCTCTAGTATTTGACTCCGAGTCACACGTATCTTGGTGAAGTTATTAACTATGTATGTAACTTGGGTGATTTTATTTATTCTGCGCTATGTGTTATTGGTAAAGTGCTGTATTTTTGGAAAGCAGCTCGCCTGATATAAGGTTGTCACTGCCCAAGTACAACCCCAACATGGGGAACCGTAGTTCCGTCACCTATCTTTTAACACCCGAGGAATTCAATTCATTACGGAAGGAAAAGGAGCAAGTTCGCTTTCATTTAATCCTTTAAGTGAAAGATTTCGGCCTATAGTCATTAATGATTTAATGATTTTGGCCCTTATATGGGCTGATATTATAAGTGTTTTTATTTTGCAGTCTGCTATATTAATAAATATAGTACTTTTGTTTATTTATTGTTAAAATTGTTAATGCTTGCATTAATTCTTTATGAGCTATTTTCAATGGCTTTCAGCGACTGATTTTGGCTGATGTTAATGTATTTCCAATGACTTGTTTCACTTTTTGGTCACATTAAAACGTTTTGATATTGTCCTATTAATTTCCCTTTTTGTTATTTCCAACAGTAATTATTGTTTTAATCGACATTTAAGCGGAACAAATGGTTCGATGTTAATGGCAAAATTAAATACTATTACTTTGATAAAAATCTCATTTGAAATGGTTGATATATTTATAAAAATATTTTTTGAATTATTTACCAAAATTAAAATAAAGTTTTTACTTTGTACATTCTCATTTACTTGCTTCGCTTTGGAACTTGAGGTCTGTTTCACAGCTAAGAAATTAAAAAGGCTCGAAGAACTGTGGGTGGCCCTGATGTCAACTCTTCTTTCTTTTAAAATACATACATAGCATACATAAACACACGCCTTTTTCCCAGAAGGGGTAGGCAGAGGTGCTACCAGAACACCCACGTTTCGCCTTGTATATTCCGTCCCACGATGTGATAGGGGGCGAGCCTATCGCCATATCAGGCACAAATTCCTGACTCCGGGCTGATAATGAATAGAAAAAACCGATATCACTTTGCCCGACCCGGGATTCGAACCCGAGACCTCAGCTTTGCAATCATACCGTAGTACCACTACGCCACCGAGGCAGTCTCTTTTTTCTTTCTTTTAAAATAGTTGGAAGAAGTTTGGAGAACCATAAAGCAATCATCATCATCATCATCAGCCCGTTGTAATTTACTGCTGGATATAGGCGTCGCCCCAAGTACGCCACAGAGGCCGGTCTGCTGCTTTATGCATCCAGCCGCTGCCAGCCGCCTGCCCAGCGTGGCGATTAGGGCATTACCTCCCAATACAGCAATACTATGGCAAAATAATCATTGATTGATTGGTGAAGTCTTTGTTGTTAACAATCGAAACAAGTCCCATAATATTCTTAATTTGGTCTTACTGGCGGCTCTCTTAGTTTTCATGATTATTACATAAATTAATTATAAATCGAATTGATATGTACGACTCGTAATTTGGGTAGTATGAAGGTTTGGCGATCATTAACGTGCTTATTCATTTTACGGTCTTTGAAATAGCAAAGTGGAATAAGCTTTATAAACATACAAACATGACGACAAAAAAAAGTACAAAAAAATCGTCGATTTTTTACCGAAAGTTTTAGTTGCATTGTGTCTAAAGTCACTAAAACCAACACGACTTCGTTTAGCCGGTATATTTGATCAGCATTATACATGTTTTGGCCAACCCGCACTAGGCCAGCGTGGTGGACTATATGGCCTAACCACTCTCAATCGATTCTCTCGATTGTAGAGTAGGCCCGTGCCCAGCAGTGGGACTAATATGGGCTGATAAAAAACAATCATGTTTATGTTGCGATCATCTTAGACCGTCCTCAGAGAAGAGATACCAGGGCCGGTAAAAAAATTAAAAGGAAAGGAAGACAGATCGCGTTATTGTTTTGCGCCGTATCTTCTTCACAGTTACAAGACAGGTCAATAAAGATTTTTTTTCTTTTTATTGCATAGGTCCGGCAAACAAGCAAACAAGTCGCGTGATGGTAAGTGATAAATGCCGCCTATGAGAGTGCGTCATGGATGTGTTGTCGGCCCAACTGGGGGAGGAGCGGGAAGGAAAAAAGATGGGAGAAGGAAAAGGGTATTGGGCATCCAGAAATCTCACACTCCGAACGAAACGCGATAGCTGTGCTGTCGCTTTACGTCGATTTCCTGCGAGACAGTGGTACCGCCCCGGATGAGCCTGCCCATTCATGCTGAGTCATGACTGACAACAGCGTGGCTCTACTACTTCCAAAGTATATTTTGGTTGTGTCAGTAAACACCAGTTATTGCACCAATATATCACAAAAGGCATTTAACAACATAACGCCACGTTTTAAAGATTTACTCACATACAGAACGCCTGCAGCATACTTTATAGCAAACGTACCCGGCAAACTTATAAATCTAAGAAAAACAGAAACACGTACAGTGTCAACGGACGGCTTAATGTAAAAAGTCGCGGCCAAGAGCGAGCAATCGATACCTCGAGTTATCGGCTTTCGGTAAACGTGTAAAGACTTTTATAGAGGATGCTGTTAAATATTTTATGGGTTCTGTGTCCGCCAAAAATCAATTTAAGACAAGGAACTTAAAGGAAGGGGTCGCTTATCTCGCAGTGGCAGCTGTGCTGAAACAACAGCGCCAATGAACCGGCTAGGGGCCATGGTTTTATTACAATTTAAAGCCTCCCTCCATCTGTTTTGGTCAGTGTTTTTTTGCCGGAATGTGCGGAGTATCGGGTATTGTGTTACTTGTGGATTATTGGATGCGCATTTGCTAATAGAAAAGTGTTCCGTAGATTTTTAATTATATATATATATATATATTTTAATTATATTTTCTGACTAAAATTAGCCTTAACCTAAACATTACATTGAAATCAATCTAACAATAATTCAAGACCGAATTAATTGGAAATCACACCCCAAGGTCATTTCAGTCATTGTGTTTAAAACCATCGTAACTGAAGACAATAACTAAGATTGATGCCATAAATAAACCCATCGATATAATGATTACCAAACCTTTGCAACCGTCCCTAAATATTTCATACAAGAATACAACGTCTGTTCCAAGCACGTAACCAAAACTTATTCTTCCGGCACAACGTCATGTTGCGAAAAATGATAACAAAATACGTGTATCATAAAGTTTCGGTCCAAAACATAAATAATACGGACGACAATATTATAGTGAGTACGTGGACGTACGCTCGCTGAATGGTAGACTAGTTCTCACCTCCCCCTTCACTTACGCACGGAACCCGACGGCTACATGGAGTTTAAAAAGTTACGTTTGAAAATAGAACGTATTTTGAATTTCGTTTTTTTTTTCATTTAGTTTTTCAAACGACGTTGGAGGTTTTGTTATGATGTAATCATTAATTGAGATTTTAATTTTTTAAGTTGAAAAATTCATTTTATGACTGAATGTCAAACATTGTTTAATTATTGATTTTGAGGTAGGCGACTGTGATACTTGTTTTGTAATGATGTATCGCTTATGGATAAAAAATGTTTTCGGATTTTTTTCTATACTAAATATCGTTTGCAAAATATTTCTGTTGTTGCTTTACGAATGCATATTGCGTTTGTCAATTTTTGTATTTACGTACACCAAGCAACATCATTCACAGCAAATGATCTTCGTGTGGATTTCACAGAAATAAAAAAAAATGGAACCGCATTAACCAGATAAAGGTAGAAAGAATAATTACACAGCGTCCATCCACACAGTCCTTGACGTTAAATGCAGTTTAATTACACGACCCGAGTCCCTATTGTTGTGTTCCAGCTGTCACATCCAAATAAAAAGGGCCTTTCCCACATCCAAGAGGAAAAGTTATTGTGGAAATTCGTGGGGAGCGACGCACCGGTACGGGCGGCATGTTTTCACGCCGGCCAGTGCCGTTTTCGCCCACGCCGCGAGAGGGCGCCACGCGCGCTCCGTGTCGCGACAACGTGACTTGTTGCTTGAACCGTTCACGCAACATCGCACAAACAAAACATGCGCACCGCAACCTCTAATTATGACATCCAGACATAATCGACATCTGACATGAATCTCATAGCGAGACCGTTTTACAACCACGCGAAACTACTGATGCTAGCAAGCTTCGCGCTCGCTGTGCTCCTCACTGGATTTATTCTCCGCGTTAACAGCAAGCAATCACGTCTCGCGAATTTGGACGAAATTCAAGAGCCCGAGGACACGGAATACGAGTCTATGATAAATGTGAGCGCTACGGAGCCGGGTAAAGCGAGGAGAAAAGAATACCTGTACCGCCTTTTGACAAATACGACCCGTTCCCTCATACAAATGGAAATAAAAGCTAGGAGACTGGAGGAAAATATGCGTAGGATTAAGGAGAAGACTGTGGATTTATTGTGGAAGAACAAGGACAAAGCGTTGTGGCACATACTGTTTAAGAATATTAGCAGGCACATTTCCATTCGGCATCAGTTCCACCAGCATGCGAGCCTGCAACGCATCATGCAGGACACTCACACACACACGCACAGTCGTAAAGCGAGGCGGAAAGTTTTATTTAGATAAACGTTTATTCTAGTTTATAATTGTAAAAATTTAAAACTAATTAGACAAGACTTTAAATTCTAAACTGACAATAAAAGTATTTTAAGTATTTAATCTGAGTGCGGCAGTGCGAGGTGTCTATAACAGAACAGGTATGTAGGTTATAATTTTCTTAGGTGCTACTTGATTGTGTCGGGTTATGTTCGCCTGGTGGAGATAACGATGCCACGTTCTGTAAAGATCTTTGCTCACATATTCTGTTAAGGTGGAGGCAATTTGTTCCTGTCGACGAATGTTCCTTACACATAGCTTGATTAATATCGCTGGATCTTAATAAACGTATTAAGATCTTTATATTAAGAGGCAGATTACAGAAGGGACCATTTTCGTTAGATGTTGATGTCCTGGTTTTATTACATCAGTATGCTCAAGGTAAGTTATACATTTAATTAACTTTAGTTATAAAGTTGGCTGTTTCTGTTCACAATATATTTCGGTTTTGTAGCTTGTAGATTTTTAAGAACAATATACTGCAATAAATTAAAACTTCGTTATTTTCTATTCTTGAATACTACGCGTTTATTGTCACTAATAATTATACTGACTGTGTGTATACTAAATATCGATTCAATTTGAATTCTTACGTGTGAAAGCGGCTGAATAAATGGTAACGTCAAACTTTAATCCAACGAAGAATTAAAATGGTGTGTTTTAAATATGATATACAATAAATGGGTACTTTTATAATTCGCCGTCTATTATTTGGGAAATTCGATTGTAATTATAACATTAGCAATATTTCGCGTAATTTCAATTTTCATCTTGTTTAATATTGCATCTTCATCATATTATGAAAGCAAGTTAGTACTGAAATAATGTTGTCTGATGTGCACGGGTACGTTTTATGATTTTCTTTGAGAGGGTTAAAACTTTAGTCCATTATAATATTATTTTCATGTTGTTATTCCTTTGCGCAAACAATCATATCTTTTTTTTTTTTTTTTTTTTTTTTTTTTCTCGCGGGGAAAATCCCTTTACGGACCATCCCACCCCCGAAGGGGCGAGGGTGTGTCGGACTCACCGGCGCCTTCCGTGCCCAGCGAGATGTTGTGCCGCCCGAGGATGTGGACGGGCGGCCGCTGGGTCGGGTCCCTACCATAAGCTACGCGCCGAAATACCGACTAAAAACCCCGCGTCGGCCACCATCGGTGCACTTGAGAGACGGCCCCGGGATACCGATGAACGGACGCGCCAGGACCGCCTCTTTGTGCACCGCCGCTTTAGCGACGCGGCGAATGACGCGTGTAGCGTCACGTCTCGGGGGCCGCCAAGGTAGGGACGGCGGCCCCGCGTGGCCTCTGCGGCGCCGGGTTAGTTGTTGTCCCGGCGCCTCCTACGTCTCCTGTGGCGACGAGCGGGATCGGTCTGCTCCCGATCCCGCTCAGCGCTCTCCTTCTGCGACATGACACGTTCGCAGAAGGAGAGCATGGCTCGCCACGAACTCCGGCTGCCGACCATGGCGGCGACCACGGCCGGCAGCGACAGGTCGCTTCCCACGACCGCGATGAGAGCGCTGCGCTCCTCGTCCCAGGCTGGGCACTCCTCCAGCGTGTGCTGGGCCGTGTCCTCACGGCAGTTGCCACAATGGTGGCACACGGTGGACTCCTCCGCTCCGGCTATACGACACAGGTACGCACCGAAGCAGCCGTGCCCGGTGAGCACCTGCGTCAGCCGGTATGTCGGCGCACCGTGGCGCCTGTCCAGCCACTGTTCGAGGACAGGTCGCACTGCCGCGACGGTCCTCGCACCAGCACTAGGGTTCTCCAGCCTGGAACGCCACTCCTCCACAGCGGACCTGCGGAGGGAGGCCAACATGGCCTCGACCTCTCTGGGGACCAACCTCTGCCCACGCCCGGACGCCTCCTCTCGCCGGAAGAAAGCCGACGAGAGGGTCTTAGCGTCCAGCACCCAGGGCAGAGTTCCCGCCAATACGCAGGCCGCTTCATGCGAGACCGTGCGGTAGCCCCTGATTATTCGCTGCGCCACCATGCGCTGCGGACGATGCAGCAGGCGGACGCAACGATCGCCCAGGGACTCGGCCCAAACGGGACACCCGTAGAGGGCCATGGCCCGCACGACTCCAGCATACAGGTTTCGGCAAGGGATGCCAGGACCATCAGTGTTGGGCAGCAGGCGCCCCAGTGCGCCCGCCGCCCTCACCAGCTTCGGCGACAACTCCTCAAAGTGCGCGCGGAAATCCCATCGACTGTCGAGGACGAGACCGAGGTATTTCATCCTCGAGCCGACGGGAATCCGCACGCTCTCCACCGTGATGTGGGCCCCAGGCGGAGGCCCACACCGAGGACCGTGGAAACACACGGCCTCGGTCTTGTTGAGGGCCACCGTGAGGCCCAGTCGCCGAATCCTGCCCACCACCAGTCCAGTACCGAACGACACCGCCACCACGACCCTACCCCGGGACACCGCACGCTCCGCTTGTGCCTTCACCCGCAGAATCGCGTGGACCGTCGACCGGCCCCGCCGGAACCCGAACTGGCAGTCTGCCAAATCCGGGCCCGTACCCTCCAAATGCTCGACGAGGCGCGCGTGGACTACGCGCTCGAAGAGCTTGCACACCTCGTCAAAACAATCATATCTGTATCAACCCATATACATCTCACTGCAAGGCGCGAGCCCCCTCTACAATCGAGAGTACGTTTGAGAGTGGTTGGGCTATATAGTCCACCACGCTGGCCTAGTGCGGCCTAAACTATCATATAGGTTTTTTATTTCTTCATAATGTTTTTCTTACTTTGTATTATCTTTGTAGGCATACTAGGTAGCGACAGTAAGCTATCACCGCCGCTCATAGACTTTGACAATGCCTTAGGGATTAAGCAAGCCGCAGGCACAGTTGTTGAGAGCCAGCTTTGAAACGAGAGGTCGTGGGTGCGATCCTGCAACAACGCAAATGTTTGTGGGGGCTCAAATATTAATTTCTGTTCTGGGTGCAGTGAGATCAAAAAGGTTTCTGATACCCACGGCACAAGACTGGGTATCTTACAATAAGGTCATGACTATGTATTTATTGAGTTTATTTATTCATATAATACATCTCCAAAAAATAGAAAGCAGGTACAAATTCCATTAACACTGTACTGAATCCGACCATATGCGTCCCAGTGCAGGGCACGAGCCTCCTCTACAATCGAGAATACAATTGAAAGGGGTAACGCCATATAGTCTAACACGCTGGCCTGGTGCGGTCGGCGGACTTAACATACCTACCATAGAAATTCTTATAAATGGCTATGGTATACAGGTTTCCTCACGATGTTTTCCTTCACCATTATAGTGCCTATTGACTATCAATACACATATGACTTCGAAAAGTCAGAGGTGTCCCCTGGTATTTGAACACGCGACCACCGTGAACACGTTGGCAGCCGCGTTTGGTCCGTTACCAACAGGCCACCACGCACTTTTCATTAAGCTACATGTTTGCTGAAAATGCTTTAGATACATAACCGTTACTACAATAAAGTCAATATCGCTCGCTTTGTCGTGCCATCACGTGGAGAAATTTAATTTAAGTCCAAACTGTCATCTCGGTATGTATGTACGGTAAACTCAAAACTATCGATAAAATATATGGCAGTTATATCACGCGGGTAGCTCAAAGGGATTGTACAGTGTACAAAAAAATATGAAAATATTTATTGATATATTATATTTTATTTTTTATTTAACACCTCATGAACAAAAAGAAGTCAAATAGGATTGAATATGTGTGTAACAATAAAACAAATACATAATTGTCGTTGTGGCTTCATCGGGCAACACAAAGTATGTATCAGTCTGTGAAGCGTCAGGTTCTGTGTTAAATATCGAGGCAGGGCACTTCACTTTGTGTTTTTAAGTTTTTTTATTTTTATTTTTTTATTCTGGCACGGCAAAGTGACTGCATTGCATCTAATGGTAAGTGCTAATACCGTCCAGACAGAGTATCTAATGGCATCAGACGGAAGTCTCATACCATTCGATACAATCATGCTGGCCGGCTGTAATACCTCTTCACGCTACGGCGGAAATTTGAATTATCTCATAGAAGTTGCCTTAGATTGGAATGAGAGCTTGGGAGATATATATGCCTCTTATTACTCTTATTTTATTTTATTTTTATTTTATTTATCGACAACATTACACACAATTGCGAATCGTACATTGAAATTAACAAAAACAAGTAAAATTGCTGTTACAATTATAGGCAATCACGACATGACATCACAGAACAACTAAACATAAAATTAAAAAAGTTAATAAGAAAGTAAAATAATTCTAAACAAAACATAAAAATAGAAACAATTCGATATTAAACAGTGACATTAAAGAATTAAAAATAAATGAAAAATTAAACAAAATAATCAATTAAAAATATCTTAATCTATATACAGTGTCGTATTATCGTCTTGGTAGGGCAATAAAACTTTCGTTCACGTACCATGCCCCCAATGGAGTATTAATAAGCTTGAACTTCATACGGTTTCAGAGATTTCAATCACAGGCATTTATTCAAAGGCGACATCAGAGGAATTATCAGTTATAGAGATGTAAGTCTCAAATATTTTAGGAAAGAATTATGTCCAAGTTTGAAATATAAAGTTTTAACCACGAAAAAGTAATAAAAAATGCTTTCAACGTAGGAATGTGGTATAACCTTATGAACTCGTAAGGTATATGTGGAATTGATATAAAAATATAAAATTGCCAATTTCATAATCTTTACTAGGGAACGGTGGATATTACCTATAATCGCACAGCTGTAATATAAATGTTTCACAATGATATCAAAAATAAAGTTCAGCTTTCAGAAATAAGACAAGGATCTCGAACAAGAACTAAATAAACATACTCGTATGTAGGAGTGTCACTCTCTTTCATATGGCCAATGTTACTTATGTCAATTTGTACTACTAAAATAAGACAGGGACATAGCTACGTTTCTCTTTCCAGGCCATTTCTTCTAGCGGTGACTGACGTTTGTCATCAATATTACCAATTCTATTATATGATAGTATGTAATAGCTATATATACTGTGTAAACCTATATACGTCCCACTGCAGAGCACGAGCCTCCTCTACAATCGAGAGTACTATAATGCTATAAAGGCTATAATGTCCTTCAAATCGGAACACAGCAGTGCATTTACACTACTGTTTGGCGGAAGATACAGACGTTGCGGTGGTACCCAGGCGAGCTTTTACATAAGAGAGACCTACCACCAGTAAAATTTCCTTTTTATAAACACTCATAATTTCAAAGACTTCTCCCAATAAAGCACCAAGACGTTTATTCAAACACTCGATTAACATTTGATTTTCTCAACATTTGTAGCACTAGCATGGTTTCTGTTTTCTTGGGGTTAAACAATTACGTGCTCGCTTAGTAACCGACACACGAGTTAAGTACAGCAAACCTTTTACGATTTCACCTCTTTGACTTTGATGTTTATTGAGATTGAGTAACCTGTTGTTTACGTTCGAATGAATATTAAAGGGTTAGTTTATGCAATAGTATTAATTTTATTTCGTCGATATAGGTAGCAATATGAGACGGTGTTTGAAATAAGACATTTTATTTAACAATTCATTGATTTTGTGTTATAAAAAATTCTATAGTAATGATATGGCTTCTTTCATATATTCATAGTAATCAGAATATGTATTTGTAAAACAAACTAAACACTAGTTACAGATAAAGAGTACCACACTTATGTTATATAGTTTCCAATCCAATCCAATCCATCAACCAAAGGAAGTCCACTGCTGAACATAGGCGTCTCCTAATGATTTCCACAGTGACCTGTTGGAGGCAGCCTGCATCCAGCGACGTCCCGCGACCATTACCAGGTCGTCTGACCACCTAGTGGGTGGACGTCCCACGCTGCGCTTTCCGCTATGTGGCCTCCATTCGAGAACTTTTTGGCCCCATCGGCCATCAGTTCTCCGTGCTATGTGCTCCACCCATTGCCACTTCAACTTGCTAATCCGCAAGTATCGCTTTCTTTATATAGTTTAACTGACAAAAAACCTTGTGAAACATGACTCTTGGCTTTATACACAAATAATTATCTCAGAGATCCATAAAATCAGCGGCTACCGTTGTAAATTTATCTTTTGTAAGATATGATACGTCTAAAAACAACAAGATAAGATGCATCCAGATATTTATGGTTTTGAGGATTATAATATGTTTACAATATTATATTTTCGTGTATTTTTCCGATTGGTTGCACACACAGAACAGTTGAATATTGGTTGCACAATATTGGCTAATGATTGCAATGATGTTATCCAGACGAAAAAAAAAACAATCAGTTGTAAAAGAAGATGCGTAATAAATACTAACAGATGGATCTTTATACTGGGATAAACTAAAGCCAATAAATCAAACGTTTATAATATTATAACTAGCGGTCGGGCCCGGCTTCACCTGAGTACAGATGGTTTTTGAGTCCAGTCCACATCACCAACATATTATTTAGCGTACTGTTTTATATTTAAACTCAATGTGACAGCCGTCGACTATATTGCTTTTCCCGACCAGTCTCGTCACGTTATATCCCATTCTGTCCCATCTCATTTTATCCAATGATAAAAACCATCTAATCTCTTCCTCTCCTGTCCCGTGCCATCCACTCGAATTTGAAAGAGTAGCAAATATGTATATTTGAATTTAATACCTGACTTATCCCACGGGAAAACTATTTTTTTGGGGATAAAAAGTAGCCTATGTTCGTCCCCATTATCCAATGTATCTCGACGTTAAATTTCAGCAAAATTAGTTCAGCCGTTTTAGTGTGAAAACGGAATATACACACTTTTGCATTTATATAATATTCCATCTTTATTTTTGTATACAGGCTAACAAATTCAATGTAATGTAAACAGCCCCACAGGCGAGAGTGCGTCATCTTTGGCTTGTCCGACGAACTCACACGACACTTTCTCATGGTTAACAATGATGAATTTTTCGCCACAATATATGGTGATTGCAACTTGCGGCGATACAAAGACCCTAACTAGAGCTAGATCGTTTTAATAGGAACAAATAGTGTAGAGACTCCCATACGACTATGGAAATGAATAGTGATGTTTCAGCCCTAATAAAAATCAAGTGATGAAATTTTGTAATAATAGTCAACTTTTGTTATTAGCTAGATTTACTCGCAAATACATTCAGGGTGTTGTAGACAAATCTGTATGTACTGTGTGTTATCAGCTGTAGTCGAGTACTATGGATTTTTTTATTGCATTGAATGGCGAGACGAGCATGCCATTCGCCTGTAAGCGATACGACCGCTTATGGACAATAGCAAAACCAAACAACACTATGAATTACAAAGCAATGCTTGCCATTACACTGCGCTCGCTCGAAGTCTCACTCGAAGTCTCATTATGTCTAGTAGTTACTCTGGCAACAATGACCTTCAAACCGGAACACAACAATGCATTTATACTGCTGTTTGGCGGAAGAAATAGACATTGCGGTGGTACCGACCAGGGGCGGCCTCTCACACATGAGATACCCATCGCCAGGAAAATACATTGTTGTTATAATCACTTGGTATTTCTTGGTCCTGAAATACTTCTAGAGATTCTTCAAGGTTTTATCACTACTAGTAACGCTTTTCCTCTTTTGCTTCAAAATTTTTATATATGATGTTGACTCATCTAAACCTTTAGTCCATTTAGGTCTGCCTTTTTTCAATTGCTGCTATTTTTGTAGTTGGAAAATGTTATAATTAGCATTGTTATAGAAAAATTTCGGTAATTTGTATTTGTTTCCATTAGCTTCTTAAATAGTCTCTTTGTTTATTTTTGTGAAAGAATGTCGTTTACCTTACAAAATAGCTGAGATTCGGTACTGAGAAAAAATTCTTGGCGTTCCACTATCGATCCTAGTTGACTGGAATAGCAGTATTGAATAATAAGACGGGGTAGTTTTTGAGCCAATTAAATGTCCCAGATCTAGACAACCAAAAGCAATGCTGACTACACAGCTTAGAGATACTGCCCATCTACTGTGATATAGCGCCATGTGTGAGCATTTGACTTGCCCGTCATCACATATTAATGATATATATTTTTTTGTATTGTATCAGCCCATATACGACCCACTGCAGGGCACGGGCCTCCTCTACAATCGAGAGTACGATTGAGAGTGGTTAGGCCATATAGTCCACCACGCTGGCCTAATGCGGGTTGGCGGACTTTTACATACCATAGAAATTTATACAAATCCCTATGGTATGCAGGTTTCCTCACGATGTTTTCCCTCACCGTTATAGTGCGTGGTGATTAACTATCAATACACACATGACTCTGAAAAGTCAGAGGTGTGCCCTGGGATTTGAACCCGCGACCACCGTGAACATGTAGGCAGCCGCGTCTGGTCCGTTTACCAATAGGTACTAATGATATATTAATGATATATATTGACAAACATAGTTAAGAAGGTAGACGGCCATCTTTGTAAACCTAAGAAAATAAAAGTTATAGTAAGTTCTGGAAGGTCAATATATTACTCCAAAAATCAATAAACAACGGACTGACCAAAATATTTAAATTTCTGAAGCCGTTTAATAAGATAATAGCTATTAGTAACACGTTGATAAGTGTATTAAAAAATACTTTCGATACTTTATCATTAATTGTTGTTGATTATGCTGACCGTATTAACCTGTTAAGCGACTTGTACGACGGCATTCAGTATGAGTTACGAGTGAGCGAGATAGATATATAAATGATGAAACAAGTATAGTGTTTATTTTGCGATCGTTTACTGTTACTCACTGCGCGGTGATCGAATTGACTGGTTGTATATTGTTAATTTGTCGGAAACCGATCGGATACGTTCACGCTATGTCCTGCTGTGAGTTTTTATTTTTTAATTTTTTGTTTTTTTTGTGAATACTATTTGGGTTATTGTGGCGTCAGCTAAAGTATTAATGCCAACATTGACGATATTTTTTGCTTTTACTATGTAATGTCTATAAGCGATGAGACATTACGTGACAATTTAAATGTTATGGAAGTTGTGGCTGTTTGATACTTAATTTTGTGCCATATTGTTAGGAAAATAGCGTTCAAATTTACAAATACAATATTTTTGTACATAATGTAAACACTAGGAATGGCCTGTTATGCTTAGGTAAATAGTATATTACTTGAATATGCAACGTTTAACAAACTTATTTATAACCAAATATAATAAAAACGCTTATATCATAACCGAAAGATTTAAAATCAAAATATTTTAGAGTAGTATCCACGATTTTCAATTTTTCTTTCAAAGTATATATTTTTCTGAACAATAATTATAACCCAAAACATACCACTTTCCCAGCCTTGCGTCACTTACTAAGTTAATAGTAAAAAAACAACACATCATGGGATGGAACACATAAGGCGAAACGTGAGTGACCTGGTTGCACCTTTGCCTACCTCTTCTGGGGAAACGGCGTAATGTTTATTATGTATGTAAAAAAAGAAACATCGAATACATAGTACATACTTTCATACTCAATGTTATTTGAGTACGAAAGCAGTAATTGTGGTGTTGATCTTCATTTCGCCGGAATTTCTCATTAACATACTCGTTTCATCTGTTTTTATTAATGCATTTTTTACATTTTGTATTGGCTGTTAGATAAATAGGTAAAATACACTATAAAGAAAGAAGGTTTTTTCTGGAAATACTAATATTGCTAGTTAGTATCTTTAGGCCAAAAATCGTGTGCTATTTTCTACTCCTGCACGTAATTAACATAGTGATTGTTTTTAACATAACAGGTGATCATTATTTGTTTATTAATATGAATATATTACATGCCTTCGATAAATGTGTTAAAGAATTCGTGTTTCTTTTCGGAAATATATTCATTATAAATTGTTTTTCTTTCTAATTATTCTTTATCAGGTTTCAATTTGCAACAGAACTCTATTATTTATTTTAATACATTTTCCAGCATATTGTCTCAATCGAGACTTTTTCCTTTCAGCCATTCGATCCCTTTTTAAGGTAGGTAGGTAGGTACAAAAAAAAAACACGAAAAAATCGCAATATAAGCGTAAAATTAAATGTATTCATATTTTTGTGATTATCAAAAATGAGGAGTTTTTCCATCAAAACATTATATTTTTTGTAAACTGGATAGTTTTTTACTTGATAATATCAACTTATAATTAGGGATAATTAAGACGAAGTGGAAAAGTTTGAACAGGAACGTGGACCCTGGCTCCAGTCAGATATAATTCCTTTATAGGTTATTTACTTATTTTTAAATACGAAAAGCTTAATGTTTAGTGGACATGTTGTCGAGATATATAAATAAAACCTAATTTTGGCTTCACTTCGTTTGATTCCAAATATGAAGTCTATACTTTATTACTATTTATAGAAAAGATATCAACGTTTATTTGGTGGAAATACCAAATAAACGTTGAAAGCTTTCAGAAAGAAAAACAAATTGAAATTATAAAAAAGTACAGAAATTAAAATATATGAAACATAATTTATGAACAATAATTTTACCATGAAATCATTTATTATAATAATTAGGAAGTATTAGTATATTTTTTGTCGCTCGATTCAAAAGTGATTAAAGGTGTGAAACTGCTCCGACTAATAAATTGAATCGCGATGTTGTATAATACGAGTATATATTACTATTGACTATATGAGCGCAGTAGTAACAGGTCTTAATTGATTAATTCCTAATTGTACACAAGCCTCGTTCCTAGTGTGGGGTCAGGAGTAAGGTCACTATGTATGTGACTGTTGGGTGTATGTACAAATGTATATATAACTACGAGTATTATACACAACTATCTTACCATCGTAACCATCAGTAATTGTACATCCCAATCTTTACCCATGAATTATCATACATGCTTTATGTAGTCTTGTCCAGATTTAAAAATATACCTACTTTACCTGACTTTTTAACAGGCAAGTTATAAAAGAATATCAGTGTAAAATATAATATATTACATAAATATTTATGTAAGTAAAGGTCAAATATTATAAGTCTTGTTTCGAGTGTGATTGAGCATGTGAGTGATAAAAAATACAAACATAACCAAACGTCTTTTATTATCGGTTAAAATTTGTCTTATACAGAGCTGATATCATCGTTGCAAGGTGATTTTTTATTATCAAAAATCTCTTATATCGGTCCAGGTGATACTCAACAGATTTCTACCTCTGGACTTTTAGAATGAGAACGAAAAAGCAGAGGAATATTTTTCTTATCTGATTTTGGGACGAAAATGTTCTAGATCTGGAAATTCCTATCATCTTTGAGATTTTGAAACAATGCCGATATCATCTAACAATACTTTGACTATGTAGTCACGTTGCTATAAGAACATGTGCTTTTTATGATAATGTTTTCAATTGTTACATCACTATAGACATCAATTTGGAATACCTTACTCTATTGATCTGTTCTACATAGCCCAGCGGATTAGCAAGCTGAAGTGGCAATGGGCGGGGCACATAGCACGGAGAACTGATGGTCGATGGGGCCAAAAAGTTCTCGAATGTTAGCAGCAGTTAGCGTGGAACGTCCACTAGGTGGTCAGACGACCTGCTAAAGGTCGCGGGACGTCGTTGGATGCAGGCTGCCTCCAACAGGTCACTGTGGAAATCATTGGGAGAGGCCTATGTTCAGCAGTGAACTTCCTTTGTCTGATGGATTGGATTGGACTGGATTGATCTGTTAATGTTCTTGATTTACTAGGCTTCGTAATTTGGTATTTCAACATTCAAATCTTGCAAACGTCACTACTTTGATGCAAATGCGTTAGATTACAAAATTTGCCAATCAACATCACCACTAAATTCTCCCTCGAAAAGTTCACTATTAAACATAAGCCTTCCAGCCTCTCCACGTCTTCAATACATAAAACATGGCGAAGATAAAATACATTTACAGGACTAACACACAATATTTTTCATTTACCGACTAAAATACTATGCCGCTATTTGTCAGCTCTTTGAGAAACTTATTCGTCCGCGTCGCATGATAAGCGAAATAAAAGAGCCAAGAAAAGGTCACAGTGTGGTGAAAATCTGTTAAGGGCGCGCTTGGGACTGTAGTGGATGGTAGGGTTCAGTATATGGGTCACGAGACATTATGCAGATTTTGAGATATATATACACTTTCTAGTGCTAATGTGGATAGATGACTTGGCAAGAAAATTACGGCCTACTGAGGACGATATTAACCAACATTGTTTATAAATTATAGCAAGAAGATTCAGATTGGTCGATTGACTGAGGACATGATTGTGGTAAAGATCAAGTGTTTATTAACTCTTATTTAGAAAAGTTTTAATTGTAAAATCTATCTCGTTATCCTTAATGAAAAAATGCTGAGGACGCACTTAGGGATAAATTGGGTGATTTTTATCTTGTCCGTTTTGTCTCGTACCTACTGCATGAATAAATGAGTATTTCGTATTAATAATTATTTGAAACTCGTCTCACTTGAGTAAATAAAACAATATTTTTCTGACAATTCTATTAAACTATTGACAGGTCTGTTGCCTTTGCTACTACTGTCAATTGACAGGAACAATTTTAACAAAAGACAAAGATTCCCTATTCTGCGAAATTCTTGAAACACAGTTCAATATGTTATCCAATAGAAATAAAACCAGAGATATCATTTCTGCGAAGAATCGTTCAGGAAAAGTGCAACTGGCGGTTGAATTATTCTTATAATTTCTAAATTGCATTAGATTCGAGATTTCGTAATTGCCCACTGTATCACCTGTTTTAACGAAAACCCGTCAGTATAATCGAATTCAATTCTATTAAAAACGATTACATCTATTAGAACAACTTGTCTTTAAGTAGCGGTTCTGATAATCATCGACGCATATGCCGAACGCCGCTTGCCAGGTAATTTATCATAGTCGCGAACAAATATATACCCAAAGAATGTAACTTCAGTGACTTGCCAAGCCTACAGCACCACAGTACCCTAAAAAAAGTGTCAAGCACATCAAGCGGGTTGCAATTTATCATCGTGCCCTGAGGCGAGACTTCAAAGCGTACCGCCTTAAACGAGGTCCCTCAAAACGCCCTAGTGATTTTAATCTTACTGTTTAGATAAAACTTCTTTTAAAACGGAGAAAAATCTCGAGAACTTGTCGGAATGTTTAATCGTAGCTGAAAATTTAACGGGTTTTTACAGGCAAGGAAGTTGGGGAGATTCAGTTCTGAAGGAAAATTATTCTGAATGTTATGTGCAGTTGTGATGTATTCTAGTCATTTGTTTTGTTTGTTTTATCTGTCCGAAGCCGGGCATTTGTAATATTATAATATGCATTATTGTAGGTGATAATCTTACAAATAACGAATAGATATGTAGAAGAATTAATAACTTTTGAATGTGACATAAAATCCTCAATTACGACATGTAAAAATCACAATAATTCCGATAAGAAAATGAAAATAAAAAACAGCCATCCTTATTTTCTAGCGACATTCCTAGCTCTTATACTAACATCATGCTCAAACACGTGGAATTCATTACAGGCACGTCGTGTGATTGATAGACAACAGTTGACATTGTAAATCCGCTCAGAAGTAAGCTTGTAAACAGATGAATTTTCCGAGCGAAAACAAGAGTTCACGTCAAATGTCGCAGTTTGACAGAAACGATTTACTGCAAAACGGGAGAAGTGGATGATGTGATGGGACAATCGATGTGTGCAAACGCCACTTTTATATATATTTTTCTTCTTCATAAATAAATATAAATAATTTTAAAGCGGTAGAGTCACATTGTAGTTGTTTTACTACTGTAGAGACGGACCATCTTGATCGGGTTGGTATCACTGTCCTATAGGAAATCTTAGTGAAACTTTACTTTCTTCCTCCCATCTTCTTCTCTTTCTCCCATTTAGTGAATAGCATCGCATATACGATGAATATCGTAGAGTTATATATAGACATATGCATTTAAGAAACTCAATAGTCGTATGACCCTACCTCAACATTTTGTAGATGAAACTATTTGTCTTGATACGATAATCGAGCCGTTTGATCTATATTCGGGCTCTTACCCACTCCCCCACAGAAGCTATCAGTTAATTCATCAAAAACACTTAGATAAGATTACGCAGCAAAATGCAAAAACAAGTTGAATGCAGTGACAGATCGCAGTATGAGATACTTGATAAAAGTAATTATTAATCATTCTTAATCAGGTTTATGTAATATTATAATCGTTATTGGTTTACCTAAAAAAAATCGTTCCCAACAACATTCTTACACGCATATACTCGTATTTTAAACTTTAGAATTCATACATATAAACACACGCCTTTTTCCCAGAAATGGTAGGTAGTGTTGCTAACAGAAGACCCACGTTTCGCCTTGTATATTCCGTCCCATGATGTGATAGGGGGCGAGCCTATCGCCATATCGGGCACAAATTCCTGGCTACGGGCTGACTATTAATAGAAAAATCCAATATCACTTTGACCGACCCGGGATTCAAACCTGAGACCTCAGCTTTGCAATCGTACCGTAGTACAACTACGCCACCGAGGCAGTCTTTTATATTTATAGATATTCACAGAATTTCATATTTAATTGAAATGTTTGTCCGGCGGAGCAATGGACTCGTCTATATCACGTCTTCGGGCAAAGATAAGCTAGGCGACCTTTGAGTGACTCTAGTAACACCTTTGCACCCACATTCTGATCTACAGACGTCAAATTAAATATTCTAGTAAAAATAGCATTATAGAAAGAAGAAAGATAGAAAAACGATTTATCATAAGCTATACTCCGTTCGCTTCTTGCCTTGCATTAGAGATTATTAAGTTATTCACGTCTCGCTGTATTCTAAATGAAGTGTGCATGTTTATTGAGTGGTACACAGACAAACAATGACGTTATTGATGGGATTAGGTCGAACAAAGGAGTAATTTATATGCAAGCATTACCTGGCGTGATTACCTAATAGCGTGGGGGCGGAATCCCCTGTTTGCCAGCGCCCCTCGTTTATGAAACGGAAAAATAATGTTTTGATGCCTATCGACGATTTATTGAAAGTGACAGTCCTTTTTCCCTGAGAATTTGGGAGAAAATTGAGTGCTGTTAAACAAAATATTGTAAAGAAATTAAATAAAAAATAGGTTAGGGGAGTGTAGGAATGATTTTTCTTCGATTATGTTTGATGATTGCTTTTCGTTGTTACTTTTTCGACCTGTTGTTCATTTTAGTATTTTTATTTCGGAATTTGATATTATAACAGAGTTACAGAATCGTAAATTCGCCTTTTAAGTGCTTGGGTTTCCAAAGAATCCAAAAATTAACACTTATAATGTGCACAGATGTTATACAACTTTATCAGAAACATTATCTTAAGGTTGTAAGTTCAGACACCGGATTGGCTCACCCTGATGGACTTAAATAGAAAAAAATAGAACTGGACTTGAATAGAAAATGGAGAAAAAAATAAAGCATGTGCTCACAACTTGGTAATGGCACTCATTTGGAAAACTGTAGACTATTTCCACCTTAAACTATCTCCAAAAATACTTTAAACTATCTCCAAGAATTCATGAAATAAATTACCAACAAAAATATCAAAATTACCGCTTCACTCAGCAATAAATTGCTAAGTTTTAACTCCATTGAATTCCAACGATAAACTCTTAGTCAAACTTTCTTTTGCAGGTGTACTTTGAATATTTGTACTAATTTGTTATATTTGTTAACAGGCAAGGGACCTGGGTACGCCAGTCCGTTGGACGCGTTCAGAAACGGGCCTAGAGAGGAAATCCTTTACGTGGTTACCGTGCAGCCGGACAAAACCAAACAGGATTATTTGGCTACTGTTGATGTAGATCCCAAATCGCCGACATACTGCCAGGTATTATGCGTACATTATAGTGATGAGGTGTTTTATTTAGAAATATGTTTTTTTTATTATTAGATTAAAATGCAGCGTAAAGGCTAATGTGTAGCAAATAAATTAGTGCCAAAACTATTTTTGATATCAATTTTCTGTCACCATATTTTCTTTTTTATGTTTGAAACGAATAATTACACATTTTTATATTTATCTAATTTAATATACTAAATATACAATTATTGAGATTTTCATAATTGTTTTTACTCATTTATACGCCGACTTCAAACCAGTGTTTAACTTTATTAATTATAATTATTTGATTAATCTCTTAATGCTAGATAACGATCTTGCCCAGTAGTCGGATATTTTATGCTAAATTATTGTACTATTTCAATTAATTAAGATTACTCAATATTTATAATATGGGAAAAAAAGGCGTGAAATTATGTTATGTATGAAGAAAATGTAATATAATATAGCATAATATCATATTCAGTTTTTTAGTGAGTGCAATGGTTTGTGTGGATACGACTCTATTCTTGTGTTAATATTATGCAATATTATTATAACAATCGCTAAAATGTATATTGTGATATTAAATAAAAACATCGTCTCCAACCGCTACCAGCCATCTTGCGAATATGACGAGACGATGGACCACGATGGGTTGAAGATCGAACCCAGTGGCGTGCCATAGGAGAGGCCTATGTCCAGCTGTGGACATGGAAGAGCTGATGATGATGATTATAATGATAAAAAATAAACATATACCTACCCATATTTTGTCTCTTTGAAACTTGTACTTCGAGTATACCATTTTATAATACTATATTAAGTTTAAATATAAAGGTAAAGCTGATAACATTATAAGGGGCGATGTATTATCGTTGATATTAAGGCTCTTCAAACGTCTACTTTTGAAGTAGGTTAAACTGTCAGACCCTGTTCACGTCAAGCGGCGTCATTTGATAAGCGATGTCTAAGCCCTTATGGGAATAAATTGAAATAACTTCTATATTGTGTCAACTATCTTTCATACAAGTACTGTTTAAGTTTATAGATTAAAAATCGTCATCATACATACATACATACATAAACTCACGCCTTTTTCCCAGAAGGGGTAGGCAGAGGTGCTACCGGGACACCCACATATCGCCTTGTATGTTCCGTGACACGATGTGATAGGGGGCGAGCCTATCGCCATATCGGGCACAAATTCCTGACTCCGGGCTCATAATGAATAGAAAAATCCAATATCACTTTGCCCGACCCGCGATTCGAACCCGAGACCTCAGCTTTGCAATCATACCGTAGTACAACTACGCCACCGAGTCAGTCGTCAAATAGTCATCATTATCTTAATTAATACTATATATAAATACGAAAGTGAAGAACCTCAACTACTGAGCTAATCAACATGAAATTATGCATGTAAACGTAGCCGTATTTGTATTAAAAAAAAAATACGTTCCGAAAATTTGTTATACATGAACGCGAAAGAAGCTCTGTCTGTTACCTTTTCTTTGAGCTGATCTTAATATAATTTAGCACACAACTAGCGATGTACTATGACTATTAATATTATTAAATTCAACATCTGAGAACATCTCTGAACATCTCATTTCTCATCTCTGATCATCTGAGAACATCTTTCCGGCGGAGTTGAGCGGTTTTTGTAAAAATATTAATTGTTACACTTTAAATTAAGTAAATACGTTATGAAATATAAGTCTGTAACGTAATTTACTATATCGAGACCCCACGTATAACTATTTATCAAATCCAGTTAAATAACACACAATACATACCCTATGAATCTGTAATGTATTTACTGTGTGTGTATCTGTATACACAAACGATACATAGCTAAAAAGAAGAGTCAGTAGCCTTATGTAATCCTCGTAACAAATCCTAGTCCGATATATTGCATTCCGCTTGTTAATTTAACTTCCGACTCGTATTGCAATGGCAAAGTACACAATAATACTTCCTAGCTAGATCCTGAAATCCTGCAGGATTACCGGGACGTTATTGCCGGCGACATCGCAGGGCTAAATGGCCGATGTAAGATTTTATTCGCTAGTACAAAAGTAGTGCGTGATTGCGTTGGCTCTACTCTTTTGAATAAAGAATAAGTGACCTTTTTATAAGGCTTCATTTAAATAAGACAAACTAAAAAAAGAAGATTCAAAATTTGAAATTCGAACATTGAATTCAAAATTCTAAGTTTGTAAAGGGAATTTAGCTTCGAATTTTGAATTGAGATTAATATTAATGTAGTTTCTTTTTGTTTATGAACGATGGTGTTATACTTTTTTAATTATCTTTCACACCATAGTTTATCAAGCGCACCACACATCAAAGTCACCGACCCGCCGCGCCGGCCAATGTCGGAAATTTCTTGTTAGCGACATGACAGCTACTCGACATGACATGAGGAACATTTTTATGGCGTTGTTGAGTGTCACTGGGCAACTGAACAGAGCGCTTGCGTCGCCAACATGTCAGCGGGCAAAACGTGCGAGCGCTTGTTGCCGACATGATTCCTTTCTTATAGGCCGCCGGGTTATGCTGGCGAGATGTGTCGCCGAGCCGTCGGCTTTGGTGTGTAGTGCGCTTAATATAGGTGCGACCCAAAATATAATTACTTAAAAGTCAATGATAATAACAACATTTCACCGGTTCATCAGTCAATGTCTTATCAACTGTCTCCAGTTGACGAGTGATAAGAAAACTCAAATAAACAATGATTTAATGTTTTGTGTAATACTGATAAGTCTCCAATCACGTTATATTCACTGTTTCGTTCTGATTTAATATTCCGCCATGAATGATCTTAGGCCGTGAGACAAAGATCACAGAAACTTGAATTGTTGAGTAAAAAATGTATTCATAAAGACAGGTGATGACTAATCAAAGAGAAAATTATATTAAATCGACTCGGCACAGTGATTCGGAATAATATTATATTAAAATAAAGTCGCCCTTATCAAATAGTTTTGTTTGGTACATTAATTTTTATGCACGTTGCAGAAAGATGTGGCTTTTGATTTTATGACGAACAATCTGTCTGATAATATTTTACACCGAGAAAAACATATTTGTTTAATAACTTACATCTATGGAAGTCTGTAAAACTTTAAAAACGTTTTAATTATATAAGTACGTGCATGCTATCCGAGATACGGAATGCTAAAAAGTATGATAAAAGTACAAAAACAAAACATTAACTTTTAGAAGTAGTTGTTTTGGGTTAACAAGATATAAATTAATAATAGTCACATAAAGATCTATGTTTGATGTCTAACTAGCTATGTGCCTATCTTACACATAGTCATCAGTGTAGCAATTTACGCTGCTGATTTTTTTGATAAATTACTGCGCAGGTTATTTTTATCATTGTCGTAGAACTACAATGATGCGGTGACGTAATAGACCGCAAAAAATCTTAATATTAGCCTCTGTCACCTGGACATCATTTCATATACATCTCTTATGCCAGCCCTGATCCCATACTTACATATATATTCCTTAGTCTATAAAGTAAAGTAGCCGTAATATACTAGGAATACGCATGCAATTTCTATAAGACTGTAATGTGTATTATAAGATTTAACCCGCAGCCTTCAGATTAGCAGCCCAGTCATTTACAGCTGAGATATTTTTCGCTTAATTATAAGAATACTTATTAATTATTTGCCATCCAGTCCAGTACCGTTGTATTCCGTCCCGTCCCAACTCATCTCTCTCAAGGCATGTAATCTAGTCCCATCCCATCCTTTTGAGAATGCCTATCGGAATTCCTTCCTCATCCCACGGGAACACTACATTTTTCAGGATTAAAATTACGCTTAGTGTTAATCCAGGGTGTCAGCTACCTCCATATCAAATTTAAGCGAAATTTATATAGCCGTTTCTGAGATTAGCGTGCATAAAGGAACAGCCAAACAGACAACATTTTTAAAAATCATCGTTTTGGGTTCTATTATATTATTATATTTAGTTCTATTGTTATATATACAGTCCCCCCATATTAGTTTCTCCGTTTATCTTCCATGTACAGACATCGATCAGTTACAAATTTATTATATAATATATATATATATATAAATAATTGTAATCATGTCCACAGCATTGACAATTATGAATTTATTTACATTTAGAGTTTCTAAAGTAGTGATCAGATGAGAAGAAAATACACAATGCGTTTTATGGGCTATATTGTCCGGCAAATCTGCACTCGTGAATAACTATGAAAATTATTTACTGTAAATGTATGCACTTGAGTTTCTCTTATCTTATTTATTATGTTACCGGATGTAAGAGCACTTATCGCTGACAGCGTTATATTAAGTAATTATAAACGTCATTATAGTTGTCTTCGTAAATAATACTTACAATTATACTATAAATTGTTACCTAAATTTGAAATTATCAAATATCTAGCAAAAAATATTAGTACATTTCCAATAATTTCAGTGACATGCTCTCACATCGATGCATATAAAATATTTTTTTTATCATTAAGTAATTTAAGTATTTTCTTCCAACAGGCCGATGTGGAGATCTTTGAGGGAGTCCTATGTTCAGCAATTGACTTCCTTTGGCTGAAGAGAGAGAGAAAGACAAAGAAAGAACTTAATTATTAAAAAAAATCTTCCAACAGGTTATCCACCGTACATACACTGGCAGTGTTGACGACGAGGTCCACCACAGTGGTTGGAACGTCTGTTCGAGTTGCCACAATGACCCTACGCTCAAGAGAAACTTTTTAATCCTTCCCTCCCTGCATTCTGCCAATGTTATTGTCATGGACGTCGGCTCCGAGCCCAGGAAACCCAAGTTGCATAAAGTAAGTCAAACTTACCAAGAAACTTATTTATAGCAAACAAGTTTGGTATCGGACAGAAAATAACTCCGCAAACTTCAAGTTAAAGGGGGCTATTACTGAATAAATAGTTTTGTACAGAGAATAAAATCCTCTTTTGTGGAATATTGTGTAATTACGAACTTTCTAATCAAAGACGTCTTTAGTTGGATTAATAACTTCTTCGATTTCAAATTCATTCAATAGGACAACTTTTAATTAATTTAAGGCACATTAATAGTTAAAAGGGCGAGTTATATACAGAATAAGGATTTTATTTTCTTTATTATTGGTAGCCCAATGCTTCGCAGATTGATAGATGACCTTAATTTGTGACAAAACAGCAAGAAAGGAGAGCAATTTATTTATCGTTATATTTTATCACACATAATTTGCACGACTTTAAAACAATTCAGCATATATTTTATCATGCTTTAATTTTTCAGCTGGTTTTTGTCAGCTGTATTTAAATAAGGTATTGTGAAGTATTTAATATACAATAATTGTTAAAAATATTATATTCGTGTATTTAACAAAATTTATTAGATGTAACTGTATCTGTAAAAATAAATATAGAAACAATGCGATGTTCAAAAATCTGGGCTTCACTCTAGAAGATCCCTTGGCAATTTATGCATCCATAAAATGTTCTCCGTACTCCTAGGTCTTTATGTTAGTCTAGTTTGTCCGTGAGATTTATTTTACGACCCTTATATACGGGTTACGTAGATTGAAGAGTAAACAATTTGTTTCGACTCTTATAAATGCAGCCGCGGTCGTATAAACTTGCCAAGTCTCGTCTCGGCGAAATTTTGTTTGTACACAGTTCAACTTACAACGTAAAACTGTATTTTTACGTCAACAGATCGGCAAAAGTTATATAACTATTTGTTTTTTCCCTATTTTGATAGTCATGCGTACAAGTTTATTATTGCGATGAAAAATAAACGTAAAATTTACTTAATGATTTAGAATTTCTCAAAAGTTCTCAGAGACTCGGCCTTTCATAGCCCAACGTTTGAGCAAATTGAAGTGCTTGATCAAATATTTGATTAGTAATTTTGAGGCACGTTTCGCTCTTTGATATTGCGTATCGTTTTGCTTTTATTAAAGAGCTTTACAGTGTAGGCGTTACGAATATTCAGGTATTACAAAATTAATTAACGAAATTAAGATTATTTAATAAAAGGTAGCTAAGGATCTCAATATTAATTACATTACTATGGAAACGTTTAAAGCTTAAAAGTGGCATTAACTCTTCAAATCAAGTAAAATAGAGATTATTAAATATAAAATACATTTTTCATTAGTTAAAATGTTCTAGCACAATATTTGCAATATGAAACTTTCTCTAATTTTCCAGAGTAAATGTAGACAGTTTGCTCACGTAATACACAGTTCATTTCAAACATCCCCTCTTGCTTTATTCCATAAATTTGGAACCCCGTCAAAAGACTTACGTCAAAGGGATTCCTTGACTTCATAGACGGTCTAATGCGCGTTTTATTAAAACACGAACTTCGCATCTGCGGTACATTTTTAATATCATTCAGTTTTGATATTCCGTAGCACAGTTCGTAGTTTGTGTTAGAATATGACGAAAATTGACAATACATGCACCACATGTAATAAATATAAATAGGGGGCTAAAGCTCAAACTTTTTGGGAGCTTTCAAGAACTTGCCACGGACGTTGATAATTTTTTTTCTAAATATATAGGATCTTTATTAAATACCTAAAATTAAATGAAGTCGGATATTATTACAATAAGTTAATGTTAATTAAAACATATAATTAAAATAGTTTTTCAACATGTCAGTCAATTTAACAATGAGCTAGCATTTATTTCAATTCTATACATAAGATAATAAGGTGTATATTTTACTAGCTTGTATAACCGTTTTTTAAATACATTTGCAATTATTATAGTATATTAGTATATCACCCTTTTATATTAAAATCATAACATATAATATAAGTAAAAGTAATTCTTAAGCCTCTTGAAAATGTTTTCATTTCCCAAAGTACAATCATCATCTGAATGAGTTGAAATTTCATTAAAACTTGACGATTATCTGTATAATAACATCTTTTCGTAAATTTAAGGGGTTCAAGATATTAAGACGCCTTTTAATCGGCTTTCCTAATTGCCATTAACAGTGGCTTAATTCATTTTATTTAATATATTAAAACATATTTTATCTTATACTTATTTTTAACCCACTTTAATTATAAATCAGTGGATTTTTTTTTTCTTAATCTATTTAATTTTACCTTTTATGATCTATCTGTTCGGAAAGAAAAGCAATTTGTTACTCCAATTATGCGTGAAAGAGCGGAACCAAAATACCTTTTAGATACATTTACATTAACAACATTGATGTCTATTAAATACTCCAAAACCACAAATAGAAACGTTTACCCTCTGCATACTGCATGTTAAACTGTCACTGTTTACAAATCAGAATAACGAGCAGGTTAGTTTCCACATCAAAAGCTTTGATCGCAAAGCAGCATTATCACTAATTCGTCCATAATTACGCGAATAGATTGCTTATTTGAGGAACTAGTCAATAGACTATCAAATATTACTGGCTGTATCGATCAATTCCGAACTCGGTAATTATTGCTTTGATCGTCACATAGTTTGAGTTTTCCGAACTAGCTCTCCCGACGTGAATCTGTCGTCAAACTTGAACGTACGAACTCACGCCAGACAGTTAGCGAACTCGTTATATTGGCTGTTAGACCTTTGGTTGTCCTTTTCATACTCGGGTGTGAGCGATCAACGAAGCTGCCAACATACTTCTTGTTGGCTTTATCAGTTTTGCTAGGTTTCGGATTCTTGGAATTTCGCTGTGAAAAATCGTGCTTTGTCTGGTAATTACAAATTGTATCGATATCGTAATATGAGCTTGTTGGTAACAGAGAAATTATGATCGAGGTTACATATCGGACATAAATATATTAACTGTTAATCTAAATCCTCTCTATTAGGAACCATAGGCGATATTGTTTTTGTTTCTAATCTTTCTTTTTTTTATAAAATCTTAAAAATATTCATCTAAAATTACTTGTGGTAAAATGAGTCGATTTATTTTACTAAGATCACCACATTCTAATAAAACCACATCGTACAAAGTAAGAAGCTTGTTACATTTGCCGATTTGCATATATATTCACAGCTAATCAAAAACTCAATTCCCTTCCACACTTTCGTCGAGGGCTAAATAAAGAATAACATTGGAAATCCCCAGTCTAATCTATTCAAACGTCTTCGTAAAAGTTCAAATGCAAATATAGTATGGAAAAGAATCCGTTACTTAACTCGAAATTGCTAAAGAGCTCGTTGTGTAGACTCCCTTATAGAGGGTTCATAGCGACGAAAATCTCATTACCAGGTAATCGACGGCTCCGAGCTGAGGTCATTCAACTGCAGTTTCCCGCACACGACACACTGCTTGGCAACGGGCGATATCATGATTTCCACGATGGGAGATAAGGATGAAAACGGAAAGGGGGATTTCGTGCTTATCGATGCGCAGACTTTGAAAGTGAAAGGTAAATTTTCCAAAGACCGGTTTGGCATTTGAATTTGCAATCCCTTGTACAATTTGAATAGGGGAGACAATATAATCAGATTTTTTGTGTATTTTTATAGTTAGAAATTCTTTCTACTTTTTCTTAGCAGGACATTTTTTTATGTCAATATTAACATCAAAGTACACTCAAAAATCAAGGCAGTGATATAAAAGGGCAAACGACGATCTTGACGTTTTTAAAAATTGCTATATCACTACCGAAAATGAATCCACAAAGGCAACACCCGGAGATCGGATTAAATTCTAAAAATACACTTGATTTTAGGAACTTGGACGAAGGGGGAAAAGTTGGCCAAATTCGGCTACGATTTTTGGTACCAACCGTATCACGATGTGATGATTGCTACAGAATTTGGAACACCGAAATTCTTTAAGACGTAAGTATTCTTTTTTCGTATAATAATTTTGTCGCCTTTTCCCTTCCCAAGGACCCTTATAGTAATGATGCAAATAAAGGTATTCTACAAATTGTACAGACAAAAAAGGCGTTGTTCTTTCGAGATGAAATTTATTTTATATGATACGTGGGTTTTTTAACTTGGTGGTCATCACCACTTCAACTCGAATGAAATAAAGGTTCGCCAAATTGTAGTTTTCAACGAACCGACATGTTGAGGAACATTATTCTGTCCACTCACATTAAAACGTGGAAATGCTAAAGCTTTTCCCTTTATTTGTAGGTCTTTTAAATGTATCTTGATTTGGCAATTGTGTAGTATACTCGTAATACTGTCGAGACTATATAATATATAAAACTTTATATATGTTGTATCAAAAAATATTAATATAAGTATTAGTAATTGAATTTTATAATGACATTGCTAATATTAAAATATAAAATTACTTAGTATAAATTCAAATAGACACCGTTTTGCGAAAAGTAATAGGCAGAAAAACACAGCACGGTGTAAATTCCGTTTCACTAAATATTGAAGCAACAGCTTATTAAAATATACAAGTTAATTCATTTGAACATAATCTGTAGCGGTTTATGAAGATTATACTTGCTAAAGTTATTAGATGCTGAGCCTTAAAGATATTATGTTAATATCACCGAAATATCATATCATATTTTCATAATAACGTTTATTAAGAGCTTACTCGTTTTGGAATTTACAGCGTATTTTATGAACAAATTTGTTTATAAATAGCTGTCTTCATTTGTAAGAGTGGCGTCTTAAATTCTTATTGTTATGCAAATGTTATACCTTGAAACTATCTTCTGTTTCGTATGGCAATTAAGCGTAAAGACGAAAAACTTTACAACATTTTGTTTCTTTTAAACTTCTCGATCATGTTCATCTGCAATTTCAAATACATTAAAATATAATATATTACCAAAGACTTTCTTACTATCACAATCAATTAAATCCGTGTATCTTTTTAGTTTTTCTTAGTTACTAAGCTTATGGCCTATATGACATTTTTAGAAATGCGATCTAAAATTATACGATTCGTTAACGGCGACGGTTTATAGTTTCAACAAACATAGTCAGTCAAGTATTTTGAGGATTACTATTACAGTATCCATATTATCGTTATACATTAACATAACTTTATATAAATAACCAATATTATAAACAGTATAACGCACTCTTATTATTTTATTTCGGAAAACATAATCACATAATACATCATTCTCAGAGGATTTCACCCGGCCGACGTTGTCAACCCAGACCGCTACGGGACTATGTTAAATGTTTACAAATGGTCGACGCAGGAGCTCGTACAAGTCATAGATTTGGGCATGGAAGGATGTGCGCCCCTAGAGATCAGATTTCTTCATGATCCCAAATCCCCTCAAGGATTTGTCGGGTGTGCGGTGCAGGCCAATGTCTTCAGGTACGAGATTTGTTCGGATTTAACATGACGTTTATTGCTTGATAGAACTTGGAAGCTAGCGTGATTTAGTGTGGCTGTTTATGTACAATATGAGGTATAATATATTATTAAATAGAGTTGATGTATTGGAGGCTATAAATCTAGATGGTGTTGAAGTTGACAATATTTTTTATCCATTTTAATAAATAGTATGCATAATTGTAGAATTAATTTAACTGGAATAATACAATCTCTATTGAATTTAGATTCTACAAAGCTGATGATGGGACATGGGCAACTCAAAAAGTTATAGACATACCGGGCATAAAATACCAGGACCAAGACGGCGTGCAGTCCGAAGTAAACGGTAAGGATTTATTTTCTAACACGAACTTCAAACTCCATGAATCCAGTTCGTAATTTTATTTTGACATTTCCCTATCTCTAATAGTATCACATTTACCACATTGTTCTAAAAGTGGAATATAGCCCATACGTGCTGAGATATTTTGATTAAGCGCCGTCCTTCTTGGCTTCGATTCAATCCTTTGCCTTTGTACGGCGAGATATGACAGTTCCATTAACTTTTTGTTCTAGGTTTACTATCCGACATTATTCTATCGCTGGATGACAAATATTTATACGTTTCTTGCTGGCTTCTTGGCGAAGTGCATCAGTACGATGTCTCGGACCCAGAGAATCCAGTGTTGACTGGCAAAATACAGATTGGTGGGCAAATCGCTAACAATGGCTGGAAAATCGTCGAGGATAAAGAGTTGAAGGCGAGAATTTCTCTTTTTCCAATACAAATTGTAATGGTTCAAATGAACGTAACATGACTTCACACAATTACGTTCGCGCTGTGTCATTCTTTCATTTGAGTTTTTGCCCTCTGTTTGTTGTTAAATTACATTTGTTATAGTCTCTTACTTCATTTTTCTAGATTTCAACCGGTATTTATTATTTTTCCTTTCAAATCTAACATTAATCTTTTCCGTCCTTATTGATGTTTATAAATACACATGTTTTATATCCAGCATTAGTAATTTTCATATATTTAATGGTATTCGCACCTTTAACACACATATCTACATAGTATCTTGCATTACGTAGTTGCAACGTGACCCCATTACAAAAGACGTTCAAATTCGTGTCTTCTCCAGGCGCCGCCCGAAATAATGACGATGAAAGGAAAACGGCTCTACGGAGGGCCTCAAATGCTTCAACTTTCACTGGATGGGAAACGCCTGTATGCGTCAACGTCACTTTATTCCCCATGGGATAAGCAGATCTACCCCAACAGCGTTCAAGAGGTAAATTGTTAACTTTACACTTCCTTTCGCTATTATGAGTTTAAGTATCCTGGGTGTCATGTTTTCTTACGACTTCTTCTTGCCTGTGTTATTGACTTCATTGTTAGAGGCGCGGGATTTGGTGATGTGCTTTTACAAATGGTTTGTTTTATTTTCTGTATATTCTTTTTCACATAGATATTTGGAGGAGATGGTGGTAGGTCTCTCATATGTACCTGAGGCCACCTGGATAGGTAACACCGCAGTGTATATTTCTCCTGCCAGACAGCAGTTTACATGCACACATAACAACTGGACATAATGAGACTTAACATGAAATGCCAAACATTGCTTTGTAGTTCATGGTGTTGTTTGATTTGCTACTCTCTATGAGTGGTCGTATAGCTTACCTTCAGGTGAATGCAAGCTCGTCTCGCCATTCATCGCGATAGAAAATATACATATATGAAATTTTCTTCATTTCGTAAAATCAAATATAATAAATCGATAATTAAAAAATAATTTTGGTTCTGAGCTAGTGGGGAATAGGCTAGTAGTTGGCGGAAGTTGCTGGTTCTATTGTTGGTACGAGTACATCTCGGTAAAGGTCTTTCATCTACGATAAATCGTTTAGGTCTCTTTATAATTAGCTTGAAAGTAAAAGAAATTAGGCTAATATTCCTGACAGCGTCGTTTTAGATGGAAGAAGCAAATTACAATTAAAAAGTAAGAACGGATTGCACATTAATCTTCTGGCATGCCCATTACTCACCTACAGCAGTCGCCCACTTCCCACGCTTGGAACTTTAAAATTATTTTTTGTAAATAAAACTTGAAAGAGTTAGACGTAATAATGTTAACTGGAATTTCATATTGAATTTTCTTGAGTTGCGGAACTTGCTGAGAACTTTGTATATTTGCTTTACTCGTAAATGCTAGCAAGTCTTTTTTAATTGCCAATTAAAAATACCAAGAACAAATTCTAAGAGTCATTTCTTTATTTTTAGATGCACTTATTAAGTAAGTATGCATTTTGTATAAAACAATAATTGTAAACCTCGGACTCCTACGGCCTTATTCATAGACAGTTTTAAAAACCTATTTTTGTTGTCGAATGTTTTGTCTTTTTCGCTCAAACGGAATTCAAAAGTCGTCCTAAGGGACAAAACGATAGATAACTAAACTAAGTATTTAAATCTGTATATAAATAAGGCTGTTATAAGCTAATTTTGTATCGTGTCTTTGAAGACAAGGTCAAGGTTTTAAATTTTAAATGTGTGCGCAAATAATTTATTGAATCCATTTGAATCAAGTAGATTCAATGCTATGTGAATAAATGAGATTCCTAGACAGACGCGTGTCACAAAAGCATTTGTGCTCCCATGTGGATTGCGTACAAAGTATTTTTATTGGATGTCGCATAGGTTATGGCCGTGCAAGCTGCAATAAACAGCTCCTACATGTTACATTTAAGCGTTCGACCTTTTTCCTTATTTATGTACTGTAAGCTGAAGAAATTTATTTTTCTAAGGTGAAATTCTGTGAGACCTACGTCACCTGGGATAACTGAATTATTCATAAGCAACGTCGCATATTTTGTCATACAAATAACTGTCAGACATTGTAATTTTAAACCGGGCTTGTTGTTGTGGAATATTCTTGCTTTTTATGACAGCCAGCCTGAATTTCGTTTTATTAGTTGTTTGCGTATTACCATTTTTTCCTTATTCCTTTGAAGTACGTTGTATATTTTCTTTGTTTATTTATAAAATGTATTAAGTAGTAGGTTCAAGCTTTATTCGAAACAGACTGCCCTATTTTTTTTAAGTAAAACTTCTTTAGGCACTCTTGACTTGGGGGGTAAACTGATGAATGCATGACGAGAGCGTTACGGCAGTCGTGTGATACGGCGAAGACAACGGAAATTGAAAATTGTCAATACAGATCCATAAATAATCATTGAAGGAGATCAGTCGATTTGGTCCAAGTACGGGCAAGAAATTCATGATCACTAAAAAATCAGGCTTATTTTTTTAGGTTTATTTCTCATTTTATTTTCATTCTACACCATCGGAATAAGATTTATAAGAAAAATAAGGACATATAATTTATTGTAAGCAATATTCATATTGAATCAGAAACGAGGAGATCCGTAGGAGAACTAAAGTAACCGACATAGCCCAGCGGATTAGCAAGTTGAAGTGGCAATGGGCGGGGCACATAGCACGGAGAACTGATGGCCGATGGGGCCAAAAAGTTCTCGAATGGAGGCCACGAAGCGGAAAGCGCAGCGTGGGACGTCCACCCACTAGGTGGTCAGACGACCTGGTAAAGGTCGCGGGACGTCGCTGGATGCAGGCTGCCTCCAATAGGTCACTGTAGAAATCATTGGGAGAGGCCTATGTTCAGCAGTGGACTTCCTTTGGCTGATGGATGAATATTCATATTTGACACCTGTCAAATCATTAGTATGAAGTATTTGTCAAACTTCGTGTATATTATGTGTAAGCGAAAAATTATTGACAAAAGTAACTTTTAACATAAAAATAAAATGCATAGATATATTGATTTGAGGTTAATTGTCGGTACGTATTCTTTTTTCTTGAAAATATTTATCTATAAATATACATGTGGTTGTGTGATTAAAAATAATATATGATGATTAAGGATAGGCCATAGGTGTAAAAATTCGTGATAAAAGTGAATTTTATCAATTATATAGATGGAGCTAAAGAAGTTTTACTTCAGTCGTGTGGTCCAAAGCACACACGTTTTTTTCTTATCCATGACATCGTTGCCTTAAGAAATTTCATATAGAGACCGCAATTTGTATATTTTACAATGTACTTTTCTCATGGCTAAGACTCCTTTCGTGTGCAGAATAAATACATAAAATCAACAATAACTCAGTGATGCCTAATGCACGTACAAGGCTGTCCAATTAGGACATCGTAATACTTGGATGGATACAATACAATACAAGAACCGTTTATTACAACCAACACAAGGAAATATAATCAATTAAAAAAAACAATAACAATAGTGTTACATTGGGCGGTCTTATCGCTGCGATATCTGCCAGACAACCGTGGGATGAACAGTATTGGGAATAGTGGTAGACGACGGTCCAGAATAAACAAGGACAATACAATTACAATGTTCGTAATTTATAAAATACGAATACTTATATACTTATCATAAAAATAGACAAATACTTATTTATTGCTTACTGGTAATTTAGATAGTGGTTCCGTACTTCAATTTGTGTAGTATTTGCACGATTGATTTTCAACAGTAATGCGTTCCAAAGCTTTACAGCTGGATACTAACTCTACTACCTATCACTATCATAAAATTGCTTTTCGAACTCTTTGTACTGATAGTAAAAAAACCTTTTGTTTATTGCGATTAATGACGAGACGAGCATGTCATTAACCTGACGGTAAGCGATACGACCGCTCATAGACAGTAGCAACACCATGAATTACTAAGTAATTCTCATAAGATGTTAAGTCTCTACGTCCAGTAGTTAGTAGTACTCCAGCTACAATTTCCTTTAAACCGAATCACAACAGTGCATTTACACTGCTGTTTAACTGGACAAATAGACATTACGGTGGTACCTACCCAGGCGGCCTTTTACATACCTACCGCCAGTAAATTTATGTAAGTAATTTCCTCACCAGGGTGGTTGGATAGTGAAGATAGACATCGATACAGAGAATGGAGGTATGACTCTGGATCCGGACTTCCTCGTGGACTTCGGAAACGAACCGGACGGGCCGACGCTGCCGCATGAAATGAGGTACGTCCCTTTTGTAAAAAGTTAAGTAGTCCCGTTTTATGTAGTTGAATGGGGAGTGTTGGTTGCGACAATTGCGAGAAATTATTTGGAATGTAAAAGTATTGTTTTTGTTAACGCACACGTGTATTAGATAAATAATTGTCTTTTGATACCTTATTTGGACTTCTTAATAACTTTTAAAAATATTATGTTATGTTTTTCGTTTTAAAAACTAAATATTCACGTAAATAAAGAACGAGAAGAAGAAATCGTGTTAAAATGTCACATGAAAATAATTGTAACAAATATTTTATCATATGTATTGTAATAAACGTTCTTATGCTTCCTAGATACCCTGGAGGCGATTGCTCTTCGGACATCTGGCTGGCCGATGGTCCTCCGAAGGAAATCATCACCTGCACATCTATTTAATTATTCAGTTTATCAAATATTTTTGAGTGCTGTTTTTGACTAATAATATCTACAAACAATTAAACACATTTTTTTTATACTGTTGATTTATATTAGACAAAACCAGATGGATTTTGTCAAGTAGATATTTAGTACCAAATTTTTACTCAGCGCTCAAAAATCTTTGGTTAGTAACGTGTTGAAGATTTCATCTCTACAATCAGCATTGTGCCAATATTTTTGTACTGATATTAGTAATATAAAATGTCTATAATGTTAATCGAAAATATCCCTAATGGTCGTCACACACGTAACTGTGCAATTCTGAGCTTCCGCGAGTATAGTTGGACGTGTGTGAGCAAATAATTGCGCAAACTTCGTTCAATTTTCGATTCGAGACTGGTGCAAACTCGCGTTTGCACAGACGCACTTGAGCGTGTGCGATTGGCCTAAGATTTGCTTGTGTTTAAACCTTATCGTTGAAATAGAAATGTTAATTGTACTTTTCCAGGTAAATGCAAGGGTAGATCAACTCATACACTAATGGCCGCCACACACATAACGATATAACTGTGCAAGTCTAGCTCGCGCGAACAAGATTTCTGTCAAAAAGAGCGTCCTAGTATAAAGTTTGCGCAGTTACTTGCCCACACACGTTCAGGTATACCGGTGCAAACTCAGACTTGCACAGTTGTATCGTTACGTGTCTGGCAGCCATAGGCGTCCCAGTATTGGGCATGGAATTTTTCCTATTATAGGAAAAGTTCCTGCTTTAGCAACTGGGATTAGTGATCGAAAGGATTTTGTTCATGCCTTTCTATTTGTTTAATAACAAAATAGTTTAATAGCAAATCTATGACACCAATTATATATTGTATTTGTCGTGATCCCTGCATTATTTAGTCATGTTCATAGTGAAGCGCTTACATTATGTATTTTGTACAAATTACATGTCTATATATGCATATGAATAAATAGTTATATACAAAAAATGAAGTTTAATTTAATAATCCTCACAAACGAAAATACCATTTTGTTTGACGTATTTGTGAAATGTATAAAGAGATTTAATTAATAATTTTGTCGACTGTCAATGATTTCGTGCCAAAGTAATACCGTATTTAATTCGGAATATCAGGGTTTATATGTGTATATATATCTGGAATATAAAATATAATTACGCTGGCTTTTGTGACAGAGTTGACGAAAGTGATTAAATGAATTATTTATTTATTTAATCTTTATTGATTGCCTCGGTGGCGTAGTTGTACTAAGGTACGACTACAAAGCTGAGGTCTCGGTTTCGAGTCCCGAGTCGGGCAAAAATATCGGATTTTCTCATCATTATCAGCCCAGAGGCAGAAAGTGCCCGATATGGCGATAGGCTCGCCCTCTATCACATCATGGGACGGAACACACTAGGCAAAACGTGGGTGTCCTGGTTACACCTCTGCCTATCCCTTCTGTGAAATGTGTTCGATGTCATTCTGAGGCAAATTATTAAATATGATTCACAAAAATAAATAGTCTGTATTTTGTATAGACATACCTCTTCAGCTAAGCAATAGATATGCCATATAACAAAATTAATAACTTTACAACCTTTATCTTCATACAAACTTTACAAACTTTATATTCATACAAATACAGCCTTTACAGACAACATTCAAAAATTTTAACACTACGCGATTGACAAAATTCCGTTAATCTATTGCCTAATTCAGAACTTTTGATGTAATTAACGTGGAATTTAGTTAAACGCCACGCATTCCGCTCATACCGATCGACCAGATATTATGAACAGTTTACTGTGAACTTAATGAGATAACCATTTCAATTACTATCCGATTGTCCGTTTATTAATGTTACCTGTCCCATCCCGTCATTCCATAATTAGTATCGACATTTTACAATGAAGGGTTTTGCTAATACGATTTTCCAACGCCTAACTACTGACACATGCGTGATGGCCTATTGCCTACGCGGCTCCCAACATGTACACGGATTTTTAAGAATTTCTATGGCATACCTACAAAGTCCGCCAACCCGCATTGGGACAGCGTGGTCGAAAAGTCAAAGGTCTGCCTTGATGTTTGAACCCGCCACCACCGTGAACATGTTGGCGCGCGCGTCGGGTTCATTACGAATAAATACTTTTTTTATTATTCTAAAACATTGTAGAATAAGACGCAATATACGACTTAGTTGCGAATTCAAATATACATTTTATAATCCGAGACGGGATACAATGTAGACAGACCTATACAGCGTCAGGAACACTGTAGGAACATTACTGATATTAAAATCCTATAAGGATGCACATATTTAAGGCATTCCGGAGTATTCAAGCTTGTTGCATAGTACTGCGGTAAACGTATGTGGGAAAATGTAATAAATATTAAAATATTGTTTGAAATGAAACATTTTCATTGTTCTTTCCTAAGTAATAAGGTAATGTATATTGCTCCCTTAATTTTACGAGTATGATCACGTTGGCAATTATGATTAAATCAATGAAAAAACAATCGAGAACTAATATTATTTATTGGGATGGGATTTATTGGGATTATGATCAATCGGATTGACAGCCTCCGTGGCGCAGTTGGATAGACGTCGGCTGTGAAACGAGAGGCTGCGGGTTTGACTCCGCACTGAAACATTTTTTTTTTTTGTGAACTACATGTATTTGTTTCGGGCCTGGGTGTTGGTGAGACTGAAAAGTCTCTGGTAGTTTCTGATACGATACAAGAGTCGATCTTAGTGTGCGGTCAGGACTTTGTATGTGGCCGTCGAGTGTATTTATTTATATATAGGTTCTATTTGGCGATCCATGAGGGAGGCCTTTGTTCAGCAGTGGACTGTAGCTGATGAGAGAGAGAGAAAAGGAAAAATATATTCTATCACCAGCAAAGAGTCTCCGACGATAGCATTTACCGAACGAAATGCAACAGAAGTTGTTATGACTGTTATTTCATGTCAGATTTTAATAAGTCAGTGATAGAAACCCACAAAAATATAAACAGGTCATTGTGGAAATCATTGGGAGAGGCCTATTATATAAGTAGTGGACTTCCTTTGGCTGATGGATGGATGGATGGATAGCAACCCGGTCATTCCATTGGTACTGTAATTGTAATGAGCTCCAGTAACGCTCTACCACTACAATTAACTTATGCAAGTCATAAAATTAAACAAAAATTACTCCAGCTGTGCGTAAGTAAATCTACATATTATTTTTATCACCTCAATTATGTTAAAACACTGCGTAGGAACATTAAAAATAAAAGATAAGCAGTGAACCCCAGTTAGGTACTTGCGAAACGCGCCTTTTTTGGCAATTACCCTCCTAATTACATTTTTGCAAGCTTAAAAATACAATTACGGGAGTTTTATGGTCTTAATAGACCCAAATTCTAGTCTTAACACGTCGATCGATAGGAATGGAATATAAAGATTGCTTTCACGATAATGAAGGGGCTTGAAAGGGTCCAGAAAATGTCCAAATGGCATTAGGCCAGTCGTAACCATTACTGGCTTTGGAGCGAGATGGAAAAATATAAATATTTAATTTGGACGTGTAGAGGATGGTTCAGGGAACAGCTTTTTGCCATTTACATTATACATTATATCATTCTTTTTTGTGTTACATATACTACCAGAAAGTTTGCAAACTAGGACAGATACATGATACATCCAGCTAAAGGAACACCTTGGCTAAACAGGCCTGTACCAAATCGGGAGGGTTTGCCAATACTTGTCTCGCTTGGCGGTCGTAGGGCGTAGCTTCTCACACTAATATAGTTTCTTGGTAGTTATGAAGTATCAACGTGATATTTAGGCTTAGGCATTGTTATTGTTCATCATTGAATCGCCATTGGGCATTGACCAGCATGGTGCGCTACGAGCAAAAGTTGGTTGGGTCTTTGGAGTACCTACATACAGACATGAGCTCACGCCTTTTTCCCAGAAGGGGTAGGCAGAGGATTTTCTGGTAGTAACCAGGACACCCACGGTTCGTCGTGCCTGTTTCGTCCCACGATGTGATAGGGGTGATCCTATCGCCATACCGTGCATAAATTCCTGACTCCGTGCTGATAATGAATAGCAAAATCCAATATCACTTTGCCCAACCCGGGATTCGAACCCGAGACCTGAGCTTTGTAATCATGCCGTTGTACAACCACACCACTGAGGCAGTCTTTGGAGTACCCACTACATAAAAAAAGGACTTTTTTGCTAATAATGAAGGGTAAAAATCAAACTCATGATCGTGAAGTAATACTTACACTTTATTCAAATAATTGGGTTTAATTTGCTTATAAAACTCATTTTTCTTGATTCGTATTTACTTCGTTATCTAATATAGATGCCATGTATGTCTGGCGTAGTATTACATGAGTTTACGTAATTAATTCTTGTAGGCGAAGCCCGTCAATGCTATAATTACAGCCACAAGCTTAGACGTAATATGAATCCTTCTATTAATATAAAATGTCTGCTAACACGTATATTAAAGTCATAATTATGTTAGGCTCTGTAATATGAAAATGTTTTAAGACATTAAAAATATTGTTTTCTTCCTACTCCTCGGTGGCGTAGTGGTACTACGGTACGATTGCAAAGCTGAGGTCTCGGGTTCGAATCCCGGGTCGGGTAAAGTGATATTGGATTTTTCTATTCATTATCAGCCCGGAGTCAGGAATTTGTGCCCGATATGGCGATAGGCTCGCCCCCTATCACATCGTGGGACGGAATATACGAGGCGAAACGTGGGTGTTCTGGAAGCACCTCTGCCTACCCCTTCAGGGAAAAAGGCGTGTGTTTATGTATGTATGTATGTTTTCTTCCTACTCCTGAAGGTTAACGGAATTTAATTATTACTCACAGCTAAAATAATATCCTTATTTCTAGGAACCATTAGCATCCCCTTAGAAACAATTATGTGACTAGTTTTAATCTAAATAAATAAATAAACCCAACAGTCACATACATAGTCCTGACCCCACACTAAGATCGAGTCTTGTGTCGTGGGTATCAGAAACTAGGAGAGACTTTTCGGTTTCACAAACACCCAGACCCGAAACAAATACCTGTGGATCACACAAACATTTGTTTCGGTGCGGGAATCGAACCCGCGGCTTCTCGTTTTAAAGGCGGCGTCTAACCAACTGCGCCACGCAGGCTGTCCAATCTGAAACATTTGTTCGTTAGTCGGACATATTATAATTTTCAGTTCATTGCTCAACATATCCTTCAAGAATTTTCTCAGCGATTTATTGAAAGTGGCATGCATTCTTTAAAAATACTCAATATTACAGTTAGTACGGGAAATAACATGTTGTTCATGTGGACGGGACTCAAAAACTATCTGCACTCGGGCGAAGACAAACCCGACCGCTAGTACAATATAAAAATCTCCTCATTTAAAAATAAATTAATGAAAAAGTAAAGTACTTAAAAAATTCTCACTGGAACAGGAATTCCTTGTATGTGATAATGACTTATACAGCTGAAACGCGGGAACGGTATGCCTAGCTCACAAAATGAAGGCCGTAAGAGCTATGGTCTGAACGTCTTGTGATGCAGGAATTCCTTTACAATATAATCTTATTGTGTTTAGTGTTAGATGGGTGATAGCCAAGTTATAAAAGAACGGGAATGCAAAGACGTAGTTAGCGGATTTCGACCCAAGAAACGTCACTGATTTGTAAGTTACATGTGTACTGATGGTTAATTAAAATCACTTACTTTAATAGTCAACCTGCCTCGGTGTTGCAGTTGTACTACGGTATTATTGCAATGCTGAGGTCTCGGGTTCGAGTCCCGGATCGGCCAGTGATATTGGATTTTTCTATTTATTATATCAGCCCGGTGCCAGTAATTTGTGAACAATATGGCGATAGGCTCGCCCCATATCACAACGTGGGACGAAAAAAGAAGGTGAAACGTGAATGCCCTGCTTATACATTTGCCTTACCCTTCTTCCTAGATGGGGTAGGCTGAGGTGTGAATTTATGAATGAAAACATTGTAAGAATGATCTATATTGTATGATAATAGACTGAATCAAGAGATGTCTAAAGTATGTATAAGGTAATGCCTATACCCTAGTAGAGAGAAATAGCGTCACTGGTAAGAGGACTGGTGTACTGCGTTCGTCAATTTGCTAGTCCAGCGAACGGAGGCAAATCTTTCAATATTCTCTTTTGAGTAACTCTCAATAACGTGATCTCGAAAAGATCTATATCCTGCATTGAACTAAGGAAATAAAATGCAAAGAAACTAGAAATTATGAATTAATACTTCCATTATAATTGTGTAAGTAAATGTCTAGTGTTTTGTATTTATGTATGTTACTTATGAATGCTTTTTGTTCGTTCACCAATTTTATCCTCTTTGAAGGCGATCCTAATTAATAGTATATTGAAAAGGTCAAGGCGCCAATTATTGCTCGAACAGTAGAAGACAAAGAATCTTCAAATAATTATAACATTTAAGGTATCTGCCCACTACAACGTAGCATTCTATGACTATCACAGTTCAGTTATCTAGACAAACAGTTTTATTTGTACGTAATGTTATGGGATGACATCAGCCATTGACGGATCTAGTAGCCAGCATTTTATATTAATTTATACAAATAATATATGACTGCCTCGGTGGGTCAGTTGTACTATGCTTCGAATCCCTGTTTGGGCAAAGTGATATTGGGTTTTACTATTCATTATCAGGTCGGAGTCAGGAATTAGTGACCGATATGGCGGTAGACTCGCCCCCTACCATATTGTGGGGCGGGAAATACGAGGTAAAACGTGGGTGTCTTGGTTACACCTCTGCTTACCCCTTCGGGGAAAAAGGCGTGAGTTTATGTATGTATGTAAACATTATTATTTGTCTAATGCGTTTATAGAAAGGGAATTCTATGCTACGTTATAGTGGGCAGAGACCCTTATCTGTAGGCATTATACTCGTAGTAATAGCAGAATTTCCACACGATCGCACCCAAAAAACAATACGTAACGTTATTAACAACATCTGCTGTAATCACACGGCTTGTTTTCGTGCTGACGTCATAGACGTGGAAACATTGACCTTGATATTATTATTCTTCAATAGAGAAAATAAAGTATGCCATTAATTATTAGGTATACAACTTTGCTTCTGCCGTTTTTATTCAAAATTCATTTAAAAAAAATGAATATACATTTATGTTTCAAAGTATTGTCCATTGTTTTCCACTCCCTTCTTCCACCTTTCTGAAAGCAATCGAATTCCACGTTTAAAGAATTGATTGTTTTTTTAAGCGATCAGTGTCAGTGAAGCCATTTATAGAAAAATGGCGGGACCAAAGTTGTATACCTTAATAGTAGTAATAATGCCTGGTAACGCCAAGTGAGGTGGATAGTCGCTGGATGTAAGGCACTTCCACGAGTGTGTTGTTTTTTTGTGAGATGCAGGTGGCCTAAGCTTAGCGTTGTGCCTTCAACTGTTGATGTAACGATAATGTCTTGAATAATATTACTATTTATATTTGAATATATTTTGGATACTCTTGGTACACACTACACATAAGTGATCTTGTGAGTCCCAATACCGTAATACAATAAATGTACTTGAATACGTACTCTAATGGCGTAGACTGAACCATAATGCCATACTCGAAGTCAACTTTTATTCTTTACTCTAAAAGCCTTGGTTTTAAATATAATTCAGAAATGAGTCTAAAAATAAATATATTATTAATACTGAACATAAAACTTGGGACAATTTTAAAAATAAAATATAATACAGAACGCAAGCAATCAGCGTCTCAAAAATAAATCTAACGCAAAAGCATTGTTTGAGTTCAATAGAAATTTAATTCAAAATCTATTGAATAGAGATCTTATCTGCGAGTGTCTGTGAACGTGTTTTATCACCTAAATGTCTCTCGATTTTCTTCAACAGGTCTTTAATTAAGTGCAAGCACGACCGCTCACAATAGCGCAAATGTGTTTAGCGACACCCTTCATTGTATAACATTTATCTTTCCCAGCAAATTTTCTCAGTTAATATTTCAGCTGAATCAAATTACGAAACTCGTAACACTATGCCGGGAACATATTGTGAGACGGATGGGAGGGCCCGATGTTATGTGAAATACGCGAGGAAACGTCTTATGGACTATATGGGAACATTCCCAAGAGTTATTTCTTTCCTAATGTCTGGGATCACGACCGTGATCGCAATAATTTCGTGGCAGTTTAAAGGGTACTGGATTATTTATGTTTCTTTTTAGGGTTCTTATTTATTCATGGCTTTAGTACTACGTGCATATGTAGATATATATCGAGTATGGACGGAAAAGATAAGACACAAACCTTGAAATGGTTTGCATAATTAAATTTATTATTGTTATGAATTGCGTGAACCATGTTATTTCGAATCAAACTCTCCTCTCAGACACTTTTTTGGACTTCATATTTAAGTTTATAGTTAATTATATATTGTGAAAAATGGAATTTAAGATTTTAATAAAAAGAACTTTATTACAAAAGCTTTTAGTGTATGTGCCATGTTATGTCAATCCTAAATTAAAGCCCCATTTACACGGAGTGAGTTTCTCGTGGCGAGAATCGTATGCGATTATCGCATGACATAACCGCCATAGATTATCGTGTTCTGACAAATGTTTACACGATGCAACTTTTTTATATCCTTACGATAACCGTGTCTTCGAGGCGAGAAACTCTCCTGGTGTAAATGGGGCTTAAGCCATTAATCCCATTAATATTGTCATGAGAAAATGTACACCGGTAAATAAATAAAGCGATGATTATTTTATCACCAAATAATGAGCTAAGTGAAGCAATAAAAAACGTCTTATCAGACTTTTTGATGCAGCGAATCTGTTTATACAGCGAGATAAAGAAAATGAGAAACAATGACTTTCCGTTTCTGTCCATAATTTATTTCGCTTTTATCTTCAAAATTTCCACGCTCTTAGGCCGTTAAATTAAATAAGTTAGGCAGAAGGATTAAGGGGAAGAATTCAGGTCGCTTTTGACGTCTAGATATTACGTAGTACCATGCGGCGAGTCTATAAATCTCTTCTGCACTTTCATAACTCAATTTCTTTAGTTTCAGCTGCGAGACAATAAAATTAAAACGAATTTTACTGACGGAATTATTTTGTATTTCGCTGTTAAAGTTATGGAAGTTTTAATTTAATTGCTTCGTATCTCGGTGCTATCTAAAATCTGCGAGAAAGGCATCTGCTGAGGTACCCAGGCATTTGAACGCCCGAAACCAGATTTAAATAGATGTCAAAATAGCTTAACATTCTACAAAACAGTATGATGACGTCATTACCCTGCTTCATTAATATTGATTTATCCGACATGCCTGGCGGGCAAAACTGACGATGTATGGCGAAAATAGGCCTGCGTATAGCAGCTGCCCGTATCCAAAATCAACGGATATACCAGGATAAAAGTTCTGTTAATGATATCATAATCGCAAGTGATGCTCGAGACGTCGTGTGGCGAATTCATTAATCAGATATAAGACGCGACCGCCAAGTAAAATGTACGTGTTGATACGGACCAATCGTATTTTACACCATAAGCTAGTACTAGCTTAGCGTGCAAATACGATTAGTAATTTAAAAATGGAAATGACTCAAACATAATTGATATTTGTTCTGTGTTAACTTTTCTGATTTTGCAACAAAAATAACAGTATTTCATCGTCTCATGTCCATAAAACGTCTTAATATACTTTTCCTTAACAGGAAAGAAACTGCGCAGTCAGTTCACTCTATCACAGCGATCCTCAAAAATATCCTAAAGATAATAATAAACCAAGTTCTGAAATGTCCGAAAATTATGTCCGCATATTTTACCATTATACCTTCTCTCACAATCTTTTTTATATCCGACGCCTTACGAGAATGTGAGATATATTTTTATGATCACCTGCAATTTTCATAAGGAAACTGTACACAATAGATTCCTAACATGCAATTTATGCCCCACATGCGGTGTTTCTGTATATTGATAACATATAATATTTGTTTGGGTATACAGAAGCGATCATTGTGCGGGAAAATCACCCTTAACTTACAGATGTATGAGTCAGAATTCAATGATTCACGTCAAAACATAAGACCTTATTGAATGTGAATGAAAATTCCGAAGGGTTGCTTGACAATAGCAAAGGCGTGTATTGAATGTCGAATTTTCTGTAACATAAGCTGCAAGAAAGTGTCTAAAGAGACGTTATAGGGCTGCAGTCTTTTACAGCCGCGGATATCGGTGGGGTGCTGAATATTTTTTTCAGCAGAAAAATATTGAGGCAAGATTTTACCTTGCTAGTTTTATCTAGACTTTTGACTGCCTCGGTGGCGTAGTGTAGGTCTAGGGTTCGAATCCTGGGTCGGGCAAAGTGATATTGGATTTTTCCATTCATTATCAGCCCGGAGTCAGGAATTTGTACCCGATATGGCGATAGGCTCGCCCCCTATCACATCGTGGGACGGAATATACAAGGCGAAACGTGGGTATTCTGGTAGCACCTCTGCCTACCTCTTCTGGAAAAAAGGCGTGTGTTTATGTATGTAGTTTTATATGAGGTAGGTAGGATGTACCAAAGAGGATACGGCGAACGATACTTCATGACGTGTGAAGAGAAGAGTGGTATCGTACCGCTATGTTTGCGTCTGTCTCTATCACTCTCAAGCAGTAACACTATATTCCTTCTCGCTCCACTGGTTCTTTAGTACTTCTCCTTAACGAATGAGAAGTATTTATTGAATTATTTGTAAAATAATTATTTGGAGATAAGTCTATTCTACCGTTACGGCTGTTTGCACATACTATTATTAATTAAAATACATTAAAAGTTATCAATAAAAACAAATGTATCAACTCATTTGTATGTAACAGGTACGCATACATGTACATAATCGCACAGTTTTGAATACTAAGCGGATCGCGACTGCTGGATTTAATAATAATAAATTTAAAAATAATAGGACAGGTTAATAAAACCTAACTATTAATGGGTATAAAATACTTCTTGTGCATTTTGAGTATAACATGTTCTAAAATATAACGGTTGCTTAGATTTACGCAAATGTCACAAATTGAAATAAAACAAATTTTCACAGATTCTTCGAGTCCACCCCGTGGTCACGAAGGCTGGAAAGTGATCAAAACGTCGAGAAATTTAAATATGAAAAAAAAATCGATCTCGATAGAATCCATAAAGATTAGTTATATTTCAATGTTCTAAAGTCTCAGAACAGATAAAAAAAATTAGTGGTAGCATATCTGCCTTCCCATTTCGGGAAAAAGGCGTGATGATTTTGTGTTAGTGTGGTCTCTTTAATTCTTGAATTCCTTTCGCCATCGGTTTATTGACAACGCCTATTGTGAATTAACACGTCTTAGCTTTAATTTAAATGGCAGTCTTCAAAAGTTGCCCCGAACGGAATTTGTCACTGTTATTTGTAAATTATCCTAAAGACGAATTAAGACCCTCATAAAAAATATGTATTGTGGGCAGAAAACTCGACCTAGCAATGTAACGTAATATTACTTTCAATAATAATTATTCCATATATCGAATTTCATCACTCATACGTACATAATACATTTCAGGGAATAAAATAAAATACGCGAAAACATTAATAAAATATATTTGCTCGCCTCGCAACGCATTTGTATGTTTTTTATAACACGCTAGCAGTGACTCCAAATTCCAATACATCCTATGTATTATAAAATTCGAAGAAAACCGAGGCTTTTCACTCAACGGCTTTGTAATTTTATGAACGCGTATACCAGAACTCGTGAAATTTGTATGGATACAAATTGAAATAGTTTTTTCACGAACTTTCAAACAATGTGTAGATTCGTTCAGCCTGTTTATTCCATATTAAATATTTAGAGTTTGCCGGTAAGCCGGTGTAGAGCAGGTCTGTTAAGCTATTTTTTTAAAACTACAACATAGGCTTGGCATGCCATATGGCGGCCGAGCGCTCTTTGTACTATAAATAAACTCATAAATATAAACCAAAAGTGGAGAACTATATTTTTCAGGGTTATTTTAAATGTATTAATGCACGTTTTTTTCGGAATCAAGTTATACAACCGTTGAAGGTTGTAAATAGGATTTGTAACAAAAAGGAAACATCGCTTTGTTCTAAAACTTATTGTATTTATAATTCCCAATTCAAATTCCAAATATTTTAAATTAAAATTTGATTTTACGAGTGTAATAAACGTATTAATTCGCAATTTCTTTTTTTATAATCCGAATTTCGAAGGATTTTAAATACACAGTTCTCAGTGGCCAGTGTTAAATCACAGCCTTACAATAAACTGCCAGTTTTGTTAGATGCACATAAAATCAAAATATTATACTTATTTATTAGCGTATGAATGACACGCACAGCGGAGCGGAGTATTGTTCGGCAGTCGACACGACAACGCAATTTATGTACGACACATTTCAAACAGTCTCAAAACATGCCGCTTTGTGAGTTGCTGATAATTTGCAATGTTAAGGTGATTTTCGAATAAACTTATCATTTTTTTTTCCTTTCAAAGCCTCGTTGCTAGTTCAGAATTCATAATGTATATGTCATAATATGTTAATTAAATAATAAGTAAATATACGTGCTAGGGTTTATGGTATACTCTATGCTCATTAAAAAAAAACATATTATAGCCTCTGGGTAAGTTTTAAATACGACGAATTTTGTAGCTATTTTCTTTAGTATTTATTTTCTAAATAGGGTTTTATTTATTTATTTACTTTATTTTATCAAGATACAAAACCATTATGCACATTTTTAAAAGCAAGTAACAAAGCATAAATTACTTGTGTTGGCATTTAGCTCAACAAACACTGGAACTGAAATAAGTATGTATTATTAGGCAAAAAATTGTTCCCGGGACGGTAACTAAACAAGCTGGCTACTTGCCCAACAAGCCACTGAAATCGACCAGTGACAGATTATACAACAAGAGTAACAAGGAAGCTCCTGACACAAAACACGGATTTTATTTTAGCCGAACAGCAAAAATAGAGGCTAATATAAAAATATTGTCTGCCAACCCACCTTTCAATTAGGCCGGTCTATATTAGTTTTGCCGTGTTTGAAAACTGCCAGTAACATATCTAATTCAATTCTCACCTCGGGTACCTACCTATAATCCCCGGCCTGTTTAATATTCGGCCCGTTTCCGAGCCTAAATGGTAATGAGTTACCCAGTTTTAGCCAAATGAAGATTCTGTTTATACGATCGTAACGTGCTGGTTATCCACTTAATCCTCGACTACGGCTATTGAAAACTCATTCGGCCACGCCGAAGACATTAACGATGCTATCAATTTATGGGTGTTGGAAGTAAATTAACGGTTCAGGGCATTATTTGGCAGGGAAAAATAAATGGAGGAAAAATTCTTGAAAAACACGAAGGTGTGAGGCAAATATATTTTTGTGTTTTAGACGATTTCTAAAAAAGGAGGGACTATTAGTCTATATTTTTATGTATGCTTGGGCATAAATTATTTGTTTATGAACCCATTTTTATGACACTTTTTTGTTGTAAGGTGGAATTTTAGGCAAAATATGGAAAATAAAATCTTTGTGAATATTATTGGAGCTTTAAAAATCGAGTCTACTGTATTGGCACGTTTACCTATTTCAGAACACCATCTATGTCATCATAATAATTATTATCAACGTCTGCTGAGTATCACACCCTTCAATTGCACGTCCCTAACCGCGACGTTCGGCATACATCTATGTACATACATCTACGTATTGTATCCAAAATTATTACAGAAACTGTGCGTCAGCTCACACTGTCGTCGAATAAATCACGCGCTTACTAAATTTGCGGTCACAGCGCATCATAAATAACGATTTTGTATCGCATAAATGGTAAAATATATCAGTTGTTTACAGAGTTGCCCGTTAAAGGATTTTAATGAATTTTTGAAACGGACACGGCCGGTATCGCGCGAGGACAACTTTAATTAAAATCCTGGCCGGCGTGAAACGACCATTTCAAAATAACCGAAGAAAAAAATTGGTATTTCGTTTAGTTTTGTTTCTTTGGGATTTCTAACAGCTGTCGTGCTGGCTCGCGGCTCTATGCAAACCGTATTTTAAAATGCTACCCGGTTTTGAATATGAAAGAGCAGATTTCGACTCGACTGTAATACGTTAAATACGACGCGTGTTGGACGTTTTGCTGTTCAAATTGTTTTGTGTGCACGAATTTAAGTGTTTTTACTATTTCTGCTTTGAATAATTTTCAAGGAATAATTAAAATTGAGAGGCTGATACATGAAATAGCAATATATTTTGCCGTAGTAATAAATTAGCATCTAAACATGTGAAAATCCATAGTCTATCCACTAATGCAATTCAGGCATAATATTATGTATGTTTCTACTCGTATTAGTAGCTAAAAAAAATCGGAATCTTCTAGCGAAGCAAGGCATAATTTGTTTTAGAAATAATTTTCAAACGGAAAAGTTGAATGAAATAAAATAAAATAAATTCTTTAAACACCGGAACATGTGCTGTAACATAGATACTAGTTTGCGTCAAAGTTTAGAATTGTTCAAAACAAAAATAAGCTTCAAACAGAATATTTAACTTTTTTTTCTTATTATGTTGTATACTGGTGATTTGCGATATTAAGGCATTTAACTTTTTCCTTTTCTTCTTCTTCCATATTTACATACATAAACTCATACCTTTTTACCAGAAGGGGTAGGCAGAGGTACAAGCAGGACACCCACGTTTCGCCTTGTGTATTCGATCCCACGATGTGATAGGTGGCGAGCCTATCGCCATATGGGGCACAAATTCCTGACTCCGGGTTAATAATGAATAGAAAAATCCAATAACATTTTGCCTGACCCGGGATTCGAACCCAAGACCTCAGCTTTGCAATCATACCGCAGTACAACTGCGCCACCGAGGCAGTCCATATTTAGCTAATTACATACATGCATAATATTAAAAATGCTGCAGTACGATTTTGAAATCTTATTTTTTTTGTATCAAATATTTCAAGATTAAAATTAAAATACTCGTACATTTTCAAGCAGCCAAAAGCTCATATTATCCCAATAAATCGTAACCGAATGCTGAATACATCCAGACACTGATCAAACCGACGAATACATCTCGAAACTCAACATCTAATGCAAACACGTAGGCATCTCCTCAAGAATTCTCTTTGCCGTCCGACGCTAATGCATCTGCATTTGGAAGATCACTGCGACATACCGCGAAATATATACATTAGGGATACCGCAACCAAGGATATCTATCGCACTGTAACTCACAACTCGTCAGCCTTATCCATATGTCTTCTAATGGCGTTATTCATAGACACATTTAAAAACATCTTTTAGTAATCGAATGATTTTTCTCATTCGTTTAAACTAAGTTCAAAAGTTGTTCGAAAGAGACAAAACATTCGATAGCTAAAATAGGTTTTAAATCTGTCTATGAATAAGGCCGTTAGAATCAAAAATATAAGTTAACTAACATAGACATAAGAAAAGTATAAATTAGTATTATTAAATTTTTTGTGGACTTTCCGATATCTGCCCTAGGCAAATTCCAAGACACCGAATAATATTGCGGTACACAGGCGTACCTCTTTCGCCTTGCCCTATGGTACCTAAGCTAAAGAGAGCTTAAGAGCTGTCCGTAGTAAAAAAATGCAGAAAGGGTTAACAAGACGCATGACAAGGAACGAATTTTTACGCGATTTTCGCGCCCACACAATTATCACTGCAACACTTGTCAGTCGGAATCAAGAGAGACACCGAAAGAATAGTCCCCTAGTATTGACCCCTAGAAAAAAAACTTGTCTACTACTCTCCGCAATAAAATGGGTGACAAAACATTGAGCGATACGGGGATAATGTCAAACGCTAGTAGGCACGATCCGGCGCAGCCAAAAACTACAAATTCAGTAAAATACAAAATCTCCGAAACATACCTTTCTATTCCACGTAATTATGTAACTTTATATCCCGGATTAACTAACCCATTTTAAATGAAGGACCTTTCCGTAAGCCCTGGAGGTACACAATTACACACCTATTAAATATTAATAGTAGTTGTCGTGTACGCGAAGGGTTAAGCGATTTTCATATCTATCTGATTATTAACCCTTTCTGAATAATGAGGGTACGATACGCACCTACTAAATTATTGATTGAATGATAAATTTAAGTGCCCCGAGCAATTTTGTTAACATGAAGATCAAAGCGATTTATATCTGTGATTTTGTTTTGGGGTATTTGAATATCTAAAATACGGTGTAATCTTTGATTTGAGTGTGTCCACCTACATTTTCAGATATCGTTATACGATAGACTGGGGGTTTTCTGACATTACCGATGCCCGTGTGAATTGCGTAGTAGTCATTGAGGTATTATTCTTTCGGATGATTTAAAATACGCAGTTTCTATAATTAATTATATAACTACTTAAGCTTGTTCACAATATCAAGTTAAAAAAATATAGACACAATGGATATGTAGGAATTTAGTGGTAATCTGGTATTCTGAAACCTATTTTGAAGATAAGCGTGAGATATAAACACTAAACGCTATTGTTTTTCCAAAGATTTAAGAGGTTGAATATCCTTTATTCTCACACAACACATTACAATTTTATTCCTCTGTAAGTTTTTAACAAATTCACCTGTCATAAACGCACATTATGCATGCACGACCTAAAAATACAGCACATATTACATCCCAAAACTCATTACACGCGAGAATGAGCCGTTCCCTTCACCCTCATTAAGAAATCTTATCCATTACGCCATAACAGCTCATGTATAATGAAATATCCATTACAAAGGAACATACTATGAATACTAAACATTTTTATCTAGATGAAACAGTCTCAAGTTTTTCACGCACCGTGAAAGCGAGTCGCTTGGAAATGAAACGGAAATAGTTGAACGGAAACTACTCCATTCGAAATGTCTTTAATCGGACGTTGTTTTATTTAAATACTGACTTTTGTCGGCGAGTACTTTTACATCTTTAAAGTTGTGTACAAAGATATAAAAAATGTCTCTGCTTTTTTGTGTTAAATCTGAGTTCACAGGTATCTCTTGTGTCTTTAAGTTGGAAGCGCATGGAATGCCAAGCATTGCTTTGTAGTAAATGGTGCTGTTTAGTTTTCCTGCCGTCCATGAGCGGTCGTATCATCAGGCGAATGGTATGCTCGTCTCGCCATTTAGTGCCATAAAAAAATAGTACGTTTTTGCGAGCCAAATTGTAAAATTGGTCACAAAAACCATCCACTTATAAAACGTGCTGTTTTTTGCCTTCGTCTCGTTTCTTTAGGTGTCTGTGCCTTTACAGCTCTCAACCTTCAACAAGCAACTTCACTTAAGCTCCTTCGTTTTATTTCTCGGTTTCTTACAGTCGTGTTTGCCTCTGATCTTAAATTAATGTATAATCTCAGCTACTTTAAAAAATATACACAGCAAAAAATACAGTCAAAGAGTCACACATTCTGTTTGGGTATAAAGAACTTCAAAGGACTTTTTAGTCACAATCCAAACAGATTAAAAATATTTGTTGAACATACATAACGTATTTATTTCGCACTTTCTGTAAGCTGACATTCTACGCAGTGACTAGGAGTATATTTTTGCATATTGTCAAGGCCAAGTAACTACACTACGCCTTCTCACGAGTACAGTACTGTCCAGACAGATTATTAACAGGCTAGGCACGATTATCACTATATTAACCACGTGAGCCGGCAAGCACCTACGTACTATCGAATCATTGCATACATTACATGACAGGAATGAAGACATAGGCTGGCAAACTGTTTCACATATTCATAGGGTCGCAGAAGCATCTGTATCAACCCATATACGTCCCGCAGGAGACGGGCCTCCTCTACAATCCAGAGTACGATTGAGAGTGGATAGGCCATTCAGTCCACCACTCTGGCGGTTGGAGGATTTTGTATACCATAGAAATTCTTTCAAATCGCTACGGAATGCAGGTTTCTTTGCGGTGTTTTCCTTCACCGTTATAGTGCGTAGCAGAAGTAAGATAATAAAAACTAAGTATTGATTTACGAATACTTGGGTATAAAAGTATCATCTCAAACAACCCACCAGACTCTCATACAAATTTAGCGCAAATACAATTCATTTACACGTTATTTGTCGACAAATTCTCGCATAACTTCCTTGATTAACAATTCCATTGGTGTATGTAAATATATTTCTTGTCTGCAAATGGAGGCGTGAGGCATCCCTCTGGGGTGTTGTTGGCGAAATTGACGTAAAACAAGGGTGCGTAATGAGGTTAGGCCCGACGCACAAGATATGCGGTTTAGTTTGCATCTCGTCGGCGGACCTGCGGTCGATCCAGCCTTTGATGTTACTAGCGAACCAAAATTGTAATTTTGCATTAACACATTCAGTTGCTGGTGTTTGCTAATTAAAAATTTTAACGTAATCTCCTATCAATTTGCTTGTCGGAAGCCAAGCACTGTTTAAACTATCATCGCCTCGAAGATACGATTACCGTAAGGATATAAAAAAGTTGCATCGTGTAAACACATGCAGAACACGATAGTCTTATGACGGTTATGTCATACGATAATGGCATACGATTCTCGCCGCGAGAAACTCTCCACGTGTAAATGTCGCTTAAGGTTGCTAGCTACGCTTTATTAATAATTACTTGCAAAAATATCGAGTAAAGTATTAGAAATATTATACGGTACATTATTTTCAGCGTACCGAATACGTAAAGACGTCTGTCTTTAAGAGCAGTCATTGCATATAGCTATTTACTGCTACAATAGCTTTAGATTACCCAAAAAATTAGCATAAATTAATCGGGACAGTAAATATATATTTTTTTTATCAGCCCATATACGTCCCACTGCTAGGCACGGGCCTACTTTACAATCGAGAGAATCGATTGATATAAAAAATATTTTTCACTACTCTCAAATATTTCATTATTGAACTAAAATAATTAAAAACATTTCCCTATCAGCGAAGTGCAAAAATGCAAAACAAATCGAAACTGTGGGAATCTTATCGGAGAATTCGCGATTAAAATTCCACCCTTTATTTTGTGGAGAGTCAATAGATTGAAATGAAAGCGAGAAATCAAAGGAAGCCATCCTACTTATACAAGAATTCCGTCAAGGTTATAAACGAAATTAAAATTACCACGAAATGTATTATATATTATGCACAAAGCTTTATAAAAATATAATATAGTAAGTGATACAAAAGGCTTTATGGAAATTTCTTAAAACTGATTGATAGAAAACGGAGGTACTTTACCAAGAAAAATAATTCATAATTAAAAAGAGGATTAAATTACACATACAAGGTCATAAAACGTGAGCCTTTTTTAACCTGAAAATATGAAAATAGTTTTAGAGATACGCGAATGACCTCTAAATTAAATAAATACACATTCGGACCGGAATTCGCAGTAAAATTGGTAGGTTTTCTACAACACTTGTATTAGAAATTGCGGGAGATGTATCGGTTCGACAACCTTCTGACCTGAAACTAATTTGTTGAAAACCCAAACATTTACATGGGCGTAGAAATTGATTGAAGTTTGAACCCATATCCCCTTATTACAATTTTTTACAAATCTATACGAATAAATAAAGGATCAGGAAAGCGATTTATTTGTATAACTTGTTAGTAATTTTCTTCATTTTATAGTTATGGTTTAAGAAATTGTGCTCATGTGAGTTGATTATAAGACCCTGAATAAATAGGCTACTTTCAATATTTTTTAACATTTTGCATCGAAATTATATCTTTATCAGATAGTCGGGACAACGTCTTAAAGGAGTCCAACTCTATACTTGCCAGCACATATTTCCAAGGATTAAATAATTCATAATACTTTTTTATCCATCTAAAATAACTTATTATGTTGGTACATCAACATAACCACCCAGGCCCACAAGTATTTGTCACGGGTCTGGGTGTTTGTGAGACCGAAAAGTCTCTTGTAGTGTCTGATACCCGCGACACAAGACTTAATTGATCTTAATGTGGGGTCAGGACTATGTATGTGACTGTTGGGTGTATTTATTATTTATAACGCTGTTTTAAGGTGCTTTGTTACTGATATAGTTATATTAATATTTAATAATTACTAAAAAGTGTATAAAATATATTTTACTTGTAAATCAATACATCATATTTAATAAAAAAAATGCTTATTATTTGAAATATTTAATACCCATGTGAAGTCAGGATGAGTCGCTAGTATTACAAATTAGTTGAGACGACGCGGCGGCGCGGCGGTCCCTTGAGGCGTACATTCAGTTATTTATAAATATGTTACATTAAGTTATTACTTCTTTATAACTTTCTTTACTTAGAAATACACATTTCATTATAATGCTATATTAGAATTCAATGTCACTGTACCGATATTACAGTTTTTATTTACAAAAATAGGACTACAATTAATTCTAATCAAATTTGAAGGATACTAGAAATAAAATGTGCTAGTTTATAGGTATTATTAATGTTATCCTCTTTTCAATTTTTTATATAGGTATACAAAAGGTTCGGCAATCAAGCAAACAGGTCACCTTACGGCAAGTGATCACTACCACACTGTGTCTAAGTTTTGAAGTAAAACTTCTTTAGGCACGCTTGACTTGGGGGTTAAACTGGTGAAAGCATGACAAGAGCGTTACGGAAGTCGTGTGACACGACGAGGCCAACGGAAGTTGGAAATCGTCAATGGAGATCCATGATTAATCATTGAAGGAGATTGACCGATTTGGTCTAAGTACAGACAAGAAATTCATGATTTTCTGGATAACTTCTGAAGAAGAAACTTTTCCGCCCACACAGTGAACACACCGCTGTCTGTCTCAAAGTCTGTCAGGCAGTCTGTCTGCTAGATTCAACAGGAGCGCCCAAAGAATTACCATCGGATTCCGAAGCTGAGTTCCAAATCTCTCGGCGACGCTAACTTTTCTTTAACCCGCATCGAAATTTATTAGAAAGAAAAAATAGAGGGCGGTGGTTAGAAACGGATAATTATCCTTTTCCCTCTACAGCAAAGCGGATATAAGTTGCTAAGATGCGTTATGGCCTAATATAGAGACATACAAATGGGGCAGCTAGATGTAAAGATCATAATTCCAATATATAAATATTTCCTATAGCGCAAGTTATTATGTTAATTGACTATATGGCCTAACCCCTCTCAATCGTACTCTCTATTGTAGACAAGGCCCGTGTCACGCAGTGAAAGTGTATGATCTATATACGATACTATACTGGAGCTATTATATTTGGTTCCAATAATAGGTATGGTAAAAAAGCTGGAACGGTCTAAAACATTTCCTAGATTTCATGAGAACTGGATAATATAAACACCGAGTACTATTTAAATTTTGTTCAACAATACACCACATACTATTGTTTTACATTTTCAATTCAAGCAGAATATAAAACAAAAGTAAATCAAAAACTGCATGTTATTTATTCACGGCCAAAAAACCGAAAATGTACCTGTTATTAGGGTCCCACCCTAACAGATGTAAAGGGATCGATTTAAAGTAACGTCGTGAATAATTCACACCGCACACCCTTGCGAAAGGGTTGATTATCCCTCACGCACTGGATCAGGAAGTGAAAGCCTACAGCTTTGAGGTTTGTTGTGCAAAAGCAAAAACTGGTAACTGCTACGCAATGTTCAGTAAATCTCGAACAGTTGAAATTAAGGCAAGTTCGCGTTAATTGAGCAACTTTTTGCTTGGCAACAAAGCAACATTACTTTGGCAACTGCATATTTTTTTTTGTTGGCAGGTCCTAAAGTAACAACAGATGCGTTCGAGGGTTACGAAGTGGACCTAATTTAAAATTTACAATTTCAAATTACGCATTGCTACGAAACGAAGTAATCAAGAGTACGTTTTTCAAATTTGCTGCTTTTGATTGAAAATTTGTATTTCAGTGAAAGGTTGAATTTATACCACTGGAATTAATTAACAGAATAATTAACTATTCCAAATATTAGTTTTGAATTTAGTAATTATTGTTTCATTTCAGTTAAAATTGTTTAATTTAAATGTTATATTTGAATAATTGAAACACTTTAAAAGTTTGGAGACCGATTTTCACAACTAATTAAACTCCGCTGATCGATATCTAGATCATCTACTATTACACATACAGTCAATAATACTTTGCTTAATTCATGCAATAAATGTAACATTCCCAACGTGAGTGCTTTCCCAAATAATAGCCCACTATCGCTAAGCACATAGCCGTTTAGCCAATCACAAGTCCTTTAGTCCAATAGGCTTCTCAGATAATGTTACGTATGATTGAAATAGCAAAATTGCACCCATTAAGGAAGCGGGAGATATGATCGCTCGGTCGCCAGCCGCTTTGATGTTAGCTCGCCATGAATTGCCATAATCTTGATTTGTACTATTGTTCATTTGGTAGGATTTATGGCTTCCATAATATGATAAGACGTCCTCAGTGTGTTATTTCCTTTAGTAGTGGTGTTTCTGGTTTCAATTGTGATTTGGTTTCTTGAAGACGTTAGCTAAACTTTACACAATTAATTTATTCATCTATACTCTTTATCGTACGTCTCAAGTTCTATTTATCTTTAGTAAGCGTTATAATTTTGAAAGATTTCCATTCTATAAAGAATATGCACTATATTAAAGAAAAAAAATACACAATTCGTAAAAAAAAATAAGTTTCATAATAGACGGATTAATTTGGCGGAGGATATTTGCTTAGTTTAATTTATATTTTTAAATATTATTAACGTTGGATTAGGTACATAAAAATACTCCACACATATTTTTTTTCTCACAAACATCAATAAAGAAATTTTCTTAGGTAGGTACATCTTCATAACATACGACACAAATAGAAAGCGTTGCTCTAATACGATCCAACGAAATTAATTTCAGAATTTTTTATTCTCATCGCTACTAAGAAGATTACGTTGCTGCGAAGCAATTAAGTAAAAATAATAAAAGAAAAAGTATTTTTTAATGAGTGTCTCCACCTCCGCAGGTAACGGGAGCCTTGAGAAAATTCACAGTGGCCGGCCGAAAATAAGTGCCCGAAGTTTGCCGTAACAGACTTGGCTAACAACATTTTATTTTTTATTTAAAGCGACGTAGGTCACAGAACAGATGTTTGTAATTTGTTGGACCTGTAACTTGCGACAATTTTATGACTCTTTTCAGTTGAAATTCTTTACTATTCAAGGGGTGAAAAAAATTATGGACGCACGATCGAAATTCTATTGTAGATTGAGCCTTTTCTTATAGAAAATTATAGTTACTTTATGTGTAATGTCATATAATGTAATATTGTGTCATATAATATCGGAAATCTATTAAACTTCATTTGATATTTTTCCAAGCAGTTCACTTGATGTTAAGCGCCCAGTGTTGCTCACAACTACAACAAATACGCTAAGCATACAAAGAAAAGGGAAAGGGGGATAGAAAGTGGCACCTTGAATTGTTGGTCCTTTTGCAATTTTACTCATTGGATATCAAATATGATATTTTTCATTGGTTTTTGTTTAAAACAATTCAGCTCGATGGACCTTTCAAACTGAAGTATAATCATTGAAGAAATATCCGAACAAATATGTTTAATTAATGATTGATATTTGTCAGTGAATCCGAGTGTAAGCGAGTGAGAGGAGTGAAAGTGAGTGAGAGAGAATGACGGATGAACGAGCTGAAGAGTAATCAGTAAAAGACGTGTACAAGTTGCGACGGAAGACGAAATTATTTATAGTTAATTATAATAAGTTTAGTATTGAATTGAAGGTAGTAATAAAAATCAACACAATTGGTGGCTTAATTTGATAAAAACTCACCCTCACATATACATTTTTTTTTAAGGTTTCTATTCTATCAGGCATAGTGCTAAAACACAGAATTATGTAATTCACGTCCACATTATTACAGGCACAGGACACGGTTCACAAATTTAAGCACCCCTTTCAACCCGAAAAAATCATTTTTTCCTTTATAAAATCTGCGCCTGCCACATTAACTATAGATTTTAGGTATATACAATGAGAATTCACGTTCCGAAGCTAGACCCGAAAAATATCCGGGTGTAAATAAGGCCCCACGTCAAGACAGTCGTGCTAAGAGCCCATTTCCATAAACCGTGAAATTGCCAAGTATAATCGCCTCAACGTGAACACCCATACGCACGAAACATTTTTATATGAACGGTAGAGAAAATGACACAAAATCAGTTTTTTACGTTCGAACATGTGAACGAGCGTCTCTATTCAATGGAAATGGCTGATAAAGCCTCTGTTGGCTTTAGATTATTTTTCTTGGGCTTCTTGCAATCATACTCTGAATACACGATACCATTGTTATCTAAATATATTTTTGAATAGAGTTTCCGTGTATCGTAATTTCCTTGTTATATTCCTTCAAGTGTTATTTTTATGTTTTTATTCCGTCATGTAATAAATGTTGTAATAACTTTCATAATTTAAGAAAAGGAGTATGTAGTGTAATATAATAGTATAATTTAAATTTTCTTGTACTGTAGATTACACATAGCATTATAGTAAGGAAACTTATTGGTTATTAGTATATGCTAGCTTTTTAAATTACTTTCTAAGGGCTCAGTTTTCGGATTTCAAAGCTAATCCTCAAGGTCCATACTAATATTTTTAAACACAAATATCACAACACATTGGTGTATTGTTTCATTGAAAATAAATAATGTATATTAGTTTGCTATATACCTGCCTACATGTTCACGGTGGTCGCGGGTTTAAATCCCAGGGCACACCTCTGACTTTTTGGAGTTATGTGTGTATTGATAGCCAATCACCACGCACTTTAACGGTGAAGGAAAACATCGTGAGGAAACCTGCATATCGTAGCGATTTTAAAGAATTTGTACGGTATGTAAGTCCGCCAACCCAGACTAGGCCAGCGTGGACTATATGGCTTAACCACTCTCAATCGATTCTCTCGATTGTAGAGTAGGCCCGTGCTCAGCAGTGGGACGTATGTGGGCTGATACATACATATTAGTTTGCTATATTGTATTGTAGTAATCTGTGACAAAAAGATTTGCTTATGACCTTGTGCGAGTGTAGCATTGAATAAGTAAGTGCTTCAAATTGAATAATGTCTCTAAGAGTATGGCAAGTAAATAATAGTTTCCTTTCAAAACATCCTCTTAAAACGATTTTTTTTACCTTTATCTAGTATTTGCTTTGATTGAAATTACTTTGACCGATAAAATATTTATTGAATCCTAATAATTAATATTATATGTTCATAGAATTTAACAGACATTTATATCAATACATAAATACACCCAACAGTCACATACATGGTCCTGACCCCACACTAAGATCTAGTCATGTGTCGTGGGTAATGGGAACTACGAGAGACTTTTTCGGTCTCACAAACACCCAGACCCGAAATAAATACCTGTGGATTACAGAAAATATTTATTTCGATTCAGGAATCGAACCCGCAGCCTGACGTTTAACATCTGGCGTCTAACCATCTGCGCCACGTAAGCTTTCTGGTGTATTGTATTGTATTTGTATCAGCCCATATACGACCCACTGCAGGACACGGGCCTCCTCTACAATCGAGAGTACGATTGAGAGTGTATAATTGTTATATTCACCAAATATTTATGAAAATGTTAAATTCGGAAATACAAATAACGATTTCAACACAAATATCCCAGACATGCAGAGAACCTCCCCATTATGATTTTGAGTCTAGCAAATTTTTATCTAAGGCAAAATGGCGCAGACTAATAAACCGAATGAATATATAGGTGGTGTAAGCTACGAGTATTTATATTTTCTCTCTATCTCTCTCTCTCTGTCTCTCTTCAGCCACAGGAAGTCCACTGCTGAACATAGTCCTCCCCCATAGATCGCCACATAGACCTGTTCGAAGCGGCCTGCATCCAGCGACTTCCGAACGAATCAATATTTTAGTCAACAAATTCTTCAAGCTATCGCCAATCGATGCTTTATATGGATGTCACTACGCTTGCCATTAGCTACAGCCCACTTTGCCAAGTCAAGATTTAAAAATAAATGGTTCTTCAAAATTATCTTATCAAAATCTTTGTACGCTTTCTCAAGTGTCCCTGCCCAAGATTTACTGATGTTTGGGCCGAATCGACCGGCTTGTCTAGAAAAATGGACGGCCGTGCATTAAGGAGGAGGGGTTAAGGCGCTTAGTTGCGCGTATCGGCAGTTGAGGGTTGAGGTAAGCGGTTCTATGTGCTGGATGTGACGCGTGGGAGTAGATTTAGTTATTTATTGCTAGCTAACCCTCTGCTCGATGGCGGTTTTAATGGCCACATATCAGAAGCTGAAAACTGTATGTGTGACTTCTCTAATGACGAAGTTACGTGCAAACTATTTAACACTTCTAAGGCCAAATTTCATAATCCGGTTCAATTATTCGTTGTATGCTGCTGCTAAAATGTCATGCTTTTAGGTCTACCAATGTAGGTTGTGTTAGTCAAAAGATAGATAAATGACAATAACGGTAGGCATTTGTCCACGTCAGAGTCACTTCAGCAGATCTGTTTTCTGTCAGCGAAATTCGCATGGTTTAGAAGATGCGAGGGTGTTTTAAGTGGATTACAGCTTATGTAAATTAAATTATAAATAAATAAATACACCCAACAGTCACATACTTAGTCCTAAACCTACACTAAGATGAAATCTTGTGTCGTGGGTATCAAAAACTATGAGAGACTTTTCGGTCTCACAAACACTCAGACCCGAAACAAATACTTGTGGTTCACACAAACATGTGTTTCAGTGCGGGGATCGAACCCGCGCCCTCTCGCTTCACAGCCGGCGCATCAAATCGCCTAATCTATAAAATCGAAATTAAGATTTCATAATTCACGAATAATATGCTACCACTACTCCGATAAAATGATTAACATAAAGCTCCAATACGACACAATTTAACCATACCACGAGAAACAAAGTAATTTCTCGTAGGATACATTTGGGAGGACACTAAGACCTTGAAAGCCTGATTGAGCACGTTAGCTTTACACACTAACGTCTGACTTTCTGAATGAGAAATACATTTAGGGGCAACCTTCTTTATCTTTGACATTTAAGTCATGTGAAACATTTTTTATACACAATAAATAGGCAAATATTTTATCAAGTAGTAATTGATAAGTGCATGTACACTCACAAACATGTATTTAAAAAAAATGTTTTCTTAGATCGAATACAAAAGGCTATTTCCATGTCATAAAAACAGGAACTTAATAGTATTTTGCTTGTCATTGATAGCAACTATACATTTAATATTTATATCGTGGATATCGGAAGCTGCAAGTCACGTATCGTTCTTATAATATCCAAATCGGATAAATATCATATACTTATAAGACCATATAATTCTGAGTGGGAATCGACCCCGCGAGCTCTGGTTTTAAAGCAGACTTCTTTTTACAAAACAATGTCTATTTTCTCGCCAAACAGCAGTTTAAATGCACTGTTCTGTTCCGGTTTGAGGGATATTGTAGCCAGAGTAACTACTTAGGATGGCGAGCGCAGTGAAATGCAAAGCATTGCTTTGTAATTCATGATGTTGTTTTGCTACTGTTTTTGACTGGTGGTATCACCTACCATCAGGAGAATGGCATATTCATCTCGCCAATCATCGCACTAAAAAACAATAGCTGTCTACCACGGATACACAAAAATCCCGTTAAATTCACCAATATCACAAAACTGATAAAGGTAAAAGTAAATACGTATTTACCGAAAAAATCTCGTAAACCAAACACAAACGCCTTTTGAATGAGAAAAATGTATCGCAACAATACCGTTTTCCGCAACAAAAACGCGATCACAAAAGTATCCGTTGCTTTATGTTCCCTAAAGGATTAGCTATATTACATGTTTGCCTATCATGCTTTGAATAGAAAAAAATGGCTTAATATGGCGTGGCTCCACCTATTTCCACTGATGGCAATAACCTCACAATTGCTTTGTATGTTCAAAAGAAAAATAGGAGGCCCCTAGATTGCTTTCAAGCCCTTGAGGTTGTCAAATGGGAGGGTTATTTACATCCTATTGGAAAAAAGTTTCCTTTCGCCGACGCAACGGTTCGGAATAAATGTACACATTTACTGCCGCTTCTAATGTGTAATTTCTTTTGTTTTGCCAGCCTTGTGGGTCTGGTTGGTGATTTATAAGAATGTGTCTTAATTTTATTGTAATATTGAGGATTTAGATGCAAAAATTTGTCAGATTGAGATAGATAACCATATCCTCCAATAGATGCACTTATTTTGGTCACTGGTACTGCTGAGATAAAATTTGGTGAAAAAATAAACTAAAGTTAAAAGTAAACTTATTTGTTAAATTACTGTTCCAGAGGATAGGGTTTTTGAATAATAAAAAATAATATATTCGTTACAGTAACCATGTTTAGTTTAATTAACACACGATCATGTTATTTCCATATCTCCTTATTCATTCGGATCCATAAATCAGTTTGTAACATCAATGTCCATCATTTCCCTCTATCTAATTAATTCATTATCTTACTGTATCAGCCCATGTATGTCCCACTGCAGGGCACGAGCCTCCTTTACAATCGAGAGCACGATTGAGAGTGGTTATTACAATTATTATTATTATAGTGGTTATTATTATACATCATCTTACCTCCAACAAAAATATTATAGGTAAACACACTTATATTTTATATTATCTTGATGTATAAACTGTCTTCTTTTAACTAAATACAGCTTCAGAAGATATTTTTTCCACTTTCACGTCTCAAAGACTACCGATACTATTACTCGTATGGGTACATAATGGATACATAAATGGTACGTCGTAATAATGGGTACTAGAACGTTAATGAAATAAAATGAATGCGACGGTAAGCGGTTGAGTATTTTTTTAAAAAAAATAATATGACGTGATGGTAGCAATTATACAAAAATATTACTGTAAGTAGACACAAGCTAACATAATATAATGGCACTCAACGGCTGGTCGACAATCGCACTGACCGAACGAATCGCAATATCAAAACTGCTATTTCATGTCAATTTTCTGTTTGAAACAGCTGCAACCCCAAAGGGCTTCGCCCTAATCATACTCCATCGTAGGTTACAACCTCAATTGAAAATCTGATTAGGTCACAAAACACTAATCAAATTTTACACCCCAACAGCTGTTATTTAATGAAAAGAAACGCCTTCAACATCTCGTTACTTTCATACACTCCCGGAAAAAATGACACGAAATAAACTCCGATCGTAAAACCTAAATAAGTCATAAAAGCGGTTTATTAAGCAGGCATTTACGGTACAAACATCTTTTTTATACAAGATCAGTGATATTACGAAGGATCGTAAAGGCAGTGGTCCTTCCGTACTGTCCTTGCTAGTTTTAGGGATATCCAAGGGTCAAATGATGCGACGTATGGCACGGAATGACAATTTGATTGCGATAAAAACCTTCACTAATTCGATTGTCGTTTTTGTACGGATGGCTGGATTTTAGGTTTATAGTTGCATTAAACTGAATGAGGGCGTGGGTATAAAACTGACATCTAACTGGATAAAAGGATGTATTTTGTTGGTGGAGCCAGGAAATCTAAAAAGCTGGCAGCAGTAGAACGACTTAGCTTCCAACATTTTTGGAGATCCTTGGCTGAAGCCTGTGTTCAGCAGCGGAGTTCCTCTGGCTCAAGAAAGAGAGAGTGTAGAATGACACAATTGGGTATCAAACTCAGTGATACCGGTTAGGTGACGATTATTTTTTTGGCATTAGGCAAATAATTATGCGACGGAAGATAAGTAATGATCGATGTCCGCCCGAAAAATGGCGCTGCTAATGCGAGGACTACATATAGAAGAAAAATAAAATTGATAAAAAAAATAGTACACTGTGGATTATTACACTAGTACCCTTTAAAATGGAGGAATAATGTTCTTAAATAATTTAATTATAAAATACTCGAAGACAAAGAACTCTCCACAATTCAGTAAAGTAACCTGATTCCATTCGTCCTTCGACGTTGACGGGTAAATAAGTACATAATAAAACAAAGGCAACTATAAAATAAATACTCTTGAAAATATTTTTAAGCCCTACAGACCCTTTGGGAAATTGTCTGGATATTTTTTAGGCTCACTCAGTAATTCTGTAATAGAATGTGAGTGCTTTGAGGGTTTTAAGTCCTCGCAGGAATTGATGTTTTACGTCTGGTCTAGGATAGTAATGGTCATCGCTATCAAACACTAATGGGTATTCGTGGTTTCTGGTGGCGTGTAAATCGACTACATTCAAATAAGTGATCGCAGATTAACTACACGTTTTATCATAGTCTCTTGGGTTTAGAACGGGAATTTCCAGTTTAGTTTTGTGGTTTTCGTTTGGATATTCCATTTAATGAGCACATAGTGTGTAAATACACATGTTTATTTGTTTCTATGTAGAATTAGACTGTAAGCGAAATGTTTATTAATTGGAATTGATAATATGCAACAAAAATGTGGTAGGAGTATGTTCCTTTAATATTAGCCTAGTTTCGTATAGAGCCATGTTCGTATGCCACTTTGTCCTAAATATTACTTAATACCACCAACATAATTATGAATAAACAACCCTTAGGATAGTGTGGTGTACAAAGGTGGCATACAACCCCTGTTATCTTTTGATCATTACTTTGTATTATATCGATATGTAATATATTTCATAATGAAAGGTCGGGTAATAATATAAGGCATTAAAGCTTATCAAACCGGCGTATTTTCGTATTTAATAATAACAAGGAATCAAATAAATTTCTTTTGGGCGAAAGTACTATTTTGTGCGGTGAAAAATTATTTTAAAATTATTTTTTAAACTGTGACTAGTGTTTTTTTTAAGTATAATTAAGGCCCAGAACTCTACAGTATATATGTATAATAGTACCTACACTCACTAACACTCGCGAACGATAAATTTACTCCACAAAAATTATTACCCGAAAACTATCCTCTAGAACATAAAGTCCATTTCACAATTTCCATTGACACAAAATTGTATCTGCGATGAATTAAAACGGCCGGGGCATTGCAGACACGGTTGTCATGGCAACCAGTAGGCACTTAGCTAAGGGGGAGGCTCAATATGAACTGCACCATTTGAATTTCAAGTGCTATGCAAAGTGAATCCGATCTCAGAACCATCGAGAACCCTTTAATGTGTTTCAGTACACAGAGATATCGTTTCATTTAGCAATTGTTCTTTGCCTGTTGTTTGAAGTCTGGAAAATTAAGTGTGAAAATACGTTCTAATTATCGGATATAGCCATGTTATTGTAGCTTTGTGGAGTTTTTACGAACAGTCGTACTAATAACTCTATTAGAAAAACATTACGTGTAATTACGCTAGACTAAATGTATTCTTACATTCGTTATTATTTTAGCAAAAACCATATATTTACTACCCCAAAAAATTGTCGCATTTTTTGCTTGCGGAATGTTAGTTGTCGTCCGTAGTCACTAAAACTACCACCTAGCTTCATTTTCGGTCGCAGTCTGGATGCATCTGGTACAGAATATTTAACGACGATAGAAAATAAAGTCTATTATATTGTGGAAGAATATAGATAATATGGTATGTATATATTATATGTGTCTATTTACATTGTAGATATATATTATAAAGTATGTATTTTGTATAAATTAACATATAGCACGTACATCTATACTTTTCTTTCATCCTTGTACTATCCCATAATTCGATATTACTACTCGTATAAGTCAGTCCATCCTAAGGTTGCCAGGAAGAGATCGCAGCTAGCGATAAGACCGCCTATTGTAACCATGCCATTTGTTAAGTGTTTTCATTGATTTGTTAGGTTTTTTTATGTTGGTGTACAATAAAGCATATATAAAAAAAATACATCATTATTCTATGACAACAAAATACTAGGGGGTTAATTCACGTAATTAAATAGGTTCAGTTGCAGTGCAGTTGCAGTTAAGTTTCGATGAAAACAGTCCTTTTCGTATTATCGTAATTGTGACAACCGCTGCGAGATACGCTCGCGTCAAGTTCGCGTCACGCGAGCGCTTTAGCGTATTCTACTGTTGCGCGTTTTATATGCCTGATTCAGATCGCAACTTGACCGGTATTCGCCTATATGCTTCTTGCATTCGACTGACGTTCAGTTGACGCGCAGCAAACGCGCAGTTTATGCATAGTTTACGTGCAGCTCACGCGCAGTTAAATAATCACAAAAATACCATTTTGCACTATGACGTAAAATTAATTGCAACTGCACCGCAACTTGATCGGCGCGTCAAGAAATTACGTGAATTAGCACACTGAGCAAGTGCGTGCAATTTAAGCGCGGATGAAAATTCGGGACAAACTTAGTTCTCAGTAAGGAGCTTATATTAAAGCCTAATAATTGGCATCACTGTAGGTTGAAAATTATTAATTTAATCATTATCAAGCAGTCCACCCGCACCTCCGAGAGTAGGTTAAGCCGGTCCCACTTTAGACTTTATACAAAACTTGTTACTGTATAGTTCTAACATTTATAAAATAAAGTTATATCTGTACTGTATCAGCCCATATGTACCACTGCAGGGCACGGACCTACTCCACAATCGAGAGAACGATTGAGAGTGGTTAGGCCGTATAGTCCACCACGCTGGTCTAGTGCGGCTTGGCGGGCTTTTACATACCATAGAAATTTATACAAATCGCTATGGTATACAGGTTTCCTCACGATGTTTTCCTTCACCGTTACAGTGCGTGTTGATTGAGTATCAATACACACATGACTCCGCCCAGGGATTTGAACCCGCGACCACCGTGAACATGTAGGCAGCTGCATCTGGTCCGTCACGAATAGGCCACCACGCACTTATATATAAAGTTATATAAAATCAAAAAAAAAAATACGATACTAAATATAACATGCTACCTAGTTTTTAGCCATGATTTTGAAAAAATCTCAATGATTGGCATCAATGTTGGTTGAAAATTACCGATTTAATCACGGTCAAACATTCCACCCGCGCCTCTGAGGATAGCTTAAGCCCGTCTCACTTTAGACTTAAGTCAAAACTTGTCACTGTATAGTTCTCTTAATAAAATAAATTTATATGGAATAAAAGAGAGTATACTATGTAAAACATAATAATTTTAGCAAAGATAATGGTTTACACATTGTAATAAAACTAGTTTTTACGGATTTTGCATCTACCCCGTGACCACGAAAGCTGTTAAGTGATCAAAACGTCGGGAAGTTAATAAATGTGTAATTAAACCCAATCCGCGATGAAATCCATAAAAACTAGTTTTATTTTATTTCTAGCTAAAATTTTGAGCAACTCTTTGAAAATATTTCTTTATCAATAATTGGCAGATAAATTACACACTCGTTCTCATTACATATTGTCCGCAAAAAATGCATTAGCATTTAAGCGATTAATTTATACCAGTATATATAAAATATGTAAGTACCTATATTCAACGTATACAAAACACTACAACAAATTAACAAAAGAAGCAAAACAGTAACACAAAACACAATAACAGGATTATGAGCTTAGCTTCAGATTACATTACAAAATCGTCAGAGCGTAGCAACCGTTTATTACAAATATCGGTTTTGAAAGCTGCTTACAGCACACGCTAGTGGCTGATTATCTTAACGTATACAGGAGAAACAATATTTGTTTGGAGTGCAATAAGCTGTTGTCTAGACAGAAGTCCTACGGTTTTAAGCGGCTTAAAAATTCTTAGAACACTTAGTACAGTGCGTAACAAAGTGTAATAATACTATATGAATAGGGCATGACTTGAAATGCTATTATAGTGTATTATATTAGATACTGAGTTAATTTTTATTAAATAAATAAATACACGTAAGAGTCACATATACAGTCCTGACCTACACTAAGATCGAGTCTTGCATCGTGGGTATCAGAAACTATGAGAGACTTTTCCGTCTCACAGACACCTAGACGCACAAACATTTGTCTTGGTGCGAGGATCAAACCCACGGCCTCTCGTTTCACAGCTGGTGTCTAACCGGCTAGACTCTAGTGGGTGTCAGAAATTAATTTAGAGGGCTATGGAATTCAATATGACTTTTGAACAGTATTTTCATGCACATCACAGCATATTATCACTCAGTAATTTAACATAAATTAATTCACGTAATGATTTAAATTCTTGTTCCAAATAGTGCTACGAAATTCCGATACCCACCAGTAGGATTTACTGTGAGGCGGTTACGAAGCACTTACATATACACTAATACCGGAACAAGCCACAAATCCGCATCTGGCCAGCGTGTTGCCAAAATCCTAGCCCCGTCACATAATGTGAGGGGAATCTGTGCCGAGCACTGACACATAATATAGACGACACAGATAAGCAAACACAATATGGAGTTATGGTGCTGGTATTTCTGTATATTCTGTATATCTGATATTGCTGGTAAATCTGAATAATTATGATGCAACTTGTCGGGTATAAAACTTGTGTAATACTTTTTATCCGACGATACTCGTCGTATCTTAAGTTAATAATCTTAAGTTGACTTCTTTCAACAAATAAGCGAAATCAATTAACTTTACAAATAACTACGTCGATAAATATTGATAAGGTAAATTCAGCTTTTGTATCAGCCCATATATACATCCCACTGCAGGGCACGGGCTTCCTTCACAATCGAGAGTACGATTGAGAGGGGTTAGGCCATATAGTCCGCCACGCTGACCTAGTAAACATACATACAAAACTTTTTACTATGCACAAAAAACTCAAAACCCAACGAACAGTAATTAAATCAAAGGTTTTAATAACACATAAACCAAGTCACTTACAAAGGCAACGAAGTTTCTCATTACCATCCAGTCTCCGCATTTAGATCAAATAGCTACAAAGAAGCATTACTGAACGAGGCACCCTTATTATCTCCAACTGTAAACGATGAACGCAGCAATTAAAATAGAAACAGATGAGAAAAAGTAAAAGTAGAAATAGGAAATAACAGGAGTACAGTATAAAGCGGTGCTACAATGCAAATTCTCGCAGTAATTGATCATTACATCGCGAAGCACTTCACAAACAATTCCAAAGAGGATCGATTTCAGAGGATTGTACCCGGACAGACGTACAGTCGGGCGCAATAACAACATTGATAAATCCACGGATCCTCTTGAAAATACAAAGGTGAACGAAATATGTACCAACGAATGCTGGAAGGATATTCGAATACGATATCGGACGAGTCTTCCCTAATCACACTATGTTCAGCCGATGATATTAGATTTTTTGTGACCGAAGAGGATAGACTCGCACGCCCCGACCGCCATAGAGGTTTGGCAATGTAATCTCAACATAAAGCCAGTTTAAATAGGGTATATTTTAAAAAAGCTGACGTCAGTTTGACAAACAGCTACACCGGTCGGGACGTGTGAGTAGTTATCGACCTGTAAGCATTAAGTATGGATTGTATTAATATTATGTGTTACTCTTGGATAAGTTAAGCTATGATAGAAGTCAGAATTTATTACGAGTCAGACAGGTCGGCATGATTGTATCAACCAGCGAAAGGTAATTACGAGTATATTAGATACAAATATTTAAGGTCACGTTCATTCAAGTCAAGTCCGCCAAGCAGGTCACCCTCTTGATTGGAGAGGAGGCTCGTGCCCTATATGGGCTGCGACTGTACACTGTACAGTGAGTACTGTACAGTAATAAGAGCCTAGTGTTTGAACAAAAAAAATAAACGAGAATGAAGAGGAATTGTAACTTGTCTACTGGTTTTGAGTATATTCGATTTTTAATACCCATTTCATACAAGAATCAATTTTTACCACATCAAGTCGACATCGATGTCTACAGTAAAATGTTATGCTTCAAACGCACGAGGGCCGGATATTACTTCGTGTTTCAAATAGTGAAGTTAAATAAAACTGGGACTAAAAGGTTCAGTTTTAGTACAGGGTTTGTTTGTTCACTGCTACATGTAAATATTAATACGTTTTACATCGTACAGGATACACTGACTTCAAACATTTTGCGTTTAGGTTTTCGATTCTGCGAATTGAAACGGTGGGTATTGTTTTTCTGATGGAGTACATGTTTTTCATCGTTTTTGATAGAATATAGTAACTGAACAATTTACACATTATATGGGTAATGCAGTTTATTAGTAAACTTGAAAAAATGTATAAGTTCATGAAAATTATGTCCAGTTATTTTGTTTAGTAAATGTGAAGTACGTATATATTTTGCGTTATAACAAACTTAATCGATAGTTTTTTTTTTCTTAAGCATATTCGTTGTTGAAAAATAATATATCTATTGTAGTAACATTTAGCTCATCTTGAAAAAAAAATCTCTTTTCTTACAACAAAAAAAAGTTGTTAAGTCCAATTTATTTTTCATTCAGAAATAAACATACGTACAAAATTGTATACACGGCCAGGGTTAATAACCTAAGGCCGTAAATTTTAAAAGAAAAAAACGAACATTGTTCGATTATTGAATCCTTAGTTTCAAAGTATCACTAATTGAACAGAAATACCAAACATTTTGCACACGATTGTACCACTAAAGTTGCTCGACGTTTGATGTATTTAATTGATAAGGAGTAATTGAATTCCGATGGTTTCTGAATTGTTTATAACGTTAGAGGAAACTTAGTTCTCAACTTTTAATTACTATATTGAAAATGTAGATTATCGGTTTCGTTTCCCGCGAACGATCAATCTTCTTGGAAGTGTTTCAACAATATCAAATTTCGGATCTAATTAAGGTATTAGATTAAAATTCACGGCGGTTTCAATCAAAACATGAATCCTTGTTAATTGTTTTCATTAAAAGATGTGAAAATATAGACAACCCATAGAAAAAAACAAACATTGTCGTAAAAATGCTATTAACGCGCTGAAATGAGCCTACTTAGAGCATTCAGTCACTTATGACTTTTAATCGTTATGTTGACAACATGGACACTTGGACACTTTAGATCTTACTTTCCTGATAACTTTCCACTCGTCGTCGTCACAGCAAAAATATTACATCAATAAAAGTGAAAACCAACAAAAAGAGTGTTCGTGTTGCTATGGGAGTTTCTTGCAACGTTTCTACTTCACGGCTACCAAACATTCAGAAGTAAAATGTTTGAAAGAACATTTTGATTTTGATTTAGTGCTGTCAGTTCAATGCACTCTTCTTTGCCTGTTCTTTGGGCCTCAATAGTAAGTCTTATTTTTTTAAACTACTAAATTTTAAATGCAACTATATAATGTATATACAGTACTAAAATAGATTGGCCTGGTTAGTATTGATTAGCACTTAGAATAACAATGATCACATCAATGTAATGACAATTAATACAACGATGCCCCGTGAAAGACATATGCTAATGCAATCGTGATCTGAATCTTATTGATGAGTATATTCAATCAACCCACTTAATTGACGTTAGTGGTTATAGCTTTGACAGATATCAAAGAGTTTACTAGTTATAGATGCAACTAGTAGGTTTAAGTTTTGTTTAAAGTGGGAGAGCCATAATTTAATTAACTTGGACTAAAAGTGTAGTAAAGGCTCGACCAGGATGGGCCAACTATTTCACTGAAAGCCGAACCGGACTGACGGTTTACTAGTGTATTTGGTGGATATGTGATATTGCCGGCAACCTAATACTCCTACCCTCCTCCAATCCATTTTAGACTTCTAATTTTTACAGGCCGACTATGCAACTACGATCACTTTGTTGTAGCTGTGGCCTCGGTAGTTAGATTCCATTAGATGAGCAAATTTTATACAAGACATATTTATTACTGTTATGTACTGGTATTCACGCTGGGGCCGGGAGGTTCTAGACTGGAGGCCACGTACAAGCAAGCGAAGTATTGGACGGCCACCCACATGGTGGGGGGATGACCTGGTTGAGGTCGCAGGAAGTCGCTGAATGCGCGCCGCTTCCAACAGGTCTATGAGACAATTCATGAAGGAGGCCTATGTTCAGCAGTGGACTTGCTGTGGCTGAAGAAACATATTGGAATTTACAGTAAACCAGTCTGTATCTACTTCGGAAATTGCGAAACCCTTAGAAACAACCAACAAAAATATTATAAGAGTAAGTCTTTAGGTAATTTTCTGACTCGCTGAAGTATAAAATAAGTTGTCCCGGGTAAATATTAAACATTTTTAGATGCGATATTATATAAATATTACCCGTGTTTGTATTGTATAAACCTTGCCAGGTAACTGCGAGGAACGCTCTTATTAGGCAAACAATAATAATGTCTTTCTCATATCTATTTATCCTCAAATATTTATTCGTACTTACTATCGATTTTTTCGCTTTATTAGTTGTTATATTACGGTTAGTCAGGAAGGTGAGTGACTCCGATATTATCTTGCCGAAAAAGAAATGTAGTTATTATTTAAAAATTTGGGCATATCTTATAGCATAATATATATATAACAACTTGTTATAATCAGCTAATATCTTCAGCTACAAGATGTTCATTTCTGTACACAAGCTGCTTCCAAAGATTTCCAACTTGATCTGCCAAAGGAAAACTCTTGTAGGTTAGATTTAAAATTAATTTTTAGAAAATTCTTCATATACGAAAAGAAGAAGTAGAAGACGTAGAGCCACGATGTCGTCACCAATGACTGTCTGACAGTATGAATGGGCAAGCTCATCCGGGTGGGTATCATTGTCTCACAGGAGATCGACGTGAAGCGCGTATCGTTCGGTGAGTGAGACTGCCGGATGCTAAATACCCCTTTCCTCTTGCCCATCCTTTTGCCTTCCTCCTCCCCCCTCCCCCCGATGTGATGGGCCGGCAACACGTCCATGATCCATTATGATGTATGTTATGTATAATTATGATGTTCATGGGCAGCTGTGATCACTTACCATCAGGTGACCTGCTTGCTACATTTGTGTCTACAATGTATTTCTAGTCAGCTTAAGTTGGATAGAGTAAAATAAACACACACGCTGAGCTCAAGCCATTATTATTAAAACCAAGTCCCTTCCTCATCCAGGCCTACATACAACTATAGCATACAAGTAATTACCAAGCCTGTCATGGTCCGGCCAGGACAGTACGACATCTCTAATTGCATCGTCCAACTTCGAGCAAATTGGTTCTTGTTAATTGATTCGGATTGGACGGCGACTTCGCCCGGCTGTGTCGAGAACGATTATTTTATTAGTACCCGATTGTTGTCGGCTTCTTATTTGCATAATACTCGCTTTATGACTTCCTCAGTTATAATTATTTTTATTGGATGGTAATGGGTATTGGAGATTTGCAGTCTGGATAAAAGTGTTAGTGGGATATGACAGTCAATGTGAGATGTGATAATTAACTTTCTGAGATTTTCTTTTCTCGCAAGAGCTTAAGATTCATTTATTGTAAGTGCATACGTGATTATTTCAAAAAAATTATTACAAAGGTAACTGGGCAGGCCAAATACTGGTTGATAAATCGAGTTTTAGTAAGACAGATATGGTAGAGAGGCTTTTTTTGGTGGGACAGCAGAAGCCGTGAATTTAACACAATTTCTTTGACAGTCGAACCCATATTGAGTGCTTTAGCTGACCTGATACTGATGATCCGATCCACAAACTTCACAATTTGTACAGCTACAAGAAAAAAAAATACTATTCAAAATATACATATCGAATTTTTAACGAATTCTCTGATTATGCTCGTAAATATGATGTTTCCATATATTCAAAAAACATCGATGCCGCATGAATATCGGAAAGCACTTGTCAATCGAGGTCTCATTACATCCGTACGAATAAATTATTTTCAGCAAAAAACACGTTGCAATTAAAAATAATATTTATTTTCACACTAAAATCTGACGATTCACAACTTTTCAAAATTGCATCAATAATAATAGTATAAAACTAATACCAATTTGATATGAACACCAAATTGTTACCAATAATTAATTTTCAACTTAGTTCGATGTTAGTTTTCTAGTTGTATTTTTTACTACTTCGAGTGCAAGTTGACAACTGGATTTGCAATAAATGTTATGTTCTATGACTGTATCACACTTATTATTCTATTCTTCTCATCATCGGTTGAAGATTCCATCTCTACCTTCAAAAGCCGACAAACACCGACCATTTCCCATCAATTGTAAATGTTCATGGCTTTGACAACTCAAAACGGTGACTCATAACCAACAGCACATGTCATACTCCTTAATTTTTATATAAATATATATAATTATATTGGCCTCGTGTTGTTACATCACAGGCCGCACAAAACCACCAATTTATCAAAGTATCTAATATAGTTTCAATCCCACGCACTCGCACCATGGATCGAACCCAACTCTTTCGACATAATTTTTGCCATTATAAACGAATTCGGTAAAAGACATCCTGACATGTACTATGAAACCAAGGTTTTTGGTTAGTTTCTGGGTCGCTATTGAGGTGCAGATTGCCTGACAGAATTTGGGATACTTTTTAGTAATTTCCTTAGGTTTCATGTGTGCGTAAGTAGGACCTAGGTCTTCAAGCGTTATCTTGGCAACTGGACCGTCTTTCAGCCTCTTCGCCAGCTCTATGGAGTATTTTACTAATAATGTACCGAGGTGGCGTTGTCTGTGTTCCCTCAGAGTTGCCAAGAACATCAGTTCTAGACTGCAATCTTCTTTATATCTGTAAATATAGTTTATCTGTTAATTTACAAATTCCTAATCGAATTTAGAACAATTATTTCATATGAAATTAAGTTTTATTTTTATTTAAATCAATTTTGAAATTAAACAGCAAGTGTAAAAATGCTTTGGTGATAAAATAAAATAACATATTTCCATTCATCAAATTATAAAAGGTACTACTAATAAGCATTATTATAAGAAATCAAGTAAAATGTCATTGAAAACCTACACTACTACTGCTTAAATAATAAAAGCATTGCAATAATTATTTGCTATTATAATAATAGCAGATACAATTAATGAAGTCACTACTATTTTTATAAATTAATTTGATTTAAACGCTTATAAAATGAAATTATTATGATAAATTCTCACACAAGCACATTTATTTAAAAATGGTTTATTTTTAATAATGTTAATTTGCATATAATTTATAGATCTTAATAAAAGAAAACGAAACATTATGTTCAAACAGTGAATCGAATTAATTCAATTTATTCTTTTTTCAATCAAGGGGAATACTACAACAATCACACATACAATATGTCTTATATAGGAACAAATTATTCATGCATTTTTGTTCTATACATTTATCAAATAAAGGTCATCACGCAATGACCTAAAACGTCAACCTATATTCTAAATACATTATATCATCATACGATAACATAGTCATGAGTAAATTATTTAAAGAGAATTGTCGCCACACGAGCCAGGAAACAAATAAAGTATGAAAATCACTTGATTACAATGCGTGCAGATAGGGGGACACTCCACTCAGTCATTGTAAATGCCGTCATACATCGTCATTTCCGTAACTGTCCAATCTGTCATTAAAACTGACTTGTTATTAGAGAAAATTGTTCTAGCAATAACGACATAACTTTATGACACGTAAGCGATAGTTTGTAACTTAAGCGCACTACACACCAAAGCCGCCGACCCGCCGGCATATGTCGGCAACATTTTGTTGGTGGGCTAGTCGCCGTTTTTAGTCATTGGAAGTTGGAAAACTTTGACGGCGACATGGCAGCGGCTCTACATAATATAGAAAATTGTATGACGTTGTTGACGTTATGACAAGCAAAGCGTTGTAGAAATGTCACGTCGGCGACTCAGTCTCATAAAAACTAGACCCAAAAGAAATACTTAAGGGTACACTGCTCGCGATGCGGGTGTAGAACCCACGGTCTTCCGTTTCACAACTGGGGTTTAACCTGCTCCGTCAAGGGCGCTGTCAAAGTAAAAACAGTATATATATATACACTCACGCCTTTTTCCCAGACGGAGTAGGCAGAGGTACTACCGGTACACCCACGTTTCGCCACGTTTGTTCCGTCTCATTATATGATAGGAGGCGAGCCTATCGCAAATATAGCGCACAAATTCGTGACTCCGGGCTGATAATGAATAGAAAAATCCAATATCACTTTGCCCAACCCGGGATTCGAACCCGAGACCTTTGCTATGTAATCCTACCGTAGTACAACTGCGCCGCCGAGGTAATAATTGAAAACAGTTTGGCGTATTAATTTACTTCAACCAAGTAAATTCCTCTTTAAAAGAAATCCCAATAAAAAAAACTTACATTTCGAACACATTGCCTTTCTCGTCAACATCAGCCATGAATTGTATAAGAGCGCGTGACGATGGTTGCGTGCATCGCTCTTCAGCAAACACCTCGAAAAACGGCTTCTCCGTGCTGTTCGCAACCTAAAAACATTTTTATCCTCATGTTTATCCTTATCAAACGCTGGATTTATATGAAACGCATTACATTACATAATACTAATGGCACAATTTTAAAACCGACTATAGATATCCTTTACTATATATACATATATTGCCCATCGAACGGAAAATGGCTGGAGGAGCTATTAGACCATGAGGGGGATGATAAAAGGAGAATACTCTCTATCTCTCAAACGAAAGTTAATGGAGGTAAGCATCCTCCCCGTTCTGACATATAGCTCGCAAACTTGGCCTCAGACGAAAATTCAGAATTGCAAACTCGTGAACGATGGAGTGAAGTATATATTAAGAGTAAAGTTATCTGACAGAATCCACAGGACCCCCTAGCTCATAAAAACTCAAATCGTGAAGCCGCCACGCTGAAGTGCCAGTCACGTCTGCCGCGTGCAACCACAGCAGGGGGCAAGAATATCCTCTGAGTGGCCACCGCCACCACCACCCACCCACCACGCGACAGACCTAGGCGCAGGTGGAGAGACGAAATCGACAGGTTTTTTTTAGGATCGGCCCCGAATCGCGCTAAACCACATAATTTGCTAAAAAAGGAGGTGGCCATTACCATCAGTGGGATACTAGCGGCTGAAAATTTAAAAAAAATAGATGTCCTGGCTTCCTTAGCAGCTACTGATTATGACACTCTTAGTTACATTCGAAATAGACAGCTCAAGGTCAATGTAATCAGTGGGTAAGCAAAAATTAAAAGTCATTATTTAAGTCGTTTGTTTGTGAGTATATTATTGCTTATTGTCTTTAGGAATATTTTAGCAATTAATGCAACTTTGCAAGACTGAAATAAATATGATGTAGAGTTAATAATAAAAAATTACCTCTAGTTAACATGTGACTAAAAAGAAAAGTAATAACTTATCTTAAAAAAAAAAATAACTTTTACAAAATATCTTTGAATTCATATATTTGAATAAACAGTATTCTAGAATCGTCAGATTCTATACTTCTTAGTCTTCTCTTCTTCTTAGTCTTCGTCACATTTTTTTTTTTAAATAATATCAAGTATTTTTAGCTACCACCAATATAGCCCATATAGCCATAGAAAAATATTCTAATTCGATTTTCCAATGCAAACCTGTAATTTGTTGAAACACACTGCAACCACTTGACCGCTTCCAGTGTCTATGGCTACCAGCGTAGTTCCATCTAAAGCGGCGTCTGCGCATAGTTCCAACAGCTCTTCCTTGGCTACTGGATTCTTATCTACTTCCGTCCCTATGCAAACGGTCTCATCTTCACAAAATGCAATTCTTATCACCTAGAAAATAAGGTTACATTTTCATTAAAACAATGTAGACTTGAATAAGTAAAATTTCAGTACATTAACAAAGAACGACGATAATCCATATCTTAAACCCAGCTTTCTGAATACCAATTTGAATTTAGAATTAGTTTAGATAATTACAGACGTGCATGCAACCTGGTAGCACCTCTACCTACCCCTTGTGGGAAAAAGGCGTGAGTTTATTATGCAAAAATTTCCCATCAAATCAATCCAAAATATTTAAAACAGACATCAAATAAAACCTGAAAAACGACACCGGATGGGTACAGTCAGAAAACAAAATTAAAATAACCTTTGAAATAAAACGAAATCTTACGGATTTTATCGCGAATTTAATTTAATTTATACATTTTTTAATTTCCCGACGTTTCGATCACTTTACAGTTCACTTTGCACTTTACAAAAAACCGTACGAATTCGTTTTATTTCAATGTGTAACATTCGCGTAAATCCAAGAAACCTTTATAAAGTAACTGTTTATCTAATTTATTTTTTATTACAGTTTAGTGATTGCATAAGCAAACTGATCTACAGGCAGGCATATTTGCATAGTCTGTGTTCATTAACAACGTCTACTAAACACAGTGCAATATTATACAGTACGTGTTCCCCTCAGTAAGGCTCTTATTCGTCAGTACTTACATCCAGTGCTCCGGGAAAGGTGGCAGGTGACAGACACTCCACTCTGTATTTACCTGGAATGTATACATTTGTTTACATAATACGCTAGTAAATTATAGAGAAAGCGCAGTCTAAACCTGTGGGTAAATAAATTAAAAATATCATTACATTTTATGCAGTTTTTTTTTCAAATTCTCGCCAAATGCTTATAAAGCTAAGATCAATGTTTGTATCGAAATGTTTTTTTAAAGTTAGGGAAAACCTTTTATATAGGTATATCTGGCTTAATAATTATTATGTCTGTAAATATGTGCATTGATAAAATAATTATGCAAAGTAAACTAGATTGAATTTTTGAACCATCCCTCTAAAGTCTAAGGCCTTGCTTAATATTTAATGAAAACTGAACAAAGTTGCGACCTCAATTATTAAACTTCTGTATCAGCCCACATACGTCCCACTGCAGGACACGAGCCTCCTCTACAATCGAGAATACGATTGAGGGTGGTTAGGCCATATAATCCACCACGCTGGCCTAGTGCGGGTTGGCGGACTTTAAATACCATAGAAAATATTACAAATCGCTATGGTATGTAGGTTTTCTCCTCGCGATGTTTTGCTTCACCGTTATAGTGCCTGGTGATTGGCTATCAATACATACATGACACCAAAAAGTCACAGGTGTGCCTTGGGATTTGAACTCGCGACCGTCGTGAACATGTTGGCAGCCGCGTCGGCTCCGTTTACCAACAGGCCACCGCGCACTTCATTTATAGACTTATGATATCGTTTTCTTAGTGTAAAATGTATTCTCATGCAATATAATAATGTTAATATTGTTAAAAAATATTATAAACCCACTATAAAACTAATAATCTATATAAATAACATAGTGCTTATCTTATCGCTCGGAAAGTATGTTCGCAAAATAATCAAACATGGCTCATGCTTGGATGGACTAAACTATTGGGTTTTATTGCCAAGAAAACTGTTATTACTTCTATAAAACGTGATTCTGTGCTCCAGTGACTAGTAATCACTATACTTAGCTTTTTTCATTAAAACAACATTAAGACTTATTAACAGATATTAACAACACCTTTACGACCATTCTGTAAATTTAAAGTACTCCTGCTGTGTTTTTAATGGCAATTAATGGCGAACATGCCATTCGCCTGATGGTAAGCGATACGACCGCTTATGGACAGTAGCAAAACCAAAAAATTGCATGAATCATAAAGCAATGGTTGGTATTCCACTGCGCTCGCCATCCTGAGACGTTAGATGTAAAGTCTCATTATGTTCAGTAGTTACTCTGACTGCAATGTCCTTCAAACCAAAACACAACAGTGCATTTACACTGCTGTTTGGCGGGAGAAATAGACGTTGCGGTGGTTCATACCCAGGCGGCCTCTCACATGTAAGAGACCTACCAGTAATAGTTGTTGTTTTTTAAGTTTGTGTAAAATGTTAACTACATCTGTCATCTACAATGTTATAAATATCGATCAACATAATTACGTCATGATGGAAGCAATTATCCTTATGGTTTTGCAATATTATAATCTTATACCTGGGGACGCCGGTTACGTCAAATAGATTGTAAAAAAAGCAAATTTAGACTAGGTGACATTTAAATACATTTCATTTCATAAGTATATAGACACAAAGTAATAATTGTTTAATAACATACCACATTCTGTAGTAAACCACTCCATAATGAATGAATGACACTAAACAGACGCGTGCGCACACGTCGCCGATCGAGCGACAACTAACTGTTGTGGCAACATGACCCGTTTTTTAAACCGGACATTGACATTCAAATTATCAGTGAGATTCTAACGAAGATGCACAAATAAACAATGAATTGATACTATTAGAATATATTTATGTGGAATATTTCTAGAATATTTCTATTGCAGGATGTCGCTGGATGCAGGCCGCTTCTAACAGGTCAATGTGAAGATCCTTGTGGGAGGCCTATGTTTAGCAATGATTGATGAGTGAGGGAGAATATTTTTAGTAATTTTTAGCTCGGTCTCAGAAATTAGTCCCCGGTATGGCAATAGGCTTGCCTCCTATCACTTTGTGAGACTGAGCACACAAGGCAAAACGTAGGTGTCTTAGTAGCACCTAGTCTGCTACCCCTTCTGGGAAAAAGGCGTAAGTATGTATGTAGAATAATGCAAATTTAATGAGTATTTTTTTAAATGGCGCGACAAAGTATATTACGAATATGATTAATGCATTGTAATCCAAGTAGCCCCTACTACTCCATACCCCTCTCAATCGTAATCTCGATTGTAGAGGACGCCCGTGCTTTGCAGTGGGACGTATATGGGCTGAAATATAACAATAGACCAAATAGACAATTCACCGGCATTAAATATGGCAGCCGACGCATTTATGCCGGTCTGTTAAAATCGGAGACGTGAATTGGAAGAGAACCGCGTGAATTCGATATGTGACACATTTGCGTGTTAAACTGTCACGAGTTTGCCACTATTTCCTAAACTATTGCTCAATTTATTATCGCAAGGTGCCGGCAGAAGGAAAACTATTCAATAATGAAACTTATTAGCAAATACGATATTAACTTATATAAAAGACTCCTTTATTAGTAGTTTTATTTTAATAACATAAAAATAGCAGTACAATAATGTGGCCTAACATGTTCTTATGGCTGAAGAGAGATGCTCAGGGGGGTTACTCTATGATTCGACACGAAACTCGAATTTTCGGACGTTCGGCGTCCTCAGTAAGTTATAAGTTTTCCACTTATAAAAATCAACACTATACTCTATGATACTTATCATTCACTCCGAAATAAGCCTATAGTTAGGACGTACGATAGAGGATTCGAACATTTTGTGGAGTACCTTTGCATATTCGTACAGTTTTACGTGCGACGTTCGATCATTCGAACTTCGTATCAGATCATAGAACAATCCCCCAGATTTCCGCTGAATTTCTGGTGAATGCAGATTGCAGAGGTCGCCGATGTCAAGTGCACACACTGTCTTTTTATCTAAAGAAAACAATCTTATATTTATATTTTTTATCTTTACAACGTTTGCTGACACATTTCGTTTACTACAAATTCATTTTGTTGATCTTTGTTGTAAATGATGATGAAAGAAGAGATAAGCCAAGTTTCTTGCTCAACTTTCATTTGAAGTTTCATGTTCAGTAGTATACAGGGTATATCAAGACTGCTACCGAAAACGAAGATAGGTGGTAGTTTCAGTGATTTTAGACACGATGCAACTAAAATTCTTGCAAAAAAAAGCGACGATTTTTTTTTTGGAATTTTCCTATCATCGTACTTGGTTGGTAAATACATACATTTTCCTAAAAAAATAATGAACGCCCTTTTATTTTTAAACACTCAATAGTACGCAAGGCTTTAAATTATTATCTTAGCAAAAACTATGGATTTACTACCCAAACACAATGATATTTAAAACATTACAAAATATCGTCGCTTTTTTTGCAAAACTTTTAGTTGCATCGTGTCTGTAGTCACTAAAACTACTACCTGGCATCGTTTTCGGTGGCAGTCTTGATGTCCTGTACATGTCACCGTGGACTGATAACGATGATGAATTTAAGTTTTATGAGAAAAGTTATCCGATTCAATTTTTTCAGCTTTGTAACTTAAACATGTAAACAGTATAGTTATCTAAATTTTGGTGTATGTTTAGTTTCACAGCATTTCGTAGACGTTACATGGAAAATACGAATGCCGTGCTAGTCATTGCTATTTTAAAGTTGAATTTTAAGTTTATTTTTTAACATGAAACACTAGAGCAAACATAAGGAACTGTCATACCACAAGTACTTCTGCCGTTGAATAAACAGTGATTGTTGAAATTTTCTACTTCAGAAACAGATGTTGATGTTTGCAAATGTCGTAGCCACTACGAAATTACGAAGCTAGTCAGTTGATCAAGATAATATTGGCCCATTCATTCCGGCTCCTAACTGGTCGCTTACTTGACATTTTCGTGAAATATTAATCACTAATAGTGAGGTTAATATCGTCATCCATTGTACTAAAACTGTTGACTAGATTTTACGTGAAACTTAATCCGTATTGCGTTACACTCCGAATATCAGCCAAAGTAAATATGCCGAGAATTAAATTGATATCAGCTTCTATCTGCGTAGAATAAATATTAACCCACAAAATCATTTTCGCATTTGCATAGTGCAAAAACGAAACCACAGTTGGATACAAATATGCAAATCAATATTAACGAACAAAAAAGATTATAAAAAGAAATTATATTTGAATTTAAATCCACGTTTTTTAAATTCAAAATAAATAAGGTGAACAATGGTATTTTATTGAATAATTCATTCACTAAGCGAGCTAGGCGAGTTTTGAAGTTATATATTTAATGCTTTAATTCCGTTCCAGCTTTATTTTAATTAGTTTTTAAACGCTCAATTGTGTAGTTAGTAACTATGAGAGTGAATTAACGTGTTAAGGATTTAATATGATTTTGCTTTGAAATATACTTTGCCTATTTGTTTTACCATAGTAATATAAGAATATTATACACTCACCCCCTGTTCGAACATAAACAAATATTTGTATAATTACCATATAATTCCGTGAATTCATTGCAGCTTGATTATTTTCAAGTCACCTGCCCGACTTATAGATTCCTGGGAAACGTCTTTGGTGCATAGAGTTGTAAATTGTAATACGAGTTTTTTTTAGACATACATACATACCTTCTAAATTATTGTAGAGATGGAAAATTCATATACCATTAAAGCAAGGGATAATCACTTCATTTTTTTTATTTCATAGATTCGGCATACGAGCAAACAGGTCACCTGATGGTAAGTGATCACTGCCGCCCATGAACATCCATAACGCTGGATCATGGATGTGTCGCGAGCCCAATTTCTCCTAGAATAGAAATCTTATTATTTGGAAGAGATAAAACAATGGAGAAAAGTTGGATGAAGTGTGAAAAAAAGACTGAAGAGAAGAAAGACAGGATAGAGCTGAAAGGACTACGTTGAAAAATAAAAATATTTTTTATAAAAAGACCGTGTTTCATTCAAAAAGTCACGAACTTATTGACCCGCCCTCGTATTATACATTTTTGTAAAATAAGTACGAAATCAATTTTAAACATAAACTTTGTTAATAATATGGTAATTCATTTGCAATGTTCACGGTGCGGTGCGCACTCGATTTATTTTATACGTTGCATAAGCTGGTTCCGGGTCTTTTTTATCACGTGTCGGTTTTTACTCACATAAACCAAATAATTACACCAACTAAATATAGATGAAATTTCCCATAATTATACGTTTATTATTAAATAACTGATGTACATACCAATTAAAAGGTAAACCCAAAGACTATATTATTAGTATATTTGATTCCAGAAGAACCGAATACAATTAAGAAAAATAAAACAATATGACTAAAAATATTAATATGCCAAAAATATTTAATTTTGCATTGTTAAATGCGAACCAAAACGAGTAAAATCGTTGTATCGTTATAACCCTCCAGTTGTTCTTTGCCCATGATGGATTTTCAAAAGTAAAGCCACTGATCACGATCCCTGGATTTTTCATCGCCAATAACCCCTATTTTATGTGTGAAGCAATCTTTCATATTCATCATCATTATCAGCCATTGCAGACCACTGCTGGGCATAGGCCACTCCCAAGGTGCGCCACAGAGCTCGGTGTGCTGCTTTATGCACCCTGTCGCTGCTGGCTCTCTTGTGCAAGTCTTCCCACCATCTGGTCAATGGACGTCCCAATTTTTAATCAATTTTAAAAGAAGAGAAATCCACTTAACATGAGGTTCCTCAGAAGATGACGTCAGCGACATGGTATAATAAGCCTGTTTCCATCCCATTATGTATTGAGATAATTGTAATTACTTGAATGTGTAGTTGGAAAATAATTTTACTTGTCAAGTCAAAAACATTTTTCGTTTCACAGTCAGCACAGCCAAGGTCGTCTGTGATATTGTCAAAAGCAATAAATATTCAAGGCTAATTTGCACAATAAAAGTCATACCCGTGTTTCGCTGTATTTGCATTTATTTACAGAGATGTTGCATGATTGTAGAGGCCCGTGCTCTGCAGTGGGACGTATATGAGCTGATACAGATACAGACTGAGAAAGAAAATATGACGATACTGGTGGAAGATATCACATGTTAGAGGCCGTCTGGATAGGTACCGCCGCAATGTGTATTTCTTCCGCCAAACAGCAGTGTAAATTGTGCACTATTGTGTTCCAGTTTGAAGGGTATTCTAACCAGAGTAACTACTGGACATAATGAGAATTAACATCTTATGTCTCAGGTGACGAGCGTAGTGGAATGCCAAACATTGCCTTGTTTGGTTTTGATACTGATGGTGACGGTTCTCAACAGATCATATCTATCATGTCTTAAGATATAATATAGTCGGAAATTAGAATTAAATCATAATGTAAACCATAAATCTGCATTAAAAGAGTACTGAAATATGCCAGAAAAACAAGCACGAATCTTTCCGCGAAGTGTTCAAGTTTTATTGTATAGAAAATTTAACCATAAATAAATAATATTTTGAGTAAAGTAACAAAGAGTTGCACACATATTGTTTGCGCTGTCTAGTGTATTCTCTTTAATACTACAATGGCATAAATAATTTCGGAACATGTTTTAAAGACAATTAGTGACTAGCAAGTATATTCCACAAAGATATTTGAAATAGTAATTTATTATGTAAAATGAAACGATTCTTTTAAATTCAGTATCTCAATGTAACAGTCAGATATTTCCATGATATTGTGCAATATAGTTACGTCGAAATACAATTAATTTAGGTAGTTATTCGGAAATTTCTGCGAATATCGATAATTAATCAGTTCACATTAAAGGCTTTCCGAATTCCTAAAGATTATTCTAGGAACGGCGAGGCGAATTCAATATACAAATAAATAGTTCGATCTTAACAATAAAATGGCAGTGAATTTTAATTGTTTCATGTACGCATGAATATTATTTAATTTCATAATTACTTTAAAAACTACAAATAAAATAAAATAAACGTTCGTAATAATCCACTTGTACTATATAATGTGATATCGAGAGAAAAAGTCGTCATCAATAAATTATTAGTACTACCATAATAATTCATATTGTGAGAACTGTCTGCAACCGTGTTCTGTGTTGATATTTTATTTAGTAGTTGCACAATCTATAAAAAATATGTATTATTTAAATGCCAGATGGTGACGGGACATTCATGTACACTCGGGTAATGACCACAGCTTACATTATTTGAAATGTTATGTTGACACAAGCCAGTGCTTTCTTTTCATTGCATTGGTCAGGCAAACGAGCAAACAGATCACGTGATGGTAAGTGATCACTCTCGCCTATGAAAATCCACAACGCTGGATCATGGATGTTTGCCAACATATCAAAATGGCCGGAGTGCGGGAATGAAAAATAATGGGAAGACGAAAGGGATATTGCGCCTCCGGCAATCTCACTCACCGAACGAAACGTCACATTGATTTCCTGTGAGACAGCGGTACTGCCGTGGATGAGGCTGCTCATTCATGCTGAGTCATGACTGACAACAGCGTGGCTCGACTTTCAAAAAGTTTCGCTTACATCCAGTTTCAATAATTGCGAAGACTAGTGATAGAAAATCTCTTGCTAGTTACTTCATTTGGATTGCGCTGTATTTACGTTACTTCCTTAACGAACTAGTATAAAAACGTAATTAATATTACAAACTATAATTACCTTCCGTACCAATATGAAAGATTACCAAAGAGAAACTAGAGCAGAAACAAATGACAGGCGCACTTGACAATCCCAGCCAGCAAACGTGAGTAATCAAGGATTAGCATAAAAGGAACTGATGAAACAATCGCACTAATCCTTCTACAGAGGGGCGACGCAATTAGAACACCGTTGATTTGAACCCACTGCACTTTGCAAGGCATTAATTTTTTGATCCATTCCAGGCTGCGGTTATATTCAGCCTGCATTTGCGATTGTGTTTTTCGAAAAGTTATGCATTGTTTGAAATTGTGAATTAATTTAAGCAGAAGTCATTTGAAAAGGCTTACATAAACAGATACTTCGAATATTAATTATTATACAGGGTATATTAAGACTGCTACCGAAAACGAAGGCAGGTGGTAGTTTCAGTGATTACAGACACGTTGCAACTAAAAATGTTCGGCTGGATTCGTTTTCGGTAGCAGTCTTGATATACCCTGTACAAAGAAATATTGAGTGTGTAGGAAAAATGATAGAGACACATTGTTTCTTAGAATAAAGAATGTGCCAGCTCGACGGGTTTGATATTCGATGTTAATTGATGGGAGTAATCGCTTACGATCAAGATGGCAGTTTGTTCATTCGCTGAATCTATGCAATAAAACAAAATGAAACTTCTTATCAAACCTAAATTAATTATGGATCTATATAGGAGTGTGATGGCATTGATTTATTAAAATTTTATAATGAGGATAAGCATAGTGTTTCTCATATGGATCAAAATAATAATTTCACAATGCTACCGATATAAATAAAAATCATTATAATATAAAAAAATCTCAACAAACTCTCAACATTTCTCTCAGTAAAAACACATGGAGAAAACTTTTTAATATGACTAATGCAAGAGGCCAATTTTCAAGTTCCTAACTTGAGCATATTTAAGTTTAAAAGTTTCGACTTTTCCGCCACGTTATGAGTTAAGACACATGAGTGTGTAACGAGCTCAAAAAAATTACAAAGTTTTCACGCAGTTTTGTTAGCGAAATAAAATTATTGTTTATAATTGCGAAGTTCTGATTTAACGACGGTTTCCTTCAAGAAATTTACGCAAATATTAAAAGTAAAATGCTGAAAATAGATAGATTAATTGAAAGTGTAAAGAACTCCAACCAATACTTTTTAGAACCAGAGTCAAATTCACGTTTGTTTTGTGTCGAGAAGAAAGCTGTTTACCTCCCCTTCTAGTAAGTCAAATCACCTGCCCGTGGTGCAGTCTGCTTTATGAACGACCCAACGATATACGGCGGAATGACTATCATAATGATAGCATACCGAAATGACAGGCTAATGACGATCAACATCGTCATCAGCTTGAGAAACTACACGCTGCGATCGCCAACACACCACGCTTCTCGAGAATTGACTCTGTCCCGCAAATCATTGGTGTAAGTCTATATTCAGTATACGAATGAACTATAATTTCTTGGCTCACGAAAATTTTAGCCTTTACCAACATAAACATTTGTACTAAACAAATAACTACGAAACCACCAATACCATCTAAACCGACAATCTAAAATTCCGGTTCCTTATATCTTTCATAAAATAAATAAAATAAAAGATCCACTGATATGACAAGTCAGGTTGCAATACAGCTGATTCAGTCGCGAGCAATCAGTACTCGCGCCACGCCAGCCAAATTCAATTTCAAGTGCTAACAGCCAACGGGTCCATAAAGCGTTCGCGTATTTTAACTGCAGCAATTTCTATTTTACTAAAGTAAATTTCTTTAATAAGTTGTTCGCCACAGTTTTTCATATCTTTCATTGGGAATGCTAATACTTTTTGAGTTCTTTCAATTGCTGGTAATTGTTACTTTTGTTTTGGGTTTTGAAAGTTGGGATGTTTCGTCTTTTATGCATTGTTTTTAAATTTAATTTTATATTGTACACAAAACATTATAAAATATTTTTACAATTAAGGGTCTTATGCTTATCGCTCACGGCGATCTCTTTAAGACAACCTTTGGATGGATTCGAATTAATAGGAGTAGGGAACCGACGATAATCATTAACAGGGAAAAAAGATTATCATTTTAATTCTTTAGTAACTATGAGTTCAGATTCATCTTATATAAAAAGAGTCCAGTTCGCATTGTACTATTCCTAAGTAAAAAAGCAATATAAAAATAATACGTACATTTTCACTTCTAAGAACTTGTTTCTGAATTTATCCTTGAGACGATAGTGTCAATTATTTATTTCAAATACTCTCATAATATTAGTTTTCAGAATTGCGACGTAGAAACCCACACATAGATATATTCTCATAAAGTAAGAATACAAAAACATCATAACTACCACGTACAAAAGTTGCCTTGTCTAGTTCTAAGGCGTGCGAGAAATAATAAAATGATTTTGTTCCCTTTCAATTTGATGTAATTTACAAAGGTCACTTGCGAGATCGTAACACTAAAAAGTCTATAAAATCATTGTATTGCCCGTCACGCCCAAATCTAATGAAACACATCTGATGGCAACGCGTACGGGCGGCGAATTCCAAACGAGATTTACTCTCTTGTTAAGTATAAGCTCGTCGATTTAGTTTTCTAAAGAAAATTGCCTATAAAAAAGGAGATAAAAACTTTATATTCAATTAATTGTGATTTCTACTGAACGCGCTTACCCGACTATTCTTTACGAGCGGGTTTTTCTTTAATAGTGGACAATCTATTTACCTTCCTTTATCCCATTGTAATATGGGTTTCAAGTCACACGGCCTCATTAATAGACAGTTTTAAAACCTATTTTAGTTTTCGAATGTTTTGTCTTCTTCACTCAAACTGAATTCAAACGTCGTTCGAAAGGGACAAAAGATTTGATAACTAAAATAGTTTTTAAAACTGTCTATGAATAAGGCCGACGTAATTAATGTATACGCAATATTAACCATCGATTTGACTGATGTAGGTTATACTCTTCTTGTTCTTTCGAAAGATTCAAACTGAGGAGTGAACAATTAACCAAATTATACATGGATAGCGAACAATTACAAACTAACATAATGATAACAAAGTTAGAATTTTAATTAATGAAATTATTATTTATATAGCACCTAAAATAAAATATAACATTAAATCAAATTACCTGGAATTTGTCTTAGAGGTGATAATATTATTTAAATTATTTCATTTAATTTAAACAAATCATTGAAAGTGGGACAAACACACAATAATCATTTTAAACAAGTTTTCCGTTTATTTCCAGTATGGGATAAATCTTCTGTTTTATCTTCATGCAAATTGGGTCATTTACATGTTCCATTAGTAAGGTATCTTTATTAGACAAATGAAGGTAATTTGTTCCAGAGATGTGTGTCAGGGCTTTTTTGAAATTACACGTGTATTCATTAGTCTATTATGAATGAACCGTTTAAAATGTTAATGCCTTATTGCATAATTTAAAAAAAACAAGATCTAGTGCGCAAAGACAGTCTCGAGTACAGCTTGAATGGGCTCGCTCGAGGCAGTACTACTGTTTCAGAACCAACGTGACGTAACAGCTTTTCTTTCGCGTCTTTTTCTGTCATGGAGTTTACGTAATTATGTTAAGACGCTGTTATGACTCCGTGAGATAAATATACTATTTATCTCACGGAGTTTACTAACTTAGCTCTAAAATCAGTGTGATGGGGCTGCCAGTTCGAAAATGAAATTCATTTATTAGTCATGTAGGCAAATAAATAGCTCTTATGACAAGTCAATACATAGTGCTTAATCTCTATTTACAAAACAATAGATGTATATTTATATTATTTTTTGGTTTACGATGCTCTTATTGTTTATTATTTTTAATTACTTTATGAGAATAATTTATAAGAACAAATGTTATTCAAGGAAATACATTAGTTTTGTTTAATCACTGTCTGACTGTCTAAGTGGCCCATAAGTATCACTAAAACGAAGCGCAGCGATTTAATGTTACCACGGGATCTAACGCGGCCCTGCCTGAGAAAGCCCGGCGAAACAAACTCAGTGGGCTAAATTACCACTGGGACTACAATATCTATCCAGCGAATAAGACTTGGGCTTGTTTTGTGTCCAATCGATGAAAAAAACGACCATAAGTATTTCCGAAACGTCAAACGTTCGGTTTCAAAAAGGCCATCCCTCTTTGTGTACCAACACAATTCATGTTGTAACTATTACTACAACACGGATCTCAAACCCACAATCAATATTCTTGTTCAACTATGTACTCAATGGTTGTGTTAATATAATGCATTAATAAAGTATTATTTCAGTTTTCAAATTGCCGCAAAAGAGACAAACTTTAAATATAATTTTATGAACAAAGCAAATAATAATATTGATACAATTTAATATTACGATTACAAAGAAGGGAATGAGAGTAAACATATAAAGCGGACAGACGTCTTCGAAGATAGAATACATCCAGAAGGGACATCTGTAAATCAATTACTCGAGTCAATTCGATTTCTTTAGTCTCAAAACGAATTCCATTGAAATAGACGCGTCGGGGGAAAACTTTTTGAAGTTATTTTTTGCAATAAAAAGGGTACGGCAGAAATGGATAAAATTCTTCGTTCGTTTCAAAAGCTAATTAGAAACTAAACGTTCATTAATAAAGTGCTCTTTACGATTGAAATTGTAGTAAAAAATTCGCTGATTGCAGTTTTATGGTTGTCTGAGTCTGAAATATGGGTGTTATTCGAGAGTTCTATTTTTTAAATATCGCTGATAAGTGAGAATATATTAACTGCGTTTTTTACCATTGAATCTTCTTTACGGTTGAAATAATTTGTGGCTTGGCTTAACATACTTATCTTATAAGTGATTTTAAATATCAAAGGTATGTGCATTATTTTCAATATCACAACTGCCATCATCCTAAAAGTTTATTCCGCTTTCACCAAGACTTTTGCTGAATAGGAAAACGACTCCATTTTCGATTACAATTACTTATAGCCCATAAAAGATTATATTAACAGCGAACACATCGCACCTGTGTCGCTTACAAAGAATCTCATCTTCAAAGAACCCAACGTGAGATGAAATTGATTCGCAAGATTTATTCATTGTAACCGCGCGTGGCTTATACATTTTTATAAAAGTGACACAGAAAAAGAGTTATCGAAATCTACGTCTTAAAACCACTCGGGCAACGTCGAGATTTCTGTATAAAAATGTAATATTAAACGAAATAGTCCAAACACGGCTTTCATCGTCGTAAAATTTTATGCAAATATCGTTGGGAATTTATACGGTTGATATGCCCAATTACTCTCCGGGGTATATTAAAGAAGGCCTGTTATGTTTGGTGAGGACAAAGGTGTAATTTAAGGTGCTGTTTGCGAACACGCAATTACAAGGCCATTATGAATATATTTTTGTACATAAAAAGTAAAAAGCCGATGGCTCTTGTAAAAACGATTAAGCATAATATGCGTCTATATAAAATCGTGCTATAACACTAAATAAGGAGGTAAAGTTGGTATATTTACTTCGTACATGATCTATGAATCATCCCATTTTACCCATACAGATTATCACCATGTTGAGCAGTGGATTTTCTTTAGCTGAAGAGACAAAGAGAGACAAAAGATATGACTTGCGTGAGTTATGATTATTCTTCCGAACCGCAATATGTTGGACAGACAAGTCGTTACCTTGTAATTCAAAACTTTCCTTGCCAACCTACATGCCTTGGCTCAGTTGTGCAGTGGCGCAATGGCGCACTTGCTTAGACGTCGATTGTTAAACGAGAGGCCGCGGGTTCGATCTCCACACCGAGACAAATGTTTGTGTGATACATTGGTATTTGTTTCGGGTCGATTTGTGAGATCGAAAAGTCTTTCGTGGCGTTGGGTATCAAACCACAACACAACTCTCGATCTTAATGTGAGGTCAGTAGGGTAATTCACGTAATTTTTTGACGCGCCGATCAAGTTGCGGTGCAGTTGCAATGAAGTTTACGTCTTAGTGCAAATTGGTATTCTTGTAATTGTTTAGCTGCGCGTGAACTGCACCTAAGCTATGCGTAAACTGCGCGGGTGCTGCGCGTCAACTGTACGTCAGTCGTATGCAAGAAGCTTACACGTGAATACAGATCAAGTTGCGATCTGAATCACGCACATAAAACATGTAGCAGTAGAATACGTTAAACCGCTCGCGTGACGCGGTCTTGACGCGAGCGTATCTGACAGCGGTTGTCAAAGTTACGAGACTACGAAAAGGTCTGTTTTGATCGAAACTTAACTGCAACTGTACTGCAACTGCACTTATTTAATTACGTGAATTACCCTACAGGACTATGTACATATGTGACTGTTGGGTGCATTATTATTTTACTTGCCTTTATATGTATATTATATGTATATATAATGTCTTTATATGTATATATAAGAGCAGGCAGAAGGCGATATCCCGCTTAAATTGTAAAGATATCAGGCATAATTTCCTGTCCTGAAATAAACGAACGTAATAATTACCATATAGCTTTAATACTTTTGATGCTAAATTCCCAGGCTAATCCACTTCAAAACTCAAACAGCCTCGTGTAGCCTTAACTGCCTTAAAAATGTGTCCTTTAAGAGCTTATTGCGAATGGCGTATTACCCTTAGGGTTGCGTAAAAGCAGTAGACGTGAGAATTCGCAATATTTAGAAACGGGTCGGCGCTAATTTCTGTGACTTCCTTTTGTGTCCGTGTTCCGTTGCCATTTTGCGCCAAGTGCTCTGTGTTCGAGTTTCTTTTGGTTCATTTAATACGGTATTTCGCTTATTACAATCGTGTGATTTTGTTTTGTTTATTTTTCTACGTCTCGCTGTGATATTGGGTTTATTTTCGAATATGGTTGTATCGTCTGTATTGAGATGAGTATTTCATGGCACATTGAGTATTTTGTTATTTATAGGACCGACTTTTTCCTGACGATGTTGTTCATCGAACAAAAATACAGTTGAATTTTGTTTATTACTCACATTTCTGTTACGATATTATAGGAGTAGATGTTACAAGGCGTGATCACATTCCGACTGAAATTCGTGGTAGGAAGTGCGGTGCAGTTAAGGACCTACACAAGACCCAAAAAGTGGGAATTCGGCAGAATAGAAAAAGCTCTTGGCCGTCTGCACTATTTAATCAGAAAAGACAGTGAAGAAGTCCACAAACGCCACGTGAACCAGATCCTAGATTTACGCTCTTAATCATAAATATTTATTATGGATACACCTGCATTTGAGGGGGAGGACACTGTTGTGTTTCTGGCCACTCTACATTTAGATAATCATTTTGCAACATGGCTGAAAATTGAAAATTTACGTCGTGCTGTCTCAATTACAATGTGGAATAAAATTAGGCAGAAGATCATAAATAGAATAGGCAAAAATATCCAGAATATCTATTGATTTTTAAGTTGGAATTCAATTAAATACTTTACAATATAAGCACTGCAGAAATATGTAATTCAACGATCATGGTTAGCTCATACAATACATTAATTAACTTACATAATATTGACTAATGGTAAAGAAATATCTTTCAAAATATATTTAGCCTAAATATGGATTATACAGATAACGAGTCTTTATCTGTGACCGAGAAGAAACTTATGCTTAGTCAGACCTTAAAATTGCGCCTAATCTAAACTCCGAGGACAATATTCAACATTGCAAATTTAAATAAGCTCTCAGCAGACTTCCTTAAAATGATGTTCCTTAATAGTAAGTACGCATTTTAGTTCGCTTGTTTTCAAATAAAATTAATAAAATGCAGGAATTTATTATGATTTAATGGTGATATTTGAGCCCGATATGGCGATAGGCTCACCCACTATTACATGATGAGACGGAACACAGAAAGCGAAACGTGGGTGTCCTGGTTGCACCTCTGCCTACCCTTCTGGAAAAAAGCGTGAGTTTACGAATGTATGTATGTATATTAAAGGTACCTATGTTAATATTGATATGATGTTTCTTTTCAGATAAGTACCGTTTAATATTCTAGATTTCTATGTCGCATAATAATATAATACGTAGTGCATGGGTCTTCCCCTAAACCGATTTTATTTGCTTTATTTACTTTTAAATCAAAATTTTAAGAAATACCAACGACATTAGTTTGTATTCAGAATACGACCTCAGGACGATTCAAAGTCCTTTATTTGTTATGTTACTATTTTTAACTACAGTTTATGACACCAACTTGATTCAGTTTCACGTGTACCTGCATGCATTAACAGAAAATAATGTATCTATTTACAAAAACCGCATTCAAATTAGTCCATCTGTTTGAGTGATGTGACGTCACAGATATACACACGGACAAAGACCAATTACATCCCTCGTATCGCGTCGAGGGTTAAGAATACTGAAATATAAATTCCTTTAATATTTTTTTTTATTAATATAGAAATTATAAAAGGGCTTTGTCGCTCCATTAATATTTTGATCAAGAATTTCGTATAAAATAATTTCGCTACATCAAAGCGAAAATAATTAACAGCAAACATTTCACTCAATCACAGTAATTATTTCACGGGCAATATATTGGAATTGAAAATGAAATTATATTCTGAAATTGGAATAAAATATAACCGAGTTTAAAAAAAAAATTAATAACGTCATTCGTGGCAATTGAAAGAACATTTGTTAATTACGTGGTTCGAACGCGTTCAAGGCAAAATACATATTTTGAGTTCCCAAAGATGGGAAATGGAATCGTTCTTATTAATCCAAATGTTATATATTTTTGCTTAGCGCATTACATAGCTATAATATACGTGACTGCCTCGGTGGCGTAGTGTTATTACGGTATGATTGCAAAGCTGAGGTCTCGGGTTCCAATCCGGGGTCGGGCAAAGTGATATTGGATTTTTCTATTCATTATCAGCCCGGAGTCAGGGATTTGTGCCCGATATGGCGATAGGCTCGCCCCCTATCACATTATGTAACGGAATATACAAGGCGAAACGTGGGTGTTCTGGTAGCACTTCTGCCCTCTGGGAAAAAGGCGTGTGTATGTATGTATGTGTGTATAGCTATAATATATTGTACGTAATACAACCAGGGAATTTTTAACTGCCTATAGTGTTTCAAACTTTTTAATGTTTATTAAATTTACACTATAGGATTACTGCAAGTGAACCTGCTACCATAGTTTAGTCATATTTCATCATCATATCATGTATTTTCTTTTTTGACCTCCTCGCACCTCTGCCTACCTCTTGTGGGAAAAAAGGCGTGAGTTTATGTGTGTATATTTTCTTTTTTTATGGATATATAAATCCATTATTCGCATTTGGTGGACAATACTTGTATACTTATTATATTTTATTAAGGTACACATAACTATGACAATTTGATTCTTGTTCTACAGAATGATATGGCTTTTATAAAGTCTTATAATTATATTTTTTAATAAATAAGAAATCATTAAAATCGGTTCTGGAATGGTCGAGATATGGGTAAGGCACATAAATAACATAAAGACAACCAAATTGAGAAGCTTAGGCCTTTGCCCTTTTTTAAAATGATTTTAAAATATTTTTTCTGGGCGATAATTAATCATGAATACTTAAAGAACGTTGAAAAATCGGATTTGACCCTTGAGATCAAATCTGGCACCTTCGGGGGGGCAATATTTTCCCTTGTAAAAAAGTAATCGGTTAGGTACCTATTGATTTCCTCTCTCTCTCTCTCCTTTTCTCTCTCTCTGTTCAGCCGAAGCTAGTCCACTGCTAAACATAGGTCTTCACCAAAGATCTCCACACCACCAAAGTTACTGTAATATAATTTATTACTTTGTAGTTCTATTGTTTAACACTAAACACCGCATTACTAAACATGAAGGAAAACATCGTGAGGAAACCTGCATACCGTAGCGATTTTAAAGAATTTCTACGGTATGTAAGTCCGCCAACCCGCACTAGGCAAGCGTGGTAGACTATTTGGCCTAACCACTCTCAATCCATTCACTCGATTGTAGAGTAGGCCCGTGCCTAACAGTAGGACGTATATGGGCTGATATAAAAAAAAGAAAAAAAAACACCGCATTCATTAAAGGCGGCGATTAAGTCATACGGCTCATTTTATAACATGTTTAATGAAAATACCTACCAACATGTAATATAAATTGAGTGCTAATTCTTAACGTATATGTAATAAATTAGGTAATGTCAATAATTATAAGCATTTTTTTTTCTTTCGGAGGAAAAATTAAAAGAATTTTACCGCTGTTTCCAATAATTTGTGTAATAAAATACGATAATCTAAAATATTATTTTATATTATCTACAAACCGGTAATGCACTCACGATACCTCTCTCATAGGATTGTATGTAGTACTTTGACAATGACACCATATCCTATGGACTGCAAGCTCATTTACCCCAATTTGATAAAAAAAATAATAATATTGCAATGAATGGCGAGACGAGCACGCCATTCGCCTGATGGTAAGCGATACGACCGCTCAGGGACAGCAGCAAAACCAGACATCACCATGAATTACAAAGCAACGCTTGGCATTCCACTGCGCTCGCCAACCTGAGACATAAGCTGTTAAGTCTCATTATGTCCAGTAGTTACGCTGGCTAAAATGTCTTTCACACCGAAACACAACAATGCATTTACACTGGTGTTTGGCGGGAGAAAAACATTGCGGCGGTACCCACCCAGGCAGCCTGTAACACATGAGAGACTTACCAATAACTATTTCAGTAAATATTTCAACATACATACATAAACTCACGCCTTTTTCCAAGAAGGGGTAGGCAGAGGTGCTACCAGGACACCCACATTTCGCCTTGTATGTTCCGTCCCACGATGTGATAGCCTATTGCCATATCAGGCACAAATTCCTGACTCCAGGCTGATAATGAATGGAAAAAATCCAATATTACTTTGCCCGACCCGGGATTCGAACCCGAGACGTCAACTTTGCAATCATACCGTAGTACAACTACGCCACCGAGGCAGTCATTAATATTTCAAATTGGAAATAAAAATTACATGTCCGTGTCGTGATTAAAACAGCGTCCAACGTGTTGTCTCAATTAGCAAGTGGAGCGTATCCGCGTCATAAACTAATATTGTCAGTCGATTAAGCACGGAATGGGCTTTCTGGCCTATAGGACATCGGAATGGGCACGCCACATTAATTCCAGAACACACGATCCTGACGAATGCGTCTAGCCGGTTCGATCCCTTGTAATTCAAAACCGACGTTAGTCATTTGTCTATGTGTCATAGCCATATTGCGGAGTTTTAAATGATACGTTTTATACTAGTAATATCGGTTGTGGCTGGAATCGCTGGATGTCTATTTATGAATAGACAGCCTATGGGCTGTTTCAATGGTTTGGCCATTTTTGAATAACAATCACTGTATATTAAACAGCATCAGTATTGCTTTATTGGTTGCTTTCATGTTTAGCTTTTATATTCACAGAATTTTACTGCTAACGATACAAAAGGATATATAACAAAAACATCACGAACCCATCGCCAATTGAACAGACTTTCCTTTTTACTTAAATGAACATTCCTATAATTAACCACACTTAATTCACCGACACGTTACAAGACAAATAACCCGAAAAGTACTCCTATTTCGGCACTATCCCGAAGCTACTCTCAATTTCCTAGACTAAAAAGTAACAAATGAGACTGACAAAGTTACATCCTTTATAGCTTCTTATTCCAATTTCATCGCTATCACATTAACACTAAGCAATATTTTTGCCTAAATTTTCTGCTGGATATAAGACTGTTTGGCGTTGGAGAAGGTACTCGAGACAGTAGGCTCTCAGTCTGAGCTGCGGTCTAGGAATTAATGTAGCGTGACTAAAACCTAGCACGCACCTCTGCCGGCTGTTTTTCCTTTGTTTGTCTCATAGACAATGTATCCGACTGTAAAGAGACGATGCTTGCTTTGTAGGCTTTGAAATACACCCAAGTAATGGCTTTTAAGTATTGTTCAACGTTCTTGTGGAATATCAAGTCATTTTCTTAATTAACTGCAAAAAACTTCAAATATTAGTCCATACCTACGAGTTGAAAGTAGGATTTAGAAAATATATATATCGTTGATGACTGGTGATGCAATAAAGTTAAATTTCTACTCAATGAACACTTTTGCACTAGTAAAAAAGATTATTAGTTACAAAATTAATGGTATAAAATGTTATTACATTGATTTCCTTAATAAAACCATTTGTAAATTTTACAATATCTGCATCAATTTCAGGATACTGATTTAGTATTGTGCCACGCCTAATTATTGACAAAACTTATGTCATGCGCCTATCTTCGCCGGGTAATGTCAGTCACAATTAAAAGCGGCAATGCTGATTATTTTACGATACATATTTTATATTAAAAAAGTAGGTACCAATTTTATGAAAAAAAAGTTACATCGTACATGAAACCAGATTCGAAGTTTTAAATTTTCTGGTACAAATATTTTTCTACATAAAAGAAGGTCCTTGTAGTATCTTATATATTATATATTTTTTGGCTGTATAGTTAATAAAATGTACTAATAAAGTTTTAGCTTAACGCGTATATACGTCGGCAACAATTTATTATAATGTGTTCTGTATATTTGTACACTTACTTCTGTACTATGGGATTATCTTAAAAAAGTTACAAATTTAAAAGCGGCACGTGCCTCCTCAACCGTGAGACTATCTCATTCATAAATTTTACGACAAAGATAATACCACCAAAGTTATGTTTGTCTCTAAAACAGGCGTCTAGATATTGTTCCAACCACAAAGAAATTATCTAGACTGTGTCTGCTTTGGATTTTTATACGACTGGCTTCATAAAGACTGAATATTATAAGCGCGGAGTTCTGTTGTATAAATTAGTTTAGTAAAAAATATTTTAACGTAATGAGACTTGACGTCTTATGTCTCAGCATGACGAGCGCATTGGAATGTCAAGCATTGCTTTGTAATTTATGGTGTTTTTTGGTTTTGCTACTATCCATGCTCATGGATAGTATCAGATGGATATGGACCGCTCGGTCGTATTGCTTAGCACCATGCAAATGGCATGCTCGTCTCGCCATTCATAGCAATAAGAAAAATAATTAATTCAAAAGTTGATCTGAAATTTTTGATATTATCACGAAAATTCCATTCCCCACTCGAATTCTAAATAGGCTGATGTTGTATTAATCGATAAAACAGTGCGCATCTTCTACGTAGCAAAATTCATGTCCTATAGGAGTGCGATTGCACGGTTAATTGCATTATTGTGTTCTTCATATTCTTTAGTCTGGTATCTATCACCATTACTCCAATCCCACAACCACGAGGTGTGCGGGGAGAAGGTAGCTGTTTGACTCAAAAAACAAGGGGTCGTAGAATTGGTATTGGTTCATACTGCTCTAGTTTGACTCTTTTTTGATTGACTTGACCTACTCATTATGTAAATATATTAGCTGAAGCCTAATCACCAATAAGGGGAGCTGATGTACAATTTCTATAACATATCTATCACTGAAACGATGTCCTTCCTCAGATGTGTCATGACGTGAGCTTACCCCCTGCTGCTCACATATACTAATCCCTGCCAAATTATATCATTTTTAAAAACTGAAATACACATACAAATGACGTCAAGATTCACAGTCCGTACTAGAACAATAACGCGATGATATTGGCAATATATTAGTTTTAGTCTATCTGTGCCGGAACCGTCAATAACAGCTGCATTCTCGTAACAAAGTAACACATGGGACAGTTTTTACAGCGGAAATTAAAAATTCCCGAGGGATAAATACCGAGCGCGCTAAGCCGCCGGCAAGTTTAAACCCTAGCCAAACTATAAATAAATATTTGAGGCCGTTTTTATATTTGCAGTTTCGTGTTGACAAACAAAGTTTGTTAAAACTATGGTTGTTACCTCCAGATATTTGTAGTGGATTATGATCCAGAGGTGCGTGATGGCCTGTTGGTATCTGATCAGACGCGGCTGCTAACATTTTCACGGTGGTCACGGGTTCAAACCCCAGGGCGCACCTCTGATTTTTCAGAGTCAAGTGTGTATTGATATACAATCACCACTCATTATAACGGTGAAGGAAAACATCGTGTGGAAAGCCACATACCATAACGATTTAAAGTCTATGGTATGCAAAGTCCGTCAACCCGTACTAGACCAGCGTGGTGGACTATATGCCATATGGCCTAACACTCTCAATCGTATTTTCGATTGTATAGGAGGCCCGTGCCTTGCAGAGGGACGTATATGGGCCGATACAGTACAGTACAATACAGTATGATCTTCATATTCCAGTTTATTACGAATCAACCCTACACATGAAAGTCCCATTTGTAATTGAACCTTACTTATAAGTTAGCAATAGGTATACCTTTCTTACTATTTATTAGATTACTGTGCCTAAAAAATCTGCCCTATTTCTTGCTATAATCACGTCGGCCTGGATCTGGGATATTACCGTACCTAGTAGGGTTATTTTGTACATTCAAAAGGGTTCTAATTCAGTACATCGTCTTCAAAGATCTAATAATGTTACGTGTATTCAATTTAGATTCGATTGAAAAAACACCGGATTGGTTTTTTCCACTTTTTTGTATAAACATTTTTTATTTTTCAATATTGGTACGTCATGGTACAAAATACATCTAATGCATGTTCTTTTTTCTACATAGGTTGATGTAACAAGATTAATCCTATCATGACGTAGGCAAATCACATCCGGTCTACTACTGGTTGTAAAATTACAACGTTGTTATTCCAATAATTTTTAAACTGAAAATTTCACCTATTCGAAATTCTGTGACCTGGCATTCAATTCAAGGCTTTGTTTCTCATATATTTACCATCTCAAAATAAAATAGACATTTCTCTCCTACAGTATACAATGTGACAGAATTGTATAAGTATATCGTAGTACATTTTACTCATAATATTAAATGAATATCGCGTCCCGATTTCACGGTACAGTGAAGGCCAATAGCGAACGAAATTATGAATGGAAATATTTATGGCTCAGCGGCTCCGATCAGGTGAATGACTTGATGACAGCCAATATATCATATTTACATCATGAATAATGGAAGGTGACAGAGATTCTCTCGGAAATTCCTTTTTATGAAGGATACCAAAAGCTGTCACTGCATTGCGTAACGTTTTGATATTTTTTTTATATACTGGCTCGACAATTTACTAGAATACCTGATGTTAATTACCGTTAACAGTGCAATCCAAATTAAATAGCCCATGGATAGAGGTTGCCTTATTCCGGTTAACATAGTTATGCCACCCTGGTCGAAAGTAGCTGAACTCCAAAAACGAAATGCTATTTATAAATCTTATACGACCACCTACTAGAACGAGTAAATTCAAAATAATTGTGTATATAAAAAATATTTTATTTACACTGTAGATGTGCGATAAAACCATAAACAAGAACATCTTCGGCAACTAGTATATCCTTAGAAAATATTTTCAGAACGCCTGAGGATCTGGATATTGCGTTTCGTTGAGGCAATGATGATAAGAATAAATTTTAATTAATTAGGCAACTATCATTAACGTATTAGAAGTGCAAACAAAAAAACAATCCGCGGGTTCGATCCCCGCATCGAGACTAATGTTTGTGAGGCTCACAAGTATTTCTCTCGGGTCTGGGTGTTTGTGAGACCGAAAAGTCTCTCGTAGTATCTGATACCCACGACACAAGACTTAATTGATCTTTATGTGGGGTCAGGACTATGTATGTAACTGTTGGGTGGGTGTATTTATAATAAAGTAACCGATCGATGTGTGTATATGGAAGATATAAATGATAAAAACTAATATGTGTCCCTCCATAGGCCCATACACATATTAATGTAATAGAAACCAAAACAATGATTTTTATATATTTTTTTCTCTATTCGAGCGGTTGTGCGCGATGATCTCAGAAGTGGCTCAACAGATTTCTATGAAATTTAGCATGGAAGTAGCTGACACCCTGTATTAACACTTAGGCTACTTTTATTCCCGACAATGTTCCCATGGGATGAGGCAGGAATTCAGATATATTTGTTACTTTTTCATACACAAAAGGATTGGGGTAGGACTGCATTACATTCCTTGAGTGAGAATAAAACCGTACAGGGCGAGATGTAACGGGAAAATTATTAATATTATCCTTTCACTGTCTTTTTTAAATTAAGAGCCGTCCACGAAAACCCGCACAACCTGTCGGATCAAAATTACTTTGTAGTTCTTTAAAAATCTAATGTTTAAACGGTAAGACCGCCCATGATGCCTATGTATTTCTTTTTCTTTTATATAATATTTTTGTTAAACAATTACATTAAAATACAATTACAACATTATAAAAATGGAAGTTAAATCAATGCATATTAGGATATTAAGCACCTTGGTGCTTTAACGCCCAAATACTTTTAACCCTTATGGAAGCCGTTCCTAGCAGTGAAATGGTTTACATACCTATTATCCGTATACAAATATTAATTACATAGCTAATAAAACACATTTAGCCCGGCATCGTACTGTCGGCAATAAAATTAGTCCCCTTTCACGTGAAATTAAGCTCATACATATGAAGTGCCCTCTCAACTAAGTGCCTTTAATAAAAACTTCATAATGTCGCAATTTTCCCCTTGCAAACTTCCCGAGCTATTATTTCAGTCTGAAGTGCCAGTAGATGAACTATTTAGGAAAGGGTATGTCTTAATCTTAATTTTGTGCGGAGTTGCAAGTTTGTAACGAGTCGGCTAGACGAATGCATTCTGTAACACTGTAATGAAGTAATTGAATTTCAGAGGACCGTTCCACTTGAATTACCGGTGATTTTGCTGGAGATATTTTTACTGGGGGAAGGAGGGAATTAAGTAGGACTCATCATTGTATCTGCACAATTTTTTAAAATAGAAATTGCTGATTGGTTTAATAATGTAAATTCTTCTAAGTATGTACAATTCATTGATATAAATCTGTCATAAATAGTGCTAGTGTTTCTTACTATGAAATAAATAAATACACCCAACAGACACATACATAGTCCTGACCCAACATTTAGTGTTAGACACAGGTCTAATCTTGTGTCGTGGGTTTCAGGAGCTACGAGAGACTTTTCAATGTTAAAAACACCCACACTCGAAACGAATACTTGTGGTTAAAATATAAATGGATAAATTGTATGCAATGTTAAAATACTTTGAATGTTTATTTTTGTTTCTGTAATAGTAACAACGAGAATTATTTTACGTTATTATTTCGTAGATATCAAACTACACCGAAACTTTAATTAAAATAACGAAACATCACACGGACAATGCACAAAATATAGTAAACAAAAACAGTGTTATTTCGAGACATTAATGCATCAGGAGATTGCTTTGTCATCCAACAGCAAATGTTACGAATGTGCAATATCACTAATTAATAAAATTCCTTCATATGAATTGGTACATTACTCAATGCATATTTTGTTTACATGGAGGAATTTTCGTTCCAAATTAATTAACGTCCACGATTGTCATTCATTAGGCCTTCGATTTAATTGTACAATATTTTGTTTTAAATAATTTCAATAATTCGACTGCCTCGGTCCCTCGGTCCCTCTACGATATGATTGCAAAGCTGAGATTTCGGGTTCAATTACGATTTTTCGATTTTCTGTGAATCGGTAATAGAGTGTGTGATTTAGATTTTCTGAGAATAGGTAATAGACATTCGATCGAAACTAGTCATTCATACGACAAGCTGTATTTATGAAATATTCTAACTCTTAGGGGTGAAAGTGGCTACAATGTACAATCAATTATACGGATGAATATTTTAATAAATTGTCATCTAAACTCCACAATTCTAAATACGATGTCTCAATACCTTATGCACAATACATGAAGAAATATAATAAAAAAACCTGTATTAATCATGTTTTTATTATCGATCTATAACCTCCTTTAAATGTTTCAGAGCTTCATCCAAGGCAACGTAGACTTCTTGGGTGTTTGGCGCCCTCACCTCCAACGAGACAGTGGCACTCCTGACTTGGGACTTGTGCAGCATGCTCTGGGTTAATGGACAGAAGACGTCAGGGTTCATGGAGTCAGTCCTCGATTTGCCTGTCAAGTAACTCATAGGAACTCCTATGAGAAGAACTGATATGGCTCCGGCGAAAGGACAGTATGTGAAGGAGATCCGAAATAGTGATTGCAGTGGTTTTGATGGTAGTTGCGTTCTGAAACAAGAAAAGCAAAGGAAATTATTAGTGATTAAAATCTTTAACATAAATAGTAGAGCAAGTTTTCTTCACTTCCCTCTCTTACGAGGAGGACGGGTAGGTCATACGGACTTGCCGGCTCTTAAGGCCGTGCAGATTGTAGTTCTGAGCTATTTATGTGGTATGTCGACATGATCGAAAGGATAACCGTCATGTCTAAATGCGGTTAATAGTTTTCGAATACCTAACTTGCAACCGGGGCAACTCATAGAAGTTTTACTGTTTAGGCAATAAACAGTTTTGCTATCTTTAACCTGTTTAAACCCCTTTCAACTCTTAAAATCTTTTTAGCAGATTTATATTAAGAATAGTTTTACCTACTAGCAGTTGCATTAACTCAGTAAATATTACATTAAGTTCATGAAGCACCTAGTAAATACGACGCGCATTCAGTAGTTTTCAAACAGCCGTGATTTCATGAAAAAAAATCACCAAAGAAGAAAAGTCGTAAAACTGTACGGATCGGGTAATAGTAATATGGCGAAAGTTTTAATAAGGGAGGGGGGGAGGGGAATAAAAGTGAGCCGCGTCTCGATATCACCGAAGTTACGAACGAAGATTAAAACTTCGACCGGGAATCTCTAACCAAGTGTGAACTCATTTGTGGTCGTAATAAAAATGTTCCATGGTCGTAAAATCAAAGATATGGCCGGCTGTTCTCTCACGTAATTGAGTTCTAAACGATTTATGTTACTTTTACTGATCATGATTTTAAAGTTTGGCTTTATTATCGTTTAATGCTCTTGGAGTGGATTAAACAGCACTTCGATATTACAATTACAATGTTTGTAATACAGACTTGAACAAAATGCACGTATAAAAATGTTTTATTTTTCAATTTTTACTTTACTGAAAAGTATTCACAAAATTGATAGTCCATCACCACGCACTATAACGGTGAAAGAAAAAATCGTGTAGAAACCTGCATACCATAGCGATTTACAAGAATTTCTATGTAAAGTCCGCCAACCCGCAATAGGCCAAGGTGGTGGACTATACGGCCTAACCACTCTCAATCGTACTCTCGATCGTGCAGTAGGTCCGTGCCCTGTAGTGGGACGTATATGGGCTCAAACAATACATAAAAAATCACAAAATTAATTTTGACGTCAAGTTACCTATTTTTGCACAAAATCGTTAAACAATAAATAAATAAATACACCCAACAGTTACATACATAGTCCTGACCCGACACTAAGATCGAGTCTTGTGTCGTGGGTATCAGAAACAACGAGAGACTTTTCGGTCTCACAAACTGCTAGACCTGAAAAAAATACTTGAGGTTAACACAAATATTTGTTTCGGTGCGGGGATCGAACCCACGGCCTCTCGTTTCACAGCCGCCGACTAACCAACTGCGCCACGAAGGCTATTTAGAACTTTAAGATCAGCTAAAACTTGTACGAAGATAAAAATCACGAAGTTCGAACGAACCTGAACTTCAAATTTGCTTATTCCAAATCCAGCATTACTGGTGAAATGGGGTAAATCGGCACATTGTCTTGTACTCTTGTTAAATCAGTACAAGTTAACTAAACCCAGTTCAGTTGTAAACTGTGATCTGAGTGCTTATTACCAACTTGAGTACAATTAAGTCGACTTAGGTGCGCTTGAGGTGTCGATTGCATGTACTTTTAACATCGCATTGTTAGTTTGCGGTTTCAGTTAACTAATACATTGAAAACTGTTAGGATAACTGTTTGGTGCTAACAGGTGTAAATTGATTATTTTCATTGCCATGTACATAGACACTTTCTATGATATGTAAAGTCCGCCAACCCAGACTAGGCCAGCATGGTTGACTATATGGCCTAACCCTTCTTAAACGTATTCTCGATTGTAGAGGAGGCTTGTGCCCTACAAAGGGACATATATGAACCTATACAATATACATAGACGTTGTGATATTTTAAAACAATGGAGTTTAATAAAGCGAATTTGGAAAAGTGGGCTCCCAAAAGAGAACGGTGATCTTAATAAAAATTGAAAATAAATTGTTTGTAACGATATTGCAAGTAAAGATTTATTATTAGTTACTTTTAAAAAGATGATGTTATTGTCTTCACATATTATTGTTGGTTTCGTTATATAAATCATTTGTTAACAGACTTTTATATTTTTGCTATTATATTTTTTTTTATTTTGACACTTATTTTTTTGTATCATATTTTTCGGTGTTTACCACAAAATATTGATTTCAAACATAAAAATGTAATGCACAAGTCCACTGGCGTGGAATATCTCAATGGATCCAATAATCCATTGAGATATTATATAATAGTTGGTAAAATTATTAATATATATAATTCTACCAACAGATTTCGTTTTCATTCGTTTATTTTTGTAATATCGTGCGAATAAGCCATATGTTTTGTACATTTTGTGCTTCAGGCCACAACCCTTTATTTTACCAAGAAAGGTCTGAAATAAATTAATCCTTTAATATTTACAAATCGGAATTGTTACGGTCTAAAGCACTTTTCTTTTCAACTGGATTTAATAATAGACGTTGAATTATACCCTTTATAAACGATATGTATCTAATTCATAAAATAACATTTTTAAAGCTATTTATAGTTTTATTTTATTTTAATCCATGTTACTAAATTACCGAATTAAAAAAAATACATTCAATAAACTCGTCATATTTCGCATTATTGTAGATATAAGGATTATTTCAATGTATTAAATATAACGGAGTAGATATTAATAGCATCACATAGTCAAGAATGATATTGTATTCTGCATGCAACTGTTTTACTTTGTATTTTCTATTTCTTGTACGATGAATTTTACGTATAGGGGAGGTGAGGGGTATACCGCAAGAAAGGCAGTATGCTACCCCGCATGTTCGTCCCTTTGCTACCCTAGGGTCCTATGAGCGAACCGTGAAGAAGCCATTGAGCAGGCTTATTTATATCGAATAAGATAATTGTCTCTCGACAATATGTACTCTACCTGAACGGACTATAAATAATCACTAGATTTATAATCACTGTAGTATGCCATTGTAAGTCTCGGGATGATGAGCAATTATTCCAGAAATTAATTACGGAATAAATTAGATTCATAAATACTTACGCAGCGTTCGGCAAAGCGGTAGAAATATTGTCCAAAACGATGTGCGTGAAATTAGCTTTTCCGCATGCTGACGTAGCCAATGGCTTTCCCTGAAAGGTCAATGCTCCTCTCGCCAAAGAATTCTCCGCACCGATTAGAAGCCAACCACAGAGTATGAGACTCAGTACACACCCGCCCAAAGCCCCCTAAAAATATAGAATAAATTAAAATAATAATAATAAAAACAATATATATTTTTTTAAATAAATATAGCGCCATCTGTTGATGACTATGACAAACATTTAACGCCATCTGCATAACTTGCGTAGAAAAAAATTTCAATACTGCAGCTGGCGCATTACAAAAAGTATTAGTTTGCGATATACCTACTAGATGTCATTATGTTAAATAATGAATTTAAAGAATTTCTGCAGCTCACTAAAACAGCTTAAATAAAATAATTAAGTTGAAATATAGCTTACGGAGCAATTTGCCCTGGAAAAAACAATTCCCAATGTGAAGAGTCCTAGTAAAGTTCCGGCTGTGACGCCGGTTACTCCTGACGCTACGTGCTGCAAACGATCCAGTTCTTTCGCAAACCACACCACACATGCACAATAGCAGCCCACTAATACACATAGAACCTAAAAACAAATGAAATGTATACAATGTGGTAATATAACATTCTGATTAAAATTTTAACGCCAATAAACATCTTAATAATCAATTAAAATTGAACTAAACAAAACTTTAAAAGGCTTGGAAAAATGTATGACGACTACACTTAACTTTTTAAAACACGTTTCTGTTACTGAACGACGACACTTGCAATTCAGAGAGGAATAATAAGAAATATATACCTTCATAATTTTACAACACGCAATTTCATTAGTATTCTGCGGCATCCAGGGTCTTATAAACTCTTCGAACAGCACTCCAGCCACTGAGTTGATCAAACACGCGATACATCTGCAATAAGTTTACTGTATCTGTTAATTAATAATTAAATAATAATTAGGAATTTCAAATAACCATACGGTTTATCACTCACCCGGTAGTCGCGCTGAATATAGATATTATGAATATTCCACAAATACCAGGAAACATTGCTGCAAGAGTGTTTAAGAAGTGTGGGACTAACTGGAATGAAAAAAGGGAGACATCGACATTACGTCGCTGAATTCTATGCAAGACGTTTATGAGAAAGAGTCTTAGTATTATATCTCTGTTAGGTCTATTTGGTGCAACTGTTACCTTCATTTTTTCTCATAGCTAAACATCTTTAAAACAAGATTCGAACTTATTTTACTAGTGTTTTAATATATACATAAATAATTATTTATATAAATAATATTGTATTTACCTGTTCATGTTTCTTTATTTGTCCACTCAACAATGGATCGCAGCCAGCGAACCAGGCATAAAGAGCTAACCCAAGAAAGCAAGACAGCAGCTTCATCAAAATCACTCCAGCGCATGACATCACGAGACATAGCCTCGCTTTGCTAATAGTAGGTACTGCCAGGAGTTTCTGAAGAGTTGACTGGCTCAGGGCTATCTTCCACAACCAGTTGGTGCTTAGAGCGAGGGTCACGGCGAAGAATGATGTGTGGTGAGCCAGTTCTGGATCAGGGCTGAAATAAATGCTAACTTTAGTAAGTTTCATGCAGTCGTAGGAGACGATGAACAGATTCGTGAAGTGTTTATCATAAAGCAGTGATGCTTTCACCTATTTGGTTTCGCAAAGATTATCCTTTCATAAATGCCGTGTACACATGACTTGGTAAACACAAAATTATACTATTTAAACTTTTTTGCTTCGTTTCTTCCTGTCAAATTATTTTATCTATTCCCCAAAATATAAAATGAATTGGCGCGGAAGTTAAAGGTTTCCTACTTATAATACTTATTGATCCCCAATGTAAATCATATTACCTTTCGTTAAGCTATTAAATTTATTTTAAAATGAATTATACTTACTCGTATAAAACCAAACGTCCACCCAGACTGGCCAATTCCCACATTCTCTTGAAGCCCATTGGTAGGAGTGCTAATCCACTAGGCAGAGCTGTGCCCGCTAAAGCGAGGAATGACGTCAGAATTCCGATGCTCACAATAGCTCTTAATCCACCAACGGCAATAAAAGTTGCGCATGAGACGCATATCACTGCGGTGATACGCCCCGCCAGTTGATTTGTGACTGAAATTACAACTTGGTATTTTAGGTATTTGTCTTATAATCAAAAACTTCTAGTGGCCTATATGAATTCACGAAGAAGCGAGTAATAAGTTATATATGCCATTGTAAAAATTAAAATGTATCTTGTTTTTTAACATGAGTTTCTTATATTATGTTATTATTATCTACTGTCTGCCCTCCACTTACACTGTCCTGTTTATATATATATGTTACATCAGGATGAAGACTTGGCCCAAAATTGTACATAGGTACAGCCTTTGGCTTAGGTACAGCCCTTTCAAGAAATCTTTTAATTATAAGGAAGAATACAAATGAAGAATGAGAATCAAAACTAGTATCGCCCGGTTCACGGCCCATATTTATATTTTGTCACGAGACGCACGACGAAATTGTTTTAAATTCCTCACGTGTAGTTGTGTAACTTGCGATTAAGATAAAAATGAGTACGTTATTGACGTTCTTACAATTGCTTTGGTTATCGTCAGCTTAGCAACAGAATAGAAAAAGGTGGGTGAATAATTAATAATTTTACGAAAGGTGTATAAAATCAGATTGTAATTTTGAAGTGTTGGAAAGAGATGGAAATACACTGTTTTGGTTATAGAAGAGAGTAAAGCACGTGTTTACTCATTAGTTTCATTTGTATTGTTTACATAACATTTAACATTTTTACAGCCTCGATAAAAATATCATACTGTACTCGCTAAACATTGATTCCTTTTTTATAGAAGATATAGGAAAAACATAATAATAACGGTGAATGAATGACTCATTCCTTCACCATCGACACCATTCGACATCTCAAGATTTTAAATTTCAATAATGTTCTACGTTAAAAATCATTTAAAATTATTTGGCTCATCTAAAAGCCCACATGTTATAAATTTTGTATACTTTACAACAATAATTACATTGAACATTAGGAACTATTACAAGCAAGCACTCCATTATTTTGTACTGCGAAAATGAGTTGCAGCAAGATACAGTACCGCAATTTTAGCCTCTAAAGTATAATGTACATTTATCAGCAGGAAGGCAAGGCAGAAAATTAATGGCGCTGAAAATGTAGCCGTCTTATTATAATATAGAAGTTACTTGTCCTTTTTATTTGCAAAGAATTGACAGTAGCTCTACATAATCTACTGAGAAAAATCAGCGTGACTTCACATTGCGTAAGGAAACTTGACTCGTCAGAACATTGATAGGAATTTGTAATGAATTGACAACCTCCTACTTTTTTTGAAGTCGGTAAATGAATTGGTTCTAATGGGAGCAGATGCACTGAGAAAAATACATAAATTGACTTTGCTTAAGGAAACTTGGTCTTTCAGGATGATGGAGATTTGTAATAAAAAGAAAAATCTGGTTCATGAATTTTTGAACTGCCAATAGACAACGTTTAAGCACAGGTTATTGCAAACGATATTTAAACGAAAATTTGAAAATCACCTCAATTATTATAAGGTACTAGTCGCCATTGAAAAGTATATGTTTCTAACATTAATAATATCAATCAAATATCGATCTCAGTTTAACCGATTATAGAAAGAGAATGTATAACATTTTTTTATTTAGCCTGCAAAGAACAAATAGATGACGTTCATTAAGACCTGGCTTATCGTATTTGCTTTTGTTAATCTAGAAAAGGAAGTGATACTCACCTAATCTGAAAGCCATCAACGGGACATACGGCACAATTGGCAGCAACATAAGTTTACTCACAACAAATAATACAGCTGCTATAGTCCGAGTATGAGTCGAAAATCTTATTTCTAGGTATTCAAAACTCGATGATAGTTGTAGTTTATGGAAAACTGCAATGAAAAATAAAAACAATTGAGAACTATAATATTTAATAGATATAAAACTTTGACTAGTAATATTAGTTGATGATATATTTTAAACGTGTCTTAAATGCCCATAGCCAATGACAACATGCGATCATTAGATAAAAAATAATTACTTAAACAATAAAAATATTTAATCTTCGCGGTTTTAGTCTTTTGCCAGGTTGATTTAAATAACTAACGTACCTCTTAAATAAAAATCAAGGATCAATATCGATATAGGATATCGATTGAATAGTAAAAGTCGAATCATATTAGGATATAAACACTTTTCCTATAAAATTGATATCAGTAACAACTTTAAACAATTGATATAATTACGAGAATAAGAAAACCCTCATAAATATTTACCAGGTAAATAGATGACAGCTGTGAGGAAAGTGACAATGATAAGCGACAACGCCGATGCCCAGTATTGAGTGCCTCTCAGGTATATCTCTACGGGGACGCCGAGTAGCGTGATGCTTGTTAAGTGGCTGAAACAATAGTATAAAATGATGGACTGAGATACCTTAGTATTGAGTGATACGACCTTTGTATGTGGAGTGGACCGGCATGAAGCCCCATATACACGGGGAGAGTTTCTCGCGGCGGGAATCGTATCCGATTATCGCATGACATAACCGCCATTGATTATCGTTGTCTAACACATGCTTACACGATGCAACTTTTTTATATCCTTGCATTCATCGTATCTTCAAGACGAGAAACTCTCCCCGTGTAAATGGAGTTTTATTGTGTCAAATGTCCTGCCGTTCGATGTTCTATCTGATCAGCTTTGCGTTTACTATCAGGTGCAGTTCGGTAACTGCTGTGAGAGAATAAAAAAACAAGACTAATTAATTAGTAATTTTATTAATTAATAAATATTAATTAATTTATTTATTTACACTTTATTGCATACAAAAAAGCAAATACAATGAAAAATGCTGTACGTAAAAAGATAAAGGAACAAGTATAATGTAAAAGTGTATTCAGTATTGGGCATGTGAGCTGTGTAGCTTCAGACGTATTACGACTATCTTTCAGTAGAATATTATGACTTCTCATAGAACATATTGCTGGTATTGTCTTTACCGGAGATAATTTGAGATAAGTATGTTTAGTGTGTAAGAATATTTGCTCTCCAATGCAAATGACAACTGAAGATGTGGTGATAGATAGTGCAGTGTTTGCTTTAATGACACGTGAAATCGGAAATAATAGAACTTTAGATTTATTACAAAATATACTTAGTACGTAAAATCGATAGGTATATTTTAGAATCTCATAACTATGGACTGCTATGGGTTTGTGTTATTAATTATGGTGTCTCGTTAAATGTAGTTTGAAGTGAAATATTAATAAAGATGAACACGTAAAATTACATATAATTTTCTCTAACGTTTTATCTACCCCTATTGATGTCGATTGTAAATCAGTAATCTTGTAAGTTGCCATAATTGGACGGTGGACCGTTGAGTTCGATTTTTTTTGTGTCAAACTGAAAGCTGTAAAACTCCCCTTCCGGTACCCCGGAGGAGGCCGAAAGAGGTATGTCAGGAGGACTGGCCTACCAACCCGTCACACTTCGGATATTGCGACGAAGCCGGGCCTCTAACAAACACCTACTCTAGCATACTGACACCCCTCGGTAGCCATCAAGCGCATTTCGGGCGGTACTGGATATCTTAGGGTAAGGAGCGCCTCAATTCCATCTCAGTGATCGCCAGGCGCAGAACCAGGACGCAGGCTGGTCTCTCTCATTGGGGAACAAAATTGCTCTCCATTTATGTCTAGATCTAGACGCTGCTTTACGGTGTTATGGGCGTCCACGGCTGATGAAATCCTTCTACGAGTATAACTTATTATGTTGATATTTTAGGTATAGTTAATTGTTATTTTATATAACATCTTAATTTCAATCAACAAACTGTCACACTTTCAACTATCACTAGTTTGACCAGCGGGTCAACCAGCGTCAGTAGACTTGAATTTTTGCATTCGAACTCTGAACCCTTCACCACCTAAGTGTCTCTAGTGCAAATTCAGCAACAGGCTTTCTTAAACTCCGCTAAGAATTTATCTCTAAAATCAATCACTTTAGATTTTATAGCAGTTGCAATTTTTTAAACTTAACAATAAAAATCCACTTACCTCGCAACCAAAGCCAGCGTTACAGAAATGACTGACATATTTTTCCCGCCGAATAAAAATCCAGCCACAGTGTTGTATTTTCTATTGACCACATTATAATAAAATATTATTCCAATAATAAGACCTAAAATGATTCCGAATAAGCAATATTCAGCCACATTAAAATATATAGGAGATACAGAAATACTCGCGTTTCTCATTATTTTAACTGAAATTACGTGAAGGCGTGTAGCGAACGTTGAGTCTACTCACAAACAGTGCCCATATCAGTGTTCCTCCTCTAACAATAATATAAGAGATATAATAGATAAATGTGGATTTGTATTTAATCGTCCTGCAAATATAATGAGTAAAGAAACTATCAAACGCTCTTTGTTTGTCGGCAGTCGGCACGAGATGCCCGGTATTTGCTTAATTCTAGAGAGATATCCAAAAATTCAGCCTTTATCATTCAATTCATTGCATGAAACTATTTTAATTGTGCACACTTATTACGAGTATGCTTCTTGATACGGTAAGGGTACGTCACAAAGTCAGCGAGTTCTGACATTTATGTTGTGTACAAATCGTAATCCACTTGCAAATAATGTGTGAAAATACAATAAATTGTACCTAGAGAAATAAAACACGATGGTCATATTTTCTTTACAAAAACTAGCAGACAAATGTCTAGTTAGTGGTATAATTATCACATGATACAATTATTTGTATATTTTTTTTTCAACCATAATTTAGTACAGTAATTCAGCGTAACTTAATTTGTATTTTACGCCATCTATCTATTTTTATATTAACTAAATGGTCATGTGACTAATCATTTTTGTAAGTTCCTAGTTACGAATAGAGATGGCGCTGCGTTTAGCTCAAAGCTAACAATCGTAGTTTACTATTATTTTCATAGATGACGTTGTTAAGAATTTGACACGAGTATGCATAATATCTACATGGATGATACATTTTCTCAGTGCAATGGCCAACTTGGTATAAGAATGTTGAATCTAATTACTCGTAATATTTTTTTAAATTGGTTAAGTGCTACCGAAGATATTGAGTATTTACATTGGCATCTGTTGTCTCCCTCCCCCATACCCTTTTTGTATTACTGCTTTGAAGAGATCGCGATAAAAATCCTTGAGGAAAGGCTATGTTCAACAGTAAACTTTCTGATGCTTAAAAAAGTATGTACTTTTTGTATTGTTACTACATATATAATTTTCTATGTAAGTTCAATTATTTGGAAGCGTCTCATCTAATAGTCTTACAGTCTTACTGCTGCTTGTAAACAGTCTCACTAATTAAAACTTAGTGCACATTGTATCCAGACTGAAAGATGACAGATTCGTAATCGTTTTGAATCGTAGTCACATGCTGAGGAAACTTGAACCAGAAAGGAAAGAAAATCAAATTAAACAGATGTGATTCCGGTGTAAGTATACATAATTGCCAATTATTAAATAAATAAAGTAATAATTGTGGGTTTTTCTAAATTATGACAAGATTATAGAACATATAAAAACGTGCTTAAAAAAAGAATACTTCCTACCACCTATGACTACAGATAAAACAGTACAAAAGTTGTCCGTTATGATAAAGGATGGAATGAGTTAAATTATTATGGATGGCGGGCCGCTGTACATTAGAATATTGCCCGCTCACCCATGTCCCGGGAGGACGTAAATACAGGTTTCGGGTTTACGGCTATCACGGGATTAGTTCACATGGTGATTTTGAAGTGATACGGAAGGTCATATACTTAGAATTATCTTTTGATAAATATAAACATTGATATTGCTTGAATTCAACAAAAATATGGTTGACTGGTTCCATGTAACTTAAACCCAATGGTTCTGGAACTGATGTTCCTTTGAGCAAGTTTTGACTATTGTTATGAGGAGGGTGCCACCATTGTCTAACATAAAACTTACTTTTTTGTGGAGGTCATGTTCTACCATCGTATTTCACAATCGTCTCTATAATAGCGTACTAGATTTGAAATGCACTAACCCAAACCACATGCGTACAAAAGAGTTTCAAATCAGCGATGGGGCGATAAATTCATCCACATTCGAATACACAAATCATCTTATACAAAATATCGCACATATTTCTCGTCCAGAACATTAGGTGACACGGGGCCTCCCGAACAAACGGAAGTTTTGGGCGGCGGAGGGGCGAGGGGGTGCAGTGAGAAAACACAAGACAAGGACACCAATACGCATCTCTTCAAGAGAAAAAGAGACAGCGATAAAGAAAAATTAAATTATATTTCCCAATGGTGTCAGCCAGTTATTAAGTGGCCAGACGCCATTTTGAATTATTATATTTTTTTATTTCTTTTCCCCAGGTTTCCCTTTTGTACGAGGAATTCCTTTTATTTGGAATAGTTGCGGGACCGGATTGCAAATGGATTCAGTAAGACCGTGTTATAAATCAATGAAAGTATTTTTTCACGACGTATGTGAGATCATTAAATAAATAAAGGTTTATGTGTTGTTCGCTATTTTCAACTTACAGGTTGTTATTTTTCCATTTAATTAAACAAATGTGCAAAGTTATTCTATTTGGTTCTATTGTTTTGTAGTTGATAGTTATACTCTTATTATACATTGAAATTATGAAATTAAATTCAAGGCTGAACCTGAAAAAAATACATCCAACAGTCACAAATGACTGTAATAAGATTAAGATATCAAGTTTTGTGTCGTGAGTATTATCTACGATAAACGTTTCAGGCTTAGAACCATCAGGCCCGGAACAAATATTTATAGTGCAGGGATCGAACCTGCGTTCTCTCGTATTGTAACCTCGAAATCAGCAATTTCCATGATGCATTAAGTGCGAGACTGTAAGACAAAAGAAAAGTGTGTTCAATTACTGATATGTACTACACAAAATGGATGAAGGAATTTAAGAAAGTTTCAGGAAATCGTAGAAGTAGGCATCGTCTAACAGTTAACTTCGGAAATATTTGATGAAGACTATTTTCAGCAGCGGACTTTCCGAGGCTGAAGGTGACGATTCACAGTCAGTCGACTGTACATGTCTGTAAGTCTCTTAGACGTAGGTATTAAATAATTATTTTCTTCCGGAGCTAGAAAGGTTTTACAAAAAAAAAAAAAAATCGGACAATGTAATGAAAATTTCTCCTTAAATAAAAATAAAAAGTCATTTCAGAATAATCTTACCATTTAAAAAGAGCCGAGTAAAAATTTCGCAGCTTGTCAGACAAACAAAGGGTTTTTGCATTTCGCGACAACAAGAGAATTTTCCTGAGGTAAGAGTGGGGAACCTTTTAGTCCTTTGCATTTCTCCGCGGTCCAGCCGGGAATTACGAAAGGAACGGGAATAGGGAGGCGGAACAAAAGCCTCTCATCCGAGCCTCCGCGTGATTGCACTCTCGCAAGAATCCGGTTTAGTCCGGTTACATTAAATCTGATTTTACGTTTATATCTTTTGATTAAATATAAAAAGGTAGGTTTTAACTGCCATATTTTTTATCTTATATTTATGATAAAAAATATTATTAAGTGGAGGGTAGTTATTGTAGTAATCTTGTGTCATCTTGTTTGATTCATTGTTCGGTTTTTAATGTACGCTTGCAAAGACATTGCGCGTGCTCCATTGTTAGGCTAGAGTTCTTGACTAATTTCGATTGTTTTTTGTACAATATAGTGCAAGTGATAGTGAGTGGTACAAAGATGGCCGTTTCTATCACCGCCGTCCAGACACCGTCAAGAACAAGATTCCGGTGAGTGATATAGATGTAATATCCGATTATTATTTTCTATAGTTTGTTATTGTATTTACTGTTGTGTGCTCTATTTTAAAAAGCAGATTGCATGTACAGCTGCGTAAAAATATTAACAAATTTAACGAAAAATATTTAATTTTGATGTAAAGATATACTATACTAGGCTGTGTTATGTGTGTTGTGTACATTATAGAATCAAATAAATCAATATTAATAGTATTTATTTCCATTTACCATCTTGTGGATAAGCAATCTTTAAGTCAGTACTATCCAACTAGACATGATTTCGTGTTTTAGTTGATATTTTCGTTCAATAACTTATCCTAATTTTCGACTATTCCGGCAGATTTCCCAAAATTGTTCCCCCACAAAAACCTAATTTAGATTATCCCAAGCATCAATACCTTAAATCAATACAGCCCTTCTCAAGTTTTGCGCTTAGCAACACATTTAGCCACTCGTTTTTATTTATCAAGAAGAGTATTATAAAGTTAATATTGAAAGGATTGAATTGTTTCGTAAACAATTATTTTGTATAGGATTGTTGCATTTCAAAATAAAAAAATAATGTTTAAAATTAAATTACTATGTGAAAAGACCAACAACTAAACAAACTTTACCTCCATACCACTAGTGGCACAACGCATTCAATCCTGACAGGCCGACATAGAGGAAAAATGAAGAAAACATCATTATAATCATGAAAAAATATCTTAAGGGCCACGCGAAGGGCGATTCACCCAAGGAATGGCAGTTTAATCAGACGTTAAGGGTTGAAGCTTAAAATAATCTCGCAAGGAGTTACAGTGGGCCCCGGGCGTATGATAAACCGGCGATAACCGGATATGGGAACGAATGAATTGGTTGCTCGAAGCGACGTTTTTTGCGTGTATCTGTAGTTTTTTGGACGGCAATTTGTTGGTCGCTCGATATTTTATATGATTAACTGGCTTTACATTTATCATGTCACCGTTTAAAGAATGTTTTGAAAAGTTTTGAATACCTTGCCTCTACTGTCTCCATTGGTGTTGTGAGTAATGAGATCTAGAGATCCACGTTCTAGGTCTTCTCTTCAGCCTCAGAAAGTCTACTGCTGAACATAGGCCTCCCTCATGGATCGCCTCATATACCTGTTGGAAGCGGCCTGCATTCAGCGACTTCCTGCGACCTTAACCAGGTCGTCCGTCCTTTGAATATTTTATTTTTAATAATATTTTTTTAATTAAATAACTTATTAATCTTGTGAGCCAATATATCGCATGCGACATGATACCGCACACACCGAGAATACACCATTAACTTGCTCATTTAACAGGGACACGTTATCGAGGGATATGCTTTCTTTGGTTTAACGTTATGTTATTCCCGTTGCGAGTGTCATTAACATAAATTTTACGCTTCTCTCAGATAAGCTTGGACTTTTGCCCGGCCCTTCTATTAGAACCTATCCTTAGGCCGAATTTACGGGATATTATTACGTTACGAGAAAGTAACTCTATATATTAGTACTGTCGCTTATCATATACTAGACAGTTATATGGTAATGAATAAGACCTGTTTTCTTACAACTGTTGTTGGCATGAAAAATGTTATTGGACTTGTAATTATTTTTTATGTATGTAAGCTGACTTGTGAGAGAAAGGTTAGGCAGAGTTCCTGCTAATAGTTTTCCAAGCGTATTTTCAAAGGATGAGGTAGTGGCCGAGACTATGGCGGGGCACAAATCGTAAGGGTCAAGCCATAAAAAGGAACACCTTTGATTACTGCTAGACACTGTACTACGATTGTCTTTCCGCAATTTGACTGACTTGAAGACGGAATTTTGCATACTAATATTATGATAAAGCTACCATCTTCTATAATATATCTTTGAATACTAACCTAATTTGTGTATTTAGCCATGCCTAAACATAATGTGATGGATAATAAAAAATGAGAAAGTTATTTCTGTAAAATTCCATTATTAAAATGATAAAAAAATTCTCAGAATCAATATGCGACCTCTTTTTTTCAATATCAGAAAATTTCATTCAGTATGATTCTTTGAATTAGGAATCCTAATACCTCGTCTCCCGCACGCCTTCAAAAGTCGGGCGCGAATAGAAAAATGGCCACAGGCACACGACACTCGAATATATTACGTAATCGCACGATAGTAAAATGATGTATAGTAAATTTGTACAGCCGTAGCGCAGTTTTATTTCAAAGTAAATTACAAAAAACGTTTGAAATAAAAATCCAAAACAATAATGCTTTAGCATAGCATACGCTAGTTAGTGCAGGAACTAAATATGCCTAGATTGGTTTCACTTAATTTATTACAAAAATATTATAAGATTTTCCCGGAAATGTTAAAAGCTCTCAAAATTAATCAAGCTAGTTTATCTAGCAGGGGTTTTCCTGGTGATCAGACATTTGCACTCACTCGTATCAAAGGTTATTGGCTACGTGAAATGTGAATTACAGACAGATTTTGTTGTCCACAATTCAGTATCTGTAAATTGTGAGTTGAATAGAGTAATCAATAACATATACCAACTAGTAATATTTAACAAGTAGGAAAAGATTTTTTAAGTGCAAAATATATTAAGAATCACTATACATAAATGGGCAGCAGCGACCAAAGCTTAAGCCTACGCAACAATTCTATTTCTTGGAACATCAGATAAATTGACGGGATTAAATAGAAAAATGACGTAATATCGCAGTCACAGGTGGCGTACTTAAGCTGCGTTACTGCTTGCCCCTACACTGCACCTAGTTTGTATGTGAAATGTGGTACAGAATAAATGTGTTGGTTTTGCGACGCCTCCACCGAACTCTGATAAATAGCACACCCTAATATTTTGTTCTGAAAATCGCTAAATAAATTGAATTGGGGCCGGTGCGTACCGGTGTTAAGTTTCAATAAGCTTATGAGTTGTGGACGTGAGAGAATTTTAAAGCAGTCTACATTATTGGGATATAATAGTGTGTTCATTAGGCGATATTTTTTATATTGGCTTTTTCGTTTGCTCTCCTTTTTTCCCTTCCTTTCTCAAAGGTCGACAGTAAAACTGGGAATTTTGGTGTGTTTTGTTTGTTTACATAATATAATGATTTTCAGTCAGTCCAAAATGTAAATTAATGTTATTATCCGTCTTTAAGTAATGATATGAATTTAGTGACACCAATTTTTATATTGAAGTTCATGCATCTGTGTCAGCCCATATACGAACCACTGCAGAACACAGGCCTCCTGTAAATCGAGAGTACGATTGAGAGAGGTTAATGCAAGCTACAACATAATCTCTCTTTTAACATAGTCTACCTTACAGGTGGATGGGCTTAATGAATGACATAATTAAGATTGCAGGACGTCGCCGGATACATGCATTTTCCAATGCGTCAACGTGTAAATCCTATGACGAGGCCTTCATATTATGTTTCGCAGTGATCCTCTCGAGGGTGTTGATTATGATGATAAACATATTTTGATATATATTAAAAATAATATGGACTAAAATAAGGATACATACAAAAACTGTTTCTGTATCATAAACTAATTGAATTCACCTGCCTAAATTAGCAACCACATACCCATAGTACCTACAATATATTTGTACCATTAAAGAGGTCGTGAAAGATAACACAAGCACATCCCACTTGCGTATAAAACAATAGTGAATACATACTACTCGCTCCACCTTTTAGTGTCAAAAATGTGAGAAGAATATGGGTAAACAAATCCTCCAATTTCCATCACATTTATTCGAGGCGTAGTGACGTCACCGCCCCCCTCCCCGCGACCTGATAGAAAGGAACGTGTAATTTCTTTTGTGGCTGTTGCGGTGTAACTACAAGACGTATTTGTATGAAGAAATGTCTATATTTCAGTTGATTTATAGGGCACTTTAAAAGCATAGTTTGTATTTGATTTTTTTAACGAAACGTGGCATACATTTGTCACTTCCCTTTGTAATATAAGTCTGACAAGAACTATTGAGTTGTAAGGTATCTTTTCTACTGCATTATTAATGGAACCGTAACTTTATGCTCACTACAGCCTCCGTGGCCTAGTCGGTTAGACGCCGGCTGTGAAACGAGAGGATGAGGGTTCGATCCCTGTACCGAGACACATGTTTGTTTGAACAAGTACTAAAGTCCTGATACTCACGACCCAAGACACGATGCTAGTGAGGGGGAGAGGACGGTGTATGTGATTTCTATGTGACTGTTGGGTGTATTTATTTATTTCATTTATTTACTACCACAGTATTTGTAACTGAATCGTTTACAAGTTCATATGAAATCTGTTGCAACATCAGGCTGTCAAAAATATTCTTGGCTTTTAGATTGGTCTGTTTTTAGGTTTGAGTCTTTTAGTGAAGCGTGAAGAAGATAATCAAATACAATCGTTATCTTAAAAACATTCCGGTACCACCATTATGAACATTTGTGTAGTCGCTTTGACGTAATCTATCTCAACCAGTGCAAATATGCTAAACATAGGCCTCTCCTAACATTTTTTTAAAAGAAATGAAATTACTTGTATCTAATGACTTTTTAGACTGCTCATTTCTTAACTTATCAAAATATAAAAATTCAAGACATCATAACTCTATCACCCACAAATCTTGAAACAGCGAGCGAAGCATGATTTCGTACATGAACAGTGACGTAGTGTGAACCGACACACCCTATTGGCCGCGACGCGTCGTGGTGATAGCAAATTTTTGTCAACACTACATAGGGTTGCGTGAGCCAATTCCCAATAATGTCATTAAAGCACCTACTCCGCCATTGATACCGCTAGAGATGAAAATGTAAATGGAGCTTTGACACGTCAGGGCTGATTCCAATGAGAATTCCTATTCGATTTTGAATGATTTTATGCGATAAGCAGACGTTTCTCCCATTCTTCTTTATACTTTCACGGTACTTCACATTTTAAAGGGTTAAGTTAGGCCCATCCATCAGCCAAAGGAAGTCCACTGCTGAACTTAGGCCTCTCCCAATGATTTCCACAGTGACCTGTTGGAGGCAGCCTGCATCCAGCGACGTCCCGCGACCTTTACCAGGTCGTCTGACCACCTAGTGGGTGGACGTCCTACGCTAAGTTAGGTAAGCTTGAGGAATAAAATCATTTATAGAAGATGAGATGTCTGATTTAAGTTTAATGCTTAAAATAATTTTGAGCATTACAATAATGATTTAAGCACCAAAATGTATTTATCTGCTGAGTCTTCTTAAATATTCTTAAAATCAGTTGTAATAGTAAATAAACTTATTGAATATTGATGTAAATCTTCTCGCTTTTTTTTTTCTCTGGTTAAAGGCCCAAGATTTTTGATAGGAGGACTACATAGCAACTACAATCTACATGGTAATGTATCACAGAAAGATACAATTTGCTGATCTGCAAGTAACTGGACATACATAGGGTAAAAACATAATTACGACAAATTTTCCTCTATCGTGAACAAAGCTAAGCTATCTGACCGGATCGGCTACCATCAGACAATCAACGAAATTTATTGCACGCGTAGCTTTCGAAAGTCGATTGCAGATCTTACGCTAGAGTCTTCAACCTTCCTCTAGACAACTCGTCATCCGGTATGCTAGTATGCTCTCAATCACAATTGCACTTAATTTCCTATTTATGAGTATAAAATGGCTATGACGATGAACTGTTATATGACCAATTCACCCGCATCCACGTCTAGTCGAATTCGGATTTAAACTAAAAGAATATAAACATTAAACTGTAAGTGCGTGGTGGCCTGTTGGTAACGGACCAGACGCGGCTGCCTACATGTTCACGATGGTCGCGGGTTCAAATCCCAGGGCACACCTCTGACTTTTCGGAGTCATGTGTGAATTGATAGTCAATCACCACGCACTATAACGGTGAAGGAAAACATCGTGAGGAAACCTGCATACCATAGCGATTTGTATAAATATCTATGGTATGTAAAAGTCCGCCAACCCGCACTAGGCCAGCGTGGTGGACTATATGGCCTAACCATTCTCAATCGTACTCTCGATTGTAGAGTAGGCCCATGCCCTGCAGTGGGTCGTATATGGGCTGATACAACAAATACAATATAAATATACATACTTACGTCCGTATCTTCCACCTCCCTCGAAGCGGGCGATATTTCAAAAGCGTTTCATTTTGTTTAGACAGTGTCACATACGTTTTACATTCCGGACTCGCGTCCAATATCCTGCTCGTCGATATTTATTTAACATATCATATCAGCATTAGCTTGATATATAGGCGCTGATCCTACGACTGGGCACGGGTTGGTCTCATGATTTATGTTTACATTATCGCCGTGCAAAGAAATGAGTTGGCTCATTCCAACTATTCCGCGCCTTCGATGTACATATGTCTGTTATTTTGAATTGGTGATTTTGATATTTGTTTTGATTACATTTTCAGTCATATTACGTCGCAGTCTGGCGATACCTACATATGTCTTTAGTGTGTAGGTACAAAATTAAAAAAGAGTACTTTGAGTGACAAAACACCCAAACAAACAACAATTAATATTGTTACGAAAACGTGTCTCAGTGCAAGGATTGAAATCGTGATTTTTCGTTTCACTGCTAGTTTCTCGTCTATTGCTCCCACAGATTGCTCCACGGAACATGTCAAAGTTATTTTCACCATACAAATAATCTTATTAAATTATTGTATTGTACTTTCAGATAAGTTTTCTTCACAATAAGTTATTTATTTGTAGTAGGGTGAGTAAGGTATATAAAAAAAACGTATTTATTGATAAAAAATACAAAACAATAAAGTAAATTAACTCAAGAATTAGAATGTAACTCTTTTTTGTGTTATTTAATCATATTTAGAAATGCAAGGACATTAATCATAAACACACATCAATTAATAAACATAACTACATTTTAATTACATAGGTACATACATAAACGTCACGCCATATATCGCCTCAATTGTTCCGTCCTACGATGTGATAGGGGGTGAGCCTATCGCCATATCGGGCACATATTCCTGACTCCGGTCTGATAATGAATAGAAAAATCCAATATCACTTAGCCCGACCTCGGATTCGAACCCGAGTCCTCAGCTTTATAATTATACCGTAATGTCAGCGAGGCAATCGTCTTCTTGATTACATACCGTAACTCATGTACAATTCATTCCACATGACCTACATAATCCACCAAAACTATCAACGCCCAAAATAAACGTTCGCACACATATCGCGACGAATTTTCTAATCGTGTCCGCGCGGGATGGGAAAACATCATATTTCACCGGGACCCCGTTCTCCCCCCGGGGGAGGTCGGGGCACAAGGGGAGGCGGGGGTAGGAGATGAGTTTTTTACGCATTATTGCTACACACGGAACCAAATTGTTCACATATACGATGTTAATAAATTTTGATTTCGATTATTTGTGACGGGTTTCGTTTACAGTTTGATTAGGTTGGGAGGAAATTAAATTACAATTAGGTTGAATGAAGCTTGATAAGTAATATAAATTGACTGTTTTTGGTAACAGTATTTATGGGGAATTATGTGAGCATTTTAAATATTAATGCTAATATAATGTATGACTGGAAATAATTTCAAAATCGAATAAGAGTAAGGAAAGTGCAATACAATTTAAAACATGAAAAGGTAAGACAGGTTTTTTATATAAATCACTGACTAATTGAGATATACAATCATAATTACACAAAGCTGCTCGGACCAAGATTGGATCTTAACCCGCGTTCCTGAGCTGCTTACTCACAAATATAAGATTAAAATGAAGGATAAACCGCTTGCTAATTTGTTAGATTAAACTATAAAAACCATTTCACATCTAAGGACTGTGAAAATTAAATGTCAAGAAACATCTAATCATTTTTCAATTATCTCCACTATGTTATGTATTGAAGAAACTTAATGAAATTCTCTTAAACAGAGATCCCGCAGATCTGTTTACATTTAATTTCTCAGCGAATAAAATGTAACTGCCAATAAAAAAACCTAGAATCGCAACAAATGACTAGAATGTTTGAAGTTTGTTAGATACTGGTACATAGTTGTTTGACGTGGTAAATGTTAACAAACAAATTGGAAATAGTCCACGAGATAGCTGCGTTTCTAATACCCAACTTCATTTCAGAGGCACGAGCCACTGATCGAACGAAAACATTGTTGAGAGTCTACTGTGCTGAATTAGAGATTCTGGAAACGGTATACTTGAATTGAAATTGATTTTTTACGAAATGACCAAAATCGATGAGTAGGTTTCAGTGCAAAATTATTTAAACAGTTTCAAATTTAATTCTATTGGTGTAAATAAAAGTGTAGTATGTAAGTCAGATAACCTGGTAAAGGTCGTACGACGTCGCTGGATGCAGGCTGCCAACAGGTCACTGTGGAAATCATTGGGAGAGGCCTATGTTCAGCAGTGGACTTCTTTTGGCTGACGGATTGGACTGATTGGAAATAAAAGTGAAGGAAAACATCGTGAGGAAACCTGCATACCGTAGCAATTTTAAAGAATATCTATGGTATGTAAAGTACGCCAACCCGCACTAGGCCAGCGTCGTGGACTTTATAGCCTAAGTCCTCTCAATCGTACTCTCGATTGTATAGGAGGCCCGTGCCCTGCAGTGGGACGTATATGGGCTGATATATATAGATAGATGGGAATAACTGTTCTACGGTCAACGAGGTACACAATTAATTAAAAAAAATAAACAAAGATGTGAAGTTTAGTGACAACAATAAAGAATAATTTCAATTCCTTGACTGACTTTGCATATTTGATGAATTAATCACGCTCTATACTTGGAAATGGATCAGATTAGGAAAACATTTTAGAAGAAGAAAGTAAAAGAGATACATTTTTGTTTATTAAAATTATTTGGGACTGAATTACGAATATCGAATTGTCTATACATTTGTAATATTTGTAAATCAATTTTCTACTAACCGTTTTCAGCTCAGGATAAGTGACTGCTAAATAATATCTCTAGGCATATCCAGGGTAAATATGTGTCGTAACAACATGCAGGCTGGAAGGTGTGTTTTTATTAATAAAGCGCTTATGCCCGCGCTTCCTATGTGAAAGCTTTTAAGCGCTTCAGCGCTGCGAGTATCGTTTAAAGTGTCATGTATATTGAACAAGTTGCTTTAATAATCTTTATCACTTGGTTATTGGATGTTGGCTTATAGCCTATAATAGAGTTTATTCAAATTAAAGAAGAGTCTATCTTTGGTTTTTATTATGACGTTTATTGATTGGTACGATTTTTTAGCGTAAAAAAATCGGATAGTATCATTTGAATGTTTTTTATTACATAATGAAATAGAGCTTGTTCCTCATTAGCTTACATTATTTAAATTCTATTATACTAATGCCAAATATCGACAAGAGAAATATAATGTTTTATGGAAGGCATATACGAGTACTATATAGGCTGTATCATTATTACCACTCACATGATGTCCACTAGTGGTCGTAAACATTTTCCAAACTTGCTCAATCACCTGTTGAAAGGAACCTGCGTGTACATATTATATACTTACTTTAATTACACTATTAATTACAATTATTTATGTAATTCAAGATAAATAAGCAGAGGAGACTCATAGTGCTGAGTTGACACCACAACACCAAACGAATCGTTTTAGCCTTTAAGAAACACTAAACTCATTTTTTTCTGCTTCAACAACCTCTATGGTAAAATTATCGCAATAATTTTATTTATAACGTGTCAGTTTCTGACAAGTATTATCATGATGTAAATGAGCGCCACTCATCACGTGTCGTGGTCATCTCTAATTCCTTTGTTAACAAGCGTAATACGCTATGGGAAGCCCGTGTACAAACACCTACTTTGATATTAGTCTGGGACGTTCACCCGAGAATTATTGGATGTGGCATATATTGGGGGTCGTTCTCAGTTGGGGACTTTGTTATTTGATCATTGTGTAACTATAGTTATGTTTTGAGGAAAAAGTAGCACTATGACGTACTTTGTTATGCAAAATCTAAACTTTATTGAATCTAGATCGCAGAAATTACGGCAGTAAAAAATCATTTATTAGTTTTTTTCCACTATCGTTCTTCAGAAATTCAATTACGACTTGTTGGTACCGGCTTGCATTCATATACCTCCTAGAAATGGTTGTGATATTTTTTTAAATTCTAATATCTGTATGTTCAACCATTACTCATCTCGTGTCATTGGTAAATCATAATCACAATCGTGTCTATTAAACTTTATGAATTTTCTACTTTTAAAAGAATCTTACTCCTTGGAAGAAATGCTCTCCTGAATGGTGAGCTACTAAATAATGTACCATATCCAATGTTCTATATTCACTCGCGTAGAGCGTAAAGGGGGGTGTCCACTGTCCAGCGCGACGTTGATGTATCATGTCGGATCAGCGGGCGGGCGAGCGCTTCTGTCCACCACCTAATCTCCATACATTATACTGGATATTGTTCAAATAAATGGTACTTGAGACTTAAGTTTTGACAGCGATGGGGATATAGGCTGTGTTCACACGTTTGTAAAGCGGAAGTATTTTTGGAATCGTATTTTGGGAAGGGCTATTTCGGCTTTTGTTGTTGTGACGGTTATTTTTAAAAATACATGTGTACTTTTTGTTGATAAATTGTGCATGGATGTTTTGAGATATTTTTTACAGAAGTAAATTAAGTGGAGATAATGAGTGTTAAAATTAAAACAGGAAAATCTTTAAATAGTTTTTAGATAAGATTGATTTTTTTAATGGAAATTTTTTAAATTTATCAATGATTGTTTGACAAAAATATCGGGGATAGTTTGTGTCAACAATTTTAAATTAGTGTCATCTAGTGACACAAGGTGACACTAACAATGCAACTAGAAAATAACATACGAAAGTAATTCATGTCTTCATCACATTCTTGTCAGCAGATTACTCGTGCATATGACAGAATTTATAACAGACAAAAAGTATCAAATTTTAGTTTATTAAAGATTAATAATAATTTCCCGTTCTCAATATCCAGATGAATTTGAAGGCAAATTACTTGTGAAACTACGATGGGTAGTAGGTCAGGTCGAACAATGGTAGTGAGACACAAATAACAAGCGACAGCGGAGCGGGCCGCGGGGGGAGGGGGGCGGAACGTATGGAGATTAATTTGCGCCACTCGACGCTACCCCCACTGACCGGGCCGGTCGGCCAGCCTCCCTCCACGAGATCTTAGGGTGGACAGTCTTGGAAATATCGTTAATATTAGCCGTAGTTTTACTTATAAAATTCGCAAAAGGGTTTAGTGTTATAACGATTCTGTCGTTTCAATAAAAACATAGAAAATAGCAAATCATGTTTCTTCATCTACAACATGCATACGGTATTGGTACATCGCGTCGACTAATTTAAGGTTGATGGATCAGCCAGACCAAAGAAATCAGGTTTTAGAGGAACTTATAAAGCAACAGTTTAGTTGTTGTGTTACTGTATATCATCAGCGATATCCTGATCTAAAGAGCTGACAACAGGCATACAATTTTTCATATGCTATGGCTTTTTAGAGACGTTGATCAGTTTTTGACAGATGAATCACTCGTCCACCATTTTCGTGCTATAAAAGTAACCCTATTACCAATAGAACCAGATTAAATTTCATTTTATGCAATTCATTTTAGTGCACTCAACGAATCATGCCTTCGAAGAATGTTTGTGTTAGGATAATCAATATGGTCAAAATGCAATATATTAACATGAAAATATACTTATGGCTTTTGGCAACATTAGCTCCGAAGAGTACCTTTCAAAAAGTTAGAAAAATAAATGAATAAGAATTTAAAAAATCTTATATTTTTCAGTCATATCCATAATATTGCGATGGTAGGTTAACAAACGAATAACCCATCCCTCGCTACCCTTGTAGTCGCCTTGCTAGGTATATAAGGTAAGGAACGGAGTAATTTACTACGACCGACATTATTTGAGCTATACTTTATTTAAATTTTAATATTCTGAGTGAAATTTGTGTCTTTGTTCCATTGTAGGTACGGGTAGTTGGCCTTTAGCTGGGTGATTAGTTAACTACGTAGTTTATAAAAAAATATCTTCTAGTCAAGTATAATTATGAAACTGTTGTGTAACTGAACCGAAATGGCCTCGTAAAGGATCAAAATTTGAAAGTAAACTTGTTTAATTGTAGAATATTCTTTACAAATTGAAACTTGATTATAATATTTTTATTGGGGTAGAGATTCATATTCGCTGAGAGAGTTTCAGTACAAAAGTGTAAATTTAGCCGTAAAGAGTGACGCAGGGTCTTGCATTCTTAGATGAGTCCTAGAACATTTCAAGAATATCAGGGTAATTGAGTCGACTAGTGAAATATACTCTCCTTCTGCCAGGTACCAGGTAGCATTCTATTTGGCCAGCACTGTATTTACTATTTACCAAGTATTTCAGCCTCATTGCCATGCCAGTAAAAATATGTAAAAAACGTCAAAAACACATTTTCGTAAAATTAAACACTTCCAAAACAAACTTCAAGTATCAAATCCGTCGCTTCACAGTAAAAGTCTGAGTGTCGAAGATAAGGCAGGCCGGGCGAACTATTAACAACTACGTCTGCTGAATATGAAGCCAGCACAACCGCCAGTAGAGGCCATTTAATGAATATTTGATCCTATTGCAACTGGTCGCATGCGGGCCCGACGCATTCGAATCAATTGTAACTATGTTCTGACAGAATGGTCAGGAATTCGAATTTGGAACGCTGCGAGCTCTTTAATGGGCATTTATTTTTAATGGCAACCCACAATGTGCCAGTAGCTGAGGCATTTTTTTACTTTTTTATTATTGTTTTGCTTTTGACCTGCTTTTGTTCAGAGTGATTTTATATACGGCTTTTATTGAATGACTGAATTAATTAAATTGATTTGATGGAATATGGATTTAATTTTGGCTTACTTTGCAACCTTTAAAGCATTTTATACTGCAAACCTTCTTTTTTGAAGATTTTTAAGGCTTTGAATTGGCGGGAATGGAGCGTTACATCTGGAATTTATTCCATTAATCTTATAAATACTATTGTCAGTTAACTTTTATACTAATGACCTAAAATAATTTGGCTAGGCAGGTACAATAAAAAGCAGTTTGAACTCAGACAAAATAAATAATAGCTTATCAAAGAACATATTTATTTATTTATTTATTTATTTATACTCTTTATTGTACTCTCAAGTTACATAAAAAAATAAATAAAGAAACAATATTAAACTAGTACAATGGGCGGCCATATCGCATTGAGCGATTTCTTCCTGGCAACCTTAAAACAAAACATACTAAAACATCATAAAAAATCCATTTAACAAAAGCTCCACAATAATGGGCGAGATATGTAAAAAAATAAATTATTTTACGCAGCAACTAACGTAACAGAATTTACATCATTACCAAGAATACCTTCAAAGCCTGACCTATTTGAAGCGAATTACTCGCCCTAATCCAATATTTGTTCGGCAGAAAAAAATATATTCGCCCCAATTAGCGTACGGCCGGGTTCTAAGAGAAAAAAAAACGAAATTGCTACGTAAAAAGTCGTAACTCAATTACGCCGATGAACCGCCTGTCGCAATAAGGCGTTCGTTAGCAGCGCTGAGACTAAAGTTGGAGCATGCGCCGTGACCCGAGGTCGATAATGAGGGAGACCTCTCGCTCTGGAGCCTCAACATCACACATCCTCACAATTTACCGTTTACGTATTTACATACGCTCCCCACATATGCATATTCACCCTATTACACTGTGACGTATATGTCCGTCGCACACACGCGCACGCACACATGCAAAGCATACGTGTATGCGTTTGGATCTCGGAATTTGTTTAACGCGAGTAATGGCGTTCTTACATTGACATTAGTTTCTCTAAAGAAAATTTATGCGAGTTGAATGTTTACTTGAATAAGGGGTTAAGTTTATGTAAGGGACATTGTTGTAACTTTAACGTTTGTTGCTTGCGATGCTTGTTTATGTGATATATTGTGATCTATTGACTAGTTATTGGAGATTGATCGCATTTTGTGTCGTGTGTCGTCATGCGGAAATTCCAAATATGAAGTAAATTCTTTTACATCTAGTACTAATTGAGTACTCTGTTCAATGTGTTATTATGTACAGACTAGCATAAACAAACCTATTGTTTCATCCAGTTCGCATTAATTAAATATTCAAATATAGAATAACATATTTTTGTTTGTTTTTAATATTGCAATTGGTCAGTAAAATAACAAGAATGATATTTAAAACAATTCGTACGTAGCGGTAACTACATAGTTCATTGAGCTTTATCCACGTTTCTTTAGATAATAAAAAAATAAATTTATTTTAGCTCATGCAGCGCTGAACAACGCGGAACAGTGCTGATCACCGCTGTTATTATGAGTAATAATACGAATGAAAAAAAAACAACTCCTACTCGTTTTACGTTTGTTTGTCATGAAAGCCGAAGAGATTCGGAACACTGAATTGATGCGTAGGAGTCTTCACGCAAGTCTAGTGTCTTCTTAGGACAAAAGCTTTATGAGTAAAGTTACTTTTAAGGATGTTTTTTCAGTTCTTTTTGTCTTGAATACTACTACTAATTACCAAATTGAACATACGGATTCGATTAATTGTTGTCGAATTATAAACATCGCGGAAACTATAAAAAATCCTTGTTGACTAAAGAACCCTAAAAAGTCAAATTTTAATCATAGGTATGTACATTATTCCTTGTATCCAGGAAGTCCATTAAAATAGGTCTTCCCTAAGGATGCCGACAGCGACCTGTTATAACCGGCCTGCATCGAGCGAATTCCTGCATCTATGTAGCTTCGTCTCTTCGCGTTCCGTATTTATCCTTTGTTGCATTTTGGTGTGATAAACAGTCATTGTTTCATTATAAAAATATAGAAAAAATATATATTTGTTAATGCCAAATAGGTTTAATATTGGAAAAACTTGGTTTTGTATTCGTAATCCATATTGCAATTTATTCGATTAAAATATTTCTGACGCGAAGGTAGAGTCTTGTGTCAAGATTTTCTTTATTGAGGTTTAAGTATTTAAGTAACAAAATTAATAAATTTGCAGGTTTTAGAATTTTAGAATCCGGCCGGATAGATACCATCGTAAACGATGGTAGAACCACCAGAATACCGCCCACATAAATGTATCGTTTTGGATTGAGCTTGTGTAACCAATTTTTCTACTACTAGCATAATTACCTCTACTTATCAGAGATTATTGTCTGCTCTATAATATGGCTCTCTTTATACTCTATCATCAGGTATATTATTAGTTATAAAAAACATCAAGCACTGATTAGTTACCTAAATAGTATACCCGTAGTGTACTTGAGATGTGAACTGTAAGGTTATAAAGTCCTGGGTGTTCTTTTGGAGGTCCCAGTATTGTCCTGACGGTAATCACAGAGGGTTTCTTGGTTAGTAGAAATCCGACATACCTCGCTTACCATCGTCAAGAAAAACAGTGATCTAAGGAGCTTTTTCATGTGAAAAAAGTTCTTTATCCCGGTTTACAGATTGCTTTATGTAAGTTTCACTACGAAAATAACGTTAATTTATAAGCTGAGTGTCTTATACTTCTTAATAATATGGTGTTAAGCCTACGTAAATCTGACACAAGCAATGAAAAAAAAAAGTCTTATATGTTTAGTGACGTCATAGATTAATCATTATAAACTTGTAATTAATTATACCATTATATTCATCATACCATTCAGTTTTGTTTAATTAAAACCGAACTACGTTTCACCTTCAGACGTGGAACATAACCATAACTCCACCGTCTTCGGTAACCAATATAATTAAAATCACGACTGTCCCGCGGTCCACTCGCCCTGGAAGAAAGTGCCCCCCGCCCATCCCACTGCCCCCACCGGGGGGTCGGGGCCCGCCGGGGTGGTAGGCGATTCACATTAATATTCCCCACTTTTATCTCTATATGCAAACTGGCAGGCAGAAGTTGGTCCGTTCATTGTGACCGTTGATTCTTTCTTGCCGAGTTGAATGATTGTGCTGTACCAATGGTTCTTGCTATGAAAGTTCCCTTTTTTACTCTCGTCTAGATTTCTTTGAATACTTTGGTATAATTTTCCCGGTTCTATAGAGTTTTTTGTCTGGTTTCATATTCGAAGTGCTTTTGTTTGCGCAGTTGGGTTTTTAATTATGTCGTCGCGTTATAGTTGCTCAAGATTATTTATTCAAATTAATAAAGTATTTTAAATGAAAATTTATTTCTATCTGCCAGTGTAATAATAATATTCATTTAGTAGCGATAAGGCCTGAGTAAAAGAGGCATAATGTAAACTTGCATCCTTTGCTGCGGAATCAATATTTTTCTGTTAGGTTGAACGATTAAAATTCAATTATAATTATGAAAAGAAAATTATGGACCCAAAACAAAATACATAATGTAAGAAAACAATTTATTTTCCCATCTTTGATGTTAAATTGCTTTTATGTCGCCAGTAACCCAATTCAACACAACTCAGTATAATCTACGAGTACGTAAAGTTTACTCACAATTACACAAAGTACAGTCGAATGAATAAAACGTAGCGCAACACAAATATAATCGGCGGTTGTTACCAAACGACAAAGTTCTTAGAACATTTTTTTAATTAAATCACCATGAGAATTTCCGTTTGAATATAGAATAATGGCGTTAAATACAAAATCTCATTGGTCATCTTGGCGGGAGGAAGCCCTCACGGTTCTAATTACAAATAATCAAGCATTCCCATTGGTGGATTCATCCCCCCCAGCTGTTTGTTCTCGGAGGGTGGGCGTGGCGTTTCTCGCTCACTCTTTTAATTAGTGTAAGGAGTAAATTGCTCGAGAGAGAGCACTAGTTCTCGGACGCCATCTCTTATTGGATGCTGGAACTAGCGGGATGGGGAGAAAGGGGGTATAGTGTTACGTAGTTAACATAAGGAAAACACGTACGTACCGGCTTTGTGAGGGAAATGGGTTGATGTGTCCACACGACGCTTATATCGCTTGTTAGAATTGTACATTATAGTAGGAAACGGAAAATTATGTCTCAAATTAGCAGAGACTTAGTTTATTTAGTGTTAAGATTCCGTCTGTTATCAACCATATAACAACAGGCTTAATATTGTCCTAGAAAAATCAAAATTTGTGATATAACAATTAATTAACAATTTTTATCACCCGGTTGGCGTACTGGCTTAGAAGTTGGCTTTCTGCACGAAATATTTCGAATTTGACCTCAGTGGGAACAAATTGTAACCTAACATGCGATTAATTTATTTAGACTCTTTGTAATTACCCACTGTACACCAACAATCTTTTAAAATAAAAAATACTTTACTTAAATTAATTGGCATTACTAATAAAAATCCTTTGTTTAACAGTGTAGCATTAAAAGCACCTCTGTATCATCGACGCCCGTTTGGTTTTTTATTGCATCCCTCCCCCACCTCCCCCCGCGTCCCGTCTCCACGACGCAGCATTTCCAAGCCATTTAATATTAATGTGCATTTTCGTGGAGAGATTCGTATAAAGCCCCAGTCTACGATACAATACTGGGGGGAAGGGTGCCTAGGATGGACACTTGTGTACAATTTTGATTGTGCTTATTTATTTTTAGTAAAATAATTACATTGGACGATTTATGAACACAATAACGATGTAATAGACTTCTAATTAGACTACAGAGATGAATTACCTTTGACTATTTTAAATTGCACGTATTTATACTGTTCATTATAAAATAATGTTATGAGTCAGAGTAGATGATACATACATAAGCTCATGCGTTTTTCCCAAAAGGGGTAGGCAGAGGTTTTCCTGGTAGTAACCAGGACACCCACGATTCGCCGTGGCGGTTCCGTCCCACGATATGATACGGGTGAGCCTAAAATCCAATATCACTTTGCCCGACCCGGGATTCGAACCCAAGACTTCACCTTTTAATCATAACTTAGTACGACTACGCCACCGAGGCAGTCGATAAGTAGATAAGAGTATTGAAAAACAAAATCCAAAAGTTTTCTAAGTCCACCAATCCATATTGCTGATCATTGGCGACTCTACCACTAAGAGTCAGTTCATAGACCACGTTGTTCAAGTTTAGGACTGGGCTGGTGGATTTTACATATCGCTGAAAATGTTCTAATGATATTTTTGGTACGCTGTTTTCCTCATAATTTTACTCCATTACAGTTAAAGTGTATAGTAATCGGCTATATAATACCTTGGTATCTTAATCTCCGATCACTGTGATGAGTCTTAGAGACCAGTTCGTTATCATGACCACCTATATGGCCCTACCTAATGTTTAAATAAATAAATACACCCAACACTCATACCCATACTCTTGCCCATGCTATATTACATTTGTGTATTAGTTGTACAAGAAATGCAAAATTATTTTTGTTTGGTTTTTGGAAATTTTTTGCAAACATTTGTATAACTGTTAACGGACCTAAATAAAAAATAAAAATAAAATGTAAATATTGTGTCATAGAAACAGAAAACAGGTTTAAAACAAATATTCGCGGGCCGTACGAATATTGTTCTTGGCGTGGACGTCGAATCCGCGCGTCTCGTTTCACCGACAATTCTCAACCGACAGCGCCACGCTTTAAAATAATTACGTCACAGTCGCCCACAATTGTGTACACTTGCCATATCAGACCATCTCCCCTGCTATGCAGAGTTGCAGAGACGGCAGCCGGCCTTACACTGGATTTATTACTCGTAGTTAAAAGTAGTTCCTGAGGCCAACAGTACTTCCAAACAGCCATTTCCAATAGATAAAGCTTCGCGGCAGATTCCAAATACATTAGGCTGTGACGCCTTCGATAACTGAAGGGGTGATCCGTGACGTATTGCTGTGGATGGGTTACCTTGATTTTGTATGACGGAGATTTTAGAGGAATTGTAAATTTATTAGTAACGTTTCCGTACTTTTGTATTGACTTGATATTGTATTAAAATGTTGTTTAAAGGTAGTTTTTTGAGCGTATATTTAGTTAATGTTATATTTCTGAATATTATTCATTGGTGTTGTGGTATCAGCCCATATATGTCCCACTGCTGGGCACGTGCCTACTACACAATCGAGAGAATCGATTTAGAGTGGTTAGGGCATATAGTCAAGCACGCTGGTCAAGTGCGGGATGGCAGACTTACATACCGTATAAATTCTTTAAAATTGCTACGGTCAGGTTTCCTCGCGATGTTTTCCTTCACCTTTAAAGTGCGTGGTGATTAACTATCAATAGTCACATAACTCCGAAAAGTCAGAGGTGTGCCCTGGGATTTGAACCCGCGACCACTGTTATTAGTATTATTTAAATTATAAATGATTCATTGGTGTTATTAGAATTATTTAAATTATAAATATATTAGACTGTATGTTTCTGATTTAAACAAATCAAAATCTATTGATTAATGAGGGAGTCATCGGGTAACTGGTGTGCAGTGACTGAAATGCAAAACAAGCACTTTATCCTACCAGTATGTATGAAAACAAAATAAGTCACATTAGCCCCGATTTATGCTTAGGTAAATTTTAGTTTCACCGTAATTTCATGCAGAATATTTTATGTCTTTATAGTTCTTCCATTTTAAGTTGTTTGTGTCTACGCGAAAATTTGTTTTCCATTTTACTTACCTTGCCTTTTCAATTTCCATTTTATTAAGAACTCGCACTTACCATTAGGTCCGGAGTAGTCATTTTACTTTGCTTATGTAAAGATTATTTACTGTTCAGTTTTTAAATAAATTTTCTGAAGAATATTTTCTTCTTCCCAGTCGTGTTCTTCATTACTGAAGATCGTGTCCTTGAAAGGCTTCGTCGCTCTGTGTTTCAAATCAATCCAATTGTTTTAAAGAATATAAGTTATTATAATTCGTTTAATTAAATTTTAGCTTATAGATAAAATAATAGCATATTATAATTATTGTTGGTTTCAGAACTAAAATTTTCACATAAAAAGTTTAGCAATTTTGGGTAAAATTATCACTATTCATAATAATTCATACATAAAAAACTATTATTTAAAAATTACTATTCTTAAAATAACTAAAAACGAATAAATAAAAAAATAATTTAAATAATTTGTCCAGTAACCGCGTACTATGTCGCCAAGCCTTTTTGGTTATAAGGGTGAGACTATTAAAAATTCCACAGAAGCGTTGTATCGCGGTGTATTTTTTGGGCACTGATCCAACTCCTCCAGAGTGCATGACACGTTTATTAGAAAATCTACGTAAATTCCTGTGAGATTATGAAATTTTTAACGTATTTTAGGTCTATAGTTCTTGTGATCATCTTCAATTACGCGGAGTCAAAGTTATGTGGTTTTAAATGAGTGTGGTAATTTTAAAACTGGCTGATTAACAGAACTCTTTGGGTAAGTCTGTATTTGTGTAAGTTTTTGGTTTAAAAAGTCTCAAATGAGTTGCTTAGATTGAATATTGCCCCCGGCATTACCTTAACACATCTTTGGATGTGAACATTTGATTGTTTTTTTTTTGTGACATTGAAAAACAGCGCTGTGGGTACAGCATAGGTTGTACTGAAACATTTAGCTGACTGCAGGGTCTATTGTTGGCGCAGTCATAATTATTTTAAGTGTTTTTTTTATGTACAATGCTCCTTTTTTTGTCCGACAATAAATTATTTCTTTTTTTATTTCTTTATTATTGCAACATTTTCCTTTAAGTAAGATCTGTGTGTCTTATAAACGGAGGCGTGATTTTATGCACATTTCAACGAAAACACATATCCTAATCAATGTAAATTAGATGATAAAACTCCCATTGGAACATGGCGACTCGTTCCCGAATCCTAATGCGTATTTAACAAATGGTCCAGGATTTATACGGCACCGACGTGATTATTCGCACCTACACCATAAATTACCTGCGTTTGGACCAAAAGGGATTTTATTCTTCAGATTTATAATGGAAACGGCACTTGAAACCTTGGATTACTGATATTTAGCTTATTAACTTACGTATATTTTGCTTTTATTAATTCAGAAGGGTATGTAAACATTATGTTGCTAGTTCCTTCTTTTGTTGAACCCTCTGATTTTACACCTGTATGGTGGAGATGCAGCACGATTTTTATTCATATCAGCAATTCGTCTTATTATTTGTTAAAAAAAACTGCTCAACTTGAGAAATCAAATCCAGTAGTATTAGGTTTTGCTGTTTTACGTGATTGACCATACGAGTATGTCCCCTCTCAATCGTACTCTCGATTTTATAGAAGGCTCATGCCCTGCAGTGGGACGTATATGGGCTGATACAAATACAGATACGTTATTGGTAAGGTGATATTAACTTCATTCTTTGTGAGTTTTAGATATTACTTACTGAAGATTTGTATGGAAATTTGGCAATGTTATCTTGAATTTAAATAAGACTTATATGCATTAAAATGACTATAAAATACCAATAATAACTGTGAATTAATTTTGAAGATGACACCTTGAATTGCGAACAAGAAATAAGGTAGTCCTACGCCAAACTTATTTTATTACTTAACTGTTCTCGAGAAATAACTACGAACAATTTTTAAATATAAATTACAACATATTAATAAAGGACATCAAAAAACTCGGCGGTAGCAACCGTGTCGGGAAAGCGTGATGTTTTAACAAATTACATCGTTACTGTACATTAATATTTTTGTTGTTGTTGCGTCCGTTCGCGTGTCCAGAAGCGTATATAAAATAATATTTATGTTGTACACGCGGTTACTACAAATTTAAGGTATAAACACATGTGTAGTGTTAGTTGACGGATGATTGCAATTTTAAACGCTTTAATTTACAACCACGACAAAGTAACTTCAATGGAATATCGAGTATACTAGTCGACATAAAAATACCGACCGAATCCGAAACATACATACATATATAATCATCACGCCTTTTTCCTAGTAGGGGTAGGCAGAGGTGCAATCAGGATACGCACGTTTTACCGCATGTGTTCCGTCCCATGATGTGATAGCGAGCGAGCCTATCGCCATATCGAGCACAAATTCTATGATATTCGATAAAGAATAGAAAAATCCAAAATCACTTTATCCGATCCGGGATTCGAACCCGAGACCTCGGCTATGTAATCATAATTACAGTATAAGTAGTAAGAACAACTACGCCACCGAGGCAGTTGAATCCGAAACGCGAAACATTTGTGAGGGTCAATAACATGCAATGTTTTCGATTATCAAGTACTATCGGGTTCATAGACAATTTAATACCTGCGATATCCTTGCCTTAATGAGCAACAGTCCTTTTCCAGGGACCTTTTGGACTCGGAACATCAAAAACAATGAAAACAAAACAATGAAGAATGCAATTGTCTAGAGCCATGTCTATACGAGTCAGACCCGCAGTCTCGCGTCGTCCAACCAAATGCGCCACCAAGTCTATTATATTTTTTAATTACACAGCGCCTTCGACTGTCAACGAATAAGTGAGTACCCCATTTCTACGCAGTGGCATGTGGTTAAGTGACAGAATTTTATTGCTTCCTGTCGCTACTGTTCATTTTACTTTAGTGTTATTAATACTGCTGAGGAATTTTGATGATTTTTAATAACTACCGCGGTTAACGATCAACCGGCTCACTTGATTCAAAGTTGTCATCAAGTTTTATTATTGTCATTATTATGACCATACGTTGATGTAAAACTCGACATAGAAGTACACAGACTGCTTGTCGCCTTTCAGGTTTACTCTGTATTACGGTTTCGAATATCGTAGTTGTGGGGATAGACGACATATGAGCGTCTTTCGCTGTTACTGTTTTTGGGTTACCCTGCACTATACAGTACTGTATCAGCCCAGAGACGCCGCACTGCAGGGCACGATCCTTCTCTACAATAGAGAGTACGATTGAGAGTGGTTAAGCCATATAGTCCACCACGCTAGCCTAATGCGGGTTGGCGGACTTTACATACCATAGAAATTCTTGCAAATCGCTATGGTATGCAGGTTTCCTCACGATGTTTTCCTTCGCCGTTATAGTGCGTGGTGATTGACTATTAATACACACATGACTACGAAAAGTCAGAGGTGTGCTCTGGGATTTTAACCCGCGACCACCGTGAACATGTTTGCAGCCGCGTCTGGTCCGTTAACCAACAGGCCATCACGCACTGCACTATACACTACTTCATTATAGTCAGTCACCAAAAGGAACCTCTCAATTTATATTTCACGTTAATTACGTGGCAGATGGTACCTCCCTGATCGAACCAACTCACTTTTATCGTACATTTCGCCTAGAAATCACTAAATAATATAGGTGAAAATCCTGAATTTTATGATGTAGTTGATAGATTACTTTTTGGGAACCTTTCGTTCAGAATCAAACTTTATGTACCCAGGATGTCCTCTATTCTCAGCTACATAAACCACATGAAGCAATTTTACTAGACTCAAAAAAATCGTAATACAATGCGTGCCCGTCACGGTGGCGTGACTACGTAATTTATAATGCCGAGTGTTAATTGCAGCAATGAATAGTTAACATTAGTTGAATGTTGTTATCGTTGGATCGATTCGCTTATGTTAAATGCCGTTTATGGTAATTAGAGGATGTTCGCTCCAATGGCTTTCGATGGGTTTGGATATTTGGGACGGAATTTTTATTTCTCAGCGGTAATAAATTCCTTGAAAAGTGAATATTCCGATAAATTCATCGCATATTTATCTTTGTCTAGATATTTTTTACTTTTGGGTAGAGATAAATGGATTGCAGTTTGTCTCAATGTAGGTGAAAGTATCCGGTAATGAACACCTACGAGTCTACAGGAATGGTGGGTGTATTGCTGATGTTTAAAGAATTAGTACCTTACCTTTCTCTTAAAGATCCCACGTGATGTATGTTTAGAAATACCGAGAAACCTTCTATTATTCTGCTCCTTTGGATCTAATCATGAAAGAAGCATTCTCTCTCTCTCTCTGTCTCTCTCTCTCTTCAGCCACAGGAAGTCCACTGCTGAAAATAGGCCTCCCTCAAATACGGACGACCTGGTTGGGGTTGCAGGAAGTCGCTGGATGCCGGCCACTTCCAACAGGTCAATGTGGAGATCCATGGGGGACGCCTATGAAAGAAGCATTGAATTATATTATTTATACCATAATTATAAAACCATAGGGACACTTAAAAACAAATATTTTTTAATAAAGGAACTATAAAGGTAGAGTCATGACACCGAGTGTATGTCTTTTGCAACTGTGATTTTTTATAATCCAACAATCCAGCTTTATTTGTCCAGTTTTAGACTTTACTCAACATATTTTTGAATACAAAATTTACGTGATATTTTTAACCGTAGTAAGGGACGCGGAAGGATTTGAGTTTTCCTTAGCACCGGCAGCTTTTGAACCTAATTCAAACTCAGATCATTGTAATAAATAAGTACCACAAAATCAACAGAAAGTTCTCCTAAACCAACAGTTGAACAATATTTTTAATTGATTAAAAGTCTATAGATATAATACACCTACTTCTAAGCACACATCTCTATATGATAAAAACCTAAAATAAAATATTTAAATGATAAACAAATAATCAGCTGTTGAAAGCATTAACTGCAGATGGTTATCTATGCAAGTTCTAGTTAAATACGGCCATTACACGCCAATTAACCGCGTTGTAATGAGATGCACCCTGTTAATCGTTAACTGTTAAAGCTTTCTTGTTATCTGTTTGGACTATGAATATATTATAGTCATTTCACACGCGATTACCTATGTTAGTTTATTTTGATATTTTAAACATTTAGGTCAAAAAAGTAACCCAAATGCTTCTGTAATATAAAAAAATATTGAATGAGAAATAAGGGCTAAGTAAAGAGAAAAACGATGGTAGAGTCGATCCCAGGTTTAACTGTAGTAGTTGACCATTTTATCAAGTGGGTAAGAAGACAGTATTAACACCAGATGGAATACTACCCTTGGGACATATTCGAGGACGGTACACCTATCAAAAATAAATGCAAACATAGTACGATCTAGTAGTAGCAACCATATACGTACTTTAGTGTATATGATGATAAATCACAGAAAAAGAAATTTTGGAAATAAAACACAAAACCTCGCGCCACTAAAGTATCAATATTGACGAAACTGCACACGTTTTATTACAAACCGACGATTAATAGTTGACAGGAAGACATCGGCTCGAATAAATATCTCATTAGGCCAAGATTTATTATTTAAACAGTCACGAAACTAAAAAAAGTTCGGAGGAAAAAAGGTTTGATAATTACTTGTCAACATGCGATTGTCTATGGAGCTCAGTTGGTTAATTTGCTTTTTTTATTTGCCGCAATATATCATTCTGTTAATGACGCCTAAATGAAGAGTTATCACGAACGATACGACCGTTTTGTTTGCTTGTTTATGTAATAAATACGATGGTTGCGACTGTAGGACAATAAAATAAGTCTAGATTTGAGGAATGCAATAGTTAGAGCCGCGTATAAATCATAATTTAATTGTCTTATCAATACAGACATCTACAAAGTCGGTTCGGGAAATTAAATGTTCCGCTGAAACTTCTTCACAAGAATTTGAAGTTAGAATTGATGTCTACCAAACCCATTAGGCTAGTGGGGTAGAAGGTTTGCTTCAAATTTTGATGGCAGGAGGTCAAATAATCCTAAACTTATACGCAAATCACTCCACAACACAGCTGATGAAGTCATGTTACGCTGACCCCATATAATTAATGTGTGATAGCGGCAGAAAAAGAAGACGAGCACAAGATCCACGCTAATTATGATTTAATGATATAACGGTGAACGAAAATATCGTGAGGAAACCTGCATACCATAGCGTTTTGTATAAATTTCTATGGTATGTAAAAGTCCGCCGACCCACACTTGGCCAGCGTGGTGGACTACATGGCCTAACCACTCTCAACCGTACTCTCGATTGTAGAGGAGGCCCATGCCCTGCAGTGGGACGTATATGGGCTGATAAAGTATATGTTTTGTGGATAATTGTCCTATTTTAATAGAGAAACTCAAAATGTTCATAGAATTTCCCTACCCGGAACTAGAGCTAAACTCAAGAGCCCAATAATTGTCGATTCATCTTAGTTCGTACGTTGAGAGGAACTGCGTTTCAATACGTGCATACCATCGAAGGGGACGTTTTGAAGGGACGGTGCAAACATTAATGATCAAATAAATCGATTTCAAGAACGTTGTGTATTTTTCACACAGTTTTCGCTCTTTCGTAGTTAAAGATTTTGCAAAATTATTATGGGGTGTAAAAATAACACAAGGAAACGTTATTATTATTATTTTATTTGGTTCACAAAACTGATGTACAATTAACAAAAATAAAACAATATTTCACTTAATACTACGTCTTAGCCTAATAGGCATCTACTTGGAGTGAACCCGGCATGCCTAGGAAAGATTTCAGCGTGGTGCTGTGTACGAGTATCTTGGATTCATCAGTCGAATTACTTTATGTAATTTTGATTACATAAGTAATATTCGTATGAAGCAGAGGAATGACGTCACCAATATATATAAAACATATTGCATTTATAACAGAGATATGTGAAAGTACAACATGATAATACGATGAATATGATAATTACGGGATTTTGTGTTTGAAAGCAACAGTCGACGACTCTACATAATGAATTTGTCGAATCCGTTTACGTCCACGAATTTGAATATAAGAAGTACCCAATACGTTGATTTACAAAGCAATACTCCTTCAAACGTAAACAGAATTGAGTTGAACAGCTGTTTATTGATACGTGATGACAAATAAAAAAGCCATTAAAAATTCAAAGATGACGGAGATAAGCAAATACTCAGCGAGCCAGGCGACATTCGTTGAGCATAAAAGTTTTAAGGAATCGCTAAACACCTCAATAATTTATCGGAGACTTGACCCCGCTTCATTTACATTAAACAAATTGTTAATTTTTTGATAGCTATCATCCGGAACAGATGGCCGGAATCGGATGTGAGTAATGCAACTTATTTTTGACTCTATTACGGTTTGACAAGGTTTGTTTTTGGATTGCAATGCGTGGGGCTCTCAAAAGTGTTTTTATATTTACGCGGTAATAATTGTGGAAGGTAAGCATGGCATGTGCCACGTTATGGGACAGGTTGACCACATGTGGTGCAATCTGCTAGGTATTTTATCGTTTACGGATTATAATTTTAAAAGTATCGTTTATCTTAATGAAATTTGTTTTGGGTCCGATGACGTTGCTAAGCTGCCATGAGTTACAGCGAGCTTAGTGTTAATGGTATCAAATTAATACGATATATTATAGAAATGAACTATGAGGGTTCTATTTATGGAGAAAGTGTTTAGAATTAGATTAGATTATTCAAATTTTGTTTTATATCAGGAATTATTTCGAAAAGGTTTTTTTTATCTTTTGTAATGCCAGGTATATCTACTATACTTTATCATAGTTTTGGTGAACTTTTCTTTTCTAATAAAACGTAATCGTGTGTGTGATTCATGTCTACAAATACAAATGCCCGGATCAGTTAGTAAAGTAAGTCAGTTAATGCATGAGCATTGTGACATACAGTAACATATAGTATGGCTTCTTTTAAACCAATTCTTTGTCGAATGCCTGCAGTATACTTTGTATCGACTCCGTCTCGTGTTTACTTACTGCGCTCTATATTTACACTAAAATTTAACAAATTTCGTGTAAACATCGTTTAGGGTTTTCAGGAATTTATTAAAAATGAAAATGCTAATTTCCCTCATAAACAATGGCAATGTGTACACAGTCCCATGTGCGGCAGACTAAAGTGCGACATTTATTCGCACACGCCATTACCGAGCACAGAAAGTGCCATTAACATAAAACGAACCAAAAGAGAAAGTACTTTCAAACTCAATATCAAAATCTTTTGTGTGGCAAATCTACTCGGAGCCCTCGGCTGGCGGCCATCCGTTAACACATTGATTATACATCAAGGAAAATAAAAAGGAAATAGCGCCGCGAAAAAAGCCGCCCGTAACGCAACGATTTCAATCAGACAAAACGTTTTGCGTTTTTATGGTGGCGCGGCATCGGCGACTATCTCGTTCCGAAACAGATTATTTCTCATTTGATTTATGGCGGCTGAATCTTCCAACGATATTATGTTTTGGTCATCCATTCGATTCCTATTTGAATGCTGAGCGCCGAATGGGGTGGTATGAGACGGGGGTGGCACTCGTACTATATTAATCTCAAATCCATTTGTTGTAATATGCACGCGATAATGTGTGCTGCGGATGAGTGTTTAAGGTCGGTTTTAGTGTCGTTGCGGGCACGAGTTAGGACGCTTCGCCGATCACCGGCCGATAGAGGTGAGAGATGAAACAGTAGCGTCGCATTCATTTCGCCGATGTGTATTTCCGTCCCGCTCGCACGCCCTGCGGGAGACTGTGGCCCTAGTATGTATCAGATTTGGGTTTTATCGTTTTATTGCTTATTCTTTTTAGATTTTCAGCAGCGAGGGCATATCATTTTGTTTTTAATGCGAGACATAAATAACCACGCAACCAGCCAGTAACTTCAAGTAATGGCGCATTTAGGAAAATGTGCGGAAGTTGGGAACTATTTGTTATGTTGTAATAACGCACGTACGAAATTTGAATTTTGTGGTAATTCGCCCGTTCAATTAGTGTTGGTGGTCTGCCAAGTTTTTGCGGTAATAAGTAGATGGAAAAATATGCGGTTATTACAATAGGCGATGAAAGAGTTTAAGTCTTCAATGCTGTAAGTCTGCCGCGGAAAATACTCCATCATAGATTAACTTTTTAACAAATTGCCGCTCAATTTCGGTAAAGTGATTTTAAAGAGCAGAGGGGTGATTTGCTTGAGTAAGTATTTTGCAAGGAAATATTTTGTCGTCGGTTCGCCGCATCTGGCGTAGGTCCAGTCGCTTGATGACAGCTTATGAATATTTTTGGCAAAATTCGTTGCCTTTCCATTGGATGGAAATTTCTTTATTTAACTTTTCGTTCCAAATTATTTATATTTGCATGTTGCTTTGAACGTTTTGTTGCTGATATTGTTTTTTAATTTATTTTCACGACACAATTTAGTAACTTAGTTAAGTAATTTAGTTACTTATGCGCTCATTTAAGTATTACTTGTATTAAGTACTTTACATTTTTAAGTTTATTACATTATGTTTATACGAAATTGTAATGAGATAATTATTAATGTTAACTTGATTATTTCTAGTGGTTATAAAACACATTTCGTTATGTACCAATAAGAAAATCGTATAAAAAATTAAAAGCCTTGTTGTATGCATCAACTACATAGTTAACTTTTATACCGAAATCTTTTATATTACTAAATAACGAAGCGACTGCCAAAATAAATATAATGTATTTTATGCATTATTAGTAGAAAAATGTCCCGTCATATTTCAGATACGATTTTGTCTATTGGACCCGTTGATTTATTCAACACACTATTATTCACATAGCTAGACTTAATAATTTTAAAGCAATTTCCGATGAGGAATTTCAGCGATAAATCTTAAAGCGTAACCTGTGTCTCACCTCAAGCGCGTTTGCGTTCACTAAACTCGCAACTACCCAGTAATAGATGTCGCTCACTAAGCTATTTGAACTTCGAACTACACTTGGATCCCCGTCATGTGTTTTCGCCCCTCGCCGCATGGGGCGCCACGATCGCCCATTGTTTCCAACCCACGAGTCCGATAACGCATAAATTCAGCTGGATTTTCGAATCTTTTGTTTTATCTCAGTAACATATGGACACTGCGAAGTGAGTCCGTATGATGTCCACTTGTTTGTTTTGCCTTTATTAATGAAATATGTCGCTGCATAACCGCGGCTTATTTTATTTTAGTTACCATTCGTTATCACGACTTTATCTGTAGTAGAGATGCATCGAAATGTAAATTATGATGGTATTGTTCGGAACAATAGGAACGAATAATTTTTGCTTCGGGTAATAAATTTTATATTAACAAACGTTGTTCTTCAAAAGATTCGAGCTGTCATCGGAACTCTCATTTCGTTTTTAATTTTGAAGGGTGTCGTTAATCCATCGATATTAGGGGTACTGCAAACATCTTGGAGATTTCCTTGAATGCCTTTCAAGTAGCGAGGGTAGCAACTAATGAACCGGTAAAATTTTCCGTTCCTTATAAAGGAAAATTCGTCGCTCCAAATCATCTACGGCTCTTAGAACTCTATAATTTAAAGGAGTTGGAGAAAAATATAAACGAATGGAAGTCTTTAAAAACAAATTTGGTGGCAATGAATAGGAGATTTTGTGAAAATGAATTTCGGCTTTAAATTACTATATTTACATTCGAAAAGTTGAATTAAAATAGACTAACTTTTCGGTTTTCGATTCATTAATAATTAGTACACCATATTTATCTGAAAAGTAAAGTAATTAAAATATCTAGGAATATACAATTCATATTCCCATAAAAATTGGGTAATGTTAAAACACTTGTTTATTAACGACACAAAATAATTGCTTTAAAAATATTTAAGTAAATTAACAAAATATAAAATCCACACATATTTAAAATCCATGAATTTTAAACATCAAGCGTCCTAAATAAAATAATCACAATTCACCGTGAAATTAGTGAGGCAGATTAAATTCATTAAAATCCTAACTAATATCCAGCTCAGTCATGTGTCACGCGCCCCATTGTCAACCCTTCGTTGACCACGCCGGTCCGAGGCGCCCACTGTGCCAAATTCAAATGAAAGCAATAATTGACGCTGCCCATTTAGACCCCGGGGCATGATCGTGTTAAGGACGGGGCGGCGAAATAGCGTGGAGTAAACTAGGTTTAAAAAAAATGAAACGAGGAAATTGTTTGATATTGTTAGTATTTCAGATGATGGTTGATGGAGGAAGATATTTTGTGAATACTATTCTGTTGAGAGGAAATTAATTATTATTACTTTAAAAAAATAGATAACTAAGTTGAAATAATAACAGCTTTTGTTATACCTCACTAACAGCTGTAGCGATGTCATATTAATTAATTTTTATTCATTAAACATAACAGTATAAATTAAAACTGGGCCGGGAAACTGTAAAGGTTTAAACAACAGTGTATCATTTGAGGCATTGACACGGAAGAAGAAGAACATCACACATTAACGCATTAAAATAAGAAAGGCGCAATATTAGTTTAAAGCGATAAAAAAACTAATAATATTCATAGACCAAAAAAATGAACCAGCCCCCGATTCTGATAGCAATTCTCAACAGTAATTAAGCTTGGAAAAATATTAAAACACGTCCTCAAAATCTGTTCCACGCCGCCCCTTGCACTAACAAGCTGGGGTGACATAATCGGAGAAACAAATCTGGCTACTGGTGCTGCATGTAAATGATGATGATTAATTTGTTCTTCGCAAATGACAAGAAGGGTTAAAAGCCAAAGGGTCGCTTCGTAATTTCGCCACTTGTACAAGGAATCCGGGGTATGCGCTACCCCATTCGTCAGAATGTACGGTATAATTTGAACAGTACCATTTTGTTACTCTTTGATTGCCTTTGTGAATCCAACGGGTTTGATGGAGTGCGCAGATATTTCCGGGTTGAGAGTTGTATTAATTACAACTGAGAATTGTAATGCTGAGAATTTAGGGAGGACGTTTTGCCAGTGAAATTTGGTATTGTCTTTGATCCCTATCGTAGGGTTGGTTGCGTTCACTTCAATCGTTTCTTATGAGATTATCCGTTTTGTGTAATGTTTTAATCAACAAGTTATTCTTTTTACAAGCGTGTTATATTGAATAGTATCTTAGGACAGTCTCCGTGGCGCAGTTGGTTAGACGCCGCCTGTGAAACGAGAGGCCGCAGGTTCGATCCCCGCACCGAGACAAATGTTTGTGAGGCCCACAAGTATTTGTCTCGGGTCTGGGTGTTTGTGAGACCGCGAAAGTCTCTCATAGCTTCTGATACCCACGACACAAGACTTAATTGATCTTAATGTGGGGTCAGGACTATGTATGTGACTGTTGGCTGTATTTATTTATCTTCCTAATCTTAAATATCTTGAACTTTAATAAAAGGCTTAGTATGATTGTTTATATCATCAAAAACGTCAAATTGGTTTAAGAAATTCGTAAAATAAGTTGGTTTATTAAAATTCCTTTGCTGTAATTCTAAACCTATATTTTCAAGGTTTACCCATGGTTTACGTTGTGTGAAATAACGCAGCCTGCAAAGTTATGTGCAGTATATTTTTAGATGTCTGCAACAGATAATGAAATAATGCAGAAGGTACTACTATAATCTGAAATCTTAGTTACCTGTTCTTGTACCAACTTAATATTCTTATTTATATCTTAATTTTAACGGATGTTTACATCAACTTTTTTATTGTTGATGACATCTAGACCGGGCGCGCTATCTAAACGATACGACGTTTTGAATTACCTACGCACATCTTTTCGTATAACTGCATCGTTGTTTATCACTTGGTATGCCGTTTTTATTTTGCCAATATTACTTTCTTTTTACCTCTTATAAAAGGCGTGATGGCCTGTTGGTAAGCGGACCAGACGCGCCAACACGTTCACGGTGTTCGCGAGTTCAAATCCCAGGGCACACTGCTGAATTTTCGAAGTCAAGTGTGTATTGATAGTCAATCACCACGCAATATAACGGTGAAGAAAAACATCGTGAGGAAACCTGCATACCATAGTGATTTGCAAGAATTTCTATTGTATGTAAAGTCCGCCAATCCGCACTAGGCCAGCGTGGTGGACTATATGGCTTAAGCACTCAATCGTACTCTCGATTGCAGAGGAGACTCGTGCCCTGCAGTGGGACGTATATTGGCTGATACAGTACAGTACAGTTACCTCTTATAACTAAGACTCCTTAAACCAATGTAATTAGATTTTAAAATATACTGTTCTAAGTTATTAACACATCTTTAGAATTATAAACATTCACTACCAAAGGTCATATAATTTATTAATTTAAGATATTTGCATTATGGATATATTTGTTCAGTTCTTAGGTTGATCTTTCCCTGCTACGGCTAGACGGTTGAATAGTCTCGAGTGTCTGACTCTATATGAGAAGATTCGAAACCCAGCATTAAGATTAAAGACTGTAATGGAATCCTCCAATTTCTTACAACCATTTCGAACTAATTACACCTGTATGTATCAGCCCTTATACGTACTATTGCAGAGCATGAGCCTCTTGTACAATCGAGAGTACGATTGATAGGGTTTAGGCCATATATAATTACACCTACATTCTAATAATCTGACAATTCACATTATCCCTATAAACTAACAGCCGACCGAGACATTGAAACTTATTATTCAAATGGGAAATTCTTTTCCTATCCCACATATGATATCGTGTGCGAGTAACGGACTCGTCCCGACCCCCAAATGTTTTTAAGAATATTGCAAATGTCTCGCGCAAACCGCTGACTGCGAACGATCGATGTTAAAGGATTGCCTACGCTTTTAGTTCATGATGGGCGTGGTGAATACGATATTCAATTTCTTTGTTTTCTGCCTTATTATGAACGTGTTGGGTTTTGTTTGGATCTACTTTTATTGCGCTATGACGTAAGTTTTATCAAATGGAAATAAGTTTTGCTGTCGATAGTAAGGTCTTCTTGTTTCCTATTTCTGTTAGAAATGTCCGTGTACATGCAATCGGGAGTTCGAGCTCACTTGCCTTCAGCGTGCCACGACTGAATAAATAATTCTGTTATAAATATTTCATTAATAAATGCGGATATCGTATGCTTTGTAATCTATTGTCTTGTAACTTGATTGAAATTCACAATTAATTGCATTAATAAATTTAAGGGCGACATAAATTGACAGTAATTCTGTTCCTCGTCGATATGCAATATTAGTTAATCCTGAACTCTATCAGAGCAGGGATTGCACTTGTAGCCTTTTTTTTAAACTGACTTTCTAACCATCTGCGTCCTGAAAGACTATTTATTTCCTTGGTAAATGCGCACAAAGTAAATTGCTCATGATAATCGGTCCCACACTTCAAATCCTTTACATGTCCTTTCTTCAGCAACAGTAAGCACAAAATGAAAGCTAAACAAAATAATTTATTACTATAACAGAAACTAATAAAACAGCCGAAAAATCAATGGGTAACGTAGGTGTATGTAAAATAGAGGCGCGGTTGGCACCCGTCGCATTACACAAATACGGGGCGCGTCACCCGATAATGTTGATAGTGGATCGAAGAGCTCGCACTTCTCTTTGTGCCATCCGATTTGTGATGTATGGTATTAGTTTATTGGAAACTGGGATGCGGTACGTAATTGTCACTCGATAACTCTGTTGTATTGCTTTTCTTTGAGATATTATCTAGATTTTATATGCAAATGTATTGGAATTTTCTGAAAGCGACAAACATCTTGCCTTCAGCCACAAAGTCCACTGAACATAGGCCTATAGATCGCCATATAGAGCTGTTGGAAGCGGCCTGCATCCAATGATTTCTGATAAACATATAAAACATACATTTATAGTGTCGTACGTTGAGCGTAATCATAGAAAACATACAGGTATGTTTCTAAGTGTCGTTGATGTTTTTACCAGTCTTGGCTATGATATGAATGGACTGGTTTCCACAGGGAGGTATTTTGTAATGTAATTCACAGAAAATATACGTGTCGTAATAGCATTACTGCTGTGTTTAGTTCGGTCAATGAAGTTGCGAGTATGTCGATCATTAAAACTCTTCTGATATCTTCGTGTTCCCATACTCTTTCTGTCCAAGATTCTCAAGCATCAAAGGCAGTCATTGTATTGACAATTCTTTAAATATTGTTGGTCTTCTAGGAATCGTCAACCAGTTCTCATCAACTGAGCAAATTCGTGAAGACAATTATGTTTGAAATCACTGCATCCTTAATTTTCACAGTAATTTGAACCGTCGGCTCCTTAGAGCTACTAACTAGAATTTTATTAAGTAATCTTTTTTAAAAATATAATGAGGCCGTTTCGTGTAACTACTGTCCTTTGTGAAACTCACAAGTAGTCACGAGATGGGAGATTTCGTCACTACTCAGAATCTGTGTCTAGGATGAGCCGACGCGGCAATTAAGATAAAACGTGCAGTCCGCTCGCCTCCCATTGTCAAATGTGACGAGTTTGACGAAAATTTGACAAGTGTTATCAGTGCATCTGTGTCAAGAGCATTGTATGTGTAATAATGGCTGTTACGGGTTTGTGTTGTGGTATTTCTTAATAAAATTATCTAAATTCATCCAGCTTCAATCAATAAACGAGTTGACAAAGATTGGTCACCGTCATGTATAAACAAAATTATTGTTATGATGAACTGTTTCTAACCGGCGGAGAAAGGAAAATCAATACTTTACTTTTTGTTCTCAGATAAAAATAATAAATGGCCAAACAGTTAAACCTTTACTTGGGTTTTCCTAACACAATGACACCGCCACCTCAGGCGTGTTAAACGCCGCAGAGGATTTGAAAAACAAACTACTTACACCAGATTAATTTCTGCTGACGTTTCAGTGAAGAAGAAAAACAAAGCCAGCAGGCTAAGAAATTATTATTTATCAATCCTTCAAAGCAAATAACTAATTAAACTACCCATATGTTCCCACCTCTAGTCGAACTAAATTTACCAATGCAAACTCAACACATTATTATTTACGGAAATCAGCTAAATGATTGTGTTATAATAAAAATACATAATATTGTTGTAATAGATTCATTAAAAGATGATCCAGATCTGTCTAGAGCCGATTCTTATCATCCTATGGCCATTAAACTTAATCCAGGGGTCGATGAAGGTCATTAGGACTTTGCTTTTTCCCCAAAAAGGCGCCTATATCTATTCAAACAACGCATTTTGTGGTCGTTAAAAGTAGCGCACGTGTGATGAGCGACGCTCTTATTACAGTCAGATAAACATCGGCTCAATTTTACAAGAAACATGTAAAGCTTTGTTAACTAGAACTGGGGAGTTTGGTAACGACCTCTTTAATATTAGTGGCACGGACGCTACCGGTTCCTGCTGCGTTTTTTGTCTTAAACTAACAGTCAGGTGAGGAATCAGGCGAGAGGATGGGGAGCTTATTACTATTTAAATATATGAATAAAGTTCCAATGTGTGTGGTGGGTTGTTGAGGAGCTGGTGATTCATTCACTGGAAGACCACGACTAAATGTAGGACTCTTCCAAAGGTTTTCACAGCGGCCTGTTGAAAGTGGCTTTATTTAAACCTCCAAAAAGAATAATACAAAAACAGTAGTTTCAATATTCTGTTGGTTAATATTTCTTATACTTCATAAAATGCTATATTTTGATTTTCATTAAGTAGCATCTTTTTGTTTGAATTTATTCACATATAATAAACCTAGAATATTTCTAGCTTTGATTAATAAAAAAATAATTATCATTTCAGCTTCAACCTTTGCTTTACCAACTTGTGGGCCACGATGCCCTCAGACTACCTAACTCCGCCCCTGCACAAGTACGTTTAATTGTTACGACTATGCTATCGTGTGTATTATCTATGTGTTCATGGGAACAGGTCGTTCCGCCATTTTTGAAGTTTGTCGGCAGATGTCACGTCATGTGTGGAACACGGTTTTCCAAGTAATGAATGAACGAGCACTTATGTTGTACCGCCTTCTTTTTTGTTTTATTATGGCCTCTATTATTCAGAAATGTATTCAAATGATGCTCATACTTGTAAACAATTATTTAGTTAATTGCTTTTGTCAATTATTTCATGTTAACAAATTAATGATCAAGATAGTCTAAGTGGTGCAGTCATTCACAGTCGGCGTACAAACTCTGAACGCCAACTGTGAATGAAAAGCCACAGGTTCGATCTACGTACTATGACACATTCTGGGATCGAAGTTATTATTTTATTTCTGGGTGTTGAGGGACAACTATTTCGTAGTTTTTTTATACTCAAGACACAAGACTTATATTTTAGCAGGTAAGGACTATATATTCGTAATACAACAATATTTTATTAGTTTACATGAAAGTAGCATTTCATTTGGTCAACAAAATTGCCCAATTCACTTGCTTTAGTGCGTGGTCGCGGGTTCAAATCCCAGGGCACACCCATAAGCCAGAACTTTTCGGAGTCATGTGTGTATTAATTGTCAATCACCATGCACTATAACGGTGAAGCAAAACATCGTGAAGAAACCTGCATACCATAGTGATCTATAATAATTTCTATGGTTTGTAAAGTCTGTCTACCCGCACTAGACAGCGTGGCGGACTATATAGCCTAACCCCTGTCAATCGAACTCTCGGTTGTAGACGAGGCCTGTGCCCTGCAGTGAGACGTATATGGGCTGATACAATACTTGCTCTTTATTCTTCATTATCTGCAACGTACAACGAATCTATGGATATCTCAATATTCTATCGACTATCATGAGTAATCTTTCTTGGCGTTCCATGGCACAGTTGGTCAAACGCCGGCTGTAAAACGAAAGGCCGCGGGTTCAATACTCGCAGCGAGACAAATGTTTGAGTGGTCTACAGATATTTGTTTCGGGTCTAGGTGTTTGTAAGACCGAAAAGTCTCTCGTAGTTTCTGATACCCACGACACAAGACTCGATCTTAGTGTGGGGTGAAAACTATGTATGTGACTATTGGGTGTGTGTATTTATATTTATTTATTTAAATAAAACATACCGTTATACATTAACTTCCTTCCTTAATCAAGGGCCGTGTTACAACACTAATTTAAATGTCATAACATAAAATATTCATAAAATCAACACGCGTTTGGATCACTATAACGAATTTGTTCAGATCGCCACTTAAAATGAACAGACAGTTGTACAGTGAAACAGAAGTTGAATTTGCATGTTCATAACTGTGAACGGAGCGCCTGTTACACCGTACAGATTTGAAATATATTTAGTTTTGACATGTCTGATGCGTTTCGTTTATTTTTCGTTTCGCTGTCAATTTTGAGTTGTTATAGACGTTATATCACCTAACTTTCTTAATTTTAATAGCATATACTGTTTTTTGTTAACTAAATATACGCAATTTTTTATCTTACAAATATGTTACAGCTAAGAGGAGTAAAATACGCATTCGGAGGAGTTATAAAGCAAATATTTTGATATATTTTTCAGTGAGGCTCTATATATTAATCTTTATTTTTAAGCCAACAGAAAAATATATATCACAAGGCATATATCAGGATCTGCTTTCCTACTTTATTGCAGATTTGAAAAATCACTAATTTGTTTTGATTAATTTCTGATTTTCGTACCCATATAGGTATCTATTGGTTTTATTAAATCACCGTGCTAAAACCACACGTCGGTGTGACGAGCAGCCGGTGTAATGAGTTGCGTCGGCGGGCGCGGATGGGTTCCAGTATTCAGAGCGTATTCAGCCGTATTCATATTCATTAGGGTGCGAAGGGCCTGCTTGATTGCACAAAGAGCCGACTAATTCCCACCCGCGACTGCGCTCGGCCCAACTTAATTTATTTACGCGCTATTTTAACTCTAACTTGGGCGATGGCAATTAGTTTGGAGTTAAGTCTTGAGTTTGACGGTTAATTTGGAAATATTAATTCGTCGGATCTGAATGTTTGTGAGACTGAAAGTCTTTTGTAGTTCCTGATACCAACGACACAAGACGTAATTGATCTTAATGTGGGTAAAATACCATGGGTGTGGATTTGTGTGTTCACATTTATTTATTTATCTAAAAAATATGTTTTATATTTAAAAATACTGTCTTCTCTCCTAATGGAAAATAAATCAGAAATATCGAGTCAGTTGCTTTTAAAAACTGAGGGCGAATATTAAAAATCTTAGTTCGAAGAATCTCAGTGACCTGAAAAGGCCCCGGTAGCAAAGATTACTTCACGGCAGTTTTATACGACAGTCGAAGAGCTATTAATGCTGTAATCAAAAGCTATTTGCAGTTGACCCACTAATATTGAATGCATATTTAATATCTGTACTTTATTGCCTGTGGAATATAATATTATTAGACTTCAGAAAGAAACTATGACAGTACGAGCACATCCTTAAAACCTGAAAAATCATGGCGAATTAGAAAAGGAAAACTAAGTTATCTAATTGAAGGTTATTATCCCTTACAACTTGTATCCCATTGTCTAGATATTACACCTGAAACAATGGTGGATATGGAAGAAAAATTACATCAATATAAGACATGTTATGAATAAATATAAAAAACAGTAGATTATAGGAAATTAACCAAAAAATAATTTAATAACATTTTTTTTTGTACTGAGTTATTGTGAGTGCTATTTAATTGACTGCGCAATTAATAAACGAATTTTATATAATTTCCTTACAAACATAAATCATTTTGATTTATAGAGATCAAAACTGAGGCTATATGTCTATTAGTGATTCTGTCGCCTGAGGCGCCATAGATATTGCCATAAAGAAACGGTTTCTTAATTAAAATACCGAGTTAATTGAATTAATTACATAATTGATTGACACGTCTAAAATCCGGCCTTACATTATCAATTTGCAACTATTTCATAAACAAGTGGATTAATTGCCAACTTTATTATTTCATACGTCTAACACTAGCTACCCATCCCAGCGTTACCCTGACAATATTTTAAGATTTTTTAATCTACCAAAAATTTTATAATAAATTATTTATACAAACACAGCGTTTGGAAGTTGACCCATACAGTAAGAAATAAAATTGTAGACGCAAAGAGCTAAGAAATATGAAACGCTAAATATGTTAATTATTATCAGATAACACTTTGATAACTTTCAGAGATTTTGTAGCTATGGATAAAGACGATGATTTTTTCGCAATCGAGAAAATAAATTTAGTTAAATAAAAATTGATAACACCCTCTCAACCACTCTCAAATCTAGGCGTTAATCTAAAACTCCAAATCCTAAAACCTACCAAAATCTGAAAACTGAAAATCCCTATGCCTAACTACATACTACATAGGTACATAGCGTATAGATACACACTGTAGAGAGCAGTAAGCACGCACCGTTACGGGTGGATCGGCTTAATTATTGAATTAGCATTTAAATTATTTCGGTAACCGTTCATTTGTAACTAATACAAATAGCGAGCCGCATGAATAATGTCTGCTACGCGGACGTGCGAAGGTAATGTTGGACTGTGCTCGTGGATACCGCGTGCGTACATATTATAACTAAGCTTTGTTTGCTTTGAAATGGGTAGGCAGAAGTTATTAGTAACAGTTACAGGTATTCAGGGTCATTTTAATTGAATTGTCATTCTAAATAATTATTTATTTAAATCTTAAGTGTACACAGAAAAATAACAACACTCAGATTTCAGAAAAAAATATAAAAAAATACAAATTGCGGTCTTATCGCATAAAGCAATGTCTTACAAAAGCATGGGATGGATGTATAATAAATAGACATACATACATATATAAAAAATAAAGCCTCAATTATAAATAGGGCTGTATTACTGTCTTACAGAAAAGTGTATCCATATAAGAAGATTGTTACAGTATTATGAACTTTTATACACTGCAATGAAATGTTACAATGTGGTGTTGGCATTGGCAGTTTACCACACTATATAAACATATTGCAACTATTCTCGCCCTTAATAACTATGATACAAACATATAAACGCCTTTTTCCCAGAAGGGTAGGCAGAGGCGCTAACAGGACACCCACATTACGCCTTATATTTTCCGTCTCACAACGTGATAGGGGGCGAGCGTATCGCCATATCGGGCCTATATGACTATGATAGTACAAAAAATCTAAATATTGAATACAGATTTTAAAAACAACTCTTTAACGAAAAAGAATTATTACACATGTCTTCTAACAAAAACTTTTGAACTAGCACCCCAAATAAGTATAGATATTATGCCATATAGGTACTGTAACAGCTATTCTTACATCGGGTGTCGGCTATGACGCACGGATACATGCCGTCTAACTGACGCGAATATTAAACGCTACCTACCCACACTATTTTTGCTCGAGAGAAAACGTTATAACGTTGTTATGTTTATATTTAGAACATTTTTTCGCGCATTCTGGCCTTTGCAAATGTATTAAGAGACTAATATTACTAAATGTAAAATTAAGTTATAAATTATACCCTACTATATTTTGTAAGGGGTAGAGTCTTGGTAGAGCTTTGCAGTGGTAGAGCCCGAAATGTATTAGTACAAATGGGTTGGTTGGCCGTCGTGTTGCTATTATGACAAAATCTTAAGTATGTATGTTTGACATTTTAAGAATTCATTTTTTTTTATTTTCATGTCAAAGAATACCTCCATGAAGATGTAACAGCTTTTCTATCGTAATTCAGTTTGTGAGTGAGATTGCCGGAGACTTTTAGGTCTTTATTCCGGAAACTTCTACTGTACACAATGTGGGAATACCTGTCTCATGATGACCCGTATGTGATGTTTGACTCACGAAAATCTGTCTCCTTTCGAATTCAGTTATCCCCAAGAAAAGGTTCTAAGTTTATGTCTCTGATCAGATCTATTATTAGTTATGAGACATCACACATCTATGAAATATCTGTGGAAAAGTTTCTAATCGGAGCAATCATATTATTATTGTTGTTATGTATGTGACTGTACATAAAAACCAAATTTAAGAATAATAAAAAAAAACTTTTTTTCAATCAATACCAACACTAAATAATTATCATATTTTATACCGAGTCCATTTTCAATCAACTCTCAGTCAATTAATCATAAACATCTTTACATTATGTTTGCTATTTCACTCGTGCGTTTAATAGCGAGGCAATACGAGTTTATATTAGAAAGTTGGCAATATTAATACTCGTTGGATTTAATTATATAATTATAATTAATCTTTTGAATATTTCTATGGCATTTCTTGCGATGTTTTCTTTCACCCCTAATTTTTTTGCTGACAAAATGCACTCTACCTAATCAGGCAATTGCCGTCCCAATGATATTAAACGGCAAAGGACCTAGTATTACGACATTCAAGACAATATTGTTTTTAACGCTCCGCTCAAAGACCTAGGATAATAACAAAAAAACACATTAGCAAAATGTTTAACAGTCCTTTGCTTTAAACCTTTTGCTTCGGCTCGAGATGGTGTTGGCGCCAGAAAAGCGTTAGAAGGAAAATGCATTCAAAACTAAAAATAATTCCAATTTGAAAGGACAGTAACAGTTTCCCAGCAAGGTTATTCAATACGGATGTCCGTGAAGCTAGTATTGAAGTTCGTGTATCGATGAACCAATAAACAAAGGAATTAATGACTCGTGGCGTAACACCGATTTTAATGCTTCGTGACGTGCTGTGACAAGCCATCCATTTGTTTGTTAGTTAGTTACGACCGCGTTAGCTCAACTTGTCTATCCATAAATAAATTACTGTTGAATGGGTTCGGTGCTTTGTTTACAGAAGCTAGGTAACCGTTTTTTTATTATTTAGATTTATAATTATATATGAAGGCAAAGTTTGGTTTTAGATGCGTTATTCGGTATAAAAAGGGCTACGTCAATATATAGGGTATATCAAGACTGCAGCCGAAAACGAAGCCAGGTTGTAGTAACTACAGACACAATGCAATTAAAAATTTCTCAAATAAAGCAACAGGCTTTTTATCAGGATGGTTTTTGCTAAAATTATAATTAAACCCTTGCGTACCATTGTGTCTTTAAAAATAAAAAGGTGTACATTATTATTTTGGGAAAATGATGTATTTACTACCCCAATAGGACGATAAGTAAAAAATCACGACAAAAAATTGTCGCTTTTTATTTGCGAATTTTTTTTTGCATTGTATCTGAAGTAACTAATACTACCACCAGGCTTCGTTTTCGGTCGCGGTCGCGGTCTTGATATACCCAGTATAATTTTTAGTTTAATGATTAAATTAAATTGCTCTAACATGAAGCATTCTTAACAAACTGTGTGAACACGAATTTTCCTAATAACGGGCGAGTTCAAACGATCCCTTTTACACTCACTACCTTTCGTTGCACAGCATACGTCGAAACTTTAAACTGAGGTTGCCCAAACCGCGAGTTTAATCCCTAATTGAAATTCGCGGAATCCTTTGTTCAACACACACGAGAAAATTAAAACCAACCCTCGGAGGGATTAACTTTTAATTAAACGAAGTAAACTTTATACTTTTAATTATGTGTTACAAAAAAACATCGTGTCAAAGTTTTGCCTACTCAATAATAGATGTCGCTAGCATCCTCGCAAAAGGCTTTCTATCGCCGAAGTGGGAATGACATCAGCTAAATAAACAATATTGTCTCCTGCCTCAATTATTTAGGCACACGGTAATATTTCCCGTGCGAAAATGGTGTGCAGCTATATTTTTAATGCATTCTCGGAGACAGAGGCGCGGCCGCGTGGGCTGAATCACAATTAGGCACGTATCATGTTAATCTCGGGTTTTTGTGCACTACTTGAGGTAAATCTTTTGTTGTCTTTTTGCATTTTTATGATATGTTTGTAGTGCCTAATGAACACCAAGATAGCTGGCACGTCGGGGAATATATTAGGCCACGGGCTGTTTAGAAGATTCGAGATAAAATACCTGATTTAAATGTGTATGGAAAATTATGTGGAATACTTAATTCAGTGTGGTAGTAAGCGAATTGAACTACTTTATAGATGCGACAAAAAAAAAACAATTATTGATTCATTTGCTGTCCTATCCTCAGTTGTTTTATTCAAAATATTTCTTCTAATTTCACAACTTAAGCCAACGCTTCATAACAATTGCAGCGTGCAGTTTTTTCCTATTTCCACGTTTAAAGTCTCTAATAAAATTAATGCTTCATAAATAAATAATCTCATATACCACAGATGCCAAGGCATCAACCAAAGCATTAAGAGTCACGTGCCTTTTGTCACTTTAATATAACAAAATAATCTGTAGGGATGCATCCTCGATTCACGAGATAAGATTCTGTCCTACGCTTGTAAAAAAACTTCACGAATGTATGCGACGAAAGAATTAGTAAGTTTTAAACCCCATTTTATTGCTTAAGTAGACGTTAAAAGTGTCCATAAAAATTCTTTATTTCAAATGATCTCGTTAATGATTTAGACTGTGAATGTCAATTGTTTTTTTGAAAGGGATGCAGGCCTTCATGTGCATAGAAGACCTGATAAAACCATAAGAAGCCCCTGTTATAGGACGTTCTTTATGGGACGCTATGGTCGTAGAGGAAGGCCTATCTTCAGCAAGAGATACTTATGCCATTGGATACTCTGTCTGGACTTACCGTCAGGTGCAATGCAGTCAGTGTGACATGCCAGAATAAAAAAAGACTTAATAGGGCTGAAGATGATAAAACCTAAAATTTTTTTATCGTTATGAGATATTTTATATCAATAGATCATGTTTTTTTTATTGCGATGAATGGTGAGACGAGCGTGTCTTTCACCTGATGGTAAGCGATATGACCGCTCATCGACAGTAGCAAAAACAAGCAACACCATGAATTACAAAGCGTTGCTTGACATTCTTCTGCGCTCGCCATCCTGAGACATAAGTCTCATTACCCAGTAGGTACTCTGGCTACAATGTTATCAAATCGGAACACAACAGTCCATTTGCACTGCTGTTTTGGCGGGAGAAATACACATTGCGGTGCTACCTACTCAGGCGGCCTCCCACATATGAGAGACCTACCACCATAGATAGTGATTAATTTTATAATGACCTTACACTTCAAACAGGTCGATGTGGAGATCCTTGCGGGAGGCCTATGGTCAGTAGTGGACTTTCTGTAGCTGGAGAGAGAGATAGAGAGAGACAATGTTATGAATATTTTATACTGGAGGTGCTAATCTTCAAGTAAATATGACCAGATTACGCATTATATACGTTTGATACCTTTTATCACTGCTAACTAACCCATTTAATAATTTATATACATATATTTATACTTTAAATTCGTGCACTTAGTTTGAGTGATTCTATTTTTGTGCTGATATTTTAGGATAACAAGTTAAAAGGAATTAATATCACATTAACGCAATGGAATTCACATTTGTACTGTACATAAATAGCGGTTACCAAATGCAAGTGGTTATTTGAAAATATCGTGATAAAAAAAAACGCATTAATAATACAGAAATAGTAATTGCGAAAGGTCGCAGATGCTGGATGCGACAAGCCGAAGACACGGTGAAATGGTGCAATTTGGAGGAGGCCTATGTCCAGCAGTGGACAATAAACGGCTAATAATGATTTTGATTACGGAAATAATTGATTTATTAATTTTTATCTGCGTAAATTATAGTTCACATAATTTTCCACGTGTATTTATTACTTATGTTAATTGTAAAAATAATTATCTAATACACAACTTTCTGATAGTACCTACTCGTACTATATATTGTTCTGTCTCATACAAAGCTATTCTCTACAACTTTATTAGTACAAAAGTGTTTCACATGGCCATTTTATAAAATAACCGTATAACCGCGGTCACACACGCGTCGTTTTAATGAATGAGCGGGCCGATGCGTAGGCACCGCCTCTACCTTAATAAAATTGTCATAAAGGTAAGATAAATATAAAAATAAGAGAAAAAGTGTCCAGCACCGGCTTACGGAAAAAAAAAACAAGTAAAAGTCAACGCACTCCATTGTTAAAGCCGTGTAAAGGAAGCAGTTATGTGTAAGTGTAAAATGAGAAGAGGATCTCGATTTTTTTATTATTTGAATTTTAAGATCTCCAAATAAAGTGGGTTATGAATGAAGTTCATAATTTTTTTATTATTAAATGTTATTTGCGTTATTTTGGTTGGGCTGGGCATGTGGGTAGTTCATTTAAGGATTTCTCTCTCTCTCTCTACCTGACTTTCTAAGATCGTGGGTATGAAGTAATATGATTCTCCTTATGCTTCAAATTAATTTAGCTGCACTTCTTTGTTTCGACTTTATTTATGACCACTACACAAACATACAACTAATACATTTTTACCTTGGTAACTAAGTTTATACATACATATTACATAGGTAAAATAAAAAAAACACCGACTATAAGTAGGTTTATATTGACCGACAATATTAAGGCTAGTATTAGTCTTTAAATTAATTTGGTACAAAAACCATGGACACGGCTAATCGTCAAACATTACGAAGGAACGAGACCCTCTAAACTAAATTACAGAAACTGAATAACGGATTGTACAAGCAATAATCTTTGAAATCACAAATCAAGTTGTAAGCTGAACGCTTTCACGAACACCGTAGGCGGTTCACTGGTCGCTCCTAGCCATTACTCGGAGATTCGAGATTGCAAAATGGCCAGCAAACGCCCCAACAATGAAGAACCTGTATTGTACTAGAAGTTGGAAAGTTAGAATGATTTTTTTTGGTTCGCTTGGTTTTTTTTCTAGCATCTGCAAGTAGCAGAATATAGTTAACTGTGCCATTGCTATTTCTATATTTTGTCCTCTCGAAATATCTATATGTTTTGGTTTAGTGTGCGAATCATATTGAGAAGGAGCATTTGTGTCCTCTTGTGGAAATTTTCGTACAATCCGACATGTATAAAGTATGGCAGCTTTTTGCATGATTATATAAATATTGTTTGGGATATCCAGTATTCTGAGGTAATTATGATGACATTTCGGTATTATTATAGGTACGACCATAGCAAACTATTTCTACTCTGTTATGATGAAAAATATACATAAACTTCTATCGATTTAACGATTCCATACATTTATATAATCATGATTATAGTCTGCCTCGGTAGCGTAGTTGTACTAAGGTATGATTACAAAACTGAGGCCTCGGGTTCGAATCCCCGGTCGGGCAAAGTGATATTGGAGTTTTCTATTCATTATTAGCCCGGAGTCAGGAATTTATGCCCGATATGGCGATAGGCTCGCCACCTGTCACATCCCGGGACGAAACAGACAAGGCGAAACACGGGTGCCTGGTTACTACCAAGAGAATCTCTGCCTACCCTTTCTGGGAAAAAGGCGTGAGTTTATGTATGTATGTATGTATAATTATAGGAAAGCGCGTCAACAATTATTTTATTAAATACCTTTTGATTTCCTAATACATAGTGGTATCACCTAGACGACCTATTCAAACTGAATATATCATATTCAGTGATCATAGATCAATAATTATAGATTATAGATTATTATCACTAATTGTATATTGCTACTAAATATATTAATATTTTTGGCTCCCTGTCCTACCGAGCAGTGTGTATCGCGTGTTACAAACAGCTTCGAACTGTCAAAATAGCTAAAATATACGCCGTTTTATTAACACCGGACACAACAATTGCTCGGCAAAGTGTGGGATTCCTTATTTCTGTAGTTTATTGGACATTACACATTGCGTGGGATTGACGACGCCCCACGGTGGTCCTATGGTTTCGTACTAATTATTGTTTGGACTTCTAATTTTAGATATATAGTTCTGAAGAATAATTACGAAGGGGAAAATATGTAGTGAGAGTTTATTTTGTGAATTCTTTGCACTGGCCTAATATTTATCTTTTATACTATAGTTATATAAAAAATACTAAAAAAGATCTCTAATAGATTAATCACTAATTAATAAATTTAAAAAAAATTGTTTTTATGCATTGTTCTTTGTCTCAATTTCAATGAAATTGGCCGTAAATTAATTATGAATTAAGAACAACATAAATATAATTGCGTGGTGGCCTGTTGGTAACGGACCAGACGCGGCTGCCTACATGTTCACGGTGGTCGCGGGTTCAAATCCCAGGGCACACCTCTGACTTTTCGAAGTAATGTGTGTATTGATAGGCAATCACCACGCCCTATAACGATGAAGGAAATCATCGTTAGGAAACCTGCATACCATAGCGATTTGTATAAATGTCTATGGTATGTACAAGACCGCTAACCCGCAGTTGGCCAGCGTGGTGGATTATACGGCCTAACCACTCTCAATCGTACTCTTGATAGTCGATTGAAATGGAGGCCCGGGCCCTGCAGTAGGACGTATATGGGCTGATACAATACAGTACAGTCATAGAACACCATAATTCGAAAATAAATAAAAAAGCATACCTACATGTCAACTTAATCACTAATAACAAACACAACGCGTAGCAACAACCGATCATTCAACAAAAGAATGCATCAACAATTACCGAGAGCAAAGTGTTAGTACTGTACATACGTCATACATGATCAATAAACACACTCAAATCAATTGTAGCCTGCACTAGATCACTTTAATTATTCCAATTATTATAGAGACGTACCAATTATTATCGGCGGATACCAATTATTGGCAGTGGCAACTGGCAACTGCCATCCTTGGCTAGTCATTAAGCCTGCCAATAGATTATTGATTGGTGCTGATTGTCTGTGCGTAGTTGGGGTCATTTGCATGAATCTCTGCCGGGTATTGACAATCTTGCCTAATTGTACAGAGCAGTTGGGTTGGTTTTTTACGGTCATGGTTTTTTTGAATACACTCAATAGACAAAGTTCGGATCCTACAGCAAGATATCGTCCTGAGTCGTAGGTATCGGGAATTGTCAAACTTTTTGGACACGCAGTAGACACTATATTTGTAGGCCACAAAAACATTTGTTGCTGCTAGCTCTCAAAAGACTGCCCTTTGGAGGCTGTCAATAATCTTATTACGAGACTTATGGTACAGTCAAAAGAGCTAACGGAACACCTGATTTCCTGATGATAAGGCCCCGAGGCCCATACACACTTACATCAGAGAAATTGTTAATACATGACTGGCCTTTCAGAGAGTAGGCCCTATTCTAGAAGGTTCCTAGAAACTTATCTTATTGTACATCACTCATAAGATTTGTTATAATGTAAAAACTGTAACAGATTATTAGAAATGGACTTTACTCTTCTAGATTTGTCCAAAATTATTAGATGACGAGATAGAATTATCATGGTTTGAAAGGATCAATTGCATTCGTCTACTCACATTAGAATACAACCGTGTATGTATTCGAGTCGATTTTAATTTTAGAAAATCATGAACAAAATGAACAAAATAATTATCATCGCTAATACGTATTAGGTATATTTCAAGTTCCTTTGAACAATAAATACCTTCACTAAATATAAAACAGAAATGGCAAATCCACCTTATCCAAAACAAGCATTAATTTATTATATTACAAACAAATGTACCGTATACAAATAAAAATTTAAATAGCACAACGACACGAACCCGCCAAATTAATTAACCCACAAGTGCTAAATACGAGACGACACAAAAACACTGTGAAAGTTCCACTACTCTGTGCAATTAGTGATCGCGTACAAATTGCTCGCACAGCCGTCATGCTATCAGCAAGTGCTTCAAATTGTGGATAATTGATCGCCAATGAGTACTAACTCACATGACTGTGGCAAATAATGAGCAATGTACGTGACAATTGATACATCCATTATGGATTCATCTGTTTAAATTTTAACTGTAGATGCAACGGTTAGTAGAGGAGCGTGTGACGTCAATAGACGCGTTGGATAGAGTATTTTTTAAAACCCTAGACTGTCTTCATCATCAGCCCATTGCAATCTACTGCTGGACATAGGCCTTGCTCAAGGTAAGCCACAGAGCCCGGTCTGCTGGAGGTTACTGTATAATCCAAAAAGAAGTACTAATTTTCGAACAATGTACGTAAAACTGTCGAATGTGCCTAGGTACTCCATAAAATGTTCGAATCCTCTATCGTACTTCGTAACCATAGACTTAGTTGCGTTTAAATAATAAGTGTCATAGAGAATACTAATTTTTGGAAGTGGGTAACTTATAACATACTTCAGACGTCGAACATTCGAACTTCGTTTCAGATCATAGAGTAACCCTCTGCTTTAGACGTCCTCTGACCAGACGGCGGGACGACTTACACAACAGGGCCGGCAGCGACTGGATGCATAAAGACTGTCTCATGACTAATGAAAAAGCAAGAAAACGGTTGTATAATAAAAAATTAACATAAATGATGGAGAACGCTCAATTTGTCTTAATGTGGAAGTTAAATTAAAAATAATGGATTTCATCTTTGCTCTATAACTTTTTGTGAGGTCCACGTATATAAAATTATAAATTAGAATACGAAATATTACCTTCCTTCAAATATCTAGTTCATACTGAAAATAATTGACATTATTATCAACTAATTCATGAAATACATTTCTTTCGAACCTAAAAAATCGATACCAATACGTCAAAGCTAAACCAAATAATTCATCTACAATTTATTGGCGGGACGGCAAATTAATTTTTGACATTGAATTGAACATTCATAGCATTATTTATGGTTTGTTTCTTAGCGCACGCAACATCAGTACAACAATCACCGCTCATTTCTTGTATTGAAATACGTTTAAACAAAACTGTTTAATATGGTAATCGATAAGTAATTTTAATATTCCGTACAGATATCGACTCGAGGTAAAAGTTTCGTACAATGTTATATGAAATCCTAATTTTGCCACAAAATGTTCAGCTATAAAGGCCCGTAATCGTTCCCATAACGTCCGACGGTTTAATAGACCGCCTTAAGTAATGAAACTGCGGCTTATGTTTATTATATTATTATTTTACGCCGAAGAAATTACTAATGTTATGAAAAATCTGCTCGGTTTTTGGACGGCCCATCAATTTAGATTAGTACGGCAATAACCCTGTATACGTAGATTAGCCAGGAGCCACCCTCGACGAAATCCACGTTAAGTTAAGCTATAAGAAAATTTCAAACCTATTATGAGTTGCCGTGACATTAGATCGAAGTGAATATATAGTAATTGATACTTGGAGCAATCAAAAATTAACAGACATTAAGCGATTACAGTACATTACAGTACATTCGCTGGATTCAGGCCGCTTCCAACAGGTCTATGTGGCGATCCATGAGGGAGGCCAATGTTCAGCAGTAGTCTGCCTATGGGTGAAGAGAGAGAGGGAGAGAGAGAATCGAGTACAGACGCCCATTAACATATAAGCACTGGAATCGTAGGTAGGTTACCAGCCTGTCAAAATGAGAGAAGAAGGGACGGAGTAAGAGGTATTAGACCTCCGGTAATCACACTCACCGAACAAAACATGCGACTTAGCTCTCTATTCACATCGGATTTCTATGAGATAATTGTACAACCCCAATCTAGCCGATTTTTTTATATTAACCCACGACGAATTTATTGTAGCTCTACAGTAAAAATCAATGATGAAGCTCACGGAAACCATTTATCGCATTCCATTCCTTCTCCATAATTTGACCAAAATTTCGCGACTAGTATCAAGACGATTCAATCGCGTATACTAATATGCACAATGAGGGTAATGTAGGAGCTAATTTCTGTATGGTGGGTCCATCGATACATCGGTTAATAAATTAGTGGCCGCCCACTCCCTCGTTACTTATAACTACCTTCTTATTACTGTAAGCAATCACTTAAAAATTAACGTCTTCTACGTCGATCACCCTTTTGTTTGCAGTACGGAGTTTTAAAATTTCACCTGGATTGTCATCGATTGTTGTTGACCTTTTATTAAACTTCGATGCTATGAAATTGATGTCTATTATTTGTTTGTTTGTTTTTATGGTAATAGGAAGTATACTAACAGCCAAACCAATATAACTGGTTATTTAATCATTTAGCATACATTGATGTCGGCTGTGCGCTGGAAACCATAGGTACTTATCACAAACTTCTATTACTGCCTAAGAAATCTAAAGAGGTGTAAGTACCCGATATTTTTATTTGGCGATGCCGGCATTTTGTACGCCATTAATTAAATATCTATCTAGCAACCAATAGATCAGTGGTCGAAATTAAAAAGTTAAACGTCATTTAAAATGTGAAATTAGATCATGTTCATTACAAAGAGATTGACGTTTATGTTAACGTAATAATTACACTAAAATTTGAATTTCCCTGTACCAATCATATCTTACACGTGTTCTGAAAAACGTTGCCGAAAAAATAGAAAAACTTTTTAGACATCATAAAGTATGCTATAAACCTACTCGAACGTCCACGAAGTTTCCACCAAACAGTATGTTAATAAGATAAAGTTTTACTATTGTAAAAACTAATATTTGCTACTGGCAACGTAACGCCGATAAGAAAAATGCTTCGCGTGTCGACGTATCATTACGCTATTGTCATAAGGGCTAATAGCTCAAGAATCATACAATATGATAATAAAATCGACCTTTAAGTCTTTAAATCGTCATTATGCCTACGCAGCTTGGATGGGAAGGCATTCAGTGTTTCCTTCGGGTCCCATACTATAAAAGTTATTGTGATTGCACAATTTTTTTTTTAAACACACGCATTGAGTTTTTAAGAATTTTGGGTGTACGTTCACTTTGTCACGTGCTTCATCATGACATGTTCAATCTTGGCTATTTAACTCTATAGTTTGTATAAAAAAAATTGAATTTCGAAATTCGAAATTTTTGGACTACCTCAGTGGCGTAGTTTTATTAAGTATGAACCCTGGGTCGGGCAAAATCATATTGGATTTTTCTACTCATTAATAGCCCGGAGTCAGGAATTTGTGCCCGATATGGCGATTGGAGGCGAAATGTTGGTACCTGGTTACTACCAAGAGAATCTGTGCCTACCCCTTCTGGGAAAAAGGCGTGAGTTTATGTATTTGTAGGTATGATTTTCAAACAATTCTGTAAAATTAAGACAAAACATTATTGTTTTTAATTTAAGTTTTTACAACCCGTTTATGCTTTTATTTAATAGTATATTCCATATTTGAAAAACTTTGATATCATTGTCGACGTCATTTTGTAAGAGAAAGATGGCTCGATGCTCTTTCCAACAAAATATACAAAAAATAGTTTAAAATATTCAATTTCAAACACTGACCCCCCACAAGTCCATGGCTGAACACTGGCTCGATTTTCATAACAACGAGCTAATCAATGTCGTATTAGAATTATTTCCTAGTCGTTTGTGAATGTCTAAACAGATGTCATTATGGCTATTTTGTAATTGCTGCCCACTTAAAGCTATTTTTCTTTACTTTACTTCAGTGACGGTTTGTTGGAATTGTAGAATTTTACATCGCGAGTACTTTGTTTTTCCTTTTTAGTTTTTTTTCCCATTAGCGTGATATATCGACTGCACCTGGTTATAAGTGCAGTGATGTTGAAGCAAAATATCGAGGGATATTTTGTACAGTATATTCTCTTTTAAACATTTAGTAAATACATACATACGCTCACGCCTTTTTCGGGGAGGGGGTATGCAGAGGTGCTACCTGGACCCCCACATTTCGCCTTGTATGTTCCCATTATGTGATAGGGGGCGAGCCTATCGCCCTATCGGGCACAAGTCCCTGATTCCGGGTTGATAATGAATAGAAAAATCCGATATCACTTTTCCCGATTTGAACCCGAGACCTCAGCTTTTAATCGTACCGTAGTACAACAACGCCACCGAAGCAGCACTAAATACTTAGCATCGTGCCATCAAATTAATGTGTTGGTCGACTCATTGAATCATTCTTCCGACCCGGGAATTGGTCCCAGTATCTGATATTGTAGACCATAATTACTGAAATAGCATTAATGAAATAAAGACAAAGACAAACGTCAGTAATTTTTCTGACGTTCTATATTTAAAAATTCATGAATTCACAAAAGTTACAAAGAACATTCAGCACACACGCCAGTCATAACCGCACATTACGTAATCACATAAGCGTAAATTCACCAACTTTGCCAATCAAATGCGAAGTAAATTCGTAACGTACAATAACACAGAAGAAACAGAACTAAAAATGCCTTATTGGATAATGTAACCGTTTATACAGGTCGTATCAAACAAGATGGTAGCCTATTCGTTGATTTTTATTGTATATTACTTTAACTTTTAATTCGGTTTAGTTCGATGCGTGACGTCAGGTCGTTAGTTCTACTTCTTTTTAGTGGGGGTTTAGTTTCGTTCTACTTAATGTTTCTTATTAGGCATGGTATGTCGTGGGTGACACGGTTTGTGTACGGTGTACGTGGTTGGCAGTGGTGTAATTATTAAGCCGTTTTTTTTACACAGCTGTTAAATAAATATACCATTCAGACATATTTCTGACGTCAAATTAAAGCAAAAGTTGTATGTCGTTGGCATGAGACAATAATAAAGGTTTTCGGCATTACACCTAGATCCGGAACTATTAATAACTGTGTCACATCAACATATATATAAATTTCTATGGTATGTAAAAGTCCGCCAACTCGCACTAAGCCAGCGTGGTGGACGATATGGCCTAACCATTCTCAATCGTACTCTCGATTGTAGAGGAGGCCCGTGCCTTACAGTGGCACGTATATGGGCTGATACAATACAGTACATCGACATAATACTTTGTCTCGGATCGGTTAAGTACCCACGACCTTTTGTTTTACTACCAACGTTTCTCTCTTATTTCTTAATTAATTACACCATAGCGGCTGTCACAGTAATTAGAAGTGATATATTTATGCTAAAGGTTTTTCTTTATTTTTATACCATCATTGTTCTATGACAATCACTGTTAACCGTATTTCTAAATTCACGCCGTTAAGCATAACGTTATTCCATTCGCATCCATTTCTCGACACTCATTCTGGACTGAATCTAGACCTAAAGTGTTTCTTTGTACGTAAACAAATTCCTAAATAATCATTTCTTACAAATTACTGGGGGATTATTCAGAGTCTAGATATAATAGTCATAAGAAATAATTGTTTCAGGAAACTCTGGACTTTGGATTATAAAATCCGACGAACAATTTGGTAAATTGAGGCCAACTAACGCTTAACTTGACGATTCTTTATTAATAATTCTAAATGTAAACCTAATTAATAGTCGAAACGCCTCACATTTACCTAAAATAAATAAACACGAAGCCCCATTTCGCCGTACAGTTTTCGTGTTCAGCCACTTCGGTGCGCGCACATAATGTCAGAATGTAATTTTCCACACACCGGCAAACTGTCTTGTTCGACTGAACAAATATACGGAAATATTAAGAAGTGAGTTGCAATTTCATTGTGTGCCCAAGAATTATGATGTATGAGAAATCGGCATTTGCGAGTCGTTTAACGGATACCAAGGAAATTGCAGACTATTTCACGTAATATGCTTAGGGCCGGTGCTGTATTGACGAGTGTGCATACTATTAAATTATTATGCTTGCAATGACGTAGGAAAGTTCAGAGTTTGTTGTGGACTTGTGGATTTTATTCGATTAAATTTTTAGATTGAAAACGTCAATAATCGACATTTTTTAAGGGCTGCAAAATACTCATTAGAAAAATGGGTAATAAACCTTATAGTATTTTGGAGGATAAGTAATTAAATAAACGTCGATAATTTTCATTACCATATACCATTAAATCTCACAGCGAAAATATAAATAAATCACATTTTATTCAACATTAAAATAACACAAAAAAAAATCTTCACAACTAACATAAGCCCAACGGGGCGTCAAAAATCAACCAACTATTATTATCACCATAGAAACATAAATAATTTTCGCAAAACAAATTGGCCATTCAAACTACTTCATACTTTGCCGAACTCGGCCCCTCCACAATATCGCAGGCTACCGAGTAAAATGCCTCTGTAAAATGCAAATTGATTTTGTATTCAAATGATAATTCGACGGAGCTCCGCAAATTTTCAAACTCCGTTCGCGAAATGGTTTTTTGTCTTGTAAACAACTGATTGGCCACTGTTGACACCCCAGTTTGACTTGCTAGTTGTGTTTGCAAAACGATTGTTAAATATTTCTATGAAAGCTTGATATTCGCTTTACGTAAAATTATTGGAAAGGGTGGGATTTATTTAAATTATATTATGAAAGCCTCCGTGGCGTAGTTGGTCGCCGGCTGTGAAACGAGCGGCCGCGGGTTCGATCTCCACAACAGACAAATGTTTGTGTGAGCCAAGTATTTGTGTCGGGTCTGGGTGTTTGCGAGACTGAATAGTTTCTGGTAATTCCTGATACCAACGACAAAAGACTCGATCTTAGTGTGGGGTCAGGACTATGTATGTGACTGTTGGGTGTATTTATTATTTTTGTTTTAAATGCCATGAGTTGCTTTGAGATGGAATTTGTGCGTGGCTGGATCCAATCACAATTGGTACGGATCTAAATTCGGCGATCAGTGGATGATACTCTTCGTCATCTTTGCCTACACCTTCACGATAAAGGCGTGTGCCAGTTTAGGTATATCCACTCTAATGAACTTTGTTAGTCTGTACTTACTCTGTCTTACTTTCCAGTAGATTCCTGTTAATCTACTGGAAAAAATCTTAAAAGGTATAAACAACATTAAAATTAATATTATTGAGTTAAGGGCCAAGATAAGAAAAACACATGTTGCTTACAAATGTGTTAGATATTGCAATAAATAGGCATTAAAGTGCTCGATTATTACTACTCGTATACTGACAATTTGCATAATTTTACATTATAAATATTTTAAAGACAAGTGCATATTATAATTGCGTAAATTATTTAATATTTCCGAATAGAATTTAAGTAGTTGTTTTAAGCCAGTCATAAAATTTAGCAGTTGCTATGAGCTCTTTGGATAATTGAAACTTTGTTAACCCCTTCGAGGGTAAAGGTTATATGTGTATTCTCCCATACTTAACATACGAAAATACAAGAAATTAAATAAAAACCCTGGGCATATGTTATAAAGGGTATATAAAGACTGCTACCGAAAATGAAACCAGGTGGTAGTTTTAGTGACTTTCAACACAATGCAATTAAATTTTTTGCAAAAATAAGCGATTATGTTTTTTTTTATTTCTTTCCTATCATCGTATTTGGGTGGTAAATACATACGTTTTCCTTAAAAAAATTATGTACAATCTTTTATTTTTAAACACGCTATAGTATGCAAGGCTTTAAATTATAATTTAAGCAAAAGCTATGGTATTACCACCCAAACGATGATATTTAAAATATTAAAAAAAAAAGTCGCGTTTTTTTTTTTCAAAAATTTTAGTTGCATCAGATCTGTAGTCACTAAAACTACCACCTGGCTTCGTTTTCAACCACATATCCTCCTTTACACCCTGGATATAAACTACAAATATAGAAAAGTCTACACCTGGCCTTACGTTGCATAAGAAGATGGATACGAAATGGGAATCACCATATCGTGATTGCTATTTAAAAATGAAACGTCGATGTTGGCAGGAAATCAAATTGAAACTGTATATGTCGGTGGTAAAATGTCGTTTGAGCGCGCCACCGACGCGTGGTCTGCTCGTATTTTGCCGTACAGATTATGTTCTACTAAAGATATTTATATTTTCAATTTGGCGTTTGAAAAATTTGACGCCTTTGGTGTAAATCTAATATTTCCAATTGCGAATTTGATTTGGAGCTGATGGTGCGTGATGTGATACGCGAAGTATATTACGTGGTCTTAAGGATGTTGGTGCTATTCGGCAATCGTAACATAATTACCGTGTGCAGCCATTTTAAAATAACTTCTGTTGGGCTAAACCCCTCTTCATATTTGGATGAGTTTGGGCGTCAATAAATGTACCTATTACGTTAATCCGATTTTAATTTTTAATCATTACTGGACATTACAACACCCTAATTGCAAACTAAAACACAAACACATTATTAACAAAAAATTGCGAATGTTGGTTGGTCTTTCTATTTAAAACTATCTGGCCAGTAGGACATTTAAAACCCAGTGACCCTCCTCCACTTGGTAATGCCTTTATAAAATACAAGTCAACAAACTTGCAATGACTTCGCACATTATGTAAATCCTTATCTTTGCCAATCATCGTAAACAGCAATTACAACAGCGTAACTTAATCACAAATGTTCTTTAATTCACAAATCTACATAATGATTTGATTGGACCATCGCACGCACTCGTGCATGTGCATTAGGCAACAGACGTGGTCTTCGAAATTACCTCACCTATTGGCTTCGATATATGAATGGTAAATTGGATGGTACCGTGGACGCCGCCAGCTTTATGCCTGTGTCCCGCCGAACAATGCTTAAGAATATTCCATGAATGCAAAATGAGCTGCTAACAACGAAAACGTATTTGGGTTCCGTGTTTTCTTTGATTAAGTTTTAACGCTTGCTATGCTTGTTGCAGTTTTATTGTTGGGTGTTGTTAGAGACTGTGTTATCGTAATTTCTGCTAATTGATCAAATTAGTTATTTTAATTGAAAATGTATTTTAAGGATCGCTATTGGTTACTGAACGTAGAGGTCAAAGCAACAAGGTTATATCATATACTTCGTAACGATTGTGACTAGGAAGTGATTAATGTTTCTATTTACTAACCTGATAAAACAGGACTAAGGCACAATAAACACATTTATACATAATATTTATACGCCTAAACTTTCATCATAACGGTCAAAGAACAACAAAGCCACTAAAATACTAATAAAAAGTTCAAACAACAATAATTACTAAGAGAGAAAAAATGGTGACACTACACATTATAACAACATCGGAAAGGCGGCCGCGTGGCAAAAGTGGCTAACTTTTAAAACGTTATATGGGCGGCAATAAAACGTTCGTTCCGTACGAGCACAATACTTGCAGAAATATTTTTGAATACGGAATTAGGTTTGCCAAAAGCGCGGGGAGCAGATAAGGCAGAAAAAAAAAACAAATTTGTAACGGGTAAAGTTTTTGGAGGCGGAATGTCTCCCTTGGGTGCTGAATCTTCGTCGGCGTGGCTCGTAAAACGCGGGACGTGGGCAAGCGGGCAAATTTGTCCTGAGAGCGACCTATGACGTTTTGATGGAACGTTCCCCGACTGATTTGCCGCACCCTAGATTCATATTCATAACGATACCTTCGCGGACCGTGACGTATTTGACCCCAAACCTATCTAGCCGCATTTTTTTCGGACGTGACAAATTATGTTAACAAATTGAATCATAAATTCGTAATGTCGTTCGTCCTATCCTAGTTGAAATCAAATATTGATAATCCACGGTGGCGTTACAAGTAAAACTTTTCACAAATAAAAGCACAAAATGTTCTTTGCATCATGATCGCCTCTTCAAAAGAATGGCACCCGTGTCTAAGCTATCTTGTAGGAATTTTAAATTGGACGAATCGCTCAAATGTAAATGGTTTTCCTTTATACCCCATCCTCTCGGGCTGCCCACCCCCGTCTATTGCGCGCCTAGCGGCGACTGGCATACCAACACACACCCACACACACGTGCGAAAGCCTACGTCGTATATCACCACTGAATTTGGAACTTCTGCTTTGCATACGTCATCCGGGCAGTTGTTCGTTTTGCATGGGGACGCGCGCGCGGCCGGAGCGCAGCTAACACTGGTATAGTTAAGCTGCCGCTTACACACACAGATCTCACACACGCACAGATCTCATCTTTACATAGTACTAGGAGTAATGTGAGTGTGAATACGTAAATACGTACGGAAATCGCGAGTTCAAAAACGCGAAACGCAATATGTCTTCATAGTAAAGAGGTGTAGGGAATCTTTTTAACAGACTCCCCAACAAAAGAGTGAGAGACGCTATCAGGCAACGAGATCTCGTGTTTTTTGATGTATTCTTAAAATGTGTGGGAGTTGTCGTTAGTAATATGTACACGGTTACAATGCGTCTTATCTGTATCTGCGGGGACATAAAAATATCACTCAGGTTTACTTAATTATGAGAACTTTGTTTATTAAAGCGATGCTTAATTAAGTATCTACGTCGTTGGAAAATAATTTGCTAAACGTTCAAAACGTGCTTAATGGCTTGTTTGTTTTAGTATATAACTATCTCGTATTTTCCTCGGCTCATTACCTATAATTTGAACGTAATAAAGTTTGTAGCAGTCGTTAGAAATTTTCCTCTACAATATGAAGGTTTTAATAAACAAAGGAATTTAAATTGTGATTTTTCTCTTTATTACATTTTACGACACAAAATGTTTTGTTTTTATAATATCATGTTTTCAGCGGACCTTCCTTATAAGACGTTGAGTTTTTTAAATCCAATCTTGAGTAAATTACGTTCCTAGAACTTTAAGTTAACAGCTTAAAGAAAATATTTTGATATCCGGAAAACCATTTGTATAAGCGTCTATTATACGAGTAGCAACCATTTTCTTTTGTTTTAATTTAATTCTAATAGATCTCAATAATGATAATTGATCGTAATAAAAAAAATATGCGCATTTATATTTTAATTACATCTATATCAGCCCATATACGCCCCACTGCAGGGCACAGGCCTCCTCTACAACCGAGAATACGATTGTGAAGAGTTAGGCCATATGGTCCACGCTATCCTGGCGGACTTTACATACCATAGACATTTTTGAAAATCCACCTAAGCTATGAAAGTAAAGAAAATAATTTCTAATAACACATTAACAAAGCAGCGTCGTATTTCCCAACTTCACCGTCGGCGCCAAATCGTTCATTCTTATGTCCCAATCAACATCGCGAATAGAGCCATAAAAGGTTTAATGTGTGGGTTAGGTTTAATTAATTAGTGGAGTAGTTGTTATCTGCGCCCGCCTTAATCGTAGATAAAGCGAATGGCCTGGGATCGGCCTTACTTTCTACCGAGCCATTTACAGCAATTATGAATTACAGAACTGTTTCTTAGTCGACTTGTGGAGTTTAATTAAGTAATTGTGAATGATACTTTTGCTGACTCTTGTATAGAAAGAAAGAAAGAAAGAAAAACGATTTATTTGTCACAGTCGCAACATACACAAACATGGTACAAATAAACAATAATAAATTTAAAATAAATAACAAAATAAAATTAAAAATAAAAATAAAAAAACTGGTTGGTTGCGGCTGTGATCGGTAGGTGTCCACTCAGCATAAATTGTGATGTGGTGAAACCACGACACAACACTGATTAGTTGAGTTTATGCATGCTGCGGTATGATTGGTTTCCAATCCAATCCATCAGCCAAAGGAAGTCCACTGCTGAACTTAGGCCTCTCCCAATGATTTCCACAGTGACCTGTTGGAGGCAGCCTGCATTCAGCGACGTCCCGCGACCTTTACCAGGTCGTCTGACCACCTAGTGGGTGGACGTCCCACGCTGCGCTTTCCGCACTAGTTAAAAATATAATAATAATAATAACTTTTTATTATAACACCATGTAACAAGCAGAAAACAAAAGAAAGACAAATGAGAAAAATCAAAAAGAATAAATTAATTATAGAAGAAACATATAATTGGCGATATAACCGGCGTTCTTATCGCTTTAAGCGGTCTCTTCCAGATAACCAGTTGGAAGAGGAAAGATGTGATAGTTACGGACGGTGCTTCTCATTAACTATAAACTTGCGTACAATATAAATATGTGTTAATATAAATACAAATATGAGAAATTAATGAATACGAGGTACAATATACTTACATACATACAATAAAATACATACTCGTATACAGTTTGAGGATTTTTTTTGTATTGTATCAGCCCATATACGACCCACTGCAGGGCACGGGCCTCCTCTACAATCGAGAGTACGATTGAGAGTGGTTAGGCCATATAGTCCACCACGCTGGCCTAGTGTGGGTTGGCGGACTTACATACCGTAGAAATTCTTTAAAATCGCTACGGTATGCAGGTTTCCTCACGATGAGGAATTTTTAGTTAGTGACAAATTATTAAGAATGAAAGCTTCCTAGATTCATAGTATACATAGTATTTCCTAGGTTTGGGGTCAAAGATCTGTCCAGCATACTGTACTCATTAAGGTACTTAAGATAAATGAGACGAAACGTCGATTAAAGATTTTGAAATATTATTCCCAAATATTACGATAACTTCCATTCTCGAAATCGAACCCATACCACTGAATTATAGTAGCGGTACCATTTCACGTATAAAGCTACGAACTCATCCTTCCAACTAACTTTAAAATAGAATTTCGAAATCGATATTCCGCATTTAAAAATTAATTGAAAAGTAAGGCATATCAAATTCCTTCCGTCTTTGTCTGGCTCCTGTTGGTAATAAAACAGATTTGCACTTTACTTTGTTGGAATCGGAATAATTGAATTACATAAGCTTTAGAAGCTTTTGTTAGAAACATTGCGATTATATATTAGTTTCAATATATAAATGAAATGGTCCGCCAACCCGCACTAGGCCAGCGTGGTGGACTATATGGCCTAACCACTCTCAATCGTACTCTCGATTGTAGAGGAGGCCCGTGCCCTGCAGTGGGTCGTATATGGACTGATACAATACAATACAATACAATACAATATATGAAATGAAAATATAAATTCCTCTACCTACTGAAATGTCTATGGTATGTAAAAATCCGCCAACCCGCATTAGGCCAGCGTGGTGGACTATATGGCCTAACCACTCTTAATCGTACTCTCGATTGTAGAGGAGGCCCGTGCCCTGCAGTGGGTCTTACATGGGCTGATACAATACAATACTGAAATATTAATTTATACCCTTAAAAGACAATTATAATATAAATTCCACGTAATGAACAATCCCAAAAACATGTTTAATTGCAACATATAGATTTGTAACTCTGCTATTCATCGCTAGGTGGCGCTACTTGTCCACAAAGCGTCGGCAACGTTATAAAAATATAATGATCCAATAAAGGTGCGCTCACACTTTTCTCATTATGAGAACAACATTTTCTTCACTCCGCTCAACTCCCGGGAAACTCTTCAGGTTTAATGAACAAAGTTGTATGCCGCTCACTTTTCCTTTTAAAAGTTGTATATTGATTCTAACTTTTTTATAGCAATCGGATTTTAGAAGTATTTGTTGCTAATTTATAACGTTGCGAGAGAAATGGAAAAATGATTTTGTTATGTATCAGTTATGAAAAGCTCCTTAGATATATATTAGGTATTTGAAATTAATTATTCTCACAATAATATTATGTTATGCTACTCATTTTTATTATGATGACTAGTTATTATGGCAGCATATGTTTTCTTATTATGAAAGAGAGAGGCTATCGTGTCCTGCTTGACAAGTGAGTGTGTTGGTATCGTTTCCTGCTGTGTGGATCGTATGTAGTCCTATAACTATCCGGTGTTTAATGCCATCGCTATTGTTTAAAAATATTTACCAAAAACTTGAAAATTTATTTGAAAAAAAAAGTTGTATTTTATTTTGTTTTTTAAGTATATTTAAAAAGACTGCGTCGGTAGCGTATTTATATTACGGTATGATTACAAAGCTTAGGTCTCGGGTTCGAATTCCGGGTCGGGCAAAGTGATATTGGATTTTTCTATTCATTATTAACCCGGAGTCAGGAATTTGTCCTCGATATGACAAAAGACAAGCCCCCTATCACATCATGGATGGAGAGTATAAGGCGAAACGTGGGTGTCCTGGTTGCACCTCTGCCTACCCTTTCCGGAAAATAGGCGTGATGTTTATGTACATTTCAAATAATTATAGAAGTATTTCAAATATTAAAAGTATCAAATTATATGATATTGCTGATATGTTGATGTTGGTGCTCATTAGTGGCTGTAATTAATAATTAATTTATCAAACTGTCTTATAATCATGTTTAGCCGCAAGATATCCACTGAACATAAGCCTTCCCCAAGTGTCTTAAACTTGAATTATTTTTTAATGAATTCCGAATATTTTCACTATGTTAGTTATTATAATGTTCAATTATGACAATGGCTTATAAATAAGAGGATGAAACTTACATAATGAATAAGTGCGTATTCTTGAAGGAAACAATGGTGGTCCGCGAAAATCCCCAACTTTTCCTTAACGACCTCAACTATCCTCAAGTAAGTGGTTGGAGGGCATTAATTTAATTTTATGGTTTTTGCGTTTGTCACAGTGCGAGTTTAGTGAAGATTTGTGGGGTCCCTAACGAGCCACTGCTTAATAAGTACCGGGGAAAGACTTCAAAGGATTTGCCGAGATTTTTCGTGGTGTCTTTATTCGATTTATTGCAATTACATTTATTAGTTGATTATTTATTGCTTAGGTTTAGTAGTATTTGGAAATAGAAATTCATGCTCAGGTATTTTTTTATATTTACAAATTATGTTTTCGTTAACACGTCACTAGATGGCGTTGTCAGAATTTTAAGTCAAAGTAAAATAATATCACGTTTACTCGTAATTATGGCAAGCATATCCATTATTAACCCAATATTACATTTCCAATATTAATCCTTGAAAGAACATAAATTCTATAATCTAAACTGAAACCATTTACAAAAACTATAACTTTTACCCTCTGCCAATCATTCCTGGGCATATTCTTTAATCATAGTCAGTACTCTTTGTTTTCTGATATCTCGCACGTTGAGCTCACTGAATCATTCCTCACAAATATTCCAATAAGGCATAAAACAATGTTGAAACGAGCCAGCGATACCCCCGTCCCGTTCACACCTCTTGTTTCATCCACATACATTTATCACCATTTGAATAAATTCAATATGTACATTGAATTGCGTGTAATTAATGGTTTTATTCGTTTAGCACTTAAAACGCTTTAAGGGCGAGGTGTCCAAACATCCGTCCTCTCTTTCGTTTTCATAAGAAAGAGAGAGACGGATAGTCGAGAGAACACCCGCTGGTTTAGATCATTAATATTGATTTGTGGTCAATCAAAGCTCTGAGGATTTCACTTTTAATGTTATTATTTTTTGTCCTCCTTGCATCGTTGGTGAGGTTTTAAGGATCCCTCGTCTTTATTAGGACTTGCGATATTTTTTATGTCTAGCCTCGGGACGCGAACCCCGGATTCTTAGAAGTGACGTCAAATAATGCTAATGGATACACAAGACTTGCAAGTCCTGTATAAGTCGATGAAATGTTAGTTTTACGTATGAGGGTATTGTTTTTTTGGGGCACTTATTGATTTACTTAAACATAGAAATAAATTAAGTACAAATATATTCAGTACTGCAAAATAAATGTATCCGGTACAATCACTTTACATTATTTCTATACTAAAATTTAAATTCATAAAAAAAAACTTAATGTATTTCTCCAACAAATAATAATTCGAAACGTCGTACCACCAAACTGAAAATATAAAATATTAAAATACCAGCTAAAATTCTCACAGCTAACACAAAAGCACACAAACACAAAATCCCAAAGTAAAATAAAACCGAGTGAAGATATTTACTATCACACGTGGATGAGCAATGACCATCGTCTGGCAGTCATTAAGAATGCAGTGTCTTATCTAACTTGGAATAATTAATGAAAGAGTGGGCCGTCGTGCTGTGATCTCTATAGTGTGTTACAAATGTATTGGCACGTGGAAATTATTGTATTTGGAATGGAACAGAACTTGTGTAGGAAAGTGTATTTGATTTTAAAGGAATTTAAGCGAGGTTCAAAATGGTTGACAATTTTACACGGGCCAAGAATCGATGATTACACATTAGTGGAGAATTTTGTTGATCATATTTTTGAATGAATGAATTTTAACAGTATTTTTTAAATACTCGAATTTATGTTTATTTGCATAACTATAGCTAAATAGCAGAAAATATTATTTAATGCTCATAAAAGCGAGATACTAATTCATTGTGATTTACGAGCAATAAAACCAAACAATATTAAGATCCTTCTTATAATATAGTTATTAATTTCTAACAGTTCATAGTTTCTTGGTTATTACGAGTATGTAATTCGTACTAAGAAATTAGAATATTTTTGAATTGGCATTATTATTATACAGATCAAAATGCCAATTCAAAATCGGTGATAGTAAATATATTTATACATACTTATTTTATAGCTGCGGCCTTTACGCGAGTTAAAACCACGGTAAGCTATGGGGTGCAAACTATTATTTGAAGATGAATAATGAAGCGAAATCATTGGAATTATGACTTTGCAGATTCCTTTGACCTTACAATTGTGGGCATTCGTTACGTTTACATTGAGATTAGGGACACCATGATGCTTTGGTTTGGTATCTTTTTTTGTTTAGACAATAAAATCACTAACACTGATGTCTCCGGGTGTAACAGATCCACCCTAATATTTTTAGATAAATAATAATAAACACACCCAACAGATACATAGTTCTAACTCCAATAAGATCGAGTCTTCTGTCGTGGGTATCAGAAACTACAAGAGACTTTTCAGTCTCACAAACACCTAGACCCGAAACGACTACCTGTCGTTCACACAAACATTTGTCTCGGTGCGGGGATCGAACCCGCGTCCTCTCCTTTCACAGCCGGCATCTAACCAACTCCGCCACGGAGGCTGTCAATTTGGATCAAGATGGATTTTTCTACGAACTTTATGTTTCGCTTTTCATTCTAACATTTCATGAACATCATTGTAAATTCACTGCTAAGGCATTCCATAAGGATTAGATTATTTTTGTGCTTAGAAAGTATTTAATTTCTGACTTTAGAATCTACGTTGGTAATATAATGCTTGTTAAAATAAAGTCTTACTTCCTTGTTCATAGACAAATATAAGCAATCACTTTATAATTAACTCAAATTCAGTAAGTGTTTTAATTTATGTCAATGTTCTCGAAAACCAATGTTGATGAATGAAAAAAAATGAAATTTATTTAAAAGAGTAAGTGATAGTATTTTATTTTTAATTAATTATTGTATTTATATATTTTAATTAGGCTATTTTTATTGATAAAAAATCTTTCATATTTACTAAACTAATCAAAGGAAACATGATTTGAAAATGAGGGATTCAATATCCATGGACACCCTACCAACGATTGATGGATCGTGGTAGTTCTGCAAGCTACAAATGTTTGTCCGTCAGTAATTATAATCTTCTTATTTCATAGTCTCGATAATTTCACTTACGAAACCTAGCACTAGTTTATAAGCCGAGTTAAATCAATTAAAGTGACATTTTAGGAACTCAGACGGAACAATGGGTGTAATAAACAAGTTCGTTATCACCTTTAGATATAATTAATGGAGCCGCGAACAGCGTTACACAATTAGAACTATAAACTTTAGTGTTTTGTAATGATCTGATCGCTGGAATGAATAATTGAAATGCAAACTACGGCACCTATTTAATTTTCAACCATTTAGATGTTAGTAATGGCGGCCAACGACAGGATAATGGGCACGATACTGGCTTATTGCCACAGCGGATTGGCTTGGCTGTAAGTGAACTCCTAATGTGAGCTGTGCGAAGAAAAAAACATTAGACTGCATCTTAACGTTCGTTTACCTCATAAGGAAAGACAGTAATGCGTTGAAATGATGCATTAAATTATGTTCATTTACTAGCGTTATTAAAAGGATAAAATACATTTCTCATGTTGTTTTTCTTAGTTTTTATGAAGAGAAGGAAATATTATGGACATGTTTAAATGATAGAGCTATGTTGAATTTAATCGTTTTGAAAATATCTATTTCTGTACATATTAATAGCATAGTCCAATATTAATATAATGACATCTGTCGGCACAAGTCGAAACTGTCTGTTCCGGACAAGGCATTTTTCTTTACGAAATGCCTCAATAAATTTTGTATGAACCAAAATAGAAAAGTATTAATAAATGTTTTTATAACTACCAAATTATAGTTTTCGTTTGAGTTCTTGTAGATGTGCAAAATTGATACATCATATCTATCTTCAGTAGGTATACACACCTACGAGTATATTAGGTTTTTATCATACTATTTTATTTAAAAGTGGTACAGCCACGCTGTTGTCAGCCATGAATCAGCATGAATGGGCAGGCTCGTCCGGGGTGGTACTACTATCTCACAGCAGATAGATGTGAAGCGACAGCACTGCTGTTACGTTTCGTTCAGTGAGTGAGACTGCCGGATGCCCAATACCCCTTTCCTCTTTCCATCCTTTTTCCTTGATCGAAGCGTTGAGGACGTTCATGGGCGGCAGTGATCCCTTACCATCAAGTGACCTGCTTGCTCATTTGCTGGACCTATGCTATAAAAAAATACCTTCCCCATTTCTGATATACACTATCAGAAAGTTAGAACCCAAGTGTAAGTTTATTTATACAGCCTACGCAAATATATATTTTTAATGAGGTTCAATGCCCTCGCCGTGTAGGTACGACGTCCGCTGATTTGGTCATCTGTTTCAATATGCTCTTGTTCCTTGTTAATAAACTTTGATTGAAATTCAAACTCTCAAATTATTCTTCATGTCATCTTTGCTTTTCGATTGTTTGTTTTAAACAACCGTGTTGTTGCTAAAGGCTATTTTCAAATAAAAATATACATAAATATATCCAACAGGATAATTCGGATTTCATATTAAGACCCAGATTGTATCTTTAGTAGACATTACGAGCAAATTTTTGTGTTTACTTAGAAAAGGTGTAAATATATTTTGATCACATAAACATGAGGTCCCAGAACGGAGATGAAAGCATATTTCACTATTGGCTTTCAGCTCTTAGAACTGGGTTGTCAAATGAGTGGCTACGTACGCTTCACCAACATTTTATCATCAGTTATTTTTGACAGCCTTCGTGGCGCAGTTGGTTGTACGCCGGCTGTGAAACGGGAGGCCGCTGGTTCGATACCCGCATTGAAACAATTGTTTGTTGTAAATCACAAGAAATTGTTTCGAGTCTGGGTGTTTGTGAGACCGAAAAGTCTCTCGTAGCTCCTGATCCACGACACAAGACTCGATCTTAGTATGGGGTCAGGTCTATGTATGTGACTGTTGAATGTATTTATTTTTTTATCCCTAACTTGAATATGACCTGTTTGATGTGAATTCAACCTTTGCCTATGCAAATCAAATGTGATTGTGTTTGTATTATCTAGACCAAACATAACATTCACATCAAGAATTTACTAACGTATCAAATCCGGTTTTCATTTATCAGATAAATTAATGCCACCTATTTAATTATTAATAGCATCTCGGTGACTTTTTGTATGAAATCAAGTTACTGATATATTTTTAAGGCTCCGATAAGGCATCCGCTGCACCAAGGGTCACAATTAATCATTATACTCTGTTTGACTAAGGTTGACAGCAAAAATTAATTAACATTCCATGTAAAAAATACAAAAAGGCCAATCAGGTGTCGCACTGATGGTACGCCTACATTCATTCAATTTATTTTGTGCACGCTCATAGATTATCTCGCAGATGGGTTAATACAAAAAATATGATAATACTAATTAGTTAGATTAAATTTTTATTAGACATTTTTCTTAATATTAGAAGTAGAATAGCCCGGTAGTTTTGTTGATGACAAAATATTGTTAATTAATGGACTTATGTAGGAATTGTTGCTCATAGAAAGTTTTTGAATTTCTAGTCATCCCAGTCTCTTGTCATTGGTGTCAAGTTAGGTCAAGTATTAAACTTTATTCTCTGCGACATGACAATGCAAAATTGTTAATATTTTTTAAATGAGGTACTAATATTAACAGTATTAAATTAAAAGGTGTCTTCAAAAATATTTTTCAATAATGATCCATATGTTCTACAGGTGATAGCAGCAATTTTGAATCTTTTTTTATTTGCACACAACAAAATAAATTCGATCTTGAATTTATAATAGTTTTATTCTGACAGCTTATTAAATACATTTCATTTACTGTTGACACAATACGAAATAGTACAGAAGTTAAATAAAACAGACAAGTGAATGAATATGAGATATAATTATCAAGCTAGTCGTGACGGATATAAAGTGTTTTACATTCGAAATTATAATTTCTTGTGCCACTGGGAGATAGACAAATCATTTGTACGAGACGCTAATAACGCATTTATTTAATATCTGCATTTATAAATATGGGCAACAATTCGTTATATATTTAGGTTTCATTAAGTATTTGAAATAAGAAAAAAATATATACGTACATACATAAACATCACGCCTTTATCCCAGAAGGAGTAGGCAGAGATGCAACCAGGACACAAACGTTTCGCCTTGTGTGTTCCGTCCCACGATGTGATAGGATGCGAGCCTATCGCCGTATCGATACAAATTCTTACTCCGGGTTGATAATTAATACAAAAATCCAATATCACTTTGCCCGACCCGGGATTCGAACCCGAGACCTCAGCTTTGTAATCGTACCGTAGTACAACAGAGCCATCGAGGCAGTCAAAATTTACCAATATTAGGGTATACAATCTATGATGCATAGTTTTCTAAAACAATTTGAAATTTTACGTTACCTTACTATAGATTGACATTGGTATTAATACTAATATCTCGCACCTATATAAATTAAACCACTGCTTAAACAAGGATACCAAGTATATCCACATACGCAGATCTTGTTTTCAAAATTCGTGTAATTATATTATAGACATTATCAATTATCAGGCCAGGCATAAAAATATCACAATTTCGATAAAAAATTAAAACTCCTTGTCATGATCCCAATTCTAGAAACTTCTATTCGCGTCCTCTTGGAGTGCTTAGGCACAAATAACGCTTCAAACAGAGCATGTGCCCCACCAATAAATTTTATAATTCGTGGCCCAGTACTCGTGTTATCTACAACACGTTCGGTAGCCGATCGGTCGCTCGGCCGTTAGTAATTTGACAGTTCAGATGACAGATTACGACGCGGCGAAGAGACCACCAAGGAAATTGTCGCTTCACTCCGTTGCACGATACATTTATGTTTATGAGACGTGGATGTCGCTTAATTGGATGATTTTTGCGTGTTTATTTATGTTGGGGAATAATTAGCTTTTTAAGATATTTTATTTTTATACTCTGCGTATGGTTTCTGGTTTTCTCCTGCCTTTATTGGAGTTTTTCTAATGACTGATAGGTATCACAATGATCTAGTATTGTGGGTGTATAAGCACTGACAATTTACGCGATAAAAATCGTGTCATTTACGCATTTGTGAGATCTGTTCTATTAAAAAATCATTGCGACAATTTTGTCAGTTGTAAGCTATACGACTATCCCTCTAATTAAGCAGGAGTAAGGAATTAAATCGCTTTTTAAATTATGGAGTGACTTAGAATTTTCTTGCAATCATAATAAAACAATAAATGCTTATAAATATTATTATCTTATTATTAAAACAACGTATTCGAGTGTGAAATATACAACACTTTATTTTAGAAAGTAAATTATCCAACTTTTATCACTTAAACAGATTAGGTTTTCGCATTCACGATTCCGCCTTTGCAGATTTTTCACGGTTCAGCTAAGAGGATAATTGAATATTGATTCCGGAACGTTTTACATAATATATTGGAAACAAGAGTGCATTCAGCGAGCCGGGCGGTCCGTTTCGTCAAATACAATACAATACAGAATATGTGTATAATTTCACAATACATTTCTAGTAAATGTCTGGTATTTAAATATAAATCGAAAGAGCGGAACACAATGGTGTAATCGATAATTGAATTCAACATTGATGAACTTTACACCGACCTCCTAGACGTGACAGATTAGAATGGAATCTACCTTTGTATCTCTATAGAGTTGATACAACTAACTTCTTTCATTACTTTAGTAAGGCAATACAACAAAGCGTAGTTCATTTTAGAACTCCGTAGATAGTTTGAGGTGTTAATTTTTTTCACTTAGATTATATCACTAGGAGAGTAAATGTAGAAAAATATGATTAATAAACTAAAGAAACGGTTTTATGTTGATTTTAACAATAATTAAATGAGTCCTATTTTATAAGTTTTATTTTCACACGTATCTTTATTTATGTAACGAATGCATGTACTTTTTTTGTCACGTAGGTCCGGCAAACCAGCAAACAGGTCACCTGATAGTAATTGATCGCTGCCGCCCATGAACATCCACAACGCTGGATCACGGATGTGTTGCTGGCCCAATTGGGATGGGAGCGGTAAAAAAAAAAGATAGGAAGAGGAAAGGGGTATTGGGCATCCGGCAATCTATGTAATTACCTACAATTATACTCAAATTGTAGCTATAATTACATAACTCTTGCTATAGGTATCGAAAACTACGTGGATTTGTATAATCTCAGCGCCACGATCCTAAATAAATATTGGTTGGTCATATAAATATTTATCTCGGTAAAATACCGAACCCACAGAAGCATCTTGTAAGCCTACTCCGACACGAAGGCTATTAATATATTATTATTATATTTTTGAAGTAAATATTTCAACAATCTTCACAACAGAAATTGTAAGATTAATTTTAATTTTAAATAAAATTCACCACCTAATGAGTTAGCTTAATATAATTAGTATACATGACGCAAACTCTGCGGCGCTAATGAACAACACAAACATTTTCCAAAACTTTGTTTCAACAGCTCTATGTAAATATCATTACACGACAGATTGGGCAAGTCACTGTCGTCATGCTTAATGCCAATTAAAAGATTTTGAATTGTGGGATCTTTGTTTGCCTCTGACTAATGTAGTCTGATATTTGACAAGCCTTTACTGTGTGGTTTTAAGATTTTTACAGTACATTAATTTATAGTAAAATATAGTCTAGAGGTCGAGTCCGGTTCAAAGTTCAAGCTTAGGGCACATCTCTGAGGTTTGTAGTTATTTATATGTTCGTTATGAATTATCTCTTTTATGAAAGTCAAAGAAAATGTCATACCAGTTCTATCTTCATGCAAGTTTTTCGTGAGGATTTCAAAGGTTTGAAGTAAAAAAATCCGCTTTAAATTATTGCGTGGACTATGGGTTGCATCCTTACACTATCAACGAAGCCTATATCCTGCTGTAGGCCTTATATAGATAGATAAAATAAAAATAATATAACAATGAATATAGAGGTGTACCATTTAAATAAGTCGCATCGAATATCTTAGTACGTGTAGAAACGAATAACCTATCGCCGATTCAAACAACTGTTAGATCCAGTTCATTATAGACGTTATAGCTTTATGTTAAGGGTTAAAATGCCGCTGCGGCGAAATCACATGTTTCATGTTATTTAGCCAGAAATTAATTAGTATAATTATAACAAATCTTCGACATATCAAATTGACGATAAGCAGCGGTCATCATTGTGATGCATAAAAATTAATTACTCAGTAGCAGGTGAAGAAGTTCGCGCGTAAATTACACGCATGATGATTGACTTAAGTACTCCCGCATATCAATACTTCGTTTTTAGCGCAAGTACATCGTTGTAACTTATCTAAGTGGTACTACTATACATTAACACGTACAACTTTTTGCCATTCGCTGTTAGAATTTTTAATTAAGCGATTTTTTCCATCGATGACAAATGGGTAAACACGAAATCCGTGTAACCGGCCTTAGGAACATGTCTAATTATTTTAAGAATCAGATAACGTGTCATGAGTTCTAAACTGGCAATGACGATCTTAAGGATGTTTACAGACGCCCACGCTTCCAAATTGCTAGATGGTATTATGTTAATTTTTCTGTTTGTTATGTAACTACTAACTAGTTTGCACAAATTATGTTTAACCTAGAATTGCTAATTAATAAAGGAAACATTAAAAATCTCAAGCATATGAGAATGTTTCCTAATTATTTTTTTAAGGCTGCTCATTTGGCTTTTCCTGTATCTAAATTTATGTAATTACTAATTTATGTGAGACAGCAATCTAGCGCAAAATAAGAATTTAAGTTTCGTTTTTATTGCAGCATATTTTATACGGAGCAACATTTTTATTCCGCAATCTAGGATTACTCATGAATAATACTTATTGCTAGTACAAATCTTTATATTCTCAGAATTTAATGGTACTTGCTAATAAAACACAGCATGGCATAATTTATTAAGACCGTAGCGACCTAGTATAACCCGAGAATAATTCGGTACGAAAATATCTGACGGAACACTAACAATATTTTAACGTAAACACTTTAATTAAATTAATAAATTACGTTCGTTTTTGTTTTTAAAGATTTACAAAGTGTATCGTGAGCTAATGATATTGGGAGGGCTGACGTCAGGCGCGCATTCCCGCTGACGCACGCGGCCAAATTGCGCTGGATCATATGGGTTTACTCATTAATTTATTAATAAGATATTTTTGTTGAGTGTTATGCAAGTGTGTGACTTTTTTTGAGTTTTTTATAGCATAGGTCCGTTAAACGAGCAAGCAGGTCACCTGATGGTAAGTGATCACTGCCGCCTATGAATATCCCCACCGCTTGAATCATGAATGTGTTGCCGGCCCATCAGATCGGGAGCGGAGCGGGAAGGAAAAATGATGGGAACAGGACCTTTCCAATACCCCTTGGTATTGGGCATCCGGCAATCTTACTCATCGAACGAATAGCAAAGCTGTCGCTTCACTTCGATCTCCTGTGAGACAGTGGTACCACCACTATGGTGCTTGATATGATAGCGACATGATCCAGCTACACATTAGTGATTATTATAGTTAATCGTAACCCGTGTAGCGAGCAACACACACGATGGGAAAGCCCGTCAGAGTAATTCATGCTACTATGTTGTGTTTCTAGTTTGGCCTATGTACATATGTCCGGTGTCGACAAGGCCGTCATAATTTTGTCGACTGACGACACATAACTACATCTCGCCATAATACTCTGGACACCACTATTCTTTGCATTACATGCTTCGTAGTGCTAGAATAAAAAAATACTTATATCGATCTTTTTTTTATTTTATAATCGCACGGCACAGCGACTGCACTGCACCTGATGGTAAGTGTTAATGCCTTCCAGACAGAGTATCGATTGGCATCATTATTTTTCATAAACTAACGCAAAAAGTCATATCCATGCAATGATGCGTGAAATTATACAAATCAACAAACATTATCGTATTTGCAATATTAGTATAATCAGTTGGTTTCGGAGCACGCCTACGTACCTATTCATATGTAAAAATTAAATTACAATGTTCTTCTATTTATAAATGAGCTTAAAAACTGCACTGCAGATTTTTTTAATGCAGTTTTCAGACAGTATTAGTATCGAGAGGTCAAAGTAATGATAACACTCTCAAAATTTATAAACAGTGGTTGATGAGTAGAGTCAGAAAATTATTGCACACAAGATGAGTCCGACAGGCAACAAATATTATTGTATAAATGAAACATGTGAATGTACTCAAGTTCTATAATTGTTGTTGACAAATAAAAATATCCATGATCGACACTGGACAGTATAATTTGCTTCCAGAAGCCCATAAAGGATCGAGAACTTTTTTACTAACCCTGAACTAAAATCCACGTCTCTCCACTGCAATGACTAGAAACACGATCAAACAACCACACTACAAAGGAATTTAATAACAAATAAAAACAGCATCGTATACATTAGCAGTTCTCAGCTCACCCGACGCGAGATAGCAAAGAAAACATTACACAATTTACGCTCAAAAGTATGGTGCGCGCCATCGTCTGTGACGCTTATTAATAAGCCGCGATCATAAATCGATACGAAAGGTCCCAGAAGGTTATTGGGCATTATAATCTCGATCTTGCTTCTGTTAATATAAATTAGCGATATTATGTTTCCTCTTGCATCGTTATTCATAAAGTATCAATTGGGGATCTTCAACGAGACAACGTTTCATTAAAGTGACAGTTTCGCACAAAGAAAGGAATTTTAAGCGTAAGTGTTTGGAATTAATTCCGTGTTTTAAATCATTAATCCGTTGATGCTGTATCACGATAATAGAACACTTTAAGCTGTATCAGAAACTGAATGAGTAACGGAATTATTTAGACAGTAGTCTTGCATCTTAGATCACATAGAAGCATAGCCAAATAATAGTTTGGTGACGGGCAGCAGCGTCATCAGTACGAGAAGCTTAGATCTATGCTCACTACTTTCTTGCTAAGCGTGATGTTACCAAACCCCTTCCCATTAATTGGGAGAGAACTGTGTTGAACGGTGGACTCCTTTTGGCTTAACATTATTTTGATAAGACTTACAGCTACAGATAATGTAGTATCAAACCGTCCAGGTTGAACTACCTCAGCGTGACGGATTAAGACCTTCGTCTCTTGATTTACTTCAAATTGGGTTTTCCTTTTTACTGGGATCTAAAATGTTAGATTTTCTGATCAATTCATCATTCTTCAAAATCCACCTCTTCTCAAGTTTTGCCAATATCAATTTTAAAACAAAATTTCACACCTTCGCACGTATTCTAATTACTTTAAGAGTTAATACGCGAAGTTCACAGACATTCCCGGTAGTCAATAAGTAGGCAAGTATTACTCATTACCAAGCCCCCACAAATTAGGTAGCCGGTTCATTAATTTCGAGCAGAGTTTAGATTTTTCCCACGGTCGTGCCACAATATGAAAGGCGATCGTTAGCGAAATATTTAGCTTTACTTATTTAAACACCTCAATGACAGCAGCCATACAGGCACGGAGCGAGGTTGTTTAACTTTCTTATTTAGAAACGTAAATAATATTACTATTTACAAATGCATAAGTATATAGACATAGTACACGTTGTAGGTCTAATTGGAATTGGTTTGTATGGTGAGATCGGGATTTCTATAGTCTAAAAAATCAATCTAGTTTAATATGATTTTGCTACTAGCAAAGCAAAGTGAATGCTTATGTAAATTCAACTTACCATCAAAACGTCGAGCTCCGCTCGTCTTGGACAGCCGAAAGATCATCTTTGCCAGGTCGATACAAATATGCCGGCCTACTCGAAATCTGATATGCTATGGTGATCTAGAAAGGTGATACCTTCGTATATGTCATATATAGCTTTTGTACGACTATATTAAAATATTATCAACAAAACGCTCATTTAAATTGTTTATGTTGAATCTCGTTGAAAAAAATAGTTGTATCTGACCCTCAAATTATTTTTATAGTACATACCTGTATTTTTTCGTTAATAAATCATTATGTCAACGGCGTATGAGTGGTAATTATTGCAATTAAGGTTAAGTAATTACTTCCCTTGTCTTGAAAGAGTAACGTCGTGGGAGTTAATCTGTTGAATCATTTCGGCCTCATATTTTTTGGTTTCTTAGAATCAAGATTCAACGGTAATGACATTTAAAGTGTTACAGTATTGGCATTCAATGGAGATTAGCTTATCTAAACGTTCACTTTTATTTTTATCGTGGCTTTAGTAAGTAATTTGCAATATTTTGCAATATTGTGTAATTTGCAAAATTTGGGGTTGTGAAAGAGAAACATCAGTATTGTGAGACCGCCAATTTGTTTTTTTTTTGCACAATGATTACAATACATCTGAGTGTTCTTGCAGTGCAATCCACCAGGTGAATCATTATGCCGGCCTGCTAGAAACTGGATATAGCTTATTGTCAGTATGTCGGGTATTCCACTTCGTGTACGGTGATGGTTTTTCAGGTACATGAAAATATCATAGAATCAGGTATACTTTGAGTCTTCGGTAATCTCAGTTATCAAACGACAAAGCCGTTACTTTATCGGTTTTCTATCAATTACTGGTGGTACGTCTCTCATTTGTGAGAGGCCCCTGGGTAGGCACCACCGCAATGTCTATTTCTTCCGCCAAACAGCAGTGCAAATGCATTGTTGTGTTCCGGTTTGAAGGACATTGTAGCCAGCGTAACTACTGTACATAGTAATACTTAACACATGTCACAGGATGGCGAGCGCAGTGTATTGCCAAGCATAGCTTTGTAATTCATGGTGTTTGGTTTTGCTACTGTCTATGAGCGGTCGTATCGCTTACCATCACGCGAATGGCATGTTCGTCTTGCCATACATTGGAATTAAAAAAAACCGGTAATACTCCGATCGTGCCACTCACTATCACTGAGAATTGACGAACTGCAGCAACGGTCTAGCACATCAAAATTTTCTACTTCCTACACGCTTATGGGTGTAGGTCTCAGTACATAATGCTATTTTAATACGGTCTTCTTCAGAAATCTCTAGTATACCAGACTTCCTACACTCTTTCCGTTATCACTCAAACACAATGATATTAGAAATATTACAAAAAAAATCTTACTGCCTCGGTGGCGTAGTGGTACTACGGTATGATTGCAAAGCTGAGGTCTCGGGTTCGAATCCCGGGTCGGGCAAAGTGATATTGGATTTTTCTATTCATTATTAGCCCGGAGTCAGGAATTTGTGCCCAATATGGCGATAGGCTCGCCCCCTATCATATCGTGGGACGGAATATACAAGGCGAAACGTGGGTGTTCTAGTAGCACCTCTGCCTACCCCTTCTGGGAAAAAGGCGTGTGGTTATGTATGTATGTACAAAAAAAATCGTCGCGTTTTTGTACAACATTTTTAGTTGCATCGTATCTCTAGTCACTAAAAGTACCACCTGGCTTATTTTTTGGTAACAGTCTTGATATACCCTGTATTATTACAAATCGTTCTTATTTATTGACATAACTATTGTACGTCACAAGTTAATCTTTTTTTACCTAATGTATCTAATAAGTGTGACACGAGTATTACCAGTAGACACGAGTAATTAGTATGTGCTATCATATGATAGAGAACCTTCTATGACGCTTTGAAGTCATGTTTGCCTGGTACATGGTATAATTATTAAGATCAATATGTTGATTGAATATGCTTCAATAGACAACAAGGTCTTTTTGTGTAAAAAATAGGAATAATATTTAAGTCTAAATCATTGCCAAGTTTTTCAGCTGCAAATTTTGAAGTTTCATGACCTGCCTTACGTCAATATGTTTTTGGGATAGTCATGTTTCTGTTATATTTTAGAACTATTTGTTTTTTAAATGTCATAGAGTTCGTTCTATCTAAATATGGTATCTCTCTATGACCTCTTCTTTGTTACATACACACATAAACTCACGCCTTATTCCCAGAAGGGGTAGGCAGAAGTGCTACTAGAACACACACACTAGTGTTTCGTCCCACGATGCGATAGGAGGCAAGCCTATCACCATATCGAGCACAAATTCTTTACTCTGGGCTTATGTTGAATAGAAAAATTCAATATCATTTTGCCCGATCAGAGATTCGAACCCGACACCTCAGCTTTGCAATCATACCGTAGTAGAACTGCGCCACCTAGGCAGTCGTTCTTTCTTACCCTTTTATATTGCGTTATATTAATAGCGACGTAAATAATTTTACATTATTAAATGTTTTTACAAAAAATTACAATATTTGACGAATTAATAATTAAACTATTTATAAATATTTTCGCAAATAATTTAAAAGTCGTAATTAATACATAAGTCATTGAAAATAATACAACTCAAGTAATATTAAATTATTTGACTACAGTTAATTAATTCTTCAATGATAATAATTTAATTAAGTAGTGCCTAGTTCCTACGTCAAAAGTCTAGATGGATAGGTGACCTAAGAGAGGTGAAACTCGCTAGGATAAGTACTCAGTATTTGTAATTGAAGTCTAAAGTATGCTTCAGACACTTAACTGCAATATGCTAATAATGCTGATGGAAATTTAAATATATTGTAAACATGAAGATTGGCTTTTGTTGAAATGAATAAGTATTTGTATGTAGATTGTCGTCACTTTGTTATTTCATTAAAAATGTTTTACAAATTAGTAAATTCCAAACCAGATGTTTTTAAACATTAAGAATAGTATGACTGTTTTTTTTGTAATAAATTTGTAAAATATATTTTACACGCCACAAGGCATACAATAGCACGACGTCATTATGCTCATTAGTTTTTTTTAAATATGCCCTTAAAATTACAAAAATAAAATGATTATTGGCTCGACGAGATTTAATTTAAGTAGAATAATTGTCTTTAAAACCTATGCGTGTAATTTCTTGTAACTTATAAATATTTTGTAGCTTTTTAATAAAATATTATAATGCACTTTTAATTTATTACACAATGTTTCACTTCATAACATTATTTTGTTACTAAAAATAATGTCCGCGTTAATTAATCAAATTAATTTTAGACAGGACCGCTACTAGTTTCGTACAACTTGTTCTTCCATTTCAAATAAATAAATGTAAATAAACGGCGAACAATATTTACTCGCAGTACCATATTTTATCATCGCCAGCAGGACGCGTACCGTTATTTAATTAAATAAATAATATTTTTTAAATGGATAATATCAGTTAAAAACCCCAAGTCATATTTCAAATTGTTAATAATGAACTTGGTACCTGATGGTTCGAGATCGCGCTAAGACTTCGATCTAAAGAGGTTGCATTTGCATAAAATCATTAGTAAGCACAATGGTGTTCGGGCAGGGACATGGGGCGCGAGACACCTCACAATATCATCCGTAAATATTTCACCTGGAACTACTATCATGAGTTGTTCGATGACCATTGCTGCGTTATTAAAACTTGTCTCGTAGAGCCGCGGTACATCAACAGCAATGGACAATGCACCAGTGAAAGGCACGTATAAATTAAGCATTGTAAGAAGAGCTCGCGTTATGCGGCGAGCCGCCTCTCGATTATGATTTATCATCGTTCATTAGGCGAGTTTGTCCGCAACGACAACAGATGGAGCTGATAGCACTTGGCAGGGTGGCCGTCTTGTTATTATTTTTATTGCCAGTTTCCAAAGAATAATACTTGAGGAATGCGTCTCTTAATGAACTTCAACCCTTTTTGGGCTCGACATGATGGATAGAATTAATGTCGCCTCCTATTGTTGATTGGAGACATTTTCAATGGTTCGGGACACATCTATTTGATTGTGTTGAATTGATTCCAAGATAGGTGCTTAAATGGGGTTCGTAGAAGGATGATCATTGTTATGCCTATGTTACATCAAGTAAGCTTCGCTTTACGTTTATTTTTTTATCAACTTTCTTTTTGCCCCTTCGAGTAAATTAAGTGATGTGGTTGTAAGTAATTATCAAATGAAAAATAAGATCTTTGGGTTTATTTGCCCGTATCATGGAGTTGACCTAATATAAGCTAATGTTATTTCAGAAAAAATGTCCCTACGGGTTATAATAGACTACCTGTCCAAGGTCATACGGCAAACATTTAATCCTAGCCAAATTATGGCTTTCTAATAGAAAAACTCCTACAACACCTTTTTTCGTTCGTTCATCGTTATCTCACGCTGTATTAATATCCATCAATCAATCTTTGCCATTTTACGCAGTCTTGAGCACTCTGGATTGTAAGAGGAATACTTAAGTCCTGGACTCAAAATGTCGTACTCATTTAAATCATCGATATAATTAAACTAAAATGTAATTTACTCGAGACAGCCCTGTGGTGAGCACAAGCAATAATCATTACAATAGTCACACAATACTCTCTAAATCCGCTTACCATTTAAGTCCGAAGCGCAGAGTAAACAGACTTCTCAAAACTGCATCTTTAACACCGTCGTCAGTCGTGTTCGCTTCGTAATTAAAGGCCAGTGTTGGATTTGCATACGTTTCTGAGAGCTCATGGTGCAAATCAAAAAAAGAGTCATGTTAATTAGCATATTGTATTTTAAAATGTGACGGCTGGAGTGTAGGGGCTCATGCCACTCAGCGGTGGGCCGGTGTCGGGATTTTTATGACGCTCCCGATGTGTGGACATGGCTGTTTTAATTTCTTGTTGCGTAGTTATTGAGTTGTTTGCGCATTGCTTTGTTTGTGATGATATGTTGTTTTGTTCTGCTTTTTGTTTTACAGATATCGACTCTATAACTTTTCAATCAATCATGCGATCGTTTCTAATTCAGCACAATGTTTATTTAAAATCGTTTTTGTAATTATATATCTGACCGTAGACATTTTTTATTCTTGGCTACTATTATCATTCTCAGTAAAATTCGGACCAAAAATTTTGTCATTGTTGTAAAAATCAGCACAATACAAAATCCATAAAGTAATTCCATAATGCACACGTATGACAAAAAAAATATTATTACTGAGAAATCTACTAGCTACCTAGACTACGAGAAAGCAACACATCCACCCTATGCGAGCACAGGCCGCAATCGTGATAGCTTTAGTTTTGTGTCTCTGTTTTAATTAATTTGGATCACGAAGTCGCCACTTAGGCCCTCACGATACCACTACACGAACGCTGACTGACACACTTCAAAATGTCACCAAAGAGTTTGGAGTTATCTACGATCGCTACTGGCTTATCCCGCATACTATGACCGCCATTGTCTACTAATGAGAAGTCAATGGGAATTCTCATGAGGGAATTAGCGCGTAATCCTTTGGTAGCTAAATAGGAAACGTGTCGGAAGAATTATGACGGCGCGACTTCAAGATCACGTGTAAGAATTGGAAGGTAGCTATTTCAGTTTGTTAATCTTCGTACAAACATAAGCTTATGCTATATATTACATGCGTCAAACGTAATGCAGAGGGCGAATAGAGCCACTCACAATTTAGCGATCTTATTTTCTTTCCAAGATGCAATAAGTGGCTGGCTTATCACAAAACCTTACGAGAAGTGAATTGTCCATCCGGTGGTATCGAACTCAAGACCTTACGGTTCACAGACATAGGTAATGCTATCGAATCAAGGACGCAATATACGGAGCAGGTTGTGTTGAATCGCTAAAATGTGCTTAGAATCATGAATTAATTTTAAGCCCAAAAAACAATGAACAAATTAAGTATACCACATATTCTTCAAAATTACTTTGTTCATACGTTGAAGATGTTATCACAGGAATAAATATGGTGCATTTAAATTAAACACGATGAGCATACGTGTTTTGTGTCATTTAGCTTAAAGATCAAGCAATGTCCAATTATATGGAAGGTCGTCCAAATACTGCTTATAAATTCAGTGACATGCACGATCAACCAACAATAAAAAAAGAAAGAAAAATGTAGCTGCTGCTTAACAAATTTACTATGAATTCAATTATGATATGCCAAACATGTTTACAAATGTCTTAAATAGAGCACATAAAGGCAATTTAATATTTTTACGGATTTTTTTCTAGATCGTATTGAGCTAAGGACCTTCAAGAAAAAAACCGTCCACGCACTGATAACACGTCTGGTGTTTTAACGGTGGCTATTTATCGTCAGTTAATATTTTTATCTTGAAAATCTAAGACTATCATTTTATCTCAATGTCTTGGAAAAATGAGTCTTATACATGATGACGTATAGTGTTTAAATACAGTGTTATTTGTTTATGTAGCTTCCTAATGTTAAAACAGTAAACTCTTAACACACGCATTTTGCTGTTATAATTTGCATAAACCTTGCATCTCAATCATAGGACAACGATATTGGCTCAAACATACTATTTCCAACAATTTTACAGCTAGAATGATTTTTTTAAATCTATTTATTAAAAACACAGGTACAAAACGAAAAGTAGAATCATAGTCCCACGAAGCCGAGCTTCGGTTTGACCGTGGAAATTTCATTTCGACAACTGATTACACGACTTGACATTTTAAGTTATCTACTCACCGAAGAGGTCGTCGGTACATTACACGTACTTAAATTAATTTTTATTAGCACACGTTCCTCATGTCTTTACCAAATTGTATCGCCAGATCAAGATAACTCAAGCAATCAGAGGTTAGCGCAATGCATAAACAAATTAAGTCCTTGCCAGATGTGTGAGAATTCAGGTTATCACGTGATCTCCGCACGGTTTTGGCTGCTGATGTTGCAATGTTCCAATTAGTTGCTCATTTATGTCAAGCGTGTATTGTGAGGCTATTCATTGGTAACAGTCACTCGATTGTGTTTGGTTACGTGATTTAGATCGCATCTGCAAATATGTGGAGGTTGTATCTTCAGATTTCGTTTTGGTGGGTGGAGTGAAGTGGTTTGTGATCTAGATTTTAAGGTTTGGTACGATTTAATTGGTGATTTAGATGGTTATGGGCGTAAATTATTTATAATTGATTATTTCAAGGTAAAATAATCAATCAAAGATAATGAATTTGACTACCATTCATCACTAAATGTTAGTTGATATCGATTCAGATGATGAACAATCAAAGTTAATTATACGAACGGAACATAAACCGCGCGTGACACCGCTCGTATTTAACTTTCAACTTTCAATAGATATAATCAATGATACGATTAACATAGTACACACCCATCGAACTAAGCCAGGCGCTCCGGTGTCACACAATAGGCACCGTACGCCACAACATCATCAAACAATTTCAAAATCTGATCCTATGCATAACGAATGGAGTTGATAAATAGTTTGAATTAACCGATTTAATGCGGGTCACCCACTACACGATGACTCGGCCGAATCCTAGCTCTGGTAATGATAATTGAACTGGCAAACACCCAGGCCGGACTATCGCCACAATCTATTGAGAGCCGACGTTGGAAACTATATGACTTGCGCTATTGTATTTATGATTGTTTCTTTTTTTATTATTTCTTGTCTTCCGACACAATCTTTAGCGTTCTGATTAACTCGGAGCTTTACCGCTGTGAATATTGTTTCTAACAGCCCGTTAGTATATTGAATAAAAAAGTCCGCTAAGTACACGTTGCTTGTGTCGAACTGGTTCCAATGGATATTTGAGTGAGTTGGGTTTTCTTTTGATTTGTTAATTGTTTGATACGTTCACGATCTTTCCCTTTTAGGTTTTCGATGTTATCTGTATACATGCTAGTATTTTGTTCTCTATTTAAATTGGAATTGTGTGTACTCTTTCGATACGAAATAAAGATCTCAACTTATTACAACATTGAATTCTTCCTTTAATCCGCCTTATTCTTTTATAATTAAACCGGGGATTTCATATTCGCAATGAATTTTACCAATATTACATAGTGTTTTTAGATTTAATAATAATTTAAGTGGAATTTCATTCCTCTCACATCCACCTACACTTCCTTGAAGTGATTATGCCTATTAAAATTCTTTAAATACTAACCACATCTTTAATGTTTTTAACTAAGGATATGGCCCATTTTCATTGACTCCAAATATCGATCAAATCAAATCAAAGCGCATCGCGTCTTCCAAACGGAAATGTGTAAGGTCACCCATTTACCTTAACATTTGGCAGTGCGTATTACCCCTTGATTCCTCGCAAAAGTTTCAACTTCTACGAACATTACATCGATCGAATTTTAATGAATATGTTAATATCTGAGATTGACTCACTGGATGCCTGCGTAAGCCAAACTGATTTATAGACGAGTGGAATGCGAATTAACATATAGAAAATTTAATGTGTGACTTAATTATTTAATGGACATTTTATTGTTATCGTCGAATAGTGATGACACGGAATGCTTCGATTTATAGGCGTAGGCGAAATCGTGTTTTGGTGCGCGATCTGAACCTCTGACTTCCCGATTTATAGACGTTTTCGCTATTTTTAAGACAATTAACGTTGGCGCGTTCTCCTTGGTACAAAAAAGATTGCGACGAATTGAGAACCCCCTCTTTTTTTGAAGTCGGTTAAAAATATGCACTTGACCCAGAAACATTCGTTACATAACTAAAATAATCAATTTTCATGGTAATCCTTCCTACTAGGAATCACAAAATAATATCGCAATCGATTGATTTACCTGAATGATAAACAACTGGAGATTTGAAGTTCCGATTAGTCAGAAGTTTTAATCATCAAGTACTTCTACAAAATTTAAATGTTCCATTACGCGTGTAGAATACAGAATTTTGTATGACTGTATGTTACTGTTAATGACTAAATAGGTATTTTTTCTTCAATACTGGGAATTTTAAACAGACTGCCTCCGTGGCGTAGTTGTACAACGGTACGATTGCAAAGCTAAGTCTCGGGTTCGATTCGGTTATATTGTTTTCGTATGCAAATTCACTCGTAGTTTACGTCTCAAATAATTTATGGCATGTATTCAATATCCTCGTTAGATTAAGCTTGTTTTGGAAATAAATACATAATTGGAAAACAAATTAAACACAGGAACTCATGATCTTCCATCGATGGAAGGTCGGAAACCTGTCATACTCCTACTTCTCCAATGAAATCCAGTTGACTTTTAATAAACAATGTCAGTCGCATTAAAAACAGAGGTTAAACATTATTACTTTGATAATTAATAGCTGTATTGAGACGTGATAAATGGTGCATTTTAGCGATTTTTTATGACCCTTTGCAGTTAGTGCTTCCACTAGCTGTATCAGCCCATATACGTCCCTCTGCAGGGCACGAGCCTCCTCTACAATCGAGAGTACGATTAAGACAGAATATGCCATATACGAGTAGTCCACCACTCTGACCTAGTGTGGGTTGGCGGACACCTTAGAAATTCTTACAAATCGCTAATGGTATGCAGGTTTTCTCACGATCTTTTCCTGAACATGAACTATCTGATCTGGACATCCATCGTGAAAGTTGACAGTCGCCTCTAGCCCGTTTACTAATAGGCCACCATGAATCGTTTTATCATTCTTCTTCAGCCTATGTACCCAATGCTGAGTGTAGGCCTCTTGTAATGCACGCCAGGTTGTACTGTCCAGGGCAGTCCTCATCTAGCTCCTTCCCGCCACGTGGACCAGGTCATCGGTCCACCTCGTCAAAGGTCTACCCCGGTTTCTATAACCACCGGTTTTATCCTTAGGTCACCTATAATAAAATTGTACAGTAAGACCACTATCACAATATAAAAATACCCAAGCTAAAAAGTTGAAGGGTCAAATCGTATAAGAAATACAAACACATTTTTTGTCCAAGTTAATTTGAATTAGCCCTTGGGCGTGCCAGACGAGAACCAGTCGACTTTCTAATTGAATATCGGTAATAATTGGAACAATGCGGTTTATTTTAATATAGATTAACGACCGATGACTTGACACCTCCAGATATATCGCTCAGGATAGTGCACCAAATTATATTTACCTTTTGTCTTTCTGTACGCAATTTTCGACTTTATTTTTTTGAAAGTCACAACAAAAATAAACAAAAATGCTGTAAATGAGCATTAGAAGATGCACCGCTCATCTTTGGCCCGAGATGATTTATAGTGCTAATAATATAATCCATTAGACATTCCAGCAGATTACGCATTAAGTAATTTTATAGTTATAAATTGCGACAATAAAAAACAAATCCAGTTTTCAATTCATAATACATTAAATGACTGGAAAAATATCGATCTTATCTTTGCAATAAAATGATAAATTTCATATTTTATTAATATCAATGTATTCTAAAAACTGTTATTATGTATGCATTTAATAATGTTCCATAGATGGAGTGGTTGCAATATTAAGTCATAAAATTAAATATTTTAATAGGTGATAAAAATACAGGGTATATCAAGACTGCTACCGAAAACGAAGCCAGGTTGTAGTTTTAATGACTGCAGAGTACAGACACGATGCAACCAAAACTTTGCAAGAAAAAAAACGCGACGATTTTTTTTTGTAATGTTTTAAATGTCATTGTGTTTGGGTGGTAAATCCATAGTTTGTTACTAAAATTATAGTTTAAAGCCTTGCGTACTATAGCGTATTTAAAAATAAAAAGGTGTGCATTATTTTTTTAAGAAAATGTATGTATTTACCACCCAAATACATTGATAGGATTCGGATCGCATTGTGTCTAAAGTCACTAATACTACCTACCTGGCTTCGTTTTCTGTAGCAGTCTTGATATACCCTGTATAATTAGGATTATTTTAAAATCTAATTTATAGCTACCTATGGCCTGTTTATAAATACTTGCGACCTACTTACACATCCGTCAGTCTCGGTGATATATGGTCACGTTTAATTTCTCGAAGCGACCAATAAAATCGGCCAATAAATATTTCTTCGCCGCTCATTGTTCGCGCATTCGGTTTCGGCACTTTTACGATCAAACCCAGATTGTTTCGCTTTTTCAAACGACAGCATTCGGGTGTCAGGGCCGCGTTCATTCCGCCATATCTCGCTTCGTATTGTGTTTCATTTTTAAATTTATTTATAATTAGGTGCGTCGTGAAATTGCTTTCGAAACACGAGACAACACCTTCGCAATACAGAGTAAATTTCCTAAATGTCTTAAATCGTTTATTACAATGCATTTGTCCACTTGACTTGCATTAAAATGGAAAATTACATTTAAATACAGTAATAAAAAATATGACTCCTTCAGTTTCGTTAATGCGTAAGTTATTAAAAACAAAAGTGCATTTTGTACTTGATTGCCATCCAATTTATTGTGATTTTAATATTTTATTGTTCTTTATGCATCGCCTCTAGCAAAGGTCGAGCGTTGTTTGTCACTCACGAACCGTACACCGCTTAAATGAAATAAAAAATAAATATCATTTAATATTAATATCCATCAGCTAAATGAAAAATATTACCCGGTTTTTGTCGTTGGTAATTTTTTCCGTGCAAAAATTATGGAGGTTATAATTTTGTATGACAAAATAACTGTACTGTGTAGGTACTTCATTGAGAAGTTTTGAAAACCTACACATGAGAGGTCGTTTGCCCCGAGTTAAGGGGAATGCGGATTTCATCGAGCCCTCACTTAATGTAGATTGTTTTAATTGTTGCGAGATGAGTTCGAGAACCGATAGTGTCAATCGAAGGTCAAATGAAACGTGATTAAAGTTAAATGATCCTTCAAGAAGACAATAAGCTTTAATTATATATTTTTTACGCTGAGTTTTTGTCGATTTGTTTTATGTTATTAATCACGCTCTTAATCTTCTTTTGTGTTATTTGAACGTGATTTTCAAGGTGTTATTTGTTACAATTAATGCATTTTCGGTATCGAACATTTACGACAATCTTTATTTTTAAAGCGCATTACGTTGTCACGATAAATTTAATGATTTCGAGAATCGGTAACCGGTGTGAATAAAATTCATTAAGAAATTCGTACACAAAAATTAAATCCGATCCGGGGCGCGAGAATTTTTAAGTTCTTATTTAATATCCTTTTAGTAGCCGAGTTTGTTTGTTTAAAATTAAAACTCCGTCAAAAAATAACACTTAAGGTTCGGTATCGACATACAATAAAATCTCGTATGGCCGCCTACATTTTTAATATGCGGTGAAGAGTTTATTTAATGAAATGAATTGTCCTCTCGTGTACTGGTTGGTAAAATAAAATAAAAAGCACCACGTGACACGTCCGCGCTCCACTACAGCTTGCTTAGGCTCGACATTACGTTTCGGAAAATCGTTAGCAACGCCTACGGTCACCCTTACACAGACCTATAAATGTTTCAGAATAGTGGCCATAATTAACACTTTATTCGATGAACATAAACAATAAATTAAATTATATCTTCTCTAAAGCTTTTTATGGCGTTCCATAATAGTATAATTATTGTTTGTCCGGTTGTAATGGGGGCTATTATTTGCGCGTACTAGATCTTTAAATGTTTTTACCAACCTATCAATGTTAAAATTAAGCAAAATCCATTGTAATTTTTAAATGGTAGAGCCATTCTGTTGGCAGCCTTGACTCAGCATGATTGGGCAGGCTCGTCCGTGGTGGTACCACTGTTTTACAGGAGATCGATGTGAAGCGACAGCCTTGCTGCGTTTCATTCGGTGAGTGAGACTGCCGGATGCCCAATAGCCCTTTTCTTTTCCCATCATTTTTCCTTACCGCTCCCCTCCCAATCTGATGGGCCGGCACCACATCCAAGATCCAAGCGTTGTGGATGTTCATGGACGGCAGTTATCACTCATCATCAGGTGACGCGCTTGCTCGTTTACCGGACCTATGCTATAAAAAAAACGTAAAAAAATGTTTACGGACACAGGACGACAAAATGAAATTATAGGCAAGTCTAGGAGATTTACAGCTCTACACTCCCGTATCTCGGCGCATAAGGCGTCCTCTCACTTATCCGAAACACCACACCCCGAATGCACTTAATGTACAAAATATTGTAATGTTATTATTATTTCATATGATAACCCGATGCTCTGCGTTTTCAATACCGGATAAAATAATTTCAAAGGCAATGTGTGACTCGACCGAGATAATCTCGAAGCAGATAGCAGATAGAGCATACTTTGATTATATACATAAATTTAACTAATACGATGTATATTACTAGGGTTTATTAATTGGACGGGTACACTCGCATACGGAACTAAATAGCGGTTTAAGGCGTCTATTTAATTAATGGAGATAATTATCTTAAGATAAAGTGGTGTATCTCGGGATTTTTACGGCGCGTGTGTATTTCTATCGGGCGTGAGAGAATTATTCTGATAATTATGGTAAATTTATATATTTATGTATCTTTTAAATGTTTTTAATTGCGTATTAAGGATTTTATGGTTATTAAATTAGCGAATATATTATACATGTTCTATTTCTGTGAATAGACTTGACTAAATACCATATTTACATATTTTATTTTACTGCCTCGGCGGCGTAGTTGTGCTATACTTGTAGTTGAACGATAGCAAAGCTGAGATCTCGGGTTCGACTCCCGGGTCAGGCAAAGTGATAACGGATTTTTCAATTCGATATAAGCCCGGAGGAATTTGTGCTCGATATGGCGATAGGCTCGACCCTATTACATCGTGAGACGGAAGATGCAAGACGAAATGTAGGTGTCATGATGGTGCCTCTGGGAAAAAGGCGTGATTTTATGTATGTATGTACGTTTGTTTTACCCCGTTTTCCCTCCATCCATGCAATGGGAAAGACTAAGGACTTGGACGAGCCTATTGAGCTAAGACGCAAATTTGCATATTAGAGTAAGACTAGGGTCTAAGTATAGAAATAGGACTTGTATAATTATTATGCTAATTTACTAGATATATTTTAATACGCCATCAGCGACAGCACAATATGACTCATAATATATTTTGCAAGTAAATACAAAAAGAAAACAAAATTCATAAAAACAAGGATTCAATATTTTAATTATAAGTAGATACTCATGCGTGGTGGCCTATTGTTAACGGAACCGACACGGCTGCCAACATTTTCACGGTGGTCGCAGGTTCAAATCCTAGGGTACACCTCTGACTTTTCGGAGTCATGTGTGTATTGATATAGTCAATCACCACGCACTATAAAGGTGAAGGAAGACACCGTGAGGAAACTTGCATACCATAGCAATTTTTATTAATTTCTATGGCATGTAAAAGTCCGCCAACCCGCACTAGGCCAGCGTGGTGGACTATATGGCCTTAACACTCTCAATAATACTCTCGATTGTAGACAAAAGGCCCGTGCCCAGCTGAGGGACGTATATGGGCTGATACAGTACAGTACAGATACTCGTACCCCATAATTAAGCTTCATCAAATAAAAAAAATACATTTAACTTCACGTAAGTACATAATTCTATACTAAGTAATACTACGTAAAACGAAACATAATCAAACATCGAGTGTATTGACACCGCACATTGCAAATAGTAGCGCAACTCGTGAACTAAAATGATCGTAATATTCAACGTTATCACGTTTGGTACGAGCTAAACCATAATCTTAGATTAAAGGTTGGCTAATAATTAGAAATATCCAGCTAAAGTACCATTTAGTACTCACGCATTTGTAATTACAAATTAAAGTGTTATATTTATTGTGATGCGCATAATGTATGCTAATAGGACCACCCGCGCCGCTCGACTATGACTTGTATGAATCGGGTATTGATTTTCTGTTGTGATGTTAACTGTGTATAAGTATTTTGTGCGGTAATTCAAGACTTGTTTTTGTTATTGCGGGTAATAATTGTATTTTTTATGTTAATATAGACATGCTAGTTGACGGTATGGCAAGGTAATACTGAGGTTCATATTCATATAAAACGATTTAGGGATTTAACACATACATATTTTGGAATGGAAAGAGTGGAGAGGGAAACATCTTCCGGGCTTCCTGAAAATGTAGCCAGCTGAACTAAACCCGGAATAAAAACTATCACTTCAAGTCATCTTTCCACAGAACAGATGGATTTGGTTCTGTGAATATTTCGGTGAGATCGAAAAACTGGTTCCAATACGGCTCTACCACTTAAACGTCATGTTATTTTAAAGTGTTGGTAATTTCTATTTTTTAATTTACAATACTTTTTATAGATGAATTTATTGTATAAGTCAGGATAGGGTTTGACACAAAATATAAAATCATGATATACAGGATCGTCACGGCTGTTTACTGTCAGAATGTCCCTTGCAGTTCCCGTTAGCTAAACAACCTTTGAATTATTCATCACTTATTAATAAGTTCATGGTCGTGCGATATGCGAAATGTGTATCTTTTTATTATCAATAGCTATCGTAAAACCGCGACACGTACTGTACGTAAAATTAAAATATCCATATGTAATAACTCATGTAACAATATTATATCGTACATAAACACAGCGGATATCGCGCGGCCGAGGTGGGGGACATAAAACTGGAAAGATCACAACCCGACCAAACTAAACGTAGGCAGACCCAATAAAATCCACTAAGCCATTTAAATCTCTCTAAACGACAGGGTTATCGTTTAATTTTACTGCAGAAAGCATTTCCATCACAATTCCGAGTGACTCCTTGTCATTTATTTTAAAGTGTTTGTGGCTTCGTCCGGACCGTGCGTTATCATAAATCTTTTTTAAGATCCTACCATAAAGGAAGATAAGGTCGCACCCAATCGGCTAAAGATTGCCCCTTACCGAATTCACGAGGCTGACGAATTGTCAGTCGAGAAGACATTGATCATGCACCGACGCGAATAGTCATTTGGTGTATTTTTATGATGCTACCGCTTCATTTAGATCTTCGTTTATTGTTGGTAATGGAAGGTTAACTACTTAATTAGTAATGCGATCGTGATATCAAGGGATCCAGGAAATGCTTCTTAATCTTAATTACAGAATCAGATAGTGATCTAAATAATACACCGAATGTTTAAAACAACTTCCTTTCGATAGTGACGTCTTTTCTATGGTATGCTGTTTTAACAATAAATCTTTGAGAACATAAGAGAGGGTATGTTGATGTATAGTAAAGTTTCTACACTATAGTATATTGTTGTTACAGCTTAAGTTAATAATAGTTTTGATGTTGCGTTTTGTAATCAGCAAAGGCCTTATTCATACAATTTTAAAACCTATTTTAGGTATCGATTGTTTTGTCTTCTTCGCTCAAACAGAATTCAAAAGGTTTTAAAACTGTCTATGAATAAGGTCGTAATAGTTCTTAGGCAGTAATGACCTTGGAATTGCATTATCAATTTGTTTGTTCTATTTATTATCAGGTAACAAACGAAGGTTATCAATTATGAAATGCAAATATGTGGTGTTTTAAAAGTTTGTAAAGTTAATTTCGTGTGTGTGTCAAAAATACATAAAATAATATACAAGATAGATTTTATCTCCGAAAACTAATAACAAAATATAGGTAGGTAAAACACACAGGTTCGAAATGTCAGATCTACAATATTTTTAATCTAGGGAGTCGCGAAACGGAATGATTGAGTGGTGCCCGCGATCTCAGTAAATTGATTAAGTGTCTGAGCTTTAAGTATTTTCCGTGTGGCTTATGTGTACGTTGAATGATCAATTAAATTGATCGACGTTTGACTTCGGTGATTTGGATTCAAACACCGGGATCTTAATCAAAATGATGCGCGCATTTTTGCGCATCATATTAACAATTAGATATCACTTGAACTACTTTTAGAAGAATATAATTATGTATATAGTTGAAAGTCATTTTTAAAAAACAAAATATGTAATGATGATGTCCGTTAAGTGGCACTTATGAAAGTAAGAAATCTCAGAATAAGGCTTTCTTCTAACTATATTTTTAATATGATGACATCTTGTGGTACATGTTGGAATTACTTGTATTTCATTTAATAGTATTTTATAAACAAATGTGTTCTTAGATTTTGATGTATATTATTAGTTTAAATTATGTATCGATTATACAAAAACACAACTGTACCTTGTTCGATGTTAATTAGTGATTGTAGCCAGCGATTGTATTTAGTAAGATTTATGCTAATATTTCGTATGATCGCAAGGCTTCGATTAAAGATAACACACTGCATGTCATAAAATTCAAATCAAAGATAATATGAATTATTTAAACGCCATTACTGAATTCTAAAATCTTAAGTCTGCATAATTTGAGTCAAGTATGCAATTATTAGTTTACACTTTGCGTTTATTGATTCATTTAAAGTTAAGTACTGTTGAGACCTCATCATCAAGCGTTATTGCTTCTCAATAAAAACAACATGATTATTATAATAGCTATAGTTGTATCATCTATTGTAAATATTACTTAAAAAATTGTTCTGCGGGATAATCGAGATGTTTTTTCGTGTAGGGTCTTGAAATTCATGTACATGCCTCCTGCAACCAAAACCGCAGTTACCCATAACATGAGGTCCAGTATTGAACACATACATATCTCCAGAAAAAATAAACTAGGGCTTGGTAAAACCGGTCTGCGTCGAAGATTTCATAGAACCTTTCTAAGGTCATCATTATTTCAATATGCCTACAAGTTGAACTCCAACGGTGTCACAAAATTATAGTTTCTACCTATTAGAAAATAAATTCACGACCTGAACTTTGAAACTGCCATAAGACTTAATCCCGAATAAATACATGATTTAATTGCGTGAACATATTCTTGGAATTTCAATGCACTAAACTTGTAGGTTGAGTAACGTGTAAATTAATTGGTGAGCATTTGGTATTAAACATGCAAGGCTAATAGACTTGAGAATAAATGTTTACGTATAAGCATTGTGATCTTAGATAAGGAGGTATAAGTTTCTGTGTGTAATTAACGTGTGACATGGTTATGTATCCCATGAGATGTGAGAATTGATCGCTTTAATTAATACGTGATTTGTCGTCTGAGGTGTGGGCTTTTAATAGCTACGACTTTTAATTTATAGGTAGCTTTAATTCGAAATGATTTTAGCTGGTTCTGGAATCTTTTTATCTGTGACGTTTCTTTCTCTCTTCAGCCACAGGAAGTCCACTGATGAACATAGGCCTCCCTTCGCTACATAGACCTGGAAGCGGCCTGCATCCAGCGACGTTTGACATGAAATATGACATATCTATTAAACTCAAATGTAGAGGGTCTTCAAGTAAAGTTTAAATATATTCGTAAAAACCAATTTGATTTTGTAATAGTTGACATACTTTTTATTCAGCCTCATCAAGTTTAATCTTTAGAATGAAGAAGCGAATAGATGACAACACCAATAATCAAATTATACCCACTAAAGGTCGTGAGCATAAAGTAAGGGCTAAACGAATTGAGGCAGAACATAGTGACATTATTAACACCAAAACCAAGTTTAATACAATAATCCTCATTTAACCCATCAATGACAGCGCGTGATGAATCGACATCAAATTTCTCATAACACACATCAATTCCGAAACATTATCAACAAAGATTCACTTAACAGTACAATAGACAAACAACACTACGACCCGTAATGTTAAACGACGCATTTAATTTTATATCAAAACTTATGTCCGTTTTTGTGCGCGCGCCACAAAAGATCTAATTGAAGCGAAAAAAAGCAATGATTCTCAAATGATACGTGTTTGTTTGTGTGATTGATGTATCGACGGCTCGACTCGGCTATTTAACAGTCGGTTAGACAAAATGTTGGAGTGTCGGTACGTGAGAGACGTCAGGGTGCCTTACCAGAGCGGACGAATGCTTGTATGCCCATTGGCGGACCGATGTTTTGCGTTTCTCAAAGTTTTGTAGTTAATTAATTGAAGAACAACATAAAAATTACTTTGCATTGTATATTGTACATTTCAAATACTCGTACTAATCGTGCAAATTGTGTGTATATAATATTAAAGGGGAAAGCGTAATAAGAGAATATTTAAAATCAAGTAATTGTAATTTCAATTTAATTTAATTTCAAGAATTGAGAAGGTTTCTTTTGATGACATGACAAAATACTCTGCACCTATTGTTAAATCACAAACCAGCTTATCATCATTATCTTCAACTACAGGAATAAAAGATTTTCATAATGATCTGTTTGTTGCGGCTTGCATCCAACATGCATAGAAGTCCGAGGCTTCACCTACTTGTACATGGCGTCTACTTAGAACATTTTCAGCTTCACCAGATAAAAGTACTCTGTGCTCTTTGGTCTGCCTACTGCCAGTACTACTTACTACTCCTTTGTGTTAAATCTGTCACTTTTGTTTGCCTCATTTTTTATTCGATTTCATAGTAGGGAATATTCATAAGAACAATTCCCAGGAGTAACTATAAAAAAAACTATAATCGGGAAAAGCTTTATCTAGTAGTTTTGTTGACATGACACCGGCTTCTAAGGAAAAAATCATTTTTTTTAAATTCTTCGAATGACAAATGTTGAGAACCACTGGCACGACAAATACAAAGGCAGGCCTGTGTGCGTGTCGTGATCACAATCAGGTTATTTCACTGGTAATTATGATACGACGGGCGAGAGTCCGACCCGGGGTCAACCCGTTGCGTCCGAATGTGGCACACGTGACTAACTATACACAGATTTCATCTCGCTTATGTATTTTATATTTGTTTAATGTATATTTTTTGGTTGCGGATTTCATGCTTTTTTATTTTTTATATTTTACGTAATTTAATCAGGAGCATTTTTAGCTTGGAAAAATAATTCTAATGTGCCTTGCCATAACTAAGCGGTCCCTGCTATCTTAATCCGAACCTAGAAATCCACTCGATCGGGCAGTAGGTATTAAATGACTCATATCGCTTGTATTAAGTTAACCCTTCATTTGACAACGTATTTTATATGATTGAAAGTATTTATTAAACTTTCTGCAAATCACAGGAGTGACTAAAACTCAAATACATACAAAGCATGATTTAACTTGTTTGTACATTATACAAGTGTTTAGCACAATTATGATTTAAATAAATGACATACAGATTTCTGCCTAATTGCATTTCATAATAAATAACCTTTTTAGAAAGTGAATGTATATGTGATGAGCGTGTTATTATATGGGAGAGAGTTAACGTGAATGCTACCGACTTAACTTTAATTAGAAACCAGTGTTACACAATTTTAATGGTTATTTTAATTATTTCTTGAGGAAGGTGGATCTAAGGTGTTGTTTTTAGTAAGAAAGTTGGTTTAGTAAGAAAGTTTTTTTACTGAACAACTACAATACGAATGATGAAATAAAGTGCCGTGCAATTTATTTATTTATTTTATTTTATGTTTCATTAATATACGGCCATTCAAGAAAATATTTTTTCGTGAGGAAACCTGCATACCGTGGCGATTTTAAAGAATTTTTACGGTATGTAAGTCCGCCAACCGGCACTAGGCCAGCGTGGTGGACTATATGGCCTAACCACTCTCAATTGATTCTCTCGATTGTAGAGTAGGCCCGTGCCCAGCAGTGGGACGTGTATGGGCTGATACAATACAAAAAAAAATACAAGAAAATAATTGCGACTGATATTCATTCATTCACGGTATTTAACTGATATATACATCATGTTTTATTTATAATTTCAGAATTTTCTTCGGCATTTAAATAGAGTCTAGTAAGAAATGGTTAACTCTCAACCTTCGACACAATAATGCCGGCACTTGGTAAACACAGGCTGACACGCGACAACCGTGAGTCACAATCTCGAGTGTTTCACCACGGTATTACATGGTGGATGGTTGCTATTCAGGCGAATACAGATATACTGTCACTATCCATACAAAGATCTTAACTTTAATCGTGTAATTATCACATATTAAGTCAGTAAAGAATATGAAATTATGATGAAAATAACATGGTAAAAAAATCTTATTGACTCAAAACTGCTAATTCGAAGTCAGAGTCCCGCAATTCACAAGCTCAACCACTTCCTTAAATTCTTAAGTGTGGGAGAAAATTCCTAGGACGATAACATTGATATTTATACATGAGATCGACGTAACTAACCCCTTTCGGTGTGAAGGTCCATTAAAAAGTAAAAATACATCGTGGGCGGGAGGCCGGGGTCAAACGAATTGATAGATAAAAACCAGCTTGAGTGACGTCATATTTCTAATGCATGAATCTTATGTGTTTGATATCAGAGTCCGTTCATATGTTACAGCAGTGGAATTCCGTGTTTGTGTGTCAATTACCAATAAGAGGATTTCGAGTGGGGCATTTGATAGGGGCTTGCGTATTAGGAAATGATTACTGTTGCCTATAAACACCTTTAAGAACTAAGGGTATGCAGGTATTTGAAGATGGCATTTAGGACGGAAAGACAATAGTAAGGGATAAATTTAACCCGTTGTCTTAGGCACTGTTTATTAACTATAAGACAATTGGAACCTCTCATAAATATATTTTTGTATTGTATCAGCCCATATACGACCCACTGCAGGGCACGGGCCTCCTCTACAACCGAGAGTACGATTGAGAGTGGTTAGGCCATATAGTCCACCACGCTGGCCTAATGCGGGTTGGCGGACTTTTACATATCATAGAAATTTATACAAATCGCTATGGTATGCAGGTTTCCTCACGATGTTTTCCTTCACCATTATAGTGCGTGGTGATTGACTATCAATACACACATGACTCCGAAAAGTCAGAGGTGTGCCCTGGGATTTGAACCCGCGACCAGCGTGAACATGTAGGCAGCCGCGTCTGGTCCGTTTACCACCACCGTTTACAGGCCACCACGCACTACTCATACTCATAAATATACCACAAATGAAATACAACTCTACTCTTGATAAATCTCCTACCATACAAAAAATAAATCTCCTGCAAACGGAAATCAAAGGCAAAATGTCCTTTAACACTGCCTACACTTGTAACGCGATAAAATATAAAAAATACACAAAGTTAAAACAAATAATTTGTCCGAATTGATCCGAGGTACGAGTCGTGGCGTATGAACGGACTCAACACGCAATGTTACCGTCACGTAATGATTGGACGTTGATTTAACACGCTTGTTAATTTATACATCCGATTTGAGATAACACTTACAATGATTTATCATCCGAACTGTGTTTCCAATTTTATCACCGTTTTTCATTTAATTTACAATCATTTGGTATCTTTGAAATACGTGTTTTGTTGTCTTGTATGAATTTGTTGTGCAGGGGTGGCGTAGGCGTATTTTTATTTGGATAATTGCTTTGTAAACTATTAAGAATGCTATTAATTAGCTAATAATTTTCTATGACCAGAGAAAAGTAGTGGTATGTGTAGCTAGTGGCTTCCGTCGCCCATGGGCCTCGTCAATGTCAAGGAGAGAGTCAAGGTTTTACCTAAATAAGGTCGCCCCGATCGCGCCGGCCAACTGACCGACATATGTATGTTGTAGTCACCATTTTCAGAATAAACAATAATAAAATATCACCTACATTTTGAGCACTGAATCCTTTTTTAAATCGAGAAAAAATTACATAAAAAATTTAACAACCAAAACTGAAAAAAGAGGAAAGACTAATTTCCCATTTCGTTGGGCCCAAAGATGTTTAGACGATAATTGTACAAAATCAGTTAAAATCTTACCAAATAATATTATCCACTTTACCGTGTTAAATATTGTTAAATTAACTGAGAATTGCGTTCTCGAGATTCATGGTCTTAAATAAAACCGATTCGTTAGCATTTTTTGCAGTCTTTAAACTTGCATTTTAGCTATTCAAAGATAATTTTTGCAACTTTCATTTATTTCAATTCATTATTTTTAAACTTTCAAAGTAGGCAGTTTTCTTTATCTCCAGCCACTGCACACACCAAGTATTCCGTCACAAAAATCCCTATGCTTGCTAAAACGGTTCGACGGCCCACGTGGTGTCGGGTGCCCCCGCGCAGTACATCACGCGCCGACGACGACAGTGTTTCGCACTTCGCCCCGACCCACGGCCGCACTCCGCACTCCAGCCCCTTGATTTTCATAAATTACTTATGAGTTGTTAAGAGTTATGTAGTATTGGGAATATGTGTAATGCATTGGGTGTAGAATTAGGATTGTGATTACTCAAGAAAGTTAGAGACATTTTAAAACAGGTAATTAGAGACCTAAGTTTTAAAATTTGTCTCTAACTTTAGATAATAATAACTTGACGATCCACATCACAAATAAAATTTATAAATGGTGTTCTAAGGTCTAAACCTAATGTATTTACAACTTTTTGAGGAAGTTAATCTCTTAGATAACTATGGCATTTAAATTACTAATTGATGGAAGAAGGTCTTTAATACACATATCAACATATTAAATTTACTAGCACCTGCAAATAAGAATTTTGGATGAGAAAATAAGCGACCATTGAAGAATCAAAAGAGACCGGAGCGTTCTCTGTATTCAGACACTTTATGTTTTATATAATAACATCTGTCATCAATCATTACATATTATATTTCTGGACATTACCATATAATCAGAACTGTACAAAAAAAACCTGAATATTTGTCACCAGTCCCCGTATTGGTCCATCTCGCTGAAGCTAGTCTAACTCCCTCTCTGTGACTAGCACAAGTCCGAAGAGTTACAATCCGCGGCTGCGCCGTGTTCAACGGCGGCCCACACTCCGATACCGCGTGATCTGTTTATTCAGAACTACAGCGAACTAGCGAGCTGGATGCGACTCATGCTGACTGCTATCAGTTTTGATGGACGAATTTTTAATTTGCTTTGGAGACTATCCCGTACCCTCACACATATTTTTTTTAATCGTCAGTAACACGTAAATAAATAACTTGAAGAGTTACTGGCTTCTCCTTAACCCACAGCGAAAATTACTAAAAGAAAATAATTAGGATGAATTAGAAACAATATTCGTTTGTTTTAGATGTGTAAACACAAAAGTTTAATATAAAGATACTTACGTGACGTAATATAAGTTATTAATGCTCAAAAAAGTAATGACTTTTTAAATGTTGCATTTAAATACATAATATTTTAGTATTCTTCCGTTAGCTCTATTATCGGTGGTCGCGGGTTCAAATATCACGGCACACATCGGATTTTCTGAGCTATATGTGTATTGATAGTAAATCACCACGCAATATAATTGTGAAAGAAAAATCGTGAGGAAACCTGCACTGTAGCGATTTGTAAAAATAATAATATGGTATGTAAAGTACGCCAACTCGCACCAGGTGCGTGGTGGACTATATGGCCTAACCACTCTCGATTAAGGAGTAGGCCCGTGCCCTGCAGTGGGACGAATTTGGGCTGATACAGATACAAGCTCTATTATACCTATGCAAGGTAAAAATGTAGTTTAAAAAAAAGCTCCATTCAGATAGTAGGTACTTCATCATTCAACACAATTTTGTCTTTTTAAAAGATTTTTTTATAGTGCATATTACCTGCATCGCTGGATGCAGGCTGCCTCCAACAGGTCACTGTGGAAATCATTGGGAGAGGCCTATGTTCAGCAGTGGACTTCCTTTGGCTGATGGATTGGATTGGATTGGATAGTGTATATTTAATTTCTTTTCCTCTCAATACTTTATTCACAAATAACATTAGAATATTAGTTTGTTTACAACGCGATGTCTCTTCCAGCGCGATCTTATGAACTATCTTCGCATTGTCTCATTTTACGACGTGTCCACACTATTGTTCGCTTTACAATAGATTTTGTCTACATCGCTCTTGTTTTATAACCGGTTACTTTGCTATGTAGAAAAATTACCATTTGTTATCTTCGTTAACGACACGGCACGCGTACAGCCATCTCGTTTTGAACGCACGATTACAATCACTGTATTTAATGCTGTGTCAATATAACCCGTACTAGGTCATCGGACTATGGCCTAACCCCTCTCAATAAAATTTTTAGTTGTAGAGGAATCCCGTGATCAATAAAGAAACAGACGCCTACTACTGTTCATATAAATACATAATAAATAATAAATACACTCAACAGTCACATACATAGTTCTGACCCCACACTAGACTTGTCTAGTGTCGTGGATGTCAGAAACTAAGAGAAACTTTCCGGTCTCACAAACACCCATACCCGAGTCTAATACTGTAGATCACACAAATATTTGTTTCGGTGAGGGGATCGAACCCGCGGCCTCTCGTTTCACAGGCGACGTCTAACCAACTGCGTCACGGAGACTATCAATATATTGTGTATTAGTTGCAGAGACAGGTAGAAAATGAACATTGATTAATTATTTATAAGTAGATTAATTATACAAGAGATTTTTTTGCAGCAGTCAACTAGGTACACTTTTTTGAACCGATTTTAGACTCATTGTAGGGAATATTTATATAGATACAGGATTAATTGCACATGCTTAGTTATTGTGTGATCAGCTGTTGAATTAATTGTGAAGAATATAACGTCTATTATAACTTAGAAAATATATTATTTCAAACCCTGCTCCACACATGTCAAAATAATTGATTTTACAATTCATTATAAGCTATATAGAATGCGGAACGTTCTTTAAAAAAAAAAACATATTTTTAGACCTAAAATTTTCACTACGTCGCTCACATTAAATTTGTATATGAGTTAAAAAGAAGTTAGATTTTATTTAAACTATTATTACTAATTTTAAATATTTTAACGTTAAAAATCAATATAAAAACATCACTATTATAAGACTAAATTCCTAAAATAAACGCCAAAAAACACACCAAACCAAAAGCGCGAACAAAACGATTGAATGCTAGAAAAAGAAATTAAATCACGAAGGCTATCTTTACACAAACCGCAGTGAACTTGTCGTGTAGTGGCTAAATAGAGCTATTAATTTTAACAGCTATTTAGGAATTCACTGAACATTATCGGAACGGAGTGGTATGCGGGGAAGACTAAACGTGCATTCCGGCGAGTCAATGACATTCAACCATGTTACTATAAACAACTTATTTATGTTTTAGTGTGAAACATGAATGAGTTCGGAATTATATGAGTTTTTGCGTAAAAACTCGCGGAATTATCGCCAATAAATCACAATGAATGTGTTGATGTAAATGAGAGTGGCTAATTAGTGAATTACAGTCTTGTAGTAGAAGCTTTTTTAATAAATAGTGTAGAATGCCAGTATTATTTAAATTCTTAAATAAACAATTCCTTTTTTAAATTGATTTATTACCTTTGTAGAATCGTGTAAAAAAACCAAAGTGTGTTTTTGTGAACTGCGCATGACCGTTGAATTTTAAAAGTAGAACGAATGTCTGAAAGGGACAGAAATAACTTTTGGCCAGTAAAGTTGTGTCAGCAAACCGCGCCTTGCCTAAGAGGAAAAAAGTTATCTCACGGTTTTGCTCTCTTTTTAAAGAGTTTTGTAAGTCCATGCATGCTCTCTATTTATGGACAAAATAGTGATTCAAAAGAGGATCAAGAAGAAGAACGAAGATCGGTCGAAATGGAGGAGAATAAGCCGGAAGGCGGACCCTGGCACCGGCCGGGATAACGCCAGGTAGAAGAAGAAGTGATTCAGAGAAAGAGAGAGAAATAGCGCGCGTATTTATAATACAAGACTGTTTATTTAATACCAATATTTAGACTGGAATATGGATGTTTCCTCTCGATATTATTTTAAAAACAAAAAGTAATCGCTCCGTATCGTAACAATAAAATTTTTATTTGTCACAGCGCATGCTCTTAAAAAAACCGTATTATTTAATCCTAAGTGAGGTGTCGTCTTCATTTTATCAAGTTCCAAGTGTCGATATATTGTTATAACGGCCATGCCTGGGTACTAAAGAGCGCAGTCCAGATAACCATGTGGATGTACTCCCCTTGTTAACGATCCCACAACCAAATAAATTTGTAACCAAATTAGTCCCGAGCGATAAAATTTATTCGATATCCACTGAGAAGAGTAAAAATAACACATTCTCTGTCGGATTAAAGAAAAGATACGAGCGAGATACGAGATTCGAACGGCTCTTCCGCCCGTTTTTAACACTTCCAATTAATAAAATTGATTTTGTTTTTTAATTAAGCCCGTAACGAAGGCTCGGGGCTTGTTTAGGGCCCCCGATCAGGTATACCTCTTAAAATAAGATTTATTTTATTGCTCAAAGCACAGCATTTGGATCTTTGGATCCGATCGTACCTACACGACGGCGGACGAAAACCAATCGCCTACATTTATAGCGGTATTGGCGCGTAAAAATTGTTTTTTACAAAACATAATCGAACTCGATATCAATTATGCCGGTGTAAAATTACAACGTGGAAATTAAGCTTGTACAAATATTTTCATAGTGATAAAACCTTTTTGTATTGACAATGTTCGGTCGCGTTAACGATAACTGCGAAATTTAAGCGTGTTGAATTTCAAATGTAGAAATTCTTCGAGCGTATTTTTAGCATCTATTACCTTATCAGGGTGATCTCGAAAATGAACTCCCATGTTCGAAACACATTGACGGGGACCGCTTTAAATTCAAGCTGCGTATTTGCGACAAAAACTATTCTATTCATACGAGTGATAATTACAGTGCCGTCATGTACAGGAGCACGCATGAATGCATATTTATTGGTAAAATATACGAACGAATCTTTGCGGCACTCACATACACATTTGCATACGAATGTGTAATTAAAGTACGATATGAATGCTAAAATAGAAACCCTTTTGCTGTCTACACGCGTTCGTGTGGATTTTGAACGCAATTTCTATGTTACCAAGTTAAATTATATCGCCAATTTATGGACCTGTTTTAGCAATGCAGCGTAATTTTTTGTCCGGTTTTTACATTATAGGTGAAATGTGTGTTTACTTCCTAAGGTGTTACAATCAATGAACAAATAATTACTTTTCAGATAAGTTTTAACACATTTTTATTGAAGTAGTATAAAATATTAAGCAATAAGAAACAGCTCTTGCAGAAATTTTCAATAGACACTATTATCAAAGCTAAAAATAGCCGACTTGCATTTTTTACAAAAATTAATAACCGGTATGCGGCCAAGGACATAGGTAAATGCGTACTTAATATTAATAATGTAACACAACAGTTTAAAAAGACATGGGCCAATACTATTTCATCGGAAATTTCATAACTAGGCAGTTGTTACATTCACCTATCTTTTAATCAAATCAAACCGTTTAAGTTAATTGAAAACCGTTGGATTTCGAATCCAAAAAATCGCAGAAACAAACAGCGTTAAAACTCCGCGCGCATCGCACGCCGGCAAAAAACATATTAGATTTTAAAAACATTCATCAACTAAAAGCAAATCACGGTCCGATAAATAAAAGCGTGAACTGACGTAAAAAAATCTGTTTAAAGCGTACACAGGAACGTTATGAATAAAAACTTTTTACATCGCATAAAAGGGTTGAAAATCAACTGCCACAGTAAATGCTACCAAGTCTACAAAGAACAAACACTCCAATTTCAATATGGCATGCGAAACACAGTCAAAGTGAGATTGCACTCAAAACAAAAGCGGGGCCCCTCGACGCAACAATTAGTCGAATCACAATAATTACATCGTGCATTGAAATCGATAGTATCATTTTAGATTTAATTCTCTTTTCACTCGAAGAAACAAAGGCGAGCCCTTTGGCGCGTGACCGTATGCGTAGGGTGAAAAGGGCTAAAAGAGTTTTTGTTACTTGAGTACGCTAGCCATAATCACGAACTATAGCACTTGTTGATTCTGTACTAAGGATTTCTACAGTTGTCATTAGTATTGCTTCTACATCTGATGTTGAATCAATTCTAGTGGAATCTTTTTCTAGCTTGATATTTGTAAGCGTTTTATTCTGCGTAATGTTTTTGTGGGTAGTTTTATCTTTTGGGTTGGTAATTGTGCTGGTCAATAGAATATATTTTCGTTAAACTTTTTTCTACAGTGTCGTAGGCTGATTTAAGACTATCACATGTAGTGGCAAGAGCAGACACTGCATAAGTGAACTTTTTTTTTAATTTTGCTACTTTTTATGCTATATCGATTGGTGTTGAAATTAATTTGCATCTAGTACACATAATCTATGAAAAATACAGTTTTTAAATTCTAATGCTTTGGTGATATTTCTAATTTAACACAACTTCTATACATATATTGTATTTTTTAATATTGTTACTGTAATATTACCAACTGTTAACAAAAAAAAATATTTTTTTCAAATACACCAAAATACGTGGATACAATAGCCAGTACATCTAACATCTGCGTAAATAATTATAAACTTATAACACTGGAATAATCACAAACATTTGACCAAATAACAATGTCATTATTAAGTGTAAAATCCAATAATTATGCTGCAGAATAATTATCGCTCTAATCCGCGGGGTTAGGCCGGGAACAGATGTGACATCGCGCACCGGGCCACTCCGGCGGCCACTGTATCGTACATAATTGTTTTTTTTTACTCTTTTCACTAGGCAAAGCCCCCATTCAGCTCTTTGTAATTAGCCATCGGCGCTGACGTTGATTCTGTCAGTAATTATTATACGGGAACCAGTTGGGCCGTGATAGCGGACCTAGCAGGGAATTTTCGAGTGCACTCAAATCATTTCGTGTCTTTGTTGATGTTTTCAATGTTATTTTATTTCAATATTTTAAAGCACCGTGGATATGGGAGTGGACGTGTTATTTGATGATATTGCGACGCGATGCTCGTAGTTTTGTTTTTCTTTTTGTGTGTATTGATTCGTGTTTATAATGGAATTGATTTATGCAAATTACACTAACGAGTAAACAGATTGGTAAAAAAGAAACGTTTAATTATTAAAGATGAATTAATTACAATAAATAAAATATGAAATATGTGTGTTGTGTCGGGCGTATCAGAAACTATGAAGGACTTTTTGAAGCCAAAATCTTAAATAAATATAACCTACACGTTAAAATTTGCTTTGAATCTAACTTTATAGATTTATTTATCGAGTGGATAACTGACACATAACAGTACATCATAGAAGTAAATTAAGCGCGGACATTTATACCCAACCGAATGTATTAACAAAGATATTATTCATCAGCGGTCGCGCGCAGTTTCACAAAGCGACTCCCAACTGCCAATTAACCCTTCACAAATTGTTTCGACGCATATTCAAATATTTTGACCCCCGGCAAAGGAGCATAATCCACGTTGTTCAACATTCATATTTATTACATCGCGCGTGTAAGCGGCTCGTAATAGAATAAAGCCATTGTGCTCCGAGCGCCGATTTAACCCTTTCACGAATGCTAAGAGAAAGGACTGCTAATGGTCTTATTTCGTCTAATGATGCCCTTGCAACGAGGGTTACTGTTGCCAGATGAAGTGATAAGTCACTGTATGAATTTTTCTTGTTTATTCTTAGGGGACTGCGGATTGGGGATACGTTCCAATGACGTATAAACCGATATCGCATTTGTTTTGTGTTAATTGCATTTTGATATTGCTTAGTTTTATTATTAATTTCGCTAGTATTATTAATGGTAGAAATTAATTATGCAGATTGGTGCATTGCTTCCTTGTGTATCGACAGATTGTTAATAACAGCAAAAAAAACATAAGCTCTAATAAATATTCCTCGTTGGCTCAGCTGGCGGATTTGAATAATGAATTTCTAAGTTTTTTACCGAAAAAAAAGTAATTGCATTACATTATCGCCCCTAACCTAATAACAAGCAAGCACCCCTTTGTTTGGCGTCTGAAAAAATAGCTTAAGGGCTGAAGTATGATAATGATCATTTTTTTCTCCACCCGCCTGATTGCACCTAAATGATGATCAAGACAAAAAATATTATAGGAATTAATCTTGCATCCCAATCAACGGCTATGCAAATATTGTGAGCAGATGCGCCCGTGCTATACTCGCAACGTAATGATTTTTGTTATAATGACCTGTTATTTTAAAGCATAGCACACTGTTCATTACATGCCTTGTAGACAATCGGTTATTCGAAGTATAGCCCGAAGCTCGTTGTGTTCCACTAATAAAGAAAATACATTAAAACGCATAGCATTTGATTGGCGCCTTATTTATAATAATAACTTGGACGTTGCTAAGGGCCTTGGGTAATGATAAACAAATATGAATATTTTCTTTGGCATTGTAAATATTGGGTTTTGTTCGGTGTGTCACATTGTTTTGCGGGTAAATGAGTGGAGGCGGCGATAGAGCGTCGAGTGCGTTTCTCGTCAATCATACATTAATTATTTGTGTGGAGGTTGGTAGTCGAAAGTGGAGAGGTCAGTAATGCGCGCGCCATCGAAAACAATCATTTGATAAGTGGACGCCAAGGGCGACTCATTCAAATTGGTTTGTTCTACTTTGTCGCGCTGATTGTGATCGAGAAAATAATTTTATAAGAATAAAATATGGAGTATACTACATAAAAACTCTTATAAAAAATATATATGTAGTAATAATATATATCAACGTAATTAAAAGTCAATTATGTTGCAAAAAAATGAAATATAGTAGCTTTGAAAAGCCAAATACTGCATTAACACATTTGTATTTACAAACATATATATAAAAAATACAAATAAAAAAGAAACAAAATATTACCATAAAAGCGATGTAAATAAGTAATTAACATATTAATTCTTACCTAATTTCGCAATAATTGTCTTTATGGAATGCAACCCAATACATTATATTAAGAATGTAAATTCTAGAGCACATTATAATAACATAAATGTTGTAATGGATCAATAATCTTAATTAAGTCTATTAAACACAGAATTCTTGATCAAGAATGGATATAATTATACAGCGGGTCAAACGCTACATCACAATGGTTTTAAATATGAATATTTTATTTGTTATACAATGTTATCTAAAGAATGAAGTTTCCGTTTATATTCATAAGTGGAATATTGACTATTTTTAAATTCGAAACACTCGGTTCTATATTAACAAATGAATATGTATGTACATTAGCATGCTTAATTAACGAAGACAGCCTCAAATATCCACAAATCTACGATCGTGAAATCCCAAACGACCACCAAAACGATCAACTTAACATAATCGATCGTTAAAATATTTGTAACGTATAAAAAAATCTTGCAGTGATATAATCATTAGAGATATTATCGGCATTTTAAATAAAATTATTTAATTTGCATTGGAGCTCAATGTGAATGAATAAATTAATTTTTGGTGCCAAGCGGAACGCAGTGTTTCACGCCGTCGGTGGTCCGGTGTAGTTAGATAGAAAAGCTTCAATACAATAAATAAGGCTGGAAACAGAGGTGTTGGTCCGGCCACCGTGTTGTCATAATGTAATGCATTACCTGTGTATTAATTTCTAATCCTGGGCACAGTTGAATTGATTGTTTTCTTTAAATAAAATATATTAATCTTTCTTTTGTTTACGATCTACAGATAGATAAATCCAAATGTGGTAGGGCCACGCTGTTGTAAGTCACGGCTCAGCATGAATGTGCAGGCTCGGGTCGGAACCACTGTCGCACAGGGGAACGACGTGAAGTGGCAGCTTCGCTGTCTGAGACATTGGGCATCTGCCCAATACCCCGTTTCTCTTCCCATCCTTTTTTCTCTCCGCTCCTCTCCCAATTTGATGGGTAGACATCTATGATCCAAGCGTTATGGATGGATGTTCATGGGCAGTACTGATCACTTACCATCATGTGACTTGTTTGCTCGTTTGCTGGACCTATTGGATAAAGAGAAGATAAAATGTTCCTATTTTATTTAGAGAGAAGTTTGGATAAATTAATTATTGAAATTAATCATCATGACGCTCCGTAAAATATAGAAGACGAAAATTCCCAATAAAAAAAAACGCTAGAAGGCTGTCTAGAATCTAGATGATGTCGATTCCCACGTTAATATTTTAAATATGCTTCTAAATTGATTTTAATTAATTGACTGGAGTTGTTGAATGTTAATTTTTGTTCATTAAAATGTGTGAAAAGTGGTAAACGATCCAAGCAGAAACAGATCAAACAAATACCTGAATTTATATTAACATCTTGTTGTGTTCCAGTATAAATAGTCACTACAATGGTTGATCTCCCGCCAGAAGTACTTTAAAAATAGTATAATAATTATTAAACGACTACTATTGTGCTGTGGTCTTGGATTCGAATCCCGGTTGGGGAAAGAGATATAGGATTTTTCTATTCATTATCAGCCTGGAGTCTGAAATTTCTGTCCAATATGGCGATAAGCTCGCCCCTTATCACACCGTGGAACAGAACACACAAGCCAAAACGTGGGTGTCCTGGTAGCACCTTTGCCTACCCTTTCTAAAAGATGCGTGAAGTTATGTATGTAAAGATACTTAAACATCTCGGACAGAGACAGCGTTCTAGAAAGATTCAGAAGAGTTCTAAATTCAAAAATAGACCGGATATCCTGGATGATACACAATATGTTACCAGTAGTTATACCGTTTTTTATTATTTTCCGTAGTATATACATAAATATCCGTACTCAGGCAAATGTATGTGAAGACATCCGTTTTTGATTATGTTAATATCATGATTATGAATGTAATATAAATCAAAAATTAAAAGACTAATGAGATATGTATTTTAATTATACATTCGTTATGCTAATCCAAGTTGATTTTAACACTATTCACACACGATTAATTATAAATCACACGGCACTCCTGTGAAATCACAATCTATTTGTAATTAAAATATTATACGATTGACAAGAGTTTAGTCTTTTATTTACTATGCTGCATGCAGGGTATTTTTTGTTGTGATGAATGGCAAGACGAATATGCCATTCGCCTGATGGTAAGCGATACGACTGCTCAGGATAGTAACAAAACCAAACAACACTATTCATAAAGCAATGCTTGGCATTCCACTGTGCTCGCCATCCTGAGACATAAGGTGTTAAGACTCATTATGTCTCGTAGTTACTCTGGCAACAATTTCCTTCAAATGGGAATACAACAGTGCATTTAAACGACTGTTTAGCGAGAGTAGACAACAAGACAGAGGAGAAGTAGACATTACGTACCTACTCAGGCGGATACCTGATAACCTGATAACCCTCACATACGAGAGATCTCCCACCAGGTGGTTGATGGGCATTTGATTTTATTATTACCGGATACCGAATACCCCTTTCCTCTTCCCATCTTTTTACCTTCCCGCTCCTCTCCCAATTGAGCCAGTAACACATCCATGATCCAGCGTTGTGCATGTTCATGGGCGGCAGTGATCTTACCATCAGGTGACCTGTTTCCTCGTTTGCCGGACCTATGCAATAAACAAAATAAGGATCTTTCAAGTAATCAGAATTCTTCTTGACTTTTCAACACTGTACTGGTTAGCATAGACCTTTTAGTCAACCATATTCACTCAATAGAGTTTGTAAGGACGCATTGTGCCTTCGAGAGCTTCTGAGACCACTTATTCTTTTGGTAAAAACCAAACTGTTGGCTTCAGTTAACTGCTTATTATACATAATCCACCCAAAGTTATATAAAGCCATTTTGTGTCTCACAATAGAACACATATTATAATAATATAGATACGTTACTTATGTTATCTAAGAGATAATTTTATCATCAAAGCAACTTGATTCTCCATTTTTGGTATTCTAAAGGATCATGTTGCCGATGAATATTCAAATGTATGACTCAGGTAATATCTAATGAGCAGATACTAATTTTAAGTTACATGCCGGTTTAAATATGAATTCAAACAGCTGTAATATATGGGCAGCCGCTAATGGACTAAAGTATCAGTCCCCTAACATAAACATTGGAAATCCTCGATCAATTAAGATAATAAGGAGACATCGAGGTGTCAAAATACATAAAGCTAGATAGTGTAATCGTAAAACTAAATCTGATATTTAAATTGTCATTTTTGATACATAAATCATTGGGTTAATTATCAAAATTCCTTGTACAGAGTTTAGACATGTTTATAATAGATTTTTCATCGATTAAGTCATCATTTTATGAAATTGTCCGTGTGTTCTTTATTTGCTCGTCACAAATTAATTACATAAATATTCATAAAATAGGTGTAACATATTGCTTAATAAATACTCATTTTAATAAATATAGCTAGCATGTAATTATAATTGTTAATTTTTCTGTCATCGCCACTTTAACGGATCTCTCGCGTGATTACAAACCATATCATTTTTATTTTACGTTCCTCGATTAAATTAATAAATTCAATATTTTATTCGAATGGCATATTTTAATATCCCATTACGATAGTTTAAGTTACAATGATGTCGTCTACGATCACAGATCTGAAGGGTGTTATTTCAATTAATACCTAACACTCTGATCAATTTGTACCAAACGCCTTTTGTAATCAATTTCTCAATTTCATCATACATCACCATGGTCGTCATCATCATTATCAGTATCTTCATTATCAACAGTCCAAGTCAGTGGATTTCTGAACAAAACCCTTTCCAGTTGTATGCCACTAACTGCGATCATTCTTTAACTCTTTTTTCTTTTCTACGCATTTTTTTACCTAGTTCTATTACTTTCACGTGATCGTAGAAATTCTTCTCAAACTCTTGTCTTTTACATTCCAAATTGGGTCAATATCAATTAAACACGCCAGTTAAAATAGTGTTAACATCATCGTTTATAATCGGCCCTAGGCTCGTTTTACGTTTGGTAATAAATTAAATATGTTTATTGGACAGTAAATCTGTTTGGTGTGTTGTTGATACAACTCTGTTGGATTACGGTTTGATTTGTGACGAATTATAACTGATGCTCATTTCGTCTTTGGATGATATTTCATCCGCTTTGCATCGTAACATCTCAATACTTGATATTAGAGAGGGGCTATTTGTTTTGATTGGTTATTCGGCTTTATTATTATTAGATTTAGAAGAATGTTCAAGAAGTGTTCTCGTCGATTAACTTTTTCTGAGATACTGATTTATGTGTCTTTTTTTGCACGCGCCATAGACATATTTTAAACAAATTCTGTGCACGGTTTTAATCCTAGCTTATTTACTACAATATATTTGGTTACTAGAAAGAAATAAGTATAATCCAATAAAATATGACCACAAGACACACGTTTTAATATTATTTTTTCAAACACCTCCATCTTCGTAATCCCATTAATAAGCTAAATGCTTTGTTTGACATTTATAATATCATCGCGTATCGACTGTTTTGTTTCTGATTACGTCTCCAAAATGTTTCATTGGCTGCCTCGAAGCCTAACCAAACTTATATTGTCACTTTAAAAATTATTTATTATCTTCCGAGATACGAAGATCTACAAATTTAATTTACATAAGGATTTTATTTAAGTTTTTATCTCATTTTGTGTGGTGAGCGCACGGTCGCGCAGCGGGGCGTCGATCCACCCGATCCAATAGGTACCATTGTATTCATAAACGATCTTCTTTACTCTTTGACATTCGCTTCTAAAAATTATAAATTTAAGTATAATTTATTTATTAATTTTTGTGTCTGTTTAAAACGCTTGTTCCATAAAGCATTGAGAAATTTCAAAGGAGTGTGTTGCTTTTTAAAATATGAGGAGGTTTATTGTGGCAATTAAATGTTTAAAGCAGATAGCGTCGCAGCATATTGGATATGACTTTTACCGTTAAACACTTAAACACACGTACATCCTTTGATATCTAGCAATAAAATGCAGATTGTATGCGCGCGAAGTACAAGCTTTAAATTAAAATCCCTTTCAATTAATTTTACATTTTCCATTCGTTCTTTCAAATGTTTGAGTTACACCAACTTTTACCTCATGTCTCTCTTCAAAACCACAAATAACTTTATCATTATCACTACGCTTTTGGGTATCAAAACACCCCACAACTGAATAAGCAAAGAACTTAAATTCGACGAATTACGAACCACTCTGATCAGAAACAAGGGCTTCCCCATCAACCTGTCATAATCGTAGATACAATCAAGCTGAAACATCAGCTAAAAAATACACATGGGCAACAACAATAGCATTCCTCGGGACTTCGATTAATAACGTTGGTACGGTCCTAGTGTGTTCTTATATGACGCTTATACACCTACTTAGTTGACATTATGTAAATACAGTGCCACTTTACATTGTCGTGCTCATTATGCCGGGGAAGATTCGTTAGGTGAAGAAACATATGTTGTTTTATCGTATCTTTGTTGGTACGGACGTTGGAAAGTACGGGATGAGGACTCGTACCGTCGGTTTGAAGGTAAAGTTGAAGATGATTGAAGTGATATTTGTGGATACCTCGTAAATTTAATCGATAGAGAAGTTTAGTGATGATGATGCAACGAATTTAAGAGATTTGAGTAGCAAAATAAATGCTATTGGAAATAAACAAATTAACTTTATTTACAAATGTGTAAAAGCATAACGAAATAAATAAAATCTCACGGAAACCAAAAACAAAATCCATAACGAAGATAAATATTTACACTAAAGCAATTCGCGCAATCTTCGCAATTATTACTTAAGCCATTCCACTAACCCTTAATTCCGTAACTTTCTTGCATCTGCACCAGAAAGATGCATCTTAGCTCACACAATGAGATGATTACACTCCGTTATATCTATACAATAAAAAATAACAACAAACCTTGCGGCATGCGGCCGTGGGCGAAAGAAAACAATTGATGCTCCCTCCTGCTCTAATTTCTAAGATACACTCTCACACAGATAAGAATCTTTAGAATGATTTGATTAATTCGAACAAGGCATTTAATACAACGAATAGTTAGGGTTAAGTATTTTTATTGCTGACGCGTGTCGATATTAATCACTGTTTGTTGCTTCATATTTAATAATTTTGTAATGAAATTTTAATGATTTCGTTTTGGGCAGATGGTCATCTTGACCCTTCTTTGGGATGATAAATGGTTTTAGTGTTTACATAATGCATGTTAATTGCGATGTTTCCTTAACTATTGATATTGTTATGTTTTCTTTTAACAGTTTTGATTTGACTATAGTTTTATTTAGTGGAAGAAATTGAATTGTAGTACACTTCATACCTACAAGTATAATATTGACAGCTGTGTTAATTCTTTTTGCACATTATGGCAATTTTAGGATTCTTTGGACACACAAAAAAATATTTTATTTTGTTGACGCAGATATCAAACATTCGGCTCTACTTTACAGCCAGCTTCCCACTCACTACGACAAATATTATAATGAAGTCAATTTTAATTAATTACAAAAAGAGTATTAAAATTATTATTAAAATTGGATACTAAAGAGGCAAAATCCCAAACCCTATTAAACAGATAATAGCTTTTTTATCATTCAATCTCTGGCAATGTTCATTAAAGAAATCTTAGTGAGTTTCGCGAACACCCTTGGAAAGTGCTTATAAAGGCGATCAGTTTTCCGCGCCGATACACCCAAACCGTATCAATTATGGTAATTCCACGTTTAATTTCCTGGCCCAGATTAACTATAGCCCCCGTCTAGTAATAAATTTGATTCATTGGATGATTTTTTAAATTCTGCTCCTGTTTTAATGTTTTGAATTTTAGCTATGATGGCGAAAGTTTTGGGGGTGCGTTCAAAAAGTTCGACACAAAAAAGGTGGATCAAAGAATGTTATATTCTAGTATTTATATACGAATTCCTTTTGATTTTGAGTTTTTGTAGTACACTTGAGCATTTATGTTGAAATGTAATTAATTACCATGGATAACAATTATATGCAACACAAAATAAATCTGAATGGCCAACAAAATTAAGCAATTTCATTTAAGATTTCTCGGTCACAAAACTATTCTAGCTAGAACTTAAAAAATACAATAGCTTCCCATACACACATCGAAGGCATTTCTCTTTAATTTTCACAAAATTTCACGCCTCTTAAGCCTAAATTACTTACGAAGTCGTTCTAGAAAGCAAAGCGAGCATGTTGCCCCGGCTCGAATTAAACAGTTTTAAACACAATTGAATTACTTGAATTTCCTCGTTGGCTCTTCGAGAACAAAAGCGTTATTAAATACGTAATTATTCACATTTACTTGGCGTGCAAGGTTTTAAGGCGGACACAGACAGCTGCGCACGACCGTGCTTCCATATATTTAACTTTATTGCATTCTAAATACGTGAAGCAATTTCCAGTATAGCACATGTGAGATAGGTTGTGGCCTATTCCACCATGAATAAAGTATTCGACGTTTTTAGTGGAGGAACACCTAGGAACGTTGCCATTTTCAGTACATTTGTGGTTGTTTCTGGCTAAAGAATTTCAAGCGGTGTGTAAGAAAATCGAATGTTAGATTTAAACATTAGCAACTTTAGCAATTTTGATAGTTTTGACAATCGTTGAGTAATAGTATCATTATCATCAGAACGTTGCAGTTATGTAAAGTAATGTTGTCAAACGTATCGTGGGACGTCCTCTTGTCAGATGGTAAAGAAGCAGACCGGGCTCTGTGACATACCTTGGGAGAGGCCTACGTCCAGCAGTGCACTGCAACGCGTAGTAGTATCGACTTATATAATATGTGAATACAAAAGCAGAGAACAAACAGTTGTTCTGTGTATTTGTGTCGAGAAATATTTAATTAATCATTATTTTATGAAAACCATTTATTGCATAGGTCCCGCATACGAGCACACAGGTCACCTGATGGTAAGTGGACGCTGCCGCCCATAAACATCCACAAAGCATACGCTTTAATGATGTATATGCTCATGCATTGGCATCATATAGAAAAACAAAACTAAACATATTTTTAAATATACAACAGATAACGAATCATATTGGTAAGATTTAATCCTTGGAATTAAGTCCCAGAAACAATAATTAAATAATATTAAACAAATTAAATAGTAGACTATTAGAAACTTATCGTTCAGCAGTAATTTTAATAATAAAAAGGATTTTATGAAAATATTTAGTTTCATACAAAAATAAATACAATAAATATATTCTTGTGGACAACTGTAGGAACCAGCTTTAAATTTAAAGTTTCGAATCAACGTCCGATTTAATTCTAGCCGAACTAATTGGTTCCGTGGGTCGAAATAATTTTGTTTACTACCTTTTAAATGGTCCCACCCACCTGAGTTTTTTTACAGTAATTATGTACTGGTGTACTGTTTCTTTTGTATGGTTACTGCGTGTTAAAACGCTTTGTAAAAATTCTGTTTGTAAAATTATCTCGGAGTAATTTAAATTGCTATAACTTGAACATGATTTTTTGTGTACGCACTATAACGAATGAAGTATATTTGAGGAGTCATTTTTTAAGTATTATACGAATGTAAGACATCCTGTTTGAAATAACTGCTGTATGCGTCGAGAATTATTAAAAGGTGTAGTTTTAAATAATTTATATTTAATTTGTGTTTGAATTATTTTAACAAGTATTTTAGTATGGCTACCGCACGATGTGATGCGGAAACAAAATGTAATATGGGTTTGGGTGGACAAGTTCTCGAATGGAAACTACGCACCACTAAATGAAGTGTTGATTTTTTACCTACAAATCACACTTATTAATGAATAAAGGGTGTTGTTAAATATTTATTGTTCCCCTGAGCCCTATGACTTGTCCTCTAAGCGAGGCTTAAAGAGAGTACTCTCCTTACGATAGGTAGCCATTTGGTTTTCTGGAACCATCACATTGCGTAAGTCTATGAGCGACGGTGACCGCTTACTTTCAGACGGGCCGCTTCCTCATCTACCCGCATGGGGCAATAAAAAAAAGAAGGTTGCAGTGAGGTTTTGCACTTTCTGGACGCCGTGAAAACCTTTGAGGGTAACCTATGTTCAGCATTAGACAAATTATTTGTGATGTTTATGGTGATGATATTATCCATTCATACATCGGCCAAAGGAAGTCCACTGCTGAACATAGGCCTCCCCCATGGATCGCCACCCGCACATTGTCTATTTCGCTCAAACTTAATTCGAAAGTCGTTCGAAAGGGGCAAAACATTCAATAACTAAAATAGGTTTTAAATCTGTCTATGAATGTCCGTTAAACACACCTTGGAATGTTTACCGAGACAAATGTGTATTTGTTTCGGGTCTGGGTGTTTGTGAGACCGAAAAGTCTGTAGTTCGTGATACCCACAACATAAAACGCGATCTTAGTGTGGGGTCAGGACTATGGATGTGACTGTTGAGTGTATTTATTTATATAATTAAATTATCATTAATCTACCTAGACGGTTAATAGGAACATTTAGAATTTCTACGTTTTCTGTGTTCCACCATTAACCATCAGTATTCTTCAGGTCAGGTCATTTAAATTCTTACATGACAGAATGCCTACTTTCGCAAACTTTATGATCCGCAGTCATCTTGTAATCCAAGCGGTTAGATATTTCATTTAAACATATAATGATGTGTTTTACTTGCAAACAGAGTCCATGATGTTACTTTAAGAATATTTTTATTGCCAAATAACGGCTGTTAAAATGACTCATTCTATAATCGCGGGGTCACAAATTTCTTTATTCGGCGTGTGCATGGTTAGCATACGTAATGCACGAGGAAAAGAGAATATGTCCCCGTGTTCGTTAACGTGTATTTATAAAGCGCATTTTAATTTTGTACTCCTTTCTAAATGTCTAAATACCAATTGGTTTTTTTGACATTGCTTCACGCTAGAATCTGTCCAGCTTTGTACGTGAGCTCAATAAATTCTAATTCAATGAACGCAAATGCGCTGCTGCTATAAAAAAACTGTAAGTCATTTAATTATTTCAATTATACTATTGCTGAATATACGAGTAGATTTCCCTCAAAATTCATTAGGGGTGTTGTCAATACTCGCAACGCATCACAGGCAGGGTTTCGCAGGTTGTCGTATGCAGGACGTAGCCACTTGCGCTGATGATGCTCCTAAACAGCTTGACATTCAATTACAGTCACCAGAGATTCAACCGTTAGCTGGCAGGGTTCACCACGAGTGGGTGTTAGCTTAGATCCCGGAAGGATATGGGTGATATCACTTCCATCTCACCAAGTATTTCACGATACAGGAGTGGAACCCACAGTCCCGGGCACAACTTAACCGCTTCACTATATAGTCATCGCAATAAAGATTTCGTTCCAGTCTCTACCACTTACTAGCTATGATATTAACATTCATTCTATACTTACTAATAACCACTATAGACAAGATCATTTCGAATAGGTCAATTGTAAGTGAGTTCCAATAGTAAAACATGATAGAATAGAAATTATTCCGTTGTATAAGCTGCACTTTGTAATGTTGATATCCCCTACCATTACACTAAACGTCATTGAAAGTTCGATTGAGGCTTGTTCCGCACAAGACACGAATTCGACCCAATGCAGCAATTATCGCTTGAACTCGTAATTAGCGCATGCAGATATAACGCTGCAAAGCACGGTTTGTCCTAATTGCGAGGCAATTACATATAATCGCTCTTTTCGATTTGTATCTTTAAGCGGAAAGCGCTTCACTTCGGGCCTTTGAAGCGGTTAACGTCAAACAGTAGGCTAGCTTTGAGTTTTTGCAATTAAGAATTATGAAGGACAGGTAAAATTGAGGAAAATAAGTGGAATAGAACAAACGAAGGATTTTCATGCAAATTTATAATTATCAAATTGACGATAAAATATTTGACGATGATTTTTCTATCAATAAGATTTCGTAAACAGAACACATTTTGAATTTCGAAAGATTGCATCTCACAATATTAACTTCGAAATAAAAAAAAAAAATTAAAATCAGAATCGGTTTAAGTCATCCAGTACATATTTTTAAAAAAAGTTAATTCTTTAACAATTATAGAATATTGAGTACTAAATTGTCCTGCTGTATCAAGCTAAAAGCGCTGACTACACAGCCGGATTAAAGAAAAGGGTGTGGGAATTGTGACGCAGCCTGTATCGTGCAGATTTAATTACTCGACGTATGCGTCAGAGTAACCTTTGGGTTTCAACTTAAACCAATTAAAACAATTATACCTTTTATGTTATTTATGCGTGTTTATGTTGGTCTGAGCCACCTACATATGTCTCGATCGGTTTTTTGTTTGGAATAATTAATTGTTCGTTCGATGTTTGTGTAAATTAGTACTTTTTTAAAGCAAAGGCATGTAAGGTCACTGGATATATGTATCTATCAACTACGTAAGAGAAGTAGGTCCTTTTATTCAGCGAGAATCAGCTGTAATGTCATTCATAAATTACTTTGCCGTATATTTATTATTTTTTTATATCATAGGAGGCAAACGAGCATACAGTTCGAACTGGAAAATAATAAAATAAAATAAATGAACACATGGCGAAAATATTTTTGGGAAAATACACTCTACTTAGTTGTCATAAATTAATTGAGGCTATTTTGCATATATTACTAGAATTTAAACCATTCTTGTGATATCTTCAAGGATAATACATATTCAATTGCCTACAAGGATAATCATTAAATTTGCCGAAGTAATTACATGCACTCATTACGTATTGTAAAGAAGTCTTTGAGGAAAGCCCCGCGTCTTGACCGTAGACTACTGACTCATTGTTTTACATCCTTCCTTATTATAGGACGGTACATCTTGTGATTTGGTAGGAAGATTTAGACATACCTCTTTTAGATACTGTGGTATTATTCTAAGCAGAAATTCATAGTTTTTCCGTATTTTAACCAGATATACATAGGTGCTATATGGCCTAACCCCCCTCTCAACCATACTCTCGATTATGGAGGAGGCTTGTGCCCTGCAGTAGGACTTATCTGGGCTGATACAATATAATACAGAGGTAGAACCCGATATGCGACGGAATTGCGTGAGGCGTTATGGTGGGATTTCAACATCATCATCATCATCATCAGCCCGTTGCAGTCCACTGCTGAACATAGGCCTCTCCCAAGGCACGCCACAGAAATCGGTCTGCTGCTTTGTGCATCCAGTCACAGCCGGCCCTCTTGTGCAAGTCGGCCCGAAATGTCGACGTCCTATGCCGCTTCTAGCCTGCTGGGATTTGCATCGTTTATAGTGATCGTTACCAGAGCGAATGTGAATATCCTTCCACCAATTATAGGGTCTTTGGACATCTCATTCACGGAACTAAATACAATGGCAGTACATTAATTTTTTTTATAAATCGTCTTTTAACATCAATCGTTTCACCTAATGTAAAATCACTATTGATTATCCAAGTATCTGTATCTGTATAAGCCCAGATACGTCCCACTGCAAGGCACGGGCCTCCTCTAAAATCGCGAGCACGATTGAGAGGGGTTAGTCCAAATAGTCCACCATGCTGGCCTAATGCGGGTTCGCGGACTTTCAATACAGTAGAAATTCATATAAATCGCTATGGAATGCAGGTTTCCTCACGATGTTTTCCTTCGCCGTTATAGTGCGTGGTTATTGACTATCAATGCACACATGACTCCGAAAAGTTACAGGCGCGCCCTGGGATTTGAACTCGCAGCCACTGTAAACACTGGAAGCCGCGTCTAGTCCATGACCAACAGGCCACCACGCACTTCCATTACCCAAACACATGAAAAATCTTTGGTGCATTAATTACTTTGGAGTTTAGCTTCATGATTTGCTATAATACAGGCTTAATATATCCAGACATTGTGATTCCCGCCATGTTTAAGATATCAAAGTTTTTAGTCGGACGTTATCCGTGCATTACGTCCGTATAAGTGTAGGCCGCTACCCATTTCCGTATGTAAATTATGGACATTCTATGCTCCTATGAATAAGAAAAACGTAAACAATCAAAACGAAGGCGGGGTATATTGGTCAATCTGTATGCACGTGAACAATGGCTACCGGTTTTTTGTCCAGAAAACAGTAGTCGCATGGAAACCCATGTAGTGACTGTAGTTTAAATGTTAATCAAATGTTCGGATATGCCACACTCTCACATACATTAGCGTCGGTCTTTTTGTGACATTAAAATGAGTGGATAATTCTAAAACCTGTATTTTACATTTGGAATACTCGTAGATGTGTTAATTGATGAACAAAAATCTATATCACCTAATTTACGTCTCAATGCTGGGTGTGCTTCTCCTTTATTATTTATGGAGTTAGATACCGCTGGAGTAAGCGTGTTCTGGAGTGGAGCCTGCGTCCTGGCAAGGGTAGCGTGGGACGCCCTCTGGCGAGATGGAGGGCCGGCAACAACTGGTTGCATAAAGCAGCAGCACCGGGTTCTGTGGCGTACCTTGGGAGAGGCCTACGTCCACCAGTGAACTGCAACGGGATGATGATGTTGAAACGCTTTTTGGTGTAGATTTAAAACTTAACATACGCCAAAAAATCTTGTAAGGAATTACCAAGTATACAGGTTTCTCCCCTATATTTTCATTCATCGTTAAGTCGAAAAACAATTATGTACAAACTAATTAGAATTATTTGTTTTTTTTTTGCTAGCTTGTTTAGAAATATGACGTTCTGAATTTGAACATTAAAATTGATTTATTCTAGGCTGATATTGTTGTTGTACTCGTAAATGCTGAACAAGTCGTAATCATTTAAAATCGCATTTTTTGGTATAATATTAAGTCATAATAAATTCCAAAGTTTTGTATTCAAAACATGGGACTTATTGCGCCCAAAATGCTCCATAACATTTAAAATACTTTTTTGATGTTTTAGCGGAATGTTTAAATTTTTTTTTTGACATATACTCGTATATTACTTATGTAAATTTATTAGAAAAAACCTTGTCTCTATTGTTCTCGAATTGTATAGTCCTGTAAATGACATATCTGTCTAATGGTGCAAGTAACAATTAGATAAAATGTTGTAGTGCAGTTGACGAGAAGCGGGCTGTAAATGAGGTTACGGGTTTGATTCCCGCACCGAGACATGGTTATATTTTTAAAATTCTTGCTTGTGAGCCTGGAATGTCTATTATTGTAATAAATAAAATCGACTTCACAAAATATACGACCTGTCCTTTATTGATGACTGGTCCCACATTATTAATTCATAATGATCCGCCTCAAATAGTCTTTAATACGATGCTTTTTTGTTTTGTTCGGTGTTAAAAATGCAAAATTGTGAACTCGGTAAGTTTGCAGAGCTCGTGCGTGCGTTGGTAAATTAATGCAAATGGCCACTTGCAAAAAACATGTGTTTATGTAATTGTATTTGCAAATATCTCAAATTACGTTATAACTTTTTTAATGAGACGAGGTGCGCAATAATGTGCAGTAAATTCAGTTTAATAGTTTTTACGTGATTCCGCAAAAACAAGGTAAATCAATCGATTTCTTGAATTCGGTGCAATCGTGTTAGTCACTAAGTGTGCTCTTGAATAAGCAATTTGCATGTGAATACACCTTAACGTCTGTCATTTGTTTGTGTAAAACACTTACTTTTTGCCTGTGAATATTGAACGCCACATAAACTCACTGTTTTTGTCAATCAACATTTTTGGCATTTTTATGTAAATACGCGACGTACGCGGCAATTTTATCGCCGCATTTAAATTAAATAATCACATTACCTTTGAATACAATTTATAGCGTGCCATTAATATTAGTAATTTACCCAAAAACAGAATCTAAATCGACGGTTTAATTACGCAGATACGGATCTGAAATGTGATTTAACCCTTCCGTACGTGTCGAAAAAATAATCTAACAACGCGACCGTTAATTCGGCCTAATCCATTCGGCTCATAATTATTATATTCGTTTGTTCCCCGCGACCGAGTACGTTTCGTTCGCGACCGGAATCAGTAATGAGCAAGGCTTTCCAAGTATCGGCTTGGCACTTATCGGGCGTGCCATCTGACTATTATATTACCAAAATACCACTTTAAATGCAGCCCAATGTAATCCTATAATTAACTTAAACGTACCCCGTACTTGGCGGATTACATCAACTATGAAATTCATGTGTGGAAATGCATTTTCGATGGCGAAAATCGTAATGTCGAATGATGGAACGCCCCACGAATTATAGGTTGCCGGTTCAGACGTGGGTAGAGTCGCGTTTTGTATCGTTTAGTTTATGTTAGATTGCAAACTGTTATTTATACCCGCCACAATAATTTCTACGCAAACAATTCGTGTACGTTAATTTGAAAATTAATCGAACATGGAAACACAACTTTGTGTTCAAAAGGGATTGCACGATAGAATGTAAAATGTAAATGAATTGTGACGACTGTCTTGGTGGCGCAGTTGTACTACTATGATTGTAAAACTGAGGTCTCAGAGTCGAATCCTGGGTTGGGCAAAGTGATATTTGATTTTTCTATTAATTATAATCAGCTTGAAGTCAGAAAATTGTGCTCGATATGGTAATAGACACATCGTGGGACGGAAAATATAAGGTGAAGCGTAGGTGTCCTGGTTACATCTCTGCCTACCCCATCTGGGAAAAAGGCGTGAGTTTATGTATGTCTGTAGATGAATAGATTTTATTACTTCAGTTTAACAAACAAGGAAGCGGCATATCTAATGATATGTGATCATCGTCACCGATGAATACCTAAAATACTTAGATTAAAGATGCGTTACCAGCCTCTCAAAATAGAAAAGGAAAGAGAAGTAAAAGGAACGGAAGGAGAAATGGGATTTCTGGCAATTTATCTCTTACTGACAAAACATGATGACGAAACCATAGGTTCACGTGGGATCAAAGTACAATAGTCGTTAAGTCCCGACTATGAACATAAACAATAAAACATACTTGTCTTGTACCACACCTTTAAACTAATAGAAACTGCTAAATACCACAATACCCAAACTTAAATTAATTTTAATGAAACTGCGATTTGGTACTAGGCCGTGTTTATCCGATTTCGAGCAGGCCGACATAATTGTACCAACTGGCTAAAGATAACAACATCTCCCCGTGGATAATGTATTAGATTCCACTATACCTATCATCAGTAAGTGCGTGGTGGCCTCGTGGTATCGGACCAGACTCGGCTGCCTACATGTTCACGGTGGTCGCGGGTTCCAATCCCAGGGCACACCTCTGACTTTTCGGAGTTATGTGTGTATTGATAATCAATCACCACGCACTTTAACGGTGAAGGAAAACATCGTGAGGAAACCTGCATACCGTAGCGATTTTAAAGAATTTCTACGGTATGTAAGTCTGCCAACCCGCACTAGGCCAGCGTGGTGGACTATATGGCCTAACCACTCTCAATCGTAGTATCGATTGTAGAGAAGGCCCGTGCCCTGCAGTGGGTCGTATATGGGCTGATACAATACAATACAATACCTATCATCGACTGCATTATTGTAGTATCTATTTATCGTGTAGCTGCATGACCCCTCACAATCGTACAAAAATAACGGTCACTTAAAAGAAAATCTGTAATATAATAACATAATTAACAGTCAATAGTACGTTATGATTTCTATTTATTCATTAATAATATACCATCGGTATGGTAATGTAAAGGTTGCCGACGTGACGCGTTGCGGTGCGTTCCAAACTTGATGTACATTTGCATACGTATATCGGACACCCACATCGCTATAACGCCTGGTAGCCGGATCAAAATGTAATTAAATCGTCAATACACGAACTGTATATGAACGGCGTACCAATAACAACAATGATGTATAGAAAGTCAAGGCGGCAAGTGAATAATGGGTTGTTTTTGATCTAGGATTTATGGTTAATTTCATTTGCGTTTGTTCAAGTTAATAATGTGTTTGAAATTCGAATCATTTTCATAAAAAGAATAAGAAATTACTCAATATAAAAACGATTTTTAATTCAAATTTGAATTCAAATCAATTTAAAATACTTCCGACATTAGTTATTAACTTTATATATGCACAATGTTATACTGTTAATCCGTAGAGTTAGACAAATATTATGGATCGCCACTTTGTATACAGTAAAGTCTTAAAGTACTATCATCTCGACATATATTTTGTGGTATTCCTGACCTGCCCCTTGTTTAAATTTACACCAACTATCATAAAACATTATTATTAAGCAACATAATAAGCAATCAAAAACTCATATAGGTACGACGGTATGTACGACAAAAATATTTTAATGTTACATTATAGGACGCTAATCTTGAGTCAGTACAAAACCCGGGCAATGTAAATTTCTTGAAAAAATCTTACAACGTAAAGCCAGGATGTCACGTCTTACATCCCAGTGTATAAGCCATCACTATGCCAATAAAATAACAAGAAAAATGCCCTGAATTATCACATACATAGTCTTGACTGCATACTGTAAGATACATGTATTGTATACAATAATTGTGTCGCTGGGATATGAGACTCGAAACATGTTCCAAAAATATTTGTCTGATTGTGAGGATCAAAAACGCAGCTTATCGTTCCACTGCATGCTTCATAAACAATTCCACCAAAAAAGAAAACATAAGAATATAAAATATACATACATACGTGAGTTTATGTATGTATATTTTCCTTTTTCCCAGAAGGGATAAGCAGAGGTGCTGCTAAGTTACCCACATTTCCCTTGTATGTTCTGTTCCACGATGTGATAGAGGGCGAGCCTATCGCCATATCGGGCATTTTCTGCCTCCGGGCTGATAATGATTATAAAATATCTTAAAATAAATATTTGCATCGACAAAAATAAACTCCATCCAGAATTAATTTTAGTTCATTGTTCGATTGCTATGTGGCCCAGCGGTTTTGCCAAAGCGAACCGCGATAAAACTACTAATGAACGGTGTAAGGCTTCCAAGTAACGGTTGGCGATGTGCATAACTGCTGCGCTATGAATTATTGATATGCGACAAACGAATCTGATAAAAACATTTGTTTTACACTGTTTATGGCTGCATTTAATCGTTGGCCATTTTAACAGCGGCCGTACTTGGACAACAGCCAAAATACCAGCAAAACTATGTAAATGGAACATGAGAATATTTTTGTATCATTAATAAAAGAATAGTCTCGCTTAATGTCTTTATTGGTAGATCGAGTGATACAGAAAATATATGGAAATAGGATAAGATAGTGTTGGAAAGTAATAACCGTAGGATCCTTAGTTCTAAAGATGTATAACGCGGTAGGCATGTTGTGATTCGAATGTACTAAATATGAACATCGTACGTATTTAGTGTATGTGATAGCCAGCTGGTAAAAAAATTAGCATTGATGCAGGCCGCTTCTATCAGGATGCTGCGGCGACTCTAGGTTCAGAAGTGAACTTTTTGTGTATGTATGTGTGTAACCAATTCTTTTTCAATTTAGTCCTCATATAAATTTTTCCTTCCCTTTCTTATCCTACTTTGAGGGATCAACAATGCAACTACGATCCAAGTGTCGTAGATAGTCATGTGCGGCGATTATCATGGCTAAACGGTGGTAGTTACCATCTGTTGAACAATTTGCTTTGCCGGACTTACATAAAAAACCTCGACCACGGATTTGAACCTCGTAGTTACACTGCACGTAAACGCGAAGTGTCGGACGCTCGCCTACAATGACCTAATTAAGGTTGCAGGAGGTCACTGGATGCAGGCCGCTTCCAGCAAGTCGATGTGGAGATCACTTGGGGAGGCCTTTGTTCAGCAGTGGACTTTCTGTAGCTGAAGAGAGAAATTTACACTGCACTGAAGTAAATATATAAATGAGCAACTAAAAAGCATTAAGTTGCATGATAATACATGAAAACACTTCCACTATAACCTACCTCGCCAAAATTCTTAGCTGGTGAAGCATGATAAAGTTCCGTAAGCATTTTTGAAATTCTGGAATATTCGTATTCTTAGAATCTCATAGACAACATTGAAAAATATATCTATGGTTATAAAGCATGCTGAATAAGACAACATTAAGATAAAAAAGCAAAATTACAAGACCTAGTTTGATAAGCGCTTTTGACTGAAAACAGGTTCTTAGAAAACCGCTTTGACACATCCCATTACAACCCACACATTATACACATTATAGAAATAGGAATGGCAAGAAGAAATATGCTTTGTAATACACCAGATTCCTTCAGACTGATGAATGAATAAAGAGAAGAGATTTGTATCTTCAACACACGGCGTGGTATCTTATCAATAATGACTGCAAATGGTCAAATATAAAAAACATAAAAAGCAAAAAATAGGTTTATCTCAGTAATTTTCATGTTCATGACGGTCATGATATTAAAATACCAAGTGTTATTACACTTATGTGGAGCTATAATTGTGAAAATAACATTAATAATAAAAAGGAACATAAAGACAACGACGTTTTAACAATAAGTGCACACGTGAACCAAAATCATGACAGCGATTAGACAAAAGCTTTTGACGGCACAAACACTCGTTTTGGAGACAATCATTATGAGAAAATCTTACAAATGACTAAAAGCACAGTAATAAAGACATTCATAGACGTATCCCGTGTACTTACGGACGACACTCACGTTTGTGATGTATATCTAACGCGGAATAAAAGTACCGCTCCGCTGTGAGATGCCGCGGGAGAACTCGATTGTTATAACTAGCAAAAATTTGAAAAAACCAGCTACGACATTGCCAGGGTGTTCCGGCGCGATCTCGTTCTGCTTGGCAATATTGCTGCCCATAAAAATATATAAAACTCGTTTTTAATCCAATAAAACGATCAAATGAACGTACGTAACCGACACATAAAATGATAAGCTAGAATTAATTGTGGAACGTTGCAATACGACGTTTAAGTAGATGACAATGATAAAAAGCTAGTTCACTTGCAAAAAATTCTTGGTAAAGGAAAACTCGTCCGTTTATTTTTCTATTAACTGCTTTGAACTCGACGGGGTTGGCGGATGTTCACTAAGCAAAAAGACATGGCATGCTATTTCATGTTTAGTTAGAACAAACAATTAAATGGAGCAGTTGATCTAATTTTTAAAAACGGAAATACATTTTACTAACTTTTATTGGTAACTACGAGTATATTAAATGTACCCACCCTTTTTATGTTAGGCTTGTGATGAAATGGGTGAACTATCTAAATGTTGTATGTAAATAATAAAGCTTTCATGGTTTTATAGATGCAGTCTCTATCACAGCGACATCTAAAGCTTCAAACAGATATAAATCACAATACATGCATTAAGTAAATAAACAGCTTATTAATATTTCACAATAAAACGAAACAATTAAGATAGACAAATTGGGATTGTGGAATTAGAGATAGATAAAGCGTTCATAACAGTTAAGAACGTTGTAGTTTTTGCTAGTATGAAGCCGGCTCGCTTTATAATCCGTATATAGACTGTAAATTGTTACGTCGTGCATATTTGGCACTGGGTCCTTCTTTAACTGTACCGGTAAGCACATGTATTAGCGCGCCGATGTATCCATGAGCTGAATCGTAAATCGTATCGAGTAAATGGATTACGTTTTCTGCTATTTCTATATGTGTTTTGTTGAATAATAGAGCGAGGAATGAGGCTAGTGTGCGAGTTATTTCTTTCATAATGTGCGATATGCCCTGTCGAAGCTTATCCTTTCGGATTAAATTCTGTTTTCACTTCAATTTCACAGGTACTTGGTAACATCTCTTCATTTCTATCAGTATCTGCATTCCCCTCTGCTGATTACATATATTAAAGGGTGTGAATGTGTTTACAGTGAAAATTTTAGACAGTCGTAAAGTCCCTTTTACTTGGTCTAGGGTCAACATATGCACAGAGTTCCATATCATTTATAGAGTTACATATGTAACTTTCAGACAATCCTCTCTCATAAAGTACATTTCCAGCACTCATTTCTTTAACATACGCAGAAGATTTGCTCATTTCTGTAACACACGTGCTTGAATAAACAGTGTTATCACTGTGAGGAGGACAGCAGCTTGATTATGCTTATGGCCATGAGTTGAAAGACCGTTTACCACTAGGTGGACTACTAATTTATCTATCCACGACAATTATAAAAAGATTTTTAATATATTTCGTTATAGAATAGGTAACCACTACAAAAGGGAATGTAACTCCTTTGAAAATGAAAATAGAGGGGGAATAAGGACCTGACTAACACATTGGCAGCTGGAATTTAGCAAATGTCTGATCAATCAATTTTGACTTAAGATCTATTTTGGCCTAGTTAATGGTACCACTCCGTCAGGATCATTTGTATCTACAGTCGTGACAGCATCGTGGTACATGATATCGTAAGACTACCACGGCTTACTTGCTTCAACTTTTACCCTATTGCAACAACTGTTACTGGGTTACCATTCTTTCTTTACCATCAACTCTGATATTGATACATTTGAAGTTATATCCTTTTGTTCATAAAGTTCGAAATGAAATACCATAATGGTGTATTTTTATATGAGTATTAAGTTTCAAAAAATTTTCCTTGTTGTAGCAGTAAAGGATTAGATCCGCATACTGAATGACATCATATCGTCCTTTAACAAGCTAAAACTCAGACGAAAGACTGACTATGTTAGGACGGAACTCATTACGTACAATTGTAATTTTGTAGCGAAAGGTGTATTTTTTTCGGTTATTTTTATGGGCATGTATGTCTTCGTGAATGTAAGAAAATATATAAGTTTTATTTTTACTTTTGTCTGATTTGTTTAAACAAGCAAAAATTTTTTAAATCTGCGATATTACTTTACGTGCCTTTTATATTAATTGTAAACTTCAAGGTGAATGGACATAAATTACTCGCTAATGTAGGATAATTGGACAAATTATATTTAAATTCTTTAGTTTTGTTTTCGTGTTCTACTTAAGTCATGCGGACGCTTATCAACGAGGAATTTATCATACGTCCTTTCGATCCTGCTTACGACGTACTCCATACGACAACCTCCTTCCTGCAAAAAAATCAATCTGGCCTGTATAATTAAACGCAAATGTCATTAATATAATAAAGTTTAAAAATAGAACGAAAGCAATTGATCACATCAATCACGCGCGGACAGCACAATGCGCCGCACCTGGTTGTAGATCGCGGCCGAGAAATCTTGATCGTGGTTGTATTTCGCCAAGTGTAGCGCTCTGCATGCGCGTCGCATCGCCCCCGAGACATTCGCGCGATCGAACGAATCAACCATTGCTATTCCACGTATGCACCCATATAATTATAAAATATGCTGCGTCCCCCACGCCACTCCTGACAGATGGCTCGCTGTGCCCATTTCGTACAAGACACAATTTATATGACACTTAAAGCATTGTCTTTTTACGAAATTTTCAACTCCTTTGTGCGCGATTGAGAATTCTAACAGCGGCTTGCATTTTATGTGTGCAATGTCACGCATTTTACGCGGAATGGATTTTTTGTGAATTAGTCATTGTTAAACAAATAACGAATAATGACCTTTTAAGTGTGTTTTAAGTTTCAAAACAAATATTTTGCCGTTTATTTATTTTACCTTAAAAACGCTGCGAAATATTACAAATGAACAAATGAATAGAAATGTATTTGGATGATTGCCAAGGTTTATTAACTAGAACTTAACCTAGCAAGCCTCAAGTGTTAACAATCGCGGGACCGCATCAACTGTCTCACACAGTACCGAGAAACAAGCATGTATAAATGAATATTTGTATCGGAATCCGGATTCTACACATAGGGAGACAAGGATTTCTTGATATGATAATAATTAATAGGGGACTATTGAACTATAATAAATTAACAATCTTAGTTGTTTTGTTTCAATCGGACGACGGTCAATTATTCTTGACAACCGCTTTTAATATGTCAGATAACTATCAACATAGAATGGTAACCAGTAAATTATGCTAAAGTGTAAACTAAAACCCATTTAGGATTTTCTGTCCTAGAGGACTTCGAATTTTTGTCTCATTGTCACCAGCTCATAACTGAGAAGTATAAACACCATGATCACGGAAGGAAACCAATCGGACAAGATTTGAATACAGAGAGCACGGAAATGGGCGAGGAAGGTCAAAATTTAGACCAAAATTGTCTTAAATCTAAGTAAATTTGTATCTGCTAACATCTTACGCATTGATAAACGCAGTGCGTGGTAATATAAATCTAAATAGAGTGACAATTCTTGTACGGTGGCTGGCGGAGTATTGATAATCAGATGGATAGGTCTAATCGTAGTTTTGCTTAGACAGTGATTTTTCTTACTTAGTTCAAATTTCCATCATCGTATTTGGCCACAAGATGTTTTCTACAGAACATAGGCTTTTTTTTTATTCTCTACGCTGGCAGACGAGCATGCGGCCCGCTTGATGGGAAGCGTTCAGCGCCGCGTATGGACCTTTGCGGTTCCAGAGGTCCAGCACAACAATGTCGCTGGCTACCGTAAGGAGAGTACTCGCTTTAAGCCTCCCCTAAAGATACGCATAGCGACCTGGTGGAAGTTGCTTGCATCTAGCAATTTCCTGCATCCTTTATAAGGTTTTCTATCCACCTCTTTGGTCGATTTTCGACGCCGCCCGTGCCGGTACATGGCCTCCCTACTAGATCGAATTAGCATGTCAATAATACGATGTCTCTATCAATATTACGGAACTTACAACTGATTTAAAACATTCAGAAGCTTTAGCATTAGCAGTTGATGGTCTGATAAATGCATCTACTTTTTGTGTTTACCTAACTCGGAAGCAATAATTCACTTTATTTTTTATACGAATTTATTTTACATATACTTAATGCTAATAAAATAGAGTCCTATATTGGCAGTAAACCAACAAAGCTTTCTATAGAAACGAAACTGGGCAACGTAATGAGTCAAGGATATGCAAATGTCTTACTCATTTAAGCAGTTAGATAGAAGCGTTATTAAACGGAATAAATAAATTGATAGATTGCTAAAGCTTGGATTTTAATAATAGCATTTTATTTTTAATTCTTTATTTTATACAATAAACATAACAATATACAGAGATAATAATATCACAAAGTACAATTGGCGGTCTTATCGCACTAAGGCAATCTCTACCACACAACCATTGGATGGATTTATGAGAAGGAGAAAGAAAGGGCAGTGTATAATAAAGAAGAACGTAGTACAACACGTGACAACGATAAAGCATTGGTCTTCTCATGGTAGAAAGGCAGAGGTGATTTTATTCTAGGTTACGTAGTAGGCGTATATAAAGACGAATCTAACCTTATTCCTGTCCACTTTAGGGATGCTCACCTGGTTAAGTATTGTTGCTATAGCAAGACCAAGGACAGATGGCTTAGTATCCTAAAGATTTTTTTTTAATCTGCCCATATACGTACTGTTGAGCACGGGCCTACTCTACAATCGAGAGAATCGATTGAGTGTGGTGGTTAGGCCATATAGTCCACCACGCTGGCCTAGTGCGGGTTGGCGGACTTACATACCGTAGAAATTCTTTAAAATCGCTACGGTATGCAGGTTTCCTCACGATGTTTTCCTTCACCGTTTAAGTGCGTGGTGATTGACTATCAATACACACATATCTCCGAAAAGTCAGAGGTGTGCCCTGGGATTTGAACCCGCGACCACCGTGAACATGTAGGCAGCCGAGTCTGGTCCGTTACCAACAGGCCACCACGCACTTAAGAAATACTAAGCTGAATTCAAACAAATAAGAGCCGCCACCAAAATAGAAAGCTAATACTGATTGTCAACATCAGCATCATTTGTCAATACTCCTCGGTAGGCTTCTCTCGATACGCGCTCAGCCGTGACAAGGTAAATACATTTAAACAAATACTACACAGTAATATACTCGCATACTTTATAAATAGTTTTTTACCGCTTAACTGTTTTTTGTCAAACACCATCAAATTGGCACGATATATCCACAGAATCAAGAAATTTCACCATAAATTTAACAAACGTATATACTGCCAGTTATATTTAAATGTTAATGACGTCATTGTACAGTCCTTAACGTATCGTTACATAATCATTTACAGTTAGCATGTTCTAATAATAAATCTAAAAAGCGCATTACATTATTTCAACATTATTAAATTTAGAATTCACGGGCACGCACCAAAACAACGCATACATCACAATAAAGATACATTGGCACTTAAATGCTCCCATAATTTAAATTAGTAATATGTGCGTGGCCTAATAATACTAGCCTATTTAACGTCCTATACATACATGCATGTCCGATTATTATCAATTCTCCCACACCAAGGGCACTAATATAAAATTCTGCATCGGATACGCATAGTTACGCACACAGCAAAATCCATTTCGCGCATCCGGCTGTGCGCTTACACATTCAACGCGCAAACGCCATCTGTGACAAGAAAGCGCATAACCTCATTAGAAACCTAACACACAAATTGAACGCACAGTTTATCTAATAATTTTATTATACATATTCAAAAGGGCTCCGTTGGTAATGGTCGAAATGACCCGCATTCGGCTTTTAATAGTCCAATTAACATTTGGAGTCACGTTTTGTAAAGACAATAGCCATCTTCGTGGGGGCAGCGTTGACTGGCACATTGGCAGAGGCGAGCTTTCCATATTAATGTATGTTTGTTAGCGGTAAAACACGTACGGGTGACGTAAACCCTAAAGCATGTGCGGGTTAGTACATGCGTTTGTCAACGTGGCTTTCATTAGGTTATTACTTTATGAATGCTGATATCCGTTGATGATCTAACCTTAGAAAGTAGTACAGATTTCATTAGATTTTACCTGCATCGAGTCATAATTTTATTGACCTCTTTGGTTCTGGTTAATAAGCGACTCGTATCCTTGTTTTAGATTTCCATTTGTGTGATATTTGAATGTTAAATAAATGCAATACATGCGAGAAGTAACAATACTGCTGTGTTTTTTATAGGAAGTGTAAATTGCAATTAAAATTCTCAACGCCGACGCTCCAGTATGTAACTATTTATCTTTCTCCGGCCGCGCATCTTAGGAAATGAAGATGGTAGTTAGCATGGACATCGTCTCCTTTCAAGGCCAAATAACTGGGCGCGACTATGGCTAAGAATACGATAGCAGTGAAGGAAACACGATCATTAGTAAAAGTTTTAAATCTGGTACGTAATATGGGTATTAAGTGGCCAAAAACATGCTCTGAATCTCTTAAATTTTGCCGTAATTTCCGACAGATGGAATTTGTAAATCATTGTGCCCACGCAGTAACCGTTCTTTAGAATGTTTGGAAAGCCTCGTTTTGTGCGAAACGGCTCGAGATTTTTCGATGAGATTCCAAAGAGCGTGTGTCATAAAAAATATTAATTCGCCAATAAATATTAGCTAATTAAGGATATGGGCAGATTATGTAAATATTTGCTAATTGCGGAGCATGAGACCGGGGTTTGACTTCGATTAATATTAGAAGTACATCTATTACAGTTAGCTTATTGCTCAGTGTATCCACGTCACGGCACCTTTCTAAACCTGCTTCATTGACAAGTATAGACTACACCTTGCGTCATATACTGACTCATTAGTAGTTTCCAATTGTATTGTTCTCCGAATATCAGTGCCGTTGTTTACCGCGGTAAACCATTCTATTACCGTTGACGAAACTCCCGATATGAATAACGAAATGTCAATTGCGATAGTTACCGAAAAGTTAGGTCACGTTTTAACCCGTATATAGAGCGTTTAAGCAGGAAAAGGCAAAATCAGGCCTTTAAGTTAATTACTTATTCTAAGAATATAATATTATCATCCTGTGGTATTTCGGAGAATCGTTAATTTACACGACCAAGAATGATAAGAAGACGAAAAAACAAGTTTGCATTCTCCTTATTCTACTCGCTCATATGCCAGTATTTCTTGGGTCCTACTGTGAACATGCTGGCAGCCGCATCTGGTCCGTTTACTAACAGGCCACCACGCACTTACACGCGCTTTACAGAATGATTATCTCAAATAAACAGCGTCAAATTTAGTAACATCATCATCATGTCAAATGTACGGATTATCGATTGCTATTATATTCCAAATCGATGTTCTCCCCGACATAAATCTATGCTCTCCAAATTGCAATACAAGTTCAGACATGGCTGATTGAAAGATTAGACCATCGTCCCTTCGATGTATTGCTCTTACAAATGAACCGAGCTTACATTCTTGATGCCGGACTATGACTAATTGGAAGTGAGTCATTCATTTTTAAATCTTGATCGTCACCGTACCTATTTATAATTCATTAGTGCTTTTCTGCAGCGGTTTTTGTAACGATAAACCTAAGACAAATAACCGTTGGTGCATACTAATTATAATTACTCTTATTATTTAATTCTCTATAGTGTTGCTTAAGTTGTAAAATTGCGTTTTCTTTTTCATCATCATCATTTGCTTTAAATATATCTTCATTGATAGGAGTTACAATTATTGGAGCTTAAATTCCTCAGCATGTATTCTTATCAGTCATTGTATCTTCACATATACAACACAATCAACCTCCGCCGTAAGTGCCTCTAAACAAACACTCATTTGAAATAAAATGTAAAAAATTCAAATGAGGAATCCGTCGTAATCAATAAAACGTTAGGTACGTGTCGTCGGCCCAATTTTCACGGAGTGGGCGACTCGACATTGTACCAGTACAAGATAATGAAATGCGGGATTAGCCATCGAAAGATCCGATCATTGTTGTTATTCATCTTGATTTATTGTTGCGTGTGGTGCACGCGAACTGTCGTAAATTAACGAGTTAACCACATCTACCACCGTAGGGTGCGTTCCGACATTTGGTTACCTGTCACGAAAAAATATTATTAGATTGATTTACATAGCTGGTTCCTCACAGACGATAAGTCCGAACTTGTTCAACGCAAGCCTTGTATTGATTGATATTGTACTGCGATTCATTTGGGTTGTTGATGTGACGGCTGACGGATCCTTCGCGTTGACAGACGTAGTTTTTGACTTACATTACGTGCATTGCCTCTTTCCTGCTGAGTTCCGTGAGTGCTGAAATGAACATTGGCAAAGTTTTGCAAGGTTGTTGCGAGATGTAAAATTATATTGTATTCGCATGATGTCATAGTGAGAGTGCTGAGTGTCTGTATGATTTGTGGGTCGATAAAATTACTTGAAATTAAAATGATGACAATAAAGGACAACAAATTACAAAGCGTGCATTTGTCTTCGTCTGAAATCGCGTTATCGCTTTGTTTATTCTGATGCTTAATAAATACCGCGATATATTATCATACAAATTACATTAATAGGCGTTGAATTTTTATGTCTGAGCAGTTATCCTCAACAGCCGATCATATTTCTAGGTAACCTGCGTATTTAGTGCTAAGAATCACGTACCTTCCGTGTAGCCATTTGCCTCTCATTGGCTAAGAAGTCATAAAGATGTTGTCGAAAAGAGGACAAAGGCGACCTCACCTGCATTCCATGTATCTTGCCAAGAAACTATCCGATCTGACAACGAATCTACTGAGAACAACCGAGCTTTAATGCTAAGATATGCCACATAAACAGGATAGATTGAGTACCCTCTAGTGTCTGTGCCAGAATAAATAAGCGACAGCGCTTAAAGCTTAATTTGAATTAAAAAAACGCACGCTCGCCACCTGGTTGGAATCTAAAAATCACGGAATACTTCTTTAATGACTCTGTACATGCCAATGCACGGCGTGAACACACCCATATGCAATGCTTATAAATAACAGTAATTGTTTCAAACGCACGTCTCGAATATTCATGTCGAAAAATTTAAAATTACAAATAAAAAAAGTAACACGATCCCGTGTGCCTGGGCGAGTGAACGGCTTTGTCTACCCATAAAATAGTTTAAAAAGTTGTTAATTTATCTGAGCAGTTCATCGCACTGGCATAGAACTTTTTCCATTCACGTCCTAAGGCCTAATTAAGTGACGTGTTAACAATAAAAAAGTTTATTTTAGTGTTCAACAATTACCAGCTGGACCGTTTTACACATTTTAACATTCTGTGTGGCATCACAATCGTATGTTTATAACAATAAATGCTTTTTATTGGCAACAAAAACATCAGGTGAGCGGATAGCCACACGTCAACGCGCATACTGAATAGATTTTTAATTGTTCTGTCTCAGTGTTGGGTGGAATAATGAACGGACATTGGTATTCTCAGAAATAACGATAGTAAAATGTGCCACTTCAATAACAATTTTCATTGCATTGTGTTTATTTGTTAAGTGACTATAAAATTATCGTGGCCGTGTTTACCTGCCTGGTAAACAAAGAAAACCGTGTTATTACTTTGTGTCAACACTCCTTACGAAACGTCTTCTGAATTAATTTGACGATAAACATTATGATTATATATGCCTTCTTGCAAATAGTAACTACCGTAGAAGTTAAAGAATAACATTTTACCATACTGTTCAATTGGATAGTCAACAACATTAATACGGAACAGAAAACTCACAATCTAAAGCTTTTCTGCATTATGATATTGCACATGATTCTAGTAAGTAGTAAGCCATTGTAGTAGTATCGATACAGCTAAAATTAATCGATTCATATATAGAGTTACAAACATAAACCTCACGCCTGTATTCCAGAAGGGGTAGGCAGAGATGCAATCAAGACACCCACGTTTCGCCTTTTATGTTCCGTCCCACGATGTCATATGTGCGAGCCTATCGCCAATATCGGGCGCAAATTTCTGACTCCGGGCTGATAATGAATAGAAAAAAAATATTATCACTTTAGCCGACCCGGATTCGAACCCGAGACTCCAGCTTTGTAATCCTACCGTAGTACAACTACACCACCGAGGCAGTCAGTATAAAGAGTTATGAGCTTGTGAACAGCGTTACTCTTCGTTCAGTTAATGAGATTGGCGATGGCTTAGAAGTCTTTATTCATCCTGTTCTGAGTAGGAACCATGGGCTGAAGATCTTTTGATGTCAATCTTACAATGGCATAAATTCTATAAGGTCAAATAGCCTTATTCATAGAAATATTTAAAACCTATTTTAGTTATCAATTGTTTTGTCCCTTTCGAACGACTTTTGAATTCAGTTTGAGCGAAGAAGACAACACATTTGATAAATAAAAACGGTTTTAAAACTGTCTATGAATAAGGATGTAAGACTTCAGCATAAATGAGGATCAGAACCAACAACATAGCTGTCTAGTTTTTTGTCAAACCAGATACAAACGAATAACAATAATAAAAAACATTTATATTCTAATGCAACATTATTCACGCGTATAATAAATCAAGCTATCAGCTAATTGCTTTGTATTCTAGTGAACCGTTTCCTCAACAATTACTTCTATAAAGTACAATCACCATTAATTTACTCTTGACTAACTGTTCTAGCGAATCAAACTCGTATCATGAGAATTGAAACTTAATCAATGTCTACACATTTTTCACCACATAAAGCAAGTTCTTAGTCATTACTTCTTGGATTTCGCCCCTCGTACTGACTTATAGTGCTTGTATCTTATGGCATTTAATTGATCCGGGACTTACATCCCTATTCATATAGATTTAGAACGATATAAATTGTTAAATTGCAATCCATTGCTGCGATACTATTGGAGATTTCGTGAGAAACGTGTTCAGTGCAGCGATGGATGTTAAAGTTTAATAAAATACAGCGGGGATTAAGGACCGAGTGCCAAGAATAAGGTTGTCGTTCGAGATTTCTCGTTTTCTTTAATTTATTTTCCTCCGGGAGGTGTCTAATGACCTGCTGCGTGTGGCCCGACATTTTTATCGACCAGTGAGGAGCTTTGACAATATTTTTTGAATATTAATGTCGATACAGTATCGATAACCACTACGTACTTGTAAATAACGAGCGAGAGGCCTCGTTTTTACATTTATACTAATTGAGTTGCATTTATTTGCAAGTTTAATGTAGGATTACATAGTAGGGTTTATTTTTAGTTATCATAAAACTAGATGGAAATTGGAATCGTAAGTAAATGAATATGTATGGGATTGTTATTCGTTAAGCAGTATATTTAACTTGCGCTGCTTCTAGTGTGGAATACTAATAATACTGTCACATACCATATGAATAAAATTGTAATATTTATCTTTAATAAAGTACAGAGAAATATGGTGTAATAAAGTTCATGCGTTAAATCTTGAGCCGGGATTCGTGCGCTCTTAAAATGTCTATTAGTTAGTTGAATATCGTCCTGGGCCTATTAGCGGTTAATTCTTAGAAAGGTGTCTAGGAGCGAGCCGCTTTTGGAGGCGCTAAAAGCCGTGCACCGCTCAGCGCGACCAATAAAAAAATTAAAAATAAACTGCCGTGTCCCATCGTGAGGTGTAAAATAAACAGTCCGGGCCGCCATTAAGATCCGGTCCTTCGGTTGTATTAATTTGTATTTAAGTGTATTGAACAAGATAAAGTAAATATATGGGCACAACATGGCCGGCCGGGACGGTATTACGTGTGCAGCTAAGAATTGTTCGAGTATAGCAATAAAGCTTTTTTTATTAAAATCTCGAACGATTATCGTAAATATGAACGTTTTGAATGGAGGGTTGTTTGTATTTACAATAATAAATATATTTATTTCCATATAAAGGATATATAATTTTGATATTATCAAGTACAAGCAGCTGTTATTTAAAGTGTAAACGCTATCGCAGGATTATTGAACTTAATAGGTTGACAAGGATGCTTAAGATGTTAAAATTTCAAATATTAAAAAACCGAGTGAAACATATTTTGCCTAAAACAGATAAATAATAAATAAACAAATAAATACACCCAACAGTCACATACATAGTCCTGACCACACATTAAGATCAATTAAGTCTTGTGCCGTGGGTATCAAAAACTACGAGAGACTTTTCGGTCTCACAAACACCCAGACCCGAGACAAATACTTGTGGGCTCAAAGTATTTGTCTCTAGATAGAGAAGACTCATTCACACATCAAAAGCTAACAATCGTACAATTGTAAACATATTCTACAAGGACCATATTAAATGGTGCTAATAAACGAATAGGTACTCTTTTGGGTACTTCTCATTAGCATTCGGCCGATCAAGACAAACGACTCATGATTGTCTTAATTGAGCTATAATTGATTCTACTGGGTGTCCATTAATGGCATTCTGGTACGAGAATTATTGCTCAGTAACAAAATATTCATTCAAGGTTTATTTCTTATTGAATCACACTGTCATGGGAATTTTTAATTATTTTTTTTCATTTCTGATGCATAACCTTGCTCATTGACTACCGCTTCCTTGCCTTTGTCCTCAAGTCTCTAACAAATATCAAGGATCGTGTTCCATAATTTTACCACTTATAATCTACTTTCTTCATCTTACTAATTTTTTAACATCACAACCAATATGAAGCTGTACTGTAAAAAATATGGTAATTGTTTTATGTTTGTGTTTATTACAATAAGAAGAATATTTCACAATCGTGAAAGTTGATAATGAGTCATTTTTAAATCCTTACCAAAGGAAAGGGTACAATTTATTGATACCAACACGTAATAAGACAGGACATGGGACATCGTGACACCTCGACGGTGCTCATTAAGGGTGAAAGTTTACACAAAGACACCAATATTTACTTCGCTTGCATATAAATGTATTTACAGGTACATAAGAAGTACAAAAATATCGTATTACGGCGCCAATGTGAAAATCTGGCGTATTGTCTGGTACCTTTGAAACAAAACACGGAGACACTAATTGCGTGCCATTGACAATTCGTAAATTATCAATCTGACGAACTAAATTCAGTGTTTTTGGTGTTATATTATGTGTATATATGTATGTATATTTATATATGATCGCTGGTGTTTGTATTCATATAGTGTTAGTATCTATTTATGAGTTTTTTAAAATTAATTCTGGATAATAATTTACTCCTTAGACTCCCTCCTCTCCTATTATTATATTCATCCCAATTGCCCAGTGCGTTAAGGCCGCCTTTTTACGAAAATAGATTTTTTGGTAAGTTAAAAAATATTGGATATAATTCAGCAGTTAAAGAAGTTGTAAGAAAATTAAATCCTAATAGGTACCAATTTCAAAGTCTAAGGTACAAGAGAAATCTAGTCACCAATTAAAAATATAAAAACAATGTGACTGAAGAATAAGACAAACCGAAAGTTGAGAGTGTTAAATAACCGGTAAGTATTTTTAGAATCAGAATTCACTTATACAAAAAGCGATGAGTCAAAGTTATAAGCTATCACTGTTCATTATATCATTCGGATGGTCGGGTGTGATATTTTATTTAAAATACTTACGATTTGCTTCGAATTTATGAGCTGTTGGTCACGCCATTAAGGTAGAATTAAAAAGCCGTCTATACAAATCGATGTTTGCGCACTCCGTGTTCCGTATCATATTATAATTTAGTTTAAGACGATACTATTACAAAATTATTAGATTGAGATATATTTCGGAAATCCTCAATATATTTATGGTTGACCCAAATGAGAGTTTATATGAATTTACGCATGCAAATAGCACTCACTCAAAATTTAATTAAAATTGATAATATCCTTACTTGAAGCTCAAATCACAACGTAAAGAACATTTTACCATAACATACTTCGAGCACTGATCTCTTAAAAGTATATTTAAATCCGAATTTGTTTCGTCAGACGGACCCCAAGCGGAGGATAATAATTAATTCCCGCAAAGTGCACACGTTAAAATATAAGATATTAAAATGCAAGCATCGTTAATTGCCACGCGAATCCAGTCAATGACATCAATATACTGTTCCGAGATGGGAAGAACCCGTTCCAAAGATAACTCTTAATGCTTCTAATGTCAATATTATAATTTTACCCATGCCGGCTAATTTGTCACTAATTAATTTTAGTGTTTTAGGATTCATCTTTATCGCAGTATTTACATTTTAGAATTGTGTAGGGATAAAAATGTGGCTTTAAATATTTATTTTATTTGGGTTACCTAAAAGACGTTGCGTTTTATAAAAAAAAAAACTTCCAAAAGTATAGTGCTCATTTAGCAAAGGAGGCTTAAGATTTGTAAATTTTTACCCTTAATTATTAACCAATTTAATTCCATGACATGACTAAAAATTACAAACAAATTATAAACAATAAAAAAAGGAAAAATAAAACCGAAATAATGTTTTGTTATTACAACTATTCTCAGACTTTCCTCGGTTAAGATGCGGAGGAATTACTTATAAAATTCTACCATAGTTTAATAAAGAATTTATGATTGTGTAAAAGTAAAATATCGAACACTATGTAGCGAATATGCATTTAGAATAAAATTAAACAGGACCTACCTTACCTTACCTATTGTAAATAAGGAAAAAGCATCATTCAGTTAATTATGTTAACCTCTTTAATGTACTGTATTATATAAAACCAACATATTCTTGATCTTGATAACAATATCCTCGAGTAAGAACGATTGCTAAACAAAATGTTATTCTTTTGTGAAATTATTTAGAAACAGCTTCTCTTGTAGGTCTTTCGAGCTAGAGTTATCAATTCACCATTGCAACTCCTGCCAACCAGGTTCAGTAATGGTACGCAAACAATTGGCACCGAACTCCGGAGCTCGGCGAGTCTCTTAGAGAAACTAGCTTGTCTTTAGCCGCATCGAAATTAACCAGAAGAAAAAAACAAATAGGAATAGTTACATAAACATCACGCCTTATTCCCAGAAGGGGTAGGCAGAGTTGCAACCAGGACACCCACGTTTCGCCTCGTGTGTCACGATATGGTAGGGGGCGAGCCTATCGCCATATCAGGCACAAATTACTGACGTCAGGCTGATAATGAAGGGAAAAATCCAATAAAATAACAACAATTGGTAACACATAATTGTCCACTTCCCTACGCAACAAAGCGGGTTACAAAATATTGAGCTGAGATGTGTTATCCTATGATATAAGGATGTACTACTAGAGAACCCAGATGTCTAGCACCAAGGGATAAACAATTACATGGACGAGCTAGAGTTATTAGTCGAATAGACTGGAGTAACTTTTGTTGGAATATAATTAAGCTTTCCTTCTGCGTTTGCAGGTGGTGGGAAATTCTCACCCGCCTGGAAGTCGGCCAGTGTAATGGTGGAAAGCCCATCGTAGTAGCGTATATTTTTTACAGCATATTATTATGCCGTACCACTGTTTCTAGCAGCGGTTTCTAGCTTCTCTATGACGGAAAGAGGAGTATGTAAATAATTAATATTGTTCAGAAAAAAACTATTAGTTAAAATAATAATTTTATATCCATTCCTTTGCCTAGCTTTACTAGAAACGTAATTAAAACCATTTGTTAGAATTTAAGCTGAAACAATTTATCCGCTCATGTTCTTAATTAATTTTATAGCGTATTTATACACCAATGATTGACAGTGTAGCAATATCAACACACTTATTCACCTCGAATGGACCAAGTAATTAGATTCGTACCCAAGCCGGTTCATTAGTGGAAATAAATTAGTATCCACAATCAAACACCAGCGTCTTTGACCGATTGATTGATATTTGATTATATCTATCGACACAAATATAAATTACGAATGTTTTATTTGAATAAATTAATATTTTGTGAATAATTATGAATTTTATATTATTCGTTTCGAATCGAATAAACAAAAATAGAGAATAATAAATTCATTAACGATTAATTAGTTAGCCGATACCTCGGTGGGTAGTCGTATGTTATTGAATAATCGACTTTGAAATCCTGGTAGAAACCAGTAGTTTGAGAGTGCGTGTGGTTCGTTTTTCGGAACAGAAAATGATCCATTTTAGGAAATTAATCATCATTTGTTCCTTCCCAATATGTGCAAAACGTGTGAAATTTTGTCATCAATTGCCATCAACAATATAAAATAATGTTAAATAAATACACCCAACAGTCAACATAGTCCTGACCCCACATTAAGGTCAATTAAGTCTGTGTCGTGGGTATCAGAAACTACGAGCGACTTTTCGGTCTCACAAACACCCATTTACTTACTTGTCCTCGAACTATTACTCTCAACACACCTAGATGACATTGGCAATATCATAGATGAAACGGTGGAGCCGAGCTACATTTGAAAAGAAGAACACCCAGACCCGAGACAAATGCTTGTGTTCCTCACAAATATTTGTTTCGGTGCGGGGATCGAACCTACGGCCTCTCGTTTCAGAGCCGGCGTCTAACCAACAGCTTCACAGAGGCTTACAAAAGGCAATTAACATAATCTTCTGTTTTATTGATATAGTACAATTTGTCTTGTTTGTTTGTGTGTTGTTTTTTCTTTGGTGGCATTTATTTAACACCCTGTACATTATTCATGATGGATGTCAATCTACACCTACGTATAATCATTAATAAACAATCCCATTAATATATCCATCAGAATGTCTTTAGTTGTCTGTCAGTAGATGACACCTACATGAATTGACGAATTTTATTGTTAATCATGAATCGTGAAAAGCAAGGTGATATATGCAAAAACGCGACAAAGATGACATTTTCTTAAATGGCTATCAGGCTAAAGACTATATGAAATGTAGGAGATAGAGCAGAACGAAGGACCCTCGCAACTGGAATCTAGTCAAGGTAGATAAGAAACTATAACTATGAAAATCTTTGGGTAAGAGAGTTATGTTTAGCAGTGAACTTCTTGTCAGTGAAGAAGGAAAAAGAGAGCAGGCAAGACTACCTACTTGATAAGGTCTAAAAATATTAGATACAGTTTACACAGACTTTCTCCTACCTATATCTATCGCATACTTACGTGACCTTGGTAAAAAAATATTATTTACATCTTACTAAATGATTTTATTACTGAAATTACAACAAGTATTTTTTTTTTTAAATTATTTATTCTATTCATTAAGAATAGTTTTTGAAGTCTTATTTAACTATAAAATCTCGATGTAATTCTAAATGTGTATTAAGTAACTGATGCATAAAAAATAGTCGGTACTTACTTAATATGGCTACATATATTGTGTAATTCACACCTAAGTAAAGCTGCCACAGTTCAATACAAAACTATTGTATTAAAATTACGAGCAACGTACAACGAAATGTCGACACAATGACCCCACAGTACAAGTTTCTAACAAAATGAGTTTACTCTCACAGATTCGAAGATTCCATAAAATAAATTAGAATTTAATCTATATGAAACACATTAAGTTTAAACCAACAAATATAAGCAGGCGTTATTTACGAGCCGGCTATGCAGCGTGAAAAAAATAAAACTTCTTATAACGACAAAGAATTAGTGTAGGCCGTATACATAATTCTATATGCGAGTTAAAATTAACACCGACTCATTTAAGCCGAGAGAAATTAAAACTCTTTATCCTTTTTTATGTGGCATTTATGTTCATCGTAAAATTGGAGTTGGTCTTTTAAAAAGTTGTCGCAGGACTCACGGCACGCATTTTTTAATTCAACGAGAAATTATAACTTTTACTTAGCATAACATTAATTCGGTTTGCCGAAGTGTTGATTAGGAGAAATTTCGTGATCATTAAACCGGTATATTTAATACGACAATAATTAGAGAAACGTTTGAGATTGAAGATACATTTACAAAGCATGATATATGCATATTAATATAAATAAACATGGGTATTAACATATGTTGAGGAGTAATAAAACAGTAAGTGTTGTCTTCGCCCGCCGTGGAACGACCAGAAACACTGTGGTTCTTTTTAATAACACCACATTTGGTACTGTTAAACATTTACGTAATTGCTTATTTAACTTGCACCGCGGCTCTCACAAGGTGGGTTGTAAAAATAGAATCATCATTTTTATTTATAATTTCGTGATATGATCGATCCATTTGCGTCTCAGTCTTCACCAGATGGTGCTTTCTTAATCCATTTTGCTTTGGTTTAATCAATTTGATGCTGGTTTTGACCGACTGTTACAGCAAGTAATTTGATGTTTGAGTACCCAGGACATTGTTTGCCAGAAAAATGTTGCCTTATCATTTCAGTATAGGTACATATTACGACATTGAATAAATTAAATAATAAAATCATGAACAAATAGTAAAAAATAAAGCATGTCTAAGAGTAGGAATTGCTATTTCGCAATTACCAAATAAAGTCATGTTGCTTTTGCATTTCTTTGTTTATTTTGGCATTTTCTGCTTTTTACAGAACAGATTCAATTAAGCATGATTGTTTCACTCGATGTTAGACAGAACGGATATCATTTAGTGGCTAATACGAGTAATATAGACAGACTGGCTAAATTCAAATAGTTGTCAAGATATTCTATTTAATTTTTTTATTACAAATGGTGTAATATTTCTTGTGCGATTTGGAAGATTTTGCCGCTATTTGTAAAGCGTTTTTAATTCGGTAATAATACATCATGGTGCAAATATTTAATGAAAGCTTATTTCATGGCACAAAATATTTATGTTGTAATTTAGAAAACCTATGCAAAAAATCCAAACATCTAACAATTTATGCCAGATAACAAATGATGGAACAAAGTCACATTCACGCAAACAATGGGCATCCTCCACATAATTAGTGAGTCGGGGTCCCGTTCGTTTCGTATCGATTACGTCTGAATAAACAATACTTTTTGTTTTATTCAAATAATGTTATAAATCAAACACGCGCCGGTTAGCGTCCCTCAGGAGAAGTCATTTATCAGAGGCGCGGGCGCAGGCCAACGCATCTCCATTGTATCATACATTAATGTTGCCTTAATTGTTATTTTATCGAATTCCAATATGGCGGACACGCGTTTGTAATTAGTCTTTGTACGTTGATCGAGTGTTTTTTGCTCGATTTTTTAATGTAATTAATGAAGCTCGTTCGGAGACATATCTATTTTTATAAACCGTTGTTTGGTATTGTTGGGTTTTGAATTAACAGTTATTGATTTGGTTTTGAGATTGTTGGTTTTTTCTTGCGTTAGGTGTATGGAATTAAATTGCATTAATGTTTTTTCATTTACATTCTTATCAATATCAATAAATGAAAATACAGTCTATTATATTATATAGGTGATATTTTGGTCAAGATTTTTTACTATCTTAAGATTAACTTACATTTAGGAGCCAGTACTTGTCTTATCGTTAAAATGTTCATGAAATCTTCCCCCAACCGGGACAACCGGGACTCGAACCTATATCATTGTTATGATAAATTCTCCAACGCCTATAGTGCTCAGAGGTCGTCAATATTGTCTTATTAAAACACACAGAGGGATTAAATAGGTGTTAAATTCTCATTTATTTTTATAAGGCGTTATTTAGTACCACAGCAGATTAAAATACTTGTTTCTGTGTAATTTATAGATAACACTCATAAAGTATGGCGTAACTACAAGTTATGCGTTTGTGTTAAACAAAAAGAACACAGGTATTCTAGAATTAAAAGCTTTGAGCTCGTTCGGTAAAATGTATTTTCATGACGTTATAGCACAAAGATTTGTCGTCTTAAAAATAATATGAATGACGTCATAATACGCAAATTATTAAATAAATAAATCTGACTGGCACACAGACTGACATCCAATTTTGCATCCGTGGTTGTCGGAAACTACGTCACAATTTTCGGTCTCACAACTCGGGCCCGAAACAAGCATGGATCACACAGTCATCTGTTCCGATCCGGGAATTGAACCCGCGGCCTTTACCTCTATAGACGGCTTCAAGCAACTACGCCACAGAGGGTGTCAAATTTATTGAAATTTACTTCAATCATAAAATCAACATTTCCTATACGACAATGTATAATCTTATGTCGTTTTCTACATCAAAACAATTGCAAAAGCTTATCTCGGCGGCATGATTTACTAATTTATAGCGGACATTGCATGTTTTGCAGTTGGCTGTCATTTTCAACTGTCGACACGGATTATTTGATAAACGCTTTTACTAACGACATTAGACAACTAACAATCTTGAATCAGCGTTTCGTCAGGACCCTTGTTGAGAGTAAATTAATTATTGTTTCCATAGTAGAATTACATCAGTGCATTGCTAATAAAGAAATTAACATTATTACAATAAAAATAATTATTGTCGGCCCATATACAGCCTACTGGCTATATTCATAGTCTATAAATAAGGTTCAGAACACCATGCTCAATGCTGCCCTATTGCAGGTTGGTGGGCTCCATATACCTTTGCAATGCTTGTGGGAACCTCCTCAGGTTTGCTGCTTTCCTCTATAAAGTTTCCGTCATATTTAAAAGGGGCGATAACTAACTATGAATACACGCACATAGCTTGTTGAAGCCAAGATAGAATTTCCGACATCTAATTTGTCTGTGAGGTCCCCCAGCATGTAGAGTCCATGCCGATGGAAATACTGAAATTTTGGTTGAATATTTGACTACTAAAATAAATAGCTTGCAATGTTTCGACCCAATACACAAATCACAACAGAAATATACGAATTCACAAAAAATAAAGAAATAAAATACTGCACCTTAAAAAATCTTTTATCTTAACTAATTAATTTTAATACGCAGGCAACATAAAAAAAACGAACGTAGGCTGATAAAATAAAGATAAAAGATACACAATTAAATAAATCAATAAGTTATTCCGTCAATAAAATCATTCTTCGGTTGTCAACAGGCGAATAGATTTCCAATGTCGACGATACGAAACATTTTTAATTACAATTCTATGCAAATCCCATCGTTTGGATTTCTTTACTAAGTTTATTGTGTAATATAATGTGATAGGTCATTATACCGTTGGACTGTCTCGAGTTAAAAATTCCGTTTGAAGAATTATGTAAGTGGATGCAAGGAATTCCGTTATTGCAACATGGAGGCATTGCTTTCTTATTTATGACGCAAACGAAATTAAACAGTAAGTGCACAAACAACAAAGGTTTAAGGAATTGTCATTGTGCAATTTCAGACAAATTTTATTACCTTTTTATTTATTAGAGAAATTCGTTTAATGACTAGCGGAATTAAATTATGAGGCTACAGAAAAAATCACAACAAAACAAGACATGGGATCTCACCAAGAAAATTTAAATCGATAATAATGTATGCAAATTTGATTCATACGCCAGCAACATTAAAATTCCATTTTAACGCATATTTTAATAGCTATGCATACGAGTTAAAAGTCCATTCACGAGGTGTTGGAATTCAGAATGAAGGACGACAATTCATTGATGGAAACAACTAATGAAATCCACGCAGCTGTGTTTTTTTGGTAATAAAGAAAATTAGGACAGAGGCTCTAATAGGCTAATGCTGCCGCCCTGGAATTCTGGTGATGCCTCCTTTTACATTCAAACAGGGCGTCAAATCAATGAAAAACTTTCTTTCATAACACTTGAGTGCTCCCTAAATGTACGATAATTATTGATGATTGTTCAAATTGTCATTCCGAAGCGTTTAGGCTGTGCCTTTTTCGTTTACATTTAACATCTTGTTACAATTCCATTGAATGGATTTGGAAATTCCACTGTCCAGTATGGGGCAAAAGAATCCAATCTAAACATGAGTGAAGAATGTAGGTAATGAAATATTTGACACTTTGTATGGACTTCCTAATTCTTTAAAAAGATACAATATTGATACTTTCCAGTTCAGCATTCTGGAGTATTTTAGAGCAGACAAATTTTGGAGAGATCCAAGACATTGTCAGTAATCATGGCATTTAAATAATGCATTTGTTGATTACAATGATTGACTAGAAACAAATAAATACTAGTCCTTGATATTTAGATGTACAAGTAATTAATGAAGTTGATTTAGGAATTACCTTTAAAGAGCAAAGTTGCAATATTATTTATTGCTTGTAGTATCTCAACCTTCGTAATGTGACGTCAATAGACTAAAGCTATTAATCATTAACATTAGTATTTAATAGCATTGTAATTAAAAAATAGGTGACCTTGATTCTATTGATGCTATAAAAGTTGCCATATCGGCTGCAAAATTTGGAGGAGTGGCTTGATTTCAATCAAATCTTGAATCCTGATCATAAAACTGATAGAATGTGAGATTACGAGTATGTAGTTGTAGGTCATAAGGTATGTATTAACCACCTGTTTTTTTTTAAACTTCCTTATGAGTGTTCGATACCTTTTATATTTTAATAGGAGGAGGATAAAAGGAATTAGATAGACAGTTCCAATTTTTAACAAGAACAAATCTTTTTCTTTTCTTTTCTTTATCTCCAACGTCGACATAATTATGCCATCTTAGATGAAACCGAATAAAGAGGAGCTGAAGTTAAAACGCTATACACTTCTGTGGGGTACTAAGATAGGTTTTCCAGCATCACATACGGAGGTCACTATTCGACTATATAGGAATCTATTACCACTTTACGCACACCTAAATCATTCACGAGTTCAAGACAGTATGAAGAACACATGACACAACCTGAATAAGCCAATAATAGGGATTATCGCTTATAGTAGTACAATCACCATATCTCACATCCTGGTTCCCAAGATTTAACTACGTAATCAATGTTATATGAAGCAATATTTAAATATGTACTGACATTATAACCACATGTGACATTCTGTTAATTAAACTACTAACCAATGAAAGAGGAAATAATCCAAAGGTAAAAATGTTTGATTAATACGTCACATAGATCCCAAATTAGTTCTTGGATATGCAAATAGCAGTTTTTATGGGAGCCACACACGACAAAAAGGTTTTTAATGTAATACTATCCGATGTTATAACGCTATTAGTATTCGATTAGTAATTCGATATTAAACAGAACCACGAAGTGTGATGCTGTTAAGGCCCACAATGTGCCAGATTATATTCGAAAATGTATTGAAATGCCATAATTCAGTGTAATGAAGTGACGTGTCGAAGTTGTAACCCGAGTATAACACAATTCTGATTTGAAATCTATATGTTGGTTAATGTTTGGAACGTTGAGATGGGCTGTTATCTATAAGTGATAATAAGGTTCGAAGTGACGCTGTAGAATCGTCCACTTATGTATTTTGAGTTCTTAATTCATTCTAGATACAATGTCGAATGTATTAAGTCGTATCTTTAAATATTTTATCCTCACACATGTCTGGTTATCTCTATCTTGCTTCCTTTATCGGAGCTTTGATTTTTAAATTAGGTCATCTGATGTCCTCACTAAGATTCAAACAGATTATGAATTGGAATATTTTTAAAACAATGTCTTTCACATTCAAATGAGATCACACTTTATTCAGATATTACTACCTAATTGTATCAAAACTCGTGTTCAACATCAGAAATGATTCTTAAACAATGAGTGCTCGCCCAAACTCTAGTGAAGTTAAATAAAAGAAAGTTATTTCGAGTAACATTACAATTTCAAGAACGTAAATACCGATATGTAATCCTTCATGTTGCCATTACGCGAGACGTCGGTTTTCATAAAAATTAGAATTTTGAAACATTACAAAAGAAGGATGGCTTAGTTTGTCGACAAGCGAATGGAAATTGCGTGGGCTGATGATGAGTACCATGTTAAAACAGATTTCAGTACTAAAAGCTAATGGAACAATGAAGAATCAAAACATATTATTCATTTGCATAAAAGCATTAAAGTAGATAGTTACAATGTTTACATTAAATTAGAATTCCTTGAAAATATTAGAGTGTGAACGATGACGCGTTTGTGTCGATGTGTTACATTAAATCAAATTAACATTGTTTAGATTTGGAGGATTTACAAATATATCGATATTCTTATGTTAAGTGATGTCTGTTATAGTCTGAGATAGAACATCTGCGGTTCATGATTACGACATTAGAAAATAATGGTGTACTTGTACATCAAAGCAAAATTGTTAAATATTGTAAAAAGCGTGCGCTAATGTAAACAGATCCAAAAGTGAAGTTGAAAATTAGGTAAATATAAAAGTGTGTGAGTAATTAGGTATCTTTTGTGTATAGTATATTTTTAAAACATGTGACTTTTCTTACTCCAGTTTAATGAACTGCTCGTTAGTATTACTAAAACTATTATTGTTTGAAAAGTGATTACAGTAAAGGCTTTGTCACAATGTTTATTTCGTGTTTGTGTTTTGGCGTGTTCCTTATTAATTACTGCGACGTAGATTTTCCTGACTACAAGCGAGTACGTTTGATTCGTTATTTTTTCGCATCTGGTCTGTCTGTTAAGATTTTCTGATTTTATTTTCACAACAACGAATAATTTCAATTAAGTTAATATATTAGAACTCCAAATTATTGCAATGTCTATAATAAAAGTAATATATAACAGTGACAAACGTGAAGTTAAACTATTAAACTTGCATAATGTTAAAAATCTAATTTGTTATTTTTTTATTTATTTTTTTATCAACCCATATACGTCCCACTGCTGGGCACGGGCCTACTCTACAATCGAGAGAATCGATTGAGAGTGGTTAGGCCATATAGTCCACCACGCTGGCCTAGTGCGGGTTGGCGGACTTACATATCGTAGAAATTCTTTAAAATCGCTACGGTATGCAGGTTTCCTCATGATGTTTTCCTTCACCGTTAAAGTGCGTGGTGATTGACTATGAATACACACATAACTCCGAAAAGTCAGAAGTGTGCCCTGGGATTAACCCGCGACCACCGTGAACATGTAGGCAGCCTAGTTTGGTCCGTTACCAACAGGCCACCACGCGCTTTTATTTATTTATTCTTTATTGTACACCATAAACACGAAAAATATATAGAAATATTCAAACAACAAAGTACAAATGGTGGTCTTATCGCACAAGGCAATTTGTACCAGACAACCATAGGATGGATTTGAGAGAAGGAGAAAAAAAGTGAAGTGTCAAATAAACAGAACAAAAGCTCAAATAATTAAAACTATTTATACAAATACACAATAAATATACATACATAAATAACATATATACATACATTTATATTTTTCACATTTATCTAATATATAAAATAGCCCATTAAATAAATTTATGTAATGAAAGAAGAAAGCTAAAATCCACATCGCATAATTATGACGAGATTTGTATGCAGTAATTCGATACACGAGTATATAGTCCAATTCTGAAGCGTTAAAATTATAAAAAGTTATTTTCAAACTAATGAATCTTCTTAACTGTCTATAATATATGTGACTTAAGTACTAATTTATCATGAAATTTAATATTTAAATAACTTTTAAAAGCGCTAGACATTATTTCTACAGAAATTTATGTCGCATTCTGTCCAAACGAATCGATACGACTTGTATATGTCATTATGATGCAAATTTTATCGATGGCGGTTTTTGTTGGAATTTTACGTAACGACCAGAGGTGTGATGTTAATAAATAATTGGAATATACGATGTAAAAGTGTCTTATTTAAAGTGTTATACTATACTTTAAATGGTTAATTACTATTTTTGCGGATATTAAGCTTGTCTATAAATTATGTGTTTAAAACATATTCTCACGCCATTTGCTCTTAGATTCAAAATATCGTCGATTTGGAATCAGAAAATTGGGCACTTAGAACTGATTCTTGACTTCTATAAAATATGGCAAGTATGGGTGGTTCATCCGATTCTGTCATCCATACAATAAATAAATAAATAAATACACCTAACAGTCACATACATAGTCCTGACCCCACACTAAGATCACTTAAGTCTTGTGTCGTTGGTATCAGACACTACGAGAAACTTCTCGTCTCATAAATACCCAGATCCAAGATGAATACTTGTAGGCCTTACAAACATTTTTCTCGGTGCGGGTATCGAACACGCGGCCTCTTGTTTCACATCCGGCGTCTAACCAACTACGCCACGGAGGCTATATCTACTCTCAATGGTTTTTTTCTTGAATGTAAAAAAGACATTTAAATTAGAAAATATCGTAACAATCGTTAAAACATATATAAACAAGAACGGGCCAACGCCAATTAACGCTCATCCAATTTAACAAAGAGGTTGACATTTCCCCTGGCCGTATATTATCGATATTACTCGCTATTTCACATTTCCTGTAATCTTACGAGTATTTATAATATAGAGCGCTGGTACTTCAGAAACGTAGATAAAAATGGTGGTGCCGGGCCATCTTTTTCTGCCCTACAATTGGCTATTTGGCAGGGTGTCCAACATGCACGAATCATTTTAAAAAGAAAAATAAAAAATGTTTAGGGATATTAAATTGCACTCAAACTCACTTTAGACGGATAATAGTTAAATTCAATTTCGGTTACCAACGAAATTTGTTGTTAAATAATTAGTTCAATTTTCACTAATAGAAAAAAAAAACAATTTTAAAATAAATTTTCACTAATCGCTGCGAAAATTGCGAACAAGAAAATGTCTACGTTTTAGATGACGCAAATGTATGACAGCTGTCCCTCTATATTATGAACACTCCAAGGTTTCAAAACTTAGCAGTTCACATTGAGTACCAACCGCAACAATATTAAAAACTGTAGGTTGTACTAAAACATGGCGTCTGTTCCGTTTCAACTTTCATTCACAGTTCTAATCGAGCGAGGAACTTATCTGATGATAGTCTAATGTTATTTAACTATGCAAAATGAACTGCTTTGTCACTACACTGCGATCCAGAACGTCAATTGAATCATTCAAAGCAGCACAAGGAATGTCCATCAATTTCAACGTCTTATAAATCTACAGTCGTTCTAATCGCGATAAATTCTCGCCACTCGACGCGATATTTTGCGCGTTGCATTATTATCGGCGCTCAATATAATTTCAAATATTAATGAAACATTACAACGATGAAACGGGCAATTAATGGCGTTGGCATTCGCTGGGTGCAGCGCAGTCGGAGCGTCGTTGACAGCAACTGTTTAATCAACCAGCGGTCTTTCATTAGTCACGCTTGAGTCTTGTTCTTATTGTTTCCAGTGGACGCCTAACCAACGCACTAACAGTGGTTTTATCACTAATAGTCTGAACTTTATGATTAGCCGATATTGTTGCGAACGTGATTGCAAAGGTTAAAGGCGTTGCTCTATTTTTCCAGACCGTGGGTGTAATAAACGTTGGTGTGACGTAGGCAGACATCTATTTATGGCAATTGTTGGAATTTCTAATTAATTTCCAGCTTTGGTTGGTTTTATTTCGAGTCGGTGCAATGTGTTATGTTTTCTATTTTTGTATGCGTCGGATACTTTTAATTATTAATGTGAATGTTTGGCGACAAATTTACTTGTTTATTATATGACATGTTTTATTAATGGAGGACTAATGTAGTGTCGCACTGGTGAAAATTGTTACGATGTTATCAAAAACGAAAATCCGCAATTAATCTTCAACGACAGTGACATATATCATCAGTTTTTCTCATGAGTTTTAATTGAAATTATGGCCAACAAGTGTTCGGGATTAAAAATCTAAGAACTAATTTATTGCAACACCAAAAACAAAGACAAATATCCAGTAATTTCGTAGTCGTTAAAAACTTTTCAAGCAATATCAATAGAAACACGACGTCCCGCCAATTAATTTGAATTTACGAAACTCAAATCCACGTAGAGCATTCCGCGAGCGCAACAACTTTCATCAATCCTTTCGAATCAAAACAATCAAATAAATACCGAACGTTAATTATTCGGATGCGTTCAGAAACAGTCGTCGTGCGTAAATCAGCCGAGCGTTCGCTGGTACGTTCTATTTTCGAACCGACTCAATCTCAGACGGGAGTTAATTAGAAAGAATTGCTTTTATTTCGCGTATTCACACTTCACGTGGGGAGATGTGACGCAAACGTGTGTTCGGAATTCAAAATCCTCTTTGATGCATTGCGTTCAGAAACGCTAATTAAATCGGTTTTAAATAGAATATTCGAACAATTAACGTGGGCTAATGAGCTTTTGGTACATTAAACTATTTGTGTAAATTACATTTTTGTTTTTATTGCGTTGCGAAACCAGCTATAAAAACATTTTCAGTTGTCTCAAACAACAATTAAACTACGTGTGCAATGAAGATATATGGTGTTGACAGATTAAAATCATTTCCGAACTACGCAAATACTCTGTGTTTCGTCTAAGATACAACGTTGACTTCAAAGCTTTTTCTAATTCCACTTTTCACCACTCCATTATTTAAGCCATTATTAAAACAATCACACGTCATGTCATTGATTTATAATAGAGTTTAATGAGTAATTTTTCTTCGCGTTTGTTTAATTTTTCTCCGTATGACTTTAAATTTATTATTATACAAACACAATATTCTGTGAATGTGACTAAACATTCCATAATTACGAAATGTTTCAATTTGGAATCATAACAAAAGAACCAATGATATTGTAAACACCAAATAAAATTATTCATAGTGATTTTTTTTACCTAAAATATGTTTTAGAAGTTAATTACTAATTGTTCTGTGAATTAAATACTTAGTTTAATGAACGGTACGGGTTAGGTTCGATTCCACATCAAAGTCAAAACAAATATGTGTATGTTTCAGATTTTTTTCTCTTGTGGAATTTTGGGTGAGGTGAAATTTTAGTCACTCCATGTCCATGGATTAACGTGACTCTGGGATCATCTATGCATCAGTCTATAATCATCCACAGAAGGACTATGGCCTCTCAAAATTACGTCATCCAGCGATAATCAGGAAAGATTTGCCCACTCACACACGCTGGTAGGAAAACAAATCCTCTAACTAGTGACGCTGCTGCCTACCACTCTCTCTCTCTGTTCAGCCAGAGTAAGTCCACTGCTCACCTCCCCTATGGAACGACATCGACCTGTTGGAAGCCTACCACTGCCTACCACAAGGCCCTATTATTTTTATCGGCCTGGTATTTTGGTTATACTACTATCGGATCGGTCTAAAGATTGGTGCTCTGCATGCTAAATATCTTGTGAGAATAATGTCGTCTGCCTTTTGTTGGTTTGTTATACCGGCACGTCAAAGTGACTCCAATGCTCGGGATGGTAAGTGCACCGCAGTCGACATGGAGCATCTACGCGACGCGAAATAACTAATTTTCGCTGGTCGACTGATTTAACCCGGATATGGATGGATGACGACTCCAAAACGTGACACACCTCCTTTAACCTTCCAGGGGGATAAGAATATGCCACTAGCAAGTGGTTTGCGGATAGCAAGGATAGTTATCCCAGCTGAATCCGACATCAAGTCTGCCATCTCAACTTTTAAATACGTTTATCATTTGTCTAGAAATATTCATACTCCCTGATACAAAACAAACATAACTCCCTAATACTATTAATTTATGTTCGTTTGAGCACTACAATCTAAATTATGCAATTCTCTTGTTTGTGCGTATTACCGATGTGTAATGTGGAGTACGGCTTACCGGCTAATGTTGGAACATAAATACAAGGTCCCGGATTCAATTCCTGTTTGTATACGCGTTAATTTTCCATGATCGATTGTATGGTTTAGAATGTGTTTTAGCGTATGATAATGTTGGATCGCAACTATGTTTTTATTACGCGATTTGTGTTATTACTCAGCTTTAGAGATGTCGGTTCGACTGTTATACTCGTACAGTTAATGCCAAAAATGTCAATTCCGATAAAATATTGTTTGAGTAGTAAGGTCGATATTCCCGGACCTCGACTAAGGGTAGACCAAAAAAGCGCTGGCTGGATGTCGTCGAGGAAGATATGAGAGTCAATGGTCTTAATATGGAGGATGCCGAAGATCGGGTGAAATGGAGAAGAATTGCCGAAAGGCGGACCCTGGCAAGGGCCGGAATAACGCTAGGTTGAAGAAGAAGAAGTAGTTAGGTCAATTAATAGTAGAAGCAAAATTTAACATTATCATACATTTTGTAATATATGATAACTTAATGCTAAAATTTCATCTTAAAATGTTCTCTTCATTTAATAAATCCAAAGCTGCAGTTTCCTTTTTTTTTTTCTGTGCATTCATCTTAGCTCTAAGTAAATATAAGATTTTATTATTCTTAGAAAAGGTTATTCAATTATTCAGAAAACAAAATATTAAACACGATTTCTTAGATTTTCATCAAAGTCATTACTTTATAACCGCTGACGTGAATAAAAAATAGTTTTTTTAGAGTTTATTTTGATAATAATGAACGCAATAAAATATGAATATTATTATGAAATTTAATATTTCAACAAATCCAGTTCCCCAGTTAGTTAATACTGACATTATGCGCGCTTCATGACTAAATCTACTGATGATACAGTTATGCTTATAATTCATATCGAATTTACAACTTTCATAAAAGAAAAATAGTATTCCCGAAGGTAAACGCGAGGTCAGCGCATACATTTTAATGATAAACGAGGTTTGAAAAATATGTAACGATTGCTAAATGCGACACAAATTGAGGACGTGCGATGTCTCTAAATTTTATTTATGAGTTATTCGCCTTAATACTAGTTAATAGTTCGAGAGAAAACTATATTCGTTTGATGCTGATTACATCTCTTCATTTTTTCTTAACTAATTTTGAAAGTGGAATAATGGCGGAATACCTTCTCGTTTTAATGAGGTGTCCGCGAATTGTGACGCGGAAATCATCTCGGATGAAAGGGATTCATGTGGATTTGTTTAAAGCGAGTTTATGAATGTCACTTTTGCCGCCATTTTTTCTAGTGATTAAATTTAATTATAACCTCGTTGGAACGCTAACAATCGGTGGAATCATTTTTAGAGCTTAACGTTAATGCCGGCAATTCTTCTTCTGACGTTATTCCAATGAATTATCTACGCGAGAATGAATCTGTTTCCTTTGTATTAACATTACAAATACAATTCCTGCTCATTAGATTATACATTTATTTAAATCTCTTTTACATTTCTGCTTTTTCATCTCAGGATTTAATAAATAAATGTTTGAACAAAGGACTTAATGGCGCTTACAGTCCTACGAGTTTTAGAAAGTCTAGCTACTTTATAACGCGAAGAAAAAAACACTTGGTGTAAAAATTAGGGAGTTTCTGTCAATCTATCTATCTCTGTATGTATTCACAAAATCACATAATGTTATAACGACATAATTAAAATTATGGTGGAACATAGTAAAAATCTTGTAGAATTCAATTTTGGTTATTTGTATAAACATTAAATTACAAATCTATTTCGTTCCTTAATAGTATTCTTTACACACATTTCGTTTGTATAAGCATTGTGGTATGTACCTTAATAGAAACTAATTTTGTATTTAGGCACTTTAAAACTAATCTAACAATATTTAAAATACTTTATAATTCCCAATATTAATTTACAAGTTTTATACCTAAAATTACACGTAACTTTCCATTTAATCCAAAGCGCAGGCAAACAAAGAGTTACAAAACAACAAAAAGCGGAACGTCAACCCATATAATCAGAATGGCCAATTAAATACATTGGTTGGTTCAATGAGAGAAATTACAGCTCCAATCTGTGTGGAGGAATTAAGGCGACAATTGTGAAGGGAACACAATGGCTCTCGCTTGTGGTTTTTAAATGGATGTAACAATTAATTCACAACAATTAGGTGCCCGACGCCCGCATTTCGAAAGCTCTGCAGAGTTAGCTGTCGATCAGACAGGGACTTGTTTTGGATGTTGCATAGGTCTGGTTGTGATGTTCTATCTATGATGTTGTGATGGTTATGTTTAAATACTGTTCTATGTTATAAAAAGTGTATATATCAAACGATGTAGTAACAGATTGGCTGTGGACAATGACTTCATAGACTTTATATCGAAAGTAGATTCTCCTTGATTTATGTTCCTTTCATTTCCGGTCAGACGTACACTGAACCAACCCTAAAGAATGCACGCAGCAAAGTGAGGTTTCATGGCACTAATCATAATTAAAGGTCCCAATATCATTTTTCTGAGTGTATCAAACATTGTATTTTTCCTTGTATTTTTGACTGTGAATGGTTGCGAGTTGGATGCAATTGTTTATTTAGATAGAAAGATTCCTAATCTTACCCTTTCAGTATGTATACCTTGATACCTCACAAGATTCTTCACATAAGACAATTCATAGTTTCTTTTACGTTTTGCCATGTCTATCGTTTTCTAGTTCTACGTGACATCAGTCCGCGGCTGTCAGTACTTAACACACTATATCGCACATTATTGTCGCGATTAAAACTCTAATTGAACTATACTAAATCACAATTTACCGTTTATGTCCAGCGATTAGCTTTGTTACTACTATAGACAAACGGGAAATTTTAACTGCATTGTCAGTAAATCTGAATTAGTTGGACTTTATTCATAAAAATTCTCAAAGCAATTTTTTGGTCTTCTGGTAAAGGCTTTAAACTATGAGGGCATGGGCTCGATTCCCATACAGGTTCAATCGAAAATCCGATTAAAATATATTTTCCTGGATTCGATATTGTTTAAAAGCTTTTTATTGCCAACCTTCAAACATTTCCATGTTATTGCAAATAGGTATCCAAAAACAAATATCTGAAGAAAAATAAATAAAAACTAGACACCGAAAATAATAATAAGCCATTATATCTAGCGCTTAATATTACCATCAAAGATTTCTACAATGAAATTAAAATAGCAATGTCCAAAATCTTCCTACGAACTTGGTCAAGTCCTACCTACAAATATACGGTGATTAGGTATATTAAATAAATTAATTTTATTACGCCATTACTGCCAATCAGTCGTGTCAGATTTGTAGTAGCAAAAATGGCCGTAATTAAAGTTGACCCCAGTTTGACACTTGGAGTAATTAGGTTAATTACAGCGATCAAGAGGTTTATTAGTGAACGGCCTAATTAATAGGCTGATTCTAGTTGAAGGCCATCGATTTGGCGTGCTGTATTTATTACGGTACAGACTATATTAACATTTGGCATGATTTAGAAATACATAATTAAACATCACGCTTTTTTCCCAGAAGGGGTAGGCACAATATCATCTTGGACACACACGTTTCGCTTTGTGTGTTCCGTCACATGATGTGATAGGGGGCGAGCCTGTCGCCACATCGGGCACAAATAAGTAACTCCGGGTTGATATGAATAGAAAAATCCCATATCACCTTGCCCGACCCGAAATTCGAACCCGAGACCTCAGATTTGTTATTATACCGTATTACAACCACAACACTATTTTTTTTTTTAAATAATGTTATTGTAATATGAATTGGTGGTTGTCACGGGTTCAAATCCCAGGGCATACATCTGACTTTTCGGAGTTATGTGTGTATTGATAGGCACCTGTGAACAACAGCATAGGTATACAACTTAAACTGAACTAAAATTGCTATTATTGACAGCTTCCGTGGCGCAATTGCTTAAACGCCGGCTGTGAAACAAGTGGCCGCGGGTTCAATCCCCGCACCGAGACAAATGTTTGTGTGAACAAGTATTTGTTTTGAATCTGGGTGTTTGTGAGACCGAAAAGTCTCTCGTAGTTCCTGATACTCACGACACAAAACTCGATCTTAGTGTGGGGTCAGGACTATGTATGTGACTGTCAGATGTGTTTATTAATTTATAAAGTGAATGATACTGTAATGGACTCGTCATAGGCATTCGATGTTATGTCTCTTCATGAATAGTTCATCAGTCTTTGCTCTCTGTCCTCTATACAATAAAGGTTCCAACTTCTTTTATTTATTTCGGGCCGCGGTCTCAAGCCGCCCACCTGAGCGGAAGACTCACTGAGCCCATCCCTTATCAGTAAGTGATAAGTCGCATCTTTGTAACATGAACGTGGCCGCGTATGTCATTACAAAATACATATTTGGACATTACCACATTTTTGTGAGTCACTGCCTTACGTGGTTTAACACAGCTCGTGGCTAAGTAAAAGAATGTTTTATTATTGCCTTGTATATTTGGAAAGATTTTTTACCAGTTGTCAAGGAGTAGCGTAATTTTGATACTTTGCGGAATAATTTGGGGTTTATAACTGGCCCGTGCTTAGCAGCAGTTCCGCACAGATATTGTTTTACGAATAAAAAAGGTACAGAAATTCCCTCGCTGAGAATCGCTACTAAGACCTCGCGGTGCATAGTCTTTGTAATTTGGCATTGAATCCGTCGTGTCATTTGTCCCCTTGCATTCTCCTGTGGCGACAATATGTCTTAAATAAAATGTTACAATTATTAATTGATCAATTTATCTTGTTATTTCATTTATTTTGCGTAAGAAAACATATAATATTTCAGAACAAAAAAAAATAAATGAACGATAAATTTTAATATTACCACGGGGTTTTCAGAGGTAAATAACATTTTCGAAATATTGTAATAGAGTTAGAATGACAGTGTCAGGCAATTTATTCCATAATATTATTATACAAATATATCATATGACTACATATAAATCTAGTTATTCCACTATTTGATTTGTATTGTATATATATTTTATTTGACATACTTTTGACTGCGGGATAATAAATACGTTATAAAATAATTCAAATATTTCAAAACAACAAAAACAAAAGGAAATAAATTCGAATATTACCACCAGTATTAGAGAAATCAAAAGCATTTTAGAAATATTTTCATGACAGCCGTAACATATTAACATTAAATAAAAATAATATTACATTTATATTTCGTGAGAAATCAACTGTCCTACATCTTCACCGACGAAATAAGCACTCACAAAACAAATAATAGTTATTTTTCGCGAACACTCCAGTGTTATTGGAAAACATACGTTAAATCTCAGGAGATAAGTAATTTACACGAACGGAGAGCTATTAAAATAAGCTGTTCAAAATATTATATGCCCACTTAGACAGTGATCATTTCTCACGTCAAAATCTCTAAGGAAAATTACCGTGCGTTTATTTCTAGACCAATAAAACAAAGAGGCCCACGTTAACCATTAAATGCTATAATAATATTTGATTTTACGTCGTTCAAATCGAATTTTATGCAATACATAAATCATGTAGGTATGTGTCAACACTTTCGATTAACCATCAAGGTCGACGGGAATAAAACGGACCGTACCGCAGTGTATTCTTATTATAAGTGCTTCCAAAATAGATCGACATCTCATTATAACTTTTCTCGTCTCGATAAAAAATAGCAATACACTCATATGTTACAATTAAGCGGAATAGGTCAGTGCGTATGTGGTTGTGAACGCATTTCTTGCGTAGTTTTATTTTAGGAGCGAATAGTTTTATTGTGAAACTATGCCTTATTATATACGTAGTATAAAATTTACACTCAAAGTTTTATATTATGTTGAGGCGTAACATAATTCTTAAGTACATACATAAACTCACGCCTTTTTCCGAAAGGGGTATGCAGAGTTGACACCAGGATAAACACGTTTCATATTGTATGTTTCGTCCCACGATGTGATAGCGGGCGAACCTATCGCCATATCGAGCACAAATTCCCGACACCGGGTCGATAATGTGTAGAAAAATGTTATGTCACTTTCCCCGACTTGGGATTCGAACCCGAGACCTCAGCTTTGTAATCATACCGTAGTACAACTGCGCCACAGAGGCGGTCTTAAATGATGTCACTTCTTAAATAATGTAAAACAACTTTTATCATGAAATGTCTATAATTTGCTGAACATAGGAATCTTCTAGAATAGTTTTTCATATCCATTAAGGAAATATTTAAACAGTTATCAATGTTTGTGGTTGTCATTACAGATTTTATTAAGGTAACTTGCGTAATAAGTGCAAATTCTAAAAATATTTTTATGACTTCTAATTTCGTCCCTGAGGACGATATTGAGATTATAATAATCAGTACCTACGTAGATATGTAAATAGTATATATATTACTCTTTCTATGTATAAACATTATTTAGCTGGTCCCATATGTAGCAACCTCCAGCTTAGAACATATGTCAATCATTTGTCACTATTATAATTGTCCGGGTGTTAATGTGAATATTTAAACACCTTTATGTTAATGTACCATTATGTATCGTGGGAGGATTGACAAACTAATAGTAAAGCAACACCTTTTTTTAAACAAATAAAATCTAGCTCAAAACAATTTTCTCGTACTTTTGATAGATTTCCTCAAAAATTCAATTTTATTGACTGACACACAGGTCTATGTGACAATCCATGGGGGAGGCCTGTGTTCAGTGGACTTCCTGTGGCTGAAGTGAGATACATATTAGCAGTAGTAATTTTATATTTTGTAATATTGAATCGATGAAGAACTTTTAAATATATCAATATCCAGTTCAAAAAAAGTATTTGGTGCTAATATTAAAATTTAACGACGTTATTCATAGACAGATTAAAAACCTATTTTATTTATCAAATGTTTTGTCTTCTACGTCCAAAATGGAACCTAAAATCGTTGGAAAGGGACGAAACATTCGATAAATAAAAAAGGATTTAAATCTGTCTATGAGTAAGGTTGTGAGTTTCTTTTTCAATGGCAGCCTTTTTGTCTTCAGCACCAAGAAGGCTGTTAAAAATTAAAAGAAGATGAAGGCAGATCATACGAAAAAAAACTCTGGACTTTGTATTTATTTAATAACGATTTAATGAAATTTATTTCGAATACTAAGTAAAAGTGCGTCTCTTATTAACCATTAACACAGTTTATATGACCTTAGTTATATTCAAAACATCACAGAACTAGAAACTATTTATTAGTTTAGGAAATTAGTGTTTACGTTGGAGACTTATGTTTTGATGTTTTACTGTAGTTTAGATAAAACATAGACGCGTTAGTGCTTCCTGTATTGAGTGTAGACCTGGCAATCATATATTCTACAAAATTAACAAGAAAAATATTTTATCCAATTTTACTTTCATCCTATTTTTTTCACAGCAAATTATATACAATTCTTTATTTATCAATTAGCAGTGATGGACAGTCTAAATCCTAATGAACTAATTTTCCCCGGCGCGATTTCTAAATACAAACAGTAATGCCCTTTCATGCAACATGCTTACAATATTAGTAATAGTATCGAAACATGCGAGAGCTTCCAATAGAGATCGGAAAGCGGCGTTCGCGCACGCCTCGCCACCGCCCGCCCTAACGCGAACGAAAACCGAATGTCACGAATATCCAAATAAGTGCGTAAATTATTCTTTTTTTAAAAAATAAAATAAATAGAGAATAAAAAATAAAAGTGTGTGTCAACAGTAAGTCGAGTGTCGAGCAAACCAAAGGTTGCGTACCCCTGGACAAATGTTTGTGCTGTCAATATAGTGAGCCACGTTTTTTACACTAATTTCGAAATTGTGTTTTCACGTCGATCCGAGGTATGTGTTAATTATAGTTTTTTATTCCACTTGAGTTATCTGTATATTGACTTGAATGCGTTTGGTATAGACTGCCAATATTTGAATGCGTGATAAATCATTGATAGTAGTTAATAATTATTAGGTCATACAAATCATTGAATGTATATAAAGGAGTGATGGTGTTTTATACAAAATTGGTTTGATATGTGACAATATTGTGCTTCATAAACTACTTAGATTTTAAATTAAAATTGTAAAATAAGCTCTTGACATTAAAAACATATTGCTCACAATATTTCTGTAACGATTTTAGTTAAGCTACATTTCAAATAAAATAGTTATTCCTTCATCAGAAGGAGAAAGCATTTAAGAAGATAAAATAATCTGCATTAATAAAACATACATTCATAATAATAACGCTGTGCTCATTCAATTTAATTCCTTACTGTGTAACTTAGAACCTATTACATTTTAGAATAAATATAATTTAAAACCATTCAACTATGTAGGTGATAACATTACTGTTGTATAAATGTTTAGAGATTAATTGATGTGATGATCTCTTTTCACCCATACATTATTAGGGTTAGTAAAACATCGATCCCAACTCCTATTTAATTTGACAGCATGAAGGACAGATGTAGGACTAGATTATTGAGACATTGTTAATATTAGATGTTCCCTCGCAATGATGATGATATTACGTTCGCGCAGTTAAGATTATTTGGATTCAAACTCGACAAACGCTCCGTGAAACGTTACATTTCAAACGTAAGTATTTACTTCGTTCTTTATACAGGGTATATCAAGACTGCTACCGAAAACGAAGCCAGGTGGTAGTTTTAGTGACTTTGGACACAATGCAACAAAAATTTTTGCAAAACAGCGACGATTTTTGTTTGTAATTTTTTTACTATCATCGTATTTGGGTGGTAAATACATACATTTTCCAAAAAACTAATGTACGCCCTTTTATTTTTAAAGACTCTATAATACGCAAGACTATAATTTTAGACAAGATTATAATTTTAGCAAAAACTATGGATTTACCATCCAAACACAATGATATTTAAAACATTACAAGAAAAAATCATCCCTTTTTTTGCAAACATTTTAGTTGCATGGTGTCTGTATTCACTAAAACTACCAGCTTCGTTTTCGGTAGCAGTCTTGATATACCCTGTATAATAATATGAGCCGCACTTTACATGGTATGCAAACACAATCTTTTTTTATTAATATGAGTCGTATTTTACATGGTATGCAAACAAAAGTTTCCGTATGATTGTGATAATAAGCGAAGAAAGCGCGCCGACTCCCGATATACTAGCATTTTATCTTTTTAAGCCCGTTTCTCACTTCCAATTTTCCGAGAATCACGGTAATGAGATTCTACACGCCGCTCCGGCGAAGTCTCACAGTGTAAATACTTTTGTGTACCGAGCGCAGTCCGGTAGCCGCTCACTGTTTGCTGTCGACCTGTTAATTAATAACTCGCCGCACACTGTGTACACAGCCTTATTACCGGTAAAATCTAACGAGTCACGAGTATATACTCAAACCAGTTTTTTAGTTTTGCCTCTCGTTTTCTAATCACAAATGCCCTGCAAGCTTAACGTTTCACATCAAAAATTACCAGCTAATGAACGCAATGCAGCATTTAAATCCACACCTCAGACTATTAGCTGGACTAATTTGAATACAAAATTCACGTGCACCTTCAATACAATGTTATTTATCATTAGCATGGCCATTTAGCGTCGCACCCGCACTCTGTAATTACAGCCGGGAAAAATGTAAGTCGAAGAAACGCGATGGCGACTAATGGCCTGAAACTAAATTTTAATTAATGTCGCGTTTTACCAAATGAAAGTGATTACAGAAATAACACGACAGGACGGCGATAGTGCGGCCGACACCCTCCCTGCCTACCCCCAGTGGCCCACTCATGTTCGACAATTTACGACACAGTAATTATGTATACGTGTTTAGGCACCTCGCGCCGACTCCGGCCGGTGTAATTTTGGAAATTAAAAATGGTAAGCTTCAATCGGGCCGTAATATCTAAATGATGGATTAACCTCGCGTTTTGATGTGGATCGATTTATTTGGCCGGCAGCCAGTAATTATTCTTTATAGTCGTACGTGTGGTGAACACAATTAGTTATTGATCAGCCGGCAATTAAGCTCAATCGATTTTGTTTGTTGAAGTTGAAGAAAATTGTTTTTGTTCAACGTTTAATCGACGTCGTTTCATGCTTTTAATGGGTTTTCGATCATTTGAATTGACCTCAGCGTTTATTGTTTGATGTAAAACAATGATTGTTTATTGGCGTTCGTGTTAATAAAGAATTGGACTGTTAGATTTGTGTAAGAAAGTGGAGATATGTAAAGACAAAGCGGCAGTAAAAGTCAGCCGGCGCGGTGTTAGTGAACGAGGTGTTGGGGTACGGTACTGCGGAGTAATTGGCGCAAGCTAGCCGCGGGCATCAGCAACACCTCCGTACGTATCAAACCGTTTTAATAATGAGCTAGCCCGAGATCGTGAAACAATAAATTGCGAAGCTTGGAGGCTTCGTGCACGAGACAGCTATCTGAAGCGAGCATTATGCATCTCGAGTTCCCGATAGCCGGCCTATCATCTGTGAGATTGATAGGAGAATAGCCCTACGGCCAGCCGGGATTCGGACGCCACATTGTGAAAGGCCAAGTCCTTATGCGGCTTGTATTATGCAAGAATTCATTAAAACACACGAACCGTGTTCGCTGCATTTCATGTTTAATACACTAGGGGTTATGGTGTGGAGCTCGCCTTATTTACCTCTTCAAATATGCCAGCACTGTCTTACTGTGTTGCTGTTATCATAAATATGAGCCTGTTTATTTACATCTACATTCTAGATGTATCTAATTTGAAGTGATCGATGGTATAGTTAGGAGCAGAACAAGCTTCTGAGATTGATAACGTCCTAGCTGAGTTCACAAGTTCTATACGTTATATAAGGAAGTTAAATATTAAAAGATAATTATCGCTTGCTTTAAGTATGAAGGAATCACCTGGATATGTTCCCTTTAGTAACTTCGAAGCTGGTGCTGTATTTAAGACGTCGTTCACTTGTGTGCATAATCATATCCATAGTAGGTAGAAGGGGGCAAAAATAATTTAATAAACAGAAAAAATATCACAATTATTAGTAAAATAAATTTCTTGTAATAACAAATCGACAGACTGTTCCTACATTTGATATTTGTATAGGTGTTATTACAAACTCATTAGCGCGAAGTAACGTACAACTCGGGGCAGGTTCTTATCGCAAGGATCTCACAAAATTAGCTCCAACTTTGGCCTTAATTAAGAAAGTATGATTAACAAAGGGTACATAATCACGGAAACAAAAGTCTTATCATTACCAGAAATATTAAGGGTGACGCTTCACTAAATGATTTGAGAGACGGAAGATTAGTAATATACAAATTGGTACGTTTTGAATGATAATTTAAAGCATAGTAGAGAGATGGAACGCCTGGTTACGTTTTACCAATACGTCTTGTGGTGAGAAAAGTAATAATCATGAAAATAGCCATAATTTAAATTCATACAAATAGCATCGTTATCAAGTCAATTGTCTTAGACATAGTGGAATTTCCCAAAAACAAACCTGATAACTGATAAAAATTAAAGCAAAATATAGAAGACATTGGAAATCTTGATAACCTATAGCATATCGCTCGCAAACCGACAGTAGCACTACTATGGCATCGTTTAGGGGAAGGAGCAGCACATTGATCATGCCGAACAAACAAAAGGCATAGTGAAATTAATAAATTATCGCTGGTGGAGAGTTATCGGGGACGTGCAAGACAATACAAGTTCCTCAGTTCCTTGCTAATGAAAGCCGTCTTGAGGGAGGAATGAATGATACACTAACATTTGTATGGACGAGTGGAGCGGAAACTTATCATAATTGACCCACATGTAGCTCGTTTATCAAGTTTTTCATTTAAAACATATTTTATGTACGCACGCCAACTTTATATTTAGATGTATGAATGAATAAAATGTTTTTCTTCTATTTATATAGGCACTCGTGTGCCTATGAGCATAGTCCCAATGACTGTACAAATTCCTACCTAGAAATGCTGTCCATAATGTAATAAGAGGGAAACTAATACAGCTTAAAAATCCTAACCTTTCTGCAGTTATTTTTGAAGAAGTTTTACCCAAAAGCTAAAAAATACCTTTTCATCACACATACTTAAAACCTGCCAACGAACTCTCCAGGTGTAGCTTTTCAGAAGCGACATGGACCACCTTCTACCAGGTGAGTCGATTACACATATGCCCAACCTGTACTGTAAAACTTGGCATACTATCAAAACCCATTGATTGAACAAATTACTAAATAGCTGAGCTGTTTTTAATAGGTCAGAAATCAATTATACAAATTACAGTGAATGATAAAGGTTTGTTTGTGTAATAAGTAACCTTGAGGCAATAAATTCCTTCAATACATTACGATTGGTATCGACCTAATAGGTGTAATTATGAAGGAAGCGTATAAAAATTAATATTCCAATAACTATAATAGTGGGTATGAAAGAGGAACGTCCACATTGTGAGGCCAAATTGGTCACAAAAACGAAACAACTTTCCATTGTAATTACTTTTATAAATAAGAATAATGACGGAACACTCATAATCGTGAGTGTTGGGCTTCATTGCGTTACTACGCCTCATTAGGGGTCACGACGAAATTACACAAAGTGTGACCAAATCTGATAATGGTCTGAGAGGCGGCTTGGTGGGTTCCATTAATGAGTTCTTTAAGCTCAAATGTTTCCTTCCTTTGTTGCTTTAAAAAAAATATTTTAACAGTCTCAATCCCACAGATCGGATTTCTCATCCCACATATGGAGACAGGTCATACGTGTTAGTGAATTTTGTTTATGATTTTGCAACCAGCCTACTAAACGTTAGCCCTTTTGGTAGTATGATTTGAGCAGTCCAGCAAGATGCTACATCTCCGCCAAGGATGGGATGATGTTAGTTAGGGCGATATTGCTAATGATAATGTTGCAGACAGCATTCCTTATGCCGCTAAAATCTTACAAATGGTTAAATATTCTAATATGTAATTAGCGTGGTGAACTAAAACCCTAGATCCTGTACATAATGGAGACTAATGCCCACCAGTGAGATGTATAAAATATAAATCCTGCAAAAAAAACATGCAAAGTTTCCAATGCAACCGTGGAATCGCCACGATTATTTTTTTAGTTCCTAATAGTATTTATATGTAATGTGAATCAGGTAATATTTACAATAATTTATCGTGAAAGATACACTGCGAATTGGTATATTGCAAATCGCAGGAAATACTAAATTTAATTAAACACGCTCATCTTCAAAGTGCATCTTAGCTTAGCAACTATTTCAGTACTAATTTATCGGGTTAATAACCGTTCAGATAATGTCTACTGTCTTTAGTGCTTTGGATATTAAAAATTAGTCTCAAATATATTGTGGTTTGTGCGCCAAATCATTATAAAAGTGCTTTATTTTATTATATTTTGACAGCCCTCGTGGCGTAGTTGGTTAGACGCCGACTGTGAAACGAAAGACCGCGGGTTCGATCCCCGCACCAACACAAATGTTTGTGTGCCCAACAAACATTTGTGTTGGGTCTGGGTGTTTGTAAGACCGAAAAGTCTCTCGTAGTTTCTGATACCCACGATATAAGACTTAATTGATCTTAATGTCGGGTCAGAACTATGTATGTCAGTGTTGGGTGTATTTATTTATTTATTATTTATACTCCACTGACGACCTGGTTAAGGTTGCAGGAAGTCGCTGGATGCAGGCCGCTTCCAACAGGTCAATGTCCTATGTTCAGCAGTTTACTTTCTATGGTTGAAGAGAGACAGAGAGAGAATTCGCAGTTTAGCTGGTAGAACCTTTTCGTAATAACCTGGAGTCAGTAGAGTGACGTAACATTAAATTCTTGAGTTTTGTGGTCAAATTTTAAGCTCTCTGTGGATCGTAGTTAAGTTGTTGATCCCGGCTGTTTCCAATCTGGCATTGGCAGTAATCGTTAAGTGAATTAATCAAAACTGTATCAATGACTTAAAAAATCAACTGTCTACTTGTTAGATAAAACCATCAAATTACTATTATAGAAGACTAAGCGCCTTAGCTTTCCAATAAGACTGTCCTTATCAGGTATATGACTTGTTAAAGGCAAGTATAGGATACCGTCTCATCATGCTCCCTATATTTTTTTAATATCGCGCAAATAAAAACGGTGGGTAGGTTGAAGACGAGAATCCAAGCAAAAGTAGAAAAAGACGACTCGATAAAATATCAAATTACTTATAAAACCGCTCTATTCTCAACACTTTTAATATATCTACGTTAAAATTTGTTACGTTCAGAATAAAGTTCATCGAGACAAATTTAATTCGTATAACTGGGCTATGAAAACGTTTCTTTCGTCATTAAAAATGATAAAAATACGTGTTAAATAATATTTATATGTCACCCTATTTATAATGCGACATTGGCATAGTTTAAACTAGCCGCCGTTGTCGCTATAATGAATTGCGTTGTTTTTCCAACCGAGATTAATTACTCAATATATTTAAAAACTTATTTTGGTAATTATGAAAATTTTTGATGTCATTTTATCAATTACGGACTGCAATATTAAAATCACTCTAATTCTACTGACAATACTATTATAGTTATTGAACATTGGACGTGTCACTATCTGGACAGCTGATTTAATAAAAATTGATGGAAATCGCTGAATACAGACTGAATCCAATAGGCAGCAATAAAACAGAGACAAAAAAAAATATACTTGTAATTTAAAAATAAAATATTTATTAAATATATTGACAGGGATGAACTAATTCTAATCTTACTCACTCTACCTTTTAATCCTGAAGGTGACAACGAACTTGACCCCGTGTGTAAGGGTTTTTACAGTCGAGTTTTACCAGTCTCATGCTATACCTACATCACCAAGTAAGGTAATATACTTATTTATCAATCTCAATATTTATAATTTATCTAGATCTATTAAATGCCTAAGTTATACTACTATCGCTTCGGAGCTCGGGGAAACGAAGACGCTACTGTGAATACCTTCATTAAATTTTTCCCTTTCTCTTATCCTTTGTCTCCTATCTTTTAAGCCTCAAATATCTTCATTTTAATGTAATTTTCTGTAACCACTAACTAAGTCAAAAAAATTATAAGTATAACATGCAAAATGAAGAATCTGCAGTTAAGAAGATACAAATAGCTTTTCTACCCAACCTTACTTAATGTAACTATGGAGGTGGAAGCTAATCCATTCTACGTGATCACACACGAGCATGGCCCCAGGTATCAACAAAACAATGAGATATTTAATCTAATAACACGCTCGTGATTGCCTTTCTTGATCATTCTTTCATATTTATAATTCATATTTAATGATCGACATTAATGGCACTGGCTTTGGAATTACCACCACCCACTTTACTGTGATCTCTCATTCTGTTCCCCGTGCCTTAATCTACGTTATTTAAACAAATATCAAGGGAGGCGTGAAAGCTCTCCCACCACTGGTTACTATATACACGTTAATTTCAGATTTAGGCGCTTTCGTGATGGTGTTACGAAACGGTCATTGTATTGTAAGGCAAGCGTAATAAAGTGCACCATGATTGTGTAAATGAGCGCTGACTAGCGAGTTACGATGAAATATCGCTCCTACTTTAGCGCTAAATAAATTAACGTTTACACTATACAAATCATAAACAAAGCGCAAAATATTTCGCGCCACACGTGATAAACTCCGTTGATTCATTTTATGATCCTCGTCAAGTGCATGGCGGTTTGTTTTTTAATCAACGGCACTCTTCTAGAAGACGCAAACATACAAAACGTACGATCATTAACTCGCCCACGCACCGTTATTATGAAGATAGAATCATGTCTTATAACCTAATTTATTCCACATAATTTTAATTCAATCCGTGAATATTCATAAACAACTTTAATTCTGTCATCGGTCACATCGGTGAAATAAAAACAGCTGTAAAAATTTTAGATGACAGCGGAAAATAATCCGAGTATCGCAATTAAAAACATAAAACACTCTTAAAATAAACCTGGAACGAAATATCATACAGCAGGAGAGTAATAACATTAAAACATATACACTGTGGGGCAGATGCGCCAATATTCTATTATTACTGGCTTTTCAGCGCGAACAGCTCGAGCATTCCTTACTATTTCTATAACCCTAAGATGAATCATTAAATAATAAAATCCAAAGCATACTTAATGCCCGACAACACATAGGAATCTATTCACGAACGAGCATTAACTAACACATGCGCGCGGCGAGGCGCTCGGCCCGATCGCACCGGCATGGCAGCGCGGCTAATCAGTTCCAGGCGCAGCAGACCTCGTGTTAGTTCTCAATCGCACGGTGGACGCATGGCGCACACCGCTGCACACAACCTATACATCAATGGCCAATCTAATTGCGAACGCGTAAACACCGCGGCCGTGTGTTTGTAATCGCTGTAACAATGTGCGTGATGCTAGCAATACAACCCGACCCGATGGCTTATTAGAAACACTTTCAACAAAAATACAAGCCAATTAGACGGCTGTTTGAATTCGAAAACGGAACGGTTACCATCTGACATATGGCACACTATAAATAAGGCGGCTCTGGTTAACGCTGGTTGGGCGCATTGATTTTCACAGTTCCGTTTTGTTAGGTGCGCGTATAGCGAGATATTTTAATGTCTCGTACTTATTAGCCGCAAATGTCGTATCGTTTGATGCATCAACTATTACTTTGTTAAAGTTGGCGGCGTTGGAGCGGATTATTTGCAAGCGTAAATTAGATTCACGTGTGTTTTAATGCATCCCGCAAGTGTTAGTGTTCCAATTCCATAATCTTCGACCAGCGAATGGATCAGGCGTGGATGATTCATAATGTTCTCCGTTCTATTGTTGGCTTGCATATTGCACACTGGAATTATGCAATGTCCATCGCTTTGTTGTAATAATAATGTTATGAGCACCTTGTTTTATTGCATCAACCTGTCTAATGTTTGATAAACACATCGAAATCTCTTATGGAAACATCTAAATAACGCGCTGCTTAATTTTATTGAACTCTTTTATTATTTTACTAGACATATGCGTTCGGGACGGCTATTAGCGAGGTAAACCTTTTAGCTCTTTACTGCAAGTGTGGACCACTTCATGCATAAATATTGTTAAAATATTTCGTAAGACCGCGGCACGATCCACTTAGACGCTCAGTTTTAGCGCAACACATTAAAATTGATCGATCAGAGCTATATTTTTCCTGTTTACCAAATATTTAAGTAACGGCCATAAGTCAGACAGTAAAATAATTCAAATGTGAAATTTCATGAACGCTCATAATGAACTTGGCACACGACCAAAAAACGTCTTATTTTCGATGTGGAATCTGGACCGATTTTTATTGCAACGCTTTGGAAATAGTGATACAAACGACCCCCACAATGACTTACCAAAATTAATAAGGCGCGCGTACATCGCGATCCGAATAATGGAACGCGTAGAGCGGCCACACTTCAATTTAGATATTCACCAGCGTAATGTGCGCGAGTGTACATTATACGGCAGTAAATCAAGCTCTCCAATCTCGGCACTAACGCACCAGACTGTACTGTTTATTTCTCCATCATTTTCCGCTTTATTTATTACGAATTCCAAAAATTTTATTGTTCAATCATAAACGAACACTTTATCTGCACGCTCGTAGCGGAGACCGGTGGCGTTTAGATTCTCGTATCGCTCCGGCATCGATGACCGCTTCACTTTGGCACGTATCAGCGGGAACATTACAATAAAAGCCCAAATATTCTCACCTATACTCACAAGATTTATTTCTGTGACTTGAATCAGTTTTATTGCTTCTACGTTCATCTGTACTCATTTATAACCCACATAGATATAGTTTTTACGATTCGAAGCGCTCTGTTTATTTTCGTTTTTAATTACTTCGCGCGTGGGCCGTAGACAAAATGACAAAATAACATTGAGAATATTATATCGCACGGAGGATTCTTAATGTCGAAATGACGCCGATTGTGTGATTATGATTTAACGTTTGTCACTGCCCACGGTCCGGTAGTAAAATTGACAAATGGCCGAGTCGCACTACTGTCGGCTGAGTAATGTTGTACTTGTTCCAAAATTTATTGTAAATCCATGCAAATAAGTATACTATATGATTTTTGATACTTAGCTGCTTGTGTTTCATACACCAAGTAATAATCATTCCTTATCTTATCAATATGACTTTTATTATGCCCCTAAAGTATATTTAGATTGCAATGATACAAGTTAAAAGCTACTTTAGATTCGACATGGAAAAATAAAGAAAGAAGTCATGAATGAGCCTAACAATTAGTAAATAAATAACCGAAGTAGTTGGCATGAACTGTAATGCAGAACCTATTAGCGTAATTAACATAGATCGTAAAGAAATTGACATTATTAAATAACGCATTACATTGATGCGTTGAAGTTGGCTCGCGATCATGTGAAGGCGAATTAACTGTACCGTTTACTCCAATTGTAATTGAGTGAATTTAAACTTGCATGTAAAAGGTCGCATGCCTCATTACTGAAGGATTAAAACAGGTGCGGAGGGAGATAAATTAGAATTGTCGAGAGGAGCTTAAAAAACAGTATGTGATGCGACCGGCGGCCAGGTAGGACAGAATTAGCTGCCGGAAACATATTATATCATTGTTAAGTCGACACGTGGCGAACAAGGAGTGATTTATCGATCTCAAACAATGTACATGCATATTTTAATTACGATACAAAAAAATATAAATTATTAGTATCAAATAATTTTCCTATTTTGTCATACCATTTCGTAATATCGACACATCATGGTAAAGATATTGCTTTGTTTAAATGAACTTGATGTAATTTATCCAAGTAAAAGACTTAGACATTATAGATTAGGTCTTTTAAACATTTGTCTTTATAATGTAGATATTCCATAGGTCGGATTAGTCACTTTCCTCAAAAAGAGATTGAAAAAGAAAACAAACGGTTATTTTAATCAACTCAATACCAGTAAACACGCATTCGAGTACAAGAAGTCTATAAAAAGAAACTTGAACATCAAAACGTAAGACTGAGTAAAGAAAACGTGTAATTGGCAGACATTAATGACGCATTTCCATCACCGAGGAACTCAATCAAAACCGCACTGAGTCAGAATCGATGCGTTCGCGCATAACGACCGTCGGATGCGCCGAAGTGTTCCAGAGAGATTGTAAATATTTCTCTGTTTCAGAACACGACTAAAATAGATTAGAACGCGTGTTTCTAAATCCCCTTTGAAGATTACACACGCCGGCATTAGCTCTGGCAAATTACCCTCTAACAAAGATTGTATTAATTACCTGCTCCCAATCGCCGAATGTAAATTCAGCTTTATATTTAGATTTCGGCGAGCGGGCCGCGCGCACGGCTCTACATTATATCTGTCATTTTACTTTGATACCGCCAGGTATTTTAGGCTTCCACATAAAACTGTAATTAATTTTATTACACGACGGTGTGGAAATTACGTATAAACTCGTGTCGAAATTTGTTAAAAAACAACGTTTCTGTACAATATTAACGTATTTGTAAGCAACCGATGCATTCTGTTGATTGTTCTTTATTTATTGTGTAGGTTTTATTTTGGCAATACAATTAATAAAACTTGATAAGACGTATTAGGATGTTAAAAAAATACCATCGGCTACATTTAAAACGAAAGCATAAATAACCTGTCTTTATATTTAGAGTTTCGGACACATTACATTAAACAACTGTATTACACAAAAAATGTAGCCTAAATTAAAGGAGCTGTCTATGATTCAGTAACTTATAAATAATAGGTCATAACTACATTAAAAAATATTAAATTATTATATTGACATATTTTCCAAAGTAGAAGCATATCTACCAGAAAAAAACTTGCCAAGAATGCTCCTCAAAGAAATCGCCATACTTAACAAGTAAATGAAATGTTCAGTACGCAAAGCGTATAGACGTTTGGTTGTCAAAAACTACGTAATCCAGTAACCAATGATGCGTTTGTACAATTAAACAGCGTAGTGTAAGTGTTTGTCTGTTATTTGTTTTATTAATCGTTACAGACATCGAGCGAATGTTTTCCCGTGTTACAGATACAAATGGGATCGAGGGCTAATTATGTAACTTTGATCCACTTTCGGACGAACCTACTTCGAATACTCCGCTTACGACTGCCGAATGATACGTAAACACCATCGCTCTTTATTGCAGTTTTTGTTCTTAATTTAAATTGCTAGTATTTTTTTATTGGCTATCCAGTTATGGGCATTGGAAACATATTAATACAGCCAATAATTTAAATACTTTTTTAAAATCCTATTTTTTACTAATGCATTTTTTGGGTATTATAAAATCGCATAATAAATTCCATCTGCTGAATACAAAATAACACGATTATGAAAACAAAAAATCTTAAATTATGAAATTAAAAAAAAACGCATTATCTTACAACAAAGGAATCGCGAGCAGTTATTATTAAATGGTAATAAAAATTCACGGAACCAGAAAATTTCATACGAATTAGACGATGTCGAACACGTTTCGGAAATCGGGAAATGTAAATTACATATTATTAAGCAACATCAACACCCGACGGTTGTTATAACACAAAGATAAACAGTTTGAATTAAAGAGTGCTTCATTATGCGTACTTTTTGGTTAATACTCGCGTTATTTCGAAGGTTTATCTTCTTATACCATCGTGCGATCGACATACCGATTATTTTGTTCTGATGTTTATATGTCTTTTATAATAATCATTGACACAAAAATACTGGCCGGTGTGTTAACATTATGATCCTGTTTTTAATTCAAATTTAGAATTGTTACTTTTGGATTTTAAAAAAATGTGTTCTTTTAGTATTCATTATTTTTATTTTTAAAATATTACGTCTGGCTGATATACTCGTACAAAAATATTATTATTATGTTCTACTTTCAACGCTATTCGCAAAATTAAATACATCGTAATTAAAACATAACTCATAGTTTTAAAACGAGATAGTTTGTAATATTCATCTTGTTTTAATATAATTTGCGCCGAGAGTGGTGAAATTATAAACAAAGAGTGAGGGAGCACATAAAGAATTTCCTGCTTACATTACACATAGATTACCTGTTTTTCGTGAATTGAATCGCGTTACAAACCGCTCGTTTCGCCCAAATTACACTTTCGTAGGTGTGATGATACAAAAATCCAGATCAATTCAATCGGGTCGCACTGATAACCCGAAATCACGAGTCCAAACCCCGTATTAACAACACAAAAAGCAATAAACCAGCGTGAAATGGTATGAGAGCATTAATTCGATTATCAAGATGGAGGTGCGAAGCGCATTTCGATGTTTATCTAGGTATAAAGAGGCGCCATATAAGAAATTATTTTACAGCAGTAAAATAATAAAAACACTCATTAGCAGTCATTAAACTGCCGCCTCCGCGATTTAGGGCTAGATACGGGTGGGTGAGAAGTTTATTTTGTCTAATAATAGAGTGGTCGCGGTTCGCCGTTGTATATTTATCATTTCACGGCGTACGCGTGGTTAGCAATCGTTTGACACGTGAAACATGTGTCGACGAGCCACTGTTATCATACAAAGCGGGTGTTAAGTGAACATTCAACGGAAAGTGTTATTATGAAAATATACGCAAAATTTAAATTGGTTATTTAACTTTTGGACCACGTACCAGTAAACTGGACTCTGGAGGACATGCGTGTATGGATGACTAGCGTAAAATATGATGAAATATCCTACATACCCAACCAGCCTGTGTCTGTCTGATTTGAACAATCTAGCATTATTGGGTCGTCCGGCAAGAAATCGCCAATTTTGTTAACAATGCGTTTATCATAAGATATATTAAATAAATAATAAATAAATATACCCAACAGTCACATACATAGTTCTGACCCGACATTAAGATCAATTAAGTCTTGTGTCGTGGGTATCAGAAACTACGAGACTTTTCGGTCTCACAAACACCCAGAGCCGAGACAAATACTTGTGGGCCTCACAAACATTTGTCTCGGTGCGGGGATCGAAGCCGCGGCCCCTCGTTTCACAGGCGGCCTCTAACCAAGTGCGCCACGGAGGCTGTCAAAATGTGTTATTGTAATAATTATATAGCGTCTAAAGCACAGAATTGCACATCCATGCATACAGTAAATATGACAAAAGTTGTAGGAGGGCGTTGGATCCATGTCAATTTCGAAAAGTCGGTTTAAATATCTAATAAAGAAGACAGAATTATCTGAAACCATGCATTCAAGTATTATTAAAAGTATTGGTATATTCTATAAAATAAAATAAATTTACTATCTTCTATCAAAACAGTTAATTGTATTGTCAACCAACTTAGCCATATAGTGGTCATTTCTTCACTATTAAAAATTAATATGGCCATCAGAGAAAATATATAAAAAAACACTATTTAAACCGAGCTACACCATTATTAATATAGTGTGGATATATTGAGTAAACTGCAATTAATATAGACAAGTTTATGAATGTTAGATTGCGTGTAACATATTACACGCCGTGTACGTCGACAACTCGTTAATACTGGGCTCTTGATTATAATCTCGGCCCAAAATCACATGCGGGCTTCCTCATTATGCCGGCCCGCTTGATTGTTTGTTTTGCAAATATCTGTTTCAGAATTGAGAACAAAATAAATCAGTTTTCGCGGTTTACTGATACGCGGGAGTTATTTAGTAGAGATTCATGAAGGACATTGGTTTGTTTGGTAGCAATGGACTGTGAAATTGTGTTCGGGTTTGATACGCGAGAATGTCAACGCGATTTGTGGCAGATTTTTGAATAATAAATCACTATTAGTATTAGACTAACTTCTTCTGGCCTTGAAGAATAAATTATTTCTATAAAGGGCTATCTACAAAATCTACTAAATAGGTCAAAGAAGATGAGTCAAATTGAAATAGAAAACAACTTTCAAAACGATATCACATCATGTGGAACTTTCCAAAAACTTAACACAATTTATTTAATTCTATCAAAATTTCTCTAACAAATACACAATGTAAATAATGAGTTATAATTAGGTGCTTCCAGTAACCGAATGTTGTTTAACAATCAAGTTATCATTATCGAACAAAAGACTCGCGACGCATACGACGTTTCTCCACTGCGACGCTTAACCGCACTGGGAATAACTCTAATTATGAAAAAGTAATGTAATACAATTAAACCACAAGGCAAGGAGGTTTTTCACGTCCCTGTTGTAATGTGAGAGTTGATACTCATTATTTTTTTAAATATGGATTCAATTACAAGGTTGGCTAATATTTGACATGGTTTGCTTACAAGATGGTTTGCTTAGCTCTATCCTCTGAGAAATAGTTTATTTACAAGATTCTTTAAAAGGTCAAAGCAATATATACTCCTTCCATCATCCCCAAAGTAAGGGAGATCAACTTATTTCCAAATAGGAGGTTAGGCCCATCGATAAATTGTGGACGGGTTTGATGCACTCAATTTGCGTAATATTCGTAGCATTGTTACAAACGAATGCTTAAAAAAACACATCAAATCCTACGTCCAAATACTGAAATAATCGACGATATTTTTTATCTTACAATAGTTATAATTACATTCAAATTTCCCAATTAATCCCCATCGTCAGTAACCTACGTCACAAGTATCAAGATTTTTCAAATCGCAGAACATACGTAACTGGCACAAGATTTATCGAACACCGCTAGTTTTCAGTTCTTCTCGGAAATGTGAATGTAATCATTTTGACGTGCGAAGAAACCCAATGGGGATTGTTTACCCAAGTTTTATTCGCAGAAAATTTATATTATTACCTCCTTAGTTTAATTTAGATGGATAAAGATGGGATGAGCACGCGGATTTTACGAATACAACGCTATTAATAATACGGGTGTGTACGTGGAATACTGACGTAGCCGGCCGGCATAATTGTGTCGAATACCTATACAGTCATTTGTACGTCTGTGGAGATACTGCGCTAAATATCAAGCATAATGTATCAATTATGCCGGCCCAGAACGATCGAAAAACCGCAATGTTTATTTCTCACGCCAAATATCAGTGTTAATGCACTGCCGTGTTCCGGTTTAAGGGACATTGTAGCCAGAGTAACTACTCGAGTAGTGGAATGCCAAGCGATGTTGTTTGTTATAACTACGGTCTAAGAGTGGTTGAATCGACAACCATCAGGTGAATGGCATTCTCGTCTCGTCATTAATCGCAATAAAAAAAGAACTAAAAAATAAATAAACGATCTTTACCACCACGACCCAAAGAAAAGCCTTAACACATCGGCCTCTCTCGTATAATAAGTAAATACATACACTGACACAGTCTCAATCACATAGTGAAAAACTTGTATTAGATGAACATTACAAGAAACTAGAAGTATCATGAGATCTGTCCTACAAACTAAAGCGAAACAAACATTAATTTTATTGGTCATACAACATCGACATTACATCTCGGATAACATCGATATACAGATTAAATAGCCCTATTATAAACAAAAGTACCAAAATAAAATAAAACACACTCATACAAAATTACACAGACAATAATAAATCGGTGAATTATTAAGAAAAATTAAAAGTTTTTATATTTAATAAAGTTCATTTGCTTGCGAGTTATTATGTGTCAAGAATGAGAGGCCCCGCGGCACTGTCGCAGTGCGCACAGTAATTACAGGCACTTATTATAAAGAGTTCGTCATAAATTCATTTAATAATGAATGTTAATGTAAATTAGCTATTTTCATTGCGATAATACCTCGTTGTGGTCTCGTGCACAATCCACCCGAGGGCACAAAACTTACAAGAATCAAGTACAATGACGCGCTAAAGAGTTATAGTGTCTGGATGTGTCTTTACCGTGGACTTTCTCATTTAGAATTTGGAAGTTCTATTACTATGCTATCTTAGTTTATACAATGGCCTAGAAATTATGTGAAATGAGATTAAAAATCCAAGTGACCACTAACCAAACGCAGTGGCAAAGTTCTTTAAGCTTATTGTGCTCTACTACGCTTTTACGTCATTGAATCGATTAGTAGTTTTTCTTTTCCAAACAAACAGTTTGAAAATAAAGCTTACACTTAATATATTCTTTCATATATTTCTTAATACAACACTTGAATATACATATTTATTAGGGTTCTGAGTATTAGATATTTTAGTAAGCTTATAGAGATTTTGTTTATAAAACGTATCTGCGACATATTATTAGCAATCATATTATTTTTTTCTAAATCTATTTAAACTAGAGAACAATATTTATTTACATTGACATCTTACACGATGTCACCAATTATTTATAAACTACATATTATATTCGCAGTGCATTAGAATAGTCTAACTGAATCGAATCTTTAAACCACGCTCTAGCCACTTCCAAATTCTCTACGTGCAAAACGCAACAGACTCCTACAATAAGCACTTCACTACAATTAGCCGTTTTGTACTGGATGTAAAGCTTCAATTAACCGAGAGGTTGGGCCTCTGCATGTGAGTTTTAATAAACGGTTCGTTTCCTCGCTCTTTGTGAGTTAACTTCTGTTAATTTATCGTGCGGTTTCGGTGATTCTGTTTGTTACTTCAAATCTGTGGCTATTGTCTAGATTCTGTAGACATCTGTGCATTAATGAGGCATCGACGTGGAAATAAAAAAAAAGTACTTGTTGGGCTTTTTCTATGGGTGTCTCTCACATATTTTCATCACCATGAATGTTAGGTAAGTATATGTCAACCAAAAAATCCTTTAATATATATTTTTACAACCCGCACTAGGCCAGCGTGGTAGACTGTATGGCCTAACCCCACTTAATCGTACTCTCGATTGTAAAGGAGGCTCGTGCCCTGCAGCGGGACGTATATAGATCGATACAGATTCAGATACACTTTTACAAGAACTTTTGAATCTTCACTTAATCACCGCTTCGGAATATTTTTATAGTTGTAGATACGAGATAGCAAAATTTTCTTCAGGATTATTTGCGACGTTTACGTTAACTGAGAGCAACGGAAATATAATTAGTTAGGTGAATTGCTTCGCCTATTTCGAGTAGTAGAGGCTTAGTGACCTGATTATTCTAGACTCCCTCTTAATAATCTAATCAGGTCATATACTTCCCAAATCCCAATACACACTAGCTCCTACGTAGCCAGACGCTCGTTTGTCGTGTACAATTAGGATGAACTAGTATTATTGCTCGCGAATTTGCCCGCGTGAAAAAGTAGCTCTGGGGTCAAAGCTCCACTATACAGGGAGATATTAACATACGCTATTTAATTTAAACATGTTACCATCAGGCATGAACTGAGTCATGCTTGGTCGTCCCCCATTCATCGCAACAACAAAAATTTCAACCAGTAGTTTTTGGAATTCACGTGTTGAAAGAAACAAACATACTGAAATTCTTACGGATTTTATCACGAATTTGATTACATTTTTGTATTTTTTAATTTCCCGATGTTTCGATCACTTTACAGTTTCGTGGTCACGGGGCGGACTATGATCCGTAAGAATTCGTTTCATTTCAATGTGTAACATTCGCGTAAACCCTAGACACCATTAAACAATCATACTCTTCAGCTTTATAACATATAAATAACACCGAAGTCTAGAATGCTAGTCTAGGGTTGGCTAGTGCCCATCACAAGCCTTTGCAATTCTCGCGAAGATTTTATAAATTTAAGTTCTTTTACTACGCTGTCTCACCCTAAGAGACCTTTTGATAGACGAACAATAATTGCCTTCATTTATTTATTGCCTTATCAGTGTCTATATCATCTAAAAGTTGTAAAAAACTGTATAAAACGTAACAGCTATTCATTACGTATAATTTAATGCGTCAAATTGTAAAAAGGGCACGTGTTGCGATAAACTATTCGAATGAGGGATAATTTATCGATTGTGTTAGGTGGTTCCGCAGATACTATTTATGATTGTTAAAAGTATTTTTAACTAACAGTTTGAAAATTATCAGATGGTAATCTTTTACTTGTGGTTTTAACTTAGTATATCGATTTCAGAATGTGTTTTAACAGTCTCACGTATAGTTCGCTCAAGAGTAAAATAATATGTCAATATAGATACATTGATATGAGTGGTGATTTTGAAAACGTCATAGAAGTCAAAATATGTAATGTATTTATGTTAGGAACTAGGTGTCGTAATAAGAAATTTTCATCAATGCACCTTATTCAAACATCTTGAAGTACATTAGAAGATGGGCAGTAAAGATGAGAGAAATTTTGAGGCTTTTGAATATCGCTCCCTTCCCAAATGTGACAACTTACCATCCGAGTCAAGTCAATATATGTCGCTATAGTCCCATTATCATAAATAACTATTTTTTTTTATTATTGCATACGAGCAAACAATCCACAACGCTTGGTTCATAGATATGTTGCCGGCCCTTAAAATCAGGAGGGGAGCGGGAAGAAAAAAGTATGGGAAGAGGAAAGGGGTATTGGACACCCGGCAATCTCACTTATCGAACGAAACGTGACAGCAAATCTGTCGCTTCACGTCAATTTCCTGTGAGACAGTGGTACCTACCCGAGCCTGCCCATTCATGCTGAGTGGCTAACAGCAGCGTGGCTCTACCACATATAATATGCTAATTTAATAAAGGCCCTAAAATTTTAAACACTTGAGCAGTTTTACAACGAACCCTAAACACAATCAAGGAATACAAACGTATCCAATTAAATACAATAAAATTCAACAGCACAATAAAACAAACAAATTATAAATGCATTACACACTCGTAGGAAACATTAAAATTCTATAGTAATTTATAAAGAAATACACCTTCCCCTTGCTTCTATCCCTTGTACAAATACATCAGCAAACACGATTCTACTGCCTCGGAATAAGGGTGTGTTTTGCACGCATTGTGTACATATAGGCAAAACTAAGTTGGCCCAAGATAATTCTCGCTAAATGTGTGTTTAATGAAAGTTAAGTAGATGTGTTCATGTTTTCGTTATAATATACAATTATCACTTATTGTACACGATGTTGGATGTAATTTCACAGTTCAAGATACGTCGGTTAAGTACATATGTCCACAATTACTTTGATGACGGGATTTCGTGTAATTGCAAGGTGCGTTTAATTGTTAGTTGTTTTTCCTACAATTAGCCCTAATGAATGGGGATGTTAAATGCTTCGTGACTTCAGCGGAAAATACTTTTACACTTTACTTACTTATTATGTTTAATAATGTAGAGTTTTTGTTCGTAATACTTTCACAGTTATATATGTTTTGATCGCGATGTTTTAGTTTAGTTTTGTAGGTCGGCCATAAATCCAAGATATCGTTTTTTTTACTTTAAAACATAATTTAACTAAAAATATATAAATGCTCAAAAGAGTTTATATAAGTCATAACCATAATTGCAACATGGTTACTTGAAAATATTTTTTGACTTTCTACCATAACATCGCGATGCGGGAATCGAACCCAGAGTGTTAAGCCCTTTGTACACCAGAATACCTTCACTTACATATGAATAAAATAATTCAAACGCAAAATCTTTGACAGATTATTAAACAATCTCAGTTGCATTATGAAAATGTATGGAGCAACATGAATGTTTCTTTTTATTGGGACGTCACCAATCCTTTGTGATCACACGTGTTCGACCTCGATGCTGATAAAGGACCTTAATTACCTTTGTCTCGCCCGACGTGAGGTCACACGTGTCGCTCAAATATGGAACTATGAACTATTCATCTTGAAATTGAAAGGTGTGTAGGACTTTTTGTCTATGGCAACTTTGTTGATGAGTGCGTAGTTAGGCGCCAATATTAGGTCAGAGAATTTAATTATTGGGTACACATTTACATAATCGTCACATCTGTATCCCATAGAGCTAAGCAGAGACTATAGACCGCTAAAGATCGGTACTGATATATTTCTATCGCTTCATCTCCTTTCATCAACATCTTCATGCATTCTAGTTCTTGCGATTTTTTAAGATAAGTTCTTCTTGCATGCTTAATTTGATATGCACAATATACAGAATTTGTTAAATATTTATATGCAATAGGTACGATTATTGCTTAATCATGGGCACATGTAATCCACAAATACCAACGCACAGTTAACATCTTGGCTTGAATCTTTTGATCTTTTGATCTGTATACTGTAATGGGTGAATTCTCCATTCTCCCGCATCCACAAAAACATACAGGCACTAGATTTAACTGTCCAAAATGTTGCCGACTTTATTACGCACGAATCGATCTTATTGGTCACCAGCGTAGGTGCATTTTTTTTAGCATAATTCCGGCATTCGAGCAAGCAGGTTACCTGATGATAAGTGATCAGTGCCACACATGAACATCCACAACGCTTGAATTATGGATGTGTTGCCAGCCCATCAGATCGGGAGGGGAGTGGAAAAGAAAAAATATAGGAAGCGGAATGGGGTATTGGACACTTTTAGAAATCTCCAACAAACGCTACTTCATAATCTCACGTATATTTAAATTGCCAATGATGATGAATGGGTTTAGAACTTTAATCTTAATGCTGGAAATCAGAAATCATCTTCTGCACTCTAACGGCATTCTTTAAAAAAAATACGAATAATATCTTAGCAATAGAACGTCTTTTTGCTTGACCTCTTTAACGACAATGAAAATAGACATGAAAAATGGACTGCTCATTGCCATGTGTCATTAAAATGCAGTGCTAAAGTAGAGGAGACATTAGACCAACCAGCTAAAAGATTCCTTGCAATGGAGGCGGAATCGCTATGTCTTTTTCTAAAGAATGAACAAGCATGTGGGCATTTTTAACCCATACTACATTTCTATTATAAAAAATCACAAACAACAAATCTGCCATCGCATAAGTAGTATTCTGTGAGTAGAAAATATAAGTACTACACGTGTCGGAGTAGCAAATCGGCGTAACATGTTGAAAAGGAAACAGTAATTATAATTGCGGCGCACGGGCCACCGTCCCGTGACGTTCGGACCCTTCTGAATTGTTGGTTGCAACTTGACGCTTCCTTCCTTGGGTTGTGGTGGTGCGAGGTGGGAGAGACTGGCTGGAAACTTTGGCTTAGAAAATATAAAAACCTGCCATAGCGAGAAACAGAAAATAAACAGTATCAATCAAAAGAAATACATTTTAATGATATGGCCGCGTTTAATACATTTGGCATATTATAGCCCAAATAACAACCGGGCCTGGATTATACGAGTAGTTAAAGTCCTAAGTTAAAATTCGAACGGAATTTCAAATGTCTTAAAAAAGGTTGGAAATTTGAATTTGCCTGTTTCATTACATTTCTTTTTGCCCCAAACAATAATAGTCTGATATATGAACAGCACACTCCATCATCTACAAATCAGATTGAATAATATTACTGCTGTAGGCCCTGGAATCAGTCTGGTAAAGGCAGCAGAGAAGTGTTGCTCGCCTCCGATTATATCAAACCGCAATGTTTGTTGGCGTTGGTCGTTTCTTCTAACATTAGATCGTACTTTACTATGTTAGTGTAATACGGATTGGTAATCTTCACACACCATCGATATTCACGTGGAAATCTCTCCAGTACGCAGATTTTACACAAGCAATTTAGAGTGAAAGCTACAATCAAATGGATTAGTTATCAATACACATCAAAGACAGGTTATCCTTAAGTTTCAATTCTAATCAGCCGTCTCTTGTTTCAATGAAAGAATTTACTGTAATGAATGCTTGTATAATTTCATTTATACGTTAATAATTTGCGATTATCAATTCTCTTATTTCCAAGCAAAAAATAATAATATTTGCCATTCTTCTATGACTTGCACAGCCGTCCGCAACGGCGCGACGACATAATTTCCTACAGCACACTACATTATAATGTTGAGTTATGTCCTTGCAACATTGTAATAACATTGTCATTACACGTTATAATTGTTAAAAACAGTCGTCGTTAATATTATTGTGCATTGTTTGTTTGTTAGTTCGTGTCACGTTCGAGAAATCATGGAAATACCTGGAGTAGGATTTTGTAATGTGTATTTAGTGTTACGTATATTATTATTGGGTCTTTGTATGGGGACTGGACGGATTTCAACCCTGGGTACACGGCAAAGTTTTCGAAGTTATGTTTGTATTGTTAGTTGATTGCCGCTTGCATCAACAGTAAGGGCAAATATCGTAATAAATATCGGAAATTTACATCAAGAACAACTGTCATGAGGAGTTTTGACGGTATGTAAAGCGTGCCAATCGCATTAGTCCAGGATTGATGTTAGACAGGAACCCATTTACAAAGTTATAAGTCTCTAGTTTAGGTACTAGTGGTAGGTCTCTCATATGTGAGAGACCGTCTGGGTAGGTACCACCGCAATGTCTCTTTCTGCGGCCAAACAGTAGTGTTAGCAAATTGTTGTGTTCCTGTTTGAAGGACATTGTAGCCAGCGCAACTTCTGGACATAATGAGACTTAATACCTTCTGTCTCTGGATGATGAACGCAGTAGAATGCCAAGCATTGATTTGTAATTCATGGTGTTGTTTGGTTTTGCTACTGTACATGATACAAAAAAAAGATTTTGGACACGTCTGAATAGTAATCTTTTCGTATGAATTAAGGACTGATAGAAGAAGAATTAAGGACTGATAGAAATAGCAAGTCTATTCTGATCTGTAGATAAATAGATTTTATTACAGTGGTAGAGTGTTAAAAAGGCTGATTTTTAAGGGGGGTCAGAACTATTTGCGTGATTATTCGTTAAAGTACTTAAGATTGTTTTTCAAAACAATTATTTATTATTTCGTATATAAGGAAAGACAGTAATGATTCCAATTTAATTGACTGTAGCATTCTGTGACCATAATAGGCTACCGTGACTAAAATATAATAATGTATAATTGACAACAGCTAACTGATTTTTTGTGTTCACCCGAAAGAGATGCATGGGTATATTCCATTTCCAATTTTAAATACCTGAAATAATTTAATTCAGTTTACATAACAAGTACATTTCACTTATAATATGCAGTTTCTAACTCTTTAATCTGAATAATATGAATTGCACAAAACCCATAACCAGATCAAAACCGAAGCTAACACTTTACGATTATCAATATCAATTACCTCTACACTACTACTAATCAATATCTTATAAAGTTCATGTAGATGTTTTTGTTCTGTATAAAAAAAACAATATCAATAGGTACTATTATTTCAACGCATCACAATACGGACATAGTTCAGGAGCCGACAGCCAGGCAGCATCATTATCCGTTTTGTTAATACCGCACCGCTCTTTTGTTATTTTGACACAGGAAGTTATTAAAGCAATTAACTGGGGCACGGCTCCTGCACTATTATCATCTCTAAGAGTGACGTGTTAATGTCAGCCGGTAGGGATGGCGCAGAATCGATTTTTAAGGAAATTTGAATCGATTATCGATTGAAATTATAATTTTGTATAATATTTCCTAGTGGGACGTCCACCCACTAAGTGGTCAGACGACCAGGTAAAGGTCGCGGGACGTCGCTGGATGCAGGCTGCCTCCAACAGGTCACTGTGAAAATCATTGGGAGAGACCTATGTTCAGCAATGGACTTCCTTTGGCTGATGGATTGGATTGATTGATTGATATTATTTCCAAACAATCAATTTTTCTACTGTAAGAGCTGCTATGATAGTCGATGAAGTTTGCACTTCAAACCAAAAAAAGCGTTGCTTGTTTAGAGGGTCCAAAACAGAAGGAGTAGAGCAGAGCATGAATAATTATTGGGTGTTAATCTATAAGACGGATAGAAAGAATATCTTACGACGTCCATTAGTGAGAACAACTGCGATCTAATACATAATTATGCATTCACCACAACTTTCTGCGAGATCATGGTCTCGCTTGGTTGAGACAGTCTATTCGTATAACTATACACAAAAGTATACCGTGGCTGTACAACTTTCAACATGATCGACGTTTACAAATTATAGAAATTGATGATTTATTTAAAATCAGTGATCAATCTGTGATCAAACTCGTTGTTATTTTAGTAATCCTGGTTGTCAAAAAGAATAATATATTCTAAACATTTAAATTACATCCTTAATAAAACTAAAATTAGAAGATACTTTAATAACATAATAGAATATAGCCAAGGGCGTTAAAATCATTATAAAACTGGTCCCATCACTACCGATCCGAAATTATATCGGTTCTTTAATTTTCAATCGTAGTACTGACCGAAAGCTACTGTTCGATCACAATGCACTCTCATACACTATGGACATAATTGATAGTCATACAGCCTTAACAATAGTGAAATCACACGTTCACGCACAGCTAAATCAAACTTTATTCGATTACAATAAAGTTGATAGTCATTTGTGTAAAATATCCGTTGTTATTCAAAAAGTAACAATCAAGCCTAAGTTGCGTGGCTCCCGCACTTACTCAGTCTAATTTCTTAGAAGTCATTATTATTGTTTCTCATGATTAAATTTCTTTTTTGCTCACAATGGAATCACGAAGTGTTCCGTTTATTGTGTGTGGGATGTTATTATGTTGTTGCATTTGACAATATTTTTTGACTGGAGCGGAGTTCGGAGTTTTATTTGCGTCTTTTTGTTACTTAATCTATTGCGTTGTTGTGTTATGGCTATATTTTTAGACGAAAAATAATATTGTTTTTTATTTGTATTTATATAATTTTGACTGATGTCTAAATTATAGAAATAGTGGCTTACATCCAGCCACTTTAATTCCATCTTCTCTCTCTTCTACCTGGCGTTATCCCGGTCGGTGTCAGAGTCCGCCTTCCGGTTAATTCTCCTCCATTCTCTCCCTACTTCAATTTAATAATTTGAATAAATTAAGATACCCGGACAACCTAGTAACGTTACAAGTTGCTGGATGTAAGCCACTTCCAAAATTGCTGATGAAAATATTTAGTACAGATCTATTAATAGCATTGAAATCCCTGAGTTTGGAAAAGATGATGACGATGAATAAGCCCCACATAGCCCTAATCCCACATTATAATATATGCATACATACATGTCTTCGATATCAGAGGCAAAGAGCTTTACTTCCAAATATTTAATTTGGATCCCATATGCAACCTTATTTCACGAGAGGACCTATGGAGACTTTTAAACAAAAATAAAAATTCCGAAAATTTCAATGAATAAATTAAAATATCTTATAATAGAGTGAGCCCTTTTGTATAGATAGATGCATGGAGTAGGTTTTCTAATTCTGCAAATTTAGGTAATCAATCAAATATATTTTTTGTTAAGACGACAACAAAAACGTACATAATTATTTTAATAACTACTCCATGATTTTGTATTGAAGCTGTCGTCACGGATGTCACTCTTCAATTGTAAATTACGCAATCTATATATATAAAAGAAAGTCGTGTTTGTTACACTATTTATAACTCAAGAACGGCTTTACTGATATGGCTGAAAATTTGTGAGGAGATAGCTTAGAGCCAGGAGGCGGACATAGGCTACTTTGTTTTGTGAAGAAAAGGCTTGAAGGGGTTGAAATAAGGGATGACCGTTTGTATGGAAAAATCTAAACCGTTAAAGTTAAGATGTTAAACTTGGCACTTTAGTTACTCATTTAAAAATAAAAATATATAAATTAACCCTAAAGGGGTTAAAATAAGGGTTGGAGTTTTATATGCAAAATCTAGCTATTTCTATAAAAATATATATTTCAGCTCCTTATTACAAACAAAAAATAATGGCTTACAATAATTTTGGAAAAACATCATAACGGGGGTAAAATAAGGGTAGAAATATTGTGCGGAAAATCAAAACCGCTAAAGCTATTGATATAAAAACTTATAATTTGACACCAGTAACGAAAAATAATGTGCACTATAAAAACATCTTAGGTAATGCATACATAGCCACACGCCTTTTTCCCAGAAGGGGTAGGCAGAGGTGCTACCAGGACACCCACGTTTCGCCTTATATATTCCGTCCCACGATGTGATAGGGGGCGAGCCTATCGCCATATCGGGCACAAATTCCTGACTCCGGGCTGATAATGAATAGAAAAATCCAATATCACTTTGCCCGACCCGGGATTCGAACCCGAGACCACAGCTTTGCAATCGTACCGTAGTACCACTACGCCACCGAGGCAGTCAATAGGTAATGCATAGTCTTCTTTATTAGCCTAAAGCGACGAAAAGGGGTTTGTTTTGACGAACATTCTTAGCGCTGTTTCAGGTAGGAATTAAGCAGCAGAAATCACCAAGAAGGGAAAAATGTGTGTTTACATAAGGCCTATCTACAAAATAATAAAAAAATCCAAAAAATTGTCAACATGCCTATTTAGGCATTAAGGGATGAAAAGGAAAAGGGATTTGGGAGGGAGTTTGAACGGGAATAAGATATTTCTGGTGTGGAGTGGAGTCTAAACATCTAAGCACCCAGGCGAAGCTGGGCCGGGCCGCTAGTTATTAATAAAATAGACGAGTGAAAGCTTCTGTGCTATTCATAGTGATTTCGTATAAATAGGTGTATAAAAATTGCGGAGATACGGAGAGTTTTATATACCTAATTTAACATATAATATAGATGTCGAATATGCTTTGTTCGGATGATTGGTCTAATGTTTAGTTGGTATTCTGAGATCGATTCCAGGCCAGGCAATCCATTTAGAAAAAGACTCATTTGAGTTTCTCGAGATTGAAAATGGTCTACATGGTAGACGATTTTCTATAGCATCTTGGAAATACCCGACCAAGGAATCGAATTCATGACTTAACGGTTCACAGTGCGTACATGCTGTCACAAGACACATAGTATAACAATAATATAGGTACAGTTAAAATAAAAAAAAAGCATTAAAATAAAAATGATTCAAATCGCACTCACAAATAACAACACAATAGAATATCCAACTTCACAATAGATTTACAATTTACAATGTAAACAGAGGCGATCGCGCTGCCCTCTACAGTCCACAAAACTATAAATCTACGTGTGAACGGCCACGTGTTAGACGGACAAAGAAAGTAACGTGTCAATTAAACTCATTCGCGTTTTTTTCCTCCGTAACGAAGCGTAATGCAATTATACGTAATAGCAGGATGGGTACGCGACAGCCCACAGGCCGGTAATCACTCACACAATTAAAATGTCGTTACCACGCCGGTTTTTACACCTACATCGCCTTTAATTATATCTGAATAAAAACAGTACAAAAAATCGCGGAATTAAACTCGTGAAAGATGAAAATGATGGGACAAAATAATCGCGTTGGTTAGTTGCTTTGATTACACATATTCATTTTAGGATTCTTGTAAATTATTATTCAGTTTGATATGATTTTTTTTACTTTAAAAGCAGCTACTGTGCAGCCCTTTGGTTCATTGTTTTTGTCACCCGCTTTGTTACAGAGTGGACAATAATTTATTTCCAACTATTAATTTAACTTCATGATTGGTTTCGTTGCGGGTTGAAGACAAGTTAGACATTCCCGGAGACTCGCTGAGCTTCAATGCGCGGTGTCATTACAATGCGTGCCACTGTTGATCCTGGCTTACAGGAGTTGCAGTGGTGGGTGTGAGGGCAGGACAGTCTCCTACTGTGTTGGGCATCCGATGATAAGTGAAGTTCAGAACAATTGTAGTGCTAATTTTTGTTCAGATAGTGTGTCAGTGGTTGCTAGAATAACGCTGGCTTGGAAACTGGATATTTTTTTATTGCAATGAATGACGAGACGAGCATGCCATTCGCCTGACGGTAAGCGATACGACCGCTCATGGACAGCAGCAAAATCAAACCACACTATGAATTACAAAGCAATGCTTGGCATTCCACTGCGCTCGCCATCCTGCGACATTAGGTGTTACGTCTCATTATGTCCAGTAGTAACTCTGGCTACAATGCCCTTCAAACCGGAACCAAACGATGCGTTTACACTGCTGTTTGGCGGAAGAAATAGACATTGCGGTCTTACCTACCCAGGCAGCCTCTCACATATGAGAGACCTGCCACCAGTAAAATATACACATATTTAAGCCGTAGCGACATTTGCTGTCTATTGCTACCGAATTAACTCAACAAAGTTTGGAAGAATAGAAGTCTTAATAGTAACAGTTCAAATTTTTTACTTAAAGATTAAAATACTGATGGCCTTATTCATAGACAGTTTTAAAACATATTTTAGATATCGAGTGTTTTGTCTTCTTTGCTCAAGCTGAATTCAAAAGTCGTTCGAAAGGGACAAAACATTCGATAACTATAATTGGTTTTAAAACTGTCTATGAATAAGGCCGTAAACAGATGAATCCGTGTAATGTAAGCGTAACTACTAAGCATATGAGTTGATCATAGTCACTTCAAACACAAAGGCTGAATTATTTTATTAGATACGAGTCTGTTATGGATTTCAGAAGCTATGACATATCTCAGTCTCACAATACTCAATGCCAAAACAAAAATATGTGGATCTTACAAAATTATGTATCAACCTGGAATCAAACCCGCACTATTTGTCTGCTCAAATTTTAGGCCTAAACTTTTGCAATACATCACTACACACATTATATAATATTATGCACCATCTTCAGCCAAAGGAAGTACACTGCTGAACATAGACAAATGATTTCCACAGTTACCTGTTGGAGGCAGCGATATCCCGCGACCTTTACCAGGTCGCCTGACCACCATTATGCACCAAGGATAATAAAAGTTGAAACATGAATATTCATTACGGTTTTGTATGCAAGCAGAACAATTGCCTTCCCGGCGACCGTCAAAGAATTCTTAATGTTTTCATATTGTATTCTAAGCCCATGTTGTACTTGTGTGTGTCGTAACAGTACTTTTGATCTATCGACATAAATATTTATTCAATGTATCGGCACAGAATGTATTTACTTACTGTCCTATACATTACTCGTGTATTAAAAAACACTTTGCAATTAAGATGTTAGAATGGGAACTAAAATCATAACCTTATAGAACAAACCTTATGCTATTTTAGGACCAAGAGGGGATCAATCAAAAAAGTTATAATTTTGTGCAAATATTGTATTCGTTTAAGCATACTGATAAATAATAATGCTGTATGGTTTTAATAGATTTTTTATCGTCTCAGTGGGTTAGTAGGGCCATGTTGGTTTGGTCTTGGTTTCAAATACCAGATTGTATGAGGTTTTCAATTTAAAAATGTTCTATTATGATTTGTCCGAAACAGGGCTTTGTGCCTGGTATGGCGATATTCTCCCGTCCTTATAATTCTTGGGACAAAAATACCACATTACTGCATCTTTATTAACAAAATTTGTAGAAGACATAACAGCGAACAACCGAGACAATTTTCAAATAACACCACGACAGATTCAGAAACAAATTACCTCGCAGACGGTTATTAGTACTCATTACAAGTGTAAAAAGAAAAGGGTTGAATTACCTCTAATCATCGGACAAATTAAGGGTGAAATTCGAAGTTTTTTTGAGAAATTACTGCTTTCGTACACAATTATAGGCCAAGTGTTACTCCGTACATCTGTTCGATGTACTAATGACGTTTGACGACAATAATGTAAAACTGCTGTCTGACTATTGTGTTATTTTAAGACAATGTTTATTTAGCGACTATTTTACATGCGTGTGTATTGTCTCGTTGGTCTTGCGTCCGTATGTATTGAATGTCAACCGTGAGGACTCTAGTTCGAATCCCAGTAAGGCAGTTCAATTTGGATATGGTTCGTTCTAGATAAAGGATGGCATGCCGATGGGCTTGTCTTCTGTGCATCAAATGCTAGACACAGGCTTCATATTTCTCTAAGTAAGATTTTTGGCAATAACACTAGCCTATCGAAGTATTACAATTTGCAAGAAAAATAGGCTTGGCGGTCATTAGCTACCAGTTTTGAACTAACCAATAATGAAGAAGTTTGAAAATATTTCAACAACTTTTAACCAATAAATATCTTTCGATAGCCAAAGTAAAAGTTATTTCTGTATCAGCCCATATACGTCACTACAGGGCACGGGCCTCCCATATAATCGAGAGCACAATTGAGAGGAGTTAGGCCGTATAGACCACCACGCTGGCTTAGTACCGCTTGGCGGACTTTTAAGCACCTTATTTTTTTCCGAATTGCATTGATATTTTAAAGTAAAAGATTCTTACTCATTCACCCTTAAAGTAAAAGATACGTACTTGTTTAATATATTGCATTAATAGAATAGAAGTCGCCCAACCTAACACCATATGAAAGAGTGACTCACTCCGCTAGGTTGCCTCAGAGCGAGTAAATTAATATAAGTTTACTTCGCGACATAGTTTTCAATTAGCAACCGTACTGGAGATGTATCCCTTTATTGTGTTTCTAACCTTTTAGAGCAGTAGGGGAGAGCAGGTAGGATTCGTACAGTGGGAGCATTCGTACAGCGCTTGTATTTACACCACTAAACACGCTGACGGGTTCGTATTTGAGTGCGTGAATCGCACTCGGGCGCTAGTACTACAGAGCGAGACGGAACGACGATCAGTGCGCCATTTTTGTCGTGATGAGTCGAGACGTGTTTTCGGACCGCGTAAGTAATTATTATGTTTATTTTTAAAATCTATTATTTAATAGGGTTTCTCTTGATTGGTTTGTGTGATTTATTGTAGTTTATGGTCACAAACTTTAGTTTGTAAAGATATTGTAGTGTTTGAGTTAAAGTAAGAGTGCCTATTTTAATTAGAATTTCTTTACCATTTTTTCGGCTTGGGGTGCATTCATACAGTTATACGTGGGGTAGATTCGTACTGTACGAATGTACCCCACGCATAATATACGCATACGCTTTGATAGGTTTAATACATTTTAAACAAGAATATCATAATTACAGAACTATGCCGCGAATTTACAAGAAGAAAGGGACTAGGACGCAAGACGTCGATGAAGATGCAATGTCATCTGCAATGCATGAAGTTTTAAATAAAACTTTATACATCAGAAAATCCGCACAAAAATATGGCATCAAACCGACAACTCTTGATCTGATATTGAAAATGAAACTCCAGTTGTGACGGAAGATATCAAACCAGGAAGCTTTGCATTAGTGAAATTTGAAAAGAAAAAAAGTGTTTTACACTATGTAGGACAGATTATAACAAAATACAGCCCCACGGAATATAAAGTTTCATTTTTAAGAAGGAAACCTGGTACCTGGAAGTTCGTTTTTCCCAATACAGAAGATAATGGAACTGTATACTTGTCTGATTTGGTTTGTATACTTCCTCAATCCAAATCTACATCTACTTCGCGAACAGCTAAGATATTTAGTTTTTCCAAAGATTTAGTCATGTATAATGTTCACTAAGTTGTCTTTTGCATTTGTTTTTTATGTTATCTTGATATTTGATTAATGATAAAGTTATTATGTTGTTTTGGTTGATCATAAGGCTGATTCTGTGATTTTGCTCAACATTGATCTCAATAAAGAGTATTATTTTTACTATAATATAGTTTTTAATTTCTGTGTATGAACGCTCCCCACTATGTACGAAGGTATCTCACATGGTGAACGAAGCTACCCCGTGGTGGGGCAGATTCGAACACTTTGCCATTTTTTCAATAAATTGTCATGGCATCCTAATACTCTTATATACTGCAATTTACTATTTCTATTGTCAAACATAGATATCTAAGCTACATAACACGACTGAAATTATTTGAAAAAAGTTAATAATTAAAATTATAAAATTCTTAGAAAAAAAAGTGTACGAATCCTACCTGCTTTCCCCTAATATAAAGATTTTATTCCTACATAATTTGTACAATTAAGTCAGTGGAGATTAAATAAAAGCTCCTGTTTTTTATAACTGCCTCGGTGGCGTAATTGTATTAAGGTATGATTGCAAAACTGAGGTCTCGGGTTCGAATCCCGGGTCGGGGAAAATGATATTGGATTTTTCTATTCATTATCAGCCCGGAGTCAGGAATTTGTGCCCAATATGCTCGCCCCCTATCACATCATGGGACGGAAAATACAAGGTGAAACGAGGGTGTCTAATTTGCACTTCTGCCTACCCCTTCTTTGGAAAGGGCGTGTGTTTATGTATCTATGTATGTCCTGTTTTTTATAAAAATTAGACAAACATTATCTTACAAAATACTGTTTCATGTTTCGTTATAGTTCTGTGCAACAAGACGGTCTATTGACAGCCTCAGTGGCGTAGTTAGTTAGACGCCGACTGTGAAACTAGAGGCCGCGGGTTCGATCCCCGCACCGACACAAATGTTTGTATGGCCCACAAATATTTGTCTCGGGTCTGGGTGTTTGTGAGACCGAAAAGTCTTTCGTAGCTTCTGATACCCACGACAAAAGACTCGATCTTAGTGTGGGGTCAGGACTATGTATGTGATTGTTGCGTGTATTTATTTATTTATTACGTTTCTCCATTTTTAGTTAACCTATATTTTCGACTATACCACCCACTAGGTGGTCAGACGACCTGGTAAAGGTCGCGGGACGTCGCTGGATGCAGGCTGCCTCCAACAGGTCACTGTGGAAATCATTGGGAAAGGCTTATGTTCAGCAGTGGACTTCCTTTGGCTGATGGATGGATGATATTTTCGATTTGACCTTGACTCGGGACGTTGATTATTAATTTTCCTGCCTAATCTTTCAGTTTCGTAATAAGCTTTGTACTAGACTAACCTAGACCAATTTTCTTCTTTTTAAACAAGTGCATCAACTTATATTACAACAACCAAGCGGGTCGCAACTGCGAGACAGCGCATCATAAACCGGCCAACTTAACTAATTAACTTAGTAAACGTTACTGGGCAAGTTTAGCCGAACATTAACAGCGAACGCGCTAAGTAGCCTAAGTTGAGCGTGTGTTAGACTCAAAGTTACGGTGTTATCTAAATGAGACCATCTTTCGTTATATAAGCTAACTTAATTAAGAACTAGCAGATGAGAGTGGGCGCCGGCGGGCGGTAGGGGCGCGCTGTGGTAAGTAGGCGTCGGTGACCCGCGGAACTAATTTGTTTGGATATTTTATTTTTGGATTTTATTGTCTTGTGTTATCTGGATGATAATAATATTATTTAGAAGAATCTTCTGCAGAATCAGTATTTAATTTTAAAACAGTCGAGCTTATTGTTTTCGAACGGGGAAAGACAATTAGCTTCCAGCGAATTGATGTACTCTAGTCAGCTATTATGTCATGTCAATATGAAAAACAAAGACGATACAATACAAAAATGCGGAAAACAACATTTTTATATGTCCAATACCTATATTGTTTTTATTTTTTGCTGTTTCGGACGACTAAGAATCACAGTCGCAATTATTCAACTCCATTTATCATACAGTCAAATAAGCCATTATGATCTCAATCATTTAATATGGTGTACTAAAATAAATTGTTATGAGGTAGTGTAAATTTAAAGGAACATTTGAATGACAATAAGGTGAACTTGCCCTGAATAATCACTGTTGCGTGACTAATACAGCCAGTTTAAAAATCTCATAATTTATGTACCTAGAACAAATAAATGTGAAAAGTTTCGCCAGTCTTAAATTAGTGTAAACAAATTATTTCATACCAATAATTCATACAACACATTTTTATCTTATTATGTTACAAATATAATAATAAAAATTGATAATTAATTGAAAACGTCAACTACTGACGTATGACGTCATAATTTACGTTGAATAAATTTACTCCCTAATTGAGTGTTTCTTATGAATTCGCGATCATCGTCAGCTACATACCACAGAGCAACACAGGAGGCTGCTAAACTAAGTGCCGACACTTATGTGTGTGTTCTAACGTGGTGTTTGTGTGCGAACATAATAGTGGGTGTGTGTGCGTGTCTGTGTGCAATGGATTAGTCTTATAATAAAAGTTTTTGTAACAGATGTCAGATATTAAACACGGCGTCATATTAATAGCCCTGAGACGCGACCGAGGAAAATATATAAAAAGTTAGCAAATTAACTTGGTGAGTAATAATTTGTTGTTGGCTTTTGTGTCTCATTTGGGTTGATTTGTTTGTTTGCTTGATTTATGGGGATCTATCGCCCTTTGTTGTGATAATATCTAAGTCAGGCGTTGGTTATACAGAAATAATGTTACAATATAGTATCTTTTATTTGCATGATTAAAAGAATCTATTTAGGTGCTACAATAAGATATTTAATATACAACTAAGTGCTTTACTGGTAGTGGAAACTGATTTTTAGTAAAATTATTAATTATTTAAAACTTTACGATTGAGTGTCCTTTTTAAAATTTATTTTCTGATAGATTTAATTAAACTAATGCTGGCCAAATCGGTGATACTTTAAACAAGGATTAGACCGAAAGTGTCCTGACGAGAAGCCATGGGTAGATTATAAACTAAAAAACTTGACATTCATAGTCTCTGCCTACCTTACGGAATCGTAGTAAGGCGTAGAACACATGTAATTAAAACCTACGTCACTAAGCCGTTGCTACGTCGTAGCTCGTAGCGTAAGCAAATAAGCGGAACTAGACTAATTCGTGCGGTAATCTACCGGACCCTCCCTCCCCTTCCCCTCTGGGCGCATGTCATCGACTAATTACTTATGTAAACGTTACATCCCCATTGTCGGTCGTGTTTGAGTCCCGACTCGATTTGGTGACGGCAAACATAATTTTCTCGAGCGATTTGACGGATTGGCATGAGATGTGCTTAATATGCGAATTAACTGTTAGTTGGGATGTAATATCGAAAAATATGATATTTTGTCATATATGTCATTTTTGTGTAATATTTAACCGTTCAAAAAACTTAATTATATTTTTACGTAAATTCTAATTGTAAATCAACGTATTTAAAGCGCCATATAAACGGGGAGAGTTTCTCGTGGCGAGAATCGTATGCGATTATCTCATGACAATCGCCATAAGATTATCGTGTTCTGACAATGTTTACACGATGCAACTTTTTTATATCCTTACGATATTGTATCTTTGAGGCGAGAAACTCTCCCCGTGTAAATAGGGCGGAATTCTCAAAGTCTGATTTGTTGACAAATCAAAATATTAGTAATGTTTAAGGTTTTAGGAATACACGTACATACCTTGATAAAGCTTTTAACACACTTTTAATATCTAGTAATCTCATAGGGCCTTATTAATAAACTCGGATAAGCGAAGTATTAACTTTAGTCCAAGGCTTAGAATTGATTCGATTATTTTGAATAGCGAGGTATTCACGACTTTATTAATAAACACGGAATTGCATACAAGGCTAGGCACCCATCGTATTGTAGTTATATTATTCAATATTATAGTGAAATTAATAGTCAAAATAACCGGGTCGATTCTAAAGCCTTTTACTAAAGTTAATTCTTCGCTCATCCGAGTTTATTAATAAGGCCGACAGAGTAATCTACACAAAACTATGACAAAACGTTGCTTGTAATGACAAGCATGTTATATATGCACCGTTACTAAATTAAATACCTGATATTAGAAATTTAAATATTTAATAATTATTAATTTCTATTATGAATATTGTTTCACGCCTATACGAGTAATTGGTAGGTAGACCAGGTCTAAAATAGTATAAGTTTAATTTTGCATCTTTTGTCTATTTGCTGTTAGTGTGTCGTATGATAATAAATAAATAAAATATCTATGTACTAACGCGTCAAAAGTATATATTAACATCCAAACGAGTTACCATCCATTACGTCACGAGAAAATCCCCGATCGCATCGCGTAATGAAGCAACTTTCCTACCAACTTATTACAAGATTAATGCGAATTCTAATCGAGTTTTCTCTCATTAAGTGGCACGGTTACCGAGCCCTCTTTATTATACTAGAAATAATACAGGCGGGGTAATATCGTGGTATAGTTACTTAATCAATTCCTTTGTTGGTAGAATCGACCCCCGCGGGTGGGGTTGATTAAGAAGAATATTGCTTGATTACACGCTTCAAGTATGGACTTACGCGGATGTTATGCGCCAGGATGTGTCATACAATCGTATAAATACGTTCCCGTTTTTTTTTGTACGTTAAAATATTTTTAACTGCCTTTAGTGGCGTAGTTGTACTACGGTACGATTGAAAAGCGGAGTTATCGGGTTTGAATCCGGGGTCGGGCAAAGTTATAATGGATTTTTCAATTCATTATCTGCCCGGAGTCAGGCATTTGTGTCTGATATGGCGATAGGCTCGCCCTCTATTACATTGTAGGACGGAACACACAAGGCGAATCGTGGGTGTCCTGGTTGCACCTGTACCTACCCCTGCTGGGAAAAACGCATGATATTTATATATGTATGTATATTTTGTTTATTTTTTTATTTCGACGTCGCTGGATGCAGGCTGCCTCCAACAGGTCACTGTGGAAATCATTGGCAGAGGCCTATGTTCAGTAGTAGACTTCCTTTGGCTGATGGATTGGATGTATATATCTCTTTAAAAATCTATGTTTTTAAGTTAGAGCATGGTACGCACTAGAAGTAGACCGACACATGGCGTGCATCTAATGAATGTCTCCATAACTGGAATCTCAAGAACAACGGGAACTAATCGCGTCGATTTAGATACAATTGTCGATTCACAGATATCCGATTACACGTCCCTTACGAGCAGTCTTAAACTACGATGTTCATTGCTTCATATGTGTGATATTTTACAAGGTTCATTGTTTTTTTGGGTTGAAAGAGAGAAATGTATTGAATTAAGGTGAGCGTTTGGTAATTAAACTTGATTTTTTTGTAATGAACGTGCTATGGTTACACATAGTTCGACCATTATAGAAAAATATATGTTTTATGCCATCAATATTGGAAGTACGAAACACACAAATATTTGTCAACTTATGGGAATAGAACACCTCTCGTTACAAAGCTGTCTTCTCGGCCACTACGCAATAGGAGCTGTTTACTATTTGTCTTCATGGTATTTCATCAAAAATAATATAAATTAATAGCTGTGAATCTATGAACCGGATGCACAATGCCCCTTTCCTCTTCCCACCTTCATTCCTTCCCGATCTCCTCCCAATTTCATGGACTAGCAACACATCTATAATGCAAGCGTCATGGACCTTCATAGGCGCCAGATCACCTACCATCAGTTAATCTGTTTGCTCGTTCCGGACCTAAGCAATAAAAAATCAACACCCACTAAGACAAAACATCACAACGATACAAAAATATGCCCCAAAAACATGTTTGTACAAAAATGACCAACAGCAAAACGCCGTGCGAGGACAATACGTCGCCAAATGCACATCATGTGACGATTACACAGGTCCTTTGTACGGGCCCTTATCTCGACGGCGAGAAATCTCACTAACGATGTCCACTCATCTCGAAGCGACACAATGGAGGGACGTATTGAAACCGCGGATAGACAAAGCCAATAGCATGGGACGGTCAAAAGCCCGCGCAAATCCTACTTATTGGGGTGCGATCTGTGGGGCACTTGGATAGGTTTGGCAATGGATAAAAATGTTACGCGTGGTGACATAGATTTTTTGTATGTTATGATGTTTGTTTTAGGATCGGTCACTGCGATTATGGTTATAAAAATGATATTAAATATAGTTAAAAAAAATACAAGACAATTTGTGTTGCTGGTTGAGTTTTAGCACCATTTTTTCACATCCTCACTTAGCACTTTCTGAAGCAGTTGTATGTTTGGTGAACGATTCAAAACAAAATAGAAAAGACTACTTACATATTATAGAGAATTTTAATTTAAACTACTTTTATTATCTTGATTTTTAAGATAAATAGTCTTTCAATCTTGTTGTGATCATTTAATGATCCCAGAACTCGTATTAAAATGCCATAAATTACTTCGAAGTAGTACGATAAATCGAATCGAATCTAATCTAGGCCTATGTTAAGCAGTGGACTTCCTGTAGCTAAAGACAGAGAGAGAGAGTACGAATTATAAATATTGATACAGTGATGTTATAAAAGACGAATTCCTCTATTTAAATTTAGTAATTTTAGAAAGAAACCGACACTAACACCACGCTCACCTTACGAAATGAGGCTAAACTAATTTGCAGTAGCAATTATTCATCTAGATGTTTCATTAAAGGTAATCATGTATGATGAAACAGCTCGGAAAGGACATCACTCAAACAGATTATTACGAGGCAATTAAAAATCTTAAATGCTGTGCTGTCGAAAACAAATTACACGACCGCGTCACCAGTCCAGATCCTGTTTATTAAAAAAATAATACTCATAATTATCCGGCGGAGTCGACGTGGCCTCAACCGCGGTAATTAAAGTGTTGTTAGCGAAATTAAAATAATCGTCATTATAATATCGAGGTGGGCGACCGAAATCCGCTGAAGGCCGCGCCGCACACTGGGCTAATGGGAAATAAATTGTCGCCAAGCAATGCGAGTAATTAGTGCAAGCCCGTGCTTATTTAAACTAAGCGTGACACGTCGCCACTCGCTGTCGGTACTTTATTCGAAATCTTTATAAAGAATGTATTCCACTTCATGCTATTCTATAGTAAATCATAATGCTACGGTTTTATAAAATTAACTGTGTACTTTGAAGGATTTCTCATCAGCAACGATTGTGAGCTATATCATACCAAACAGCCACTAAAATGTTTATCTATTTTTATTACCTCTGGAAATATAAATTTATTTTCTTATTTATCTCCGTATTAATTATTGTTTTAGAACTCTTTACGTAAAGCTACTTGCGTTTTGCCCAAAATGTCCAATCTTGTCCATAATGTCATGCTTGTTGAGTCTACACGTTATAAACTGTGCACTATCCATAAGTCAATAGTAGATACATTTCTAATCACTATAACGCTGAACACAAATATACAGTTTCAAAACAATACTTCAACAACTCCATCCACAGACTTAAATAATTTAATTACCTCAGGAGTTCGCATCGCTGACCAATAACCAAGCACGCAATGTACATCAAACAAAAAAAATATTTAAAAAAATTCTATTTCCTCTACAAAAACGGTAATTAAAATAATAACAAACAGATGTGACTGTGGCCTAACAAAGCACAGTTATTAAAATGTTTAATTACAGGAACGGTAAGCGGAGGTAATCGTCGAGTCGGTGCGGTACAGTACATTGTAATTACAACATAAAATTACACGACGCAGTATTAACAGATATAATAGTGGCATTATTTCGGGCATAAACTTAGTTCTAGGAAGGAAGAAGTCTTTATGAAGCTGGCTTTTAAAACGATGAATTTATAAGGATTGATAGACATTAGGTGTAATAAGAGCGTAGTGGCCTGTTGATAATGGGCTAAACGGGACTGCCAACATGTTCACGGTGGTCGCGGGTTCAAATCCCAGGGCACATCACTGACTTTTCAGAGTTTTGTGTATATTGATATTCAATCACCATTCACTATAACGGTGAAGGAAAACATAGTGAGGAAACCTGCACACCGTAGCGATTTTAAAGAATTTCTACGGCATGTAAAGTCCGCCAACCTGCACTAGGCCTACGTGGTGGACTATATGGCCTAAATCCTCTCAATCGCACTCGATTTTAGAGGAGGCCCATGACCTGCAGTAGGAGTGCTCATACAGAAGTAATGACACATGGGTATGATAATGACGTTTTTTAATAAATCAGTCTACTAACTAAACATACCATGAAGGGTTAAGCTGAATCAAGAAAATAGCATGATCTGTACATACATATCATAAATATTTTTTTATACAACCTTAGTTCAAAATCCACTTTGTAAGCATCATAGCAAGACAAGTAGATGTGTATTTTTTATTGTGCCTCCATTATCTGTACTGAATTTTGACCTCATAAGGTGATGATAAAAAAGCTCGATATTTATCTTTTAAACTTTTGATTATTATTTGGGCGTCTATATCTTATACTGAATATAAATTCTTTACTGACACACTCAAACGTAATACTTATGCACTTCTCAATATTTAGGCTTTATTAATCTAATATCCTGATAATCACCAACAAAGCAGCATACATTGCTGGCTCAGTACAGGAAGTAATGAAACCAATCAAATACCCAATAGGGTTTGTATAACATCCGAGAGATCTTGATATATCACAACACGATATGACAAATGAATATAATTTTTGCCGCATTCAAATATGGTGGTACATTTGAACAATACGTTGAATCAGAACGGCTCGTAATTACACTAACTGTTTCATATACAATGCGAATAATTATTGCAGTCGGTCCCGTGACTGAAATTGTCCATGTGTTAATCGCCTTTCAAAATGGCACGCGGACGAAAAATTTGAATGACATCCGTGACATTTTTAATAGTTGCGTTCTTTTGTTTTTAATGGATGTGCAATTAGTTCATGCTTTTAAATGCTTGAAGGTTTAGTTTTTGGTTAGTGGTTAATTGGTTTGAAGGCATTAATTATTGAGACTTCTGTAATGATTAAAGACCTGCCTTAAGGGGAAAAACTAAATTGTATTATGTTTTTCTCAGACGTAGTGTCGTTAGCTTACTGCTACTTTTAGATATTTAGTAAACAAGTATTATGGTTTTAATTTAGTAACTGATAGCTTGTTAAAAAGCCCGAATTAACGATTGATCAACTTAAAAAAGTTCAAAAAGAGTGAAAATACATACAAAAATTGTGAAATTATCCTGCAGAAATCATCTTGAAATAATAATTACCATTCTGTATCAGCCTATAGATGTCCCACTGCAGGGCAAGGGCCTCCTCTACAGTCGAGAATACGATTGAGAGGGGTTAGGCCACATTCCACCATGCTGGCCTAGTGCTGGTTGGCGGACTTTACTTACCGTAGGAATTGTTTAAAATCGCTATGGTATGCAGGTTTCTTCACGATGTTTTCCTTTTCCGTTATAGTGAGGGGAAATTGACGATCAATACACATTACCATAATTTCTCAGTATATTAGTCACTATTTACGAAAACCGAAGAATCTCGTTTTAAAATCAATAACTAACAAAAAAAATGACACAATTGATGTGAATTTCGTGTCCATACACCTGTTTAGTTGCAATAATTTCATATTACGAAACATCATAAGGTAATATTAATGGTACAAAATGTGTACAGATGTTGCAAAAACTCAATTTCATATTGCACTAAACCCCATACGTATCAAGAACAGTACAAGATAACCGTCTCCAACACATACAAGTAGAAACAAGTCAACGAATATCTGCAAGTTCAATATTTTAGAGACGACGTCGCGTCGATGACACGACTGAAATATCGACCACTGTGCGAGGTGCAAACAACTAGGAACGCCTACAGGGCTACTATATCGAACAAAAAAGTAAAACACGTCCGGGCATACTCTTGAGGCAATATAGCACAATTTTTATCTCGCAGATTTATACTGCGGCACACAGACGCGGCCGCGTGCAGTCTGCAGCGCAACACACGCGCCTCTCCGTGTGTGCCGGCCGTGAGCTCGGATGCGAGCGCGAAAGTTTTGCATATGTGTAATGTTTCGAGATATACAGGTGACAGAGGAGATACGCGGTGGGCGGGGCCAAGAGAGGGTGAGACCTATTGGAAAGAGATGGCCGACTCGCTATGATAATGATGTTATTGCTTTCTTGATGTTCGCCCTCCTTTAGTTTTATTATTTCTCGATCTACTTATAAGGCGATATAAACGTTAAGTGTGAGCGCGTATAAAATACGTTTATTGTGTCGTTATGGCCGGCCGAGGCGCGGGGAATGCAAAAAGTCGAGATTACAGATTTAAGATTGTTCTGCGCGGGACATGTTGCTGCGACGCGCCTCGATAAGAGTTAATCAAAGATCACGCGCGACAGCTTATGATGAAACATGACAGCGAGCGTGGTAAAAAACCTCCGATGGACATCGTCATTAAACTTCTTGCAATCGACTGACCCCCGAGTTTTAAGTCTAGACGTCTGAACTTTGCTGCGCTAATATTCAATAAGGTCTTACTATTCAGCGCGCCGTGTGCTTCATACAAATGCACCAATCCTTTATACTTCTATTACTATTCAATTTTGCAACATACAATTTTTATTTCCAATAATGCAACCTAAGGACGAATTTGACATGACAAAAAAACTTCGTAAGCTAACAAACAAGAAACAAACGGCAAACGAATTACTTTATAAACAAACAGAAAACATGCAAAAATCTACAATCAACATATATACCAATATACTTACATACACACCATAGAGCTCAAGTGTGACGACACTCAACCTCACCTGTAACCCATACTCCTTCCAACAGAACTGATACAAACTCAATCGGCCGATGTAATGCGAAACCGCGCACAATCAGTTAAAACCGATATTAATTATGGAAACGCGAACACCGAACGTAACGCGACCGCAGGCGAATCGGCGCGATATTGCCTTTTGTACGCGGCCTCATTAATGTACCGATGTGATGTACCGATGTGTTACGACTTATCTTACGGGGAAAGCACTAAATGTTTTATTGTTTGGCTGTTTGATTGTTTACTATTGAGAATGGCAGTTAGAAGGGTGGTGTAGTTCATGAGTTATCCGGTAGATGTCGTCGTATAAAAAAATCATTCCTATTTGTTTTTATTTTTGCCAAAAATATTTTGTTAACAATTTTTAGGACATGATTATTGTTAAAATATACCTTCCTTATTTTACTCTATGGTAAAGGGAATAGCTAAATGGTACAATTTCTCTATTTTCAGCTAAAATTAGAACTTAAAGTTGTGTAAATATAACATTAACTAAGTAACAAATTATGAAGCTACAAATTATATTCATTTATGGGCAAAGAGTTTTAACGCTATAAAATCATTCACTAAACGCAGAACACTTTATGAATATAGTTATTCTAAGAAATGACGTTAAATAGTCTCCTGAGTAAGACAATTCCTCATATCCAGTTACAGAGCGTAGGGAAAGCTGTAAATATGACAATTAATGGCTGCAACATCTTAACATTGCTAGTATTAAGGCCGCATTATATTGGCACAAAAATAGAGCACGCATTTCTGTAAATTATCCAAAAAGCTATTATTTAGTGAGGAGACAAAATTAGTGTCTGGTTAATAATATTTTATTCTTTAGATAAGTCAAAACTTTGACATTACTTAATAGTGTATTCGTTGTGAAAAAAATCACCTTAAATTCCTTTTATAGTCACCCTAATTAAATATTCATAAAAATAATTTCAATAGATTCTGTGCCCCAGTTCGCTGTACATTACTCGCCGTATTCACCTCCACAAATCTTTAGCACAATGACCTACATGTATTTACAATTGCAAAATTACATTATACACATCAATATGTATGAAGCTTTATATGTAGAACTATTATAACTAGAGACGATTTTAGTCGGGCCACCTGGGTCGGCCATCAATTTGCGGGTTTTAAGACGCCTTCTTCGCTACAAAGTCACACATGCTCAGATGTAAAACCGTGTATCCACAATTATTCGAATGTTGACACTGTATTATGACGTCAGTGAAATCTTGCTAACAGTTTGCGCAAATGTAAAGTTGGATTAACAGAGGCTACTTTTGTACGTTGCTTACATGTTTTTCTGTGTATAATAGGCATATTTATAGCTATTTATTTGTACGTTAAATATTATCATAGTAAATACTTGGAACGCAATGTATGGATATTAGTTATAATAGCAATAGAATCTCATGTTATTATTATCAGAAATTCACTGATTTGGAGATATTACAACAATATAAAGCAAGTGACAAAAGAGATTTGTCAAAATTGATAGAAGAATTTTGCAAAAATGACGGTAGAAGTACTGATACTTCTACCGCCTGAACGTCTGAACGTGACATACCATAGGCGTATACTATGGGACTAATTGAGGACATATCTAATGCAAAACGATTTAATTCGACGTCACATTTATCATCAACCACCATCGCTCAGTAAAATAATTCCGAAAAATTATCCTTCAAAATACTCCAAGGCGGTCAGTTAGAAGGGCTTGCACGTATAATCTCACGCTATCCTGCGATATTTATCAGGTCATCGGGTCATCTGTTTTTTTTTAATCTCTCTATAGAAGAAATTGCAATTTTCTTTAACTCTACCACTTTCATCTCAATCCGAGAGATTATTATAAATATTTTTTTTCCTTTATTTTTTTTAATAGACATTGCATGCAAGTACCACATCCCACATATCAAAAGTATGGTTAATATGGTGCATAGTCGGAGAATCGCGGTCGCTCGCGGTTTTGTGGCCATTGTTTTACGGTCCGCTGTAATTTAATCACTTCTGTATAACGACAACATTGTTATTACTAGCTGATGATGATTGAGACCGTGTAACAGCTGCAGTCTAGTCTAGATGCTAAAAATACTTTGCAACAATTGTCAAGCGGTTTGGATGTGATTATGGATTTATAATGCTGTTAGTGATGTAGGTTTAAATTTTTTGACTGTGTAAAAGTGTACAGGATTTGCCCACTAGTGACACAGATATTTTGTGATCGAACATACGTATGACTCTGTATCGAGTTCGAACCTAGAACCTCTCGTTGAAGAGCAAACTTTTCTTTCATAGCTCACAACTGCTACTAAGCTAAATATCCTAAGATTTAACTAGCAATGATTAAACAGAACATAAAAAATCTTTAAAAAGTTAAATCAAACTAATTTCCCTAAAATTGCACAGATAAAATCCACAATGAGAATAATGTGTCAATTAACAAATCTGCGTCGTAAAACTGAAGAATTTCACGTTTAATTTTCGTATAAACAACTAAACACTACGAAACGGCACTCAACTACGCACCGTAATAAAACACTAATAAAATAACTCCCCAGAATGATTCAGTACGCAACACCGGCTATTATTAGATAAATATTGATACAAACACTGAAAAGATGGAATTTTATAATTGGCACTTAAATTTTTATACCCATCGTTTGTTGATGTGTCAATCGATTTTAAGGATTCTATAAATCGATTGTGTAAATTTTATCGATTATTGCGATTGTTCTGATAAAGTACGGTGTTCTAGTATTGGATTAAGACACTGACTACAATTCGTTTTGGAAATATATAATAATACCATACCTAACTAATATGGGACGTCCACCCACTAGGTGGTCAGATGACCTGGTAAAGGTCACGAAGCGTCGCTGGATGCACGCTGCCTCCAACAGGTCACTGTGGAAATCATTGGGAGAGGCCTATGTTCAGCAGTGGACTTCCTTTGATGGATGGATGGATGGATAACTAATATACTGGTAGTAGGTCTCTCATAGGTGAGAGGCCAGGTGTAGGCACCACCGCAATTTCTATTTCTTTCGCCAAACAGCAGTGTAGCCAGCGCAACTACTGGACATAATGAGACTTAACAACTTATATCTCAAGGTTTTATATGGTTCATAATGATGGTGAGACTAGAAGTAAATTAACTCATCATGATATATGTATGTACTGTATAAGAATAATTCATCAATTATGTTGGAAATTGTTTTCTACGCCTGTTGTTCGACGTGACATTAGCATGTCTCTCTTGTGCTTTGTGAAACCGAGAGGTTGCTCGTATTTCCTGCTGGCTAAAGCACGAAACATGTTTTTGTACGTTTGAATGCTACATCTATTATATTTTTCCCAATAATTAACTAGCACACGGGCAATCTGATCACCTAATTGTTAATTTACACAGCTCTTCTTACAGATTTCTTAAAATGTTTGTTGGTTCAAGGTAACTCTGTGCCTAGTCTGCTTACTAATCTTATCATTAATGATTGTTGTTTTTGAATAGCAAACAAACCAAAATCACCTGTTCAAAAACTATACAGCATGAAATCATTGTTAATTTGCTGCAGCGTTCACCGTTTACAATGTCATCGCGCGCGCTACACGTCGTACATCTCCGAACAATAGTACGCTTCCAACAACTGGTCAAATGTCATATTGTTTCTTATTTTTTAAGTGGTTTAAAAAAATGCCGAAGCTGGCCACCCCAGTGGCGGACGCATCCCAACATTTCCACACTAAAACTTTGATTTACGACTCTCGCCCGCCGATTGCGCACTAAAACAGCACTTACGTCACTTTCAATTTTAAAAGAGGATGTGTTTACAACGACGTGTAATGACTTGGAGTATTGGCGGTGACTAAGCTGTATTTCACGTGAATTACGCTTTACAAGTAGATCGTAGTGAGAAAATTAGAGGTACATTAAAAAAAGGGACAATATGTTTTCAAATTTTGAAACACTTTTCAATACTACAAATTGTTTCCCAAATACGCACAGTTATTTTAAATAAACACAAAATTGAAAAAAATTGTAAGTACAAATAATGAACGACGACCATTCTATAAAAAACGCTTATAAACTACACAACTAGAGTTAGACCATATTATTCCCAAATGAATCAAGTTTATAAATATTTTTAAACACTATTCTGCTCTGCTGTACCGAAATCTCAACACAAATGTATAATTTTTTTTCCAGTAATCAATAATTTGAGTACACTTTTCAAAGTTGTTATAAGCTTTTCTTAGAAATTTATCACAGAAACATGTTACACTACGGTGTGACAGAAGCCAGAGTTAACGCGAAGCTTTTTAACCGCCCTCGTTGTAAAACTCCGCGCGTCGCGATTGTCCGCGTTACGCAGTAAAACGTCCCATTCTTAAGCTGACGAATAATATATATTATCTATAATCTAAACATGACTTTATAGGTGCCATAGCCACCGGTAGCCGTAATGACTTTGTTACTTTTATTTTACTTTTGCCAGCCAATAACGCTTTTTTAGAAAATAAACAGGATTTATTCAATATCTGAAGTGGTTTAAGGCTGCGTCTCAATTTTACTGGTAGCATTAGTGTCGCTTTTTGCTAATACTTCAATATTGGCCAAATATTCTTCACAACTGAGTGAATTCCATGCACCTTCAACTTTCTATGGAAAAAAAAGTTAGTAATTATTTTACTAATACTAAACGTAAAATAAAAACTAAGATGAGACTCAAAAGTATTAAACTAGACGTGTACTGCAGTGACGTGCTTAACAACGCTACGAAAGAGCCAAAGTATTTTAAAAGAAAATAAATTTTAAAATAGTTTTTGATTAAAAATGGAACGTCACATTATCACTGGCCGTTCATAAAAGTGTATTATTATTAAAAGAAACAAAAGGTTCAAGTTCCGTACAGTCGGACGCGTCGAAATAATTTGAATTTGGAATACGAATAAACGAACCCTCCGGATGAGCGCACGTCAAGCGTTTGTATCACATTGTCTTCTTTGTGAGTGGTCAGTTGAAAGAAAATGAGAACATTTCGTTGTACATTAAATGGCTGACAGACGATACGCACTTCCGCTCGGACGCCATATGGCCGATTCTATTTAATTTTCGAACGCGCAAACTGGTTACCGATTATTGTATATTGTATAAAGTAAAAAGATTTACTTATTTTAGGGAGGATGTCAGTTACTTCAGTTGTCTATTTATCGAAGACGTGTGTTGAAAGAAATTCAGTTAACTGCCACAGCTGTTAGCAACGAATATTTAGGCTCTTGTTTTAAGTAGTAAAAACATCTGGGTATACTCATATCTATGGGGAACCAAAGCGTTTAAGACTGATAAAAGATATCCCCATCAACTCTACTTCGAAGATATCCGTATCCCGCCAATTCGCGCTTAAATGAGATCTTCGTGCTTCATTAATAAAAAACATATTCATATAAGATAAGATATTTTTAGGCAGTTAAAGGAAGTTACGACTTTTAAGTAACTCCAAAACTCGTGCTTATTGATGCCACTCGCTATAACGAAATATACACAAATAACAAAAAAAAAATCAAGTTTTATATTTGATTGTCGAAACTACTGAATTGGACGTTTATTGAATTTAACTATAATTAATCGTCCGCCATCACTTAATTACTTCCTTCTCAGACGGCTCAATCAAATCTCATTCATGTCCTTATAGTGCCATAAACAAAGGGGCTTTATCCGATAAAACAGTTCGGAGGGAACGCATATTACCATAGACATGTTACTTAAGTATTATAATATACTATTATAAAATTCTTTAGTTAAATTGTTATTTTAAATTTCAATTACCAATATTTTTATTCTCTTCTGTACATAGTTTACATAATAATTATTGATTTATCACCTCTCATTTCATTAATTAATTTTATTTAAAAAAATAAACTAATTTAAATACGTAACAATTTAATGAAAATAAAAACAAAAGAGTCATAAAAAATAGAATTCGATTTTTGAATAAATTAAATCATTGACATATTATTTATTAATTACTCATTTAATCCGATGTTCTAAATTCAAAAACACAGCCATCAATACAGCAATCACAATGGGCTCGTATAAACAAGTCATTACAAATATAAAGAGGTATACCCAATTGAGTTCTTTTAACCCTGCTAAGTAACCTGTCCCGGGTTTTTGTGGTATTTAATCACAGGTCGGCAGTACTTTAAACTGAGAGTGGGGCGGGCACCATGGACGTAAGTACAAAACGCAAGTAATAATTAAACCGGCCAACTTATAATTAGCGCGAAATGTATGATCGCTTTAGAAAAGTTGAACAAAAGCCTGTCTTTCATGTTGTGGGAGTCTTTATTGAACCTGGGCTTTTGTAGTGTTTTCGGTACATTATTTATATCACGTCTTCATGCTTTATCATGTTTGGGGTCTTTGTTTCTATACCCAGGTTGGGAACTTTTTAGAAAGAAAAGGATTTGTGCATATACTTACATTAACAATAAAATAATGCGGGTAGAAATTACTATAGAACGGTTGACCCGAGTTTTACATCAATTTTCCACGAGACAAGGGAAGGGAGTTTTCCACTGCGGTTATAAGGAAGACTGCCGCTCTACGTTTAGGCTATTCTCACGAAAGTCAAAATATTAAAAGTGAAATACCAATACATTCTCACGCCTGTATCACCAACAGAGTGGTTAGAGATGCAACCATTGCCAACCACATTTTACCAAAATAACTAGCGTTAAGATGTGACAGGCGACTAGCCTATAGCCATCGCGGGCATACATTCTAACCAAGAGAGGTTGTATAAGATATCTCAAACTGAAAAACGCACATAACACGGAGTGCTTGAACTGGAAATCGAACTCAAGACCTCGCAGCTCCCATCTCAATCCCAAGGCCATTAGACGAATGAAACGATTCCGCGAGTACAAACACATCCATTTCCAATTTCGAAACAAAAAACTTTCGCAAAATCCGTCCGGGGCGCACTTGCGTTTACTTCATATCTGTTGTATCGAGATGAGGCGAAGTGAGATTTATGATTCAGAAAAATCTCTTAATGGACCATCGCGCATGACCGTGTCGGTGATAAATGTGCAATTTTAACTTTAGGAATGCAAGCACCAAGTTTTGACTCGCAGATGATGTATGTATTTGTGTTGTTCTCACTATTTGTTGATTAATGTTTACTCGCCGAGTTGCTTATAGTTTCACTGCGTGCCGACACGTACTTTTTTCTGGCTGTAAGTGGCGCAGGGTTGGTGCGACGCTTCTGAATATTACGGAGTAGCCGATTCGACCGTGTAGTATCTCATAAGAAAATTAAAACTTGTCACACTTTTTTAGTCACAGGAAGCTCACTGCAAAACATAGGACTCACCCAAGCATAATTTTGAGAAGGAGAAGAATAATTTCTATACAGGGTATATCCATGCTGCGACCGGAAACGAAGCCAGGTGGTAGTATTAGTGACTTCAGACACAATGCAACTAAAAATTTTGCAAAAAAAGCGAAAAAATGTTTTGTTGTAATTTTTTACTTCCAATCACTCATCAACCACTCTCAATTGATTCTCTCGATTGTAGAGTAGGCCCGTGCCCAGCAGTGGGACGTATATGGGCTGATAAAAAAAAATGTCTACTTGTCGTATTTGGATAGTAAACACATAGTTTTCCGAAAATAATAATATACACCTTTTTATTTTTAAAGACATAATGGTACGCAAGGGCTTAAATTATTATTTTAGCAAAATTATGGATTTACCATCCAAACTAAACCAATATTTAAAAAATAAAAAAAACCTGTCGCTTTTTTGAGGAATTTTAATTTGCATTATGTCTGTAATCACCAAAACTACCACCTGGCTTCGATTTCAGTCGCAGTCTTGATTACCCTGTATAAAAATAGTTTGCAAATTAACACAGTGTTTCGTGAGTATCAGGAACTACAAGAGACTTTTTTGGTCTCACAAACACCCAGACCACCACCTCCACCCTCAACATTTGTGCATCCCCAGCATCTATATCTTCAAAACCATGGTTATATGATAAACACGTGCCTTTTAACGTTTACAACGCTAGTTATAATGAATATTTTATACATTTATAAGGATAGTACACACTTACCATAACTTTAATGTTATAAGTTTTTGTATGTTTGGTGTTTCTTATAAATAAATAAATGAATGAATCATACATGGCTAATACAGCGATATGCCAACAGACAACTGTATCGCTTGCTTGTAAATGCCCATTTTTTTCAAGATAACAAATATCAATGTGTCATAAAATCTGATAAAGTAAGCGCGTGTATAGAGAACCTTATAAGTATTTAGAAACGGAAGTTAATAAAGCAACATGTGAATTTAGAAATGCGATTCAAATATTTCAAATTTAACATACTTTGGAAAATTGACATTGAATCCCGTTGCTATTTTTTTTATTTTTTCAGTAAAAATGGTAGAGCCACTCTGGTATACTTTGGACTGCTGTAGAACTGGGTGGACTCGTCCGGGGTGATACCACAGTCTCATATAAAACCGGCTGGAAGCGAGCTCTTTGCAGTCGTCTTTTGTTCGTCATGAGTGAGATTGCCGGAGGCCCGTTATCTGTTACCTCTACCTCTCGTCCTTCTTCTTTCCCATTTGAGAGACTGAGAAAGCATCTACAATCATAATTCCAAGTGTTTTATATAGTCAAAAGCAGTGATACTTACTATCGGGTCTATCACTTGCTAGTTAGCCCTCATAAATCAATATTTGTCTATACCAGGAAATCAAAAATAATTATTTATAAATACAAGGGAAGACCTAATTGTATGGAAAATACTACAATAAATCTCTATGTTACCGCATTACGGTGTAGGAAATCACTGTTAATCATCATTATCTTATAAGACATATCTCGCAAAAGTTTAACGAAATGTCTGTTGAGTTCAAAAACTTATTTTCCTTCGATACTTAAATTATTGCCTTAAAGTACATCTTTTTACTGAGACTGCAAGTTCCGTGCGATTACCAGCTTACTAATAGATTATATTATTTCATGAATCATACCATATTATATTAATCATATTAAGGCAGACTAAACATACAACACTGCACCCACGTGAAGTACCATCTAAATGGAGCATCGACTAGTCAATTGGATTATGTCTCGCCACTCGACTCAATTATACCAGCCTGCTAAATAATTAAACGAATATGGAAGTTATACGTTCCACGTCTGAAAGAATTTGCCGACAACTTTCGTAATTAAAGACTAGAGTGCCACGTCTATATTAAACGTTGACAAACACAGATACTTGGGTATCTTAATTAAAGACATATTTTGCTTAATAAAATTAAGTAGAAGACAAAAATTAACATTGTCCAGTAGACAGCGGACAATTTTAATTACAGCACTTTGTAAGAAATAATGTGTCCCAAGACAAAGCGGCGGGACATTAACGTCCACCGCAAATTGGGGACTTAAGTGCTCCACTACAAGGACCATAAACAATACGCAACGCCGTTTCAGGCAAAACACTCGACGCTATAATTTTTCCACATTCATACAATAAGGGCCGTAGTCAATGAGTCTAGCCTCATACTTGCACGAGTAAAGTTTGCACGCACACACGCGCGCGCCCCACTCGTTTAAGCTCGAAGAGATCGCGTGCAGAAAGCTCCACACACGCACACCGCCGTATGGCCGGCGCCCTAAGCTGTAGTCAGTACTAACGCAAACTGTGTGACGGACACACGAAAAACGAGCTGAAAACGCATTATTGGCTAAATCAAAAGAGTTTGTATTGACGCGCCGCGACTCCGCTCACGTGCTCGCCGCTGCTCGCTACGCCGGCCTCGCTGTATGTAAATGTGACTGCGCCTGTGTTACTTCTTTATGATCATCTGTCAAAACTCGGATACATGTGACGTTTCGTATCTGAAATGTAAACAAAAGTTCTGCCAGAGTCCGCATACGTTCTGACGTTATTTACGATGCCACGACGGTAAGGTAACGTGAATTATGTACTGAGATGTGTTTAATTGCTGGGCTAAGTGTCGCGGAGGAAGTTGGGATTATTTTTGCACGAGTAAGTAAATGATGTGTGTGTTGTTTTAGTTGTTAACGCGCCGCGCGACAAATTTGTATAAACAGAACTGTTTATGTGGAAAACGTTTAGTTGGCTACGAATTGTTTACGTGCGTTTGGTCGCTTGTAAAACTTTATGATATGGCTCTCTCGATTCGAAGTAAACTGTTTATGTGTCATACAGTTTAGGGGCTCAATAAAGGTACTTCAAGTGGTTGTTTTTGCATACTATACTGTATTGAAGTATTTGATTTGTTGTGAAGTATTACTATGAGGAATTTTCTTTTACCAACTTTGTTTTGTATTATTGTTCATGAGTCTTTCTAAACTAACACCACTTTGTGCTATTATGATTGCCAATTACTACGCATATATCATATCTAGACAGTCTTAATCTTAATGGCAGTGCATTATACCAATAATAAAGACAAAAAATATGCTATTTAGGTTTATAATTGAAAGTTATTCAGTGAATGTAAGTGGTAATTCTCAGTTTGCGGCCGATGTGGTAATCTCATAGCTTCGCCGCACTAATCCTTAGGGGTGACGTCCGGTTACATTTATGTACTCAACAGGGCTGCCACTAAACTTATTATCGCTCTAATTACACCTTAAATGGAGGGTAGAAAAGCCGTTCCGTAGGAAAAAGAATAACAAACTTTTAGAAACTTCTATTCTTTAAAACTTAGTTTTGCTTTCTTTATTTTTAATAATCTACCTACTAAAGTGCGTGGTGGCTTGTCGGTAACGGAACCGACGCGACTGCCAACATGTTTACGGTGGTCGCGGGCTTAAATCCGAGGGCACACCTCTGACTTTTTAGTCGTGTATGTATGTATTGATAGTCAATCACCACGCACTACAACGGTGAAGGAAAGCATCGTGAGGAAACCTGCATACCGTAGCGATTTTAAAATAATTCTACGGTTTGTAAAATCGGCCAACCCGCACTAGGCCAGCGTGGTGGACTATATCGCCGACCCCACTCAACCATACTTTCGATTATAGAGGAGGCCCGTGACCTGCAGTGGGACGTATATGGACTGATATAGATACATCTACCTACTTACTTTTTAAAATTCAAAATTATGTGTTTTCAACACACACGTACATTCTAAAAAGAAATACTGTTTGATGCATGTTAAGAGGATAGTAAAAGAAGTATTAATAGATGGTTCTTAACTTCGCTTTAGTTTACTGTGTCATTTATTTATAGACATAGGGCACGTGTCTGGATAGCGCCTGATGGAAGTCGAAAATAAATGAACGCTTGTTGCTTATTAGGTAATAATCTCTGCGCTAAATTGTAATGGGTTTAAATCTCTGGTAAGTAACATACATGATAAGTGGTTTATGAAATACTACAAGTTTTAAACTACATAATGAAGTTATATTCATATCAATAGTCGATATTGAAATGTATTACAAATAACTATGTATATACGGATTTAACTGCTAGGTTAATCGATATTGGGAACAATTAACATGACATTAAAAATACCCTGAAAGTGTTAATAAAACATGACGATATTTTTTTTTTACTCAGATACAAACTGGACTGGCTGCTCTTGGTGGTAAGCCTATAAAGCAGGGTTGTCAAAGTATAATACGGACTTTATAACCTTCAGCTAATGACAATAATACTGGCCATTTGGAAACGATAAATATTTTTTTAATGCACTTCAAATTTTCCAACGGTGACAACCCTAAAGTCACACAGACAGTGTATGTACGTACAAATATTTGAATGTACGAGTATGTGAGACGCCAGTGTGCTCCCCCTATCGAGTGACACCCCGGTTATAATTGCATTCCGCTAAAATATGACTCTTGAGTTTATCTTGCGTCCGATGTATCGATATAGATATGTCATTAAATCGGACCAATTTGTTGGATGGATCTTTTGAAGAAACTATTATGTATTTGATTTCTTAGATTTAATTCGTGTTTTGTTGGTAATTTGATTTGGTCTTATCTATGTATAGCTGTTATTTAAATATTTTTGCATGCAGACTGTTTTATATCATTGTTTCCAGTTCTGCAGCAAAGAAATCCATTTCCGGTTTGTCGTGATGACAGATCGGCAGTATTTCCAGTACGATCATGTCATAAGCTTGAACGTCACTTCGTCCTAATTTTTGTCTTTTTAATGTTTTGATGTACTTCTATTTTTCCAGCTAAATATCATCAGGTTAACATTTGAGTGGCAATAGGGTTGCCACTTGTTGCATTTCTGTATATTTTTCGACAATTTGACGTGAATTATCCTAATTAAAACAATATTAAATAATAAAATACATACAGCCATAAACCCAATAACATACAATATGTAACTAACACACAATATAGCAAACGTGAACACACAATCGCCATTCAGGGCAATACAAAAAAAACCTTTCATTAGAGCAAAACAAACAAATAAACAGGAGAGGTTATTACGTTCATTAACAAACGTTAAGGGTTTTATTAGAACAAAAACCATCCACGAAGACAATACACTCAGTTAAGGCGGGGGCTCTTAAGTGGCGGGCAGACATTGGCGCATTTTCTTAATTTCTTAACCGCTTGTGCCAGCGGGATGGAATTAAGAAAACATTCCTCGCGTGAAGGCCAATATCTACATACACTTCCATCTCACCGTTACGGGTTATTGGGTGCGTTTTATTCTTTAATTATTTGATACGTAGTTGTTTTTGGATTTTTTTGAAATATAACTTCTTTAGGCGCGCTTGACTTGGGGGGTAAACTGGTGAATGCATGACGAGAGCGGTTCGGAAGTCGTATGATACGACGACGACAACGGAAGTTGAAAATTGTCAATCGAGATGCATAATCAATCATTGAAGATCAGTCGATTTGGTCCAACTACGGACAAGAAATTCACGATGACTAAAAAATCAGGCAAATTTTTTTAGGTTTATTACTCTTTTTTTTTACATCTGTTAGTTTGTCATCTGTATCCTTATTTAAGAATTCCCTGGCAGTGTTATCATTCCAACAGGTCATTATGGGAATCATTGGGGGAGGCCTATCTTCAGCAGTGAATTTCCTATGGCTGATAGATGGATGATAATCATGTAAGGTAAATTAGACCGACTGCAGGACATGGATAGCTTCTTCCAAAACTGCACTATTATTAAAGGTCCTTTGTCTTCTACATTCAACAGCTTACAAAAACCATCCTGACATGTGATGCATTTTGATAGTATATTCAGCAGTACTAGATTGATGGAAATTGCAATCACTGCAAATGTTGGGATGAGCTGAAAAATATTTTTTATTTCTACAATGACCTGTTGCAATTGTGACACTGACTTGCTCCAATCATCCTGGGTTCTTTGAAGTGGGAGCTGAAGCAGCAATTAAAGAGATCTGTAGAATGATCATAGTTACCTTCAGAAGCGATGCCGTCCCTGTGCAGAATCAAAAAATTACGAAAGCAACTTGCTTTCTCACCCAAATTCTTACTAGCTTTATCTCCTTGGTTCTTCAATTTTAAATATTCCTTTCTTTCTCTGTCTCTCTCTCTCTTCAGCCACAGGAAATCCACTGCTGAACATGGGCCTGCTCCAAGTAGCTCCACATTAACCTGTTGAATATTCTTACAAAAACTTAAAAAAAAAGCATTCAAAAAGTAAGTGCCGAATGGTAAACACGAGAGACGTGGTTGAATGTCCTTACAAGGTACGGCGCGGCCGAATTACTCGCTCGTCTAATTACGCGGGTGCGAAGGTGTTACGTTAATTCGTGTTTTATCCCTATGTTTTATTTAACACGCGGTTAAGGATTCATCAAGTCTATGTAATGAATTGTACGAGAACCTTTTCATTAACATTGAGAATGTAATTCTTGGGTTTTATAAATTGGACTTTTGTGCCTGAGTTGGAAGATATTAAACATTTAACCATATTTAACTGTTTAATTAAGGTTTTAAAAGGCCCTAAATTTATATACCAATCTTATATTACAATATACGTTTAGAGGGTTCAACGATACTACGAAAGATCCCACACTTTCTACTGTAGTAGAAGAAGCGTCTCTCATAATAGATATGTACTTTCATGGACAAATTACTTATATTGAATGAATCATGATCAAAAAACATGAATTGTCCTTATTGTCGACAATAGATTCTCCGTGTTTGTTAATAAATTGTATTTCATGGATATAAATTGTTATAATAAAGAACAGATAATCTGCAAACAAAACATATCCAGACTCAATATTTACAAAACATTCGCCGTATCAAATGTAATAATGCAGTTAATTGAGTCCTGCATTATGACATTAAGAAAAACAAACACTATCTTTCCATAGCAGTATTTTCTCGAAGGAAAACTCCTTAACCGTCGACGTCTTAGCGTCCAGCCACGAAAGCAATAAAGAGCGCAAGCTTCCACGTTCATTAATTAACCCCCGATATGTCCATCCCCCTCGCACTTGCACAAACCAGTTGTAAATTAGTGCACCTCTCGCTCGCACCAGCTTTGCGCAAAAATTAACTACTACATGTTCCGCTTTCGTGGCATTCACACACATCGGCGGAAGAATGCATATGCACGCGTCACGGCGAGCGTACAGAACGGCCCAACTCCATTTCCCTTCTCGGAAAATTAGCGTTAATTACACAGCTAATAGGGCGCAATTCCGCCTGCTCTAATTCAGTTATGTAGGTTGTTTACCATGGGTCTTCAAGTCACGTGTGGTTTGTTTCCTATCGTCGTGTAATAAATCTCTTACTCTTCGTAATTACAATGTCTTGTCTGTTGTGTGTTTTCATTAAGAGAAAGACACACTATGCCAGCCTTTGGATATTTCATCGCAATTAGATACGATTCAGTAAATATATTAGGAAAATAATGTGGTTATTTTTATCTACATTTATTAGTAGTATTGATTGATTCAGTCGTCTTAATAACTAACATTATAAATCAAAAAGCTAAATCCTATTCTTCTTTAAGTTAGCCATAGTTTTACTAATGGACTTAGGCACCAAATGTTTTACGATATTAACATAACATAGTTAAACATTAATGAAAATGAAAGACAATTTTCCGACTTGTCACGCATATTTAGTTTTGTTAGATTTGTTAATGTAAGTTTTGGTGAAATAAAAAAGGAAATAATTATTTATTGAATTCATACGTGTTACATTTATTAACATATTTTAATATAACACATCTTCACTCACGTTTTTGCTTGTTCTAAATAAATAAAAATACATCTCATTGGTACTCATTAATTACGATTAGTTAAAGGTTGCATTCAATTTTGGAAAGAAATGTGTGCACACACTATAAGGTAATATTGTGAGCGTAGTGCTCAAGATTTGCCACAGTAGATACGCTACAAATTAAATATGCAAAAAAAAATTCCATAATTATTTTAAAATTAAATTAATGAGTATGTGTTACAATCCAATTAATAAAGCCATAGACACGTGTAAACATCAGCACACGCATACGCCACGAGTCACGATCAATCACGCGAACATCGTCATTAAAGGATTACGGTCGCATCTAAGCTCATTCATGCCCTTTACACCGTCGCACGAATTGTCTGCCAACTTATCAACCGTCACATCCGACGCGACGACGGCGATAAATTTACTTTCATCCTTTTCACAGCGCACCTCGCGCAATTTGCCTACACGATACGTGTTGCTACACGATCTGTATGCAAAAATCACACTGGCAACACAATTTAAAAATAAGAAAATATTTAAATTGTCAAATTAAAAAAGTTGAAAGATTCAAATTTGGAATTAGTGTAGTGTCAAACGGTGTCGGGGTCGCGCTCTGTCCCTGTCACTCGTGCTGGGCGGCGGCGGCGGCGGCGCGCGCCTGGGCGGGCGGTATGCAAATGCCTAGAGCCGCGGTGGTGAGGGTTGCCTGTGTGCGTGGCTTGTACCATTGGCCGCGCTAGAACGGCCAACTTCGCCACCAGTTACGGTTGTTTTTCGTTCCGTTTCTAATTAACTTCCGTATATTCTTAAAGTAACTTTTCTCATCTCGTTCTTTTAGATTTTTTTTGCCGCCTTGTTATAGTTACAACGGGCTTTTATGTGAAATACTTTCGCGAGTGACATGCAAAAGTTGCATTAATTTCGCGTGTGTTTACTTAAATCGTTCGAGTTAAACGTTTATTTGTTACCGCTGTATGTAAAATGAATTGAAGGGCATGTTCGGTTTAAAACTTAACATAAAATATGAGTTATTTAGCGAGTGTCATGAATGTTTGAGGAGTGACGTCTAAATGCAAGCTCTTTGGGCAATAACGCCACAATCTTGGCTCGTGTTAGTTACTTCGCTAAAATGTTACTTTTACTGCATAAAGAGTGAGATTTTACGAGCTTTAAAAATAAATTATTCGAGTCGGTCGGATAATCACATATTTCAAGGCTTAGCGAATGAATATTTACATCAGTTGGTGTGAAGTGAAGGTAACACCTTGTTTAAATTTGTTTAATAAATACTAAAATGCAAAAATTAATTTACGCTAGCCTGAAATGTGAGATTTTTTACAAAACATATATTTGTATCCGATGATATTTTCCGTATCACAAGAAAATAAAATTCTAGTAACAGGACGGACGACTGAGTGCACGCAATATCACATACTCTTTGTTTACTAAAATTAATTCCGTGAAAATATTTACAGCGGTAATGTGTCTTAAAATATAAATCGCTCCAATACGGTGGCAAATTAACAACATACCACCGCACTCTCGTCATTTTTAAATCACAAGAAACAGGGCATTAATCCTTATTTTATGGCAACACACAACACTTTTAATTGCTCCTTTGACAGACTTAAGGGCCAGTATCGGCGGACGTTCGGGTGTGGTCAAACCAAAATTGAACATGGACCAATATATTTTTATAGTTTTCACAAGGTGTTGTTTTTATTAGTGAATTTATTTGCAACATTCAAACTGCAAATTAGAAAGTTTACGCGCGAATGGAGGACGATATATCGTAAATTATGACGGCGGCACGGCCACTATGGTGCTTCGAAAAGGGCAATTTTAATTAGCCCCACAATGATTTATAAGCCATCAAAATAACGCGAATAAATCTCGATGGGTTTATTGAGACAAAACGAAAAGAATGATGCACATCTCAATACAAAATCTACAAGCTTAAAGATGTGCACGTGTGATCTTATAAGAAATTATTCAGACTAATTTATTATTAGTATTGATTTGATAGTGGAAGTAAACAACAAAAAACGTCTAAATCCTAACGAACAAAATGTATTTTTTCTAATTATTATTTTTTTTCTCATGCATTACTTGACAATACATTAACATCAATCTGATAAATTTGTCCCGTCTGTACGCTAGGCTGTACGTGCAAAAACCCTTCTCATGTGCAAATAAAAAAAAAACAATATATTTTACCGCCATGTTAGGCAAAAACAACAATCGTGATCATCCAACACGACGGTTTCATATATAAAAGTTATCAATAAATCGCGAGAGTCCGCATAATGTTCTTTTTTTTTAGTAAGAAAAGTAAAAAACGCATTGGGAGCCAGGCGACGAAAAGTATTCGAGACGGAATGCACTTTTGCATACACAATGCCCTTTTGTTTAGAGAAAGTATTTCACATAAACTTATGAGTGATTTATTTTTTATATGATTTATAAAAGCGGCCAGTGCCGACATCGTGCTCGAGAGATCTGCTTACTTTAAGACAATCGATGAGTTATCTCGCTAAGATTGGTATAATGTAAATTCGCCGTCGTGGTTTATTTGAAAAATTAATCACTGACATTACAACACGACCCTACTGGAACTTCTGACGTTCCAAATATTTTTATGATGAATTATTTCAAAATACTCAGTTGAAAATATCTTTAACTTATTATTTATTAATTTAACCGACAAACTTATTAGAAACATACTGAATTCTCAACTTTAATTTACAGTCATCGTAATACATAATGTATTTAATAAGAAAAACACATAAATAAGTATATAAAAGATCTCTCGAAGATAAACGCGATAGCAATATATTTTACGTTATTATGATTTGTTTGCAGAATTTTATGAATCAATGACAGTTGTTTAAACTATTTTATATTAAGTATATCATTTTAGTAATAGTGTAAAGTGTATGATTGTGAAGAGACATTAATGCAATCCGTGGCTATGATATCATGTGCCAACACCTCTGCTGCAATGGTAAGTAGAATAAAAAAAAACTACCTATAATACACTGCCTCCGTGGCGTAGTGGTACTACGGTATGATTGCAAAGCTGAGGTCTCGGGTTCGAATCCCGGGTCGGGCAAAGTGATATTGGATTTTTCTATTCATTAACAGCTCGGAGTCAGGAATTTGTGCCCGATATGGCGACAGGCTCGCCCCCTATCACATCGTGGGACGGAATATACAAGGCGAAACGTGGGTGTTCTGGTAGCACCTCTGCCTACCCCTTCTGGGAAAAAGGCGTGTGTTTATGTATGTATGTATGTATGTACTTATAATACAGTAACAGATATTATTAAGCATTTTAACGTCCTTAACAACTTAAGGAAAATCTGTTAAGGAAACACACTTCGATTTTGTTTACAAGGATGCACAGATATCAAAATCTCAAAGATTCTCGAAGAGAAAGATTCCTACTGTGTTATTATTCGACAGCAGGCCAGCCTGGTGGACTATAAAGCTTGAACCCTTCTCTATCATACATTGATTAATATATTTATATATTTTTATTTGTTATATCTGGTAATATCTATAAATCATCGATAAATCAAAATAAATTGCAATACATTTTAATATTCACGAGCTATTTATCTATTATTTATCTATCGTAACCTCCAAATAAATGAAATTAAATGCAATATTTTTAATAAAAACAAATAATTCAAGAATTATTTAATGCACCATATACATAAACACAAGCCTTTTTCTCAGAAGGGGTAGACAGAGGTGCTACCAGAACACCCACGTTTCGGCTTGTATATTCCGTCCCACGATGTGATAGGGGGCTAGCCTATCGCCATATCGGGCACAAATTCCTGACTCCGGGCTGATAATGAATAGAAATATCCAATATCACTTTGCCCGACCCGGGATTCGAATCCAAGACCTCAGCTTTGCAATCGTACCGTAGTGCCACTACGCCACCGAGGCATTCAAATTATTTTTAAGTATTTAATGCACCATTTATTTATATTCACACCTGGTGGTAATTTACGATATTTTAAATATCGCTACCAACAGCCTTAAAATACCAAATATTCTTTATTATATAACCTTGAGTAAACCCATTTGTGATGACAAAAAGTGAAATTTAATATAAGTAGAATTGTCCTGTAGACTTCACAGTTAATTCGAGATAATTATAAAGTTGGAGTCACTCAGACTATTGGTTGGCAACACGCGACGTCTGGTCGTGTTACCGCCTCTTTGTTTTCCACTTAAGGGTCGAAGGGACCACAAAATCAAATTGGTAATTGCTGTATTATTCTCCCAACAATAAGAATTTAGTTCTTTGCTGACTAAAAAATCTTGGACATAAATTGGGATCAATTTGTCGCAATTAATATTAGCTGTAGCTTAATACTATAGATTTAGATTATGACCATATCCAAAAGTGATATTCATAGCCTTGACACTTTTAAGAGTAAGATATTAAGATAAAAAACCTAAGCAACACATTGATTTGTTAATCAGTTTTATAAATAAATAATATTTTTTCGACTATTTATTCTATATATTAGACATGTTTATTCAGATAATAGACAATACTTTATATTCCATAACATCGGTTAAATCGAAATAAATTATGATCAGTCCCAAACACATCGTTTCTTTCATAAATAGAACGATGGTATTTTACGTTATTACATCTCGACATTTGAATGAAAACCACATCACTCAAAACCTTATTAAAATTAATAAACGCAAAGGAATTAACGTAACAGCCTATTCCAATAATTGATAATTACGAAAATAAACAAATAATTAGAGGCGACAATTATGATTATTATTCATAAATCGAACAGACACGATAATCGTCCGCGCGCCATCTTGCCAGCGGCGGCGGCACAAATGTTTCCGCTTTAATTTCTCCTTTAATTTGGTGTTTCCGGTCGCGGCCAATCCGTCCCGTCAGTCGACCGTAATTATATTATTTCGGCAATAAATTATCGAATTTTTGTAATACAAAAGCCGGTTAAAATGATGGCCCCCTTAATTTTGGTGGAACCTTTATAACAGCGGTTTCGAGGCGGTGTGTATACGTAACAACTTTTGCCCTCGGCGAAATAGAACGAGCAATTCTTAGACACTTTCTTTTTTATGCAAATCTTTCCTGGCCAGTGTGAAAATCCTTCAAATTTAATCTTCTTGTTAGCAAAGGACAATATAATATGTTCATCATTGTTTTTTTATACCCAACATGGTCCTAATTGGGCATTTAAAAAAATTACATTAAGTAATTATTGTAAAGCATTTCTGGAATAATTGAAGCAATAAAAAAACACTGATATGATTTAAAAAGATTTAACGATTTGTATTTGGATCTTTTGTTTCGTACAAGGCAAAGTTCGAGGCCCAATCACGTCCATCAGTGACATCAAGGATGTAATTAAAATAATACAAATAAAAACCTAACATCCGCATTAATTAAATTCATACAAAAGCTCAACAATTACGCACGAGTTATTAGACAAACTAGTGCCGGCCGAGTTTATTTCAATCACTCGAATCGATATCGGACGATCGCCTGATTCGATTAATTTTGTTGGAAATTAACGCGTCGGGCGAGCAACGGGTATCGACACCGACGCCGTCGCCATGGCAACGCGCCCCATACTCAACGCACTAATTATGCCACAGTGATTGCTTTTCACGTTTTTTCTACCCCACGAGAAGCAGACGCCACCCTTCTTGCCAAGTGTTTGTGGACATGTGGAGCTTTTTATCGATTGTTTCACCATCGAATATTTGGCCAGCTGTTTGTTTTCCGTATTCAAATCGGTGTTCTAAAAAATTTTGGTAGCTAACCGTATAACTTATTTGCAACGTGAAACGCAACTTACAAAACAATTTATCGATACTAAGGAGATTTTTTTTTTATTGTATCAGCCCATATACGACCCACTGCAGGGCACGGGCCTCCTCTACAATCGAGAGTACGATTGAGAGTGGTTAGGCCATATAGTCCACCACGCTGGCCTAGTGCGGGTTGGCGGACTTACTACGGACTTTTTAATATATCTAAAACATAAAAACGAACTAAAAAGTTACAAAATGCATATAAGTACTTTGTTTATCCCCACATTAATTTCGATAATGGCATTCGGTAATTTTTATCGATAAAATTGTAATCCTGTACGGGCGCACGGTGACTTTGCATTCGCATGTTGATGACGTCACGTCGATCGATTCAAGGAAACGGGTCATTACACTGTTTTTATTCGTCACACTGATTAATCAAGTGATTAATTATACAGTTTCTATTAGTACACGACTGGATGCTTTTTGTTACGAATACAAAAGAATAAAAAAACCACGAAAACCAAATAAACTTTTTACGCTTTATAATTAATGCTTTTGCGATATGCGAATAATGAACACATTATTATTATGACTGATGAGGCATTTTGTTGGGTCACGTCAATAAAGTTTACGGATGTCTTATTAAATACTTACGACGTTATTCATACAGTTTTAAAGCCTATTTTAGTTATCCAATGTTTTGTCCCTTACGAACGGCTTTGGAATTCAGTTTGAGCGAAGGAGACAAAACATACGATAACTAAAAAAGGTTTTAAAACTGTCTTTTAATAAGCCCTTTAATTAAAACATTTATAGAATTCAAGAATATTGTCCGTTTATAAAATGTGTCTAAGATCTATCTGTATATTAATCTCACGTTATAATAACGAAATATCTATATTAAAGTCCATATTAACCAAAATACAATCTTTGTTTTCCATTAAACGGGCGTCTCGACGAAGTATAGTAACTAAAAAGATTAACCTTAGCCCTACAATGGGTAAAAAAATCTGTAAATACAAACCAGATCCACAAGAACTATTTTGGTTGCATTTTATTTAAAAAATTGGTTACATTTTTGTGATGAATTTGTCATGGCAACTAGCAAAAAGTGGTATAATTGACTTATAACAACTCACATGCAAGGAAACATAATATCATGAGAAAAGCTATCTATCCATCTGTAACATAGTATTTTATTTTTTAAATGCCTAAATAAAAGTGTTTTAAGGGTATATTTACCTACATGTAGGTATGCTTAATCCAGCAGCACCAAATTGTTATTATTCTAGATTCGCTAGTCCCGATATCAATAATCTATAATATCCCGCAATAAGTCAGCGTGGTATACTAAAACCCATCCACTCTGATCCTTAAAAGATATGCGTACATAAGACAGCGACTTTGTTGTGCTGGACCCCTGGCACTGCGGAAGTCTATGGGCAGCGGTAGCCGCTTTCCATCAGGCGGGCCCCTAGCTCGTCTGCCTATAAAGGCTTAAAAAAAAAAAAAAGACCGTGTTGATACAAGACCAAAATTATCACTCTTATTCCAAACGAACAGAAATCACTCCAATCCATAACTAGCCATCAAAAAGGGTTGAAAGCATAGGTGGAAAGTGACCGTTCTCGAGTATGATCAGATACGAGCCCTGACCTTGCGCAACACGCTACACGCACGCGATCTGTTGCACACGAGCGGACCTCCGCACCCATGTTGCGTAATACTTACATTATAATGTTTACTAGGTTCGGGTCACGATGCTCGTATGGTAACTGCCAATACAAATAGAATAGGAATAATGCATTAGAAAAAAAATAGATGATGATGGTATGTAGATGGTCAGACGACCTGGTAAAGATCGCGGGACGTCGCTGGATGCAGGATGCCTCCAACAGGTCACTGTGGAAATCATTGGGAGAGGCCTATGTTCAGCAGTGGACTTGCTTTAGCTGATGGATGGATTAGAAAAAAATATTTATTATGTATTGCATTTAAAAATAAATTTAATATCGTGACACATTTAGTATTTTGTTCGATTATGTGATAGATTACGGAGGATATGAAAACGATGCTGCCCGATTCCAATCGATCGCTCTTGTAATCTTACGGTTATGATAAAATACAAGACTTCATATTAAATAACCTGATTCCAACGAGAATTTCGTCCTCGATTATGATGAAATCAAATTAGTCGATATTAAAAAACTGAAAGGACTAAAAACCAATAAGACGTAATAGCGAAAGTTATCAACTGCTTTCGTCTACAAATTAAGAGGCCCAACTATAGCACGCGACACGGCCGTCCTTGAGCGAATTTTCGCGTTAAACCCCACTCGTCAAACAAAAACCTGTCCAATGCGATTTTTCATATCGAATTCGTAGAAATTCGAGTCTCCTTTAATAAAAATCTCCCGAACTCCCAACACCGATTAACATTTAGCAATCACAACTGTCGGCCGACACGCGATCGCTCCCAATCACGAAACAAAAGAAAATAACTATATTCCACTTTTAATTCCAATATCATTGATTTTTTCCTTTTAATACTTTTAATGCGAGCTATCACTGGCCATTAGGGTTTATGAGTGTTTTTGTTTCTTGAGCAGTGAGCAGCAGAAGTTGAGTATCTCATTAATAAAAGTATTTTAATTTGGATAAATGTTAATTAACAGAATTACTATAAATGTCTATACATACATTATTATGTTTACTTCATTAATTTATGTTTAAATGTTTATTTAATATAATGTTATGCTGCCTCGGTGGCGTAGTGGTACTACGGTATGATTGCAAAGCTGAAATCTCGGGTTCGAATCCCGGGTCGGGCAATGTGATATTGGATTTTTCTATTCATTATTAGCCCGGAGTCAGGAATTTGTGCCCGATATGGCGATAGGCTCGCCCCCTATCACATCGTGGGACGGAATATACATGGCGAAACGTAGGTGTTCTGTTAGCACCTCTGCCTACCCCTTCTGGGAAAAAGGCGTGTGTTTATGTATGTATGTATATAATGGTATACATTATTATTATAGACTATTTATTGATAACTTAAATAGTAATAGAGTTGATTTGGTTTGGCTTACTTATTATTAGTTTGAAAGTAAATTATACTCTACAACTGAAATATTAGAAGTTATTTCGGTTGTCACAAGTTTTCTCATATTAATATTATTTTAATACCTGGCAAAACCTTCCTAATAAGAACTACGTCGACGCATAATTCAAATAAGCCATATTTTTTTTAATTAAAAAAGTATAAATTTATAAATGCCTCGGTGGCGCAATATTACGGTATGATTGTAAAACTAATGTTTCGAGTTCGAATGCCGGGTCGGACAAAGTGATATTGCATTTTTAAATACATTATTAGCCCGAAGTCAGGAATTTGTGCCCGATATGACGATAGGCTCGCCCTCAAATCGTGGGATGGAACCCACAAGGCGAAATGTGGGTGCCTTAGTGGCGCCTCTGCCTACCCCTTCTGGGAAAAAGGTATGAGTTTATATATGTATAAATATGTTTAATATTGTAACTTCATAAATCTTTTATAAGACAGTCCTCACTGTTCATTCTCTTTGTAAACAGTCTCTGCTCTCTCTAGATTCTCGCCGTTAGAAACTCTCCCCATGTAAATAGCGCTTTAGGTTGGTGAACTTCCTGTATGAACTTTACATACGAGTGAAATACTAATGAAAATCTCTTATACATGCAAGTTTCCTCACAAAATTTTTCTTCATCACTAGTGACCGGTAATTTATGAAGACAGAACTGTCAAAAGCTGATGGTGTTTGCGCTGATTTCGAACCTGCGACCCTTGTTATGCAGTCTGATTCTCACCCAGTTGAGCATTGCTCGCCACTGCTTAGCAATAAATAGAAAATATGTATAATTATGAAGATGTTTTATTAGTAGGAACATGAGTATACACACATAGCGTGCAAGGTACATAATTAAAAATATATACTGTCATGTTTAACCACCTAGGCGTACTAATATAAAAACAAATAACGATAAAACTATTATACACATATAAAAGTAATTAACAATAAATTCTTTACTTAAGCATTAAAACATTATTAAACATGTATCAAATTAACTCTTTACTACCTTATAATTAAATTTAAAATATCAACAAAAATAACAATCTATGAAATCAAAACATCATCTTTCAATCTCATCCTTAAAAAAACCATTAATACTATGGTACGCTTTGTTTATTAAAAATAATTTTAGGGTATCTTTTAACTTATTGAAACAGCAATCCATGTTTAACAGTCCATCTTAACTAACTACATAATTCAATTTACCGTTTTCTTTAGTTAATTTCTAACTTCACTGCAGAAAAAGCAACTAAAACTCCCAACCAGAACCGAACCGCGTAGTTATAAATGTTCGTATGCATTCGCACACATAATTAGTAAATGGGGTCGATATTATTAATGAGCGGGGGTGGCGGGTGCGAGTGCAAGACGGGGTGTGGATTGTTATCAAGCCGAGCTTTTGTGCTCTTTCATATGAAGGAGTATTGATTGCTTGGTCGATACTTTAAGCCGCTTAATTACAAGGGCAAAGTGACTAAGTGACGATCGCGGACACCTCACCGACACTAATTGTAGGGCTGTAATGTGTTATTATTACTGAATTTCACTTTATGAATATCGTGGTGTGGCGAAGGGTTGTCATCTTTGATCCTTTGGTTTGGCTGTTTTAAAGTGGAATAATGAAGTTGGAATTTTATGTATAAAAGATTTTATGTAAGAATGTGTGTGATGTGTGTGATGTTGGTACTGTGCAATATCACATTTTACTTTGATATTTATGAAAGGTTATATTGTAATTTTTTGTAACAAAAATAGTTAATCTAAAAAGTCGACACTACAATTTTGATAGTGATCTTATGTGACAACAATGTTCTAATATTTCCAATTATAAATTAAAATTTGTACTCAATGTGAAAATTAAATGATACAGAGAAGTGAGATAATTAAGTATTTTTTATAAACACACTTCCTAAAGTACTCCTTTTATGAATACTGAGGAAACAGAGAAGATTAAGAAATATACATTCTTCGTCTTTGAAATTAGTATTAATGGTATATCAAGTCAAAACACACATTCAGCAACATAATATTAACGAGACACAAAGCGCCATAGCCGTCCCGAGCCGTATCAAGAGCCTCATAATAAATTCATAAATAGCGTTGAATATCTAATAAGAAGTAACGCTTCGTTGTACAAAACAGACATGCGAAGAGACGTCCGGTACTTCACTGATTAATAAGATGGGGTTGCGACGGCAAGGGTAACCACCCCACGCTCCCTCGCGCCTTACCCACGAAACAAAAAAAAATGTGACTCATCAACACACACCAGCAAACCCACCCGCAACTTAACATCACATCAACCATCCGCTAATTTTAATTATGAACCTTAATTTAATGCAAAAAGGTCCGTTTTACTGGCGCATCATTTGAAGATAGGACCATTAAGTGGAATACTTGCGGCATAATCGTTCATTACGACACACAAGCGGCTCTCATTCACGTACACACATACAGCGTTAATTATATCGGAAAGTGGTGGGTTGGGGTTAGTTGATTTGATTAATTCTAGCCTGAGTACACGACGGCCTAGTTGGATGTGCTATAAACATTGGAAATTGGAATATTCCGCCCATATCGCTACGTGATACTTGTCGGCTAATTGGTCACTTCTCAAGGCAGTGCTGTATTAAATATTCAAAACATTAAGCCGTTTAAACTGTTATTCGCTATTTTATTTTTGCTGGGGACTTGATAGGTGCAATATCGCTTGGCATTAGACAATTATGTCTTCCCGATCGACATAATTTTGCCTAGTTAAAGATTTCTTTACAGCACAGTAGAAGGACCCACTGTAATAGGAAAATATTATGATAATAAGTCCTTATTGGTGCAAAGGCAGACTGTGCATTCTCATAGATCTTCAATTAGTTTTTGACGTCGATAGATCTTATTTGAATTGCACAAGATGATCTCTTAGGTTGAATCTCGTAAGAAGAGTAAGAGAAAAGTCTAATTTAAAGTAGAGTCAATAACTGTATTTTCTCTACCACCCGGTATAAATAAAGATATATCTAGTGCAGCTATACTCAACTTTCGGTCCGCGGGCCGCGTGTGGGTTGCAAATATATTGAAAATCATTTTAAGTTTCGCGGCATTAATAGAAACTGTACGCTTGCCGAGTAAAAAATCGGTAAATCGGTACACGGACAAACCCACCGCGATGAGATGTATTAGTCGGCTCGCGAATCCGTGATTATAACATGCTAGTGGCCCGATTAAAAAAATAGGTTGAATAGATTCTAGTGGCTTGAATAATTATTTTTGTTTCTAATGTAAATTGGTTTTGGGTGTACAAATGACTGACGATACTCTGTATAAATTTTCATTTTTTGAAGTCATATCCGATTTAATGTAGTTTCAAACACACATGTATACCTTAGTTCGTACTCGATAAATGGCTCGCCGTTCTCCAAATATAAAACCGCGAGCAGCAACTTAAAATATTTCCATAAGCCATGAATCCATCGGGGAAGCATTCGAAATGAAGTAATCAAAAGTGCAATTTCCCGAGCAAGGAAAGTATTTGGAACATTCGTCCATCGGAAGTCGTTCGCCAATCTCGGTAAATCGTTCCGAATGACGCCAACTACGCCAATTCTATTCTAATATGCTTTAATCTTTCATAAATCAATGTTTCGCTTGTGCAAAAAAAGGAATTCAATTTCGTATACGTGTTTCGTGTAAATATCATTAATATACTGGGCGTAAAATATTTAAATGTTCAAATTTACTACATTATTAATCGTCACACTAACAACGCTTAGGGTAAAAAATTGTGCGCCCACCGCTGTACAAATACTTTTTACTTATCATTTCACTATTTTTGATTACGACTCAATCACAAATGGCGTTGCTCTGGAACTTAACGATGTTATAGATTCAATTGTACTATCCGAATTGTCTACAATATTGTCTTTAAAATGCTGAAAATTGAAAAAATCAAGCACGGAAATTATCAATTTTTAGATGGTTGTAAAATGAATCCACTTCGTACTTATATTGAAAAAGAATTTATCTTCATACAAACGGGTTCAACGGCCGCTGCGGCCGAAACTACAGCCAAAATTCGATTGCAGTTTTTAAAATTAAATTATGCCATCCGCGGCCAAACTTTGGGCAATTAATATAGTTTTTTGCAACGTTGTTTCACTCTGTCATAAGTAAATAATGAAATGTATACCGTCTTGGGGCTTCCAGGCGTAGTCCACGAAGCTTCGCGTGTTTAATATTACCCGAAAACGAGAAAAAAAGTTGGAAAATTTTTATTATTGACTGAGCCCGGCCCGATACGGAACACTGACAAATTGCTACGGATTTCAACAATATTTCCTTTTGTCTTTTTTATTTTAAACGATTCCGGACTTGCAGCTGAACCGTTATGAACATTTTTAATTGCGCATTCCTCGGTACACTGTATCAAACGATTAAAGCTGAACGTCGCATAAAACAAGTGTGCCGCAAATAAATTGTCCGGAATCCGTTTAATTCCCACTTATCACTTACAGAAATTCATATTCCCTTCGTTAGCATAAAGCAAAGGCATCCGACCGAATCAATAAACCGCACACAAACATTTTACACGCCGTAACACCTCACGTCGAACGCCTTAATGTAAACCACGTTTCCGAAGAAGTGTTATCTTCTTATGCAAAAATATTAGCTCGTGCCGGACTTTATGCAAATTCGGTTTACCTTACTTAACACGTACTGGCTTTAAATAAAGTATGAGTTGCCTCGTGCCCCTCGAGGGATGTCTAATGTCGAATAAAAAGTGCCAATAGATAAATGTAGATTTCGGTTCCGCCGAGGTGAGTATGCAAATTCGCGCGTGGACTCTTCATATGCTAAGCGTCTAATGGCTCGTGTCATCTTTGATGCTTTGTGCTCTTTCTTATGCTGATCAGAGGTTTGCTTTGAGGTAAATTTACATTTCGATAATGACTTATTGTACTGGAAGCACTTTTATTGAATTAATGTCCAAATACATTTCATTTCAAAACGTTCAGCTGATATCTGTATGTATGAACAAAGTGCAAATTCCTATTTGTACAGATGTAAAACCTTGCGCAAATAAGCTATAAAATTTCCTAGAGTGCACGATTCCAACCATTTCGCAAATGCACATAGCGTAATTCATGTAAAATACGTTATTTTCTCAACGCAAAAGTAATACAAAGCGACAGTTGCGTACGTTACATTTGGCCCGTCCCACCTGTCTTGGAGACGTCGATCGGTAATACCTCGCCATTCTCGAATTTCATATGTATCTCTAATTTCAATAACACCCTTTGCTACCTGTGCCATCTCATCTACATATCAATGTTCGCAACGTCTCCGAAATTTCTTTTCTCTCGCTAAAGTATGCAACGCCCGTGCTCCATATCATTACTGCTATAAGAATTTCACTAAAATTGGATCGCCCTCTTGCGCGTTGTCATACCCTTTGGTAATAGTAACGGTTTCTTTTCATAACGAACTTTTTTGTAATGCGATATTTGCGTTGTTTTCGCTAAGGGTGAGATTTGTTACGCGCTTTGATGTCAGCCTTTACGTTTCGACTAACAATTTGTACGAATTCGTGAACTTCAACTCTAATATTAACAGTGTTGGGATTTTTTAAATTATCAAAAATATTTTTAATATTTAATTCATCGGAATTTTATATCGAGATGCAGTAATTCGTAACAATTATCTGATAAGTATCGTCTACCCTTCTTCCCACACGAACTTATCTCGTTCAATAGCCATCTCGATACATCTCATCTTTTATTGTTAGCTTCCTCGCGCTCTACCCTTCATGTCTACAATACCATGCCTCAAATTTATGCATGCAGTTGACAATAGTGGCATCGGCTGCATAATTTGATTAAAGAACCTTTGTCAGCCAAGGGCAGGTATCAGATCGTAAAATTAAATTTGGACCTATCGTTGGTTAATTTTAGGATTCTCCCGACCTCTATGATCGAAGGGTCCCGAGTAAGTATCATCGGCAACAATAGCGTTCAATCAATTATTATTCTGGTGCACCTTTGATGAAATTTCAAAATGTTGCCATAACGGTCGCGCCATTGTGCACGGAAGGCGAATAAATGTCTTTTGAAATGCATTTGCATATATCAGTTATTGATTGAAAAAATATTCAAATGGCTCTGTTTTGGTTCACTCAATCGATCCGTTACGGCTCTCATAATTTGCGATTATAATAGAATTTTCGATTAATGGTTCAGTTCGTTTTGCAAATTTGCATCGAAAATTAATATTGTATCGTGATGTGTTTTATTATTTGCGAAAGCAAAGTTTTTGCTGCATTCGTTGTGTAGACAATAACAGTGCACAAGTCCAGCACAAAACTGTACCCTACTCAGGGAGTGAAAACCTAATTGTTGCGACGCGGTCGTGGTGAAAACATTGCTTCAACACACGTCACTGTTTCCTGTGGGCCGTGGACGCGCGCGACGCATATTTCTGAATGGCCTTTGTTCTTACTTGTACAATGATGACGAGATACTGAAACTATCAACTTAATAACAACAACAATCGCCGCACAACTGACAACGGCCATTTATTCTACATCGGTATCATAATAAAATATTCATTTACCATTCAATAATTTGCGTGTGTCGTTAACACCACAAATTGTATTTCACAATATACGTTGTTTTAAATTGATGATTGTCTCAATGCTAATAGAAATATCAATGGTACAAAAGTGCGGTAATTTGAATAATTCCAACAATTATCTATGATAGATGGGGCTGAGGGCTTAAGACGTACGATAGTCTAGTAATAAATATAAATATTTATGATTGAAGGCGCGTGGCGTGGCGGCTCGCGCTAACACGATGTATGTATGTGTATATAGATTAATTCCCACATACATTAACATAAGAATCGGACAATTTAATATTTCTTTTGCACCATTATCTTTTTCCAGGTACTAAGTGCTTTGCATACATTTAAATAGTTCAAAAAAGACGCGTGCTGTTGTCGTGTTATTTGCATACCGAAATCGAATGTTCCGGAACCCCAAGATATATGTGGTGCCCGTCTCTCAATGTTGTCGGATGTATGATCGTTTTTGCATTTATTGCTGCTAAATATGATATTATGTCACCTGATAAAAAGAACGTACTATGAGTATGTAATGTATACGGTATTAATGTTTCAGGAAGTTTATTGTTTTGATAAGTAATTATTTTTTTTGTGTTTTATTTCATGAATATAATAGGGTAGTAATAGTAAAACTTAGTTCTGCTTATTAGGAATAATAACACATGTACCAAACGCGTTTACCTCTTACAGACGTTTAAATTAACATAACTTAACACAAAAGTTAATTTTATTTCTCTAAACAAATTATAATCTGCTGACTGCAGCTGTAATCGCGGTTTTATACCAAAACTTGCTGAAAGTGCTGAAGTATTAAATTCAACTTAAATTATAATCATTTGTTGTGATTCCTATTATAGTGTAAAATTGATTCAATTAAGGCAGAACTTAATAATTACAATGTTATTTACCTAACAGCCTTTACGTAGGAAACTTCAATATTTAAACTCACTTCAGACTCCATAAATTCTATAGACTTTATAATTGTCGTTGTTAACTTCCTATCACATGCAAATCTTTTTATTTCCCAATCTTACCAAACAGCTACATAGAAATCCCACTTACCACAAAGTGACACCTCATTCACCTAAACATCTAAACAACCCTTAACAACCAATTGATTCAAACGCGTGCTACTTTGCGTGTATGACTAACCCTTATCTAAGGAAACAGATAAATTTGCATACCCGAATATAACAGTTCTTTCAACAATCGTGGACACGCGACAAACCGCATAGAGCTCGTGGACATTTGCATACGGAACACTGGAGCAAGATTATTTGTCTATTATGAAGAACCAGACACGAGCTATCTTAGGGCGTTCATATTTGCATATAGAGGTAAGGGTGTAAGGACTGCATCTTATTAAATTATACTTAGATAAATCATCATTGTCGCTCCATTATGGTAAGATCTAATCGACAAGGGTACCTTTCTGAGTGATTTTTTAAGTACCAGTTACTGATATCTTTCGTTTTAAAAGGCAGACGAACTTTATGCGATCACTAATTTGTTCTACCTAGTCATGATTTAAATTGAGCCTTTCTTTCATTTTTCGTTGAAAAACTGCAACACCAACTGTTCTTCAAAATGTACCTAGCCATAAAATCAATAAAAGCTCGTTAAAACAATTCCATAGAAAACAAAAACTTAAAAAAAGCAACGAACAATTCAAAAGAAATCATTTGACAAGTTTAATAATTAACTTCACATCATAACGTGCAAATTTAACCATTGCGGGAAGTTTCCGCGAAGTTAATTAAATAGTGGCATAAACTTCGTGCCGAATGCAATATACGAATTAATTATGGCCGCCTAATAGCTCGGCTTACCGAATTTGCAATTGTTTTCAGTTTTCTTTGCATAAAATTAAATTCTAAAACCGCATCGCGCAAAATAGAGCGAGTAATATATAGACGTGGCTAAGTAGCGTCTGATGAAATATCATTTTTGAAACATAATAACTTAAAAAATACATTTAATACTTTAATTTCAGTAATAATATAGAAATCTACGCATTATAACGATGAAGGAAAATATTGTGAGGAAACCTGCATACCGATTTATAAGAATTTCTATGGTATGTAAAGTCCGCCAACCCACACTAGGTCAGCGTGGTGGACATATGGCCTAACCCCTCTCAATCGTACTCACGATTGTAGAGGAGGCCCGTGACCTGCACTGGGACGAAGGTACTCATCAATATTAGTTCGATTACCTAATTATGCACACCATACGTTTATATTGCACTCTTTCTATACCTGTTTTAACTCCAAACTACCATAATTTTAGTACTAATCTTTACGATATCTATTAACAATGAATAATTACGTATATTTAATTCCTTACCCATTTTTATTTCCAATTTACCGTCAAAATTAACCAACAATTTTTAAACCGACCCATATTTTTGCGTCCTCCGCCCGACCTTTCCAATACCGTTACAATGTTGTCTAACACGCCTAACATAGATAAGTGATGTAGTACACGTGTTAAAGTGCAGGCCAAGTAGAAGTGTAAATGAGCGAGGCCGGGAAACCCTACGCGTTGCACCGATGCAAGGCTTCCCTAATTAACTATACTCGTAATTAAATACACTGTAATTGGTTAATGCAATCAGTCTGCGCCCTGGCACGCTATTGACTGTACTCTGTTTATTCTATAGTAATTAAATAAATAATTATAAATACAGCCAACAGTCACATACTAATGACCCACACTAAGATCGAGTCTTGTGCCGTGGATATACTATGTAAGGAGCTATGGAAGATTTTTCGGTCTCACAAACACCCAGACCCGAAACAATGACATGTGGATCAGACAAACATTTGTTTCGGTGCGGGATCGATCCAGTGGCCTCTCGTTTTACACTCGGCGTCTGACCAACTGCGCCTTGGAGGCTGTTAAATAGTTGATAGTTTTAGGGTGAAATGGAGGAAACTCAAGAAGGCAGATCCTGGTACCAGCCGGGAATACCAAAGTAGAAGAAGATCAGAGTTGACGATTGTTTTTGTGAGTGATTGCTGTAGCACGATGAAGCCATGGTATAAGTTGTTTCAACTAGGGAAGTACCACTATCTTATAAAAAATCAGTATGAAATAACAGCCTTCGTTCAGCGAGTGAGATAGCCTGACATTCTGCCTTACAGTCCAAAAAGAGTCCAACAATGGACCGTGGTTGTCTCTCCCATATAGATAAATCAGGCCAGCTCAAAGTTAAATACACGGGCAAAACCTTAATTGAGCTTCAATAATGTGCGTAAAGGGTTTTCCACCATCGTGTTCAGTGGTCGCTATCCGCGTGGTGTTAGAAAATACTGTTTAACCTTCGTTAAAAATTGCCTTGAAATTAAACTAGCCTTATACATCAAAAAGGCTACAATTAGGCCTAGTAAGCGCTAAATTAACGTTTGATTAATGATATTAAAAGTAAATGAAAAAGTGTTGAAGGTTTTAGTAAAAAATTGATAAATTATTAAATGTAATTAATGGTCTGTCTATTTACTTATATCAGCTTATATAACTACGTTTTACTGCTGGGTACCGTTCTTCTACAATTAAAGGCCTTAGTTAAAACTCTAAAGACAGAACTATGTACTAAAAATACGTTGGTAGCAGTCAATGTAATTTACAAAACACGTAGTTAATGGTATTTAAAAATAAAATGTATCATCACAATATATAGTTATTTGAAAAATGCGAACACATAAAATAATCAACAATGTTTCCGGCTTCACCAAACAAAGACATCGGAATTCCAAACGACACAATTAAGCAGATAAACACTATAACAAAAATGTTAATTTGACAAATTTTTATCTGAATAAAAGAAATCTATAAAATATGTAAATGAGTGAAATAAATCAATTACTCCGCGTCTAAAACGGAGGTACCATAATTTCCAAAACACTATAAAATGAATCATTTTAGGTAAAGGAGCGTGTACAATCGCCCACGGTTCGACAGGGCTAGTCAAAACGTCCGTTTAACAAGACCATTATTTTATTATTATAGGAATGTGGTCCCGGAGCCGCAAATGTTACATCTATTTAAATTGATTAACACACTACTAATAGCTTCCTACTTTCATTATGTTTTGCTTAGATACATCGCTCAATTCTAAAATAAACTAGTTAAACCTATACTTATTCCTTACGAGTATATACTTACGAGTGGTCGGCAATGAACAGATACTTTTACATGCATTTAAGATTTAGGCTCATCATATTACAACTTACCTAATATAACTCATTCTCTCATAATTATTCTTTTTAAATACCTTTTTATAAGTTTTCAATCAACTGGTATTCTTATATAAAACACTTATAAAACAATAAACACCGCACTGTCAATGAAGAGGCCAGACCAATAATTATTCATTAGCCTACTTCAACCCGGGATTGGCAGACTGCGAAGAGCGATAATAAATTCGATTTCCTTATCCTCTCGACCAGGTACAACCAATGTTTTATAGATTAACTGCGATTCAATAGTTCATAACCTGAAATATTACTTTCATTAACTGGAGTGTCTTTAGGAAGGCATGTTTATTTTCATTATTTTTTTTTAATATTATGTTTTGACATTTTATTCACATAGCGTAACTGTGCACTCAGAGAGATTTTTCAACTATTTGTGCCCTAAGAGATAATATTGTATGGAATTACGTAATAGTAAAAAACTTGTTAAGGCTTCTGAGATGGGATTAATGTGGTTTTACCATGTATCTGCTCTATTACAAAAAAATACATTAAAATCCCGAAAAATAAATGCCATAAAAATGAAACTTTTAAATCTCGGGCAAATGATAGAATATCTAATACAAAGCCTAAAATGATATGCAATAAAATAATCTAGATGCTTCTAACATGTTTAGCTCCTAGTCAAATAAGACAGCAGGCAGTGACGGACGTGGGTCGCGTCCGCCCGGATGCGCCGGTCCGGCCGACGCCGGGGCCCGCTTATTCATTACGCGAATCGATAGTGTAGGTGTCTCGTTTGATTGTTAATTGGCTAACATGTGTAATGATAACGCGTCTGGCGCACGTCACTACATGTTCAGACCTAATGACAAGGAGGAAATCAATGTGTTTTCTTAAGGAAATATTCCTTGATGTTTCAAATGGTATTTTATTTTCTCCTCATGAAGGATTCTTAAAACGTACTGATTTATGTTAAACCATCACCAACTGATGCATTATATCCATTGAGACCTAGCCCTCAACCAAAATTTTCTACAACGTCCTATTCGTAGCCTGAAATAAGTAATTTTATGAAATTTCAGAATCCAAGCACATTATCACTATGATACATATTAATTTTGTATTACCATCCTACTCAAATTGTTATAAATATATTGTAATATATTTTATCACATACGCACTTCCAAAATTAAAGTAATCACATCCACTAAAAAAAATGAACTAAAGACAAACCGCTACAGCGACCTTGCCCCTGAAACAACTGACCTTGAATTCAATTCACGGCCACTAATTAAAACACTGACCTAATTACAACACTGCGGAATAAATCTCATGCAGGGTGTGGACGGATGCATAATGCAAGCCTACGCAAGCCTGCACAAGCCTGCACAAGCCTATGCAAGCCCACGCAATCCTGCGTGCGAAGCCGGAAGCGCCGTGGCCGAGTGTCCGCGCTCGATATATCGATTACGCGGAACATGTGACTGCCCTCTTAGAAAACATAGAAGGTGTCAAACAGATGCCACGTAATGTTTACATACTTAGCGGCTATGTTTAGGTTTAACTAGTGTACACTAGTCTTTATGTAGGCGTACGCTTACGTAATAATTTAAAGGAATTTATTGTTTGAGATAACAATGACATGTACATAAAGTTTGATAATGAAGTGATAAATCTATTCAAATCTATCGACATTAGACTGTATACGGATCTTCTCAACTAATAATTGAATCTTAGTCCAACACATTAAACAGGTTAAGACACTATATAGTCTTTACAATTACCTATTAAATTGAGAAATTACACATAACTTTAAAGAGCTAGCGTGAGTTTGTTCCAAACTCGAACTTGCGGCCTCCCTATCCAACGAGGCCATCATTCACCTCCGTCATACTCGTCAGTTGAACAAAAAACTATTAGAACACTCCTCAATCATCAAAACGTCTAGTAGGTGTGATCCGTGGTCCCACTTTAAACCGTTTGTCTGTAGGGTTTCAGGTGGGGTGACCTTATCTTGGATCTGGTGACCAATTCATACGCTTTTTGACGTTTGACTGCTGTTCCGACCCCCGAAAATGTTGATACGTGGTAGATAAAGCGTTACACGTGTTTTTAAATTTAAACGGAATAGACACGGAAGCCTTGGGCCAGTTAATGATCTTGACAATTAAAACAGGTGTCCCTGGAGATTATTTTTTATCATAGGTATTTTGGTGGTTCTATGTTCATATCCCGGAACAACTGTACAAGATGTACTGTACAAGTGTTTTGCGTTTCGGCTAGAATATGTGTACTTATTACGGTTTTCGAAGCCGCAAATAGATTTTCTATCGTGAAAATAAGACGTAACAATTTTCGCCTTTGCTAAATCACAGAGCCATAAAATTAAATACGGTTGGTATTAAACTATTCAACACTAAATCACAATATGTTATATTGATTTCTTTTGAGAACTCAGCCTTACATCAGCAAAATAATTAACCAAATATTGCCATATTAAATTTACTATACAAAAACCAACCTTTCTCTTCTAACCCGTTAATTTCTGTCGCATCAAATATGTAGATCCTCAAATGACATTAAAGATTTTCTACATTCCAACGCATTGTTCTGTAAAAGCGTTATAGCGTTAGTATTCCAAGCGTCATTTATAACAAATAATTTACATTCATCTGAATAGGTGAGTGACTTATTAATCACGTGTTTGCATAAAGTAACCGCGTTGTCAACCAATTCTCTTGTGTTATTGATTGCGAATAATCATGTTTGTATAATGAAGTGTATTGATGAATGGCTTGACCGGCCAGGTGATAATGTAATAGGAAACTGATGTAAAATAGATTTGAAGATAATAATAGAAATAGATGTGAAGATTTCATACCTCGGCTCTCCATTCTCTCTTCTCGTCATCAATGCTTTAAGATCCAGCAATAAGTTTACAAGTTGTTCCTCTATTAGTCCATTGCGTCTTTTCGTTCTTTATTTCAGCGAAACTTTATTAGTCATAAGAATGTTTATTCCTTCTATTTCTCTCTAATTTTTTTCATTCTCCATCCTAGATGACTAGCAATTCATCTATGATATTCTATGTGATATGTCCTATAGGCGTTCTTGAACAGCAATGATTTTTCTACAAGCAAGTCGCTGGCTCCATCACCCCTAATTTTTTTTTCTCGTCCTCATCTCGGAATCTTTATACAGCTATAAATATATTTGCGATGTAAGTTATGTGCGACAATGGAGTGCACAATTAAATACAGAGCATTAAACGACCTGCTAATGTCTTATTTATGGGTTCTCTCGTGTCGAACACACAGTTTTCACATGCTTATCCTGCTCGCTACCTGAATATCAACAGATTTATAGGTGATGTAGAGTTAAGAATTGATAGACGTTGCAGGAGGTAAAATGAATGGCATGTTGATGTTCCCAAATCATCCTAAATTGAAGGTGTTTCGAGAAATATTCTTCCTTTGCCTAGATTTATACCATATTAAGGAGAAATAATACCTTATTTAATATTATTTTAACGGTAAAAGTTAAAATAGTTTAAATCAGATATTAGTCACTGTAATAGAGATTTGTTAAAACATACACATATTTTTTTCTATAATATCAATTAAGAAACATAATTTTCACATACAACAATCTTATCAATGTGCGCATAAAACAAACTCTCACACACATTAATCCAAAATCCATATCCCTTCTACACATTCGCAACTCTACATCACCAGGTGATTTTTACGGTTTCCATACAAGTAGTTTGTATCGTTGCGATTTTAATACGCGTTTTAGATAGCCATTTAACCCGTACAAAGTGTATGTAGGATGTATCTTTTTTACGGGGCCGTATAACACGTTAGAAATGGTTATTTTATAGTGCTCCGATTTGGTCGGGGTGCGTAACATGTCATAATATCGAGTTGGATACGTCATCTCGTGTGATAAGGTGATAGGCTGCGTCAGTGCATCGTAAACTTTTATGGAGTGACTTAAGCACCTCAGATTTTGGGAAATGGTGGAATAATTATAATAAATTGCAATTTTGTACAACTGTTTTTTTACTTTTAAAGAGTAGCTTATGTTTAGGAATGGAGATGATAAATCGATTTATCCATTCGCTGTAGTCATTTTGTAAACTATTACAGGAAATATATACATAAGCAATACTCTTATTACTTCCATGATAACCTATATTAAGTACTACACATTGGGCCTAGATTTTAATAGTCTAATCTTTCGTTAAGTATTACATATTGGACTTATATTTTAAAAGTTTAATCTTTCGTTTATTTTCATATTCAAAAGATTGCTTTACCAAGGCAATACTTTTAAAATGTGAATTCATATCAGTTAATACTGTCAATATTCATTCAATCAAACGTAAGCCTCAACAAATTACCAAACATTATAACACAAAGCAAATATCATTAATATCTTCGCAGAAACTTCATCGATGTTTGCTCGAAGTCAACCAAATTGCAATTTTTAATACTTATATTTTTTTAGTTGTACATACTCTATGTGCTGGGGATTATACGCACATTGTTCGATCGTTTCGGCAGGGGGCTAAGAAAATAATATAAATATATCACTTTACAATGTGAAAGCAAAGTTTGCTCTTTGTGGTACCAATCAATGGTAACAGTTCCCTACGATGGACTGCGGTTCTCAAATATTTACTCTTAGAAATTATTTATTCATGAAATATTATGGTATTCTAATATTGCATAGAATTTTGCGTCTTACTATAATATGGTGCATTTCAAATAATAGTTGGAACTTAAATTGACATATATAATTACAGATGCTTAACACCATTTATTATTACATTTTAAATGCTATCCCAGCCCATTGTTGTCTAAACTTTGATACTTATTGAATAAATAGGATTTTTCGTCCTCAATAATTTTACAATTTATTTAATCTTAAAACACTTGGAGCATTCCACCCGATCATATATCATGTTATGTTCTCTAAATAATCAATCAAAGAACTCCGCACAAAGTTTGAGAAGCACAAAATTCGTTGTCGATCAGCCGTCTAAATCCCCGATGAATCTTCACGCTCACCGAGCACCGTTCAAAACAATTTCTGGCTTATTAAAACCGACCAGGTACCGCGGCCACTTACACGGGGGCAACCTTTAAGTAACCCTTACGGGAGACCTCAATCAATATTTGAAGTGAATTATCTGATGAGAATTCCCGTACTGTTTCCCAACTTTTTTGTTGCTAATTTGAGCGGCTGTTTTGGGTATTTTATTTTTCTTGAGTGTCGGAGATATAAGTTTCCGGTTTATTTCTTGTAGCGGTATGTATATATTAGTGATTGTTTTTTTTTGCAATGAATGGCTAGACGAGCATGCCATTCGATGGTAAGCGATACGACCGCTCATGAACAGTAGCAAAACCAAACAATACCATGAATTACAACGCAATGCTTGGCATTCCACTGCGCTCGCCATCCTGAGACAGAAGATGTTAAGTCTCATTTTGTTTAGTAGTTACGCTGGCTGCAATGTCCTTCAAACCGAAACACAACAATGCGTTTACACTGCTGTTTCTTCATATATTTGGTTTTTTTCTTATATTTAGTATTATATTGACACACTCAGTAAAATAATCTGATTTAACTGTAAAACAATCCTTTAAAAAATATACAACATGCCAGTTATAAATCAATATCTGCTTCTCTTCAAAATTAATTAATTTACGAATCAACACAATAAAATCAAATTCAATTATTAAATACAATCTTGACAAAAATAACAAATCCCAAAGGGACAAAATTAAAAAAATAATTAAACCCTACCGTGAAAGTTTTTAAAGAAAACATTCGAGGGTGCGACATAGCAGCCGATAATTAAGGCACATTCAAAACTTACGTCGGAAACTATAAATAATAGAAATCCGTTCCGTTCCGGATTTCTTTTGTGAACTAATATGTGCTGGAATCGAACCCCTTCCGATCGATCGGATTGATTTAATAACATGCTTCGATATTTTCACCTCCTGTATCACAGGTGTGTGGGAAATGATGTGAGACTCGATGGATTAAATCCGCCCTTATTGCTTTTTATAACACTTAATATTGAGAGTGGGTTCGCAGGCAACAATTTAAATAAAGTTGTTTTACACAGGTTCAAGTAAGATGGATATTGTAAAAGATAATTAATAATAAATACACCCAACAGTCACATACATAGTTCTGACCCCACACTAAGATCGAGTCTTGTGTCGTGGGTATCAGAAACTACGAGAGACGTTTCGGTCTCACAAACACACAAACCCGAAACAAATACATGTGGATCACATTAACATTTGTTTTGATGCGGGGATCGAACCCGCGGCCTTTCGTTTCACAGGCGGCGTCTAACCAACTGCGCCACGGAGGCTGTCAGAATGAACTTAATATATATACCCGCAATGAGTATATTAAATCCATTTTTAAATTTAAACACAAGTACAAGATGGCAAAATTTGATATCTAACAGTACATTCACAGTATCGTCAACAGAAATTACACATATATTTCCTACAGGATCTGGTCACAGGATGTAATTAAACTAAATACAATGGCTTTATAGTAACTGTGATTGAATCCTACACAGGAATACGAAACGTCAATACAAAACCAAGTGAATCCAAAAAATTAATCGCGCAAAAACCAAATTGTGACAATATTTTTTTCTAACAATTATCCCTGTCCGCTATTTTAACGGTACAACATAAAAACTTAAGACAGTTTTATCACAATGGGTAGGAATAATCGAGCATAAAATCTCAGAATAAAAAACTGTTACAATTAGACAGTTTTTGTTCCACGACGCACGTAAAAAGTCTTTTAAGTGACAAAAATAGGAAGTACAATGACATGTCACGTTTGGGGTTGATGGATTTTTTTCACGCACCCCAACGAAGTGTTGGGTGACACTGCGATCGCAATTTTTGACGAAGGCCTTTGTACTGATTTCTTTAGACCGTGGTATCGTCTTGCATAAATTAAAACGCGCGTATTAGAGCAGAACATGAATATTCTCATGCTTATTATTATTTTGTGTCGTCCTTTTTATGGATAAAATAATTTAATGGTCACTTTTATATTTAAAATTAAATTAAAAACTTATTGGGTAACTTATTTTATTGCTTGTTAGGTGATTATGTACAAATCCTTTAATTATAATTTCGCCGAAAATAGCTCTATAAATATATGACACGTCATTTATGATAAAGAAAATTTTAGACGAATTTGCTACAAAGAGTTAAATGTCAAAATTGTTAACATGCACCCAATCGAAAAGGTAAATTAAATTAATGAAGGTTGTTAATCGTATGCATTTTTAATCGACTTCATAAAAAGGAGATTATCTAATCAATGTGTATGTATGTATTTTTTTTTTTCAGAATTGCACGATTTTTGGATATGTTAGTCTATACCAGGTTCTGAACACGTGTGCAAAATGTTTAAATATCAAAAACTTTTGTTTTATATTTTGTTTTATAATCGATGGATTTTCTGTACCCTGCAACCTATCACCTTTAGTCCTAACCGCCGTAACCCAAATATCACCCCACACAGAAATATGAATACCGTCGGAATATTTATTGCCTCCTTTATTCTAAATCCAAGTGGACAAATTTACGACACTCCATATCCAATAAATCATTTTCCACGGTGACATTTTAAATACATTTTTATAAGCGAGCCCAATGTCGTACAACCGGGAACGCAGTGCCTCCTATAGATGCATCTAATTCAAACAAAATTAGTCTTTATTTTGACGTGATAGAGTTTAACGCACAAACTGAACTTGCAAGGGAGGTTGTACACAGAAGTTTGATAATTTATAAGTAATTTGCGAATAAATCTCCCGAAGTTAGGGGACGTTTTTCTATCTCTCGTCTTAACAATGTAAGGAGGCTATTAACGTCGTGTACCGATAATTGTCACACATATTTTACAATTTCTACATTCAGTACAAAAAATTAAAGCTATTATTTCTGTAAAATAAGGGAATCTTTTGGCGGAATCAAAGGTATTTGTGAGAATATGTTTAATAAGCGCGCTTTTCTTTTGTTGCAGAAGGTGAGTTGTAACAATGTATCAAGTTGAAGATTTCAAGTAAGTTGTAATGAATAAGATGATTTTGTATTGAATCTTATTTTTTTTGGAGAACAGCTGTTTTATATATGCTACAGTATTTTATAGGCTACGATTTGGATAAAACCAATAATATGATTCGTTAATTTTTATGGCTCGACTGAACAAATATAAAATCTGCTAGTTAGCCAATAGCAAAAGTAACTTAGGTCTTACGCTCTTCGTTTATAACTAATCGCTTATGGACATTCAAAACTTTTTTAAACCTTTCGGCTCATTTATATAAGATCTCTTCCTCACAACGGTTTAGCAGCGGTGGTAGCTCCCTGCCAAAGAAGTGTTGTAAAAGATCCACTGTCACCGTTTCATTCAGTCAGTGATATTGCTGACAACGAAATTGTAAAATTAGAAATGCACCAACAATGTGTAAATGTTCATGAACGTCTAGTATCACATTCCATCATACAAACCGCTAGCTCATTTGCCGCACCCACAATAAAATTACCGAACATATAGGGTAAACAGGAAACCCAATTGTTTTACACCATCAAGCAACTGACATAAAAGTGTGGACGCTGACATCGATGTGGACGGCGATCAACCATGGCGCCTGCATCCGCGCCATTGTCACGAGTATTGTGATAACGGATCCGTACGGCTCACTGGGCATTCAATCACCCAAATTTCCACAGCACTGTTATAAGTTCAAACCATTTAGGCTTACTTGCAAACAAGTGAGTTTGACAATAATTTTGACTTTGTCGATAATAGTCCCAAATCAAATCATGTGCTATACTGTACTGTATCAGCCCAGATACGTCACACTGAAGGGCACGAGCCTCTTCTGCAATCGTGAGTACGATTACGGGGTTAGGCCATATAGTCCACCACGCTGGCCTAGCACGAGTCGGTGGGCTTTACACACCTTAGAAAATCTTACAAATCATTATAGTATGCATAATTCCTCACGATGTTATCCTTCACCCTTATAGTGGGTGCTTATTGACTATCAATACATCTGAATAGTCAGAGGTGTGTCTTGGGATTTGAACCCACGATCACCATGTACATGTTGGCGGCCGCGACTAGTTCGTTACCAACAGGCCACCACGCACTTTATAATGCATGAGTTTGCAAAAACTTTAACTTTTACCATATCAACCCCATATTACCATCTTAAATACATGACGTGGACACGGCTAAAAATATGGTCAAAGTAATTTGATACAGCAGACCCTAAGTATTCCTTGTATTATGGGAGCTTGTCGCGATAATTACAGCCTGTCTAACAGGCGATGTCGAGCTATCAGTAACCTGTATGAAAACTGTAATTAGTTTGTTTAAGTTGTAGTTTGTTGTGAGGTTCTTATGCTATGTAAATGCGGCTTTCATTATTTATTGACGATTATGGGTGTCGAAGAAAAAATTAAGAAGGGTTTGAGAGACTTAACAACTTATGTCTCAGAATGGCGAACCTAGTGGAATACCAAGCATTGCTTTATGCATGGTGTTTGGTTTTGCTACTGTCCATGAGCGGTCGTATCGCTTACCATCAGGCGAATGGCATGCTCGTCTCGTCATTCATTGCAATAAAAAAGTATTACAATTGAATTAAACAAAAATATCACTATCACGATTGTCTGGTAGAAATCGCTTAAACCATAACAATTGTATTACCAAACATAACCTAATTTTTAAGCTGAATACTGTAATTTGTTTTGCAATAAAGAATTATTGTATTGTATTCATATCAAAGATATAAAGTTAAAAATACATTATCTGAGATCCACAGTTTTAAGTATGCAAGACTTTGGCAAGAACTGTGAACCTTGCGTATCTTGGAATCGTACTTAAGGCAATATCAACGCGATGTGCTTTTCACAACTGCACTAACCTTGCCCTTAATATACACCGAATTCACCTCCAAACATTTCCAAGAATAAACAGTAATATTCACCACCAAAACCATCTCAAATAGCTTAAAGTAGCGAAACATTTTTATCATTCATAAATGCCGTATAAAGTATTCAAGACAATAAAACGCACGCAGCACTTACAATCGCGATATGAGAGAATATGAAAGTGCGTAAGGATTGTGTAAATATAAAACAGATATGTTTACGTGAAGACAGGCTGTGATTACATTAACAAGCCGCGGGGCGCGACGAGCGATGCGGAAAACTTCGCGGGCCGCCCCACCTCACTTCGCGTTCAAATCGTCCCTATTTACGCAATCACGACAATGCGTAATGACAATCGTTAGCCGCCACGGGTTTGCCGGCTTTGTACACGGTAATTGACATTATTTTCCAATTTCTCCATTTTTTCCCGGCGTATAAGTCGCGTTACTTGGTTGCTTGTTTGCGTCGCTGTGCGTTCCACTCCTGAGCATGGGCCCTCAATGTAACATAACATGCACCACCTTTATAAATGAGAATAAGCAAGTCTTCGTCTAAAATAATACATATCTTATACATAACTCCTAGAAATGCGTTACTTGACACGAATTTTGTATTGATAAATAAGATTTTTTTATGATATTCTTTGTTAATCACAGCCTCAGAATACTTAACTCAACTCTCCTACGTTTTCTTCTTATGCACCAAAATGGTCGTGATGATGGTAGTTTCACTTTAAACAACAATCGAAGTAATTTGGATATATATATACATAACATACATAAACACACGCCTTTTTCCCAGAAGGGGTAGGCAGAGGTGCTACCAGAACACCCACGTTTCGCCTTGTATATTCCGTCCCACGATGTGATAGGGGGCGAGCCCATCGCCATATCGGGCACAAATTCCTGACTCCGGGCTAATAATGAATAGAAAAATCCAACATCACTTTGCCCGACCCGGGATTCGAACCCGAGACCTCAGCATTGCAATCATACCGTAGTACCACTACGCCACCGAGGCAGTATATATAGTATAACTTTATATTCTTACGGCCCTATTCATACACAGTAAACCTATTTTACTTATCAAATGTTTTGTCTTCTTCACTCATGAATTCAAAAGTCGTTGAAAAGAGACAAAACATTCGATAACTAAAATAGGTTCTAAAACTGTCTATGAATAAGACAGTTATACTCCTCTGGACGGCAATGACTATATTAATACCGAAGTTCATTTAATTTGAAATTTTCAAATTACACTAATTATTATGAATATCATAATTTAGATGGTTTCCACTGGCCTTATTATTTAGAAATTACCGATGAGTCTCAATATTTTTATGGTCTCAAAATATTCCGGTTCCCAGATCAGTGTTTAGATTGTTAATGACATGACATCCTTAATGGCAGATAAAACTCCTCGGTCACGTGTATTAACATCATCAAGACAAAAGGGAAGCACAATAACCTCGCGCAATCTATCACACATTTGCAAAGGAAAGCGGCAGTTAGCTCTCTACATATAATTTAAAGCCATTAAAGACATCTGCAGACCCCAGCAATGAGCGCTTACTTGGGATGCGTAACGTCCCTACGGTGCCCTTTTTTGTGTTTCTACGTGCGGGGGTGAGTTGAGCAAGGGGTGAACGCGTGGGGTGGTACACTCATGTTTATGACTCCAATGTTCTTGACTCATATACCTCGTTTTATGAAAAACTCTGGCTTGAATTGCCGTTTTGGAGTCATTATCGTGTGACGGTATGCGTGGAGACATGCGAGAATCATGTGTGCCTTGAATTAGCATTTTCATCGCATTCGTAATGTATGATTGTTGTTGACATTGTTTGAGTAGCCTCACTGTTATTTCTAATGAGCCTAGTCCTAAAACGCGAAACCAAGATGTCGAGGTCGTTAGTGACTATGGTTTTAATAATGCCAAGGTAAGTAGCCAAGCTGGGAGTATTATGTCATTTGGAACGGTTTTAACAATTTCGACCAATTTTGAGCACGATTTATGTGTTCCTGTTGCCTTAAATTTAATTTACACCAAATTTTAGTATAGCTCTTGTTAGAATTCCTAAATACTTGTAACTATGTGAGCTCATTTCATTTGAATCCATCCTACGACTGTCACATAAAACATTGTTGAATACTTGAGAGCTATTAACATCCATACAGAAATAGACGTACTTTGTTCCACGTTCCGAACTGAAAAATGAGGTGACTAGATCAGAATTCCGTTGTTATTTTGTTGTGAATGTTTCATTAAGATTCCCAGGGAATAGTTTCAAGTAATTTAATTGACAATAGTAAAAATATAAATCTTACTGATAAAAAAGATTAAATATTACCTTTTGAGGATATTAATGAAGCCGAAAACAAAAATAAACTTAGCGGAGGTGTTGCCAACGTTATAACAAAAAACATTGGCAAGTTTAATCACAACACCCTGATTAAGGCAGCCACCCTTCGCGGCCATAAAAACATTATCGTCGCTTCCCTCCACATAAAAAAACATAAAGAACAAATACAATGGGACAGCGAGCCCGTTGCCGATGCATCAGATATTGGCAGTTAGTAACACACGACGCCGCGCGTCTTCTGATTAGATCCGATGCCCACCGATCTTTAGTGTTATGGCTGCTTTTCAATTGTTAAGCCGTTAGACGGCACCATTTCTCTAGCTTTTTAAATTACATCGTCGACATGAATTAGATGATATAAGCTGTAGGAGACGATTGTTAGGTAGCAAATGTGTTGTGTTGTTCAATTTACTCTGGAACTAACGAGATAGATCCTATCGAAGCTAAATTAGATAAGACTATATCTTTAAAGGATTCAGAAGCTATTGAAGATAGTGTTACAAAAACCGTAGGTATAAGAAAAAATGACGCAAAAGAGCACCGAGATAATTCAAGGGCGTATTTTACTGCGCAACTTCAACACTTTTAGCACATGTAACTTACAAAATGACTAAAGATCGTAAAACCATCGATGCAGAAAATATATCAAAGGAGGACTACATAATCGCGGAGTGTACATAAAAACGTACCGAAACGATTTTCCTTATATTAATACCAAAGACGGCCGGCAAAACAAAAATAGCCATGAGGGTGAAATCTGAAAGCATTGAGAAAAACATTCGTGCACACCACTGCGATATGCTTAATGCACCCCCACACAAATTATCGATTAGAAGCTTTTTTATGCAAGAGGGAGTGCGTAGGGGAGCGAGCCTGGGGCGAGTGGTTGAAACAAAAAACGCGAGTGAAGAGTGAAAATAAAAAGTTTAAACAAGTAGAAATGCAACGGTGGCCCTCAAGACGTTGGAAAATCAATAGTCGATGCCGCCCGATGCAAATCTCCTTGCATCCAGATTTGAATTTCAATGCGGACGGGAATTTGAGTTACTGTTTTATTTTCTGATAATTTCTTCGTGTTTCGAGAGGAATCGCCCGTTTGTTTGTTGTGGTTTTGTACATTGTATGTTGATAATTATTGAGTTGGTTTCTTTAGCTCTTAACTGTATTGTTGAAGGAGTTATGTTATTAATTAACGAACTGTTTCTTATTAAGGGATACATTTTACCGAAGGTCTTGTATATTTCTAGTCCATGAAATCGCAGTCCCACGCTTTATACGAACAAACGAGAGTAAATCCTTGTTATAGAATTACGCCTATCCGTCATTATCTATTTTTAATTTGCCATACAATTATGTGTCTCATTCCTATGCGAATTAAGTCATAAAATTCAATGAATATTTAATTATACAATAAAACGCTGCGATGTAATAAACCACCTACAATATTAAAATAGCACCTAGGATTTGCACGGCGACAGTCTAGTACTAAAATTCGAATATTTACCAACAATGTGGCGGATTATGCAGCCGTTCTCGCTACGACATAAAATTAACAATTTATTTGTTTTTTTTATTACTCAGATTCTTACATGCAGTGTGGACAAGTTTATAGTCCGAAAATCTTAGAAGGATTGTTAATATCATCGTCATCGAAATTACTTAAATTATAAGATAATCTACGTTAAAATTACTCTCGATTTGTTTTCATAACATTGTGTATGTATGCTTAATTTAGGATTCGATCAGAGTGAGGAGAAGACGATGAATTGCATCCTGACCTGAGACAATGAGTGGGTAAGACCTCAGCAAAATCTCAAAGTAATCAATTAAAGTTTAGTTTAAACATAATTTCATCCATCTGATATGAATAAATCTAATCAATCTAGAAAAATTCCATCTAACAAGCTTTAGACTAGCCTTTATTTCAAAGACAAAACTGAACTGCAAAAAACACATTTTACGTGCAAAAGTAGCTCAAATGTGGCAATCAATCAGCGGTGCGTTGGCTCATACTCGCCCCAATTAAACCACCCCCGGGCTCAGATGCGCACTCCGCTTGATCGTTCGAGCGTCATCTTTAAATTTCCGTCGTTAAGATTTAATTTTTATCAACCCCCTCCCCGCGGGGAGGCAACCTGTCGCGCCAAATATTTTCCTCCGTTTTTTTCCCTCCTTCGATGGCACTTCGCGTCCCCTCCGTACGAATTTTTTTATCATTAAAACTCGGAGTGGGGTCGGCGAACCCGGCGCAGCTCTGTCATAACAACAGTCATACGGTGCCGACGGCTTTGGCGTGCGCATTTTCGCTAAACTAACAACTGGGTTTCATAATTTTGACTTATTGAAAATTACATAATATTTAAAAAGAGTTGAAGATAATTTTAAACTATAATAACACACAATAAATAGATTCAAAACGTTCACAATTCTTAAATGATTGTTTATCTAAAACATGTATTATTTTACTAAAGGCTTACGTACAATTTAGGCGAGAAAATATTTGCAACCAATAGTACCTTAAAATTACACAACATTTTTTTATTTCAAACATATAATAATTAATTAAATTCATTCTGCTCGTCTACACCATTCACAAATTAATTTAGAACCACAAATAAGATGTCTTAACTAATGTAGCTTAATGGGCCCCATTCATTATAATTACACATAAAATTAATAGGAAATTGATTATTACATCCGCTTACAACTGAATATTAATTAACGGACCGTTGTTTTAATGGCATAATTATTATAATATGGACATTCACAAAACAAAATGATATTAATTAAAAAAATAAATTTATGACTTATTGAGGTGGGCGATGGCCTAGTTGAACGCAGAATGGATTGCTAAGATTTCGGAATCAATGTCAAGATATACATACGCCTGTTTTCATAATAACTTGTATTTTCTTGACCAACAAACATAAATAAATACGCCCAACAGTCACATACATCGTTCTGACCCCACATTAAGATCAATTAGGTCTTGTGTCGTGGGTATCAGAAACTACGAGAGACTTCTCGGTCTCACAAATACCCAGACCCAATGCAAATATTTGCAGGCCACACAAACATTTGTGTTGGTGCGGGAATCGAACCCGCGGCCTCTCGTTTCACAGTCAGCGTCTAAACAACTACGCCACGGAGGCTGTCAAAACATGGGAAAATGTACACATGGAGAGCTTAGAAATTTAGACAAAAATATATACTACCAACCAACGCTAGGACAGCGTGTTAAGGTTAAGCCTAACCGCTGTATATAGGGAATGCTAGTCGTATTTAGATCAGTAATTAAATATATCAAAATATACTTAAACTCACGCCTTTTTCCCAGAAGGGGGACGCAGAGGTTCTCCTGCTGGTATCCAGGATACATCAAAATATTCGTATAATTTAATGAGTTACTTCTTAAATATCTTCAACCACAGGAAGTCTTCAGCTAAAAATAGGCCTCTCCAATGATCTCCACAACCTGTTAGAATAGGCCTGTATCCAGCAATTTTCCGCCTCTCTTTTGTCATCTTGGTCGCCTTGTGGTACGTGGCCTCCACTAGAAAATATTGCAAAACCATGACAGCCTCCGGCGCGCAGTTGGTTACACGCCGCCTGTGAAATGGGAGGCCGCGGATAAACACCGAAATAAATGTTAGTGTGAATCCCAGATATTTGTTTCGGGTCTGGGTGTTTGTGAGACCGAAAAGTCACTCGTAGTTTTTGACCCACGATACAATACTTGATCTTAGAGTGGAGTCAGGGCTATGTATGTGACTGTTAGGTGTATTTATTACCTGATTCCACACTAAGATCGAGTCTTGTGTCGTGGGTATCAGGAGCTACGAGAGACTTTTCAGTCTCTAAACAAATACTTGTGGTTCACATAAACATTTGTTTCGATGCGGGGATCGAACCCGCGGCCTCCCGTTTCATAGCCGGCGTCCAACCGACTACGCCACGGAGGCTGTTAAAGAACAAGTTAAGACAAAGATCACAAAATCAATCAAGGCGGTCTTAAATACCCACGTACAAATCAATAGGCGATAAAAATTTTATGAGCGGGCTAAGAGAATTAATCAGCCGATTAATTAATCCTCCTTCAGTCATACTTACTGGCGTCTGAGGCCAATAAAAGCAGGGATGACACATTTCACTTACAACACGGGTGCGTAATTACCCCGGTGCCCGGTACGTGTTAATTACCACAAACTCTCACCTCGATTCGGTTCTTCACGACCTAGTTTAGTCTTTGTTTTTTCGTATTTACTGAACAGTTATTTTTGTTTCTCAGTTCGTATTAGTCTTTAACCACCCAATGAGCACAGGACACCATTATATCCATGATTTCGAATGAGAAATCCTATAACTGAGAGCTTCATTGAGAGGACTGGGTCACAGTCAACCGCGCTTGCCTGGTGCGTGTTGACGTATTTCACATACAGAAAAACTTCTTAAGATATCTATGGCATGCCAATTTCATCACAATGTTTTCGTTCACTGATTAAATGTAACTGAGCACTATTCATTTACTTTTTTCTATATTCTTGTATTTAATTTGGATCTATGGGTGAATACACAAAAAAATACACCCCACAGTGACATGAATAGTCCTGACCCCATATTAAGATCAATTAAGTTAAATCTTGTATCTTAGGTATCAGAAACTACGGGCGACACTACATCGATCTCACAAACACCCAGACCCGAGACAAATACTTGTGTCTCACAAACATTTGTCTCATTGCGGGGATCGAACCAGCGGGCTCTCGTTTCACAGCCAGCCTCTAACCAAATGCGCCGCGGAAGGTATCAAAACGGTATCGTCTAAAATTGTGGGTTGAAGACTTAGTTTTTTAATACGATAGTCCGCTCCTCGCCGGTGAAGTGAAGTTCGCGTCTAATGTCGAAGTGTTCGCCTTCTAGAAAGCGGTGGGCAGTGGTGCGGTGTAGCTGCCTACGTGAATATCGGCATATCGGGGTTATTGTACTGTGATTTAAGTTATTAGGCGTATCGAGTAGCAGTACTAGGTTCGATATTGGAATAACTCATTGTTAGTTATATAGATGGAATTAGGGATAAATCCTATCTTACTATACTAGTTGAATTTTCTCTTATTATACTTGTATAGTAGATAGTGTCACGAATATTTTCCAAAAGGGTGTACACTTGATACGACTACTATATTTGTATTATAATTTTCAATAATTTTTAACATTCACTACGGTTTAGGCAATCCAATATGTAGACCTGAACATTAATAGTTATAAAATTACTACATAAATTAATTTGATTCTACGCCACTCTCAATAACTAAGAAACTGTTAATAATTCACACATCTAGAACGCCAGCTAATTCCCCAGCTAAACAGCACTAAAACGGCAACAAACAAAATTAACGTAAGTAAAGTTGAAAAGTTGTGGAAACAGAACTCTTATAATCTTATTAGAGCGCAGACGCAGCGGCTAATCCACCGGCCATCAGCTAATTAATCTCGCCAAGTTTATTTCTCAAAAAGTTTCAACTTGCCCGGAAGTAATTTCACGCCGGGGCATTAGTGAGCCCGAACTTCACACTTAGCTCTCTCGGTAAACACTCATGACGTTTCCTAATTAACGAACGCAATTAGTGGTCGAGCTCGATGGACCAGGGGGGTGAAGAGGGGCGTAAGGGGAGGGGGCAGGGGTGATAAGTGGCCCGAGCGGAAAAAGTTAGAAGAAAATTCGAGGGCATAACACGGGTGGAAAGTTGCGCCAGACGCTCCCCGCTGTACGTATGTGACCTTGGGGGAACAAAAGATTTGGTATGCGTGTATCGGTTTATTGCTTTTGACTGTTTTAGCGTATTAATGATATATGACTAAATGATTATTATTTCTGTTTGAAACCTAAAGAATATGATGCGAATGAAAGTCATGTAACGTTTTTCCTTTAGGTATTGATTTCAATTTTAATAAATCACTTTTGAACTGAGTATTGTTGAAAATATTTATTTAGTTAATCTGTATTATGGATAATTCAATTTTACCTCAGTTAGTAGAGCGTTCCCAAACAATTTTTCAGAATAACTTTTGGAGTTTAAAACAGAATATTTTTTTTAAAAATTAACGCTATTTTATCAGTATTCAAAGACGCGATGACATTTACATGTTAATTACGAATTCGTGGATGTCCTGAAACCAAATGAAAAATAGCTCTCCATAGTCTCTTATTAACATTCCACCCCCGTGCGTTTTCCGATGAGTAATTGCTTTCTTAATTCGCGTCATCCATCCTCAAAATAGGGCAATTTTTCATTCGGCTTCACGACTCTTGTGTGTACCTACTTAATGTCAATGAGATCTCGTTCGTACTTCAGGTAGGACATCTTAACGTTAATGTGTCAATAGACTACAATTCTCTTTTGTATAGACAAAAGAGAAACGAGTATAGACTCGTTCGAATCTATACGTATATCATATGATATTGAAGATACAATCCTTTTCCCCATGTTTGTAAGTGTTTGGACTGTGTACATTGATCCATCATGTTTGCTAGATGAAAAGTAAAATTTTAAAATCTTTGTGTTTTTAAGGCTTCTTAAATCTCTTTGTCTCACCAGAGGCGCAATCTTCAAAATATTTTTAATATATTTTGGTGGTTAAGAGGTTAACGTAGTTGTTTCTCATGAAAAGTCAGAACATATAGTCCCCAGTAAGTTACAAATGAGCAAACCATCGATTTCGGCATTTAACATAGGCGATACGGAAGCTAAAGCTACTTCCCATTATCAAGTGCGCAGGTTGTAACCAATTGTAGAATGTATAGGGCTATCTTAGATACAGAACGATGAACATCGATTTCGTCAGCTCCAATTTAATCCGGCGTAATTTTTTAATACCGTGATTGAGGAGATAGAATTCTATGATTGTGCGCTAAATGGCAAATGGCCTTTAAAAATGTATAATTTCAAAGTAAAATTGTACAAAACCGCGTTAACGATTCCGCAGCCATTAATTCCAATACCGCTTCATAGAAAGGTAAGAATGAAACAAATTTTTAATATTCCACAATAACCGTATCATTAAAGGCTTACAATGGAAAAAACTGTTGTTTGGCGTATCGCAACTTTCTTTTTCCCTTTCTATGGCTTAATTTATTCCTAAATATAAAAGGATTCTGGGGAGACGGCGTCGTCGTTAGCAATATTGTAATTTGATTATTTGTATTTTTTTCGAATACTTTTAATCACCAGTGCCCGCTGAGCTCCGAGGGGGGAAATCAGATTTCAATTTCAATTAGTGAAGGATCTTCGTGGAAATATCCGAATCAAGTGAATGAGTATTGATGAGTTTGGTCGTTAATATAAATGAGTCATTACATCGGGAGTGCTCAATCAGCCTTTTTATTTATCCTCTTGTTTGCTTTATGCGAAAACGTTTGTTTTCTACTTTTAACTTACTTTCCCTGTATACAATTATCGGATATTATACGTCAGATCAACTGTATAAACATGTAGTTTGTTTGAGTCTATCTTTACTCAGATTTAGTCAGGTTGCGGGAAGTCAAGCGCTTCCAACAGGTTGATGTGGAGATCGTCAGGAGGCCTATGTTCAGAAGTGGACTTCCTGTGGCTGAAGAGAGAGAGTCTAAACACAAATCATACAATACTGTTGCAATAGTAAATAATTGAAATTGACAATCAATTTGATGAAGGACACTATCCAAGTAAATTACGATCAAATTGTCCACGAGTGACTTTCATAACGAAAGTCTTTCATAACCAAGTTGGTGAGTAAGGACATTTAGGAGTAGTCTCAGTGATGTCACGTCACAATTAAATCATTAGCGGTGGAGTCCACCGCATGCAATCACTTAGGCTGTCATGCAGCACGCTTAAACTTACAAAGTGGAGTAATTACCGCTGCACTGAAGCGGCTCGCGCTGAAAGGTTAGAAATAATTGGATAATAACCCCCTGTTATATGCCCCCTAATGACACGTGGCCGACTTTTCATAACGTCAGCGCGACAGAAGTAAAATAATAATATAAACAATAATATTATCAAATAAACATAAACGCAAATAAACAGTAAAAAACAAAATGAAACGACAAATCTAATTTAATCCGAGTTATTCGTTGACACGAACCAATTAGAAAGCCGGACGTCAAGGAAGCCGCAATTAAAAGGAATCCTCGAATATCTTCCGACTTAATGACTTCTTTGCTTGTTAATTCCTTGTCGCGAAGGAAAAAACCGGAGTCGGATTAATTCCAAGTGCGACTCGATTGTTTGCATAAGCCTCGGCACCGGGAACATCACCTCCCGCCACCGACTTAAAAAAATAATTAAAATTCGTAATCACTCTTGAGTCGATCCCGAGGGGCGCGCAGTTGTCTCCGCCGCGCCAGGCGCTTTGAGACGCTGCACTCACATTTACGCGCCACCGTACACTCAGTTCGTTTATAACGTTTAAACAATTTACCCGAGTTATAAAAATGACTTTATTACGAGCCATACTCCGTTCGGCTGTCCAAATAGTGGCACAAAAGGCTTGTAGGAATGTTTACGGTCGTCTTAAAAAACTCCATCGACGACATACACGGCAGCAAAGTTTCGGAGTCGCTTCGTTACGGCGCGGCCGCAAAATATGAAAGCTCGGTTCATCCCTTGCATGTTCACCGGTAGTTTTCTACCCTCTTAACAACATATTTCGGCATATTTCGATTACCATAAAGCATTTCGTGTGATGTATATTTACGTTTCATTATAACGTATTTGCTTCGGTGCTTACATGCACTAATTTTTTCGCCATTCGCTCCGCGCACGCTTTGTTAGCGGCTCCTGCCGTTCTACGAGTATACGTAGCGTTAAAATTATTGGAATAATTTGGACAAGTCGCTCATATTCGAGTGGCATTTAAAATAAATCACGACAATGGGGCAGACATTTCCTTCGTTCATTCAAAAGAATCCGAGCTTATCACGGCCTTAAATTAATAAGCATTCAAGTCGAGCCAAGTAAAAATGAATAAAGCTCGTAACACCGAACAATAGCGTAATAAGGATGGTGCATTTTGTCTCTGAGAGCTCGCTTGCAAAACAACAATAATTCTTCTTCCCGTGAAAAGATTTTCAGCGTTATTCCACTTGAAATTATTATTATTTTTTTTCATGTCGTCGTCTTGCCATTGTCTCGGACGGGAGGTAAGTAATGAAGGAAATTGGGGGTTCTTGTTCGCGGCGCGGCGGCGGAGGGACGCCAAGATTTGCGTGGCCGACCGCCGGCTAATGCCGAATAATGAAACAGCTTTGAGATATGCTCTGCTCAGCCGCCGGATTTATTAGATTCACCCAAGCGGAATTAGCCACTTGCAAAATGTACGATGTACCTACACACACTACACAAGACGCCACAGATAGGGAGAGGGCAATTTACTTAATTACTGATTTTTGTGTATTGAATACGTCATAGAAATGTATAGGTGAGGTAGAAAATATTGAAGTATTTACAAACTTCGATTAGAATATTGTAACTAAATAAATATGATATAACCTCAATCTTATATTCATACTAAACTGTCATAAACAACATACCAATATTATTTGTACGTGCGGAAATAGATTGGCGTTACGCAAAAGCTTACTTTTAAAGCAACGATTTTGAACTTCACATTCAGTTACATTTAAAAAACATTGAAATACATTTTGTACATTACATTTTACTTATAAAACCTGTTGAAGATAGAAGTATCCTGCAGATCATCATTTCTACACCTTAAACAATTTCAATTTTTAGAAATTTAAATGCGAAAACACTTTTATACAAAATTCATTCATTAAAACACAAAATGCAGTATACAGACCTTATACAGGAAGTGTTTGTAGCTCTGCTGAGTTTTAGTTGAGTTCAGCGGCGCGTTCACGAGGGCCGTCTGAATCTTAGATGTTGGTCGGTGCTGAGTATTCAAGGAAACTCAACAGTCTTTCACTAAGAATACGAGTTGTCATTACGCGTTGTGTTTTGAATGGAAAGTCTGGTTGCGTTTTGTTGAGTTTTGTTTTGTGCAGTAATTTGAAATTATTTAATACTTGTGTGGATAAGAAATAGTTTCATTTGCAGACTAGAGCTTACACCTTGCTTTTGTATTCCTTAAGATTTTTTGTTAACAATATGTTTCATCAACTTCTCGAAGATATTATATAAATAGAACATCTGAATACAATTAACAAGTAATTACTCGGCCTATGGATCGTATTTGGGATCTCAACGGTCAGGTCACATGTACGCTGGTACTTCTAGATCTATATTTATGATAAATTGGATCAAAAACCACTTAACTGTACAATTTATGACTGTATACGGTAGTGTCATCCAAAATGATGCATAATATTTTGATGAAATCAAATCTGGCATCTAATTTTCAATCAGCTTCAATATTGATATCAAGTTTTACTATTTGCAAAATACTAGTTCAGTACTAACTTCTAATATTTTTGTAAATTAAGGGTTGTTAAATTGTAAGTCACTAAATTGTAAAACTCACTAATACCTCAGTCTGCCCCGTGACCACGAAAACTGTAAAGAGAACGAAACGTCGGGAAATTAAAAAATGTTAAAATCAAATCAAATTCGCGATAAAATCCGTAACAATTCGTTTTATTTCAATCAGTAACTGTAACAGATGTGTCGGTTCACTTAATTTCATGAAGTTTTCCTCGGTAACCACACATTACACATTTTTTCATTGCGGGAAACCCGGCACAAGCCAGCAATCAACGGGGCTAATGAATTCAGTTCGTGCGGCTAGTGTCGGCATTAGCAACCCTTATGTCTAAGTTTACAGGTAAACATTACTAAATGTCATGTATAGGACGCGGTAGAATAACAGGTTCTAAATATAGTTTGGTTTCTGATTGATTTCGTTGCGGGTTGACGATAAGCTAGACCCTAACAGGAGTACTGTACTGTTTCAGCCCATATACGTCCCAGTAGAATAACAGGTACTAAATATAGCTTGGTTTCTGATTTATTTAGTTGCGGGTTGATGATAAGCTAGTCCTTAAGAGGAGTAGTGTACTGTACTGTGTCAGCCCAGATATGTCCCACTGCAGGGCACGGGCCTCCTCTATAATCGAGAGTATGATTGAGAGTGGTTAGGCCATTTAGTCCACCAGGCTGGCTTAGTTGGCGGACTTTTACACACCATGGAAATTTACACAAATCGCTATGGTATGCAGGTTTTCACACGATGTTTTCCTTCATCGTTATAGAGCGTGTTGATTGACTATCAATACACACATGACTCCGAAAAGTCAGAGGTGTGCCCTGGGATTTAAACCCGCGACCGCCGTGAACAAGTAGGCAGCCGTTACCAACAGGCCACCACGCACTTTTAAGAGGAGTGCTCAGTGTCAATCCTTAGCGTGCTTTTGGTCTTGGTTAATAGGAGTTGCTGTAACGGACGCGGGTGGATAGTGTAGCTACTTGGTACTTTTACTAGTGTAGCTGCTTTAATCAAGATTTAATTTTCAACATCAGGGTCCAAATGTTCATTGTTTAACGTAGAATCAACATAACGTTTCTAACATGTCCCTTCGAAAATCTTTAATGTAGAATTATACTTAATAATATAAGTATTTATATTGTGGACTTTAGCTAAAAAAAAACTTTTAAATACACTGATCCAAAACAAAATTGTAAGGTGTGTATGTCAACATGTGTCTGCGCGACTTCTCACCCACAGCCAACTTTTCCACGGAAGTAGTTTTGACACAACATAAATACTTGAAAAACTATTAATAACTTGGATAATCTCGCCACGTAACGGTAAATCGTATCCGTATTAAATCCCTTATCAAACAGCAGCGGGTGCGAATCAAATTGGATCCACTTTTACAATTTTGCGGCGGCAATAATCCCGCGGCCACTCACTCACACGACCGAAGTCAAACATAACTTTTGTAGTTTCCTATTTACATACCCCCAAAGCGGCTTTCTTGGTAAACTTCAATATTTCTCATACTCGACCCGTACCATCCAGCATTTTTAATCTTGTTCGCCGGATCTCGGGCACACGTGAGACGAGACCCCTCTGTTTGCCTTCCCAAATAGTTTAACGGGCACAATTTGCATCTCCTTATGCGAGGTACGGCCTCCGTAGTTAACTGCGTCCTCCTTGTTTTCTGTATGGACGGTTTGCAATTGGAAATTGCTAATGTTGTTTACGTAATAAAAAGCATTTGAAAATGTAAAAAAAAAAACAAAAGTCACCCATAAATTTAAATACTGACAAATTCAATGTCTCTGCTTTTCAGCAGTCAGTTAAAAAATACAGTTATTTAAAGCAAATTTATTTATATTAAAGGTTACAAGTTAATCTCTGTTTGCTAAAACTCTTAACAGCTGACAGCTCTTGCATTCCCATTTCAATGTAATCTATAATTTTAATATTATTTTAAGATAATTTGTCGCAAACGTTTGACGTGACGTACCCGGCCTAGTAGATACGCAAAGACTTGTAATAACACAAATGTGAGTGGAAGAATGTATTTAATGCGGCAGCAACCGTCGTAAACCGTCCGAAACATGTTTATTCGTAAATTTATTGGACCATAAAATAAAATTATAATAAAAATCGTAATAGTTTGATAAAAAAGCAGTCCTATGTACACATGAGTGTTCCACAAAGATATGGGCAGGTTAGAGACGTGGCCCTAATCGATATCCTTATAATGATTGCCGGAGGAGCTCGCATACGAAATAAGGAGGGCGCTTGATGTCGAGGTGTCCGGGGGTGGCGGGTGAGCCCGCGCGGGGTGGGGGGAGAGATATGAGACGATTTAGATTTTTTCCCTCTTCTATTCTTTCGTTTTTTTGGGGTAGCCCCCTCAAAAAGGGTGAGGAATTTAAGACGGCATCGCGCGATCGATTTTTCGCGCATGCATTGGTATTCTCGTAATGTCTTACTTGAGATTAGAGTTATGCTTTTTGTTGCGTTACGATCGCTGCGCTGTATACTGTACTTAAATGTGTCTTTTATAACACAAAGAGAGATTTGACATGATTTATCGACTTGGGAAGCTATGAATAAACTTATAATAATATCACAACCACCTTATTATAATCGAATACAAACTAATCACGAAATGCCAGAACACAACATTTAATTTAATACAATAAACACAAAATGAGACAGCCACGATATTATTCTTCATTAGTAGATCACCGGCGAGCCATCACAAAAGGCAAGTCGCGTCAAAGGGGCTAAAAGCCTTTCGGCCAACAAAAAAGTCTCAATTAAAACCTGACGGAAGCTTTTAGAAGGTAATCCTTCAAATTGTTTCCAACGCCCCCTCATTAGCACCGAAAGTGTTAAAAAATAAACTTTTTAATCTTTATTACTCGTCGACTGCGCTAAACGGGTTAAAATTATTATAGGACAGAGGTGTTTTTCATATTTTTTTATTTAACCCTTCCCCGTCTGAATTTATTAGTGAGGAGTTGCTTTGAAACCTTCCGTCTATGTTTTAATTTGATCTTATAATTGCGGGATGGTTGGACCGTGATTTATCTTCCCGTCTTCGCAACTTTTGTGAAGAAATTTTAATGTCTGTCGTTGATTGATGAAAATTAATCAGCGCTTTTTTAAATACATTGTTCTGAGATAAATATAGGAATTAGGATGTAATGTTTCTATTAGTTTTGTAGTAAGTTTTTGGTACGAGTTAGAGGAGCACGACTACTGCAAACAAAAATTCCGCTGCGACATTTCCGAATCGATTTGATTAAATTCTCTAACGAAGTAAACAACGGAGGTTACATGCAAATTGCAATACTTTGAATAAAAAACCGGCCCCAAATCAAATTCCCCAATTTGTGTAACAAACAAAACAAAAAAAAATAATCCAAACGGAACAAACTTCGCTAATTACACGAATAAATCCAAACAATAGGCCGCAAAACTCGCGGCCCCAACAAACCGGGCGAATTAAAAAGAAAAGAAACGGCAGATTGACAAAAAAACGGCATTTCCTTGACAACTTTTATTTACAAACATTGTTACGGGAAAAGTTCATTTAGAACGTTAATTAATTCAAATGAAACCGCGACAAAACATTTACATTCCGCCCGCGGTGGAAACTGCCGAACGGACTTGTAAAAACTGTCCACTGAATAAAAATTAACCGTTTAATGGACCGATGTCGGTGGGAATTAATTAATACTTGTCTTGTAAGTTTACCCTCTGGAGGGTCGTGGGGGAGTGGCTCCACTTTATAATGGTGTAATAATTAAGAAAGACTCCCTTGTTTCGCAGATAACTCGGCTAATTATTCATTTAGAATGTTCAACATCCAGATTTTATGGGGTGACGAATTGTGATGCTCTTACAGATGCCATTTAAACATCTTCGCTGTGTTTTATGTTCCGAGAATGCTGCGAATGAGATCTACGGTTTACTTTGTGGGAAAAATAATAGACATTTTTATCTTTTACAACGCATTTGGAAGTATATCAATGAATTGGGGTGCCGGTAATTCGTATTCAGAATTACGTGAAGAATTTTAGAGATAACCGATTGACTTCATTCGGTTTTCAGTCCACATGTTTGCCATTGACCATAAAGCATTCGTCAACCCAATCAAAATCCATTTCATTAAGTTGAAATAACTATACAACGCTAAGTGAATTGCCCGACCTGGGAATCGACTCTACGACCTTTTAGCTCCTAACCAACACACTACAAATACAATTGACATAGGCAACATAAATTATGACTTCAAACCAACTGACGCCCCCGGTGTTACCAGCGGTGAAATCTCAAAGCTATTAATTCGTGCACCAGATATTTTAACACAGGTAAACTAAATATTTTCTAAGCAGCGTCAACAATGTAGCGGCCGAGGTTAACGTGTAACAGTCTTTATTTGTCAATTAAATTACAGCAGCGCGCGCGCCTCCAAAGTGCCTCGAAATTGGTTTACCGCTCGCATAAGGAATTTCATGGCTATTGGACGGCTGTTTAGTTTCTTAATTAGTGTCCCGAAACCGTTTTTGAACATGGAATGTCGTCAGATTAGGCTTTTCCTGCCAGTTAAGTAATTTGCCTTTAAAGCGCTTTATGGCGCTTCATTGTTTTACGATCGCTGCTTTTTTACAATGACGTGTTACTGAAAACTTAAGTGTGGTGATTTTATGTTTCTAATAATTTTTAAACTCAGCGATGGAGACTTGCCCGCCCACGTTCCCATTATTGCAAATCTTTTTAGCAGAACTGACACCAAGCATTAAAGCTTGGCGAGGTTCTCAAGGATGCTAGCGTGTCCTCATACCGCAACGCCAATAAATAAAAGGGAAACGAATAGTTCGAAACTAATGATTGTCTACTGTCAGCGGGTACAGGTATTAACGCTATTGTGAAAATCACTTAGTTTGCGATAGGACCAAGTGCGTTCAAAAGTCTTCTTACGTCACTTTTTCTCCTGCATCTTCTAACACTTGTATTTTACCCCCTAGCTCCATCAGATAAACCATGAACTCAAACAAGTCATTTCTATGCAACAAAACTCCTACCGAGAGCGGTATAACCAAAGCAGTAATATTTTTGCCCAATCACAAGCTGATGAACTCTTCAGGTCGGGAAACTATGTCCTACCCTCTCACGCCTACAGAGTAATGGCAATATGTATCCCCTTTACTCCAAATACTCCTTGCTGAGGCCTATTTTATTCTCCTTCACAACCTTCATATTTATAAACACACCTCAAACCACATCTAGCTTTACAGATACTATGCCGCATCCAGCAGTTGAGCTAAATGCATAAAGTGCAGTACTAACGCGCGTTGTCAGTTGCGTCACGATCCCATTCATTCATCACGAGTTAGTTTAATTAGCTCAGCTTCCACTCCATATTTGTGCAACTGTGTCTGAATCTAATTTTGCTTTATTATGATTCATCACGGATATCGCTGCGAGTGAATTTCATGGCAACGTTCGATGTTTACCTTAGAATTCATGGTATTTCTTTATTGCTCATCTTTAGAGTAATGCTTAGATTTTAATTTGTCGCCTATGGTCAAGCAAGGCTCATTGGAAGTGTGTATTTGACCTGTGAGGTCACAAGTTCGAGTTTCGAGTAGGTTAATTCAAATGTGATATATTCCAATTTACAAAAGACTTCATCGAATTTCCGTGTCGATTGACGTCAAACAAATAACTGTTTAAAAATACGCCAAAATATTTCTGAAACACTTTAAGAAAAATGTTGCATTGAATCCACGCAAGAATAAAGTAGGGTGTTAAAAATAGTAACAGAAAGCACTAAATCACAATTGGTATATTTTCGTAACATTCATAGGAATAAAATATCCCCTTATCGCCTAGGCTGAAAGGTTGCAAATAGTTGTCCTTTAATCCGTTAGAGTCGATAGCTAACAAATGATCTACTTAAACGAAACTGATCGATACAGTTTACTTTTTGGTCCAGGTCGGCGCCTACGCTCGTGCTTACATCCTCACATCCCACGGCGACAAGCGCGAAGGAATTAAAAAAAAATTAACATCCACACAAAATTATCTCCGCATAAACGCCTTGTACGAGGGTCGATCTGATAATGCGGCCCATTAATTTGAACAAAGTTCGCGTCGACACCACCGCTCGCCTTATAAAGGTGAGGCGACAAAATTTATAAGTTCGATTACTTTAATCTCGTTTAACTTATGCGCGTACAATTTCAAAGCTGACAAAAGAAATGCAAGCAATAAATCGCGAGTGTGTTATCTGCTCTGTGTATTCGTATTGTGTGGGGTGTCGCAATAGAACTAACGTTGGGTAATTAATTTAATGAAGCGGCGCGGCGCGGGCGGAGTCACGCGATATTTGCTCGCTTGTGACGTTACATGCAACTAACTGCTTCCGACGCTGCCTATTTCGGACAATAAGTTATGCACCTTTTTACTGCCTTTTTACCGTTTTGTCCTGGACGTAAACAAACAGTGGAACATGTTCATTGCACTATATTACGTTGCTCTAACTTAAATTGCTTTCTTTTACGTACAACAAATCCGAGGAACAAATCCTTTGAGTTATCTTAGTCATATTGCAGCAGAAAGGACTTTAATGACACTGTAGAATAAACATACTTTAGATGTTCAATTATGTAGATAATAATTTACTTTGTTAACCGACTTCAAAAAGGAGAAGGTTCTCAATTCTTAATAATCAATTGTATTTAAAATCAACAAATCATTAACCCTAAACATGTCCATAAAATAAAATAAAACACATTTTCAGATATAGCAGCATAAATATCCACATAAATTGAAACAAGAGCATCTAAAGTGCTTTAACGCAATCACAACCGCCATATCTCGCAATTGAAGAGCAGGATCACAAACAGAATCGTAAAGTATTGTTACATGACGAAAGCCAACACTAATCAATTTAGACTCACTAATGAGGACAGTATAAATCGATGTTCTTAATCCCTCGAAGGCTGGCGTAATAAATAAAGGCATAAGAGCACGCGCCATATTTCTCGATTAAGTGCGAAAGTGAGGCGGTCGTGCTACACCGCTCGGATCGCGGTTGGGGACGAGCGGAGCGGTTTTTGATTATGAGAGTATTTTTAGAAGGTATTTGAATTTCGAATGTTCTTTTTATGAAACTATTCAAATATTTATGGTATTTTCGATTTAAAAAAATCTTGTCAATGATTAAAAAGAATATGTGTGGTAAAAGGGATTCCAACGTGTTATCATTTTATATTTCTTTTTTTCAATTTTATTTTAAAAGTATCCTAGTTTTTATTATTTTAAAATTAAAAATCACTGAGACTCAGTTATAACAACTAGATATGTAAAAAGGGAATCAAAATGAACCATTACCAATAGAATTACAAATACGTTTACTTACTCGTACTTTACCCTCATTTTTAATACTTTATTGGACATATTTGAATCTATAAAATGTGATATCGTCATTACCATATATATAATATATTTTTAATACTTCCATGATCGTATTAGAAGTAGCCAGCGTATGAACAAGCGCACATCCTTACGCTCAAGCGCAGCTCGGCGGTGGCGCGTCATTACCTGCGCAGCATTGGTCACGCAAATCAGATCGCAGCTGTCCGCGCAATTATAATCAACCGCCGTGCCACCACACCCGCGATTCTAGTGTCATTTGCTCATCTGTTTGGATACTGAACGATTTACAGATGTGAGGAAAAACGGGAGAAATGGATAGATTTAGAAAATTGTTATTTAGGAGGCTGTAAATTAATATCAAGCTAAGTTCTGGCAAGCGAGGCATTGGTCGTCCACCTACAAGAAGAACAGACGATCTAATGAAGGTTTCTAGTTCAGGTCGCTTTTAACAAGTCACTAATGGAGGCCTGGGTGGACTTTTGTGGCTCACGATGGTAATGACAACACGTCTTAAACTGACGAATTAAAATAAATGTTTTGACAGATTTTCCATTCATTTATTCCATTCAACATTAAATGACTTGTAGTAGGTTAATAACTATAATATAACTATTATTAGTGACATATTTATCTAGACAAACAATATTCCGTCTAAGATGTACCTCTACAGATTTAAGCTTATTTACCTTCACCCAGCACTATAGAACCATGTTTTCTCTTTGTTACAAATAAATCGAAGCACAATTTATATCCTTATAATTTCCCCGGCAGTAGGTGTAAAAAAGCGTTCCATTGTTGACGGGATCTACATAATCCTTCGGAAATCTTCTTACCATAAATAATGCGTGTACTAGTAATAGAGCACGCGCGTAGGCGCACAGCCCAGATCGACACTATCCTGATTGTAAATCAGCTGGGGCTGAGCGTACGCTGGCTGTCTGGGTTTCTTATTTTTTTTGGAGTAATTAAATTGTGTTGGTGTATTTGGTGACTTAGTTTGTGTAGTATCCATCGTATATTTTTAGGTTTTGAGTTGGTCGTTTATTTTTTTCTTTCTTTTTGCTAATAGTGCCCTACACCTCTAGGTATGGTTTAATCTGTGTACAAAATTAAGAGCAACAATAACTTAATGGTTTCTTAGATTTACGCGAATGTTGCACATTGAAATAAAACGAATTCTTACGGTCCGCCTCGTGACCACATGTAACTATAAAGTCGTCTAAAATGTCGGGAAGTAAAAAATGTAAAATTAAATGAAATTTGCGATAAAAATCCGTAAGAATTCTTTTATAACAATAACCTATCTTTAAGTATGGTTAAAGGTTGTAAGGAATGAATCGTACCAGCAAAACTGTGACTTTACTTCGGCTTTCAGTAAAGCAGCAGTGCTAATCCGATTATGGTCACCACTCTTGCTTTGATCATCGGCTACAGCTTGGTTCCAAAAAAGTGTTTACATAAACATGATAATAAATATGTTGATGACGGTAACCCCGTCATTACAACCCTCTAGTATCTCATACCATGTTCCGCTTCATACATCCTGGTTTCTACGTCGTCATTTAGATTGCACAGCACTTGTTTATAACAGTAACAAAAACATCGACATTGTCACTCCAAAAATAGCCTCCAGGAATTTAATTGTATACCAATGACACTGGGACTAGCATGTCTCGTCCCGCCCATGTCTTGTATCCGTCCCCGCTCGCTTCGACACTGCGACCACACCGCGCCGTGACGGATGTTTTGCCACGCCGGGCTTGTTACACCTCTGAATCATACATTGTTTGAGCGTAATGTTTAGGCTAATGGCTTTCTAGTTGTCGCTGTAAATATCTTGCGTAGAAACGGTATCGAATTTCATTGTCAAATGTCGTGGTTTGGTAATTTGTTGACAGTTTAAAATTTCTGGTTCTGTCAATCTTAAAAAATTGTATGTAGGTGAATCCGTATTAAGGTCAAAATATAGTTACGCCTACTATGTCATTTTTCTTCATTAATATGCATCTTTGAATCCATAATCAATGATTGCTATTTAACGACTTGTAAAAGATATAAACTTCAGAATGAAATATGCTCTACATAAATTAACAAAATTCGTTTAGCGCTAATAAAATTAAAAATAACCATTTGTATTTCTTTACAACTTCCTTGTCATCTAAGTAATTAAACGCGGGAATTAGCCTTCGTTATTTTTTATGTTAATTATTTGATTAATTCGAAATACTTAAACCACTGACATTCAAATAAAGGATAAATCTTTGTTTAATAACTTTTTAATTACACAACTTTGTGTATATCATTTTTTATTGTACAGTATAATGTAAATGTAAAACAAGGTATCCGTAATATAATTAACAATATTTTTTGATATCAATATACTTCATTATAAACATCACATCAACAACCTCATCTTTTTTTTTTTAAATGTCGGATGTCCACTCTTTAAAAGTTGCAGAAAACAGCTAGCACAGACCGATTTCCATTCCCGGCTTTCTGGGTCGAAAGGCAGGAAGAACTGAACGAAAGAATTGAACGGATTGTTATAGCAGAAACAATCTTACTGACCGAAAAAAATACAGCAAAGTTATTCGTTATTACCGTATATTTTTGTATTACGTTACTTGAGTCAACCTAATATTGCATCGAAATGTAAGTATCTCTACACATTAAGAATAAGACATTTTGCATTGATGAGAATTCCTAGCATGCTATAAGATTTAGTAAAATATCTACATCCACCAAGCGATCAAACTCACAAGTCACAACTCAAAAATAAAAATATAACCACCGCCCAGGTACAAAAATACAAACACTTTGGAGTTATCTTTCACGGGTTAATATACACAAGGGCCCCGAGGACCGAGATAGTCTAATAGAGAAATTACTGGGTACAAAGTAAACATGTATAGGGTTATGGTCGGTCGGGCCCGCGTCCACGTGCGAACATGTCCAGCGTGTTGATTGTAATTTGTAGTGCGCGAGAGCATGTCCGGACGGACGCCGTATTCTGAGAGGGATTCTGTTTTTAAATATTTTGTTGGATAAATATTTTGATGTGTTATTTTATAAGTCATTTTGAATTTGGAATAGCTTGTGGAACTAAGTAACAATTGAAGTAATAGTTGGAGCTTTTACTACTTATCATAGTATCGAGTAAATACAACTTTAAATAGTGGTAAAGCTAGATAAAATGCCTTGACAAAACGGCTTCGCTGTCATTTGTAAGAGATTGCCGGAGACCCAATACACATTTCTTCCTCCCGTCCATTTTATTATCCTCTCCCACCCATTTTCAAACGCAAACAACGCACCTATGATACAAGCGTTGCATATATCCATAGACGACATCAATGACTTGCCAAAAACCGTTAGCTCGTTTGCCTATTTTATTCAATTAAAAAGCAGAATAGACTGCGTACCTCCAGTTAATATTTACTACCATTATTTATAACAAATCTAAAAGCCACACTTCATACTTACATGCAAACTTTAAGAAACCCAAAGCGTACAAACAGCCAGCATGACACCAGAATAGTCCTCCACAGCATTGTCTCCGCGTTGGCAGACGATCGCGTAATTTATACCGCGCCCTGGGCGTGTTGCTCGCTGAGGATTAGTCCATCACAACCAGTTTATGCAAGTAATGCCGCGAATTATTGCACCACCTTAATTGGAACACGCGATTCGCACTTAATTATTAATATATGCTTTATGCTGAGTTAGGTATGATTGAATCAAATGTTAGAGAGATGTGTGAGATAGAGGAATATTTTATGTGACCCATACAACCATTTAAACTTTGAAAATCACATGAAAGTAATCTAAGCTTTAATATTTAAGTTTATTCATACTAACAAAAGTTTTGTTCCTTTTAGCAAAATACGTAAAAAAAATTTTTTTTCACTTTTCATTTATTTAAAAATATTATTTGTAAACCAAACAATCATACCGTAATGTAATTACCTCCTCAATTTTAAAAGCATATTACCCGAAGCACACATCCAAATCGTTCCCATGTTTACTAACCGCTCATTAAACAAGTCCAAGTAGTTTGTACTTTGTACTTTGTGTAGTTTTTTATGTTTAGCTAATTTACTCTCTCGAACGTCTCAATCGGGCTTCCTTTACAAATGTAGTTACAAATCACGAGAGCAAACAGTCAGTGGCTTGCCTTAGAACAAATCGTGTCCGTACATCACTGTGTAAACTTTGTGCTTTACCTTTTATGATGTATTTTACGCTTTCGACCGAGACATATTCACCAGACGTTTAGAGTTAACTGCGTGGCATTAACGCTACATTGTGGGTTCACGTCTGTTTTTAACCTTGTATGTGGAATTTGTGCTAAAACCTCATTGGTGCATTGATGACTGCGAAAATCGTTTTTAAAATTGAAAAAAGAACAGCCTGTGGATTTTTTAACGTTAATTAGGTTAGAATATTACACGGGAAATGATAACGTCTAATAGTAAATTCTTAATATATAGAATAGTCAGGCCCAGAACTAATAATTAAGTAAACCTAAAATTAAATATTTGGACAGCCTCCGTGGCGCAGTTGGTTAGACGCCGCCTGTGAACCGAGAGGCCGCGGGTTCGATCCCCGCATCGAAACAAATATTTGGTCTGGGAGTTTGTGAGACCGAAAAGTCTCTCGTAGTTTCTGATACCCACGGCACAAGACTCGATCATAGTATGTGACTATTGGGGGTATTTATTATTATTTATTTATTATTATTGTCTTGACTCTTAACTATTGAATGAATATCTCGGAAATGTATCCGCACTGAACGATCACTAAGACCTTGGACATCTAAAATAATGTGGGAAAAGGCGGTCTAGTAATACCTAGGTATTACTATTATATCTAGATATGAACTACTGAATAAAATACAAAATTAATATATACAGAAAAAGCAATTTGACCCGAATTCTTGATTAGGCAGCGTGATTAAGATAAGAATAGCTTCATACAGGATTAACATACATATTATTAATGTATGCAAAAATATTTAAATCCTAACAAAAGGCATCGATAAATTACGAATGAAAGCAAGAGACGGCATCGAGATAAGAATACAGATATCGTGATACTCGCAATCGATATTAGCTGATACCGACTGTGTTATTCCCGTAATTAATTTAGCAAACATTGATGTTAATACGCGATAGGGATGTGACATGTACCGGTTGGCGATGTCGATTATCGATACGGGTAATTTATAGTGTCATGGTGTTACAGACAGGTATAAGTTTCAATTATTTGTTGAATTTTGATCGTCAACCTGTCGGTTTGACTACTGATAAGGTATGTAAGTACCATCTTAAGATTCAAATTGAAATGTTAATCAAAAATCCTTGAGGTACTTATTCGGTACCCAATTTATTTGATTAGTTGGCTTTAGGTCAATCATAAAATATGAATAGCCTTGAACTTGATTGGTGTCCGACTTTTGACAGCGGACGTGTATATGTTTTTACACAAAATGTTTTTTTTATTTGACAACCACTACACCAACACGTCATCCGCGTAATTCACGACGCTTCAACGCCACAATAATGTGAAATATACTAGCATCGCCTACGAAACGAACACCAGCAATAAATTATGCACTCACCTCTCCCAAATTGACGCTTGTTTTTTGTTATTTATCATTCCCCGCCCTCATCCGCGCGCATATCACTTTATTTCGAAATCTAAACACTGTTGCACACGGTTTTGACACGAAGCCCGACATATTAAAGAGTGAAATTTATAGTCGTTTCATTAAAACGAATATTACAAAATCACGCACGCGCGCCACAAAACATCTTTTTCATACGCTGACAAGACTTATTGACGCAATAAAATATAGGGCTACCACATAATTCTGTCGATAATAGTGGCACGCCTACATTGGAATTAATTAACACATGACGATGGAACAAGTTCTCGATAGTCGATGTCAACGCTCCGGTGAAATGGAACGGAACTATAAAAGCTACATCGACATTTTTATCGCATTGGATTAGACTTCAATGAGTCATTCCATCTCGGCACGGGAGGTTGTTGTGTAGGTGCGGTTTAAAATGTCCGGGACAACATTCTGCGATTAATTAGACGTGTTAGAGGACGGGGTATTGCTTTAACGTGTGTTCGCAACATTGTTACCTGTGTTGGCCGATGAGATTGGTATCGGCGACTTTTTGTTCTTAAGGAGACAAAACAAAATACGTTCTCATAGTATGTTTGTGTACTATAGTGACTGGCTTACAATATAAAACGCTAAAATTATTGTATGTCCTGGGCTGAATTATGAATTGGTCGCAACAAAAAATGCAACACATATTTTACTTGAGAACTATATTTGTTAATCGAAATGAGTCATTAGTTTGTGGCTCAGACTCTGTGCTATTTGCAAATTTCATAACCCATAATTATAATTTTATTTATCAATTGTCAGCCATTGGCCTCAATTTTAGTGTGTCCTTTTCCTGTAATCTCTAATCGCTTAATTACTATAAAATGCATTGCAGCGGATGTTGGCAGTCGCACAACTTTCCACTCATATTGTTTACCCTACATATTAAATAGAAACATTGTCAACAGAAAATAAAATAAACTTTCAATTGAGTGCATTATTTAAAAAAAACCTATACTGGCTATATCCAGTTGTATTAATGACTTTAGACACAATGCAACTAAAAATTACTACAACTAAAACAATTTTCTCTTGGTATACCGTGTACGTATTTAAAAAAAACCTTCTCCTAAAATGTACCTTCTCCTATTGCAACATCGAGGTCATCGTGATATAATTAAAAATAAACTCCCTATTTTTTCATCGAATAAACTATAAAATGTGGAATTAACATGTGACATTGAAAGAATTGGTGGAGCTGAGGTATGTAGACGAGCGTGGTGTGTGGCGAGTGGCGGTACATTGTCCGTTGTGAAGGTACTATCGGTCATGAATGGAGCGTGGCTGCGTGTGTTGTACTCGTACACACACGGTCGCGTGTGACTCGGTGTTTTTGTGAATGGCCGGCGATATCCGGTCCTATAGTATTGACTGGCCCACAGGTTACGTTATCAAACCGGAGACTCGGACTGTCTAAACACGACATATAAAAATTGTGTTTTATTGCCTTTTACAACTCTCCCCGTCCATGAATATCGATGAGACGTATCGAATAATAGTATTTTTCCAACAAAAAATATATAACGTAGGTGTCGATGCGACGCCGTGGATTCCTAAACAATTTAAGGACGGAGAGTTAAATTTTTACATAACAAAAAGTCCGAATCGAGTGGAGATTTGGGATATGTTAATTCGCTTTTATTCTCTGTCGGATAACGTATTCAAGCCGCGTGGCCGACTCGCTCGGCAAAAAGCGAATAACCGAATATTTGGAATTGTGTCGAGGCGCTTTTACTGGTGTAAAACGAATTAACACACGCGCACGATTGAGACAAATATATGACATATTTCGTCGGCTTTTTCCCTCGCATATTTTTGTGACGTGTACGCATGACGCCGCTATCAAGTTATTATTGAGTCTATAGTACTTTGGACAACCGGTGGAGACAAATCATCATCAACATCATCCATCAGCCAAAGGAAGTCCACTGCTGAACATAGGCCTCTCCCAAATAATTCACTTTAAATACGGTACATACAACGATGACCATGATCCTCAGTCATAAGGAACCCACTGCAGAGAGAAAGAGAGAGTACTTTGGACTAATACTAAAAACAGTAAAAATAAAAAAAATCTAATTCGCATTTACATTAATTAATTTAAAGGTGAGACTAAAACTTATTTATTATTGTTCTAATTTCGCATAATAATATTATATTTTGTAGATAACGATCACTATGTTCATTTCAACTTTAAAATCTATTAAGATAGCAAAACAGATTATTGATAACACGAATATAACGTATAATATTTCATCCGAATAGAATCAGATAATGTACCATTTACTTCGCAATATATTGCAAATTAAGTCACTTTTTATTGTTATTGTAATAGTAATTGATTGGTTATTTTGAATCAAAATGGTCGCCAATACAGCATATTGGATTCGATTCTAGGACACAGGACTTCGAGCTTAGAACGTTTCTTGCATAGGTACATATAGGCACGTAAGTTCTAATCCACTTTTATAGTGAAAAAACTGCATGTCTGAGAATTTTAAACATGGTCAAAAACACATGATGTCTAATGTCTATCAGTTGGCTCTGGCGGAATAACTCGAAAAATTAATTAATCATGAGGAATGTTTGACTTATAAAACTCTGTCAATGTATATCGTTCTTGCAATACAAGTTTTACAATTAAACACGACCAACAAAATGAAGATCCTAACTATACCTTGATACATAGTTACATTAGAGTACATATGCAGTTATATACACGCTACGGCTGCGTACCAGTTCTAACCAAACAGGTATTAACATTAAGTTCCCGTTACGCCGACTGATTAATATCATCTCAACACCACAACAAAAACACAGACGGAAAATAGAACAAAAACCCACCCTCGCACGAACAGAGTTAGGAGTGCAAAACAGGGTCTTGCCTTATCAAAATTTAAATTTGGAAAAAAGCGGGGGCCTCATTTCAATAACCGTTATTCGGGCCCCTGCCACTGTCGGGCCGAAGCCGAAGCCGAATGCCCGAATAGTTGATTGATGGCGGTGCAGAAACAATGGCCACTCGCGGTCTCCCCGACGCGAATCCTAATAAACGCTTTATTTTATTTGTATGGAATAACGAGTCGATAATAAACGTCGATATCTTAGATTCGGGATTATCGACGCGACCGCTGTGACTTCGGACTTGTTAACGATACGCGCTTACAGTCTGATGGAACAATGTACCATTCACTAAGGACTTTTTGGTGCAGTTATAATATATTATGAAATGCGAAAGCGGAATTATCAAATAATAGCAGCTTTGGGACTCGTTTTCGAAGATTTTTAGTGGGCAGTTTGTGAGCGTCCATACTAATCGGGTTGGCTGAATTTATTTTGTTATAAACTCTTTTTATTATTTTATAAATGTACGCATCATACAGTATTCAGTTACTGCTTAAAATTATTCGTTGCCTCAGTCATTTTATCTTAAATAAAATGAATACAAACACACATTTTTCAGTTACGTAGCGACTCACCAATAATGAGATACATTTTGGTTCTTTAACCAAAACCCAATATTTTTGTTGACTCAACACAATTAAAAAATACATTTAAATGAAATATCATCATAACAATATTCATAAGTATTTATGTAATAAGTACTACTGGTACATAACCAGCCAATAAGGCACAAAAGCGACACATAACAAAATACATGCAATCATTCGCAAATACAAAGTGACGCACTATCATCAGCGACACACGGTCGTCACGTTCACACAACAAAACCCACAGCTCGTCCATTCGTCATCAACTTTCAAAAGGTATGTAAAGGCATCACTTACATTACCAATTACACCAATTTTCCTACTCGCTTGCTATTAAACTGTGGTGTAAAAACAAGTACCAAGTGGTCTCATGCGTGTAATTTCGCCTCGTCCTCACTATGATTATTCGAGCATGTCATTAGATGCTTGGAAGCTTTTACTTGTTAGCGGAGTGGTGCAAAATGAATACGACATTAGTGCTAAGAGAATTAACGCCAAAATCGTTTCAATAACGTGTGCGTTGAATGGTTATGATACGGCACATAGTGCTAGAGTGAACGTCGAGCTGCGGTTAGTTTTTATGGATTTGTTGTTTATGTACTAAATGAATATGTTTGACTTAAGCTGTTAAGGTTTTTCTAACAATAGGTATTATAAACATGTTTCTTTCTTGAACACATGTTTAAAAATTACAATGTACATATGTAAGTATCTTGAGTTAATCTTTTTTTATTGCAACGTTATTAACTTTATTTATTTTCTCATTCAGAAAAAAGTATTATTTAACTATACATGATTTGTTTTGCAAGTTGTTTAATCGAGTTAAACGTACAAAATTACTTTGTACCAATTACTTATATTTCAAACATTGTTGTACTTTACAATTGCGAATCATTTTGCAGAACGGTATATCTTCTAGAATACCTTCTAGCAATCAGTACACATTAAGACATTAAATCACAAACCATTTTTATACCATACAACATTCAGCAATAACTATTTTTACAGGTACCGATATTATAAATAAATCTAAACTTGTCACTAAATCACGGCACCCAAAGAATTGCCTCACCAACCTGACCGTGTGTCATTGGTAGCACATGAGGCCATTTGTGCGAAAGCGTCTGCGACCATAATTGCGCGTTGACAACCAAGCCTCGTGTGCTACCACCAGCCTACCACCGTACATGTTAATTTATATATTACATTTATTTTTTAGCCTTTCACGCCATTAGAACATCCGTCGGCGCGATGGTTAGATTGTTAGAAGATTGTGGGTTTTGTATTATTTGTGTCGGTTTGTGCTGTCTTACAAATGAGATATTGTATCTTAATTCATATACTGTATAGTAATGTTTGTAGTTTGAAAAAATAATCCAGTTAAATTGGCAATACCTAGATAATATTATATCACTTTTGGCAAATCGTTCTGCGGTCAAAAAAGAAATTGAACGCATTTGTTTTATGTTTTAATCCTCCGTACATTTATAGGCCATTGTTTATCTATAATTTTATACAGGGCGATACCAATACCACCCTGGCCAACATGTGGTATTTCATTTAATCCACATGTTTCTCAGCACCACAGGTGACATTATACAAAATTTGAAAAAATCCGAGATTATTTTTTGCCATGATTTTAGTTTCATGATTTTTGGCCAACCTGTATAGGTACGAGTATTTTTACCGTTTATTTGAATTTCAGTTCGAGTCGCAAACTTATCTAAGCCGTTAAAAAACTCGTACCTCATGGGTTATTCAAAAACCTTGGAAACTAAAATCGCGATTTTTTACCAAACAGTTGTTTTTCAAACTTGGTACAATGTTACCTGGGGTTATTAGGAACACCCACTTGGTGGTCAGACGACCTGGTAAAGGTCGCGGGACGTCGCTGGATGCAGGCTGCCTCCAACAGGTCACTGTGGAAATCATTAGGAGAGGCCTATGTTCAGCAGTGGACTTCCTTTGGCTGATGGATGGATGATTAGGAACAAATGGTGTAAATTAAATATAAGTCTATAAGAATGATCTTAGTTTTCGCTTGACTTGGGTATTTAAATCTACGCATAAGCCATCAGAGAAACCAACAAGCCTACCATGACGTAGATAAACAAACTATTATTTTTGTGGACTTTTATCCATTCGTAATATTTTATCTTAATTTAATGATAAGGAATAGCTCCTCAAGTATCACTTTAGATAAAATCATATATAACTTTGACAAAACTGAGGCAATTTTCTATAAATAACTTTGGTATCAAACACATTCTTGTCGTAAAGGCGCGGACCCGCCGGTACAGTTAAGTTATTAATTTGAATATCTTTATCCGAATTAATTGGCCATAAAAGATACTCTGTTAATTATCTTTGGAATTTTTCACTGTGTCCACAATCGGAATATTGTTATTGTTAATCAATTCCATGAGATGGCAATTAAAATATTTATGTTAATGCTATGACAGAGCTTCGCGCGCGACCGGTCCGACTCGATTTTTTCCATACAATAATTAATTAATCAAAACAATATAAATGGTTTTGAATGACTTTTCCGTCGACACAATATGATCTTTGTAGGGTGTCGGATGTTTCGCGTTTTGTGGGTATTTTATTTAGAATATTATGTTACTGATATGAATACAACTATGGAAATATAGACGAACAATAAAGAGTATAAATAAAATACAATAATTTAAGTGATATTTGATGTTTTGCGTTCTACGGAATATTGAAGACTGATTTAGTACACAGCAATACACAGGTATTAAATCCACCTCCATCATCATCCACAGCCTATAGAGTCCCACTGCTGGGTATATGACAGCCTCCGTGGCGCAGTTGTCTAGACGGCGCCTGTGAAACGAGAGGCCGCGGGTTCAATCCCCGCACCGGGACAAATGTATGTGAGGCCCACAAGTATTTGTCTCGGGTCTGGGTGTTTGTGAGACCGAAAAGTCTCTCGTAGCTTCTGATACCCACGACACAAGACTTAATTGATCTTAATGTGGGATCAGGACTATGTATGTAATGGTGTATTTATTTATTTATTTTATATTTATAGGCCTCTCCATTGTTTTCTATCTTTTGTAAGTCGCATTCAGGTTCGGCCTATGAATTTAACAATGTCGTCGACCCATCTTGCCGTCGGACGGTTGACACTGCGCTTAGCCGAGTATTAATAAATAAATACACTCAACAGTCACACACATAGTCCTGATCCCACAGTAAGATCGAGGCTAGTGTCGTGGGTATCTGAATCTACGAGAGACTTTTCGGTGAGAGAGACCTGTGGTTCACACAAATATTTATTCCGGTGCGGGGACCGAACCCGCAGCCTCTCGTTTCACAGTCGGCGATTGATTATATAATGATGTGTAATATTCTGTACCACCACCATCGTCACCGGAAATCCATTGCAGAATATAGACCCCATCGATGATTTTCGCAGCCTTCGTCCAACATACCTGTAACTTTTATTAAATTGTCCGTCCATCTTGTCGAATCATAATAGTTAGTGATGTAATTTAAATAATAGAAAGACACAACACACCAGGAAGTGGTACTATATGAAAAACAACCAACCGTAATTTAATAACGTAACGGTAATGATTTAAACAAGTACACAAAATTGCCGCTAATCAACAATAACAATTTCAAGCCGTTTCTAAAATTGAACCCTCCTCGCGGTTATTAAAGTAATCACCAGGGCGGTACACACAAACAAACAAAAATTATGTTCAGCTAATTAAAGAAAGGGGTTTCATTTGATAATGACTCGATAATTTTGTTCCGGGCACCGTATCCAGCAATTTTCTAGTGTTATTAAATCTAAATGGTGCAATGATTGCCCGGCCCATGATGGATTGCTTAACGTCACTCTAATTCCACATTCAGACCGATTACGAATCGGAATTGGAAATGAAATACCAGTGAGGAACAAATAAAATTAATTCATTACTTCGTCAAACAATTAGGGCACGGTCCGAGGCGTGCGAACAAAGGCACCGGCTGCGATACTGAAAATTTCATTTGGCCCCCAATTAAGTCGGTCTAAAATTGAATTTTCTGACAATTATACCCGGGTATCCGGATACGGGCCGATCGCAGCCTCCGCCAGAGCGGGACGGAGGATGCGCGACAAGGACGGCGGCACAGCAACAGGTGGGTTATCGAGCAATTAAAAGTGGGTTTTAATTAGTGGGGGAGTTTCATTATTAGCAAATCTCGCTTTGAGGCTTTTCAACGGCATGCAAACCACTTAAGAATAAAACTTAGGGCGAGTCATGGCGCCGCTTTTATTTTAAATTGGGCTTCATTTTGATTGGATAATTAAGACGAGACAATACATAAAAATACTATTAAGATTTTCCCTCAATATATCAGCGAATCTATTAACATTTGCTAAAGACACATAAAATACGACGATAAAGTATTAATTGGCATGATTCTGACATTTTTATCATAACGACCATTGTGACTGGTGGCGCATAAATATTATTTTTATTCGCAATATTGTTGAAAAGTAATGTAACAACAACATAAGGGATCGCATTACAGTTTTTGGTCGCACCAAAATTTTTTTATTACTTAGACACTGGCCGTAAATGAGCTATAAAAGACGTCACTGCATTCTAAATTTTATTAGTGTTGCCAGATGGAATAAATATACACAAAAGAGTTTGTAATCCAGAACTCTATCGTCAGATTTAGACCGTCCCACGCATATGACATTCCGTCGTAAATACTTACACTCAACCTCTCAATGCTTATTCGATACTTAGCTTTCTTTCTTGAAATGTCTGCATTTCCTTATCAAAAGGCTCCCGGGGGTGGGGGTGGTTTTTAAAGGAAAGCCCGAGGGTGTGGGCGGGGGTGGCGCGGCCGCGTGTGTGTGTGTGCCCCGCTTACCATGTGTGACTACTCATCTATATGTGTTAATGCGTTTTCTTTTTACCAATTTTTGGGGTGACCACACTGTTGTCTGTTTCTTTGAGAAAGGTAACGACTGAGGTAAAATTTATTGGTTGTTTGGGAATTTATTTGAAACCTTGTATCTGTAATAATCAGTATAAATTACAGTTACTCATGTCGTTTTCAATCCCGTCTAATATTTTCATTTAACTTGAAGAAAAGTGTATTTAAATATTAGCAATACTGATTTATTCTGTGCCACACAGATTGTTAGAACAAATCCATAACTAAAAGTACCTACCAGAGAATATCATAAAAAGCATACCTAGAATACCTAGCTTAGAATCTTAGATCATTATTATGTTTAGTTACAAGAAGTTTTTTGAACACACCTACCCCAAACATTCCACAACGACCAAAAGTATCCTGCACCCATCGACCGCTCACTTTAACCAAGTCAGATACCAATTGTTTACATATATATATATATTTATATCGATAATCACAATCGATGAAAATATCCGCATAAAACATTTCGCATATCCACCCCGCGCTTCGTCTTCGCTTCACACGAGCCAAGCTTGCATATTATTTGAGCACGCACACACATCACATACTCGTGTGTGTGTGTGTGTGTGTGTGTCACGACGCTATTCACGATTTTCGCATCGATGGTGTTGGTATTGATTTCGTATTGTCGTTAGCTTGCGACATGTAAAAAGAAAAGGGGTTTTAGGGAGCGGCCACACTGATTCGCGCTTTGTTTTCAAATATTACAATGTGACAGTTTGGTTTTTTAATGTTCTGAAAAGGCAAAGGAGTGAGACATACAGCCTAGTTACAAAGTCCAACATGCAGGTTGATTTCAACAGGTCGTTGTGGAAATTGTTAGAGCAATGTTTAGCAATGAATGTCTTGTGACTGAAGGCATTAATAATTATATTTTTGGCAAATACCGTCAATAGTCTATAAAGTATATAATCCGTGCAATCTATTTCACTGACCTGCTACTGATTTTTTAAAAGTGAATATTATATTTATTATTAATTTCCAAAATGGAATGAGTGTAGGAAAGTTCTATGTGACAATGTTTAGAATAATAATTACCTAAATATTTTTTCAATTTAAGAAACTATCATAAAATATATAAAAAAGTAACCCCTAAGCGAGTGTGAACGTTTCCTTAAAAAAGAAAAAGGGTCTCAAACACGAGCCGCCATTAGAAAAATGTCGCGATAGGATGTTCAATCATTTCGCTACCAATAAGGGGCGCTATCGATTTTGCGAAAATGTCAAGCGAACATTATAGAATATCGGGAATATAAAGTTTGGGGCGACGCTGTGTTACTATAGTTATATATAGTTATTCTATTACTATAGTTATCGTATCATGAACTATGAATCATGGTACTATATTTAGAATTAATAATCATTCTACATTTTGTGATTCTGTTATTTTTTTAATTATTTTTGTGTTTTACACCACATTGATGTATTGGCTGTGTATAAGGCATAAAACTACATATCAAGAATTTGATTTTTAAGTATAAACTTTGAATTTTAAACAATATAGAAACCAACAAATGCGTTCTTCTATTTTTAACTAACGTTATTGAGGTCGTCGGTAGGCTAATAATCTTGTAATTTAGGAACCAAAATATATTTAACAATGTTTGGATAGTTTGGCCTCCTTTACAATTTATAGGTGTTTGGGCCTTAGTCCACGCTGGCCTAACATGGTCGGTGTACCTACGGCATAATTTTCCGAAAAAGTTCGGCCTGTAAATATATCACGGCAATCTAAAGTATAATATAAATAATGTTTATACGCCAAAATATACCGCCAGTAAACAACAAAATAGTTATATAAAACTCATTAATAAAAACGCTTCCGTACTTTTCAAATACAACACGGAGACGCCGTAAGCGCCATCTATGCAGGGAGATTGTTTCACCGGACTTTCTTTTTTCACGCAAACCTATTGAATACAAATATTATGTCTCATTTTTGCTATTTTAGAACATATAGATAATTTCAAATAATAATTGTTATGGTTGATATCACTTTTATACGATTATCGAAATAAAACTCAATAAACTGCTAGTGACTACTACTAGAAATATTTAAGGGTTCAATAACCTGCTTAGTTAAGTTTTATGAAAAAATCGGAATCACCAACCACTTGCGCTTCAAATAGACACCCAATAAAAAGGGCTCTTTCGCATTCAATATTTGCGAATTGAAATTTAAATATGGAATGTTTCATAAAATTTTGATTGTGAAAATAATATTAATTTAATCAGCTTAACGTTGAATTATTTTAATTTTATTTAGTAAATAAAAAACATAACTCTTGATAAAATCCGGATTAACATTTATTCAATAAAGTTGTACTTAAAAACAGCAATAATAAAATACTAAAATAACTTTTCTGTAAATTCCAACGTATGCTCAAATTAAAGCGTTAAATAATGTTTTGCATAATTTATATTTAATTAGAAACATGAAGTGTTTATCATATAATTTTTTTAAATAAATTTTAGAATTTGTGACAAATGATTAATTTCTTTGTTTATGATATTAGCTCTTATCAATTAACGTTAACAAAGAAATTTTATTACTAAACAACGTTTTGTAGTTTTGTTTATGATTTAAATATATTAACGAAATCTTTCTTTCGTTTCAGGTAAGCGCGACGACATACTATGGCATCTTCTGTAGTCATGAATGACTCGTGACGTGTGCCAGTAACTCACCTATTCGCCGATAGGTGGCGGGACACGCATGCCTAGAGCGCACACAAGGGGTAACATTTTCTTTAGTTTTTCCTCGTATGTGCTAAAGGGTGGTTTGCTTTTAGTTTTGCAACTTGCGTACAGGGGGCGTTGAGTGGTGCGTTTCAAATGTTTCAGGGATTATAAGATCGTGCTTTTGTGTTATTCACTTTGATAGAGGATAGTTTTAAATGGTATAATTTTTAACCGATTGACTTGGTTACGTAATAATACGATATTTAATTATAAGTATCAGTAACAAAAATAAGAAAATACGCAATTATTTTCTTTCCCGATAAATAAAGAAAAATGCAGTCTTAACTCGTTACTTCATGATAGTTAAAATTCAACGATAGTGGATTAAACGACTAAATTCCGTTCCCTAATACTTCTACACGATTGATTCTACACGATTGAGATTGTAAACAGAACAGAAAAGTTCAGAAGAATAAAATTGCACATATAGGGCATTGACCTCCCACGAGTAGTAAATACATTGAGTACGTGGAACACATGTGCGTTTAGTAGGAAAAGAGTCACGGTTACGTCAGATGAGTTTACGATACGCCAAGGTCAGGGGTTGGCCACGCGCGGGTCAACGCCCGCACCGCTTTTGTGAGTGAATAGGCTTAAGGTCAACGTGGCTGACGGTTTGCCCGGCGATTTTTTTGAATCTGGAACGCGGACGGATAAAATTCGATTTTTGAAATTTACTTTTTTCTTGTGGAATATTACGTTTTGAGCATTGTGTTACTTGAGCTGTAGCTTTTTTGGAAACTACTGCTAAGGCCGTTCCATGATTCATGGAATTCTTTATAGACAGACTTTCACAACAAGTTTTAAAATATTTTTCAAGTGATACGTCATTGATCTTTTGTGTTGAGGAAAAGCTTTAAACACAAACAAATACAAGTTAGCTACGGTATAATTCGGAGTTCGATTCTCGGCTATTCTGGGCCAGTTTATATGTATTTTATTTATGAACAAGTTGATTAATTGCATGTTATTATTATTAACAAGCAGGTCAGTCCCATACATAGTCCAATTCCAAGATAGGCATAGGTACAATAACATAATTAAATATTTGGCTAATCTTATAAAAGTATTTTAGGCCACATAAAATAAAATATGGTTACACAAACAAAACGAACCGATAAACAACATTTTTAATATCGTTTAATCTAGAACAATAAATAACTTAGAGAATTTATAACAAAACGCAAAATTATGGCACGCGTAGAGTAAATAAATTATTACATTAAAAGCCCACTAATAAAAACATATTATAATATAAAATTTATGTAAGCATTCCATCTCATAATGGCAAATATAACTTGTACCATCAACATATTATCGTCATTGGCACATTTCCACTCATAATTTATGAAAGCAAAGCCTAAAAGCCATCTGCCGCCACACCCAGAAATGTAGCCTTTAGTGGGGTTACCAATTTAAATTAAGAATGTCACCGTTATTATTCTAATAATTTTGAATTCGGAATCGTTGCGTCGAATTAGGAAAGATAATTGTTTGTGAACGGTCGATGCTCTGTGTAAACGGGACTGCCCTTAGAGTCAGGTATAGTTTTTAGTGTTGTCACTCTATACTTTGTGTAGAAAAAAGCCAGACAGCTAGCATTAGCTAGATAAATTAACTGTCTTTTTGGGCACTGGCATACTCCATAGCGGAAACGGATTATGTGTTTATACCAAATTCAACTTTTGCTTAATACGGTAGACTTCACGGGTTTACCAAGTTTTTAAAGGCTATTAAGTATGCAATTTTTTTTAGACATTTTGTTGCCGTAAAAACCAGTTAATGAAATTGAGTGATGAAGTCTGAGAAAACAATTTAGATAATAAATATAAATATCTCAAATCGCCTTATGTCGTCAACCAGCAGCTTAGTGATAGGCTGACAAACCTATGGTAGTATGTTTGGTTGCTCAGGCCAGAAAGCTTATTAAGTAAGTTTACCAATCCCAAAAAAAAACGGGCATTGGATAATGTCTCTAAGGGGTTGAGGTCTGAAACTTTCTTACAATCTTTCTTCATTATCATGTTCAATCAGCCCACTGCCGAACGTAGGCATTACCCAAGATTTTTGATAGTGGCCTTTTGGGAGCACGAAAATAGCTAATGTATTTAATTTAATCATGTATTTTTGCTATTCTCATGATCGTTGATTTATCATTTGGTACATTGAACCGATAAAAATATTTTAGTATAGATCCGATATGAGAAAATGTAATGGTACCAAAGTGATCACCATTCTCAATGCACTCACATCACACAGACCTATAGTAAATGCATTGCCAGCGTCTGGAAATAGATGAAGAAATGAGACTTACAACTGTCAAGGCAGCTGTATTTATAATGGCAACCCTAGCTAAAATTCCAAATTCAAAAAAAATCGAACACCAGTAAATTTTAATAATTATTGGCATTCCGCGTGTTTCCTTGGGCACACACGGATTATGAAGTGGGCCCACTATCGGCCACTCGTCGCTGACAGCTCCACTCGAATCATTATCGGAGTACAATTAACTACGCCTATTCAAACACGACAGGTAGAGGTGCGCGCGCGCGTAATCGGGTGCCGATATCGTGTGCCAAATATTTACGAATTTGTGTACGTTTATTTATTTTATTTTGTAAATATATGCGAGTCGGGGATATGATGGAAAGTGAGGGCTTCGTATGTGCATTGTTAGCTTTTGAGCTGGGATACTGGAAAGGTATGAAACATTTCTTAGAAAGAGATTTTTCGGCATTCGGGTATATGTAATATAAATTTTCCACTCGGTTTTCCATGTGAGAGTGTGTCACGTCGGTCGGGCCGTAACCTTCATGGTGGAGACAAGGAATGGCTCTACCACTCTCATATTTTAGTGTATTATAAGTATACAAATTGCCAATCTTCCTTTGCTCGGTATTTCAACGCTGCGACGTTGGACTAAGTTGGTATTAAAAAAGTAAATGCGGTAATAAATCGTAGATTACTGTTACGTTTTTTAACATTTTCGCTTAGTACAAAATATGTACCTAGCCCAGCAAAAATATTTTTTTTCTGTCAATTATACCAAAACATAATAATGAATACCGGTGTTCTGACGAATACCTAGTGTTAAGATATTTAATAAATAATTAGATTCGAGTAATAGAGAAAGCCTTAGGAATCAAGTCCACCAATACTCTGTATACATTTAAAGTAAATAAATCAAACAAGTTCGATTCGCATTTATGCATTTTTCAAGACAATTGTCTATACGAACAACATAGTTAAACAGGTGTGAGGCGTGGGCACAAGCCACAACACCGCAACTACCTCCCTGTCCAGTAGGCAGATATAATTTTTTGCATGCGCGCCCTGGGTGGGCCGGCCACAGTCACAACTCAGGGAAACATTTATTTGTCGTCTCGCTACTGTCACTTGCCAAGTAGCAAGGTGTTCTTTTTTTATTTTATTTTTTTATACGCCCTCTGCCGTCTATGGTAATATTGTCGTACAGCCTTAGATATTTTCTCGCTTTGATTCCAAGTTTGAAAATTCAATTCGATGTTCCGTTAACTGAAGTTCGAATTTTAAACAGTTTCCATTCTAATTGTCCATGCCAAAAAAGACATTCGGCTTTGAGTTATATATGTGCTATTGGACTTTGGTTTAATAACTTTATTAGGATTGGTTTTGAGAGATGATAAAATTAATACCGAGCTCTTTCACAATAATTAATGTAATGCTGTATATAGTTGCGGCCATACCAATGGCAGGAAAAAAGAAAAGGGTTTTGTATAACGTATTAAGTATAGCGAAGCGATTGGTTTAAGTATAGCGAAGGCGCTATACTTACCAATAATAGTTACTACCTACTGATATTATTTTGATTTTAAGTAACTATTTTTATTCTAGAAGAAATTGGACCAAAAAACGTTACACTTGGTGGTAAGTGATTATCGGCCAGAACAATATATCATAGATACGTCGTCAGTCATTACACATTTATGGGAAAAAGGGGAAAAACAAGAAGTTACGTAAGGGTAATTTGATCTCAATTTTAGATTTTCACTCGGATTTAAATTATACACACTTATGACGAAATTATGACGTTACGTATACTTTACGTCAGCCATTCGTGATAAGACTATATCCATCTTTTACCAAAATCACGTTCGATGTACAACGAATTAGTACATATTCACAAGGTATTCACGAATAAAATAAACATTGTGCGCGAACACGTCGGATATTTGTTCAATATGTACATATTTGTAGTATTGCGATGGCTAAATCCATTCATTCGTAGAGCCTACTGGTAAGACTTGTGTTTTGGTTTTTATATGTCTGATTCATCAGTTCGAAAAAAAACATATAACTTTAACCAGTGTAGAGGAGGCCTAACGTCTCTCGATCGAGCTCTCGATTGTAGAAGAGGCTTGTGGCCTGCAGTAGGATGTATGCGGTTTTTGATATTGTTCTAATCTAGTCTTTAAGTTAAAATAGTTATAATTTGAACAATAATCGTCTCCCCGTCCACATTTACTCGTGTTTAGAGTCGGTTCAAAATGACTTTTCAGCCACTGGCTGATTGGCTTAAAATTTAACGAAGGCTTCCTGCCTGACACAAACTCTTCCAGGAATCAGGAGTACGGCTTTTAGTGTAGCAAGTTAGCGCGGTTGTTAGGCTTCATATCTTCTTCTTCTATCTTCTATCTTTCGTACCTTCGAATTTTTTTGGGAAAAGTCCAAAATATCCAGGTTTCCTAACGATATCAAATATTTTTCTTTTATTGCTTAGGTCCGGCAAACGAGTAAACAGGTCACCTGATGGTAAGTGATCACTGCTGCCCATGAACATCCACAACGCTGGATCATGGATGTGTTGCCGGCCTTATTGAAAGGGGAGCGCGAAGGAAAAAAGGATAGGAATAGGAAAAGAGGATTGGGCATCCATACACATTTTAAGTTATCCGTATTCTTGAACAGCCGCTTCCGACATGTCAATTTGGAAATCTTTAAGTCTATGATCAGTAGTGATTTTTCTGTGGCTGGAGATAATGCTTTCAAGAGACTGACATTTAAAATGTAGTAGCTAGTGTACATACAAATTCTCAACAGCATATAAAATCCAGCCCGTCTAGCCTAGCGTTGTAGACCTTAGTGTACATAGGCATTAGGCTTCAGCCTTCAGCCTAAATCCTCTGAATCGTAGAGGACACCTATTCCTATAACTCTAATAAGTTATATTATATAACATGATTAAACTGTTAGACTAATATTTTCTCCCACTTAGGTATGGTCGGAAGTGGGCAATTTTTTCCAAGACCCATTTGTTTTCTTTCTGCTGCGGGTTAAGCTTTGTGCGCGACCTGTTGGTAACTGACCAGACGCGACTGCCAACACAATGACGGTGGTCGCGGGTTAAAATCCCAGGGCACACCTGTGACTTTTCGGAGTTGTGTGCGTATTGATAGTCAATCACCACGCACTATAACGGTGAAGGAAAACATCGTAAGGAACCTGCATACCGTAGCGATTTTAAAGAATTTCTACGGTATGTAAAGTCCGCCAACCCGCACTAGGCCAGCGTGGTGGACTATATGGCCCCTCTCAATCCTACTGTCGATATGGGCTGATACATACATGCAGGTTAAAGCTAGGACCCCAAAGAGATTCACCGAGCTCCGGTGCTCAGTGTAAATTTCTTGCATTCATGTTGATCCTAGTCGTCAAGAGTTGCAACTTGCAATGGAGGTGTGTGGGCGGTTTACCAATGGACAATTTAAACCCAAAAATAATTCGTATCGTCGTTGTCAAACTAATATCTGCCAGGTATGTGCACTTTTCTGAGCTTTGAACATTTTAACTTATATGTCTAATTTGCCATCCAAACTTTTGTTAATGGTATACTATTATACGTAGCGGAAAGCGCAGCGTAGGACGTCCACCCACAAGGTGGTCAGACGACCTGGTAAAGGTCGCGGGACGTCGCTGGATGCAGGCTGCCTCCAACAGGTCACTGTGGAAATGATTGGGGGAGTCTATGTTCAGCAGTGGACTGCCTTTGGATGATGGATGGTTGGTTGGATGATATATTACTAAAAACGCTATGTGATTCTAATTACACGGCGAAATACGAGTATCAATAATATGCATATAAAATTTTACATGATAATGTTTTTACTCCATATCTCAAAGTTTAACTCTAAGCACACAGATATTGGTTTGCCAACGACGATATTACGAAATATTGAGTCATTAAGAATGTCCTTAAATCATTAAGGAATTAGTGCACGGCATGTCGATAGGCTCGATCTCTGTCACATTATGGGAAGAAAATAGCCTCGACGATCTGTGAGTGGCGCTAGTGACATATCTGTCTACCCCTGAAGAGGTAGAGGCGTACGTTTACGTGAGTACATAATTTACGAATACCTACATACCAGTATGGTACAAGTATTTGGTTTCAACAGGCAATTTAGATATAGCCACTTTGTATCTACATAAAGAAGTTATTGCTAGACAATGCCTCTGTTAGATTTTATTGTTGTCCCAAAATTCTGGCTTCGTATCTGTAGTGGCCATTGGGTCCCCCACGACACAATGATTGGTAACAAGCATTTAAGCGCTTATAGCGCGTGAAAGCGGAAGCGAATATTATTCGTCTCCGCCGGCGGGCCCCGGTGTGGGTAGGTACTATGTCTTACGCGTGCGTAAGCGAATTTCGTATTCGATTTTTAAAATCTCGTTAGGTGTTCTTTATTTGAAATTTACCTAAGTAATCATGGAATTATAGTGATTGGGCTAATAATTACGATTGTCATTGTAATAATTATTTATGTTAAAGATTTTATATTAAAAATTAAAATATACGTACTTGAGGATTGTAGTCGTTTTGCCGCATCGATGTCAATTTTGATATAAAAAGGATAAGTTTTAAAAATGTTGAATGCTTATATCATAAGGAATAGGTGATAGAACTTGAAATAGAAAACAAAATTTTCATGTATTTGTGATTTTAATTATAATATTTATTGCCGCAACATTTTTCTAATGCCTGGAAAGAAAACAGCGATTCAGGATTCGAATCCCATCAGACATCGAGTGATTTTTTCTCTCACAAAGCATATTTTTCCCGTGTTAGAATATGTTTGCGAAAGAATTCTAGTCACATAGGAATCACCGCATAATCACCAGCTAAAACTTAGTTTAAATTAAAATCACGTCGCGCCCACTAGTCACTTAATTCCATGCATTATTTATCCTAAATTAATTAATGTGGCGTAGTAGACTAGGTTGCAAAACAAAATATTAGAGGTTCGATATCCACGCCGAGATGACTGCTAAATGACCTGTCTGATATACTCGTATCTAAAGGAATAAAGGTAAAGGAAAAAAGAATTCCTTAGTATATAAAACCCATAATATAATAATCGAATCTCATTTTAATAACGGAGTGTTATGTAACTGTTGAGAATATTTATTTAAAACGACAGAATCATTCAATACATTACAATTTTAAAATTGGAACCTTTACTTATTTTCCGTAAAAACAATATAAAATATCAATTTCGCGTGTCAAATATGAATATAACAGATGATTCATTGATAATTTTATAAAAAAATCTACGATTCAGCAATTTAAAAATATGAATTAAATAAATTGGTATTGATTTAAAATTGAATATTAAATAAGGGATTAAAATAATTAATGAATAAAAGCAGTAAAAGATTCAGGTGTGATTTTCAACATTATATTTTTAACATAATTTAATTTATCTTTCATTTGTAATTAGAAGCACTCAAATGTTATTAATAAAAGTATATTTTATTTAGTTTTATTAAAAAGAAATATATATTTTTAAATCATATTATTAAACAATATATCTACAGGACGGTTAAGATGGTTTTCCTTGTCAATAATAATAAAATGTTGACACAGAATTATCTGTTATATCTTTGATACTATCATATTATTTTCTACTGATAACAACAATTGTTGGAAATCATCGCGATGTGATGAATTAGGTACTGACAACAGAATATCTCTGTGACGGGTTCAAATCTCGGATTAGAACAAATATACTCATTTTATCATATTATTGTTTTAGTTATTGTAGATGGTTGCGGGTTCAAATCCTTACAGGGTTTCGTAAGTTTTATTATATTATTTCGGTAACTTCAACTCGGTTTGTTCTAAAAATGATTAAAAAGATAAAGGGAGTTGTTAAAAATTTGACAGCAGTCCAAAAATCTCCCACTTTGAAATTTTATTCTACAGACTAAGTACTTTTGTAGAAAGTTCCTTCTATAGTTAAAAAATATACTTAAAACTCTCGTGTGCTTTGAATTCGTTCCATAATTAAATTTGTCAGTAAAATTAAGTTTATTTTAAATTACTTTTATTGTTATTTTTATAAGATATTTAAATTATTTTTAATACGATAATCTTTGGACATTCCAATAGGATTTATTCTTATTGGCATGATGTAAGAAGTGTTGATCCTGTTGATTTTGTAAACTGATCAATTTAACGTATTTATTAATGTGCAGACGTGCAGAGTATTATCTCTAAGGCTAATTTATTTCAGGCATTTTTGTGTGATATATTATTATAGCTACAGTTTTATATTCAGAATTGCAACACCTGTGGTAGGTCTTATTAAATTAAAATGTTGTTCAGAATTAAATGAACAGTAGTAATTAACTGAAGCAGTTGTTCGAACAGAGTCCCGGAGGTGTAAGGCTTGTGTCATGAATTTTTAATGGGTAATTTCAGTTCAAAACCAGCATTATGTAAATGCTTCTTAATGTTCAGGCAATTATATTCAATAAACCGAAATAAAGCACATGTTCGCGGAATATTACATATTGTTTATTGCGATTATTGTATTTAATGCCGCGACTAACGTTTAAGTTGAGCTAAAGTTATATGAAGTACGAAATATCCGCGGGAAGGTGCTCATTATGTTCCCAATAACATAACTTAAGTGAATTGAGTTGGAGGCGAGCGGCATAGAGGCGGAAAAATTACGGCTCTCTGCCTCCGTGCACCACGCGTCCAGTAAAAACATACAAACGTCAGGTGCGGCGTGTTTATATATAGCCGTTTGCGCTATCTCATTAAATCTGGCGAGTGCGCCGGGACGCGCCTACACTGTGACCAATTAACAACGCTGTGACGAGACAATCGCCGGCCGCCGCAGCCTCCCGCCGCAGCCTCCCGCGCACCAGCGCCGGGGAATCCGAGCAAAAACAATCGCGAGCACCGCGCATCGGCAATTAAACCGGCGCGTAATTAAATCGAGGCGGGGCCGGCGTTAATGAGGGGCGCTGCGAGGCGCGGCGGCGGCGGCGGCGGTCGCAATCAACATTAAAGATTGGCGGGAGATGCGCCTCGCCTCTCATTACTTATACAAAATACTTAAGACGCGCGTCGTCCCGCTCTCCGTGCGCTAATAGCTCGCGCCCACTCGCTATCGCCGTCCCGCTTCGGCCCCGCTGCGTAATTAAGCTTCGGCATCGGCGCGACTCGCTCGGGCGGCCGGGCCCCGCCCCCGGGCGCCGGCGGGGTGGTGCGCGGGGCGGCGGGGCGCGCGGCGCGGCGCGGGCCGGGCGGGGGCGCGGTGGGGCGGCCGGGCGCCGGGCGGGGGGCCGCCGCGCCGGGCGCGCAGTGTGCCGGTGACCGTCGAGTGTGCTGTGTCGCGACTCGCGCCGCTCGCCACAACATCCCACAACACTACTCCGGTGCGCCAACAGTTGCAGTGCGTGTTTATGCGGTGTGCACGACGCAGTTATATGTGCTCTGACTGACTCCTATTGAAGTGTTACGTTTGTTTGAGCGAGTGGATACTGGACAAGTGGTATAGTGTCTGCGTGCTATGCCGCTATTGCGAGTTTAGCTGCGTTCCGCAGGCGATGCTCACAGGTTACACATTTTTTTTACTTTTATTCTAATAGGAAACTAGTTAAACTGTGCTCTAAATTTCGTTCCAATACGTTTCTCATTGTTAAGTTGAAAAATAATAGTTATCTCCAGCTGCAAAGTTGGTAGAGTCCGCGGATGAACCGCTGCGAGGCTGTCGCAAAGTTTTGAATCAAACAAACTTTGTTTCAAAATTTTAGTCATATATTCCATTAATAAAATTTCTCCGCGAACGGATCAATGTTTTTCTTTTCATTAAAGAGTTCGTAAAATAGACTTGCCAAAGTTATGTTGTTTCGCTGAGTCAATAAGAACTTTTCTAAACACTTATGAAGTGTGATAACAACATCTATAATTTATATTTTTCTTATACGAGACAAAGCTCATAAAGCTTATTTATACTAGGGCAAGATTTATATCTATTCGATAATTAGTTATACAACCTAGAACTAACTGCTAAAAACTCTCCAAAACAAAGCATTAGTTGGTAGGTTGATGGCATTTATGTATTGTTTTAAACCAAAACTAAAATTCTATGCTACCTCGAACATACAAAATTATCAATGAGAAAAGTCCCGATTCTATTCGTAAAATGCGAAGTTTGAATTTCGAACCAGCAAGACCAATAAGTTTCTGAATTCGAGATAAACAAATATATTCCCAACAAATACTTATTTGAAGGTAACAATAATAAAACTGGCCATTTCGCAGCATCAAAGTTAAGGCTTTATTTAAAAAAAATACGCGTGACGAAACTCATTCCAATAAAAATTTTAAAACAGAACTCTGTTTGATAAAACCTGGAAGCGTTAGAACAGTTTCATAAAAGTCTACAGGTCATTTTAATTTATGTTTAGGCAGTGTTTACTTGTATTTTGATTAAATAATTTGCATGAAAACAGAGTTAAAACTAATTATCAAAGTAAACTGTTATTTTGAAGACAATATTTAGATTGACAAGTTTGAACTAAAAAAATGCTGAATTTGGTTATGTGAATTTGAAAAAGACACGATTTTACGACTAAAACATTTTTAGACTGGTAATTCTATTACTAACTTTAGGTGCATATTTTGTATCATATAATAAGTTTCGTATCAATAGTTTAGTAAATAGTGGCTGCGTACTGGAATTTGAATCGGAAAGCCTGGATACGATTTCGTGATCAAAGAATTTGCTTACATGTGTTTTACATTTCGAAAAATATGTTTGCCCAGTATTGGATTTTTTAAATGCTAGATGTTAACGCGGTCTGTCTCATAATTTGTTTTTACCGTCAGATTAGGGTAGAAAATCTAATACATTTTATAAACAAACAAAAATATACAAAGAAAATATATGTACTACGGTCAATGACACTCGGAATGCTTTCAATACATTACTTGAAATAAATGCCCTTTTATCATTATTTACTTTACGTTTGGTTTCCTTTTAAGCGACTTCAAGTCTATTAAGATGCGGATGTAATTCATAAGTTTTATAGTCCTGTAAGTGTTAGGAAATGTATTATTTATTTGTATATTAATACAATATATTGTAAAGTCTAATATTATATGCTTTCAATTGAGTAAATAATATAGTTTTATTGAATAAACATGAGTTATTTGAAACCAACCAGTGTTGGATCTAACATTGGATCCAAACAATGACCAATGCTCAGTGTGAAGAATGTCCCTAATATAGGGCGCATACATTATCCGGTTGGTATTGACAGCTGTGCCATGGTCAGGTGTATATAACAAAAACAATAAAACGACATGTTTTTGTCAACATGCTAATATCGCATTTATTGTATGCGGGCTGCAAAGATAGTACCAGCATAGATCGCTATTAGCGCCATCTATTATAGGGAGTGGGAAATACATAATATAGATAAAAAACTTAAGGACAAATAATTATTGCAATTTCAATACACGCCTAACGACAGGACATTATTACGCATGGATATTTATTTTTAAAAAATACGAACGCAATACCCATTTACAAGATTATTTCATATCATTTTTAAACAGGAAAATTCATTAAAGCACTACGAAATATGTATACGGAAATCGGCTTAATCATTTTCAATTTTCTTAAGGTCTCTTGAATTGGAATGACCAAGTTTTTTACTCAGCTGTTATACAGGCCCATTATACCTTTACTTATAAGAAAAAAATATAAAATATAACTTAATGTTGGTATCTCTTTAAAATAATCCAGATATGACGCCTTGGTCGCAATAAAAAAGGTAACCTATAATTCAGTGATAAACAAATTATCGAAAACGTGTCCTTTTTACATTTAAAACACAAACAAATAAAACCTCAATCTTCTTTTAAAGTTAAACAAACCATATATTTTGTTTCAAAAGGATGTTAAGCATATAATGTCTATTGTTTTTACGATTGGTTTATTGGTCCTTTGAGCATATAATTTAGATTACGAAAAGGTGGCGCATTAACTTACTAATATATAACTTTGTATAAATATGGAAATATGTCCGGATTGCAATTTTGTATGTTTGTGTATATTTTAACAACATTACTTAACATATAACAACAATATTATAACTTATGAATATAAAAAAAAACAATAGTTTAAAATATCTTATAAAATTTAAAAAAAATCGTTGATACAATCTTTCCAAGTCCATTTTACGTACTATTCCAAAAAACTCCTTATTGGTCCTTACACCAACCTTAATATTTCCCAAGCAAAATAACTCAATGGAAAAATGAATCAGGCGCGCGCGCTTGGCGGCCATCTTGCGAGATGGTTTTCCCGCCCGATATTAGGGACGCGATTAATCATAACATAGTTACATCGATATCGATCGCAAACACTGTTTAATTTATTACATGCTCGATAATTGATTTAGGTGCGTGGGCGCGCGAATAGCACTCACAATGGCGCCACCGACGATGTTATGGAAATGTGCTCCCTTAGAGGCATAATGCGCGCTTAATTATGAATAGAAAGCACGTTGACAACTATTGTTTTGTGTTTTTTGTACTGGATATCTGGTTTAACGTGTCCTGTGTGGTATTTTTGATAAATAAATAAACACTGTCAAGATTCAAGTCTTGTATCAATTTAAAAACAATGGAAGATTTTTCGTTTGAAAACTTGTAATAAACGTTTTTAGAGAACATGGATATTTGTCTCTATGCTGAGATCGATCATTTTAAAGCTGGCTTTTTGTAAAACTATCCCACGCAAGCTATTTTAGATTTTCCCACAATAAATTAATCAAGTTATTTGCACTCTTAGCCAATCAGTGTACCTACCTAATTATACAATACATTAAGCTCAGCTTAATATGTATTTTATCTCGATCGAGGAATATTTTTAAGTATTATATTATGATAAAGAATATCCTGTCTTAATTGATATATGTAAATAAGTAATTTTTTCTTCATTTTCTCACGATTTTTATAGCTAACAAATGATCTTGAACATAATAGAAAAAACACTTAAATGTCGAAAACAAATTCTGCCATATATTTAAGCTGCCAAATGCAAAATATTCTAGAATCGAACTTTGGTCCGCGAATCCGAAAACCAGCCTAAAACACAATTACAATACAATTAAAGATTAACCTAACAATGTTACGTAACAATTCATTAGGCCATATAATAAATAGATAAGATTTTATCTATAGTATAGAACAATTTGATATCATTATTTCTTATGTCGGATCAAGCGACTACCTATAGGTCAAACTACGCCTTTCATAATAGACAATAGATAATCTAATAAGAAATATTGAATTAACTCTGACATTTCAATTATATAAGACAGCTATATTAATACAAATAATAATTTAGCCTTCTTTTAAAAAAATATTGTTCATATTTATAACACTGTAAAGCATAAATTGGCCTTAGAAACGTCATAACTTTTGCAAGACTATTAAATCGTATATTTCTGTCTTAACTCGTACCAGCATAATATTTGCAACAAATAACTGTCATTCATCGATCTTATGAATGTGACCCCAACCGCGAATCGAACCTGACGCCCGGTGTGAGAAACTGAAAATCATTAGTACATTAGACACCCGCCCACTACATTATTTAGGTGGTTACCTAACGTTGTTTTATTCACGACGTCGATGTGTGATCTGAAACCAAACAGACGAGACGAGTATTAGCAATTTTAATGCGTTCAAAACATTGTGCTTAATACGCCCCGTGTAGGTTTTATCGCGTTTTACAATCTATGGAATTGTCTATGAGCGTTTCAGTGGCCGGTTGAGAGTTGTTACAACGCTTTTCCTCTTGTTTCTGGCTTTCTACATTCTATATTTAAATTTACTTTTGTTTTACTAATTCAATAAACTTCCTTCACGAACAATTGTTAAATTAATCTTAATAAAACCTTATATCATCTGAGCTATATATTTTGTCTATAAAATAAATGTAAAACAACATAAATGCCATAACATTTTTTAACGAACTGCCGCGTACAGCTAGCGCCATCTGTGAGTAGGTAGTGGAACTAAACGTTATCGCCATGAGAAAACCCGCGCGATTCATCAGCCGCTCCACATAGATAAGCCGGTGACGGTTCAGATGGGCTGATAAATTAATCTCCTGTGCTGTTTAAGATATACCTATATATCTAATCATCCCGTATTCACCTATCGGGCTAAAACCTCTTTTGGTGCGCTTTTTATGTTTTTCGAAAGGGTGTTGTCTGAATGAATATCGATGATTGTGTTTAGTCTCGTTTCAAAGGCTATTTAAAAACTTTTTATACTTAATTTTAGACTTTATATACCCAGATGTTTTTGGAATAAAACAGCGTAAAGGCTTTGAAATAATGAATATTGATTCCGAGTAGATTTAATTTCCTATCAGAACGGGTGAAATAAAAAGTTAGTCTTAAAGGAAAAACTATAAAGTTGTCGCCTATCAATTTGCGGCGTAAATCAATTTCGTGGCTTACTGCTGTCACTTCTTTTGATGTTTCTAACCGGACATCAAATTAAATTTACACTTCAGCCGGGGAAATCTTTTTACAAGCAGATTACTATTCAGCGAACGCGTTACTCCGCACATTTTAATTGGACAATTTCCATTGAACTTTTAAAGTGAGACATATGTATTGGATCGCAGTTGTTCCCAGTAATGGACGTCGTAAGAGATCAAATTACATCAGTATGTTGAATCATTCCTTAAATTAGCATGCTCGTGGTTTTATGTTTAGATTAAAAATACCATCAATGTTTTAGCTCGAAATATCCATATTAAGCTCATTAATAGGGAAATATATTGCAGATATATATTTTAAATATTTTATGATAGTTACCATACCTATTACTTCATGATAAAGCTATTTTTTTAACCTATTAGGTATTTATAAAATTGTAATCATTGCTCTAAAAATCGTTGCTTACAAAGGCGGGTGAGAAACAGAGGTGGCAGACCCGATTTATTGATTAGGTGTTCTTTAACAGAAATAATTGACATTAACAACATTTGTATCTTAAAGCGCGGCCATAACTATATTTGCCTATTAATTTATCCATCAATTCTTTCGCTAGTCATCAGTTCAATATAAATCAGAATGCATTGATATGTAATAAACAATCCATAGATGTCAGCGACCCGCGGACGACGGCGTTTCGCCTAAATACATAGCATTAAGTGACAATGACGCCTTTACTGATCAGATATAGGTACCTACTGCTGAAAAGCTTAACGTCCTATTCATAGACAGTTTTAAAACCTATTTTAGCTATCGAATGTTTTGTCTTCTTCGCTCGAACTGAATTCAATAGTCGTTCGAATGGGACAAAGCATTCCATAACTGAAATAGGTTTTAAAACTATCCATATATATGGATAGTTGGCCGTATGTTTATTTGTGGAATAGTGTTAAATAGTTTACACTTAGTAATTTAACTTCCCTTTTTCAATCAGAATATCGTTTAGTTGTATTTAATTAAGTTATAAATCATGTGGAGGTCTGTCTAATTTGTGATTTTTGAGATTGATATCAAGCTGTTGTCAGTCTTCCATATATGACAAGGATCTACTAATACAGCCTTTTTTACATTTTTCATATACACTTCTACATCGCATATATGTTAGTATAAAATATTAATCCTTACTTATGATTACTAAGTGCCTCTATCTGATTTACTCTTAATAGAGTGTATACTCTGCAAAGTATCATTAAATTATGCGTTGCAAACACAGAATCAAATAAGATTTTGAAAATAATATGCCCAATACCCCTTTCCTCTTTCCATCCTTTTTCCTTCCCGCTCCCCTTCCAATTGAGTCGGCAACACATCCATGATCCAGCCTTATGGATGATCATGGACGGCAGTGATCACTCACCATCAGGTGACCTGTTTGCTCATTTGCCCAACCTATGCAATAAAAAAAAATAGAATAAAACTTTTGTAATGATAAATAACAGCCATCCAGTCAGAATCTCATGGCTTTGGATGTGAATTCACAAGGGCGATTATTATGAGCTTGCGTCTCGCTACTCCTATGAAAAGGTTATTAAATCTATAACAATAAATGCGTGTTGGTTCGCCCATGTCCCACACAAAGGTCCTAATTTACGCTTGAACGTAATTATCCGATGTCCCCACACAACTCATCCGTTGTAAAATTGACGGAAAGGTCATTCGACTTACAAAACATGACGCTAATGCGTAACGGTGTTTATGAACTGTAGACTACATTCATAAATAATTTGCTGGTATTTAACATGGTTTTATTAGGGCCGGCAAAATTGTGTGGAATTGTGTCGGTGAGATAAGTAAAATAAATAAATACGCCCAACAGTCACATACATAGTTAAGTTTGTCATCTGTGTAAGTACCTTACCTACATACTGCAAAGTAAAGTAACGCAGCTACGAAATTATATAAAAAATAAATATAATTATATTTTATATAATAAAAAAAATAAACTAATAATACACTTAAGATTTTAAGTTCATAGCAATCTAAAAATTAAATTGTTCTACCCTAATGTTAGTGTTTATCAATTCATAAGTTTCAAAGTTCAAGTTGTCACACATTCGTCCACTCCGCAGCGTTAAAAATAGCTCCAGCGGCCCTCGTATAGTTTTTTGTCAACATCTGATTCTAGGCCGGCCGTCGTTATGCAGTCTACGGGTGCAAATTCGAAAACAGGTCCGAAAATCCATGGCGCGTGGTAAAAAAACAAAGCGACACCGTTATCCCGCTACACGTGCCGCCCATTGAAGACTGACCCCAAACGCTCACCTATATCCAAAGATCCCGCGCCCGTTATATCATTTTTCAAATTCATAGTGTTGCTCCATAAATTTCGGCTCCACATCAGCCGAGTTCGGGTTTAAATCGAATGTCAACAAACTACGGCGGCAAACAAATCGATTTCCGAATTTTCAACGCTGCGACCGACAATGACGAGTCGGTACGTGCCGTTTTGTGCCGCGTAAAATATTATTTTTATGACAAATTAACGTGTATAAAACATAGTAATGGCATTCGCCGCGACCGTTACTATTGGACAATGGTGTCGCGTAAATTCCTGCAGTACCGCGAGATGCAGCCGAATGTTCCCGGCTTGTTCATACAAACGGGCTGTGTGCTCAACGCATTATGCTGTCTACTTTCTAGTTCCATTTTCTCGTTTAGCGCAATTTATCAGTGTTGAGTGACATCAATAAGTTTTTCGTAGATTTCGTACGTGCTTTATATGGGTATGATAATTTGTTTCCGGCGTCGGCGCGTGCGCAAGCCACGACAAACTATTACATTCATAGTGCTGGCACGATTTGCATTTGAAATATTCGGCTCGCGCTTCCAGCACGCACAATGCCTTCGGGAGAGTCGATCGGTATAAAGGACTCACCATATGTCATATCAAATTTCGTGGTACATTTTTCAGCGGCCCGTGGCGTCTGGCGGGTCCGTGTAGTTTGATAATAGGGCTCATTTTGTAGCGCACGTGCGGGTATAATGGAGTGGCGCGTTTGAGTCTGTATGTAAAGTCGTTTGGCTTATCTAACCCGTGTTACATGCCCATAAATAATGCATATACTTAACACGTATCTAAAACGAGCGTGTGCTTAACGAAAAACTGTTATTTATTAAGTGTATCACTACCGTTTATGTGCGTTTGACACGGAATATTTAAATAATAAACATTCAGCTGTTTGTGTGGACTTACACAATTTTATCTGTATACATTTAAACGCAGTCAATTTTGTATATTAGGAATTTTTATTAAGTCTCGGAAACTCGGCGGCTTCTTTGCGACGCTCCTTATGAATGGTGGAAAGTACGAAATATCAATAAGAAATTTCAACAATTTGCGCGCATCAATTTTCGGGCAGGTGAAATTCGCTAATTACATGGCGAAATTAATTTCGGGGAGCATATCTGTCGGTGTGGCGTAAACGTGGCTCGGTGGGTGCTTTTGTTTTATTGAATAATTGCCCAGAGGTGTTTGGGACGAGACGGACTGGTTCCTCCAAGGCCAGCCGTCGAACTTGCCTCGTACCATTGTCCTTATTCCGTACTCCGACCGACTGAGCGAAACTCGTTCGCTCCTCGCGTGTTGCTGGAAAAATTTCGGCTCGAAAAACTTGAGGAAATTATAACCTTTTCGTACAGCGAGTTTGATTGCGATAAAAATTCGAGTAACAGCGAACGTCGATGATTAATTATTGTAATCGTTAATTATACCTATGCGTTGAGTAATAAATTTCTGGGTATCAATTAGTATCTTGAGTTTTGCTGTATAATTAAACATCACGTATTACGCATCGTATGTATCATCACTTTATTAAAAATGCTGATAAAATCCTGATGCAAGTATTAGCAATCGGGAACTAGTCATCGGTGTAGTTTTCTACAATAGTTTTTATGTCGAACGTAGAGCCAGAATAAGTCGCTTTTAACACCTAATAAACATAGAAAATGCGAATACACAGAATTTATTTTAACACAGCGCCATGATTCTACGGTTTAATATAAATTAACGACTAGATATTGTCTTAGATAACATTATAATCCGTTGTATATTGCTTATTTATCCGTATCTGCTGATATGGAGTATAAACATATAATGTAATTCCGAACTCGTCCGTTTATAGGGCTATTCCAAATTTAAAATATTGTTTTTTTTTTATTTTGGTCGAAGAACATATTTATTAAGCCATGATTTTTATGGAATTGAATAGTGGGCGCCATTACGATTCTCATTCATAAAACACCTACATTAATTTAATTTCAATGAAATAGTATTAAATATAGTGTTTATATTATTTACATTTAAAGAAAAATTTAGTGTCTGTGAAACATCCGAGTACCATATTTTCCTTATGAAAAAGTCATTTGGTACTTATATGGATTTTCTACCTCCTACTTTTCTGCCTAGATTTAGGTATTTGTGTAATATATTTCTCCTACATAGTTTACTGTATGTTTTTGTTATTTATGGAGATTTTTCATGCTTATTTATAGATACCAGATTTTCTAGCCGCTTTGACTTCGTTGAAGAATGTAAATCTCATATTATTGTTTCCCTCATAAGCAAAATTTGATGATTTGCTGTGTCAAAAGAAGAAATACATCAACAGTTAAACGCAATTTATACATTAACATGACGCAATATCAGTACCACGAAACCGACCGTTTGGTCAATGAATACCCCTCCATATCTATGAATACGTTGCTAGATTAACTATATTGTCGACCCACTCCAACTCAGTAATAAACCTTGTTATCTTCCAATAATTAGCGATAGCACCCCAAAACGTTATCTACAATGTTTGCTATTAAATAATCGATAGGCACTTGAGCGATAAACGGTCATTGCCTACAAGACAACGCTTGCCTTGTTCAAATGATGCGAGTTACGTGCGAAGATAGACGCGTGGTAGCAAGGCATTCAGCAAGAGGGAACGCGCGAAATCCACGCGATTTTAAACCGCTATCTCATTGATGCTACAGGAGTAACTCGCCTCGTGTGAACAAGCGCTTATGTTTTATTTCATGGACATTGTAAATTCATAAGTATCATTAAAATGTCACAGCGTCTATTATGTAAAACTTACGCGGGTATGACGTCAACACGCGCCAACAATGTCCTTTATAGAGTGACGTCAACGTACTTGTAAAAAATATTGCTATTAATTAAATCGATTACTGTCCAATAAATAGCCAAACATTTGTACGTAGATCACGAAAGATAAGTTCAAATAAGCCTTCGATTAATGCAACAAAATTGATTACTAACTAAACACTGAGCATTGACTGAACAAGTTGGCTCTTAATATAATGGAATTTCGTTTTGTGACAACTGCCTACGCGCTGCACCGCAAACCTAACTGTGACGGAAGACAGAAATTTACATTCCACTAAGGAGTATTTGCATGATTTAGAAAATTTTGTCGTCGAGTGCCATTACTTACAACGATATAGTTATTTGCAATTGTAAATTATAACGATTTAATATAATAACATTAGGCAAAACATTTTATGAATTATTGAATATTGTAACGTATTGGCTGTATGTGTTACAATTCCTTTGACACTTCCAATAAGAGGATAAAAAATTAAGCATCCATTTAAGGACATTTTTTTTATTGTTTTAATAGTGATTATAAAGTGTAAATATGTAAATAAGAAGAAAAATAATTTGACAAACGAAATAATATTACTCATACATTGTCATGGGTACTCAACTTTGCTAACTTTTCTAATCACCATAAATATACTAGAGCTTTTAAAGTCTTTATTACTCATCATTTTATACATAACCATTATAAAACGCGGTCTGTACTCAAAACATACTTAAATGAATTCTTCCACGAATTAAAATAAACATGATTTTGTTTGCTTTAGAAAAATATATCTTAACTTATGACGGAATCGTCAAGTGCTTGATTTGGATTGTACTTTGTACGTGTGTAGTATTAATAACTAATTTGTCACGTGTTCGACTGTTTTATCGACCTAGTAGTCAATGGAATGGCGTTTACATTAAACAAAAATATAATCCTTATTTTCCGATAATCTTCTATCTAATGATTTGGCAAAAGGATAATGTTATAGTTCCAAAAAATAGTCATAGTTCCTGTGTGTGTTAACGATGACGAAAAACATCGTGAGGGAACCTGCATACCATAGCGACTTGTAAGAATTTCTATGGTATGGAAAAGTTCGCAAACCCGCACTTTGCCAGCTCGATTGTAGAGGAGGCTCGTGCCCTCCAGTGGGACGTATATGGGCTGATACAGTAAAGTGTATTTTATAATTGTGTTTAGGCATCAGATTTTGCTTAGGTATAAACCTAATCACATACATATCATCACTAGTAATAGTATTTGAGAAACAATCCTCCAGGCTAGGCTGATCTTTTTTTAAAGGCAGATAGGTCTTTATAGTGACTTATCTATTGTCAGAGTTTTCTAGCTACCTAGGTTCCTGACCCCTCTAACTTATTAACTATTATCCCTATTAATCAATTTTATTTAACAAAAATATAATTAAATTATCCTCTATTTATTTACGTATGAATAACATTAGTTTTTATGAGTAAAATTTTTACCGAAATTGTATTTCATTTAATAATCTTTTGTTCTAATTAACCGTACTGATACGACAAACCAACTTATCTACATTAATCACTTTCGATAGCGGATGCTTTAGCTGTACATTTCTTGGACGGAAATAGTAGATATCTTATTATATTATGTTACAATAAGTTTGTACATAAAAAAAATAGAATTTATCAAATAGACAACGATAAACACACATATTCTTTAATAGACATCAATGCTCTAAATTGACTAGGAATCGAACCTGCACATCTGGTACACGGTGATATTGATCAACGAGGCGACATGACGCTATGTGGGTTTATAGGTGATATTCTCAGCAACGTATTGCACGGAGTTTAATTTCGCGTCTCGATTGCGTATGAATCATTTCATTATGCATGCGCAGTGTCATTTTAATTAAGTTTTGTGTTTGCAGCAATTGTGGTGGACATTTGTAAGGCTCGTTATAAATGGTCCCTTTTATTGTTGTGTACAGAAATAACTATGATGCAGCACAAAACACGAGCCGACGTGTTAAGGGACGCACATGAAAACCTATTCAACTCATCACTGATTGATTGTTTCACTCTAATTCATCATTTTGTGATTTTTTAAATCAAAGTTAATTGTTATTTATAAATTCTTTGTTTGGAATTAAATTGTATGCTAGTTTGTGTTCGCAAAAAGTGGTTACAAAGCTTAATTTATAGGTTGGGCGCACTTGGGCAATTAATATCATACACAACGAAACCTTATGTGGAAATTCTATGTAATTCATTAAAATAACTTTACAAACAATACAACGATTAATAATTCAGAAAACATTTTAATTATAAATACCTATAAAAATGTTGCAAAATAAGGCTTTGAAATGCGAAACTGCAATCTGAGTTCTTATCATCGAAATTGCATTATGCAAATAAAACTCAAATCGTAAAGCAAAAAACATTGCGCAATAACATCTAGTTTCGTACAAAAATTACATTACAACGTACTTTCTGGAACAATAAAAAATAATCAGCATTAATTTGTCGTATGTCGGATGCCATAAATCGAGCCAAATTTTAAATTTTATTGATAATTAAAATTGCCCGCAATTAAGAATCGACAAACATAAAATGCACTATGATCCGTATCGAAATGGACGACCATAAAGGGTCTTGATTAAATTGTCGTGTGTTTAATACTGTAATTACGAGTAATTGTAAATCACCATAGATTAGCGGGCGGTGCGGCGTTTTTTGAGTGTGATGTTTATCTTTGTTTATGATTTAATTACATATTAACATTAGGCCTCGTTATATCGAACGGTGTAAAAGTACTAGTATTCTGTTATAAAGGTGTGGCCATGAAATAAAAATAGTAGGTGTGTTCTTCCTTGTCTAATAGTTGGAAACTAATCCGACCTTCATCTTTGCTAATGTAAATCCGAAAGTTGTCTCGTGCATTTAGCTTTGCAACAGAACAATGGATTGATAGTTTGATTCATTCAGCTTATCAATTTATTAAAAAAATGATTTTATTTTCAACCAGCATTGACTTAGATATATTCGAAGTAGCATTGAACTGTATATAAACTTATGCATTTTTCTCGTTGATAGGTAAAATTATTGGTTCTTCGTGATTATTTCCGTCTTATATATAATATAAGCCTATCTTCACACCGAGAACAAATTCTAATACCAACCAAACCTTATTCTCCAAACCTCACGCAAAACATGAACACATCTTAATGATGTAAAAGGATTCTGTTTAAAATAAAAAGGAATCAGTGCGCGTAATAAAGGTTAAAAAGAGCAAATATGATCACATGTCCCTCGGGTTGAGCGCAGCATCCGACTCACGAAATTACCCTCGCGGCCGGTCCATTGTTCAGGGTTGCCAAAAGCAATAAAAATTTGCTTAAAACAATAGCACCCCCGGGCGTCGACTGCCGCTAAAGATATCCAAGATAATTATTTTAGAAAATATTCCCGCCTCACAAGCCACCTTTTTGTTTGGAACAGGTGTGGTTACTTATTTAATGGGCTATATAAAATGTGAGGCAGATTTTAGCTCGCGAGATCTACTTAAAGTCGCCAGCGGTGATTTTAAACTTTGATATTGCGTTTATTACATTAATTATTTTGCAAATATTTTTTGAGGGATTACTGCATAGCACGCTTCAAAAGTTTTGCAAGATATAATGCAAAAGTATTTCAATAGATGCTAAAAACGAATCCTTATACAAAATACTTAAGTTCCGCAACATATACGGCCTTGTTCGTGGACAGTTTTAAAACCTATTTTAGTTATATGTTTCGTCGCTTTCGAACGACTTTTGAATTCAGTTGGAGCAAAGAAGAGAAAGCATTTGATAGCCAAAATAACTTTTAAAACTGTCTATGAATATGGCATGTAGTTTTAAGTATGCATATACAATTTTTACTGATCAATAAACAAACTAAAATACTCTTTTTGTCCGTGCTTTAAAACCATTCATTACGGATCGACATATTTAACATCGCATCGTCATTTTTGCCGATATTTTGTCATATCCGGTGCAAACATTACATCAGTGGCTTGTTTTTGCTTGTCATGGTCCAGTTTTTTGGAAAGTATCTTCTCGTTTTGTTCTCTGCCGTCTCAGCTTTACTACTAAAATGATAAGTAACTTTATTGTATTATATTAAAAACCAAAACATTTAGTACCGGAATCCTATTTCAGCAAACAAATACAACCGTAGATCATACAAATTTCTATCTGTAGACTTCCACGAATCTGTGTTTATCAGTTTTTTTTCCATCATTATGACACTTCCAGACAATCCAAAAATTTTATCTCATATTTTTAACTGTTAACGTCGACCTCATCTAAGCATAATTTAACATCTTCACAGCACATCACGGAAATTATCAAAAATTACACGTAATAAATATATTTATACCGTTCAGGTATTTAAACTTGCCTGAGCGCATGTTAATCGTATTTTAATAACATTTTCGATGGCGGAGGTAAGTAATTATTGTTACCGTCAGCACTGGCCCACACAATTAAATAACTTTTGGACGCGACAATCACGTTTTGATTGCGACAGGAAAATGTGGATATGACTATTTTTTTTATTTATAATGAATTTTATTATTTAATTTTTCCACGTGTAGAGCCTCTGTAGAGAGGCATAAAAGCATTTAAATTTTTTATGCGAGATAATAATCGTATAATTACTTGGAAATTTTGACACTAGGCGGGCTCCTCAATATCATTATTATCAACCATAGGAATTTCATTTAAAATAAGCTTGCGTCCAATAAAAATTATTCTTTCATACATATCATTTTAGTGTGACCAAGATAGGCGTCCAAAAGTCGGTAATTTGCCTTGTACCATATCCTATTACAAAGTTGGTTACGGAAAATATAGGAGAAGAAATCATAACGACTAGTTAGCATCTAAATTGTCTACAGTATTTCCTACGCTTATTGGCAATTTTTAGAATTAACTTACTAATAGAACCGTCATGAAGTTAGTCAAATGTGTTATCACTTTTCTCCTCCCAAGCCGTTACTCACCTAGTTGCAAATATTACTAATTGAGCTTCTAATTGGTTTAGGGTTTTATGCTCGTATTTTCCAAAAAGTCCCATTTGGTATATCGTAATTTGCTTGATAAATGTCATATGAACGTCACCGGTCACGCCACCGAACTATATAAGATACTGAAGGATTAGCTTCAGTATCTTAATTATCATTTATCGTAATTTAATTGCCGCAATTTTATTTTATTATTCATTATTAATTACACGTACCGATAAATAATTTAGTTTGCCTGTACTTTATTATTTTGCCCTTTTGTTTATCTTTACTAAAAAACTACTTCTATTACGTCATCTTTGAAATACTACAAACCAGGAAACTGAATATTAAAATTCTTTAAGTTGTAGATAAACATTAAATAAAGCGTCTTTGGTACGAGTCTGCATTGTTAGATTTTTAAATTGAATGCATATTTAAAAATAAAAGCTTATAACAAGACTGGGCCCGGCTAGATGTCAGTTTAATTGTCATGTCCACGCAATTCTACCGGTCGCTGCACAATTAGATACGTAACAACTAATGCTCGACTGTCCGTTGTTTTTGACCACATTAATGCGTCATTTAAATGGTGTTGAAAAAACAAATAATATCGTGTCTCACGGAAAACTCGGCTCTTAGATCATATCATGTCAACTACACTTTATATTATACCTTGCCCATTGTTAGATGACATTTAATTTTCCTGTATTCTCTCACACTTAGAGCTTTTGAAACCAAAAATAGTTTCGAATTAAGTGGACCTCACACTACGACTGCCTTTATGACGTTCCTTGATATTCATACGTTGTGCGCAGTTGAATCTCGGCTCTATCGAAAAGTAATAAGATAGATTTTCACGTGATGTCGAGATGGAGTTGTTAATTAATGTGAAACGCCATGAAGAGATTAATTAGTGCTGTCCCCGAGACACTTTGTGTACTATTAATCTAAAAGCGAATTATTCAATGGAATAGAATTTGTAAACTCGTTCCCCGCAAAGTACATATTTGACAGTACATGAGGCCACAATCAATGCATATTTATTGCCATTTTGGTGTTAATAGTGGTATCAATAGGCGGCTGACCATAACATTATTGTGATAGTCAGATTTATGGTATCTAATAGAAGTAAGTATCGAGTTTTAACGAACACTTCTGTGTTTGATGGCTATTAATCAATTTTAATGGCGCTTAGTTGAACCCACTAAACAGTTCGCACTGGAAACTTTCTTCCTCGGTGCAAGAGGCGAGTGAGTAGGAAGGTAGAACGTTACACAGACGGCACGGGGACATGGCCCGGGCGGAAGGCGCAGGTAAGTATTGAAAATATTTATAAATATTCATATTTTATCGACATATTTTATCGATACTTATTAAAGATCGGCTACCACTCGCATCGCGAGGTGAGAACGATGGCGCCCCCTGCTGCGCGCATTCAGCCTCAGACGGGAACAAACCGAACGGAATTCAAAATGAAGTTATGGCTTCACGTACCTTTTTTCTCTCGTTTTGCCTTATTATTTTATTTTAAAAGCGTTCCCGGTCAAGTTATACCCGTTCCGTCCGTACATTTTATGCGTGCGGGTAGCTAATTTGTTAATATGAATGCTGATATTTCTAACTGTGCGCCGTATATGGCTCGTAAATATTTTTAGTCGATTACAGTAGCTTTGTCGTGTGAATTTTACAACGGCAAACACGGTGTCGGATACCTCACGCCATTAGCTCGCGAGTTGGACAAATATCGAGTGTCAGTGTTTGCAGTGGCCAAGTCACCGAGTCGGCGAGTAAATATCGACATGGTAGTTTGTGTTACGCATCACTAGCCGTTGTTTGAGCAGCGCAGAGCGCGCGGCGCGAGCGCGTGGAGCGAGCCCACTCGAGCCACACCACTGCGCCATCCTACCGTCGCACCACTGTGCCAGTTGCCACCATAAACAAACACCCATATTTACCTTTTTGCCTTAACAAAATATTGTCCCTGGTTCATTCGGCGGCGGCCGCGAGACGCGACACTGCCTGTTTCTGCACACTCGAAGCCATTAATAGCGCCAGTGTCATTTGCATTCATGATTTTATTGTAAGTTATTAACATAAATAACATTCCGCTGCGAACGTTTTCGACAATTAAACTATTGTTGTTATATTTAACATAAATTCCTAATACGTTTTTCCATTAGACACAACTGTCATGCTATGTTTTATGCATGAGACGCCCATATTGTTTCCAAAATAAAAATGTGTCGTATCTTTTATGCAATAAGTCAGATTAAAATTGTATTAAGCATTATGTCATCCGTTGTATAGGTATACTCGTAATAATGTAAGTGGAGTCGTGAGCGAGTTTAATGTGTTTAATCAATCATAAGTTACGATTAATTATTGAGATAGGCGCGTCTGTCGGCCGCGTCCGCGTGCGATTGTTGCTTGTTAGCTTTGTGTAAGTAAGTACACGTAACGAGCGCCATTGTCCACTTGTGTAATCAAAAGTTCAAGGCTCTATTATGAGATGTATATTAATTAGCTGTTTGGAAATAAACCGGCCTCTTAATCCGTACAAAATTACCATTGTGGAGATAACAATGACGTGACTGGAAATTAAGTGGCATATTATTGAAATTGGAAGGCGTTTGCGTTCGCCGAGTGCCGCGGCCAAAGTTTCACTAAAAAACAACAGCCGACATGTAGTCCTGACCCCATACTAAGTTACAAAACTTTTGCTTCCACAATACAACCCAAACAAATAATTGAGGATTCTACAATCATTTGGGCATAGAGATCGAACCCATAATTTTGCATTTCATAAACGTTTCCAATTCAATGTTCTACCGATTCAGTATATCACATGGTTTATAGCTAAATAAAAAATACAAATTAAATTTCACACCAGCACTCACACACTCCAACTAATTCGCGCCAATTTGCATGACCTCATAAAATTAATCTCCGGTGACGAAAAACGCATTTAAAACTATCAACGTTAATTTATTAATTAAAATCTCGGCCGGCATTGAGTCCAACTATTCCACGACTTAACCAATCATAATTAAGTCTGTCCGCTTGATTATTATGACTGGCCGGTGGATGTGAATGATATACCGTCCATAATCTCGTAGAAAATTAATTAAATGTTTCGATTGAAAACACTGTTACCACATCGTTTATAAGGCAGAATGTGCCGAGTAACGGTGAGAGATGGGCCTTACTACCGGTTTTACACGACCGACTTGCTACTCATTATCGCTCCTACTCACCACTCATTTGTCCAATTCGTGTGCCCGCTCTTTCACTGTGAAATTGACCGATGGATTATCGCTTGCCATTGTATCAAAAACTTTTTACCGTAGTAAGGGATATTGTACAATGTTATCAAAGTAGCTTCTTCCACGTGCATTGTGCAAAATAATGAAAACTACAGATATTATGCTCGCTTCGACAGCATACTCCAAGCATAAATGTCAGTTTACGAAAGTCACTGATCAATAAAGTAATTAAACTAAATATACTTAATCAGATAATCACGAACATTTATATTTTTGGCATAGGTATTTATAAATTCACTTAGAACTTACGTATACGGTCTAAAATAGAAACTGATCATCTAAGCCACCGCGAGGACATCAACATCGATTCTAGTTTCGATAAATACGCCTACGCGAAATTCTTTAATCCATCCATTAGAATAGAATTAACTAAATGTTCAATTAAATAAATAATTACAATAAATGAATAATTCATTACGTAAATCCCGTTATATAAAATAATACAATAAAATTGTATTCTTATGAAATAAATATTCATTTAATTTGTATAATTAATTTTATTGCACGCAAAATTTAATTAATTACGGCTTAGCGTTTATGCGATTAATAGATAATTATAATAATAAAAGGAAGCATTTTTTGTGTGGTTTGAATAATGCGGAAGTTTCTAGAACGCTCGATATTCATAATGAGAGAAGCGGGCAAGACCAGTAGCCGTTTCCTCGATAGACTTACAAATCACCTCACGCATTGCAACGTTGGAAAGTGGTGGCCATTCATATTCAAGTGATCCATTCATAATGTCCATGTGGTCACCTGCAAGGTTAGATGCTATCTATAAATGCCCTCGTAGATTCGGCTACCGGTTTTACGCAGTATAGGCGATGCTTCGGTTTTGTAATAGACTTTGTATTGAAATCCTCTTGAAGTAATCTTACGTGTGCGGTTTGTTTGTTTATGATTATTCTGTTTAATTTTATTTTATCAATTATGCAGTTTGATAAATCCATTGAAACTCAACTCTTTAAATTAGCATGTGTCACGAAAAAAACTATCATAAGATAAACTTCAATTTATGTTCAAAATCATAAAAAATATATTTCAAAAGTCAAACCATCAATTCCACTTCGTGATTGTGAAATATAAAGTCCTTGGTTCAATGCTTGGGCCAGGCGATCGGTAAAGGGCAAAGGAAACTTTTTTGAAAAAGTGCATTAAAATTGTATCACGAATATCCCAAAATGTGGAATGAGAATGGAATGTGAGATGAAGATTTCATAAAATCTAAAACATTATTCCGTGCCTGTACCACGTTCACACTTAACTGTTTTTTTATATCAAAAACATAAATTGGTCTAATTCCTTTGTGTTGGATCTAGTTGGCCTTCGTTCGGTAATTAAGAAATTAATTCGGCCAGTTGTATTTTACAGGCCACATCGAGGTGCCGAAAATCACCGCTTTATGTAACTACTACGATTTTACGCAACGTGACAAATGTTTACGGTGTGACGTCACCATTCAACGTTCGGCTGTTTAGAAATTCCTTTGCTATTGAACTGTGAAAAAAGTATTTTGTGTAATACTTTCGAATCCATATGTGCTTATTTTTACAGTTCTTTCGCAAACTCCGCTGAAATTCCACATTAGAAAAAATATTTATTTGATCTCAATTTTACTATCGAGTAGTAGTGTCCCGTTTGGCTTGTTTATATCTGGAGGGGTTTTTGGAACATCTGAAACTCTTGCCTCGCCAGGATTAGGTTAAATCTATTGTAGAAGGCCCTAACCTCGTCCTCTCTCCCCCTACTCTCCTCTATTCCTTCTCCCCAACCATTTTTGGCGGCTGAAAGTAAGTACCAGTGGTACTTATGTATTAAGGATGTTTATGGGAGTTGGTTAACTTTCTACTGATATGTATAAGGAGCAGCTGAGCTGTTGTAAGTAGGTACCTGCTTACGCCTCAAAAAGAGTACCAAATTGGTATTACATCAGTAAGATGGAGAGCACGCATCGTTACCTCAGCCGCAATAATTTCCGCAAAACTCCGCCAACATCTTAGTATTTTCGGGCGCGATCAATAAACACTCGGTACATGTCGTTAACCTATTAAACAAAAAGGCGTGCGTTTGTCAGGCAGGCCATGCACGGCAATAAAGCATGTCCACGTGTGCCCGGAATAATTACGGCTCCGACCACTCGAGCCTCTAACCGCGCTGAATCACTGCTGACGCAACGTCACTACCAACCGACATCCACCCGCCGCCAATACCGACAATATCAAACAAAAACTAATAATATTAGAAACACTCCGATATAAAGCACTCAATTCAAACCGTATCGATAATTACCGCGGTGAATAAAATTGATTTAATTAAGCAATGAGGCCGCACATAGCGCACGCTTACGCGAAACCAGTAGCGCGGCGAGTTAGCGCGTCAGTACGCTTGTATTTAAATAAGTTCAAACTGGACGGAAGTATCACGCGGCGATAAGTTATTTACGACCTTTATAAACACTTAAAATACCAAAAACCATTCCCATTCATAAGAGCGGCCGAAACGGACTCGCAGCGACGCACCACGCACCACGCACGAGCGATACTCATAAAACCTGTTTAGATTTTGATAATTTTATTAACGATCGAATGCACGGAACGCCGAATGCGAGGGTCTCGACTCTCATATATTACGGCTTTAACACAAATTATACAAGTTTAAAGCCACAACATAGAGCGCGCGTGGGTGTCTTAATGTTAAAATGTGTCATCTGTAATTATACGACCCGGAGAATTTTAATGTCTTCGAAATATCGTCTTCTTTATTACAATAGAGGCTTTAGTGAACTGGATCTATCGAGCTATTGTCCCGCGCGACGCGGACGTGGCGGCTCTTATCTCACAGATATGGAATCGTTTATTTTTTTGGAAATACAATGCAGTAAATTACCCGACATTATGCCTTCGAGTTTGACAATAATTAGTGTGGCGATACGCACCAAGGAGTCACCGCTGCGCACTGTGATTACTGTTGTCCATTCACTTTACGTCATTGCCCAGATTTCCACATCTTCTTTTATGTCTACCCACATCGGCAGCGGCGGTAGCGGCGTCGCACTAGCGTAAATAATTTCTTTCGCCTGTCCCGGAGTTCATTAGGGGCACATTGTCTCATTCCGACACATTTTAATGGCGCTACCTTCAAAATTTTATTACGACAATCCAGTCCAATTGCCCTCTAACTGTATGAATTATGTGTCGCTAAAGTTTCCTTTGCCTTAATGTTTTTATTTCTCGCTTTCGTTGTGTAAATAAAGTGCACTCTCAATTAAGGCGCGTTTGCAGTCCTTGGGCACAAAGACGTGCTAAAACCCATATCACAATCCATCGCACAACTAGCACTATTAGAGAGCGATTATGTAACGACAATAACTACAGTGATCTGCTAATCATCCGGCTATCTGAACGTTAACACTTCAAATTCCTAGCACAAACAAGTGAGAGACCGAGGTTGTTCATTGCCGCGCGGTAGATCTATTGGGCAAATCGCTTTCGGGCCCAAATAGAAAGAAAATGATCGCTTCGTTGCTTCAGCTCGCTGATTAATTAAACCCCTTACGATCACTTGTACACTCTTCCATTTAACTTTGTGCACTAAAGTACAGACTTTAATTAGTAGTTTTCCATTTGTCGGACACCTGGCAAAAGCTATTTGAGTTGCCGGTGTGCTGTCGCCCGAGCGCGCCTCCGTGCCAATTTAAACCCTAAGTGGCATTAAGCAAAGTGCAAATTAGCAAACGTCGCTTAACTGTCCGGGCTGTTTTACGAAGAAGCGGAGTTTTCAGGCCAATCCTATTGGTGGAGCGAGTGTTAACTCCACAATCACGAGTCATACATTTTCAAATAGTTGTGAGCATAATTTGATAGTGTTTACGTCGTTGGTGACTTGTGAATTGCCTTTTATTATTTGTCTTTGAACACTCGTGCTAATTTATTTTTTAGGTTTAACGGTTTCATCATGTTGTTTAAATATCACGATTGTAGTTAGTGATTCGTGCGTGTACTTATTAGGTTTCCAAATTTAAACGTTATTACAATATGTTTACACAATCGCTCAAGGCTCGTACGCAGACGGAGCAGAGCGTATCTCATATTTATAATGGCTATGTCAAAATGATAGAGTCCGCCGCGGGACCGTATTAAAGATGTTGTTGTCGAAGACGCGCGGTGCCGCCATTGAGTTTAGAATGCGTGTACACGAATACAGGACGAATGTGGGAGATGATCGTTCATATTTGACGTCTGAACGCACGGTCGTAATGTCGTCCATTTAGCGACCCCATGCACTATTATTGTCAACTCCGGTACGGCCGAGTCATTAGTGTAAAATCAAATCAATCATGCGCCTTTTTTGTTATTTCAATTTTAACGTTCGCCGGCGTGTCTGACAATTATCGACTTTCTACAAATTGAAACGGAATTCCACCGTCGCGGTGAACAGTTTTGCAAACAACTTCATGTATATTGGTTCACGTAGCTAATTTTTGGTCGGACCGTTTTCGGTGTCAACCTAATGTTGATAATTAAATTTTGAGAAAAAGGCGCGCCACCACTTAATAAGTGTTACACGAAACGACAAGTTTTTGTCGCAACGTTGGACAATTAGCATTAGAACGTGTTAATGATACAAATTTGAAATCTCGAAATGTTTTTTACGTAAATGGCAGCCGACACTTATAATACGATTTCAATACTCAAACAGCAATTGAGGTTTGAGGCCGCGTCACTTTACGAATAAACTAAACTTTACATTGTTATGAGTGTTTGCAGACGTGACACTGCTTACAAAAGGTAAGATACCCACAATACTGATAACATTTGTCAATTTAGTCTTCAAAAAATAAACAAATGACAATCAAGCTTCTCATTGTCAGAGAATATCTGAATAATTCCACCGTATATACATCTAAATAGTGTGGCATAACGGTACAATTAATTATAGTTTCGGTAAGGAGTCGTGGCGTTCACGACGCGGCTAAGTAAGTAGACAGTAATACGCAAAAAATAGATCGTGCTTTGAACACATTCAAAATCGTTGGAAATAAACTGTTAGAAAAAACATAATTTGACAAAGTGTCAAGCGGCAGCGTTGAAGGTCTGATGAGTTTCTATAAACGTGGTAAATTAAGCCAGGTATTGAATAGTGTCGCATCGAACATTCAGAATGCATGCAATCACTTTACATTGTCGACGTGATGCCGATCCTAAATATGTTTTGTTGCTTTTTACACCGACATAAAAACTAGATTTGAAATAAAATTAATTTTGTCGAGACAAATAAGCTCGGTGGCAATTTGATCTAATGGAATTCATAAAAAACGGTTTTTATTTTGATTCTGATAATATAATTTAAGAATAGAGTATTGTCCGATGAAACATAAACGCGAGTAATCAGACATCTCCGGGGCTTCTTAGCGGTGATGCGGAGTAGGACGTGACACGACCACGTACAAAAAACATCTCGTTGTGCCCTACCAACAAAACGTGAAAGGTAATTTCATGCATTTTCTGTTTAACACGCCTCTAGGGGCACTTTGCCCTTTCCACTCTCATTGTTTTTTGCAGCTCCCTCAAATTAACTGTTATCGTTGGATCGTCTTGTTGCAACCGCGTCAGCTCGCTCCGTTACCTATAAACTTTATGTATACTTGTTGACAAAGCTACGCTGATTTGGACAGATGTTACGTCCAATAATTGCAATATTATGAAATATTCACAATTAGTTCCAAACGCGGTAAACTCGACGCACATGTGACATTATCACGATTTTGTCTCATTGTTGAGCGCAAATATGAACCCACACAATTTGGGGAATTTGTTATAATCCGCGCCGACTCTATTGTGGTGCATTGTCGCCGAGCAACGGGGATGATCAAATCATAGGGGAGACACCGGAGGGACCCGGGCCGCAATCTGCCAATATTCAAAAACGGAAAGTATTGAATTTGAATGCTGAAGAATGCATCAGAGCGGTCATTAAAAGTGGCGCGAATGAAGGCGGCTGGTGGGCCGAGCACCCCGGCTGTCCGGAGTGCGGTGCAGCGCATACAGGTGGAGGCGCTCCAGGCGAGCGGGCGGATGGCAGCTCGCGCCGTATCGTGCCGAACCGGAGCGAGTTATTAATAATCCGCATTCACAGGTCGCACGAGCGAGCGCCGAGCGACCGCGACCGGCCCGCGACGACATTCCACACCATTGTACCGCCGCCGCTCCGCCCGCGACACTTTTGTCTATTCACACCGATAAATCACCGCGAACCTTCATTACCTCGCCGTTGTTTACCTCTGACCGCCATCGCGACTCGCGACCACCTCCGCGCCGCGATTAATTACTACAACACTACAGATAAGATACGGCCGGGAAAGCGATCGCTTTCAATTTCCTCTCGAGGGGCACTCCGCTTAAAGTGTGCGTTAAGTGCGGACAATCGGAGATAAAACGTGTCAGACGAGACTCCCTTAATCCGGTGATCGAAGATTGCGAGAAAACGTTTTGTCGTGGGGTTGCACGCTCGCTCGGTCCCATTGTCCGCCGTTTCTAATTCGATTGCCCACACGCGGACACGTTGACGTGGGCGAGCGGCCGATGCGTCGCTCCCTAATTAAACCTATGAGATGCTAATGGGAGTCATTCATCGCGAGGTCAGATCGGGCGAGCCGCTCGTATGTCGCGACGCGATGCTGAGACGCCGCGCCGGCCGAGCTGTAGGCTGTGGCGGCGTGGCGACTCGTTAACTCGTTAAGAACCGATCGATACTAAACATCAACAAGCGGGTAGGTAGTACGTACTACGTACACTCGTAGTTTTCTCTTATCGAATTATTCGATAAACAAACGGTCGCGCCACACGCAGTGGAAACTTGTCCAGACGCAATGTCATAGCGCTCGGCTCTCGGCGCTCAGTGCCAGTGCTCGCACACAACGAGTGTTTTTAAATTGATTGTAATGCGAATGAGTTCTGAACAACTGTGATTCGAGTGAGAAGCGTCTTCTGGCTTTCATTACGTGTTTACATGGTCATTCCTCTTTGACCTCGCGACGACGCGCTCCGTGTGTGTCTTTGTGCGTACCGTTTTCTTTATAAACGTATATTAACAACATTATAAAGGTATTAGCGAGAACCGCTCGAGGCCGCGCACCTATCTATGGCATCGGACTGGTTAATATTATTATTAAATTATGTTGTTGGCAAAAACGGAGTGCGCTCGTTCGTTTAGCTTTAGGGAGTAATTAGCGGAATGAGGCTTATCTCGTATCTAATCACTGCCGGTAATTATTGGGTTAGATCGGGACCACACTCGTACGCTCCGCGGCCCGCGCCGCGTGCACTACACGCCGTACACGCCTCACCACGATACCGCTTTATTCACCGTTTTATATCGAGCAAACTACACTCTTGTTAACTGTTGGGAACCGCTCAAAAATGTTCGCGTCGAACCGATCGAGACAGATCTAAAATAGGCAGCGGGTAAACAAACGAACAAGGCCCATTGTGAGCGAAACATTGTTGCCGCAGTTGAATAGTTGTACGAATTAGGGTCAAATCTTATTGATTAGCGAACAAAATTTAGTGAATAAACCATGGGCCCGCCGAGCCACCGCCCGCATCGCTAATGAAACCAGTTTGCATATCAATACACCTATTTTAATATCGACATGCATCATTTCATTTAATTGCATTTCCTGAATCATACGCCGAGGGACAATCCTATAGTTTGTCCGTTTGTAATGGCCCGCTTGGTGCTGTTAAATATTTATAATCGCATGAACATGTTACACGTCAATTAATATAGGAAAATAATTGACGTAAAAACGTGCGCAACTATGCAATAAAATAATACCGGGGCCTTATAAGCGCGCGCGGTGTACAAATTCCCGAGCCTAACAAAAGTAGCGCAGCGATTTTTTGTCGGCACCCACTGCCAACTGGTCTCGCTCTCGAACAGTTTATTTACTTTGTAAAGCAAACTGCACACAATGAAGCCAAAGGCCGCAATTAGAAATCTGATGTGACCTGGCCCTATTTCCAACGCTCCCGTGATTAATCTCGCGACGTGACCAAAGAGAGAATTTTATTAGCTCACTCACAAATCGTTACCTAACATGGACGCTCCAGTTTGACATTAATCTATAAATCTCTCTGCGCATTTCATCATCAATTCCATATTGTCTGCTCGGCTCGCATTAGAATAAATTTAATATCGTTTGATGCTGTTTACATTCAATCAAAGTGAGGCGCGGTTGAATCAGATACTGGAACTAGCGCAACGTCTTCAGCTCTATACAAGTCAAGTTTGTTTGTGCCAATTTATATCAAAAACTATACAATGGCTTCTTGAAACCTCTATATTAAGCTATTTCCTTCTTGCTTTATAATAAATAATCTCTGACATAATATCATCTTTCTTCTGGATTTATCCTTCACATATTTTCAATAATGTTTATAGATTTTTATAATTTCTACAAAAAGAATTGGTCGAACTTAGGACTTCGCAGTTTATGACCACTAAACCATGAGGTTACCCAACGATACATACTAAATAATGCAGCAATATTGCAAGCTTATGAACACTACATACGAGTATACCGCGAGAAAAATAACACCTTTACACCGGTCGCGACCGCATCTGGTAGAGATCCCATAATTAGTTATTTTACACGAAATCAAACCGGCATTGAAAAAAGATTCAACATTGCACATTATGTGGCGCAGCCGTCACATTAATCTGTTCAAAAGTGTTAAATCGGTTAATATAACGATGATGAATGCGGTCCCAACCAAACAGCCCGCAGCGGGGGTGTTTTACCCCACTGTACAAATAAAATATTTTTATTATTAACTAGTTTTTGTCCTCGTCGCGCCCACCACTCTTCAATCGCGCCGTCGCACTCGCACCATTTAATCGAAATCATTTTTCTGTTTTGTCATTATGGTATCACGTTTAGAGTTCCAATCTTTTGTCCAGAGTTTCGATTCGTCGGTTTCTTGTTTCCAATGCTTCGGTTAGTTTTTTTTTAATCACGAGAGGTAAAGAAATTCTACACCATTGGAAACAGAGATATTTATGCGTAATCTTTGTCGTCGGGTGGCGAAAGTGACAAAAGGCAGTAAGCGGCGATCGTGAGTGTGACGCGCGCGCCATCTCTCGACCAGTAGCCGAGCGCGCGGCTGATTATGAATTTTTTATACGTGTTTACCGTAAAGGTGCTTCCTATGAATGGAGCCGGTTCCCATAAAAAGGTGCAACCGTGTCAAAATCGAACAACATTGTTTAAAATCTAAGACAGGCACATATGAGGATCTTTCATCATGGCTGGCTTACCTGTGGGGGCTCACAAAAAACGCGGCAGGTAGCCCATTTGTTTGTTATTAATTCTCGCGTCAAATCTCATTTTTTTATCACCGGCGACCACTCTAATGCTGTGAGAATATTAATTATAATTATAAACGGGGCTCGTCGGGTTCGTTACGAGCTGCTCCGCTCCGAGTTTTGATTTCAAAATTTAAATCTGATCATTTATCATGCGACAATGTCGGTTTTATCTTGATGCAGTAGTTTGTTTAATTTATTGTTTTCTGTTATTGTATATATATTTTTCTTTGTTATGAATAACTAAATTAACATTTTGTGTACAAGGTCTATTGAACTTAAACCGTGAACTTAACATCGCTCCAATAATAAAACGTTATATAACATTCCGTGAATCTATTTCGTGTTCATTTCTCACTAATCCAACAAATGTATCATATCAATATGTCAGAATTAATATATTTGGACGCGCATATACCTACATTATGCAGATAAGCTATAAATTCCAGTGATCTATCAAAACAGTTACGTCATTTCCTCTCGTATAAATGACACATGATGATTTAAAAATCTCCTTACGTGGAAATATTTAAATTGCCGTTGTTTTATAACTGGAAATGCCAATGCCTTTGTTATGTTTTATTTTTCCATTATATTGCCGTTCGTGATTAAGCGTTCGACACTAACTTTAATTAATTATATTGCATTTTTAAATTGATGAATTTTACGATGTTAGGTTAAAAGTTCAAAGATTTTAATTTAAATAAAATATTTTAAAGACGTATTTATTAAATGTTGTCAATAAAGTTAAAGTGGCATTGTCATTACCGCGTCCTTTGGCTTTTTCACTGGTAGAATTTTCTACGGGGCCGCGGTAAGTGCAGCAGAGACGGCAAATTATCAGGAAACGCCCGCACACGCTTTCTGCACACACTAACTGACTAAAAATCATACTTAACGAGTCCGCGATGGCCGACTAGTGCCACAATAGTTGCATTATTACATGGCGGGTAATTGAGCAAGGCTTACATTGATCTTAAGTGTCTCATCTACCTGTCATTACGTGCGTACTGTGTGATCAAGACGTTTTGCCAACGAGATGCCTGTTTATTATACAAATACAAGTACTACCGACTTAAAACTACACTATTATGTATGTTTCCCTCGCAAATTAGTACATTACATACTATGAGGTGACGTTGTAGCTGTTGACAAGTTTTTTAGTATCGAGCGCAGTTACATTACGAGTTATGCATGGTGGTGCATCGATATAGCCCTCATGCGGTCGCGTTGTCGCTCATCTTTATTGCGTCGTGCTACACACGGGCCTTGCACATCACTCACCGTAAAACAATAATTCATCTCGCCAGCCTTGACATCCCGAAAATATTAAACCTGCGACCTCACCGCGCATTTTGCGGCTCATGCAAATTCGTGATCGTGACAAATGTAAATTGTAGAATCTCCCACATCCTTGGCATTCGCTCTATTTTAAACAATAGCTGGATTTCGACATTTGCACTAGAAAGTTCCGCGTCGGTGCCGAGTCCGTTGGCGTGTGTAGTGAAGGTGTGGCATGTTAAGGGGTCACCATTAGCTCCTTGCCTAATACATCACGACTCGGGCATTAGGCGTCTATCGCCCCCCGTTTAGACGCGAATTGTCTGAGGAAAGCACCCATTGTGACCGGTGAAATTTATTTTCTTCTTGTCGTGGGAATGAAGCAATTATCTCCCGCCGTTATATTGAGATATCGAAACGAATTTAGTGTCCTTTGTCAAAGCGCACGCTCGGTGCCCGGCCGCGGACGTGTCAATTAAGCCACTATTTTAAACGAAAGAAAGATAGTTGCGTCTGCGACAAAGCGGCAGGCGTCACATGGAGATCGCACATTAACATAACTCTCATGTTTTTATGATCTGCGAAACCAGGGGAAAAGCTAGCTGAGTAAAATAAATAAAAGATGTCGGGCGTAGCTCGCGATACTTCTCAAATTGAATATTAGATTGAAATTACGCGCTCGGGCGGCTCTCTCCTCCGGCTTTTGTTACGCGAATGATACATAAAGCGCTCGCGCACACAAACACACCAATAAGAATTTTAAATTAGCATTCTTTTTGTGCTTTGCGCCACCCCTGCTCGGCCCTCTTCGCCCGCACCCCACCGTCTTAATAATATGGAGAAATTGAGTTGTTATACACCCTTTTCGGAGGAAGTGCGGGTGCAGCGTACACCTCTCGGAGAAGCCTTTTTGTAATTGAATTTAGATATTCTTTCGGTGGATATAACGACGGGGAGGTCGGGCCGCGCGCTCCACACATGCAAATGTGACGATATGAAATTCTCTAGTAGTGATGTCGCCTCGCATCCCATTATTGCATGTACTCCCTTCTGTGTGTGCTTTTCGGGGAATATGATGATTTTATGACAGTTGCCTCGTTTTATAAAGAGGCTCGACTCGGCTTCGTTTGTTTTCGATTGCTGTTTTAATACACCTATTCAACTTATGTTTTATTAACGAGCCTCTATTGTTTTCATGTTAGAAGGAATCCATGTATTAATCAATGATATAAGCTATGGTCATGCTAAATCCCACTAAAATTCGTTGAGAAATTAAATTTTAAAGAAGTAACAACCATACATTCTCATTAACAAACTTTCGCATTTATGTGACTGTAACAGTATCAATTTATGTACTATCTATAGAAGGGTAGGCGTCATCGGTACCAAAAGAGGGTTTTAGTACATAAGCATATGCGGGCTGATGGTCGTTGGCGCTCATTTGTTGCCTTATTAAACTGGAATTGCTTAATTCGTTTCAATGATAATTTACTTGTGTGTGTGTAATCAGGACAGTATTATTCATAACAATTTGAAGAAAAGATTTTTATAACTGATTTTGTCTACTCAGCATTTTATTATAGCATAGTTTTAATATGTCTAACTGAAGTCGAATCCCCAATAATGCCCCCTTTGTATTAATGGGGCGCTGATAACTTTCCGAGCCTTTTTAGCCATGATCAGGGTGAAAAAAGTGGGCAAAAAAGGCACACGGCCTTTGTATATTTGCTTTTTTATGCTAGAAATTTTGTATGCCAGAGATTGCCCCGTATCTTATAATAACTGTGTACTCTCCAGATATAGTAGACGAGTTGATAAGTCTGCGATCGACGCAATAATACCGATCCGCTCCAAACCGAATTTGAACGAGATCCTTCCACCTCGGTCTCATGACACCAAGCGGGTTAGCGTGGCATTATCAAAATATTTTTATGATACATACCGCACCCAAAATAGGTTCCATTAATTTGATCAGCCTTCCGAGAAGCCACGATACTGATGTGTAATTACTGAGCGCTATTAACATCGGCCGTGTACAAACATGGCGGCTGATTGCGGGTTTCGTTTTAATTGCACACACGCACCAGACTTAGAGCTGGACCTCAGCTCGTGAGAACTTTATTATTTATTGATTTTTCACGATCGGTGCACTGTTATTTTGATACAATGTGTATTTTTTTGTGGGCCGACTTTCCCCAATTTACTCTAAAATTAAAATAATGTAAGAGGGGCTTGTAATTAAAAATAACTCAGCATGGATAAAATTGCATGAGCACTAGGTGGGTGGCATAGTGTCATAGAAAACAACAAAAACATCGAGTAAAATAAGTTTTAAAAGGCTTAAAAGTAGGCTTAAGTGATATAATATTGGCGAAGTTATCATCAGCTTACCAACTTGATCTTAGTAAACAAGCAATAACAACAAAGGTACATGCTCCATTTTGTAACATCTCGTGGCATATCACGTCTAAGATTAAATAAATCATGGCGTTGTTCACTGCCGTTATTCACACACGCATCAGAACCACATTCCACCCGCTCGTTTCAACATTTCCGATCATTACAAAAATGTGACAACGAGTGAATCTGTCTCAAATAATTATCCATTCAAAAAGAGTCGATGGTTTCGGTGTTCCCACTATTGTTGCATTTCCCCGTTCCCATCCCGGAATGACATTAAATAATAGTTAAAGCCAGTTAATTTTACAGTCGCCACTGCCCTCCTTTTCTCAATCTCTTCGGGTAATTTCAAATTGTCCATTACTCAGTCAACACATTACGAGACATGAATGGATTTAGCGTTTTGGGCCGCGGTCGAATTGAGAGCGATTTAGTAAATTGTTCAACACGCGTTCAATTTTGCTTAGGAATGAATGGAAATGCTTTGAATTGAAGTAGCATTTTTTTTTCTTACATTTGCTGGCGGGATATATAATACAATGAATATTTGAGTCATATTTAATGAGCAGTAAACCTCGAGAATGAGATGTCTAGCGTGTAAATTGTCGTTTTTTGCACCTCAAAAACAATGGCAAAAACATAATAGTACAGCATAAGTTTCCTTTGCAAGTTTAATAACCTCAGTTGTTAAATAAATAATCACGCGTACAAAGCGTCGAGAAGCTAGCGGTGTGGGTACAGGCTGCCGTGTCGCCGCCCGCCCGCAGGCGGACCGCACCCTAACTCTTCCACGTAATTGTTCCGACATTACGATTCGTCGTCACCGGTAATTATCGCCGACAACGCAGAACACTTCGCTCTGAGAAACTTTGTACCGTAGTCGTAAAACGTAGCCACCATTTTTATTCTCTTTTCTCCCGAAAGGACGAAACGACCGCTCACGCTCCGGTCTTTTGTTTATTCAGAATGATTCAAAATATAATCATTCAAATTAACGCTAATGACACATTCTCGAGAAATTGAAGGTGGCGTCACGCTCGACTTTGAGAAATAAGATTAAAACTAATTCGAGGTCTCCCAAATTATAGACGTAGAGCGGCGGATGTCGCCGCGGCGGCAGTGGCGGCAGTGCGCGCGGCAGCGGAGGCAGCGGCGCCGTGCACAAACCGCACGTCATTGTTTTTTGTGAAGAGGCCCGGGGCGCCTCCGCACCGATCCCACACTGGCCACTAATTAATTATTTCACATGTATCGATCATTAATTACGGACGACCGATACCGGCCGGGCCGTCCGTACCGTCCACCCGTTATCTTCTTAATGACGCTCGGCAATTTGTCGAACGTAATTATCTCACAAATCACACACACACAAAAACGAATAATGATTTGAAATTTTAACACGAGCGAGGCATTAAACCGCGTAGGCATTAATAGCAGAAAGCATCGAGATCGAATCAATCTTAATCTTGTACAGAAACGTAATCCAGATTTATTTATGACGGAGGAGAGCGCGTGTGCTATTATGCTCGTCTGCGGCAATTTGCCTCGGAAATTGTCTTAATCGGCCGCTCAAGGGACTATTTATGTATAATTATTTCCAAATTCGACGCTGCGTTTGATGCCTTTCCGCTCTCTTTGAGTTGGTTCGACAAAAAAGTCATCTGTTGCAACAATTAAGCTGGAGAAAAAATAGAAATAAGTATCGAAGGGTCCGCAATAATTACAGGCGCAAATTGACGGTTCCTAATAGGCACATCGGTTGAGTGGCGCCTGGCAGGTTACCTGCGCTGTTCACGCGATCACTCCGCGCTCGCAGCCGCCACCGCATACTCAGCACTAATATCTGTCTGTCCCAATGACTTTTCCTCTGCTTCATACTTTATAAAACACTTGCATAGCTATGAAGCACAATCTGAAAGAGAAAATCTATTGATTTCCAACTAGCAAGAGACCACAATCACAAAATTACTCACATGTAACGTGTGGCCAAATTAGAGAGTTGTGTTTCGACATTGTCAAAAGTCATTGTTTGTGTGTTAATTAAAATGACAAATTAATGGGAAAGTATTTGGGTAACGTTAATCAACACGAGTTTCACATTTCACGGCACGTGAATGGCTTGTAATTACAAACACATTCGCCAACTTACGAATTTGCGTTGTCACTTTATCAACACGCGAAATGAGAGAGCCATTTTAATTAATAGCTTTCTCCATTCGAATGTGTCTTTGTATTGTGTTAGCTGTTGTTAAGCAACCCAGTGGAGTCAACTCGATAACAGCCCAACAATATTGGATAAATTTGAAATATACCACAATTGCCTCGCTTTTTATCAATCCAGTAATTTGTTAATGTTTTGTATCCAATGTTTTCGACTCTATCAAGACATTCGAGTTTGCTAACGAACGCCAATGAAATAAATTTTCTCTCGATGAATAGTGTAAATATTTCTCCACAATCACAAACCGCAAAAACCTGGACAAGTTTGTTAATAGTTATTTACTTGAGTTATTACTCAATTACGGCTTGGTGTTGCGTCGACACTAAAATTTCCTATAAGATTGCGATATTCCCATTCATTTTTTATCACTTGAATTCTTATCGGCCGCGCGCCGCGAGCCGTCTTCTAAGATTGTTAGGTGGCGCGATGTGCGCATTCTTGCCCTCTCGTCGAAGACTTTGCTCGTCTGTTGTTTTACACGAGTATTATCGTGAGCCGTCTCGCTCGCGTCGAGCAAAAAGAGCCATTCCCATCCTTCGTGTTTAGAACTATTACCATTAATGAAGGCTTGGAAGTTGAGCCCTAACGGTGGACATTGTCAGGGCGATCCTTACCGTGTAGCATCGGTGCGCCACCGCCGTTCCCACGTCTAACGAGACTACCTCCATTACGTACAACATTTTACATACATTCCCTCCACTTATTATCAATGTATTAAGTAAATCGTTCCCTCGGACTTCGCTCAATTTTATTTCCATTAATCGCTTTTCGACATTTTGGCCGCGCCGGCTGACAGCGTCGGCTTAATACCTTATTTATTGTAATTCCTCGCGCGGACTTAGTAGATGTTGTTTAATGCGCTTTTACGATGTTTTCGTGAAGAAAGCACTCGGTGGGTAATTATTTAGCAGTGTTCTGCGGTTTGGTGGGCCGCGAGCCGGCCGGGCCGCCACTTAATGAGCGCCTCCGTAATAACGTACCATTATTAATATGGCCGTAGTTTGCCGCGTCTCTCTCGTTACTGGCGCATCTTAATTTTTGCTTAACTCCTTGTTTGCTTCATTTTCAATTTTTGGCAATATCCTGTTCATGTTAATTAACTTATCCCACAAGATTTTCCCAAAATTATATTTAAAAACAAAATTGATTCTTGTAGTATAAAATGCATTTTCTATACACGATTAAACCAAAAAGTATCAATAATTTCAAAATTCATTGTATGGTTTACAACTCCTCGCCTTTTTAAGCAACAGATTTACAATTCTTGTATAAGTACCGCAAATGATTCTTACTAAGCAATAAGAAAGAACATGACACATTATCATCAAGTAAGAGTTTCCTCATTCATGCATTATAAGATCGATTAAAGAAACAATGTTTCCGACTACAATAGCACATTCTTATACGAATGCATAGATCGGTATCTCCACACAACGGCCTGCATAATGACTTCGCTGATTGACTTTTCACGCGAACGATTTTATTAATTACGTGCGTGGCTTATCGTTCCTCACCTCAAACATTTCAATTGCCAGCGTTATCTTCAGTAATTGCTTTAGCACTTTCACTTGAAAGTCGGATTAGTCTACGATTTGTACATTTTATCAATCAAAGCCGTCACTCGGTATCAATAATGTGGGAGCCTCATTAATGAATTGAAAAGCGCGTCTTCATTACAGCCGCTGTAACCATTATAGGAGTCTAGTTAGATGCGGGCGGTTTATGTGTGTGTTTGTACACACAATTGCGTCAGCACCGCACACACGCTCACTCGTTTCCGCCGTACATTTCTCACGCTCACACACTCATACACACATAATTTGCACTCGAACGTATTGTGTGTGTGCGTGTTTATCGGAAATTAGTTCTAGTGCAAGCATCGCGGCATTTATTAGTTAAAATTGACAACACCACTGATTGTGAACGATGGGAACCCGAGCACGTGCGGCCACATTAAACATTCACGCCGTTGAGTGTCACTTAGAAACACCACTTGCAAAACAGAAATTGTCGAGGCATTTTTATTCGTGCCTTTTAATTTTGCACTTTACCTCATTGTAATGATACGTTTGCGCCTCGGTAGTGAGCGGTCTGCGCTCTACGTGTCAATAAACAAATACAACACGTTATGTCCGACACATCACGTGTCTTATTAGAGCCAGTTCTGTATTGGATCGCGACGCGTGAGCAAAAATTGAGTTACATACAAATTGTAGCATTACGGAGCGTTCACCTCGGCTGTAATTACAAACTGGCTGTTTGCATAATTTCCATAGACATTAGCAGTGCGAAATGATCTACAAATTGCTACGGCGAGAAGAACCAACGATAATTATACATGTAATTGCTCTTTTTTACTTTGTCACCTGATAGATGTTAATTGCCGCCCGTGTTACCATTCTAATAGGCGAAGCGGATGCCGCGTCCTGCCCAAGTGGCCAAGTGCTCTTTACGAGACACATGTACCGTAACACCAGTGGAATAGTTCTCAGAACAAGGCCTTTACGATCCAATGTCAGAGAAAAACAAGCTGTGGACATAAGGTCATGAGTTCCTGTACTGGAAAGACTTTTGTGTGATCAAGAAATATTTGTATCAAGCAGAGATCTGCATATTCTTATTTTTGAGACGAGCATGCCATTCGCCTGATGGTAAGCGATACGACCGCTCATGGATAGTAGCAAAACCAAACAACCCCGTGAATTATAAAGCAAAGCTTGGCATTCCATTAAGCTCACCATCCTCAGACATAAGATGTTAAGTCTCAATTTGTCCAGAAGTGACTCTGGCTACAAAGTAATTAAGAAAATTCATCATTATTTATTGAACGAAGCGCTGGAACAGTCCCATTTTTTCACTATATTTCGTCTAAGAAATCCAAGTAATTATCAGATAATTGTGATTGTCTAATAGACATCAGTAATATGTTCTCTACACGCTATGATACAAGGAAAATGCTGCGCAAGAATTCTTGCCATTCTAATTATTGCCTTTACATAATGTATTAATAAACCTCAGTTCTATCTTGAATTATTGTGGTTAATGTAATTACACATTACGTATCATTCTCGAACTATAAAAATGTGTGCTTTTGTAAGTGACGCCACTTCCGTTTTTCCGGAGAATTTGTATAATCATGAAGCTAGAATTTTTAAAGGGCTTTTGACATTATAACGAATTAGTAGTCACTTATAATTGCATAACTTTTACACAAAGATTGAGACTCTATTAAACTTTCCATTAAAGCTGATTCAGTTATAAAATAGACTCAGGTCTTCGACGATTAGTTGTTAACAAATATTGATGACTAATCTAACCAATATTTGAGAATCCTTGATGCGGCTTAATACCATTGTGAATGGCAACATTGGAACCAATGATCCAACCGTCCAATCAACAGTTGGAGCCAATGAAATATACGTTACAAATTTAACTGGATCGAACAAGGAAATTCTTTCATACAGCAACTATCGTCTTGACAAATATTGACTCGTGTCCTCGCGATACATTATCGAACATTTCAAGGGCCACACTCGACCGTTAATAAAATAAACAGAGCCATAGGTGTGGCAATAATAAATTATAGAAAAACCAAGGTTACAATGCATTATCAATGTTCACATCCTGTGCTTTGGGAAATCGTTTCGCGGTGATACCGTATTGACCGTTATCTGCCCAAATCCTGCATTATTCATTGGTATTTTAATGAGAAATGCGTCATGACTGTAATAAAGTAGATAAAATTTTGTAGTTTCATATTTAAATATTTGCTCTGGTATGCTGAAAACCTTATTTTAACTTCGATTTAATATTATGTGAGACGTGCATTATAAAAAAAAATCGAAAGTAATTCGGATATGAAAATTATTAACTCGCACTAAACCAGCGTTGGGAATTAAAGGCTAAACTTTCTAAGGGCATTTTTGATCATAGGACTGATATGATTTAAGCTCAATTCTTCCATCAAATTATAATTCAATAATTTAACTAACTTTGATCATGCTGTAGAGAATATATATTAGAATTTTCGATACAATTCTAGTCCCACGCATGCTTCAAATCACCATGACACATTGCACAAAGCACATGTCATCTACGATTGGATAATTTGCATATTTTGTGCAATGACGTATCCACTTTTAAATAATACAGAATTAGTCACATTTTCAAATCTTGTTTACTCTTCTATGAACTACGAGGACAGAAAAATACGATAACAATCAATTATTTTTCCTCTTCATGTGACAGTTTTTATTGATAATCTTAGCGCTGTCAACTAAATCAATATATTATATTATTCCTCGTTAGGTATTTGTAGGACAAGTACTGCCGATAAAGTATAGATAACGCAGATGACGGCTTAATCTCGATTTTAACGAATTTTTATTCTAGATTGCGTGTTTATTGGTATCGGAATGCATCTTTGTTTGGTGGTTGCGCGCGTGAGCCTTATTTCATTGGTATAGAGGCTATTTTCCCGTGTGATTGAGTTGATGATGGCACCGCGTATATTTGGCGGGATCTAAGTTGGTTGGTTGCTTAATTGTAATAGTGTCGACGTGACAGCGGTGACAGGCTGTCACACGGATAAATTGATCGCAGTTGTTTGCGCAAATGTCAGTTAGATAACGATTACTGTTTATTTTAATTTGAGTAGGTATTCAGCTAGTACACATTCATGGGAACTTAGCGTTATCAGGCATCTACGCAGGAACACGCATGCGCGATAACTGGCTCACTCGGGACGTTAAATGAAATAAGGCTTGTCCCAACATCGAGTTGGGTTCCAGTGCAGTTTTTACAAATAGCGTGTTATTCAAATTCAGGAGCGCGTGTGAGCATTCGTATGCGCCAGTTCAAATGCATAATCTATTAGAGCACATTAGACAAACAAGTAATAGTGACACAAACGGTCGCCCCACCTACTTCCGGTTTCGAGGACGGCCGATACAAATCTATTGAACAGTCACCTTCAACCTACTGGGTGAAACTGGCCCGTGAGAAATAGGTGATTGATTACAGATAGGGGGTATTTGGAACGGTCTGGGTGGGCCGGCATTGTCTAACTAACGAGCTTTACACTAAGTAATTGTTGATAGCGCCAAACTGTAACCCGTTAATGGTGCACTCACGTGACGCAATTATGGCTGTAATTTTGCTATAGGAAGTACACGTTGTTTGTTTGTGGCATTTCTATTGTTACTGTGCATTAAATGGGAACATTTAAGTTGAATAGAGTTTACCTGTTGATATTGGAAACTTACTAGAATTAACGGGTATGTTGTTTGTTGCAGGAGAGCATGTGATGCCGGCCTTTGACGCCCGGCGCCATGCCCACGCCGCTGCAGCCCGGCGGCCCCGCTAGCGGCCCGCCTCCGGAGCGCAAGCGGCGCCGTAAACGCGACGATCCGCAGAGTTCCGCCGCTCTCGAGCCCGACGACGACGGCGACATGAGCCCCGAGGAGGAACCGCGCAACGCACCTGCGGCACCCGCGGCGCCCACCCCCGCGCCCTCCTCCGCCCCCGCGCCCACCTCGCCGCCCGCCGCGCCCGACGCCGTCGACCTCACCGCGCGCAGAGACTCCCCGCCGCTCTCCTCCGACGTCGAGAGATTCGACGGCAAGATCGTCTACAACCCCGACGGTTCCGCCTACATCATCGAGGACCCGGAGCTGTCGGAGGGCGAGACCAGCCTGCCGGAGCTGCCTAAAATAGAGCCCGGCTGCATCGTCGACAGCCGAGACAGCAACGTCGTGGAGAAACAGCTCGACTTCCCTCAGATAGCGAGTGCGTTCTACGTGTCGAGGAACCCCTCGTTGTATGGCGCACTATACGGCAGACTGGCGGCAGAGAGAGCGCGAGCGAGACCCGACGCCCCCGTCATGCACAGTTACAGGGTGTTCAGCTTTCGCGGAGGTAAAGACGCGCCCAGACCGCCATCGCCACCCGCCGAGTGTCCAGTCAGCGTGCCAGTGAAACCTATTCTTATGTGTTTCATATGTAAATTGAGTTTTGGATACGCCAAATCTTTTGTGGCGCACGCCCAGTCGGACCACAGCCTATCATTACTCGAATCAGAAAGAGACGCGTTATCGAGAGAGAACGCTTCTGCTATTATTCAGTGTGTTGGGAAGGATAAGGAACCACTAGTCTCGTTTTTAGAACCCGTGGGTGCTGCGGCGCCGCCACGTGTCTCCACATCTGGCAGTCCCGCTAACATGTCAGAATTATCGAGTCCCTCGATGGACAAACGACAAGACTTGACAACACCGGACAGAGACGACCCTATGCTACCAAATGGAACCTGCGACGATCGAAGGCCGAGTCCGAACGCGTGGAGACCGCCTAGATCGCTAGCTGAGTCAATGGTGCCACAGCACTCTTTGATCTCCGTGGCGCACCCTCATACAATCAACGCCTCGATACAGCCTCGTGCCAGTCCAAATTCATCCCCACCGTTCCAGGCAACGCCTCCCGCATTCCTGTCAGGAACAACGATAGGCGTGTGTCCCGATCATCTAGGAGGTCGACCCTCGGGTGCCGACTGTCCCAAATGTGAACTTATTTTAAATTCAGGAAGATTAGGCGGTCCGCTGGCCGGAATGCACAGTCGAAATTCCTGCAAAACATTGAAGTGTCCTAAATGCAATTGGCATTATAAATACCAAGAAACGTTAGAAATTCACATGAAAGAGAAACATCCAGAAGCTGAGACGAGTTGCATTTACTGCATTGCTGGCCAACCACACCCGCGGCTGGCACGAGGCGAGACTTATACCTGTGGATACAAACCGTACCGATGCGAAGTCTGTAACTATTCCACTACAACCAAAGGTAACCTCAGTATACACATGCAGTCCGATAAACATTTGAACAATATGCAAGAATTGCAAAACGGTGGCAACCCTGGAGAAGGCAGCTTACCGCCAGCGCCACAACATACTCCCCCTGGCAGTCATAAACCACCATTGCCGCATCATTCGCCATTGGGACAGAAGCCCAAACCAACATTCAGGTGCGATGTATGCAATTACGAAACGAATGTTGCAAGAAACCTGAGAATACACATGACGTCCGAAAAACATACACACAACATGCTGGTACTGCAGCAGAACGTGAAACACATGCAGACACTTTCAGCGTTACATCACAGACAGCAAAGCCAACAGCAGCTGGAAAGTCTTTTACACTTCCACGGAGGAGACGCGCCGCCACCTAACCCAGAGGCTGCTTTAGCAGACATGGCGTACAACCAAGCTTTAATGATTCAACTGATGACTGGTGGGCCTGGACCTTCGCCACCAGAGCTTGGAGCCCATCTAGATGTTGGATTAAACCCAGAAGCTATGGAGCCTCCTCCAGAACCAGCTGATCCAGAGCCAGAAAGGACGTTCCACTGTTGTATTTGTAATTGTTTCTCAACGGATTCCTTGGAGGCACTTGGTCACCACTTGGCCCAAGACCGTACTAAGATCAGAGAGCAAGAGATCCTGGCGCTGGTTGCAGGCCATTACGTTTGCAAGCTGTGTACCTACAAGACCAATCTGAAAGCAAACTTCCAGCTACATTGCAAGACGGACAAGCATTTACAGAGATTGCAGCACGTGAACCACGTGAAAGAAGGCGGTCCTCGCAACGAGTGGAAGTTGAAATTCTGTGGTGGAGTGGGCACTGCCGGGGCCGGTGTGGGTGGAGTGCAAGTTCGGTGCTGCGCGTGTGATTACTACACCAACTCCGCGCATAAGTTGCAGCTTCACGCTGCTGGTGCGCGGCATGAAGCTGCCACTCTGTTACTAAGGCATCTCCGGGAGTGTGCGTCGCGTATCCCGAGGGAGCGTCCTCGTGTATATCGGTGTGCTTTGTGCGGTTTCAACGCGCCTCATCGCTTGCCGCTTCTGCAGCACGTGCGGTCTGTAAAGCACTTGCAAATGGAGCAGATACACCAGCTCCAACGGCGGTCTGAAGGCAAGGACCCCACGCCCGACGTCGCCGAGCTGTTCCAGGTGATCCCTCAGCCGCCGGAGCTGCCGAGCCCGTACGATCAACACGACAACGGTGAGTAGTCTTTTTCATATTAAAATTTTAGTACATGCAATAAAATATATTAGAACCCGTAAATCCACAATCGATGACAGACGTGAAGTAAAAATATAAGATTTTATCTCTGGCAAAAAGAAAACTGTCTTTTCAATCAAGTTCTCAATTGTTGATGTTTTATTCATTAGTTTTTTTAGGGAATTTGTTTGTCTTTTCATGATCGTTAGCGTGATAATAAGTAAAATACTTCTTTATTAAGTTTTTTTTCAAGCATGACTAGTGTATTGTTTAGGCGTGAACTTCCTTTAGGCGCCGTCTTTGTGACTGCTAAATGTAATTAGCTATTTAGGAACAGTCAAAGTGAGTCACAGATCACTGCACTGTTGAATAAAAAGTGTTCATAAAAACAATACAATGCGTGCGCGCATATTGTCTTTCCGCACTCTCACCGCTAGAGGGCGCTTTACACAATACCATAAACTAAATCGATACAGCCAATACAATATTATTATTTATTACTCTCGTGCTAAAAACATTTCCTAACATTTTTATTCTATAAACCGTGAAAATTCCATTAAAATTAATTCAACCAAAACCATTACCGTCGTTTGTATCGATAAAGTAATACTGAGTCGACTTATGAATGTGATTTCGAAACGTCACTATCGGTTTCCAATTTAAACCGATTCGTTCCTTAATCAATTTTGTTCTGCGTTTTTCCAAACTGAACTCCTTTTTTGTCGGTCGTATCTGTAAACATGTTCGACATTTTGTTTATTGTTAATACGAGCATGTGCTAAATGCCTCCGTATTTAGATTACAATTTTCTCAAACATTCTATTTCGACGAAAGCACAAAATGTTTATTACAATTAAATTCTTAACAGAGGTCCAAAAATATAGTTTATATTTGAATTATAATTATCGTCACCCAATTAGTGACAAGCTCCGACTAAAGCCAGATGTCCATGTAAAGCAAGCATTTAGCTGAGAATTCGTAATCACAATAATGAGATAATTACACACGAACAAAATTTAATTTAAAGCGTGCAACATTAGAACAGGTTTCTTTAATAACGTACGCCTTACACGGTGTCGCCACGGTCGGGTGCCGTCATTGGTCGGAGGCGGCTCCGCCCCGCGAGTGAAGGAGACGGAATGAAGATTTGAATTGAGAACGCGAATTTTCCATAAGTACCGCACCGGGACAATGACTCGCATTACGTATGTGCCGGGCGCGCATTAGCCAGCATTGGGCTCTTGTGATGAGCCACTTGTCACCACGCGCTGAGCCGCGCTGAGTCGAGGCTTACCAGTTACACTGCCTTATCAACAGATAAGGCTAACTATACTAAAGTTACATACGAAGTATACCCGTTAAAGTACATAAATAGTACCTTGAAATATTGTGAAATTTTGGAATACTTTAATAAATAAAAGTATGAAAAAATCATAAAAATCAACAGGTGTGAATTCGATTTTTTAATAACATCATACCATATAGGTATGAGTTTTATTTTCAAGATATTACGAGTTGAATTCAACCGATTCGGAATTCAAGTTGCCTCATCTTCATTGTGAAACGGTGCATTGACGGTAATGCGAATGCGTCGTATCTCACATTCACATAATAACAAAGAACATTCGCATCTCATTTTGTGAGTCTGGTCAGAACTCAAATCGGACTTAAGCCCCCGATCCCCCATTCATTACAACCGCCCCTGTCGTCGAAACAATTAAAACCAGATATAAACCGGTCTTTGATTTAATTCATTTCGCGCACCCCTCAATAATACAATTTGTAAAGACATCATCAACAAATGCTGGAGATGCGTAATCAGCTTTATTTTGGCCTGTGACTGGCTTAATTTTTACCGTACAATTATGATCTGTTGTGAAAATATTTTACTGTATTTGCTAACAACATTTTTGAAGCAAAATTAATAGGAGTCGTAATTATTGGTATTCATAATTATAATGTTCAATACCTTATAGTCAAATCACTGATTAATAAAATAATACAAGCCTCAAAAACAAAGATATTAGGGATTCACTTAAATGAAAATAAAATGATTCATAACGAGACCAAGTACAAAAGAGCTGTGAATTTATTATTGGGTGATGTCAAATCCACAACTGTTATTTTTAATTATGTTCAAATAATCCACAAGATATACAAAATATCTAAAAATATAAAATTTAATACAATTTAATATAAAAGGGATAAAAATTAATTGGAGCTTACCAGCTCGCGCTAAAACTCTTAGCGGCCATTGTGTCCTGACGCCACATTGTAAAAATGCTGACCTAAATCTCGCAAAACAAAACGGGCACTGCACAATGGTTACTTTACGACGCTATAACGATGTGGTGTTTCCTTAGAAAAGGCCCTTTGTCCATTGACAAAAAGCGTTGGAGATGGCGTTTATGCAGACGAGACGAGTCCCTACCTGGCCATTGTTCTACGTCCTAGCAGACTGTGGGACGGCGACTACATCATAAATAATTGCGTCCACCGGTCACTCGGCATTAGGGTCACTTGCGCTATGATTATTATTACAGATTTCTACCCTCTCCCCATCATTAGATGTAACGGTTTCTGTTGCTTAAAACTATACAACGGGTTCCCGGACAAGGGGCTGACTGGTTTCATATTCGTTCGACTGTGAGATAATTTCGTGTTTTTTAATTAAGTGAAAAATCGTGCTCCCTTGTGGCGTTTTTGTTGCGTGCAAAATTCGCATTTATATATTTGCAAAATTTCAATAAAATATTTCATATTCTTAAGGAACACAGATTGTTTGCGGGATTTGTTCCGGATTACGGTTTTTCTTAGGGCCCGAGACGGCACAATAGCCGGACAGGCTGTCAGTTGCTCATCTAATAAAGTATAATTGTAACGTTACATTAGCGAATCTGTACAATCCCCGCCTCGGCTGTTTCTTTCACGTACCTTATTTGAGCGTAAACAATGCGGGCGAGCGTCTTTCACACGCGGACCGCGGCCGACTTATCCTTGGTCAAAATAATAATTGCACTCGCTCACATGTCGCGCGCCGTCCCGCTCGCACCCGCGCGCCGCCGCACACACGGCGACGTCCCGATGCATTTGATCCGATGCGAAACGAAATATTCCAAACCTTTTGTAATAATGAACAATGATTGTTTGCTCGTCCTGTATCTCCTTTGTGTGCGAAATTACAATATACTTGTTACGTTAGCATTAAATACGACTGTGCATGTGTGCGTACGGGATGGATAGAGCGATACCTTTGTCTTGCCGGGACCTCGCAAACAAAACGAGTCCTACTAATAATATAAAAGAGAAGAATTTTATTTTTAACTTCAATTCAGAAAAGTAACAAACGATCGCACCGAACAATAGTCAGCTTCATTTATAGAAATAATCTTTTTTGTAGATAAATCTCACGTAGACGTAGGTAGACATTGTGGATTTACGGCGTGCGGACCGACACCCATTCCGGTCGCAGATCCCGCAGTGGCAGGAGCGCGCCTAATTATTAAAATCTGTATTGTTCTTGTTAACAGATACTAAAGAACCCATCGATCAGAAGCCCGAATTGACACAAGAGCAGAAAATGATGCGTTTCTTAGAACAACATCAACAACAGCAGCAACAGCAACAGCAGCAACAACAACAGCAGCAACAACAACAGCAAGTGCAGCAACCTCAGCAGGGGTCGAGTGATAGAGACGACGAGCGTGAGACGCCTGGGCCGCATGCTTGCCCGTATTGCAACTTCAGCTGCACGAATGAAGGGCGCCTCCACGCCCACGTCAACTCCGTTCATGCTGATAACGCTCGCCACTTCATATGCCCGCTGTGCCAAGACGCATTTAAAGAAAGGCCGGCTCTAGAGAGGCACGTAATGCAAATACATTCAGTCAACTCAGAAGGATTGCAAAGACTGCTGCTTTTGGTAGACCAAAGTCACTGGCTAAACGGCGGCGCTCAGCAAAGAGAAGACTCGCGACAGGGAGATGAAGATCGCGAGATCTCGTCGCCTCGATCAGAAGGCAGCGCGGACGGCGAGACTGAAAGATGTTCGACTTGCAGCCGCACATTCCGCAATGTTGATGAGCTCTGTCAACACCAAAACGAGTCCGGACATTTAGAACTCAAACAGACACCGCAAGGCCCTGGTTATGTTTGTTGGAAGAAGGGCTGTAATAGATATTTTGATTCAGCTCACGCTTTGCAAAACCACTTCAGAGAAGCGCACGCTCGTAACTCTATCGCTAATATGTCTGTATCTGAGAAACACGTTTACAAGTATCGTTGCAATCAGTGCAGTCTAGCTTTTAAAACGATAGAAAAGTTACAACTTCATTCTCAGTACCACGTCATTCGAGACGCTACTAAGTGCGTGTTATGTGGCCGGAGCTTCAGATCTGTCTTGGCTCTGCAAAAACACGTTGAGACGTCCCACCCTGAACTATCCGAAGAAGAATTGTCGGCGTTCAAACGAAGTCTAGCTTCCAACCCGTTGATGCAAGCTGGCCAAGGCACCGCACTTGATGCTGCGACAGCCGAGCTCCTGCGCAAAGAAGCGCTCAGAACTCCAGACGATGATTTGGCCGATATGGAAGACCGCGACTCGAGTGCCACCGTCGCGGACGAGTCTGGTCACAATGACGCAGAAAACTCCGACGATTCCATCATTTATAAAGACCAACAATTCTTGGAAGATTACTTGAATTCGCAAGCAATGGCGGAGGACTCATACAACGATCCCAACAGAAAGTATAAATGTCACCGATGCAAAGTTGCTTTCACTCGTCAATCATATTTAACGGCACACAACAAAACCTTATTACATAGGAAAGGCGAGAAATTGACGTACCCCATGGAAAAGTATCTTGACCCCAACAGACCGTTCAAATGTGATGTGTGCAAAGAATCTTTCACGCAAAAGAATATATTACTGGTTCACTACAACAGCGTAAGTCATTTGCACAAGTTGAAAAGGGCCATGCAAGAACAACAAAACAACAACAACCCCCCTGTGTCGCCCGGGGCGGGCACCGCGCCGTCTAACCTTACTTTGACGCCTAAGAGCACTTCGAGCGAAGAAGACGACAGAAAGCGCTATAAGTGCAACATATGCAAAGTGGCGTACACACAGGGTAGCAACCTCGACATTCACATGAGATCGGTCCTGCATCAAACGCGAGCGGGAAAGTTGCAGGAGCTGGCCGCAGCGGGACAAGTGGATTTGACACGGCCTTTAGTCGAACAACCGGACAGAAAGGACCCCGCAAAAATTTTACAAGACGTGTTGTCGCCGAAAAATACATCCCCTTCGTCAACTAGCAGTGGGGGACCGCGCTCGTCACCCCCCGCGCGCCCTGGTAGCCCTCGGTCCCCGCGCGCAGGTAGCGCCTCGTGCGATCGCTGCCACGCGTCATTTCCTACCGGAGAGCTACTCGACGCACATCGCGCCACCTCATGCCCGTTTAGCGATGCGCGCGCGCACTCGCCGCTAGGTGAAGCCGAGGCAGCCGCACTCGACGAGATGGTCGCCAAGGGAAACCCGCCTAAACGGAACTCACAAATGTATAAACAACTACTGGAGACCTTCGGATTCGACCTCGTCATGCAATATAATGAAAACCAACGGAGAAAATTGCAAGAAGAGCGCGAAATCGCGCGCGCGCCCAGCCCGCCTCCGCCGCCCCCGGAGGAAAAGCCGCCCGACGGGGAGTCCAAGTCAACATGTCAACATTGCAACAAGGAGTTTTCTAGTGTGTTCGTATTAAAAACTCATTGTGAAGAAGTGCATAAAGACAAGGTTCCCCTGGAGTTTTTGGAACAGTTTGCGGAGCAGTTCAAATCGGAGTATGAGAGAAAATCTGGAGCACCGAACTCACCTCGCGCTGCGTCTCCGGCGCCGCAGGACGAAAGGTCGCCTTCCCCACGTGGAGACAACACCGGCAACTTCAATGAAAATACGAACGGCGCTGGGGACGCGCAGGCCGGCGCGCTGCTAGCCGCCCAGGTGCAGGAGATGCAGGCGGCGCTCAACATGATCCAGCTACAACAACAGCTGGGTACGATACACCCGATGGTTGCGCAGATGTTGTCGCTAGGCCTGCCTCTGGGTCTGAACGTGGGCGCGCTGGCGGCGATGAACCTGCAGCCACCGCTGGTGCCGCTGATGATGCCGCCGCCGCCCTTCGACGCGATGTCGTTCGCACACGATGCGCAGCTCAAGCAGCAACAACTACTCCAGCAACAGCAGCAGGTTAGTCACTAGTGCACGTCAACTTGTTTACTAACTGACCATTAATATTCATTATGTTTTTTGGAGATGCATTACAACCTACGTGTTAGCTTGTCATGCTAATATATTAAATTGTGCGCCAAACTTCGGCCCGGTTAATAATGTAAATAAAAAACACTATCCTGTCGACTTGACTTTATTCGATAATAACTTGTATACTCAACGTATGAATTTAAAATAATTTATTAAAGTAAATGAACTTTTGATTATATGCATCTTAAAACCAATAATATTAACATAATAATGGGCTATTTAAATAGTTAATGGACATTTTAATGTTCAAGAAGACATTTTTAATCAATTATACATACACACCAATGTGCGAAATGACGAAATTTATATTCAAAACAGCTATTTCTTATAACCTATGAGATCATGCGTAAACATGACACTCGATTACTATCATCATTAAACTTGTTAACTGAAAGTTTTACTTCATAATGATGAATAATGAATTAAAGGCATATGAATCGCTTTATAACAATATTATTTAACATATCCATAAACATAAGTGTCAATGTCAGCTAAAAACTCTCTAACACTTAATATTATCAGAATGATACTTTATTATTATCATTATATTAATTCTATATCGAATTTACCCATATTATGTATGCAAATACATAATGTGTTTGAGCTAATTTATTGAATTATAACGGATGCAGACAAAATGCATATTCGTTGCAATTCAAAAGTTATCTCTATGATTTAGAATACCTTTAAAAATACATGTGTTTGAATAAAATTTAAATGAATTGGCCAACTTCGCGAAAGCTTACATTGACTAAAATACTTTAGAGCCTGCTCGCATGAATACTAAGCGCGTCGACAACACATGTGAATCAATAAGAACATGATGTAATTATATCTGTGAGTTTTGTATGTAAATTTTGTCGCGAACAAGGACATTTCAGACATACGAGATAAGCAAGTCGCTTTAACGTTGGTTATCTGTTTGCACAAAGCAACAGAGCGTCTATTGTTAAGTGTCTGAGTTTGAGCGTTATTATTAACCATTCCTGTTGTTATTCAAAGTTACCTGTGCACAATAAGGGCCAATATGGCTGTAGACAAATGAGCCCTTTTGTGTATCGCCCTTTACACGTGGTCGTACGTCTGTACAATCAAAAGTTTTCAACTTGCCCAATCAAATATTAAGATTGTACTATCTTTGCAGGCAAATGCTGCAGCTGGACAAAAGCGAGCTCGCACACGCATTACCGATGAGCAGCTGAAAATATTGCGAGCGCATTTCGATATCAACAACTCGCCCAGCGACGAAGCCATTGCAAAAATGGCACAGCAGTCCGGCCTGGCTACCAAAGTCATCAAACACTGGTTCAGAAACACCCTCTTCAAAGAGCGTCAACGCAATAAGGATTCCCCTTATAACTTTAACAACCCACCATCAACGACGCTCAATCTCGAAGAGTATGAGAAGACAGGCGAAGCTAAGGTCACGCCGTTAGATTCGTCAGTGAGCTCCGATGAAGGTAAGCCTCCACCAGAGAAAAAGGCCAAAACTGAAGAACTGTCGATGATGAATCAACAAGAGGTTAAGTCCGAACCCAGTGACGAACCAACTATGGAAGAAAAATATAACTCATATGATGATCGGCATCAAGAAGACAAAAACTTTGTGTTTCCTCAAGCGCCATTACAGAGCCCCGCTCTGAGCACGAGCCATCATGACAACCCCAACATATCGCGGCCGCAATCTCCAACGCATATGTCGCTAAACTCTCTTATCCAGTCGCAACTGGACTCGATACCAGCTACGAGCATACCGCAGCCGCCACATCCGTCGATGCTACCACCGAAGTTGAATCCAAATTTCACGTCCCCAAACTCCGCGCCCCCGAACGTCCTACCTTTGACCCCAAATCGCAGCCTCAGTCCTGGCAGAGGACCGGCCGATTTCGGACTTTCCGGGGGCAACTCGAACGGATCCAACAGCTCGGGGTCTTCTGGCAAACGCGCCAACAGAACTAGATTCACTGATTATCAAATCAAAGTTCTGCAAGAATTTTTTGAAAACAACGCATATCCCAAAGATGATGATCTAGAGTATCTTTCGAAGCTATTGGGACTGAGTCCCAGAGTCATTGTTGTTTGGTTTCAAAACGCGCGACAGAAAGCAAGAAAAGTATATGAGAATCAACCGGCAGCCGACCCGCCCGCGGGCGCTACAGACGACGCCAATAGATTTCAGCGCACTCCTGGACTTAACTACCAGTGTAAGAAATGCCAACTAGTATTCCAAAGATACTATGAATTGATAAGGCATCAGAAAACGCATTGTTTTAAGGAAGAAGACGCGAAACGGTCAGCGCAAGCGCAGGCCGCTGCAGCGCAGGTGGCGGCAACATTAAGCAGTGAAGATTCAAACTCGAGCACAGTGGAACATCATAATCCACATGTGCCCGTTTCACCTGCGCCGCCCCGCACCCCAACCCCCGCTGCTCCGAACTACCCAGTGTCTCCAGCGCCCCCAAACCCTTTGACCCCAGTGACCCCTTTATCACATCAGACGCGAGAAGAAAAGGATGGAAATTTTCAATGTGATAAATGCAACTTAGTCTTCCCACGTTTTGATTTATGGCGAGAACATCAACTCGTTCACATAATGAATCCGAATTTATTTCCGACTTATCCGCCAGATTCCCCTTTTGGGATATTGCAACAACACGCTCAACTTCAACAACTGAACGCCACTCTTGGAAATGAAGAAGCGCGTCACCCTTTAGTGGCGGCTCTCAATCAACAAGTCGCAAAAAGAAAATTTGACGAGTACGATGAAACGGACACTGGGGAACAACCTAAAGACAAACGACTAAGAACGACAATTTTACCTGAACAACTTGATTATTTATACCAAAAATATCAGATCGAATCAAATCCATCGCGAAAAATGTTGGAGAATATAGCACGTGAGGTGGGGTTAAAAAAAAGAGTGGTGCAGGTGTGGTTTCAGAACACCCGAGCGCGTGAGAGGAAAGGACAGTTTCGTGCTCATGCACAAGTCATAAACAAACGTTGTCCTTTTTGTCCCGCCTTGTTTAAAGTAAAAAGCGCTCTAGAGAGTCATCTAAGTACGAAACATGCAGACCAGTGCGCGCGCGGAGAAATCAATGTCGATGCGCTACCTGACGAGGAATTAAGCACAGAATCAACACCCAGTTTTGGATCCCAACAAAGTGACCGGCAGCAAAATTTTTCGCAAGCGGGGGCTCCCATGTTGCCCCCTATTTTCCCGCCTTTTCACTCAGACATGGAGAAATTTATCAAACAGTACAGTGAAGAGTCAATGAAACGATACGTTAGTGAACTACAGGCTCACGCCGCCGCCCAACAGAACGGCGGAAACAACACTGACCCATCTGAGAGACGTTCTGAACATGGAAAATCAGAAATACCTTTAGATCTCAGCAAGCCTGTTGATCTGTCGCGGCCCGGATCGGACGCGGATGAACGGTCCGATACCGCTTCTGAAACAATGGAGTTTTACGAAGAGGACGAACCGACTTCGCCCGTCACCGCTGGACAGCAGCAGACGCCGCGTCCGCCCGGCAAGAGATATCGCACGCAGATGTCGTCTCTGCAAGTGAAAATAATGAAGTCATTATTCGGCGACTACAAAACCCCAACGATGGCCGAGTGTGAGGCGTTGGGACGCGAGATAGGCCTTCCTAAGCGCGTGGTGCAAGTTTGGTTCCAAAACGCCCGTGCCAAAGAGAAGAAAGCCCGGCTGGCGGCCGGCTTGTCGGAAGTGTCGGACGCGGCCCCGCCGGAGGAGTGCCGCGTGTGCGACTTCAAGTACAGCCACAAGTACTCGGTGCAAGACCACGTGTTCACGCGCGGGCACATCGCGGCAGTGCGCGCGCGCCTCGAGAGCGGCGGCGGCGGTGGTGGTGGTGGTGGTGACGACAGCACGCTCGCGCTCATGCAGATGGCGGCGAGGCTGGAGAGCGGCATGGCCGGCGACCTGCACAACGCGTTCCTGCGGCCGCAGCTCGCCGGAAACGGTGAGTGCACTACTTGAGCGCGATCCGCCGCGCCTGGCGCGTCCCGCGTCCAGCGTATTTGGATCTCTTTTCGTAGAACCTCGCAGCGGCGAGCTTCGCTCTGTCAGACGATTGCGCGATCGGCTCTGAGTGGACGCTGAGGTCAGAGCGAAGCTCATTTGGTGCCGTGACGGTCGTTGCTATTTTCCTACTAGTGAGTCCTTTTTGTGTATAAAATTTAGGCGTAACTGGAACAATTTATATAATTTCCATGTGGCGTTGGTGTTTCACTCGCATTTTTCTGTTAATATTACGGATGAGCGTTCCGCGTCACTCCGACTAGCTTGTAAACAAATATGCGCTAAGTCGGTCGCTCAGATGCGAAAGCTAATGGCGGCACGTACAGAACCAATTCAATCTCGAATATTATTTCGTAATTCAAATAATTACTGAGTATCGCTGGAGGTGTAGCAACGAAGCCGAAAGAGCAGGCACGTTGCACAACCCTGGTATGATATCTTAAAGGTGTAAATAAAGTAGTATGTTTAGAGTGGTTATGGTTGTGTCGGCCGGGTGCTGAGTGTGTGGCGGGTGGTGTCGCGTGGCCGCGTGGTCGCGTTGTCAGCGCGGTCGCGGGAGGCGGGCCGCGGCGGCGGTGGGCGGCCCGCTTTAACCCGCCACTATTCAAATGCAAACGAAACACAACAATGGTAGGAGTTAGGACGCGTGAAGGACGTCGTATATCTAATGGGACCGATCTGGCGCACATGCATTTCGCTCCACATGAATAATCAATTATTTAAATGACGCCAATCAAAAGACTTTCTCAGAAGTAGTGCATCAATGTCGGAGTGTTTGTTTGTTGGTTGCTCGAGGACCGAGTCGCGCGACGCGGACTCTCGTCCGGCGCGAGGGAGAGCCAACGCCACGTGGACGTATAGACTAGTAATCTGTTGCATAATATTATTCTTCCTAGTTGTTCATATTTAAAACTCCTATTAGGTATTAGCGACTTGTGGATTGTTGTAGGATTGTAATGAAAACCAAATTATATATTTTAGAGAATTTAAACGTTTTAGTTATTATGTAAAGTCATAGCGAAGCCTGAAGTCTATATAACTATTTAAATAAGGTGCCTTGTAGGATTCAAGTGTTTTGTAAATTATTATTTCCGAGCTCCACTGTAAATATTTACGTGTAATAGTATACTACTAGTTGTAACGATAGTGCACTGTAAAATTGTCTCTGACACTAGGTGAGGCGTGTTGCGGTCATTCGTACGCATACGTATATATATAAATAAATATATTGTTTGTTTCGTAGAGGCATCTTTGAACTTGTGATATAACTGTATCTAATTAGTTTACTTCGCATACCTTTCGCAGACGTCCCGCCGAAGGGCGCGACGCTGAAAGCACAAAAATACATACAGACATAACATTAGGAGTTTGTGGACTTTACATAATAATGAAGTCTTGGGTATCGTGTGGGGTCCCGCCGGCTGCAGTTTTTTGCTATTCTCCCGATGCATTTACATAAGAGTTGTTCGGGATCGGGGCGTTAGACGATATGCAAATATTAAGTTGAAATTTGAATGTTGCCACCAATATGAGGCGCGCTCGTGCGCCGTGCGCCGTGCTCGCGCGGGCCGCGGACGCGCCGCACGCGCCGCGGACGCGCCGCACGCGCCGCCCGCCGCCCTTTATTCTATTATTTATTATGTGGAAAGTTTCGCCTTCGTCTCCGTCTGCTCCTAGATACGTCTCTATTGATCTTTCAAATGCAAATACCACCAGTGGCAAATATAAAGCAGAGTTATTTGCCGCCCCGCGCGCCGCCCAGAGCGCACACCACGGTTCGCGCCTCTGTTATAACACCTTTATTTGCATATCGTTTTTTTTTGTTATTATTTTCTTTTTATTTTGTGTTATGTTTGTATTTATTTTTGTCCTTTTTTAGTTTTACTTTATTATTTTGTTTGTCGTGTAGATAATGTGCGCGCGTGTAGATTGGCGTGCGATATTGATATTGATTTGCCTCCAATACGACTTCCAATAATTTTATTTTAATTTGTATAATTTAATTTTAAAATAATTATGTGCGATCTGCATTTACTGTTATTCAGATGAAGTTATTACTAAATAGTTATTTGAAACAAAACCTGTGCCAGCCAGTGATCGAATTCTTTGGTATACTTTAGACTTAAACTATCGTCTAGATAGAAAGATTGAAAGTCTTGTAAACTGAATAGTATTATTATAATTATTATCTACAGTTATTTTATTTGCAAAATTCGTTGAAATAAATGCAATATTTATATTATTGATTTATGTTTTTTTTTGTTTTTGTTTCCTTGGTTCCTTTATCCTAAGTTTTTTTCTTTTGTTCGTATTATATAATTATGTGGAATGCAACATGAGGTAACAAAGAGGTTTAAACAAACGTTATTTTTTGTACGTAGAAAAGTATCCAGCTAAGTCTCGGGGAATTAACGCATTACTTAAGGGCAGGTGAACATAGGAGGTAATTGAAACTTTGTTCAACTCTGCAACACCATTGTTAGAGAATACCTGTCCGCTTAAAACAATGAGGGGTCCTTTGTCTTTATTCATTTGGACGTGACGAACGCCCCGAGATGCGAAATATAAATACACTCTTCAAGTCTATACATTTCCGCTTCGTAGGAGGTGATCTCTTTAGAAAACTCTTACAGTGTAGCTGACATTGTGAAAGCCACAGATTGCTAGTTTGTAATATCGATTAGAACGATCGTAACGGCACTCGCCACTGTGATTAATTACTATAATTACACATTAAATTATAAATCTAAGTCAACTTAACAATCTTGCCAGCAAATTTTATATTAATACGCAACCTCAAAATTTAATGACACATGGAACACAATGGGATTGGATGTTCCAAATTTCTGAACCAATTCTATTAACCTATTATTATCAAAAAAAAAAAAAACCTGATGGTAATTCTAAGTGAAGTATGTCAAATGTATTATTGAATACATCTTTCCTTCTTAACTGCTTAATTCTTCTATTTCTGTTCCATAGATTATCTTCTTTTCATTTATAAGACATGATAATCGCCGTGATGATGAAATTCAACGTCTAGATAAACACAATTCAGAGTATTCACCTCTGCATCATTTTAAAAACTGAATACATAAGGCACAACTATGGAGGCACAGCATACAAACAAACAAAAATAATGTATGGTCAACGTTCTATTTGAAAAGTAATTTTATATCTACAAGTAACATGACTTTTTTCCGAAACATTTACATAACACAGTAGATTGTAAACTTTAAGCATAATCTGTGGTAGATTATTAAAAATTGTGTTGCGATCTACAAGTGGGATGTGGGCAGGTAAAGGAGTATTAGGAGCTCTTCAATATTTCATTGAAGTTAACACAATTGATTCTTTGTTACTTAACCTCTGCTTATCCACTCGTAGGGATTTATTTATTTCTTTTTGTTTTATTTTTTATTGTGTGTGTTTTTTATATTATTTATAAACATTAAAATACATTTATTTAATATTTATATTAGCACGTTACTTCAAAAAACAGCAATATCAGCGTCGAGCATCAGCATACTCTGAAATTATATTTTAACTACACAACGTTTTTACAACCACCAACCCGGTACCTATTTAGTTACCAGGGGCCTACCTATATTCATACTAGAACTATAAATATACAGTAAGTATTTCTGTCTTTCTCTTCACATCATGACGTCGAAGCCAATTCACCAAAAACCAACGACTTTTCTTTCATCAATGGATTTTAAATTGGCAACTCTTCAGCTGAGACTTTAAAATCATGTAGTAATTTGGAATAATACAGATTTAATTATTTATTTATTATGACAACAAATACACCTGATAATCATACAAACCCGAGTCAACTCTAAGATACGAAATCTTGTGTTGTGGGTAGCAGAAACTAACATAGACTTTTGGTATTTTCAATCACAGAAATACTTGGTTTAGTACCTACCATAATCGAACTCGTGGACTCTAGTCCTATACTGTGTGACGAGGGCTGTCAATGTTACACCTAAGGACTGATAATATTATATACACTGCATCCCATACTAAGCTAAGATATAATATTAATAAAATATCTAAAACAATTTTAGCTCGCTGGTGAAATATTTGTACGAGTATAAGGCTAGAAACTTCTCAATAAATAGAGACTAGGAAGTAATGCTCAAAGGACTTGCATCCATACCGTAAATTTTTGTAACAGGAAATAATACTTCTCCTAGTGGGTAGTTAGCAAATAAAAGCCATTAGTAGGTATTTAGGCAAAAACTACAAGCACTGAAATGAATTAGCTGAACTGTTGTGTGTTGGTGTAAAAGGCTGTTTGGCAACTGTGGGTGATTTTGATAAAGGTAGGTGCACAGAAATTGTTAAATTACTTACTGGGAAACAAATTTACCTATAGTAAAAACAAATGTATGGTTCCATATATGTGAGTAGGCCACTGGACATTCCTATTTAACAAGGTATTTTAATACTGTTATACTCTTCAAAATGGATAGTTTTAATCTTAACAATCACGACAAGGAATTATAATATTCAAGGATTAAGTCCTGAGCAAATTAATCTTTTTTATTGAGATTTTTACAATACACCTGATTAATCTGGATATTGCTCCTATTACGGTAGTCCAAGCTCATAAATTGTTATGATGTGAAGACACTGATCAAATCATTTTACACATACTGCTTACCCCTTCGCTCTATCGGCTGCATCAATTGGACGAATAAACTCAAAACAAACACCTAAGCATTTGGCTGATTTCTTTCGGGTTTGTGCATACCATAGCGATTTGTATAAATTTCTATGGTACGTAAAAGTCCGCCAACCCGCATTAGGCCAGCATGGTGGACTATATGGCCTAACCACTCTTAATCGTACCATCGATTGTAGAGGAGGCCCGTGCCCTGCAGTGGGTCGTATATGGGCTGATATAATACAACAAAAAAATAGTTTTGAGGTCAAATACATTAAGCTCCGTATCATGGGTTTGAAACCCAGATCGGGTAATATAATTTGTGTTAACTTTAGAATTTGAATAATTTCATATATGGTGGCTGGGACTGTAATTAATACCCGATATGGTGATATTCCCCTATGATTTAGTACGGAAATAAACTAGGTAAATTGCAGGAGGGAACTAATTAGCACTAGTAGGCAGAGAGGTAGCCCTCTGCCGACCCTTTCGGGCATCATCTCACATCTGTATAGATGTGAGCTCAGTATGATTACGTAGGTAAATCTTCACTATCAAAAACTACCAAGTTTCTTATAATGGCATACTTATAAAGATACAAATAGGAACTATCAATAGTATCCAAGAGTAAGGAATGCGTATTTTTTAAGGATGTACATTGATTATCCACTGGGTCTTCATTATATTTCCGTGTGATGGCTGATATAGACATAACGTACTTTGGAATTAAAATTATCTTAATGATACTCTCAAATATTCTAATTACATCACAAATGTATTCTAGAAATTCAAAGGAATTTTAGGCGCCTCAAAGGTAAGTAATGTAAGCGATACTCAGGATATCGAGCCGTTTCCATGATTCACAATACGATTATTTTTTCCTAAACACCCACTCGAAGGTTCATTACAAAAAATATTAAATTACAGCCGCACAATAAGGCAAATCTTGTTAAATAAAAAAATTGTTCCCGTTAGTGAACCGGCTAATTATCCTATTGTACTACACAATATATAGGACGTGCTTACAAAATAGGCTTTTTGTTGGACAACAAAAGGGCTTTTTTCTCGAATCAATATCATGATAAATAAGCCGTTCATTGGCGATCTCGGTTTACGCGGTTTTACTACATGCGTAAGACATTCATACTAGATAATTAATGCATAATCATAAACTGTACCTTAACCCCAATGCATATAGATAATGTATGTTCATTGATATTGTAATTATATGACGTTGGATCACCGAAATAACCTAATATGATGATATTTAACCACTGGAAGTGGCATATTATATTTCAAGGCAGTGTAGGCATGCGTATACAGGGTATATCAAGACTGCTACCGAACACGAAGCTAGGTGGTAGTTTTAGTGACTACAGACATTTCAACTAAAATTTTTGCAAAAAAAAAGCAACGGTTTTTTTTGTGTATTGTTTTCGTATCATGGTATTTGAGTGGTAAATACATAAATTTTCCTAAAAAAATAATGTACACCATTTTATTTTTAAAGATGCTATAGTACGCAAATCTTTAAATTATAATTTTAACAAAAGTTATGGATTTACCACCCAAAGACAATATTTAAAACATTCCAAAAAATAATCGTTGCGTTTTTATTGCTTTTAGTTGCATCATGTCTGTACTCACTAAAACTACCACCTGGCTTCATTTTCGGTAGCAGTCTTTATATAACCTGTATATGGGATTGTATTTGAAAGAGATAATAAATTAAAGAAGAAGAAAGGGCATTTATACTGCGTATGTTATTGAGCCCTAAATAACCAATTAATAACTCATTAGATTATGTATTATTTAAAGTAGAATTACAATTTCTGAAGATAAACATAAACTCACCGCCTGTATTCTCTAAAGGGTAGTCAGTTTCCCAAGCTTATTTATATCCTAACAACTGTTAAGGGGCGAACTTCAACGTGCGGCGTACAATATATACCAGTCATTACGACGCACGAGCTATGACAAATATCAAAAATAATTACAAAGTCGATTGCTCGACTCATCAATGAAAAACCTAGGAATTCTAAAGCTTCAACAAATTATAGAAAAACACAATTGAAACAGACACCAATCCGGTAATCCTAACACAGAAAGATGAGTTTGTGTCGTGGATATTAAAAACTATCTAAATACGATAGACTTTTTTTTTTATCAGCCCGTATACGTCCCACTGCTGAGCACGTGCCTACTCTACAATCGAGAGAATCGATTGAGAGTGGTTAGGCCATATAGTCCACCACGCTGGCCTAGTGCGGGTTGGCGGACTTACATACCGTAGAAATTCTTTAAAATCGCTACGGTATGCAGGTTTCCTCACGATGTTTTCCTTCACCGTTAAAGTGCGTGGTGATTGACTATCAATACACACATAACTCCGAAAAGTCAGAGGTGTGCCCTGGGATTTCAACCCGCGACCACCGTGAACATGTAGGCAGCCGAGACTATTTAGTAGATAGACTTTTTAGTCCCTCCATACTTAAAATCAATGCAATTTCTCGCTTGATAAGCCACATAAGTTATTTACGACCAAACATAGCCTCCTTCTCATTATAGAATCGTGTGCGCAACAGTATAATTATATCGACTAATTATTCTCGTTCCTATAAACCACGCATTGACTGCCTCCGTGGCGCAGTTGGTGCGACGCCGGCTGTGAAACGAGAGGCCGCGGGTTCGATCCCCGCAACGAGACAAATGTTTGTGAGACCCACAAGTATTTGTCTCCGGTCTGGGTGTTTGCAAGTTCGAAAAGTCCCTCGTAGTTGTCGATACCCACGATACAAGACTCGATCTTAGCGTGGGGTCCGAACTGTGTATGACTGTTGGGTGTGTATTTGATTAATAAAAAATACATCGCAAACAATAATAATTAAATTGAATAAAGCCTTAACATAAATACCATTAACAAACACGAAAATTAGAAAAAAAAACGGGCATGTGACCCTAGCACCAGATCAAGGACCAAAAAAAACTCTAATATCAAAATAAAACCGCACGTAGGTGTTTTTTTGGCGAACCTATTTCAGATAAAACATCCCATGACCTTTGCGAGTACGTGTAAACTGCTTTTTTACACGTAAGTCTGAAATCGGGTTATCGAGAGCCTTTATTTGCGAACTTCACGCTCGTACGGCTGTCTGTTGATTTGTGTAAAAAAAGAAATTCCATTGAATTGTCCGCTGTCACTGAATAGCGGTTTTACGCAAATTATATTTACCTGTATATTATAAGAACTTAGTGTTTACATACCTGAGTTATTCTTGTATATGCGTCAAATACTCATACACACATACATAACCACAGGCCTTTTTCCCAGAAGGGGTAGGGAGAGGTGCTACTAGAACCACGTTTCGCCTTATATATTCCGTCCCACGATGTGATAGGGGGTAAACCTATCGCCATATCGGGCACAAATTCCTGACTCCGGGTTAATAATGAATAGAAAAATCCAATATCACTTTGCCCGACCCGGGATTCGAACCCGAGACCTCAGCTTTGCAATCATACCGTAGTACCACTACGCCACCGAGGCAGTCAAATACTCGATTAAGATATTCATTGCGGAACATACGCTTGCCCCAAAAATATTCTCATCGACCTGTATGAAGCGAGATGTATCCAAAAAAATCATATTATCTCCTTAAAATTTCGTAGGTACCCAGTTCTTTCTACTTCCTTCTTATCCCATATTGAGTTGTACAATGTTGATATTGCAAATGTTGTCACCCGCTAATCAGGACAAATAATTTGTTGTGATTACGTCGGTAGCGTAGTCATACTACGGTATGATTGAAAGCTGAGGGTCTCGAGTTCGAATCCCGGGTCGGACAGTGATATTGGATTTTCTATTCATTAGCCCGGAGTCAGAAGTGCCTGATATGGCGACAGGCTCGACCCGATCACATCGTGGCACGGAAAATACAAGGCGATGAGTGGATGTCCTGGTTGCACCTCTGCCTACCCCATTTGGGAAAAAGGCGTGAATTTATTTATATATGTAATTTGTTAGTCGAATAGTCACACGAAGTTAATTTCACCTGAGTATCGAATCTTGGGTATCATAGCCCTCTATTTAAGATATAGGTAGGTATTAGACAGACAACACTTTATTGTTCACCACTAAATACAAAAACGAGTATGCAGTTAATATTTTAATAGTGAATTTAGAAATAATATCAATGCTCGAAATAACAAATAGCTTACATCCGGCAATCGAGAGTACGAAATCGCATTTAAAGTTCATTAACGCGAAATTAAACCATTGACTCATTGCTCTAAATATAGCATACCTATGTAAAGACTGCAAATCATTTACTTAGTCAATACCATAAGGACGCTTAGACAACACGTGGTTTATAGATCTAAGTTAAATATTTGTAGATTACCTAACTAGATGCTGGATCGAACCCACGACCTAGGTTACCTTCATGAGTTTCATACATACATAAGCTGAGGCCTTTTTCCCATAAGGAGTAGGCAGAGGATTTCCTGATAGTAACCAGGACACCCACGGTTCGCCGTATTTGTTCCGTCCCACGATGTGATAGGGGGCGAGCCTATCGTCATATCGGGCACAAATTCCTGAATCCGCGCTGATAATGAATAGAAAAATCCAATATCACTTTGCCCGAGCCGGAATTCGAACCCCAGACCTCAGCTTTGATCATACCGTAGTACAACTACGCTACCGAGGCAGATATGAGTTTCAAATGTGATGAAAACAATATAACTAAATCGAGGTCTTTGCGCATCAAGATGTTATGAAAAGCTTTGCCTTGTAATTGTAAAAGTAATAATCCTTTGTTTTAAATCTTGTATAACAAATCAAGGAACCCTAATATATACTTGATTACTTAATTTGGAAATCGAATTTAGGACTCTACGGTCCATATGCGCAGTTGCATCCATGTGCACAGTTCTAAGCAAATCTGAAGATTATGAAATATAGTAAGGTATTCTTGAGGTCCTAGCGTCTCTACCGACCCCCATATAATAATGTAGATTTGTGTCTGTTTTAATATTCTTATATCCGTATCCATAATATATCTTATAATATAGCAAACGTAGTGACAAGTAACTAGACAGCTATAAAAATAATAAATAAATAAATACACCCAACAGAGACACAGTCCTGACCCCACACTAAAATCGAGCTTTATGTTATGGGTAGACTTTTCGGTCCCACAAACACTCAGACCGGAAATAAATACCGTAGTTACACAAATATTTGTTTCGGTGCGAATCGAACCCGCAGCCTCTCGTTTCACAGCTGGCGTCTAACCAATTACATCACAGAGGCTGTCAAAATATATTCGAATCTTCTAAACAAACACCGTTCTGATCAAAAATTAGTTCAACACTTAGAAATAGAATAAAGATGCAGGCGTTGGTTGGTGTGGCGCGGCTCGGCGCCGTGCAAATTGTGCTAAAGTGCACTCCCACGCAGGGCCCAGCACGGGGACAGCAGCCCTGCAGTCACGTCGACCGGTCCCAACCCATTACTCGCTCCAAACCGTATCGACAAATAACCACCAATTATTGGATCGCTCTACAATCTTTTTACAATTTCTTCTCCGGCGAGCGTTATTATATTTCTATTAAGCCTTTTTTGTAATCAAACTACTAATGATTCGATTCCATTTCCTAGGCGGACGTGCCGTCTCCGCAATGTTAATGACACTACGTAATTAGATCCGGATGGTTTGAGGGCGTTGACTTGAATGCGGTGCCCGACCACTAGATAATGGGCAAGTGTCAATTTTACTAAAAATATGGTAATTTACACCGGCCGCCATTTTGTACCATCTCAAATTGTTTGAGACAACGTGCCCGTACCCGTTCGTAACGAGGTTACCGTTAATGTACGTGGTAGGCTGCCTCGTGTGACGACGCCGTGGAATTCAACAAAAAAATACACCTATTTAACGTCAAACACTATATTGTTTATCGACACAATACAGTTACTTTGCTTTCCAGAATACCAAACATGCTAATAGCTCCGACGTTAGCCGGCTGAACATAATTGCCTAAACGTTCAGATATCCATGATTCATATTCCGCAGTTGCTCATCTATAATCATTTTCATAATAATACCAAAACATTACAATACATTACACCAAATTATTTCGTTTCACAACAGCGTCTGCTTTTTGTAATTTAATTGTACATTCTAATGAACCAAGATGTTGACATTTCACTTTCGCCAATTGCTTAATCAAAGCAGTGAATTTGTTGTGTCATTTTCTTATACAACAAAGCTAACAAGAAGTTTAAGGAAATTGAATGGGATAATACAGCTGAGTCGATTTGTAATTAAGTAGGTACAAGAGCGCGAGCGCCACCCCGCGACACAAAACGGAATACATAACTCCGTAATATCGTGACTACAGCGAGCCCCGTATCCGATGACAGTTCTCATTGCCAATTAGAAGTTCAATCACCTACATCAATGGGGAGGCGAGCAGAGACGAAAAAACAAGCATTATGTCCACAGTCATGTTTCAATTTGTGAAATTGATTTGTGATGCGAGCAACGTAACTTATAGGTAGGCGCATTTCTAATCAACGCGACATCACGATGGGCCGACAACAATAGACGCTTCTTGCGAGTGTTTCACCATCGGAGGTCATTTGGAGCTCATTTTGTTTGCTTCATAGAGCGTTAAAATACCATCGTTGAACTGTCCGCCGAGATGGCCGTTTCTTATCTGACAAATTACTCTCTGTCCTATTAATTACACAAACATACAATACGTCCCCACCTCTCGTTATGAAGCTATGTATCTGATCACGCGAAGAACTCTCTAAATGAGGTCAAACATCTGTTTACAGATCCCCTTGCAACATTACACGAGGTTCTCTATCGGTTTAAAGTATTTTTCAGTTTGTAAGAAAATCTAGGAATGAAGAATGGTTGGTTGGGCTCCAAATCAGTGGTGCATACGACTATGGAAGCCCATGTTAGGCTTCCAAAGTAGTAAAATCTTGTATACATTTCTTATACGAGTATAAACAAAATATTGTATAGATTTTGTTCTCGTTCAACTAGTCGAACGTCATAATGAGTTTAACATACAATATAAATACTAAATTCATAGTCGTAATATTTACTATCAACCGTTTTGTCATACCATCCGATGTTTTTTGCCAACCTAAAAAAATCATGGGTTTTTTATAACGCAACACCAAAGTTCGCTTTCCCTCCCAAACAAGGCTTTTAGAAACCGTTTTTAATGTGAAACAATTATCTCTCACCTTCATAACAGATAAAGCCCGTATATAATTACACAACAACAAACGGAGCGGCCCATAGCTTAGTTGGTAGAACAACATTTCACACCAATGCAATGAAGTGAAGTGGGTTCGAATCGAAGATGAGTTGCAATAATGTTGTTTATATGTATATATTAACCCATATACGTCTCACTGCAGGGCACGGTCCTCGTCTCCAAATGAGAGTACGGTTGAGAGGGGTTAGCACTTTTATATCTACTATATCTAGCCATACTCTACGATAAATTTACCACCCAATATTTTTTAAATTATTTATTTATTAATAGTCACAAATTATATATGGTTAGGTTAGGTAGATTTATGCATATTTCCCACGAAACCGTATGTCGGTTTGATCGTTTGAGTTACACGCATATTCCTGATCTTACATTAAAACACGTTTTTATATCGTGATTAAGAAAGGCTATGAGAGATCTATTGATATAGTCCTGAAATGGAACCTCGGCCTCTCGTTTACCAGCCAGTATCTTAACCAAGTACACCACTGCAGCCATACATGTTAATATATTCTTTTCGTCAAAGGTTTCACCCGTATATCATTATTTTTCCTGTTTGCAAATCTCCGAAAATCGAAAATTATCTCAACCACCTTATTGCGTTACTATGAAATATATCTCGTGATAATACATACATTTTCCTGTTTACAAATCACACTATCGCATTAAACTATAACTGTGATGGATGGGTGCGAAAGTAGCTCCAGTTACAATTGAACGCAAAGGAAATTGGTTGAGGACTCTGAGTGCTCGCAACAATCATCTCATGAACTCTTTTCTACTTGAAATAATAAGTACATCAACAGCCACACACGTTGTCCCAATCCAGTGGGATACGTATTATGTCGTATTCGAAAGTAGGAGAGACTTCAATACCACAACATCTACCTAAATAACTATTGCTCGTTCAAAAATGTATATATAAATTATCGCTGTTGAAATATTTATTGGCTTTTGTTTACTCTCCTAGCTGGTTATGAGAAAAGGATTCTGTATTGTGTATATTTCATTTGGTGCGGCTAACCTTCTTTCTACCCGTGGGATATTTGCTCTTGGATCCAATTTCAGACCTGCTTGTGGACCAAGACTAATGACTAGCTAACGATTTCATTCGTCAACGAGGCCAGTCCTTACTATTCCAATAATCATTCAGCGGTACATAGTAACAGGTAAAGTAATGTGATAGTTTACCATCAGAATATTAGATGAAAACGCTGAGAAGTTTATTAAGGAGGCATTGATACCCCTTTTCTCGGCTACCAAATTAAGTAATGTTATGTTCTCATTGATTTAACTAATTTCGTACACGAATGAGCATGTATTTGTATGACAAAATATTTTTCAAGTTTGGCTGGATTAGATCTGCTGATACCCTCGTAGTTACTGACAGACACAACACAGGACATGAACATTTCTATTAGGTCAGGTGTGCAAATCGCTGTTGGATGTGTTCCTTCATCGCTCGTTTCTATTATTATCTTGCTACGTAGTTGCAAACAGAAATCAACTTGTAAGTAACACTTAGAGAAACAATTGTCTCAAGCTAATTGCTGGTGTGACAAAGCAAGCTAACTAGGACATTTCATTAACCACCAGTTGAGCAGTAATGCTCGTGTTTCACAAGCAAGCGAAATAACAGATGGCGAACATTGTAAAATCCGTTAGGGCATTAGACAACCGTTTATTAGCGCTGATACCTGATTACAAGAACGGGGAAGGGAACGTCTCATTACTGTGTATTAAAGTCGTGATTATTATTTTAATCGTTTCACTAACAAAGGGAAACAACCGAGATTAGTGATAATTATCCTGCGGTGCTGGTGCGCCGCGCCGCCGTCGTGACACTGCGCTGTGCCGTATGGCTCTGCGGATTAGCCTCCATAACATTTTATTATACCTTAAAGATCCAGTTTATCATAATCAGCGTATAGAAGTCTGTACTGGATGTAGGTCTCTTCAAAATGTATTGTACTGAACCTGAGCTGCACTAATCATGCTGATCGATTTTGGTCCAAAACAAAAGTTCTTAGAGTTGGATTACAAATCTAGCTAATTAATATCTTTAAGTACCTACATCAAAACGCGTGTATAATTAATGATGTACCTATGACTTGCTTTAACTGTAATGGTAAACATCGTGCAAAATCCTGCATATCTGATTCCTGAGACTTCTTTAGAAGAACTTCGGAGGTGTTGATGTCAAGGAGGAACTTGTTTTAAATTGCCAGCCAAATCATGCTGACATTTGGCTGAAAATAATGTTGCAGCGACCGCAACATATTTATATACCCTAATGTTCTTAGAAAAATTGTGATGAAGCTGAAAAGTCGAATTGACTGTGTGTAAGTATTGAATAAGGGCAGAAGATTACACACATTATTATAAGAAAAAACAAGAGATTGTCCCGCCCTCACACCCACCAGTGCAACTCCTGTACGCCAGGATCAATAGTCACTTATTTTAATGACTCCGAGCATTAAAGAGCTGCAAGTCTCCAGTAATATCTAACTTGTCTTAAAGAACTAATTAAATTAAGTTAAATTAATAGGAGTTGGAAATAAATAAGAAAAGCCAGTGGATTGTAAAGAATATTAGCGAGTTAGAAGCGGCACAGAGCAGAATCAAGCGGTGGTTAGCGACGAGCTCGTGCCGGGCCCGCCCCGATATTTTCATTACCACTATAAATACGTGAGGAGTGAAGATATCGCATTGGCTGCTTATTGAGGTTGCGGCTTAATTATCTTCCAGTTTAACAATACTTTCTACTTGGATTCGCGTCTTTTCTAGTTAAATGGTTTCGTTTATCGCGTCAAAGTTGTTGCGTGATTATTATTTTATTAAAATCCGAAATAATGAATAAAATATGGACAAAGTTAAAAAAGCATCCTAATAAACAAGACGCAATATCTAGACCACAATGTTACAAAGCTTGTAAAAACGGAATTGCCTTATTGCCATTATATCGTGGCCCCCAGTCAGGTTAAAACGAGTAATAATTCCTACTGAAGCCTTTATCAGACTAATGTTCAGTATGTCTTACGGATTATAATTGGCCACACTCGTATCGACGACTTAACATATCCAAAGCACGAACATTTCAGAATTATCAAGACACCAAAAAGAACATTGCGAGCATTAAAATGTATTCCAACTAAAATATAATACCGCCTTCGAGAACAATAATTTGAATCAGATACAATCCTCGGACTTAACTAAATATAAACACATTGTGGTGGTTGGAATCACCAGCGTTTGTGAATTCCACACAACGAGCCTCACTTATCGATACTTTTATCAAAGGTAATAAAAAGAACACATAAATAACGGCTTTTGTTGTACATATGTGAAGTTTTGTTTAAGTACGATTCATCAATTACGTGAGCAGAAATGTTTGATGCCACGAATCGACAATAGAGGCTTGCTTAACCATACTACCGGGAACCACACGTACAATGTTAATTAGTTACAGGGAACCTTGCTTTTAATCTGAAATCGCAATATCTTGGTTGTGCTTCGTTCGGAGGATTGTCGTAGAATCTACAGATCTTGGTAGGGTACCATACCACTCAGATAGCGAGTACCATAGACGATGATAGAATTTCCATCATAGTGTCATTAAAGTGTATCATGAGCCAATTTCTGCAACATGGCTGAAGAGTCATTTGTCGTCTAACCAACGTAAGAGTAGAATAACGGCAGCCGCATAGCACTTACATTCTAGGTAGCAGAGCCCAACAATACGACCTTAACTAATATAGAAAGCATTGAAAATTTCATCCATTATTCGTCCCTGGAAAATACAAATACTCTTGCAATAATAAATAGAAAGTTACACACTCAAACTACACCCAACAGTGAACAGTCCCCAAATTGGCTAACACTCAATTTTACGATTTCCACGTTTATTATGTAAACAAGACACTTGCCGATGCTAATATTGTCTATAACGCAAAGTTACGTACATAATAATCGAACCAAATACAGCCACTTCCATATTTCACACTGCGCTAATAATTAGAGAACTGACCGGTGCTTTTATATTCGGCCTCGTTTGCTTGCGCGAAAATTAATTTTAAGTTATTAATTATCAATACACACATGACTCCGAAAAGTCAGAGGTATACCCTGGGATTTGAACCACCACCACGCACTATAAATGTGAAGGAAAACATCGAGAGGAAACCTGCATACCATGGCATTTGTATACATTTTTATGATATGTAAAAGTCCGCCAACCCGCATTAGGCGAGCGTGGTGGAGCTATATGGCCTAACCACTCTCAATCGTACTCTCGATTGTAGAGGAGGCCCATGCCCTGCAGTGGGACGTATATGGACTGATACAGTATTAATTATCAGAGTAAATAATTTTCACCATAACATTTATTACATACACATTATCACAAATATATATTGTGATAAATACTGATTTATAAGAATTTTTATGGTATTTTAAGTCTGTCCACTCACTCTAGGGCAGCGTAGTGGACTATATGGCCTAACCATTGTAATGTCTTATGTTGTTGATTAATTTTTCCCCCAATACTTTTATTGCTTTTAAATTATACCAAACAAACTAGTTTCTGACCTGGTCTTTACTCTTACTGCTATCTTCTGGGACACCGCGTAATAAATAATGTGTTAATTATTATAGTAATATCAATGACTTCGGCTTCGGCCACGGCGGGCGATGTGGCCGGCTCTATTATTGAACAAGTCGGCGACACGACGCCAACATGTCCGCACTTTGATAGTCAGATGATCTTGATTCGCAGCTGCCATCATTATTCCTCACAACGATTCCACTGTACTTTATATTCCTTGCATATTAAATGAGCTACAAAATCGTCACAAATTACCTTAAGATTTGACTGTGAGATGTATTTATGACTGCTCTGTTCAAACAATATGCCACATTTACACTATTCATAGTGGAAATATTCTTGATGTTCTGTTACATGCGATATGTCATAGGAACCTTTGTCGATATGTCTATGTTAAATACACACGCTTTGTATTCATAAAGTAATATATCGATTGAAATTACAATAAAATGGATGGACGAGTCAAAAAGATCCAAAAAACTCTTAAAATATCAAATATAAACGCCTCATTGAACTCGTATTTTGTGATCGCACACATAACTTGTGCAAAAATATTTATATATACATATCTGCAATACAGAGTGTATTGCGCGTCAAGTGTTCATGTATAAGACATTTTAGATTCACAATGAATTTAAATTTCATAACTGTAAGGAGCGTATTTCTACTCGCTTCTATATCTTAAATGCATGAATTTGGTTCTTTTGCAATGTCTACAAGCTGGTTGATTGAAAATGAGTAAGAATTATTAGGAAAGTCACATATTTCACATATCTACATAAAGCTAGACATCCAATCAAATCATGTATCGTCTGCGATGTTTCCGGACTGATACGTTTTAAGGTTTGGGAAAAAGCCTATCCATTTCTTACGCATGGAAAACACCTACAATTCTCTGGAGTTACATAGGCAATGATGGCCATCTTCAAAATAACAGTTTCCTTTGTGTCTTTGAAATTATATTAACAATAGAGCTAACCCTGTTTAAGCCCCATTTACACGGAGAGAGTTTCTCGGTGCGAGAATCGTGTGCGATTATCGCATGATATAACTGCCATAGCGTATCGTGTTCTGACAAATGCTTACACGATGCGACCTTTTTATATCCTTACGATAAATGTATCTTCGAGGCGAGAAACTCTCCCCGTGTAAATGAGGCTTAATCCTCTTACAAGAAAATTTTAAGAAGAAGTGTACAATATTTCCATTTTGTATAACCACAGCATCAATTTACTAATAAAAAAAAAAGATTCCAACGAATTGAAAATCCCTTCTTTATTTGAAATCGATTAATTACAATTTCTAATGCTGTTAAAATCAGGTATAAATTCTCTCGACGCGTTTTAATATTCAGTGAGACAAAAAAGTTGTTGTAAACGCACCTCATTTGCGCACTACGAGAATTTAAAGTCTACGCCACGTTTCGTTCCACATAAAAATATTTAGGTGCTCATCACGTAGGATGCATTTGGACACAAATATGCGACGGTTGGTGGCTTATAAATTATATCTAAACGTGTTTACGTATATCCATCTTGTTATAGGCGTTTGTTTAGTTCGTACACGCAGTCCAGTTTTATTGTTATTTGTGTCATATGGATTTAGGCAATTAATTTTACTGTTAATCAACTTGTTTTATATCCATTACGTAATAATGAATTTTAAGTGCATTTTGTATAAATAGACTATTTTCACTGACATAGCTCTATGTTTCAGATATTCCCATATTCTGAGAAGCTATCGTATTTAATCATTGAGGGTCAGTAATATTTCGTCTAAGAATAGGCATGTTTGTGTAATTAAACCTTGTACGTACAGGAGTTTGTCGTAATAAACTAGCGATCATACAAAATTGAGACATAAGTCAATCACAGAACAGGCATCCAATCATACTCGAACGTCAGATGTGGGAACAAATTCAACAAGCACTTCTATATTTCAAATATAGGTATTTCCGCGCCATCATCAGCCTCATTTGATGCTCGGATACGGGTAATTACGAGTATTCAACCCTATACAAATCCTGATTCCTGATAGAATTGATTAAAATAACCAACTATTGGAAGTTATGTTATATAACAGACTTGACAGCTTCCGTAGCGTAGTTGGTTAGACGCCGAGTGCGAAACGTGAGGCCGCAGGTTCGATCTCCGCACCAACACATATGTTTGTGTAACCCACAAATATTTGTGTCTGGGTGTTTGTGAGACCGAAAAGTCTCTCGTAGTAATGATACCCACGATACGAGACTTAATTGATCTTTATGTGGGTTCAGAACTATGTATGTGACTGTTGGGTGTATTTATTTATTTATTTTATTTATTTATAAAAAAATAATTTGAGTTTTACACTCAGTCGGTGTAAGTACTCGTACTCAGTCACTACTTCAGATGTTGACCCCATAATAAAAACCATGCATTGTCCAATGATTATCAGAAACTGCGAGGGGCTGTAGTCTCACAAGCAGACTCGAAACAAATGCCTGTTGATCATACGGATACTTGTCCAGCTGGGGAGATCAGAGCTGCTGGTTCTCATTTCAAAACCGGCTTTTCAGCATTTGCGCCAAACTTTTTGTCAATACAGAAATAGTAACATTTGGTCAAAAGATAAGTTTTGATTTTTACGTATTGTATTCGTTTCTTATAATGACTAAGATTAATGTACTCTTAATAATAAAGGTTGAGTATCATAAAATCGATATTTATGTTCGGCATGCTTCGTGTACAGAAGCTTATGAATCATCTAAAACGTTTTTTTTTATCAGCCCATATACGTCCCACTGCTGGGCACGGGCGAATCGAGAGAATCGATTGAGAGTGTTTAGGCCATATAGTCCACCACGCAGGCCTAGTACGGGTTGGCGGACTTACATACCGTAGAAATTCTTTAAAATCGCTACGGTATGCAGGTTTCCTCACGATGTTTTCCTTCACCGTTAAAGTGCATGGTGATTGACTATCAATACACACATAACTCCGAAATGTCAGAGGTGTGCCCTGGGATTTGAACCCGCGACCACCGTGAACATGTAGGCAGCCGAGTCTGGTCCGTTACCAACAAGCTACCACGCACTTCTAAAATTTAACATTCAATTATTTTTATATATAAGTTTTTCTTTTAGAAATCAAGCTTCCACAAATTCTGAAGATGTTACATCTAACTGCTGCAACCAAAAAAGCGCAACCAACTTCCAAAAAGCAACACGAATTGACAACTGTTACTCTAAACTCAAAGTTACAATAATAGTGCACAATAATCCCAAAACTAATGCCCAAATTGTGACTTGGCGAACACAACACCACGCATTACCGTCCCCAGTTCAACGAGGAAGGGGCCCGCATACCCAACATATCCTAATTGAGCACATCGTGTCGCGTTAAATAGTCCAGATTAGTCGAGATTGGGTCGGGAAAGAGATTGTTATCTGATTGAACGATTCCTCTAAGCGATCGCTGCTAATGCAATAAGGAAGTCCACGTCTAGGCGATCGCCCTACCCTTCACCACACGGATATTGGGTATTACCATTGCATTATTTTCTATTGTTTTAGACGGCATGGAGATTGCCTGATCTAGTTTATCTTCGTATACCGTGTGAAAGTTTGTAATTGGTGTTGGTTGTTCAAGTGTTTGCTGTTCCAGATCAATATAAGATTTATCTTGGTAATATCAAATAGGATGCTTGATTCATCACGCTATTATGTAGTAGACATGGACAGTACATAATGGCTCGTTGGAGCAGTGGATGTAAAGTAATTAGTTGTAGGTGATGTCCAGCAGATCAGACTACAGTTGAAGTTTAAAAGGTTTATTCTTGATTAACAGGTTACGTTAGCAAATTTTGTTCTAATACGCGACGCGTGTTTTGACCAACGTTCGGTATTGCGTACTAGTTGCATAAAATTTTTCGCTGAAGTAAATGTAGTGTCAGCATCAATTGACGTAACCTTATACTTCGATGTACGAAACCGTACAAGATATAACGCTAAAAGTTTTATTCAACTCGTCGCTTAAATTATTGCACTTCATACTTAAATTATGGGAAATTTTTAGACAGTAAAAACTTTTTTGAGTAAAAAATTTTTTGATGCTTGAGCATTCTCCGATTAATCACTTACAATAATACAATTAAAGAAATATCAAATTGTATGCAATCAACCCCCATTTAACAAAACTTGAAGTGAAGTAGCTCAGACGAGCAACGGAGTGTTATAAGTCTTAGCAAAATTGCTCTCATTATAAAAAACATATTGTCGTCACAATATCGGAGCTGATTTCAAGGGTTCTTCACACAATATGCTGGTCTCATTATGAGGGCCCTTTGTCCTAAGAACCAGTTCCTTTATTTATTCTCTTTATTTAGCAAAGGCAACGGGACTTACAATAAGTGTATCAAATCAAAATGCCCCCTCTGGGCGAGTTTCTTTATTCATGACCTCATCACGTGTTGCGCGCGATGGGGACTTCGCTTTGGCTTAATTTAAACTTAATGTCACTTTTGTGAAAATATTTCGGACGATGACTTAATGACTTAATGCAGTTTAATTTATCTTTAATTGAAACTGTTTGTTTACTTATTACCAAATATCCATAGTCAAATAATCTAGTCCTTTTTTTGCTTTAGATTTTACAATCACTTAATCTAGTCACAGTTCCTCTAAATTACTATTCATTCAAGCCATTTCGTCTCGTAAACTCTTAATCCAGTACTAAATTATTTATTTTTTGTGCTATATCATTTTCTATTCCACTTGCATCTTGAGGTCGTCTGTCACTTGGTTAAATGCAATTTTAATGTAAACAAAGTACCTATAAACTATGCTTAAAGACTGCAATAAACATCATTAAACACTTAAGATTGGTGTACGTGTCTATTGCTTATTTATTTAGGAGTTAATTCTGCGTATATTCTCATTATTAAACTAAGGGTTTTGTATGTTAATTTTGTAATACCAATTGCATTTTCTACACAGAAATGGAATGAGCAGAAATCTTGGGTCAAGAGGTTTAAACTTTTAAGCTATATTTTATGGTGTTTATTTACTCTTATCAAACTATTTAAACCATTAATCTTTAATGTTATATGGTTGCACCTTAGCCAAGTTAGAAGCCCTGCGATATATTGAAATATTAACGCTGGATTAAACACAATTATCAATCTAGACTAGATTACGAATAATATGAACTATCTCCTGAAGGCCCAATTTTACGGTCAAAAATCAGTGTCCAGTACTAAAACCATATCACCATAATATAAAGTTTGACAGCTCCTCACAAATACAAGGAACCCGAAATTTTCGGAAGGCAAAAATCATTTTCAATTCCCGTTACTTAATTACGCATTGCTTCCACCGTACCAAGTATAATTATACGTTTAGCATGTTTCACTTTCACAAACGGTTAGTTCAATACAAAGGCAGAGGACGGTGGTCGTGCAAGTCACCGTCGCGTGATTCCACCACTGCATTGTTTACACAACCATTACTCACTTAATGAGAGCTCTAATGGAAACTACGTGGCGGGATAATTAATGCTCCACTGAAGTTTTGCGTATTCCCTATCCATTGCTGTATTTCTTTATGACAGCTAGCGAGTCTAGAAACTATCTGCGCAATGTGTTGTGTTTATCGTTTGAGTCGATGTTCGTGGTAGTAGATCCCAAATGTATTTTAGCTTAATAAATTATCGAGACGTAAATTGATTACATTTACTAATTTATGAAATTGCACATTGTAATACATTCTCGTTACTCCTTGTATACGAATTTAATTATTTGAAGCTCGATGTCGGCGTCTTTACCTTTAATTATAAATCATAAAGTAAATTAACGTTCACAAAACCTTATGACATGCATATTTCGGCATTCAAGTTTGTGATAAAACATGATTTCGCCTGATCATAATGATTCTTCGCGTGTTCAATAGTTCCTTACTTGGGTGTCGTAAGCAATTAATTTGCTTAATATTTTGATGCATTCTTATAATTAGTTGAAGCCTTTTCTTAATATAATTTGTTGACATTTAAGATTCACGTAACATTAATCTATCAATTGCCATGTTAGCCACTTTCGTAGAAATGTTTTTTTTTAAATCATCCGCTATGTACTCGTATTACTATTTGTTGTAAAAGCCTTAGTTCTCTGCACTTTGGGACAGTGATATTATTTAATTATATTACATAACCATCTTAAGACGATTCCTAAAGTTGCCTCAGGAGTATAGTTGTACTTCGGTACGGTTACCATGCTGAGGTCTCGGGTTCGTATCCCGGGTCGTGCAACGTGATATTGGATTTTTCTATTCATTATCAATCCGGAGTCAGGAATTTGTGCCTGATGGCGAAAGGCTCGCCTCCTATCAGGTCATGGGACGGAACAACCAACCTGAAACGCGGGTGACCTGGTTCTTACCATGACAATCTCTGCCTACCCTTTCTGGGAAAAAGTCGTGAGTTTATGTATGTATGTATGACTCTTAAAGTTTACCAGATTTAATAAGGTCATTAATCTGCATCTCCTGTACTGTAAACAGTACCTTCCGTGTTGGTCCATACATCTACAATCTTCAAATAATTGCGCAAAGCGCCATACAATTCCTTTAGTAGGACGGCAGTAACGGCTACTAATTACCGTCCCGCGTCCGTTTCGGACGGCTCTCGTTTAATGACTATTACGTCAGGGTACATTTTAATTGCTGTGTTTATCGCAATTACACGCATCCACGGTTTGAGGGCAGCCCCACAAGATTTCACTCGTGACCCGAACTAGATACTTAATTGTTATAACTCATTGTTTGCGACAACCTTCGACATTTATTTGCTTTGTCGACGCCTTGTCCGCTCTCATTTGGCGCGATTTTGTTCTTTATCGGCGAAATTAATTCGAGACATTGATATCATTGTCTATAGTTCAGGTAGATTTTTTTCACATAATTAATACGAATGAATTGTGCTATTGGCACGTTTGTATTGTTACTCAAAACGAGAACCTTGGGCGTTGAAAAAATCCTCAGTGAACAACAATGGTAGCGAATTTGTCATTACCTCGGGACGTGACTGTAGCCCAAACATTGGCCGCGCCACGCATGTCTCGTTTATTTTAATATCACCCAGATTTTTTACTCTTTTCCGTCAATTCCATGTTTTTGTACAAAAGGCTTTTTTTGTTTTGCAACGTGACTCATATTTTATGTACATTTTATTTCATATTCAACGGTATTGCAGCCGTAAATATTTTTCGCTTTCTTAAAAGATGGTGATTACTTGTATGTGCGCATACTTAGCTTCTAGTTACGACAAAATACTGTATAATCACGATTGTGAATCAAATTCCAGTTTAGAAAACTATAAAAACTACTTTTCCCCTTTTATAAGTAAAAAATACAGTTTTAATACGATCCACACGTAAGCTTACATCACTCTACCGACGCTCTTGGTTTCTCTCTCTCATAATTCAGTCTTCATATTAGAGCAACATAACTATTAACTTGTCTTAGCATTTAGCGTATTATTTGTCTTTGAATGTCCAGTATTAATATTTAGAACTTCCCTCTGTGCTGTGTCTCCGTACTCCCGATATTTAATAATTAATTCAATGTATACAGGTAAATAAGAATAATGTTCTGTTTGTTTCATGTACTCTTCCGTGATGTCATTCATAGTATGAGTAGGTATCAAAATTTACATTATATAAACACTATATTAAGTTAAATTACAAAGTCAATATCTTTTGCTCGATACTAAATGTGACGAGACATTCAAATCGACCGCTCGTGTGACCCCTTTATTGGAAACCGATTCAGAATAATATGGAATAATTTAATTTACATCACGGTACGTTTCGAGAGCGTATTATCATTACTCACTATTCAATTGTGTATGAGATTGTAATGAAAACGGTCTAGAAGTTAGAACACAGAGCACGCATGAAGTGAAGGAAAAAGTCCGCGCAATAAGTTAGATGAAGGGTCGCATGTGATGAGCGTCGCGCTGCGACTAGGCCGCGCCGCGCCGCGCCGCGCCGCGCCGCGCCGCCGCTCTGCCATCGCGTCCACCTGTTAACTCGCACATATTTCTAAGAACATTGAACAATTTTTATTTCACATGCTAAATACACATCGCCGCCACAACTTTGATGTCATTTAGCGAAAACAATGGAAAGATCCGCGCGCGCACTGGCATGCTAATTCTTACATTTTATTTAAATTAACTTATTCCTATTATAAACGTGTCTTATGTCCAACTGCTGTTAAAATTTATTATGCTATTTTTACGTTTAAATGAGTCATGTGGGATCTTTGAATGGGTTCTTTACACTTGGCTCGGCGATTCATTACTTATGGTTTGATTCGACATCGCACAAGTGAGACGTTATAAAGTCATTTACCTTTGGAGTGATCGGGTGCGCAGTGTCGGAGTGTCGGAGTGGCGGAGCGCGGCGGGAGGAGCGGCCGCGGCGCTGTGTTTTGTCGCCTCCTCACGGTTGTTAAAGATTTCTATTCCGTTACAAGCACGCAGGGTGTCCGCGAGTTCGTCACGCGTATGTAACAGTCGCCTCCGTCCGTTACCTCCGCCTTAATACGCGCCATTTGCATCGGCGCACCTTATGAGCTTTCCTGGCACTTTTCGCCATCATAAAGTGATCAAATAAGTTATCAAACGCAGTTATAAATCAGTGGCCGCGCGGCTTTCCCTCGTCCGTCGTTACGATTCTCCACGCCGCCTTACGATGCATAGTTTCTGACATTTTGCCAGCTTTTTGTTAGGTGCTGTTATGCTAATACCTAATGATGGGTTGCGGACTCACGGTGGTAAACCATTAATGCATAGCGCGATGTAACATGAACACGACCTTACACCGTGAATTATACCCGCCGATACTACTCCGCGCCGTGACCGCAACAGCGCTGTCTCGAGATGCGACGACATCGCTTTTTTGATATGAAAAATAAACATATCCACGTGATAAGAATATGAGAGCAATTCCGACACTTTGAGGGGTAAACATTTGCACGCGCGCCTCGCCGATACTTTTTAAACATTTTTAAAGTATCGCAGGTGCTGTTAAGTGGCTTGTTTTATGGAGTAATCAAAAAACCTTGTTAAAACCTCGGATAATGCTGCAATCGGAAAAAATATAGGTATGTATATTAAGCTGTGAGATCATTGGTATGCGAGTTACGAAGAGTCGAACAAAAGACATTATAACATCCTGTTCCCGCGACAACACTCAGACTCTTATTATTATCCTAATGACAAAAATTTATAGCTCCTTAAATTCGCCGTGCTGCAAATATTAAACTTTTTTTAAAGGGAAATGCGGAGTGTACGAGCGGTCCGGTATCGATTTGGGGGGCACTGTCGTTTGTGCATCGCGCATACGAGCCTCAGCGTGCCTTTTGTTCTCTTCGATTTTGAGGTTTATTCATAAAAACGGAGGTGGGTTTTAAAGGTAATGCTCGCCCCAAATATACAATGTTATGGACATTCGATTTATTTTTAGCACACATGCGATGTACCTACATAAATTCCGTCCCTGCGTTCATAAACACATTTGAGTTGTAAGGTTGTTTGGCGTCATAAAAACGTTGTAAATTCAATAGATAAGACTTTCAATCGCTTAATTAACATAGACATTTTAAAAATATCACTTGAACACTACACAAATATATCATTTGAAAACTTAAAAGGTCAGGAAGTGGGTTTTGCGTCTCTTATGATTCATATGCGGCGTCCATTGAATGTAAATTCTCGCGTAATTGAAAGTGTAAAAGAATGTATTTATAATTCTTTTGAAAGACTTTTAATTATAATTAAGTAGGTATTTTTTTAGGTAAGTGGTGAGTATGGAAGTTTTCTTACGCTTCGGTTGTTAGTATCTAAAATAAAAGTCTATAAATTGTCGCAGGTGAGTTACGCAGACGTTTCTATGGGCGATTATCAGTTCGGAGTCACGTTAAAAATAGTAAAACCATATAATTATTACTGTATTGAGAAAAAAATGTGAGTTAGGTGTGACATTTGTCGCCAATAATTTATTTTACGCGCATGTCTGATTAACGATTACGAGAAATTATGACCGAATTTAAATTAAGTACTGAATTATTTAAACGTATATAATGCAAAAGGTTATTTCTCATGCAGCATAGAAAAAATAAGTGTTGTATTCAGAATGAAATTCCAGTCCATTTAATACCTATTCACCTTATTAATCATAAAGCCTGAGCATTGAAAAAAAAATATTATGTACAATTCCTAACATAGAATCTTTACACATTCATAATATACAAAAATAGTACGTATTTACAAATCATTTATACGCCATAGGACATCTATTTTGAATACAGGGCACGCATTTTAAAAAATCATTTGCATAGACGAATTGACATAACTTTCCATAACTTTGCGCGTAGTCACATATAAAGATTTTTTTCTTGTCAAATCAACAAATTATTTTTAAATCATATCAATTTAGTGCCATTTACACGGAGAGAGTTTCTCGCGGCGAGAATCGTAAGCGATTATCGCATGACATAACCGCCAGACTATCGTGTTCTAACAAATGTTTACACGATGCGATTTTTTTATATCCTTACGATAATCGTATCTTCGAGGCGAGAAACTCTCCCCGTGTAAATGGGACTATAAACTTTTTTTTTAAGAAAAGCAATGCAATCACTATTTGTAGTTATTTACTCAAGACGTTTTTTTTTGTTTTCTTTGACACATGTGTACAATAAAGCTTTATTAAATAAATAAATAGACTTAGTACGACGAAAACGGTAATATTCAAAATAACACAAATTGACCTTCGGTGGCGTAGTGGTACTACGGTATGATTGCAAAGCTGAGGTCTCGGGTTCGAATCCCGGGTCGGGCAAAGTGATATTGGATTTTTCTACTCATTATTAGCCCGGAGTCAGGAATTTGTGCCCGATATGGCGATAGGCTCGCCCCCTATCACATCGTGGGACGGAATATATAAGGCGAAACGTGGGTGTTCTAGTAGCACCACTGCCTACCCCTTCTGGGAAAAAGGCGTGTGGTTATGTATGTATGTACAAATTGACCTTCGTATCACAGTTACATACATAGGTACTTTATTTCCTTGACCTAGCCCTTAACCCTCAATATTGCGGCATAGGATTGCTTAGGGACTATAAGGGAATTTCTACCCCCGGAGAATAACACAGTCCACCTTCTAAAACAAGAAATTAACCAATAAATCGTTCCTTCCTATAAAAATAAAACTCGGTTGCCAAGTGAACACAATATTTTCCTTATAGATAATACATCGTTTATCTCGAATGCAATCCGTATGCATTTAAATCCGGTCGGCCGGCCGTGGATTTTTATGCAAATCTACCACAATACAGATGGCATGTCCATCACACGTCTTGGTCTTTTTCGTCTAATTTGAATGGCTAATGCACGCATGGTACCATCATTTCGTACCACAAATATGGTTAAATATGCGCCAAGTGATTTGATATAGGCAGTAACGAAAGTTGATTAGATGCAGTTTAACACACAAAAGCATCGGATAGACATCGCGATCTATATCCAACATTTACATAATTGGATCCGCTGGGTTTGGTCATGTCGATATTTTATTGCATATTTTTTATGTTTATTAAAAATCGAATGCGGAAATTTTTAATAATGCGCGCGTACGTTTAATTGTTTTTAGGGCTTCTATTTATAAATTAAATTTGTTTAAACTATCGTGGGATATGTAATTGAGTCGAATCTTTAATTCCCTCATAAGTTATGAACGCATCAAATATTGCTATTAGGTTAAGCTTTATTTTATAAAAGCTCATTTGCCACTCAAATAAACAAATAATTTGTTCGATTGTATAAAGAGATGGGATATCGTATAATCATTACTTTTCTTTGTCCACACCACTATATGTATTTACTGAATCCTCGAGAGCTTAAAGCGCAATTCATTGTCACAATTTTTTCCATAACAACGAGGAAAAGAGTGAAATAAATTACTTTTGAGTTCGGGTATACGTAAAAGTTTGACTCTACGCCAACGAAATTGCGGTTTAAAGCCGATAATAATAAGAAAAGTTGTGATTAAATCTGTTATATTCAATATAACCTACAAAATATCAATTTCCTGCAGTATTAATCCTTGTGTCAAAAAGTTTCTCTATTTCTGTCGTCACAATAGACATTATTGGAAGAGCATTTCCTACTGAACTCCAGTTGTATAATCAACGCTTTTCTCGCGTATTTTTATTGATTCTGTGAGAGCGGTCCTCCCTCCTCCCACCACGAGGAAGCCGGGTTGGAAGCTGCCTCCTACCGCGCATTCATAATCGCATCGACACACACCACTCCAAACACAATGCAAACGCAACCCTATCACACACACAATACAGTCCAATCCGTGACATCGACACATCACTGAAAGAATGGAACGGAATCGTGCTTTACCAGCCACGAGACATTAAGCGTCATATAAATTACATTAGCATATAAATAAAGAATTTTTGTTGCGATGGTCCGCCCGCAGTACTTCTCTTTACGACGTCTCGCGCGGGGTTAACCCGTGACATTTTTGTTCTCCTTTTTAGATAAATCCAGGGCCTTAACGACCGTAAGCAAATACATGTTATCGGTATACGTTTATTGCTTATTCGAACCCATAAATAATACCGATGGAAACATGAAATTAATTTCGTTATGAGAAGGAACGTAAACATGTTAAGATAAAATACTCGGTTCAACCCGCCAGTGGTTTCAGGTGGAGCCAATTTATACTGAATGTGTGTTTCTGTAGCAATGAATGTATTTGCGTGGAACGTATTAAACTTTGTGCGGGGAAAGTTGAATTATGTTGTAAGTTGGAATATCTCCGGATTAGCGAGTTAGATTTAACGTGAATATATTTGATGGGAAGTTGTTAATTGCTTTTTAAGTATGCTGCTATAGCTAATAGGTGTTTTTTTATTGTTGTTTTAAAAATGTGTGAGATGACTTTGGCCCTAATTCACAACGGTGATGACAGTAGTCTGTTTTCTACACATTCGTGGCCAATGAATACATCGGATTTCTGACCATTTCGTATGCTCATGTGCTGGATTCGATTTCATGCTGGATCATAAAAATAAGTATTTCAATTGGTGTTACATTCATTACACCTAACTATTACTGTATTGTTCCTGGTGGTTAGTTCAGTCAATATAGAGTTTCAATAGATCTGTCTACCTTCGGAACTATTGTGAAAACATATTTTCGCCAACCCACATCAAAAGATGGTATCCGGGGAAATATTAAAAAAATCTTCGTGACCTTACAGTCTCTTCTTTGGATTATGCTGGATCTTTATTAATAATCTAGCATATAACATTACATAGCGAATAAACAAAGAAAAACATAATAATATAACCTCCGGAAATTTTCATTAAGAACCGAGTAGAAATATTAAGTTTATCTTAAGGAATATATCAGATAATAAAAATGTAATAAATGTTAACAGTTATGGAAAGGAATAATAACGCGGGTAGAACATATTTTGGTTATTTTACTGTTGTAGGTATTTTAGAATGAAGTGTTTGGTACTCACCAAAACGATCTTGATAAAATCTCTGTAATAAAGGAAGTGGTATTAATGAGGCTCAAAGATTGACCACCCCTCAAAGTTCTAACACATAATTTTTCCACCAAACTTTCTATGTTATACCAGTTTAGTCACATAATATGGAGTAAATAATGTATTTTGCCCTCTTACGTATGGTAAGGTCTTATATATTATGTAGAAGGCAAGTCTCCAACAGAAAAACAGAGGCATTACTGTCTAAGCAGCACCGTTTTATGCTATGTATTATTATATGTAGAGTGAATGTTAATAACCCTCAAGTACTTTGAAATGACATTTTATTGCAAAAATACATAACGAGATAAGTAGCTTTACATTTCTAAAATGGAGGTGTCTCGTCTCGGCTCGTAAAAACTTTATGTTTATTTAGATGGCACACGCTCCGTTCATTCATAAATGCTGAGTAAAAATTATATTCACGAAAAGTAGACATTTTAAAATTTTACATTCATTCACTAAAATGACATTTCAACTGATCTTCGATTATTTGAGTAGGCGTAGTTGTATATTCTATTTTATAAATTTATGGCCTTAAAGAATAAACTCTATTATAGAAAATAAAGTTAAATAAAATAAATCGAGAATTCTTAGATTATTTTAAATTCATATTGTAAAACAACTCAAAAGGAGTCCTGTATCCTTGAGTAGATCTAAAGAAAAGTGCAGTCAATCTTCTCATCACATAATATGACCAGAAGCACTTCCAACATCATATATAATAAAGGACAAATCATGGTTTTAAAAAATAAGGTAAGGGACTAAACCCAAGACCTAATATTTCACATTCCGCGCACGCTAGAACAAAATAAAAAATGAACAAGACAAAATAACAGTATGTACCAAGACAAAGATTACTTGGCTTTATTACTTAGGTTACTAAGATCTTCAAAATTTCGCTACATTTCAGCTTAACACTCGTTGAATCGCATTTTTTCAAGTTCCGCGCCAAACCCGGTGAAAAACTAGACTTACAATTGTTATAAAAATAGCCTATTAAAACTCAGTCTGGGCCAAAACATCCTCCGCTGCCAAATTTCAAGAGAACAATTTGAATTTTTGCAGTTTTATAAAAACTCATATCTAGTTTTGCTTGCTTATCAGAGCAGTGGGTTTTTCGTTCTGTTTTCGCAGTAAATATGCAAATCATTATTTAGAATTTAGACTGGAATGAATAGGACAAACAAACAAATGAACGAAATTTTTATGCAAAGTTTCTTATCTGCCAATTTTGTACTACATTAAGGTCAGTAAATAGCTGATCGAAAAAAGACGGATATTTCTAAGTGGTCAATAACGCGAAATACTCAGCGTCACGATGCCGGGTACTTACACCTTAATTAATATCCGGATTTTATGATTGCCTCGGTGGCGCAATTGTACTACGGTATGATGGCAAAGCTGAGGTCTCGAGTTCGAATCCCAGATCGGGCAATGTGATATTGAATTTTTCTATTCATTATCAACCCGGAATCAGGAATTTGTGCCCGATATGGCGATAGGGTCGCCCCTATCACATCGTGGGACGGAAAATACAAGGCGAAACGTGGTTGTCCTGGTTACGCCTCTGCCTACCCCTTCCGGGACAAAGGCGTGAGGTTATGTATGTATGGATGGATTTTTATGAATATCATCTTCAAACTATGAATTACGATATTTTTACGTTATTTTTAATCATTAAAATATTTTTACTCATGTACGAGTATCAATAATTTGTACATTTCTATCAAATCTCTAACATGTCATGCATATGAAGCTAACTACACTTCATTACCCGACATAATATATTCATAATGTACTGTATCAGCCCATATATGTACGTCGCACTGCACTACGGGCCTCCTCTACAATCGAGAGTACGATTGAGAGTGGTGAGGCCATATGACTATCTGTCCTCACCACTTATTTTTATGGTTGGCGTTGCGTGGTGTACTCACCACACTGGCTTAGTGCGGGTTGGTGGACTTTTATATACCATAGAAATTTATAAAAATCGCTATGGTATGCATGTTTCCTCACGATGTTTTCCCTCACCTTTATAGCGCGTGGTGATTGACTATCAATACCCACATGACTCCGAAAAGTTAGACTTGTGCCCTGGGATTGAAACCCGCGACCACCGTGAACATGTAGCCAGCCGCGTCTGGTCCGTTACCAACAGGCAACCATGCACTTATACTCACAATAAATAAACAAAATCCTTAAAATTACACACGCGTCAGGACGTTAAATAAATTCCGTGATATATGCGCCAGATACGTTCCTATAGATAGGCTTGTAGATCCCTTCCGAGGATAAATGGGACAAACGGAGATAGGAAACGACCGGGAAGAAATAAAGGGGGACAGTTTGTAAACCGTAATTATTTCTGATACTGAAAGCCGGACCGTGTTCCTACACTAAAAAGTGAATCGACATGAATGGGGACATTCGTTGGCGTTACGAGTTTCCTTTCAATTAGTATATTTCCAAATACTGTAGTTTTTTTGTATACATGCTGATATTGACATATGGTATTTAATTTAACCCACATATTTTTCATCACAGCAGAAGACATCGTACAAAATTTGAAAAAAATTCGAGATGGTTTTTTTGTTGAAAATCTTGATTTTAGTTTCCACTATTTTTGACCATCCGTATAATTAAGAGTATTTTTACCGCTTAGCTGAACTTCAGTTCGGTTCGGGCACTTACCTGAGCCGTAACAAGACTCGTATCTTTACGGTTTGATTAAAAGACTTGAAAACACAAAATCGCGATTTTTGAGGTAACTACGAGTACCAGGCAGTTTTTTTTCAAACTTGGTAGAATGTTACCTGGGCTGGTTAGAAACATGTGGTTTAAGTTAAATACCATATGTGAATATCCCCTGTCTATTGTTATTAATAGTAATATTATCAGCTTCAAAGTTAAACTATGCTTTTGCAGGATTCGGGGCTCCTCTACGATTAGTTGTCAGGATATTTACCACCCACATTTGACTTTACATTAATTACCTTTCCTAAACTCAACCATTTCAAGATATTATTCAAATAAAAGATCATGAAAAATATATTAACTCAGCCTGTCGCCGTACACTGCTGGACGTAGGCCTCCCCAAGTAAGCGTCAACCATCCCCGTCTTGAGCAGTCATCATCCATCCCCTACCCACCGCTCATTTTCCCTTTTCTTTTTTTCTTTTCTCTTTCTCTTTTTTCTTTTTGAAAATAATATAGCTTGTAAAATGGGTAGAGCTTCTGTTTTATTTTTCTAGCATTAGTTTTTCACCTTGTATTCTGTACCTAATAATATTAAATATTTTTATTTCATGTTTTGCCATATACCCTCAAAAACCAATACATCAACATCCAGCCATCCACCGCATTGAAAACCACTTATCCACAACACAAAACTAATATAAGCTCTCCAACCGTTCAATTTACAAAAGATATTACATTTTCCACAAACAATAACATTTACTGAGCGTAATTATTTATACGATTTTCATATCGCATTGACAATCCCACGACACGTGTAGCACCCCCTGCCACCCCTTCAACCCCTCGCGGAATTTATTCCCGTAGGAATGGAGCTCAATCATTGACTTGCGTAGCCTTGCTCGATTTTCCTTAATATTCGGTCGAGAGCAAGTCTTTATTAATAGAGTGGAGTTATTCAAATGGGAAAAATGCTGCTTTTGAGTTTAAAACGTAAAAATACAAACAAGTATATTAGATACAGGTGATTTTAATAATATCATAACATTAGAAGAGCCATGTCTAACGATGGTCATGTAGTTAGTATTGATTAATAGTAATTGGTTGAAGCAAATTAAAAGAAGGATGTTTTCTGAAGATGTAGGTAGGTACGGCGAGACAAACATAAGTTTTTCTCTTTCTCTCCCTTCCGCCATATATTTACATCATTACTATTATACATTATATATTATACGTAGTATTATATTATACGTAGTCCACTGCTGAACATAGGCCTCCCCCATGTATCGTAACATAAGTTTTAAATAAAAGAAATTTAAATATGTTCCTTGTCATTAAATTGATTTGATCACTTGCAGAAAGTCAACGGATATCTTTAAGACAATACATTCCATAAATAACAAAATTACAGAACTCAATTATAACTTAGATGCTCGTTATGTATCAAACAAAATTACTTAAAATAACTATGACTACGTAAAAGATAAAATCTAAGCTCCAAGCGCGTTGTACCGAAACATGTATTGGGTATTATAAATAGGTACGCCATTATCGGACGCGGGTATTCCTGCATACTAATGTGCTGAGAAAAATTACTAGCCAAGAGTATTTTTTGGCAGATCGATGTGTAGGGGCGCGAGTTAATAGCCGACACGAATTGTAGATAAATGAACTATGAATACGATCAGATTTGATATGTTCTGCTACTTGGTGGAAGTTTTGTGGGAGCAACGCACTTGTTAAATTAATGTATGAATAGGGGTAAAGAGTATTGGGGTAAAAGTTATTAATTGAAGACTATACAAGTCCAATGGTTAACTATAGAATGCACGTGAAGATTCTTGAAGTTGAACGCAGTGTGTGGGAGTTAATCGACTGCGTCCACCTCTACTTATAAAATAGAAGTCTTAATTGGTCACTAAAACATGCATAACTTGTAAGAATACTTAAAAAATATTAACAAAGAAAATCCTACAATCAAAATTAAACGTAGGTATATCTTTCTCATCATATATATCATTGGGAGAGGCCTATGTTCAGCAGTGGACTTCCTTTGGCTGATGGATGGATGGATGGATGATATTTTTCTCTGCTTTAAAGATGATTTTTAAATTCTCTAATATTTAATTTACTTCCGTATCTGTCTACTCGTATATATTCAATTTAAAAAAACCGATCCTTACACTACCCCACCAGCCCCACAAATCCTCACAAATCAAAAGAACACACTATCTATTAAATAACATCTGACTCGCGTGCCACGCAACACAAACCCAACTAATTCCATACAAAAAAATTCACGCACAGATGAAAAATATTCCACAAAAATTGCCTAAGCAAGAACAAATCAAAATGCACCCTTCCGCGTTACGTGACATGTTTCTGAGGAGGCGATTTACATGAACACAGTCACCTCGTCGCGTGCCACCATTTTTTATTTAAATCATACTATTTAGATACGCCTCGAGACATCCCTCCCTTCTGTACGCTAAGATATATTGTGTAAGTTCGGCTATATCTTTATGTACCTCGTATATTAATCGATTGGGGAGTGGTGTGTTCTGATTTTGAAAGCGTGCAGTGATTTGAATATCAACAATAGTTCGACTTTTGACTTAATAAACTATAAACAGTCACATACATAGTCCTGACCCAACATTAAGATCAATTATGTCTTGTGTCGTGGGTATCAGAAACTACGAGAGACTTTGCGGTCTCACAAACACCCAGACCCGAGACAAATACTTGTGGGCCACACAAATATTTGTCTCATAAATTAATATTAGAAAACAAATTAGATAACTATAATATATTTGTTTGTGGAACTCACGTAATATATAAATGTGAATATTTTTTAAATTAAACTCTCACGGCCTTATTTATAGACAGTTTTAAACCCTATTTTGGTTATCAAATGTTTTGTCTTCTTCGCTCAAACTGAATTCCAAAGTCGTTTGAAAGGGACAAAACATTCGATATCTAAATAGGTTTTAAAACTGTCTATGAATAAGCCGTCAGTCTAACGTATAATAGATCTAATAATGATGTCATAATTTGCGATTTTGATGTACTTAATGCATGAATTACCTTACCGCTCTCAATCGTACTCTCGATTGTAGAGTATGCCCGTGATTGCAGTAGGACATATATGGGTTGATACAAATACATAAATACTAAGACTTACCAAGGCTGGGATTGGCTTAGTAAAAATAATATACAATCGGAATATCCTGGCTTCTATTGAGTTTTCCAAAAGCCTGTCAAAACGTAACACTAACATACACGTAATGTAACACTAAACTCCTTCGACATGAACACACGGTCATTGTGCTACGCAGGTAATCCTTTAATACGTTCCACTGAGCTACAGTTAGGTACTTAAATATAAGTTAAATACATCGAGTCAACTGTTAGTGTAACTTTTTAAAACACTGACATCATTCTTACTACATCCATACATAAACATAACGCCTTCTTCCCAGAAGGGGTAGGCAGAGGTGCAACCAGGACACCGACGTTTCGCCTTCTGTGTTCATTGCCATTTGATATGGGGCGAGCCTAACGCTATATCGGGCACAATTCCTAACTCCGGGCTGATAATGAATAGAAAAATCCAATATCACTTCGCCCGACCCGGGATTCAAACCCGAGACCCCAGCTTTGTAAACATACCGTAGTACGACTACGCCACCGAGGCAGTCATTCTTACTGACCTAATAATGATTTATCATTGTTAATGAAGATTGGCTTTTGATCTTAGACACTGATAGATCAAAATTTCACCAATGTACGTTTCCTGTTTTGTTTTCAATTCACGTCACTTCCGCAGTATCAAAAAATTCCGACTAAAATATGAGCTTTTCAATAGGTCATCAAAAATAATTAACGCAAACATTACCTATTTTTATAAGAACAGCTGTTCTGATATAATAAACTAGACATAAATAAACAAACAATAAATCAAGTACACCAATAAATAAGATAAACTACCAAAATTAACATTTCATTTGCCGCCAAAACACCTGTACCAGATGTCGATGGGAAAGTCAAAATCACATTCGGCATTGCTCATGTGCGCCATGGCACATTTTATTGTCACTTTGCATATTCGACGCAGGTGGCGTGGCAGTATATTACATGAGCTTTCAAGCTAATCTAAATTAGATACAGTATGAAGAAATAAAGCTTGTGTCTCGTGACATACTTGTAGGGTATTTTAATTTTGAGAATCCAAAGTTGGATTTCAAGTTCAGATAATTTACTGAGTGCGAGTTTCCTGACATCGATCAAGTGGGCGAATAATCTTTCTTAAATGTTTTGCAACATGGTTAAATTGTAATTTTGCGACTCTGGAAGATGGGACAGCCGCAAGAAAACTGATCAACATAATCACGGGTGTAATATGTATATACTCGTAATAAAAGACGATTTCGGACTTGCATAGAGTGTATACAGTTTAAAGATAAAAATCATATCCGACCAAAGGTCAATAACAGCGATATGATGTAGTGTGATATCCTACGTTCGATTCCTAGGTTGAGCCCCATCTTTTTATTTATTTCTCACGACAAAATTATTTCTATGCGAATGCATATTTTTTGAAACACCAATTCTTTAAACAGGCCGACGGAAAACCTAAAAGTAGGGGAAAACATCTGTTTATCATAATCTATGCATTTGGTTCCAAACCTGACAGCACATAACAGCCTTCAAAGTTAATCTAAAACTCATACATACAGTATGAAGAAATAAAACTAATTGACGTCACATAAACACGGGAAACACACGGGCAGGCAACATTCAAATGAAATGGGCTCGAAATCGCAGATAAGGAGCTTTATTGTGGAAATAACGCGGGCCGAGGGTGTGGCGTGGGCTCCCGATCTGCGCCGGGATATTGATACGCAAATGTACCATATCGCCTTTATTTACTGTATTTATAGTTATTGTTTCAGTATTAGTATGTAGAGTTCGTTTTTAATTTATCTCTGAGAGCGTCCATCTGAGGTTATCGCGAAGTGTCACCTTGTGCCTACTGCATCGGGTCTAAAGATATTGAATACGATATCTAGTTTCTTATTAGGTCTGTTTCTGTTGCTACATTATAATCAATAGATTTGGATTAGCGCTGTACAATTTTTATACTAACCGTATCAAATATTAAACATAATTCTTACGCTGTTTTTATAAAGACAGTAATCACTAATCAGTTACAAAAAAATCACAATTTCTGTTCTCATCTTTACATCTTTCTACCAAAAAGAAACTTAATTTTCCCCGACTAATTATTAATTTACCTAATTAAACAGCCAACAACACCGCAATCTAATTACATAAGACAGTACATAAATATCTTAGGAGTCGTTTACACAGCCCCACGCCCCGCGGGATCGGACGTATCACAGTTGCTCAGTCTCACCTAATGAATCCGAGGCGTCGATGCCCGTTGTTCCTGCGTAATTAAACCGCAGCACGCATGCGCCGGACACGCCCAGCGCAGCCTCCGCACCCGAAACAACCCCCATTTAATTACTGCCAAGACATTACCCCCTTAATGCTATATACCTCCTTCGGGTACTGTAATTACGCTTGAAATGTACGGGTACGCGCGGAATTTTTCCAATGTGTACGCCACTTTATGAGTATGCTTTGATATTGTAGGTAATGTAGTTTTATGTTTTAGTGTGATTTAGAAAGTAAATGAAATAGGATTTTAGTCGTTTTAGAATGTAAATGAAGGAAAATTACTGTAAAGATGTTTGTGAAGCGATATTCCATTTTTTACGTAGTAACAAAGTCTCATTCTAACTCGCTTATAATTTTGCGAAAACAGTTCTTAAAACGTATAGTCTATTACGTAATTGAAGGTGTTTGAAATTTAATGTTTATTTACAAGTAAAGGAATTTTTAGTGTTATTTTTTAGATTTCTATGTTTAAATTGTAAATAATATCATGAAAAACCTCGCGATAGGCTCGCCCCCTATCACATCGTAGGACGGGAAATACAAGGCGAAACGTGGGTGTCCTTGTTTGACTACCATTACCTTACCTTTGCTACCCTTTCTGGGAAAAAGGCGTGAGTTTATGTATGTAAAACATCTTGAATCCAAAATCTGCATGAAAGACCATTTCTTATTCTTATTACGCTTATCGTAATATTACGATAAGACATTGCCAAAGACCAAGGCTTCATTTTCCTATTATTGTAGATTGATTACTCCATATTGGAGGCTAGAACTCTTAAAACCGTATTAGTCAATATCAAGAGCGTATTTCATTAACTGCCTGTGACATATAGTTTTTTAGGTTATTGGTGGAGGCAAATGCGCTCATTTGTTACTTTGGCAGCGCGGAGGGGTGGAGTGGGGGGGGTGTAAGTTGGAATGCCGCGCACGTCCCGGGGGTTTCTCATTTTTCACTACATTGGTCTTACGTGTGAATTATTGTTTGTTTCGCTATTCCGTCGCACTCTGTTTGTTTACTGCGCCAAAGTGCCTCACAGAGAAATTAAGCTCCGCTGACGTTATCTCTAATGGAAGCAGGGAAAGTCCGGAAAAGTGAGTCGTAAATTTCGGCTGCAACGTGACTTGAGAATGGAGTTTTTTATGTCTTTATACACAGTATAAATTGTCGTGATAAACAATGTAATGTTTGTTCGTAAGCGCGTCCTCGACAGCGAAATCTTATAATTTTCCTTATAAACACGACCATAGCTTTAATGTAGGCCAATATGTGGCATATAAACAATATAAAACGAACACAATCACGTGCTTATGCACTTTATCCGAAAACTTTAAAGGCGATTGAAAAGCAATGCCCGTTTTACACGACCCAAATACATAAGAACTCGTTTACGACGCCCACAAAGCAGCTACGAAGCAATACTGTCCAAACTCAATCTAAATTTCATTTTACGCCTCAAGTATCACGTACGAGCATACAGAATAGACTCTATCGTCCTTCGTAGCTCGACGTCCGCTGTCAAATTTTAATTTCTCCCTCAAATATTTACCGAAGGAAAAAGGATTCCCGGCGGGCCGCGCTCTAATAAGTTTTCCATAAGAACGCCGGGCGGGCGGGAGAGGGGGTGCCGAGGGGCGCGCGGCGGGAGCGAGGGGCGCGGGGAAGGCAAGAAGGCTCTTATTGTGTTTGTAGAAGCTGGCGCATCCGGGCGCATACCTAACAAGATGGATATGTACTTAGACAGCCCCCCTTTCGGACCACCCTATGTAGATACGCCGAGCGACGTACGACGTACGTAGCTCTCGAAACTGCACCGAAATTGCATTTTCGAATACTAATTCCGAAGTCGACGTGCCTTTCTTGACGTTGTGACTTCGACTATAAGTATTCGCGTTTAATTTGCTAACGTCATGCTGGGTTATTTGAAGTGACTTCTCAATAGCTCTTATTTATTTATTTCTTTGGAAAACTAACAACTGCTTATTAATTTTATATTCGTCTACTTCTGGAAACTAAGTTGGTAACATAGAAAAAATTTCTTTGATTCCGTAGTGATACATTACGTCACAAACAATGGAATGTATGAATTTTACTGCTTTCTTTGTATCGTCAAGGACAAATACATTGTCAGTGCATGCATATTTAATGCACATGTTAGATCGACCTTACAATAAAAGTTCACTCGACGTGAGTAAGCGGCGAGACACATCCACATAAAATTTTTATTTAATCACGAACAGTCGCCAACACTTCAACTTTTCAATTCGTTTCAAATTTCATAAATTGTATTTGAAGCGAAGTAACGTTCTCCTTCTCTCAGACTTGAATATTTAATCAAAATCCTATAAATACATATGATGTGTTATTTGTGGATATTTTTGATCCTCTAGCAATCTTAATGCCCGAAAGAGACGTGACAGCAAAGCAGATTTTTCGAGATATTTTCAATCAAGCACCCCATTGATGCTTTATAAGTTATAAACTAGCTACAGTAAAAGGTGTAATTCAACCTGAGTTACTTAGTATTAACCAAGCCATTATTATATCCAGCTTTACTAAACAAACAGATGTGCACATAAATTGGCAAGCACTGAGTACAACAGAGGCAGGAAAGGAAGCGTGGCCTCACGTCGCGCAGCGCATGTCGCCTCCAAAACGGTCCTATAACTTTTTCCCCCGGATTATTTCAAAAAGGCTTTAATGTTTTTATTTAACGCCTGCGGGTATTGAGCCGGTGTCGGCTTTCGTCACTGCGCCTAATTTATTGCGGGCCAGAGCGATCGTCGCGCGTTTTTGACGCTACAAAAACGCGTTCCCGAGCGAGAATTGAGCGTACCGACCGCGTCTTTTTACTCGAATGGCGGTTTAATTACGGCCGCGGCACGCCGGGAGTCATTCGGAGACGATTTCATTCCTAACACGTCATAAATATTGTGCGAATTAAAACATTTTCTGGATTACAGAAGATTAATGCTCGTTATCTACACCTGATGAGACCGTAGGAAATAGTGCTTTATTCTATGGTATTACTAAATGGAGTTAATAGGTACTATACAACCTACCTATACAATGACGATTGAAGCCGTCGGTACTAGTCTTCATTTACCAATAAGCGTTTCATCAACAGATTTTAAACGGACTTCTCCAAAATTAAAATACCTGTGCCAAAATATTCCAACTTATCCATGGTTCTACTAAAACTATTCAATTATACATACGTTAGAAGTAATCTAAGTATTATTGCTCTTGACGATCTACAAAGTTTCCAAATACTCAGGCATCGCGTTTATACTCGTAGTGCTTCTGTGATTAATGAAGTTGTGCATAAACAATAAAGTTTTATATGCTGTTGTTTTTCAGCCAGTAGTTTCTAGTAAAGTGAATATGTGAATAAAATTTCTTTGTTTCGAGGGGAGGTTGAACCGTGTGTGGACATCAACGTCCTGAAAATTATCCGAGCGAATCCTCCCGCCGGAGGGTAGAAAACATACATTTTTAACGCTCCACCCCTAGGGGAGATGGGGGAAAATTACAAAAGAAAACAGCCTTAATTTCCAATGTCATCTCCGTTCCACCTAATCCTCTTATCGTTTTATATTTCGGCCGTTGAATTTTCATTTATTTTTGTTTGTTTAAGGAAAGGTTCGCCGCGTTGTGCGCCGTATTGCGTCGTTTCCGATTCCAATGATTACTGTTACTTGAGAAACAATAAAGTTGTTATTAAACCTTATTTAGAATTAGAGCCTGGGAATTTGTTTTGCGAACAATATGTTTGATTGTTTCTTTTTTCTTGTTACTCTGAATTACTTCACTTTCAAGCACGTGCCTATCTGTATTATTTCCTAGAAATAAAACATTTTTAAATTAATCATCATTTTAAGGGAGAGAATAATCGTTTAAAATAATAATAAAGGCGAAAAGACTACAACGTTACAAACCAGTTAGTGTGTCTAATATTTTACAACTGATTTATATTGTATCTACGTATGTGTATATTTTACTAGTAATCGACATAGATGTAAGTATCTTAGAAACGATAGACAAGTTTAATTCTGATAACCCAGAATATCTTAATTTACATGGATAGTTTTTGTCATCTAACAGTGTCAATAAAAAAATCCCTACCACATTTTAGAGACCATAATATAGTGAAAACAACAATAAGCGGACGTATTAGACCAAAGTCTGTATGTCTAATGCATAAAGAAAATCTGTATACAACACTGAAACAATTTAATCACAAAGTCCATACACAAGAGCAGTACAACACAATACCAACAGCAAAATAATACCAATCAATTAACATCACACATTAGCATAGCCTGCGGACCTAAAAACGCGTCCCGATCCCGCATTCCCGTAGTTTTTATCATTTTATTGGTAGATGCAGATTGGAGAAGACAATAGCGCGTCAGCCGTGGACGTCGCATTAATCAGCTGTAGTGCAGCCATAATTCAATCAGTACGCGGCCGGCGCACACGGTCAGAGCTCCTTTATGTATGGATGGAATGACCAAGTTCAACGATGTGGGAATGACTTGAGCGTAGTTGGGGATGCGGTATGACGGTATTGCGGTATATTGGAAATGTTGCTTAGTTATGATAAGGTGTTAGGTAACATTTAAGGGTGTTAATATATCTAACACCGTAGTGGTAAAATAATATTTATACGGAATTTTCAGGGTTGAAAGCTGTCCAAGTATTTGCTAGACATAAAATTACAAGGGCTAAAACGTTAAGTTCAAGGATCTTTTTGTAAAATTATATTGACTGCCTCGGTGGCGTAGTGGTACTACGGTATGATTGCAAAGCTAAGGTCTCGGGTTCGAATCCCGGGTCGGGCAAAGTGATATTGGATTTTTCTATTCATTATTAGCCCGGAGTCAGGAATTTGTGCCCTATATGGCGATAGGCTCGCCCCCTATCACATCATGGGACGGAATATACAAGGCGAAACGTGGGTGTTCTAGTAGCACCTCTGCCTACCCCTTCTGGGAAAAGGCGTGTGTTTATGTTATGTTATGTTATCTTTTTGTAAAATAATATAGACACTTACCTATAAAACAAAATATTTATAGCAGTTTATGATGCTTCGTCTATTAATATTCAGGCTTACACATAAATTGTTCTAGTCGATGCCTCAACCAATGTTCACTTAGTTACCTATCTATTTATACGTTTTCACCGCAAAATACTTACGCTAACATGCATATTTATTTAAATACATTTAGTTAGTTCTGAAAAAAGTATTTTACAAATCGAACACAGTAAACCCTTTTTTAAAGTTCATAATCTCAATCATAATTTTTAAACAATTGACTCTAGCAGAAAATTGGTCCTGGCAGTTTAACCCAACTCCTGGTCATCATAAAGAAAAATAACTAGATTAGTCAGGTCTAAATATTTCAAATATAGAACAAACTCTATGGTCAATTGCTATACTCGTAATACACAGATGTCATCACAATCCAACACCGCATCCAACAATTTCGCAGTCCTGGGCAGAGCAAGTCTTTCATATTTTACATAGAATGCGGTGTACTGTCAATGTAAGCCAGCGCTCAGTCTCAATCACTCAGCCTGCTATATCGGACCAGTATTTGCAAATTAAAGGGCCACGATAACATCCCAACCGCTGTTAAACCATTTATAGACGTGCCTCTAACTGCGCGGTTAACTATTGTAACTCACATTTTACTATTAAAACAGGAAGCGTTTGCTTCTAATGTATTGGGATTTGAACGATGTCAATGTGATTTATGTTTTGGTGGCGATGGATGAAACTTAATGCTATGTGTTATATTCAATTGCATCATACTTTGTGTAATCAATACTTTGTATTGAAAAATACGACTCGTGTTTACCTAATTTGAAAATTGAATCCCAAATCTTACGTTTGCTAAGCTGATTAAGCATTAAGGTGCCGTTATGTTCACTATATTCTATATTAAAAAAACATACATAAAAGTCGTTTAATTTAAACATTTTCAAAATACCTTTATTTTTCTTCTCTTATCTACCTAAAATGAAACACAACTAGATCATTAACCAAATAAAGAGACAAAAGTATCCATTAAAAATTTAGAATAACCATCATAAATCCAAAATGGAAATTAGTAATTTATAATCAAAGCTCGGTTTCCGAGAACGACATTAGACATCATTAATTGGCCTAAACCAATAAAGACACGTCTACACGTGTAGGTCCGTACTATAATAAAAAAAGCGGTCAAGTGCGAGTCGGGCTCGAGCATTAAGAGTTCCATACAATACAACACCGTAACATAAACACAATGATTCCATAAAAGTGCAAGTTTTCCAAATTTTCCACGTTTTTTTTCCTGCATTTATATTGTGAGACATAACTTCTTGCTAAAATGAAATAATTCTAAGTGAATGGGAAGTTCACGATAGGATTTTTGACAGACGGACAAAGGTGATCCTACAACAGACGTTTTTCCTTTTCTGGTAAGGAACCCAAAACACGAATTTGTGTCTTCGCCAACGTATTCTAAACATTTCTTTGGCCGGCTGGGCAGGCTTCTTAATTGTTGTTTTTGTCCGGATTCCGTTTTTTGTGATTGATTCAGCATACAGTTGTCATTGTATTCGTTCAGGGTTTGATCGCGTTTTTTCCCCTGTCCAATTGTTTGTGTGTTTTAAGGAACAAATTCAGGGTTGGTTTTTTATGCTAATGCCGAGCGGTTAATCAATGTGAATTCAAATCAGGTGTATGTTTGGGGAGTCAAATATGTCAAAGTGTGTTATATGTTGTTGCATCTATATTTTAATATTTTAAAGCTTCTTTGAGGTTGCGTGTCATTTACAAATAAATTTAGTCCAATAAAGAGACAGCTAGAATTTGATACATTTAACGATTATTATTTTAAGTGTCTTGTTCTATACAAATATATATTTTGGTTGTTTGGTTCTATAACAGGCATTTCCTTGTGAATATACAACTAGTTAATTACGAAAACAAATTACATTTTTTGCCCGAAAATTTCATATTATTTCAAAAAGTTTGACAATCATTAAAACATAAAGCAAACATCGCGATCCATAACGCAGATTAATATAGCCCCGTGGCCCACGAATACCTTAATGGCTCGCCAACCGGGAATCGAACCGGGACATAGCACCAGTCATGCTGCGAGCATTTATCAAATCGACGCGGCTGCGCCCTGCTAATATGATCTATTCATAATGTTTCATTACGTGGTAATGTGCCGATACCGAGGGCAGGGTGCTCTGATGGTATTAGTTTTACTAAACTTAGGTAATGTCAAACCTCGCAGAAGAGCTGGGGATCGTGAGACCATGAGTTTGATTCAGGTCAGGAATATTTTGTATATTTTAATTTGAAATATCTCACATGAGTTTTCCAATTTTTTTCGAGTCTCACATGACTCAAATTTATGGTGATTAGTTTAAAACTAGGCTCGGTATTTTCTCACCAGTTGTTCACTATTTGTAAGGTTTCTCTGTTATATTTGTCTTTTATGTTTTGTGGTGTTCAATAAAATGTTGTGTATCTATATTTGTATCTATATTTTTATTTGGAGTATTCAACTTTTTTACACACGAACTAACTTCTGTAATAAGCACAATACTCCGATAATTGCTTCACCATTATTTTTATATAACCATTAACACGTAAACATTAAATATTAAACGGTGTTTAAAAGATTATTCGCCCCTTAATTGCATTTCTATCGGTCTGTAGTTAAACTTAATGCTGGCTCCAGGCGTTTGTGCAACTTGAACAAGTTCACAGAAAAAAACATTGCTATTGTAATTATCTCCTTTTCTGTATTTCAAATGTTACATACATGTTCGTTTATTGGTTTAGTAGGTGCGTACAAATCACGATTTGTTAGGTTTTAGGTTCATTATCCATGTTAGGGGATCATTTGTCTTTGTCAATTGTTTGCGTTTTTAGAAAATTATCATTTTCCCAGATAACTTTCATACCTGAGTGTACTTGCTGTTGCCATGTACAAACCTGAAGCCAAATCTCTATATATTAACCCTCTGTCAGTAGCCGTTAAGGAAAAATCGTTAATTAAAAGTAATAACACTTGCTAAACATAACAAATAAATCATGAAACATTAAAGGAAAATTTAAACAGCAAGAGTCAATAATGAGATGAATACTTAATTACGTGAATTAATTATCCGTTCCAAATGCGCAATGGTGTCAAGGGTAGCGCCGCTCTCCGGGCGAGTATCTGGCACGACGAGCGCAGTGGAATGCCATCGATATTATTTCAGTGGGCAAGTGGGCGCGCTCCAGGAATCAATAGCGAGCAGTAATGGACTATTACTTTATATTTAATTTGGATACTAATAAAATGGGAACATTATGAATTTGCGCTCGTCCACATCTGGGCCACTTCGTGCGGGCAATCGTATCGAACAGAACAGAACAAAAACATAAACCATTTTACGAGCGCCCCTGTTGATTTATTTCACATTCATAATTTGATGTTTCGGAACATCAGAGGATTTAATAACAGCAGATAGACGTCGCTTAAACCGACGTAAAACTGCGCGCTTCTTGTGTAACAATCGTAAAATACACATTAAGACGCATTAAGAGACCGACATTATAGAATCAGACGGCTCAAGTCTTCCACCCTTAATCTTCGGTTATTTTAAAACGCAAAGAGATTGAGGAACTTTATTGGCCGAGTCGTAACTGCTTTTATTGCAATAAATCGTTATTACGCTAATATTATTTTATCATGGCTATTTTGAAGTTGTTTCTCAGCCTAAATACGCGGAGTGACGCGTTCGGCCACATTGTGCATGAATCACACCAGTCTATTCCGCGGCGCACCGGAGCGATCGCGGCACAGATACCACTCAGCATCGATACTTGACGTCAACGCCTCGGACACGGCATCATAGAGAAAGCCGTCACAATGTAAACGATGCCTCGCCAAATAAAAAATCCCCATCGCAGAATGTCAACAGCTCACTGAATCAAAGGTAAACACTTAATTAGCGTCATAAAGTACCAAGACGGCGCAATCTCCCAACACTTATCAAACGTCCATAATAATTTGAGACGCGTTGTTATGGCGAGGTGCAAAAGTGGCTGACCTGACATCACGCCTGTGACCCTCGGGCGCGCCGTCCCTTTCCCTCGGAGCTCCACTCTCGCTCGCACATCACGCCCCCACTTTTCCTAATCATCTTCTTAAAGTCGCATGTATTGGCGGCGACTATGAATTAATGAACTTTAAACCGAGCGCGGTAAATGCGAGATTGTAAGCGCGGCGGGCGCGAAGACGGCTCGCTCCATCAGCGTCATCTATTGTGATGTCGTCTTCTTCGGCTTTATAAACAATCTCTTTTATTTGGAGCTAGAAGTTTAATCGGCTCGCGCTTGTTGAATTCCTGTTCTATTCTTATCGGGTGGTCGCGCGGCTAACAAGAGCACAAAGGTTGTTGTGAGGTGCCACGTCGTGTCAGCTGCGAACGCTCAACCAAATCTACTTTCGTGACATGATTTTTTTGTCTCGTACTTCCAGTGATACTATTATCGAATGATATCTTTCACTCCGCACTGTCCGATAACAATAACAAGTTTTTGTAATAAATTAATTTTTCCTCGCTCTGTTTCGTCGTTGAAAAACTTTCGCCCGCGTCTTTGTTATTTTCGACGATTTTGCATCGATTTCATTAACAAAGCATATTCACATAATCACCGTTTCATACTGTACAATACATAGTTTGTCAAAACACAATGTATTTAATAGAAACACTATGATGATAAATAAAATGTCAGGTGTCAAAAATACTTTAATCAAAAAAGTATCAGTTGAGATTGGCACTCGGCAGGCGATGAGGGGAGATGTTAATACGTAGCATTACTTGATATAGTTGATAAAGCATACATTACCTTCGCAATTGGAGGTCATTATCACGGTAGAATCGCTCGCGTAGTGAAGTAGCTTTTTGTGTCGGCCGCAATTTGTCATTTATTTCAGACTAGTTTTTGCTTAAATTATGTCATATTAATTGCGTACTCATGGTTTAAAAAGTAATTTTGTAGCCGTTGGTACTTAATAGAGTCTGATATAGGAATGCGGCCATAATTTGTAATGAGCTAGGATCGTGAGATATTTCTCTACGGTACGCTCTTTTAATAGTTATGCCTCGTTACAACGTTCCCATGCTTTCTGCTAGTTAAATCTCTTTTTCTTACAAAATAATCATTGATACTGACATAGACCCATTTGCATCGATGTACGCATATATTCTGACAATCCGTTATTACTACGAAACAGATATTTAAGAAATGTAAAACATTTAAACAGGTACTAATAAGTTAGCAATATTCAGTTCGACTGCCGCAGCGCGATCGTGCCAGCCGGTGACATTTCTATGCGAGATTTTATCTTGTACTTTCGCAAGATAAAGATACTAAGCTTAATTAATAGGAGCCAGGACTCCTTGCAACTAACAGCCGTATGAAATTCATATGAATCACATAACAGCAAATGTTTCACGTATTTATATTAGCTTTCAACGCTCCAGCGCGGAGTCACGCATAAAAATCGATTACATTATTAAATTTATAAATAAAATCCATTCCGCCGGCTGAACATTTTTACGCCAATCATTCCATTTCGCGGTATTTTCATTTCACCATTTGCAGTACGCGATGTGCCGAGAGCATACCCAGCTCTATTAGTTTTCAATCAGAGCTATCTGTGATCGCTCGCAACCGGTTTTAATCACAAATTGCAAAAAATACGCTACTTTATTTTAAAAGTATAAAACGGAGCTTGTCAATGACTTTCCTTGTATAGTTTTTGCATTTAAATTGCGACACGCGAAAAAATACTGTTGTTTAAAGAGTCCATTTGTGTCGATGATTTCATTAACGCCAAATAGATCAATCACGTCGCCCTAATATAAAATTATATCGTTGTGAATATTCCATTATGACTATAGTAAAATATACCTTTAATAATAAATTGAATATCATACTAGTTTAAAAAAATAATAGGTTTTGTATAGTTAAACCAGAAATATTAATATTTTTTAGCAATGTTAGTCTTACGCCTACATGGAGTCATGTTTTGAGACACACTTATGGTTTTTTACCTGACTGACTACGCAACTTCAGTCTTATTCAGGCATAATAATGTTTAAAAAACTGTCTCAAAATTCGCCAACTGAGAATCAAACCCAAGAACAATAGATACCTTGATAGTCAATGGCGCTGTCTATAAACTATTAATATTGAAATCTATACAATAAACAATAAATACAATATTACCACATACCATGACCATCACCACCTTGACCATCAGGTCACCGGGTAGGACCTACAGCACAATACTAATGTACGGATACAATCCTTCAGACTGAAAAAAAAATAGCTCTTCATACAAAAACTCTCAGCGCTTGGATCTAACCTGCGATCTGCAACTACACAGCCTCCCACCAGCAAAAAAGACAACCCCATTACAATTATTAATCCATGCGTTTTACAGCTGGTTCGTGTAAAAATTCCGCTGGCGCGACAAGTTTCATCCATTCAAGGAATGTCTGAACATTCCAACCTTTATTGGCAATTCGACAGGCAATTCCCTTTTTCAAGTCGTGCATAAGGTCGCTTAGTACTGCTATTTAAGTGTTGCCAGTTAGTATTTAAACAAGCACGAAGCTGAAATTAAGTGCAATTAGAGCATCGGACCGGCGTGCGGGAATTCCTTGGAAAAAACACGCAGGCACTGTCTCCGGGATGGATGGTGACGTCACACTTCGTATCGATGGGGAAGAAATCACGGGAATCTAGTGAATTTCGCGCTTTAATTAAGATAGCGAACGGAACAACGTGTTTTGGTACATTTTTCTCAGTGTGATAGAGCGATCGGTGTCCAATTCATCCAACATCTAACTAAGGTCCACATCCTGAAGCGGTATGGCTTAATGGAAATATGGAGCTTCAAGCCTATTTTTTACCTATCAACAATATTGGGCATATCTCATATAGAGTTAAAATTATTTAGATGTCTAAAGATACTCATCCAGTGATATTTTAGATTTTCGCGGAAATTATACGTTGAAATAAAACAAATTCTTACGGATTTCGCTATAAAATCGGTAAGAATTCGTTTTAATTCGATACACATCTACTCTTTTATCTAATAGCGTCACTTTACCAACATAACGGATAATAATTAAACTTTCCTTATCTATAGTATTTAAGTGTTCTCTAAAGATTATTAAGCAGCGCCTATCTCATTCGCCTTGCACGTCCACCTATTGTCTATCGTTAAAAACATATTTGGCAATTACAAACTTGCTGTGTCATTATTACGCAGAAATTCTATCACGCAATCTGTTAGGAAATGAATTTTTAAAGCTAGAAAAACGTCTTGTGGTAACTGTCTTCCTCAACGCGATATTAAATCATTACTGTTAATTTCAATAAACAACGTTTACTAACCACTTTCATGTCACAGAGAGTCAAATAAATATGCCGTATGAATTTACAATCGTATGCCATTAAGAGCTGAATAGTAATTTGTGTGATAATTTATTTAATATTTCTCTTTCTGTTTCAGGTAAGTGCCACTGGTCCTAAATCAACATTAATAACAGGTAGCTGTATTTTAAACACCTGACATGTACCACACTTAAGTTAAAACTTGTTATATTTTCGCGCTAGGGATGCACAGTAAGTGCGTGTACGTGTCGCAATATCTAATAAATAAGACGTTAGACCGTAACTCCATCACCCAGGCTAATCATACTAATCGGCTACTAAAATTACCATAATGTTTGATTTCCCGCACATACATTTCCACGCGTAAATTAACTTCATAAAGCACACAATCTACACATAAATAAGTTTCACCAATAAAGCACCGCAGCGTTGAATGTGATGTGAAATTGACAGGCTCGGTGCGCTTGCACTCACGCACACGCGCGCGCACGCACGCATGCACACGCACGCGCGCACACGCACGCACGCAACGCACACACACGCGGTGCGCATCCCGCAACATTACTGCGGGGGCTCAATCAACGCGTCCATTAGGTGCCGAACATCTCGACCATTGTTCTGGAAGCGTCGCCGACTGACTTACAGCCCATAACGGGTATAACTGTTAATTATATAGCGCATATTTTGCGGTGCCCGCAGTACTTTGTCGGGCTTTATTTACGAGACGCAGCGTATTTCCACTGCTCTTCGCTTATTGAGATTTCTTCACGACTCGCGAGTATGATTTAACTTCGGAACTGACGCGGTAATTTTACTATCCGTTTTAAAGAACGTGCGACCTATACTGTTCTGTCAACTACGTCGTGTGAAGGATTAAGATATTGTGATCCTAAGTTACACACTTATTAACACTTTAACACGTCACTTTAGTTAAAATAACTACCTTGTAAAATCAAATGCATACAAACTCTTCCTCGTTTTCTCCTAAGTCCTATCTATATTTAATCGTATACGTATGATTTACGTGCTCCAAGTACGTATGAAAATTTGCGACGTTACGTGAGAACATGAACAATGATACACACTGGATATCAAACAAAGACTCGTTCAACATAAAATATTTAAATGTGGAGCACGAAACAATATTTATGATATTCCGCCGCCCACACGCGTAAAAATCCCCACTAACCTAAAATAAACTTAAAGGTCATTATTGCGTCATCCTGTATCCACTTTATATAACGTCTGGATGATAAAAACAATAAAAAAATCTCGATAGCGTGCCGGCCACTTTCTTTCCGTTCCGCTGTTAGCGCGCATGATGCATTCATTCCGTTATTTTGTATCCGAAACCTTTTTAAAACATCCTTGGTATGCGAAATGGCAATTTGCAATGTACAGCCAAAAATAGAAAGTAGGTCTTGTTGGTCTAAATATGACACAAACATATTTTTAGTAAGTCTGCAAACTGTTCTTAGAATTTTCAAGGCAATTTGTGCTCTCCCGAGTGTATGCGATCTAGAGCAACTTAATCGGCGAGAAGCCTATTCCTCTGTATTATTAACTCTAATAAAAAATATACAGAAATAGATTTCCAAAAGCTATCCTGGTTACTTAACATACCTTGTATTTTTTTTTTCTTTGGCATAAACTTAACTCAAATCTATCAGGCCAGTTTGTAACAATGGAGGTACATTAATTTTCCAACATTCTTTTTCATCATACGCATTATATAAAATGCGAATTTTATGTTTTGCAAATCATAACTACATTATTTTCGCAAAATAAAAGCATTACGTCGGATACCAGCAACAGCGACACTAAATTTCGCCCGTGGAAAAAGTCTCTGGGCGTCGGAATAATTGTCATTATTCTGGATATAATTTGGAGTGGCCGCGCGTCGGACGTTGAAAAACCACACACGACTTTTACGGCGACAGTGAGTATGGTTTATGGTGTTGCTGTCGGCCAGCCGATCGCTCGATTAACATTCAGACCTGCAATTAGCTTACAGGTTTTCGTTCAATATAATTTTTACACCTTGTGCGTCTCGTCGTAAATTTCTCGGGGGCCCTCGTCTGTCACTCATTAAGGCATCTCCAAAAAACAACCATTCTTGAGAAAAAGGCATCAATACAACGACCAGATAGGCTATTTTAAAATATTCGTACACAGAAATTTCTATTTACATACATAATTAAACGATTACATTCAATGACATCTGACATCGGAGAAATATGGCGACCTATCAAATGCCATCATAGTACGCAACCACGACCTATCACGACCAATTCTTTCAACAATTAAAGGAATCCGCAGAGTGGACTTGTACAAATTGTCCGCTGTAGGATGTGTCTCGGAATTCTCGGTAATGTTGGGGCCGCATAAAAACTCTTGTCACATAAAATATTAATAGAAATGCACGTGTGTTCATTGTTAATAAATTACCCGAGTGACGTTGTAATAAAAATTATATTTGTTGCGGAGTGAATGGGAGGCTGGCGAGAGCAGAGGCTTCGATGTGAGGTAGCCAATAAAAGTGGCTGGTGTTCGGTCGTAAACTTCCGTCGTAGACTGCGTGGCGAGACGCGAGACGCGGGACGCGCTCCCGACACTAACTCCACTCGATCGCCACGCGGCCACAACACTCGTAAATCTTCCTGCATCCTACCAAAACGTAGCTAAACGCAAACCATTCCGACACTGGCGAAGCGTCGCGTCCAGTCATTGAAATTCTAATAGAAATCATCTAGAAGTAATATTTGTAATTCATGTGGGCAGCCGGCGCGTCGATCGCGCCTGATTGCGACAGATCGCACTAGAAACATCAGCGTCACGTTCAGCGTGTCCCCTGGCCGTAGACGTTTTAATATTCCATGAGTTGTTTTTTCTCAAGTGCAAAGAAAGGTCAGGGGAGTTAAATTAAATTAGATTATATAAATAATTTATAGAGGCGGGAGTCTGTCGGCCGGACGCGGACGGTTTGACGGGCCGCGCGGAGATATGATCGTTGACCCGCCATACAACCTCACCTCGTAATCTCCACGATTCCATCTTCTAATACCTCGTCTTGTTTCGTTGTCGAACAAAAAACATGTAATGCTTTTAATTAGATTAAATTGATTTATTTTATATCGATCGCCGGTACAGATATGAGTGAATAGAGAAGGTAATTAAGCTCGGCAAATAATGACCGTAACTAACATCCGATACTTCATTGTTATTTAAATTCTTTGTACGGAGTGTGGGACAGAGTATGTTGGTCTGGAGGAACGCCGGCCGCATTGTGTCTATCACGCGGCTATTTGGTTCATAGATGTAAAGACAAATTGTCGCTCTCAAAGTTTGTTTCACTTAAAAACTTTGAATTGTATTCTTACGGCTCTATCTTGTGGAAAGAGCGGTATATTTTGAAATAATCAAATCAAATATCTATAAAATATACTTATTTTTGAATATACATAAGTTCAATTTTACTGAAATAGTTTTCCATAAAACTCAGACTTTATAGTAAAAAAATTCAGGTATTTTTCGCATTTCGATTCACTAATACGATTATCGCAGACAAAGGGAACCTCAACTAAAAGATTCTTTTTTAAAGAAACCATAATTACCAATTTGTTAAACAAACCTCAGACGCGGGCGCTTTGTAATCGCCGACAAAGCAACCACGCTGTCAAATAAATATTTAAAACATATAATTAATAGATAGTTTAGAGAAGTTCAAATTGTTTAATAATTAGGTAACTAATTAATTGGTACATTTGTAAATGGTTAGTTGGAAACCTCGGGATAGATAAAAAGATTCAGTTCGCTTTTAGTAAGTTTTATTTCATTCCGGAGTAAAAGTACCCAAATCAATGCTTTAGGGTTCCGTGAGCAAATGTTATATGGAACCGGAATTTATTTATTTATCTACATTCTTACAAGCAAAGGCGTACATTCTCTGGGGTTAAGTGTGAAAATGTGATATATTTATGCTTGGCGCATATTTCAATCTCTAGAGACTCAATACATGTACCACCCTTTTAATTTTACGTACTGTTTTATAAATTTAACATGAAAAATTAACCATACCTCACCAAAAATCCATAACCACCGGGTTTTATTGACAAAATTTCTCATGTATCTACAAAGTCCCTCAAAGATAGCGAACTTCGCTAATGAAACAAGAAAAAAAGTAAATACCACCGTGCAACTTTTTACTAAAATCTATTTGAAATACAAACCTTATGCACATTAAAATAAAATCGATTTTTGAATCGTTGATATTTGGCGTGTAAGCAAAGTTTGGTTAGTGCATCTACCTGCGCGTGCGCATCGTGGTATTGTCTACCTTGAATGCGAACTACACCCGGCATTGCATTAGGGATGTCCCTTTTTAATTAATATCTACAGTAAAGTAGTGAACAAAAAGCGCTGGTTTGATGCCCTTACTGTCAATGGTTTTCAGTCGAAGATTATAAAGATCAAAGAAATGGCGATAGAGTAGGAAAGCAGACCCTGCAACTGACTGGAATACAGTTTATTTAATTAAAATGAAGACAGAGAAAATGTATTACATAATTTATGTAAGCTCCTCGGTAGTCTTAAATATAAAGCAGGTGAGTTTTAAAGGACTATTTGCACTAACATTAATTACAAAAAGTTGTTAAAAACCTTTATAACTATGTCTACAGAGAAACAAAGTAACATTTATTGACAATTGAGTTGTAGGCAGAAAGTCTAAATTGTGTGATAAACTTGTGTAGGACTCATTTATGTCTTTACATTTTAGGAGACTTAAAGCTCTATTTGTGATAGGATATAGGCATAAATCAAGGATATTTAATTGACAATCAATAGGTACACACGATACTTCGGTATTTATTTCAAACAAAACCATAATAGTACACATTTATTAATGTTGCCTTATACTCGTATTAGGTTTTTAAAAACTGGTACAACATTTAATGAAAATTTAAACAATCAAGTTTGTAATTTAAATTCCGCGTAGGTACTATTAGAAAAGAACATTATTTAATATCGGGAGCGACTCGTTACGCATCACCCCTATTAATGTTCATACCTTTAACAAAAGATCTTATAATTATTATTTTTCATCTGCTTCGTTTTTGTCACAGTTATCAATCAACAAGGGCCGAGCGCTCGCCTGCTCTGCCGCGCGCGCTCCTCGTCTAGGCGTCCTTGTCTATCTCCACCCGATATAATTATATGAACACCTGGGCGCAAAAGAATGTCGCACAAAGACACCAGTAATGACGATTCCGAAACTTACGTCGACCGTATTTTGTTACCGAGAAAGCCTTTTGCTTCATTAATTATGAAACACAATACTCTTTTACAATTTTCGTAAAATTATATTCCTTCAATGCTGTCATATGATTTGATAAATTGCCATTTGGGCCTTCTGTTTAATTTACAAAAAAACGTTTGTGTGCGCGTTGTTTCGGCTCTCGCTAAGTAGGTAAACGTTGAATTTACGATCGGTTATTCATCGCGTTCTCAGAATATCGAATTGAATGGGACCTATTGAAGATATCAGAGCTATCGTTTTTAAATACATATTGACATATCATGAACACTTCATGATAAGGGCGCATTAAGGCAAACACTCACGCTACGTATGGAAATAGGAATTAAACAGTTTCGTATCACGTATCACGCGATACGGCGCGACGCGACACCGACACCCAACACTGTTATAAACATGATTAATGAGAGCGGAGGAATTGTTGAAAAATAAATGTCCAATAAATCCAGCGGAGAAGAGGGACGGAGCCTCCAAATCTATAGCAGATGTTAAAGCGACGCGTTGCACCTCGTGGCACGTCGTTAATGAAGAAATATTGCAGGCTTTTGATAAGTGTCGCGATAACTGCGCCGCCCCGAGCGAGCCGCGAGCCTCGTCGCCGATGCTCACTGCCTCTATATTAATTACACGCTCGCTGTAACACTGCACACTAGACAGTACACTAGGCACACTATCTGATCACACGTCCCAGCGCCACTAAAACAACAACAATCTTCTAAATTAAACACCTTTATAAATTAACGTCCAAAGAAAGCGGTCAAGATTCGGCGACGGCGAAAAAATCATTTACAAACACCGCTTCGGATAGCGTTACGCTTATCCTTTTAGAAGGACCGAAACGACCTCGTAATGTCCGTGCCACTGTTTGCCTTATGTCTGCGCGATAAAGGGCGTTTTTGAATAAACCCGTACGTGATGAAATTTCGGCGTATTAAATTGAAACTATATCGACGGTCAGCAAATCCTGGATGTGTTTGTTTAGGGCGAGCCCACCCTAAAATATTTATTTTATCTTGGTTTGCCGACGTCTCGTCAATAGTTTGTTTCCATTTTTACCCCGGTTTATGAGATAGGATGGATATTCGGTTATAATTTATATGGCGCATTGCCGTCCTGTTTGCACGTCCATTGGAGATACGTAAAACTAACATCTTCTGTACAAACGTTATCTTGTTTAAACACCTTCGCGGAATTTAGACTTAAACTTATTGATTTTCGATTCTTTATGAAGTAATCCTGGCATCCTGTTTGCTTTGTCTCGCGGTGACAAACTTGACGTCCTGCGATCTTATCTCTTGTCCACTGTCTGTTGTTTATCATGAGAACAAAGTTAAAATCTGGACTAATAAATTACCGAGCGGATATTTGTATACAAACAACTCGTAGAGCTGTATAGCACCTTCGTGTTAAAATGAACAAACCTTATCAACGTTGCAATCATTGTCTTAAGTACGAAGGTGGACGTTCAAAAAGCATTTTCATTCACAATACCTTACGATAGTCGCTTCTTTGGCCTAGTGGCAACATCTATACGACGTGAACTGTGAGGTTCTGGGTTCAAACACCTGGTGAGGTAATTCACTTTCTGATTGTTTCGATTTGAAAAAAATAGGTGTTGCTTCAAACTGAAAACATAGATTATCGGCATGGGTTGTCAACTCGCAATTTGTGACTTTTGGGACGAAATCATGATTGCCAAACTGTAGAAAGCACTTGTGACGCCTCTGATTTCCTTTTTAATAACTTATGTTAGAAATTTCAAATAAAATACATTAATTTACAGTAATTGAACTGTAATTTATTTTAGGGTATATTTTACTACGGGTTAAGTCAAACGAAAACAAACAAACTGTAATTTGGTTCTTATCCAAATTCGAATCACATTTAGTAACAGTGGGAAATAATCCAATGATCCTAATAAACGTGGAAACGTGTTATCTCCTCGATCGTCAAATAAACATGGTGCCATCTAAAAGAATTAATTCTCCACTCGATTTAATTTTGCCATCCCAGATTATCACTAACAAAGCAAACTTTGTACCAACACCAATATTACTCGCGCTGCTTTAAAGCGACAAAATAACCGAACAGCACAACCTTTTTCGCAGAATATGGCTTATATCATAAACTTACACATCCTTTTTATAGAACGGTGAATAAATATAGCTCTTAAGTCGATGATCTTAGGCTCCAAATCGTTTGATTTTTTTTTCGATATACGCAAAACGTGTTGGTGAATGTGCTACCTGAACTCATCGGCATTGTCTGGTAACAATTGTGGCTGTACCATATCTCGAGGGACGTAATCCCTTAACAAACGGCACCTTTTATTTTAAAACCGTGACGTAAACCATTGTTTTTTAATTCAATGTAATATTTTTTTGGTCAAAATCAGCAAAGACAACTTTTGTGTCACCTGCGCACTTTCCATATGATTTTCTTAGAAACGGTAAAAGTAAATGTAACAATTACGTTTAGTGAATTGTGTCATTTGAAACTCCGATTTATTCGCATAATTATTCCGTAAGCGAATTCTGTTTATCAACTTCATGTTTTATTATTTATCTCATCTTTACTTAACTTTAAGATCGTTATCGGAATTACTACAGTAATCACCTTTATACAAACAGTTATGTTGATCGATTAACTGTTATAAATTTTAAAGCAATTCTACACGACTGAGGCGTTTTTAATAATGCAATATTAATGCCTGAGTATTAATTGAATGTAACAAACCTATTCTGCGTTAAATATAAATTCGCGTAATAAATTACACGGGGCCATTAATAAAACAGAGCTAGTTATAAAGTCTAAAACCGAGAGCAAAAACTGCATGAAAACCGCATGTGAGCACATCTGTAATTTCATTGTTTTTATAAAGTGCCGTCTTGTAAATCATCATTTTCGCTATGTTTACCTTTAATAGTTTTTGCTAGGGTTTTTAAGCGAGTATTCATTGTTAATATATCCCACTCATCAGGGCTTTTGTCACAGGCATCGAATTTACACACCGATGCGCAACGCGGCGCGCAGCTGCCGATTTTAACAAATAGCTTGTATTGATAACCCCTGTTCAATGAAGGTGCTTTTCGCGTCGCCTTTTATCTTGGCTACTTTTTGCTCTCACGTCCACATATTTGTATCAAGAAGTGCGGAGAGTACGTAGCCACTTTTTTCTGCTTTAGGAACGTTCGATCCGTCAGGGAAAATTGTTAACAGAATAAATCAGTGCAAGGATGTTAGTCTCAATATTTATTCCTTTTTGCAATTTTTTTGTTTTTGTAACATTGAAGTTAAGTTATCGTATTACAAATATTATTTTAAAAAATGAAATCAACGCGCAGTGTCATTATATGAAAGGTCTCGGTAAGTTTTTAACAAATGATTTTTATTTTAACCTAGTTTCTTTACCGCGGTTGTACAAATTGATGGTTTCGCGGTTGTTTACTTGACATGATTAATACTTGAACAAATTGGAAACAAGGAAACGTTTGTTAGCAATGTGTTCGCTGAAGGTAAAGAACACGCGAAATTTTCAAAGGCTTTGGATTTCCGACTGGTTCGCAACAATGTAACAGACGCACAAACATAACCTGTTTTCAAAATTACACGGAATGCGAACTTCGTTTTGTTATTTGATTATGGTATATCAAAAAAATATTTTAGGGTAAAGATGATAGTAATGTCTTTGGCGTTCCTAATTAACAAGTCACGTTGCATGTAAAAGTGTATTTTTATAATAACACGACGCGTTTTATTTTCCGGTGCCTGTCTTAATACTGGACTATCAGTTCAAACACCCACAATCGAAATCAGCTTATAAACACTACATAAAAACCCTACTTCCCTCGCACTCCCAATCGCGCGTCACGCCGATCCATACCCTCGTAATTAATGGAGAAAATTCTTTCAATAATATTTTTACACAAAAAATTTGGCAACGTCCATTGATAGGAGCCATTGTTGTGACCACCCCACAGACGCACCTGTGAATGGCCGGTTACAATGAAAAATGTATTTTTTTTCTCTATGCCCTTTTGTCGGCCCACACTATATTTCACGTGGGACAATTATCATTGTTTTTGGCACCTCGGGAGGAGCGCGCATTTGTAATTCAATGTCCTTTGTGGATAGTCCCTTTGTCGTAGTGAAGAGGTCTCATTGTTTCTAATTGTACAAAGGTTTAATCTTCGATTTGCATTCCCCTCGCCTATTTTAAGCCAAAAAAAATGAATATGCTTCAGAACAATTTCTTGGGTTGCGTTATCTGGTTATCTTTAAAATCTATAGGTTTAGGCCAAAATATTCTATCCAGCAGTAAGCGGATCCAATTCTGCTCCATCCTTCAAAGACTCTCATTTACCTGATTCTACCATCTGACAGGTGGTCGGCCTCTTAACCGCTGTCACTTTTGAACAACACTCCGGTAACGTCTTAGTCCATCGGCTTAGTCTGGACATTTTTCCATTATGGCATTTTTTTCTTAAATACGCCCAATCTGGACGATACTGGTCAAAGATAGTCCATCGTCTGTCATTGCCCATCAATCGCTTTAAGGCGAAGGCATCCTTACCAAAACTTTTAATACAGCCCAACGAAAAAATCGAATTAATCACATAAAACACTCTTGCTTAACCTCCACTCCACTTGTGCACCTTTACAGAAGTTTATTGAATAAAGTGCCTTCTACAGCAAATTAATGAACATATGACGACAGCTATATGTCATTCCTATAATTTTCCCTCCAAAACTCTAGTCTGGACTTTCCCAAAATATTTAACGGGACACATTTCAGATATGGCCTCATCTGTCCAATAAGCAATTCAATATTCCTGTGATTTTTTCTTTCCATAAACAATTTACAGAGAATCGATCGTGATAAATAGGATTAACATCAATAAATGTTTTAAAAACTAATAAATATCGTACAATTCAGGGAATCGATCGATAAGCGATTCCTAACTACTCGATAATATATACAATGAATTACGCTGTTCTGGACATATCTGGAATGTTAAGTAAGATAAAGGTAGAACATTTATTTGCCTTGTAGGTATTTGTATCCTGGATAGGGCCTGTATACACAAATTCTTATGTTCTATAGTTAAAAGAACACTGTAATACGAGGGTTTGTTGGTTAAGTAATCACGACTTTAAAAAATATTTCTTAAATTGGGCCGGCAATACATCCATGATCCAGCGTTGTGGATGTTCATGGACTGATGAATGATCACTTACCATCAGGTGACCTGTTTGCTCGTTTGCCTAAACTATGCAATAAAAAAAAATGTACTAGACACAGACCCCTTCCATAACATATTGGTAAAGAAATAAGATTTAATAACTGTCGATATGAGAATTATTACCTCTGTCTACCTTTTCGCGATCAAGGTATGATGTTTAGCGAATGTATGACTTCGTAAAAAACTGCAATTGGTAATTTTCTCCCCTGAATGGTTCGGAGGGATTTTTAATAATGTTGAACTAATATAAACTTTTATATCGAAAACTGAAGAGTGATGTAAATGTATATACAATCAATATTAAATAAACTCCTTAAGTATAGTTTATAATGCAATATACCACGCCATAAGTTCATAGGTAATCTAGTCCTTATAAAGAAAACTCTATCTTATAAGGCTATGCATATACATAATATATAGCGACATAACACGTACCCACGCCAAACAATAATGGTAAATAACATTTCAATTATGTGACTTACATAATAGGCAATTTGATTTATAACAATTATTGGAAACATTAAAAAAGTTATTAGGCCGCGAAAGGAAACTGGGATTTAGAATCGATTTAATTTAAACTGCAATTTACGAGCGGCAATAAATAATACTGTCGCATCGACTCCGCGCCATTGTCGCCATTTTTTAAAACCATTAAAAAACCTATCAATGACTTCCATTCCAATGACAAAGTCGGTTGCATTAGAAGCTGTGCCCACATACCTCTCTCCCTTTCTAACAAATAATTACGGACACACACAAGAAAGAGTTGGAAATATGCAAACGTCAAATGCGATATTAAAACGCATAACAAATTTCAATAAATAAGCAAATAAATTGTTGTTCGATAAACGCACATTGTTAGTGTGTAATGTTGATTTATATATGAATATTCATATGTTTGAATTTAATATTTGTTGCGTATTTATTAAAAATAACATTAATTTGTGAGCTGAATGGCGTGAAGTTAACGGGTGCATGCAGGGCGCACGTGTACCTCGTTATCGTAACATATGACCCGAAAAACTTCGCTAATCGAATTTCAATTTATTATTTCATATGAAATATGTATTGTACAATGAAATAAAAGTCGTTTAGAAATTATACACGGATACAGACTCATATACGCCCGCAGAAATCAAACGCAATTATTAAAGTAACAGACAGTTTCCATGCAGCTGAATGTGATTTGTTATTGACTATTAATTGAAGGAATATTTTTATACATTTTGCAATCAGCGCCATCTGTCGAAGAATATGAGATCTAGTTTATTTTTTAAACAATTTAACATGACAAAATCATTGTCACAAAACAACTTACTATTCAGCGTATTTTTTATATATCTTGTTAATTTAAGCTCTACCACAGTAATCATTTATTGAGCAACGTTCCTTACAAAATCTAATAATGTTCTTGCAACAATAGTCTAAATCTGCGCAATTGATATTGCAAATATTGTTTTAATATAATTTTATAAATAAGAGAAAATGTAAATGTCGGCTAATTTAACTTCACGCGCGAGCAGGCATTGTAAACACAGGGCCGGAATCGATCACCCGGCTATCTCGACCAATCTTATAAGAAATCTCACTCCAATACACGATAACCCTTGTTTCTCATTAAGAGGAATTATAGTTCACCTCATGAAGAATCAAGTGAGTGATAGCTCAATTGAGAACTAACTGTACAAACTAGTTAAAAGGTCTCAGATTCGATGCCAGGTCAGACATTACATATCTTTGATTTTTCAATGATTTAAGTAGTTACAAGCGTTAAATACGCATTTTGACGGTAAATGAGTATATTATAACAATTGGTTTAATCAAAATTAAATACAAGAGTGTGACAAAGTTTTAAAAACCTTGCGTTTGATGTGTACACTAAAAAAACTTTCTTATTTTTTTCTAATGTATATCCAATGAAAAATCAGCTATCGAATTGTGAATGCAAGCACCGAAAACAGACTATCCTGACCTAGGATTTTTAGCAGTCTAAGTCACGGCAGCATATAGGAAAAGTTCCAAGGGCCGTGTCATAAAACAGTGAAGTTAGGATGCGCGCTGCACCGTGCCATGTCTAGAACCTATTGGCTACACAAACAAGCTTTTTAAATGCTATGTCGTTTATATGAGTATTTGGATATTTCCACCGGAGCGTTCGTGACACGCCGCGGCACCGGCTCGACTCCGGCTCGGCAGCGGCGTCACGTGAGTGATATTTATAAAGAAACCACTGTATCGATGTAACGTTATTTCCAATTTAATGATTGCTAATACCAACCCCGGTCACGTCAGCCCGCACGTTCGCTAGTTCTTTGTTGCGTTGTCTATTTGGGATTGTAACTAATTATTTTAGAAATGGTATGAAACAGAATGTGTGACAAAATAGCAACGGACAGAAGTGCACAGCTGATTGCAACTGCTCTGCAATAAAGTTGAAGGATAAGGTATCTTGTGGTGCTTTCTTACAGCTTCCATTACGCAATGTCAATATTTAAATAAATAATATGCATAGAAGCTATTTTAACTTCAACATTAGCGATTGTAATAAATAAAGAAAAACCCACGGACACTTTATAAATCAATCTACTCGGCGAAAACTATGCCACCACAAAATAAACCGTGAAATTCTATAATAAATTCACAAAATAAACGATCGGGTTGGATCGTCAACAAAAAACTAATAACGTATTTCGCGAAGTCATTCCGTGCTAATTTCACATTATACGACTATGCAAACACTCAAAAAAAGAACCATAAAACACCCTTTATCCATAAACAACTATCCACTGAAATGTTTAACCACAAACTTGAAATAAAGCCGTATCGCTCATAACAAACGAAAAAAACAGTTGAAAAACTTCATCAACAAAAGTGTGGAAAAAATCCCCGCGCGATCACATGCAAATGTCGCCACGCGACTCCGCTCATTACGCCGCCATAAAACCATAACAACACTCATTACGGAGCACAATTAAAAAAAAAACTTCGCCAACAATCGGCAAGTGTGACGAAAAACCGCTTATGTTGCGCCCACGTGGTTTGTTTTCAATGCAAAAAAAAACTAACCCGAGGGCGCCACTGTCTTATGCAAAAAACTCCTTACATATTCACCCCTCGCGAATTTACTTTAATGAATGCTCGTCGACGTTTTTTTCGGCGAGCACTCGACTCAGTTGTTTTGACGGATCGCAATCTAGCCACTAATTGCTTTTTCCTCCTCGGGGTGCGTACTTTACCTCGCGAAATTACGTTTTATTAATTGAATAATATTAATGATACTTCCTCGAAGCGATCAATCTTTAACGACGTTTTTATTCATCGTCGGAAGAGCGACGCGACTCTCGCTTTTCCTCCGCCGGTCGACATTTTGTTTTTTATCCGTCGATCGATGTTAATTACGCGTCTAATGGCTCCCGTGATACACTTCCATTAATAACGGACGACACCGTCCCGCTTCTATAAGATTTAATAACAACGCATCGTCCCGAGATTAATAGCGCATCTGCGCCTGGCTTTATTATAAAAGTGGTGCCTTAGCGTCCGCATAGTCGGTAGCCACATCCGAGTACCCATCGTTACGGTAGCTAGACGTTTTATTTCACATAATAAATGGCCGCACTACGACGAACAATAAAAACAAAATGTCTCATTATAATGCAATAGTTCATCTGCTATGTTTTAATCCAAATCTCGCCAGCTGCCGCCGCGGCGCGCTGACTCTCGTTTCGCGCGAAACGTCAATAGTTTATCTACGCCGCTAAACTAAATAAACGTTGATTCATTCGGAGAGCATAAAATTCGCGGCATTGTTCTCCACGGTTATTATTACTACATTTTATTAAACCATTTTTATTTTATTATCATAACGATTTTTTTCGCCATGGATCCGCGCGCTCGTTGGTATAATTTCTTTTGTTCCGCACTCCGGTATTGTTTCGTTTTTTTGTGATATTTTTTATTGTGTCGCGGTGTTGCCAACGCGGCGTGATTTATTCTCCCTTTCGGGTAAAACAACACCCGTGCGAGTTACGATTAGCCGGCGACGTAATATCTAATTGCTATGTGCGGGCACGTACGGACGTAACTCGCGTGCTTCCTCCCACTCATGTGGTTTATGGAATTGGATCCTCATATTTCGGCAGTCTCCTGGTGCCCATAGTTTTTGTCCGTGTCTTGGCGGATAACTTTTCCCGTGTAATCTGATATGTTTACGTGGCACTCCGAGAGGACGATTTTAAATTACATAAAAAACTGCGCACGTCTGCCACTCTCGTACGCAAACAAACTAGATAACGAGCTTTACGTAGAGGCGAGTCCCCCCGGGAAGGTGGCTAATGTTAGTCATTCCAAATTCAATCATCTCAAACAAAGGCGTCTCTCGCGCGTCGCTAAATGGCGTTTTTTTAATCGGATATTATAATTAATGTTCCTTTTGTCGCGTGCTGACGTGCCCTAGCGCGAACAATGGGATTTCTAATAGAAAGAGATATAAATATTTTTTTCTTAGAAGCGGAGGCTACCTGACGATAAAACACAGGCGACAGACGAGGCCCGAGCCGAATTAAATTAGAATAATAAATAATCAAGGACTCTTTTTGTTTGGACGCCCGTGATATTGTGATATGTAAAGTTAGTCAAATTATATTCGTATCTTATACCGATGAAGTCAGCTTTACAAATTAGTCACGATCAGATGAGACATGCAGCTGTATTCTTTGAACGAAAACAATTCAGTTTTTCCACAATCATTATTGAAATTGAAATTATTTTAGAGTGAAAAGTTTACTCAATAATATAAAAAGTAAAGGGGACCCAACAAAAGTGGCCGAGTGACCCTTAGCTGTTTCATCTACAGGGCCATCCCGAGGATAGTTGAATCGACGTAAATTTTTGATCAAGCGGGCGCTCACCCACAGGCGAACCCTTCCCTACATAAAAACGCTAATAGTTAAAACGTACAACACGCGTGTAGTCAGTATTTTTTACTTGTGGGTATAAGGAGTAAGTAATAAAAAAACTGCATTATATCACGGTACCCTCCCTTCATTATGTGTCGCAGGGGGCGACGCCTGTGTGCGTCAACTGTTTTTGCTCCGTCGCAAAATCTTGTTACATTTACGTCACATCAATTATTCTAAGAAATTATTTCGTGTCATTTTTTAAATTATTTTATAGAATAATTACCAATTGTTTAAATTATTTAAAACAATACTCGGCAGCGTACGAGCGAAGTTCTGCAACCGTACTTTCGCTTATAAGATGAAATACCAATAAGAATTAATCAGATAAGATATGATAAATGTTGGAGCATGTTGAAATGACTATGTTGTCGTGACTGAGGACAGCGCACCGAATGTTAAATGCCGGGAAATTGTATTTATGCATTAATATCGAAGATACATTGGTACCAGCTATAGTGATAATGCATGACTTGCAATCATATTTCATCATACATCGTAAGACAAATTACACAGCGTACCATTCCTCTGATTGGCTCTAGTAGCGTTGGAAACTGCTTCATCCACAAAGAACGTGTAAATATATTATTAAAAAAAACGTTTTACTGGATAAGTTTTTTGAACCATTTTTCTTCACGGTTTTAAAAACTACGAAATGAAGCTAGTATTAATCAACGGTCCAAAAGATATTGTGAAAGATTATCTGAATATAGAATATTGTCATTTTTGTAATACAAACTGAACTTGGTGTAATATTACCCCAAAGTAATATTGGAGCTGTGACACCCTACCGTATCGAATGCGATACGAAATTAACGGGGATAAAACATCGGTTCCGAGGAACACGTTTTTTCCACTCTCGGCTACAATTAACCATACGCATGGACAGACTTATAAATTACGCTTTGTGTCTCGTGTATTGATTCATATCCTCTTTTTTAGAAGCCATAAAAATAACGACTGTCTCCCAACTGTTACGATCGTAAATCGGAATGATCGCTTCCTATTATTTGATTAATTTTCTTTTTTGTACAATTATTTATCAACACAAACAAAATTGTGGCCGTGAGCTGTGAGGTCTTGTTGATTTGGAGCCATTTTCTTATTTGTATGATCAACCGTAAGATTTAACGTCAAGCAAGTATTTGGTACTATAATTATAGTACTAAAATATAAAATAGTTGCGCCTACGCCACTAAGGAATAATACTATGTAAGTAGAAAACGAAAGAAATGGATAAACAAAAACACCGTTACGCTGCAAAATATTTGTATGAAAACTACTTTTGTAACACGCGAAACAGATTTAGAAATTCCTTTCTCAAACATCTATACTGAAATGAATAAACAAAAATATACCGGAGTAAAGATTACACCTCTAAATTTCACCAATAAGACGTGTCCAATAAACAATTTAATATTAAACTGTAGTAAAACAAACATACATAAAGTCCGGGAGCGTACCGCACCGTATCGCCATTCCGGCCCATAAAAATAATCAAATATATTCGTTCCATCTCATTTGGCGTCGTCTTAAACGATTTCTCTCGTCCGTCCTTTATTACCGAAAACATAACTCCTCATTTTGTTTTTTATCCCCTGCTCGCACCCGACGGGGTACGAACACACATTGGGGTAACTGCATATTTTTATGTGTTTTTTCCTCACATTAAGTTCGTATTCGACCGTTCCTAATCCCGTCTAAATACCTAAAAGTCATGGTTTATCCAACGAAACCGTAATACTCATTACATTGAGTGGAAATGTATTCATTGAATTTTCAATTCTGAACTCTATATCATAAAATTCCTTTTGGCGTAGCAAACCTTGTTATAATATCTGAAACGAATACATATAATAACACATTGTTTCATTTACGCGAAAACGTACATAAAGTGTTTTATCAGTGGGAGCTCACATATTGCGAGGGGACGGGATTTTTTCCTCGTCTAATGCGGTTAATTTCCTTTTTCCTCTTTATTTATAGTAATCCCTTTATAAGGTGATTACGGAAATGTGTTTTTGTGGACGTAAAAGAGCGCAGCGTGGGGCCACACACTCGGTTCTTTACGGGGCTTAGCGAGCGCCGCTGAAAACTAATAAACATATGAAAACACACCGCGTGACCGTCTTCAACGCCGCTCGATTTCCACCTCTCATTTAAATAAATCCTTGTGTTTTAACAATATAAATACGTTTCCTATTTATACCTAAATGCATGTTTGCTTAAATTGTAGGTGTTCTAAATCATGTACCAAGACAACAATAAATGTCATATTTTAAACATAAACATCTTAAATTTATAATCAACCAGTAAGATTACTATAATTATAACAACACTGTTGATTTAAGCTTTTAATTCCCAAATCTTTACCATATTAATTAAATTTTAATTTTTGGACCATCTGATTGAAAATATTTATGTTTATAACAAATCAGTACCCATATTTGATCTAGTAAATGAGAACATTAGGAAGTACCCCACCAACCCACCCAACAATTGAATTAAACTTTGCACCCCAAATAAATCATAATTTAAAAAAGGACATAAAACGTTACACAACGCAATTGTGATAAAAATTTTCAAAGCGCATTACTATTTTACAAAATGGATTTTATTCATTCAAAAATATATAACACGGAGCCGTGTCCGAACCGAGGCAGAGTGCAGAGCGTGCCGGCTATGACGCGGGCTACCTACTTACGTGTCCTTGATACGGTTGCTATTCATATTTATGTTATGTTAGTTAGCTCGGCTCGCACAACAACATATAAAAAATACACGCCGTTTGATACAGGTTCACAAAGAGTTCCGTACAACAAAATTGGTCCCGAAAGAAAGATGTCTTCTGACTCGAAACTGACTTGGTTTGCTAGTGATGTTAAGTAATTCTCACAAGGAACTAGTCAGTTCACTGCTGTCTTTAAAATTGTGTTCAATCGCAAGGCATAAACGCTTTCTGCTTGTTGACTCTTTGAATGGTACTATGCCGTCAGCTCTAGTTGTCTCTGGAGTAGTAAAAAAAACGTCTCTCTCCTTTCAGCCACCGGTAGTCGACTGCTAGTCATAGGCCTCAACAGAAACAAAATATAACATCAGAGGTATATCGAAATATCTTGGCTTCAGAATTCCCGTATTGGCGGTCCCGCGGAACTCCAATGCCATTCCGTCAAATTTCTTACAGACGCCCATGTACCGTTGTACGACATTGAATTGACAATCCTTGACCCAATGTTTGCAATTATTCATTGTATTTTGAGTATTTACCACGCAGCTCCCTCAAATACTTAACATTGAACAAATTCAAATTCAAACGACACAAAGTAGACAAATAGGCGTTTTACATTATTTACCCTCAGGATAATGTGATGTTTATGTAATGTAGACATTGTTTATGTCACCACACTTTGTCACTTGCACATTTACACTTGATAAGATCTCATGGCGACTCCGACATCATTTTAAACCAATATGCAAGGCCAATTGGCTATAAACCTTGGTTTTGGATGTATTAATTCATCAATTTTGTATGATATTTTTGCAAGGAAAAAATGTGTTTTGTAATTTTAAAATTGTTATTTTGAGAGGTGACAAATCACGTGCCAAATTACTTTGCCACTTGTATAAATCATGTATCTTCTATTGGCGTTTGGCGAAATTTGGAACTGCAAATAAAATTTTAAAAATATATACTTAACGCATTCTTTAACATATATTTTCATAATATAAACAACAAGTATTTATACTCGTAATCTAATATTATTAACATGTCCAATTTAATAAAATATGACGAGAGAGAGAAACTGTTCTTAATATTTTGACAACAGCATGACAACAACGCATTCGGACGCCAAAAGATCATAGACGATATGTACAATCAAAATCATCACTTTAATTGAAGAAGCAATGTTCTACAAAATACACCTCATTCTTTAAAACTACGTTTAACCGCCATACCGACGTAAATAAAAAACTAGTGATTTAATCTAAATCTAAGTTTAATTTAGAAGAAACTGTTCTAAATTGGGAAATTGAAGAGACAAAAAACGAACGTGCGTCAATATGTAATGATCGGTTATTTAAGTTCCACATGAACGCACTTCATCTACGTCATAAGCTATACTTAGCAATTCCACTTAATCTTCAACGATTGTTGATACTGCTAAAATAATATTTGATTTATGTTTCTCCAACAGCAAGATATTTTCTTTAACTCACAATCCTAAATTAAGTTGGAATTGAAATCAGTTGATATCAAACATCAACCTTGCGATTTTTTTATACGTGACTCGATGCCAGTGACAGTGAAGGAATGATTTCATTAAGGGCAGATGGTTCGAAAAAATGCTTAGGATGAGCTTCAACAGTTCTTCAAAACACTTAACAATATAGTAGACAAAATACGCTTAAAATAGCAATATCCCCAAGCATATTAAGCGTTTCTAAGTTTTAGCTATCTCTATAAGGTTCCTAATGCGAATGAATTGCAGGCTATCTCGTATTCCTACATTTTTTCATTCACCACTCCTTAAATGGGCATATAAATCAGACATTTCAATTTAACTTCGTTTTTACTGTACCAAAATCACTTTGAAACTCAATAATACGTTCTCAAAGCCGCCCTCTAGTAATTTTGTTCTAATATTGCGAAATAAGAAATCCACCTCATTACCGGAGTGCTCTGCCCTCCCTTTGCATATAATTGCATCTATTCTTCGCCTCCAGCACTGATTTACGCATACAAGGTGTGCAATAATAATGCTCGCCTAAGAAAAATGTTATTATAACTGAATACCAATCGAAAATGAACTCAAACTCGTTGTATTAAGGCAGATATTTCATTGCGCGAATGTATAGCATATTTACTAAAACGTTGCGTAAAGAAAATGCTTTGGGGAGGTCTCTCCCTCTGTTTTTTACAGAGCATCTTTCCTTGTATAGAAACATTTGGTCTCGGATGCCTTTGTAACTTGAGGAAGGTGCGGTGGAAATTCAAATTTATATTAATGGAACTTGAATAATAATACGCTTCGAAAATACATTGCACATTTACAAATAAATTGAATAATGGTGTTTCTTATTTTGCATTCTGTTGAAGTGTGGAAATTACAATATGTAAAATTAAGCATATTGCCATCGGGATGAGAATTTTAGTGCATTCATGGTTGTCATAATATTTTAAAAGTTGGTGCCAAGTATTATAGTCTTTTAGTAAGTATAACGTAGATGTAATTCAAGTTTTCGATGTTTATATTTATTATAGTCACATATAAAATGTAATACGAAAATATAAAAACACATATTTGTGATTTCGTACCATTCGTAGAAAGAATTCCCTGTAGGAACTAGGAAGTAAAACTAATCCTAAATTTTCTTTTAACACAGAATCAATAAATTATAAAAGAACAAAACTTTTGCTAACAACAAAATCCTCACACAATATAATTCTCCGCCCCGACTTCCTTTAAAAGGATCGTTATTAAAAATATATCCTCCGCTCTCCCCAAAAGAAAGTTGACTCATAATAAAGGTCGGTATAATTTTTCCTTTTAAAACTTTTTGATTAGATAAAATAATGGGTAGCGTGGGGTGGGTCGGCAGGGCGCTGGAGGCGATGTGCCGATATCGACATTATAATTGTTGTTTTCTGAAGTTTACATTTCTTTGTGATTAAAATAAACCATCTTTTAACTCAAACAGCATTTTTAACAAGGAAATATTTCGTTTCCAGAGAGGTGACGGTTTAATCCCGTTACTGTTTGTAAAATCAATAATGTCAGCCCTTCCTAGTGCGCCCTCTCTATCAATTTAAATTGTAAAACGTCGATATTTGATTTTGTCATGTGGTTAACGCATGAGTGCTCTATGTCATTCACATGGATTGGATTGATTGTTTATTAAGATACCCTATGCTTATGTAGCTGGAACCTGTCCACTTTTGTCCAACTATTCAGAATGTGTTTTTGTTTAATTAATTTGTTTTTGAGGAAAAAAATAAGTTAGCTTATAAAATATTTAGTTTTCTTGATGTAAATTAATATACGTTGTCTAATGTAAATCACTTTTCGATCAATTTAATATCTCTTCTTGCTATACATGTTTTCTTTGTGTCAAAAGCAAACTGACAACAAACTTCAATTAGTCGAGGTGGTTTTTGTGCAAAAGCAAGTATAATACCTCCCCAGAATATAAAATGTCATAGACGCATTAGTTGTCCCGGTTTAGGGTTGTCCCCTGCGAGTTTTTTTTTTCAATTTAAACCGTTTGACAAGCCGCGCGTCGAACGCAGCTATGGCCTTTCCAATACCATACAATGGCAGTTTTCAATGAGATTGGTCACACTACACTAAGCAATGCAATCAATCAAAATTGCAGCGGTCGATAGGCACCGACGCACGTTCGCCCCGACCTCCTCCCGATCGTTTGCGCTTGAAAAAATCTATCAACAATTTATTTTATAATATTTTACCTTCCGCCTTGAGGCTCCTTCGTTCCGCGTAGCTCGGAGGCAATTTTGATAACGTCTGCTTGGATTACCCACTCTGACATATACGAAATGATTTAATTTCAGACAAAATAACCTTTAGTTTTCCTTGCCGCTTATACCAATTATAACAGTAATTACCAAGCCGTAGTTTTAAAACAATAGTTATCGCCTCCCTTCGTTAACTTAAACTAAAACGTGACTTGAAACGGTTGAAATTCCAATGATTAAATTAATGCCGCCTCCTATATCATTAAAAGTAAAACGATACAATTATGAGGCGCAAACAAATGTATAATTAATGTAAAAACTTGGCGTTTGAGCCGTACGGTTTCTTCATATGAACCGGTGCGTGAAATGTTTGAAAAACTCTACAATTACACGGTTTACAACGTTTAGTTTTAATGATAGTCGACTTATAACGTATCCCCGACACCTCGATGACAGGCCCTCGGTAATTGTGCGGTTAATAGTCCGTGACGCCTCCGACGTTGTTTTAATTAATTGATATTACAGGCGTTAAACTATTCCGATGTTCAACGCTTAGCTGTTTCCCGTAATCTTTATCGAATTTTAAATAGGTGTTATTTAAGAACCGCTTAAAAGTTATAGTGGGCATAAAATTTCAAGTCTCGGTAGCCGTGTAGTCTACTACTCTCATTATTTAAATTTAATCAGATAAAACATTAATGTTATTGCGCTTTTAATGGCGTGTTTATTATTTTATTTATTTTTATGATTTTATGTTTGTTTTTATTTATATGACAGAGTAAAAAATTTGATTTTAAATTTATGTAATTTATTTATATACTTACTTCTGTTTTAATGTATAGCTTTGATATGTATGCTCAAAATTGACGCTATAATTCTTAAATTTTATGACCTACACAATCATCATGTGTCTAAAAAAGTTCAATTATTTACATGAAAGTACTGTATCAGCTCAGATACGTCCCACTGCAGGGTACAAGCCTCCTCTACAATCGAGAGTAAGATTGAGAATAACTCATGAAAGTAACCCATGTAATGTATAATTTAAACATTTAAGTTTGCATAACATTGCTCAATACAACACAACCAAATTTTAAAATAAAAAATTCAGAAAAGCGCGTTAGAAAACATAACAATCGAACGACCCCAACCGACTCAATGCGCGATAAAATGAAAAAAATCCTCATAAAATCCAATAAAAAAGTGTAAAAGCAACAGTGGGCCGACCTCATTAATACTAATATAATTGGAAGGCTGTAATTTTACCCGATTGAAACAACAAATTAAGGAATTATAAATGTATGAGCAACGCCCTCGCCGCTCGGATACATTTCTTCATTTGTCTTTCTAACAAGCGTCCTGTTTAATTTTTCCTTTTAGTTTTTTCAAAGTTCCACCGTAATTATAGTTTACCTTAGCATAAAGTAGCGGACTACTTGTTAAATAATTACCTGGTACGTCTATTGAAAATATCGTATTTAGTAGAAACTGAATGTTGGTAAACTTAAAAACTGCGTTAAAGGAATTCCGTGGAAATAAATACGTTTTACTATTTTGCATTTCATATTTGAAAAAGTATAGTTTATGACATACTTTATAACTATAATTTAAGTCAGGACATTTATCAACAACGTAGATATACATTGTATGATGTGTCGTAAGACTATAAATAAAATTACCAAATGCTAATTGAGTCTTAGAGAAATATATATACTTCCGTAATTTAGCGCCATGTTTGATACTTCTTTATCTTTCTAATTGCAAAACATTATATTCTTCTAATCAAAAAAGGTAATTTAGTAAATTCTGCTATCTTAATATTTCACTTATACCTCTTACAACATCAAACAAATTTAAAGTCACGGAACACAAACCGTTTAACTCAGACACCATTTTCACGAACAAATGAATGGGACGATAACTGATCTACACCAACTTTCCCATGAGTTTCCCAACCCTTCGCGGGCGTGTTAATTGTTCCGCCCTAACGAACCGCCGGTTAACCCTGCAAACGCCGACATGCAAATTAACCCTTTCTCAGGCGGGCCGTTTGCGTTTACAGCGCTTTATTGAATTAACCCGTCGACTTTGCTTTTAATAAGCAATGAGGAAGGGTTAGGGATACTTTGTAAGGAGATTCTGCGGGTGTATTAATTAATGATTCCCTCGGGACGGTCTGTCATTAGCTGAGGTTTGTTTAATTGTTGCGGAGGGCTCGGTGAGGCGGAATGGGTTAATAAACACTTCCTCATCGAGGATTTGTCTGGAAGGGTTAAGGGAATGTAGATGATTTGTTAAGTGTCGTTTATGGTTGCAAACGTTAACTTATTTGATGTGTTATACTGAGTGCTGCTTTTATCAACAAAGTAGAGTCAATACAAATACAATACAAACTTATTTCTTGTCTGACATCACTATTTCAAAATATTTTGTAACTATTACTGGACATATTTGACTGAGTAATCAGCCATTCAAATCCTCATTTTGCGTAAATAGAAAACCTAACTACCAACTAAAGAACCAACCTGATCATTATTGTTTAAAATAATTATCTTTATTTATATATTTCATAGACAACACTCTTAATTGATATCCATTACAAAGTTAATGACAAACTGCCATTCACATGATTCCCTTCAGTAATATTCCACTCTTACCTAATATTTATCACAACAGAATGTTATTGCTATACCCTAAGGTTACGAAACAGTCAATAGAGCCGTGTTTAAATCCGTCACAGGCAGGCGAGGATTTTTTCAAACTGATCGTTTTGTTTTTATAGCTGCTCGTAGTACGGCCGAAGCCACCTGTGGCGCCCTCTATATCGCGCGCTTGTATTTATATCTTACTGTTACGTTTAGTATGTTTCATTCAGAGAGTCTAACTTACGATAAAACTGTAAATAACAATTTGTTTTTATTATCACGCTTGTGGCGTGTTGAGGTAGGCAGTTATAAGAGCACTAAATACCGTCCCAAAATACTCATCTAGCTTCTTCTAATGACAATATTTTGTTTAAGCAAACTTAAACATTAGGACTGCTTTTTATCTAATTCGACATAAGCATATCTGCAATTTGATGTTTGTAACTACACCGAAGGCATATTTAGCCCAAATGTATGTATGTAAGTAATCATTCAGATTTGAAACATGACACACTATGCTCACTAAGAACTTTTCAACCGTCCTTTCTCTATGGCTAAATCACACAAGCGTTCATTACTATAATTATGCCGCACATTTTAATCCTTTAAACATTAATATCTTCAAAAATGATCAAACAACAAACACTGAAAATCATAAACAGTAAAATATCATTCATAAATAAGAGCCCAATTTAAAATTCCAATAATAATTTCATAAGGAACGAGAAACTAATTTCCATAATCAAGTTTCCAGACAGGCAAACATCAAAGAAAAAATCACCCCCGGAAAATCCGCGGTCGAAGTTTCCCAACAGGAAAAGCCGAGCGTCCGCCCGCCCACCCGCGTTAATTGCTTAATCGCAATCGTGGGCGTTAATTGGCTGACCACTTGCCGACAATCTCCGACAATTCCCGACAATTTCCGACAACTTCCGACAAGTTTAAGCGTCGGTAATTACAAGGCGAGATGTTTAATTACGCTCCACCGCCCGCTCGGACACTGGGAATTAATTACTTCGCTAAGAGCTTGTTTATTCGAGAGGGGTTCGTGTTACCGGGGATTAAACGTTTTTGTTCGTTTTAAACGTCGCCAAACGTCGGATAATAGCTGTTATCTTTCTTATTACGCTTACACTTCCTTTCTTTACTTTTCATTTTGCTTTTACAAGTCATTTGCTGGGATGATTTCTGCAAATCAAGAGATGTAATGCGTTGGTACTTTTATTCAGGTTCAAAGAAATTTAGTATCTACAACTTTTAGGATATGTGGTTTTTATGAGAAGTACGAGAATTCCAACAATTTATATTCTAAGTTATATCACTTAAAATCCAGTAAATGTTGATGTTAGGTAGGTATGTCACCACTTTTTGTTGAATTCCTCTTGCGAATCTTCATTAATTCACAAACACGCGTGAGGAAATTTTAAAAGAAGTTAACAAAACTCATAGCAGCAACTACACAAGCGATTAATATTTCATTTTTCTTTTTTATTAGCTAATGCAATGTTAGTATAAATTACCTGAAATGGATTCATTAATTAACCAAATACGAAAGATACAGATGGACACAGTAATAACTAACCCTTAATTCCTATCAAAGTCGCAAACTTGGAGTAACTGATATCAGTTCCCCAACACTACTCAGCTAGTGTATCTCCAAGGAGCGGCTCGGCTAATTACTGCAGGAATGAGGATGCATGGGCCACGCGGAGGCGGCGCGCGTCATGCGCCGGACACGCGGCTCATTGTTTAATCTCATGTTTGTGGGTCACCCGGTTTGGGACTCTGTCGCACTTGTACTTTGCCTAGATTATCTAATAGTTAGGAAGCTTCAAGTCATGGTGTAATTGAAGCGGCACATGCGATACTAATTTTTATGCTCGTTAGTCCGTTTCTGACGATACCGTTTCGTGCTGTTTGTAAAATTGTGGTTTGAAGCGTGCTGTTAAGATTTAAGATATCATACGTTGGTATAAAGTAACAAAATGCCAATTTCCTATGCATTGCCTGCACGGTAGTCCATCTATATTTCACTTTAGTTCGATAAATAAATGATTTATATATATGTAAGTGTATATTTCTGGGAAGACGTCCGACGCGAGGGAGAAAGTGATCACGTCTGCTTCGAATCTCTCGGTAATTTAATATCAATCAAGTAGACCATGAGAAAATTACTCAGAAAACGAGAAAATTAAATTAAACGAAGGCGGAGGCTAACAAGTCTCGATTACAAATTAAACAGGCCGAGTGTCAGCGCGGCCGAGATCTGCTGATTTAAGGAGATGAAAAAGAATCTAATTACGCGGAGACCTTCCGCAGCCGTTCTTTAATTGAGAACTTTTAACTGCACCCCCTCCCCCTTCTCCCCGGCAACCGCGTCTCTCCTCGGACTCCCCTCGCCACTGTTTGCATTTCCTCCCTAATGGCGCTCCGGCGTCGATTACATTTTTTTAACATTTTTTAATTTCGTTGGAGCATTTAATTTTCTTCGCGCGCCTTTTCTTTTATGCACGTTCCCGACGCTCGCCGGGCGATATTTCTCACCGCCATTATACGGATCGTAATGAGATTTTCTTTCATTATGTTTAATCTCCCGATTAATTCAAATGCTAATCTGTTCTTTTCACGTAGTTTTTACGGGCGGTACGTTACCGTGGCGAAACACGGCGTGTCGCTACCGACTGCGGGTGCCGCGACATTTGAAAATAATTAAGCGACGTGACTGCTGCGCGCTGGGTGTTGGTTCGTGGGTGCGTGTCGGCACGGCAGTGAAGTGGCGCGCCGGGCGGGATGGTGCGTCCGAGCGACTCAGATCGGTCCCACCGATTAGATCGTCAATAATTTAATTCGCAACAAATTCAAAACGCCGGTCCGCCCCCAGATAGGTGCGTCGGAACGTGTCCGGAACGCCAATGGCCGGTCCAGAAGTCGGCAAATTGAAAACACCTCCGGCGCGGCTGTAAACACGTCACGTGATTTAGGTTTTAATCAAGTAGGGCCGCGCCGCCCCCGCGCCGCCCGCGCCCCGCCGTAATTGTGACAAATCCTCTGTTTGTCCGAAGGAACTTTTAACTCGGCGGCGGAACGGAGCCGAAACGGCTTTTCGCACGTGCCACGAGAGAGGGAGACGTTGTTTTTTGTCGACACATGTGCTCGAGCGCCCCGCGCCCGCCCGGCCTCCGGCTCTTGATTAATTTTTAATATTTTTTCTTCCAGTTCACGTACGCAATTTTCACTTTCCCGCTTAGACAGCGCAGTTTCTGTCTTCTGTTGAAGCATTTTGTCACGTGCTTACCGACTATTAAGACACCATATAAAACTCCCACTGTAACAAAGGAAAAGTGAATTGAAACAGTTTGAAAGTATTTTGGCCCGGTAGAGTTAACTCTACCGGAATCTTTATACTTTAACGCATAATCTTACTGTTACAGAAACTTATGTTATAAAGTTCATATTTCATCCCAGACATAGTAAAACTGGAACATTAATGAAGGACAAAAAGTAGTAACAAAACCCTAATTGCGTCGCATGTGGGTGAATTAAGTGCATTTATAAGATTTGCAAAGTTTCATCTAGTTAGAGCTGATGTGCGTCGGCCGACGTTAAACGCCTCGCCCGCGCTCCACCTACGTGGCTCATTAGTGAATTAGCAAGAATTGCAATTGTCGCACTTAACTCTAGTAATAAACACAATGAACGGTTAATTTGTGGACGCGACATTCTTTTGTTAAATTGAATTGTAGGTCATTTATATAATACAAGCATTTGCCAACACGTTCTATTGTTTACCGACATCCTTGGTCACACAAATCGTAATACACTCAAAATTCCCCTAAACTTTGAATATCTAGTTACGGTCGTTAGTATTTGAGGTTCACTTTTAATAAACAAATAAAGTTGGCATTAAAACAAACGTGGTTTGATAAAATAAATACTTAGATGGAAATGTTTTTGAATCGAATCAGCAAAGTTAATAGTATGTTATGTCATTGTCAAAGAATGTGGTAAGAATTATGAACCGTTGCGAGTGTGTTGAACGCGTGGTCGTCGTGGTGGGACTGCTGGAGTAATTTGTCGATTCTACGCCTCTGTTGGTATATAGAGCGGTGAAGCAGTAATCTGTCGCAATTATAGCGTGGCGCATATCCCGATTAGACGCGGCGCGACGGCAATTAGGTCGGCGGACACACGCGTTAACCTGCGCAATGAGGATACGCCTAAACATGTAGCTCGTTGTGCTAAAACGACCGTGAGTGATTAACCAACTCCAGCTTAATGGAAAAAAACCTCTAAGAAAAATGAACGGTCAGCGCGACCCGCTCCCCTATTTATAAATCACATCCGCGCTCTTTGTAAATTCACCTTGCCAACCCACCCTCCGAGTTCAAAGAGTGCGCCGCCGGGGCAATGTCCAAATTATAAATTCGCATTAGATCGGACGCGCACGGTTCGTTTACTATTTCATTTTGGTTCAATATCGCCACTCTACTTTGTTCCACACACTGCCGCCCGCCACCCCTCACGCCTTAAGACGCCGGGAAATATCTGCGTTTTAAGCTATATTTCTTTCATCCCTCATTTTTGCAGTTCGTAGCAATCTGAAATCCAACACGTCCCCCGCGGGGGATCCCTCCCGTCGGGGTGGCGACTCCCTATTCTTGTACCCGGATAAAAAAGCGATATCTATTTATAAAATGTACGCACGCATGTAGGTGGCGCGTGTGGACACAACATTAGCGTACGTGCGCGCGCGTGTGTGCGTGCACGTGTGTGTGTGTGTGTGTGCGCGGAGCTCATGTGTGTCGCCGGCTCATTTGCAAACCGTCTCCTGAGATAACGTCCTCCACTCGGTTATCCCGTTCTTATTGCCTCCTTCTCTCCTTGATTGCTGTGTGTGTGGAAAACTTTGAAGCTGTTTCGCTGATGGAAATTGATTTTCTCCTTGAAAAGGAAAAGTTATAATGCGACTTATTTCGGAATTCTTCCATTGCTTTAATGAAAGCTTACTTGGTGTGGAGTTTAAGGCTAGAACAGGTGATATAATTCGAGAATTGAACATTAGCATGAGGCTCAAGCAGTGTTGTTGTTGAGTAAGCGGGGTCGGCGCGACGCGCGGGTGTCAGGCGCGGGTCGGGCGTCGCGGCGCTCACGTATGAACGTAATTATAAAAATTGAAGGCGAGTGGAGAGCTCCTTGGGTCTCTCCCTCGCTCCCGCGGCGTCGTGCATTTTTTCGTACATATTAAAGTCCCCGCTGCCCGCCGCCCGCGCCGCTTCACCCCGCGACTCCTCTTTTTAATCGATTTTCCCGACACAAGGGGTGAGTTCTCTGGGGTGAATGTAATTTTTTATGCGTTTTTTTCGAAGGAGGAGACGGTCGCCGGAGGTGCCATTACGCCACGGCTTGTTGAGAATATTTTAATTATAAAGCATTAGCGCGTTTTATGATAGCACTCCCGGCCGAATTTATAAACGATCGAGAGCTGAGGTAATTAAATATTTGAATGCGGTGAGATTTCCGCAGGGAGTTGGAGGAGCCGGGATAATGGAAGTCTCGCCCGCGCACCTTAATATGATGGATATAAAATTCTACGAAATTATTGGCTAATGGCTGGTACAATTGCTTTGGGAGAGAAACCGTGATGCATTTTCCCTCTTAAGGTATTATCTCAATCTTTAATTTCGCTGAGAGCTCCGTGAATCATTGTAATGGTGTTTTATACAACGAAATAAATTAGAATATATTGTGAGTTTGTATCTATTGTTGTTGTTGTTTTAGTAGGAATGAGAACTTGTATAATTTTCAACTTAAGAAATATTATGTAACACACTGTATATGACTGGAACTTCCTAACTGTAATTATTTGGTGTCATTCATTTATCTATTATTATGCATATTTTGCTATGTCCTTCCGAAACGGAAAATCACATCTTTAGTTTCTAAAACACAAAATACTTCATTTTAGAAAGTAAAGAGATTTTCCCTTGCTGGTTTATGAAAACCATTTCCAATATTTTTGTGAATTCTCTCACATTGGACTATAACAACGATAATCCATTCAATCTTCATGACCTAACATAACAAACACCATATACGCGTCTTAAACTGTCTCTGAAAATAGTAAACTGCCAAATGATTGGGACATGAACCCAGCGTCCCGAGGTCTGATTGATGATGGTTCAGTGGACGCCCGGCGTCGCCCGCGATTATCGCTGCAGATTGCGTGCCACGTTGTTTGTACAGCTAAAATAACCGTTTGCAATTGTTTCCATTAGGAAGCGATCAATTTTATCGCTCTGTCCCGGAGCTATGTACGAGCAAAATGTTTTCGTGATCTGTGTATATTCGAAAATTCTGTGGGATACTGGTCTAGTGCATATGTAGATACATGTATATAGTGCATGTATAAATACAATCCCTTTTTCACTTTATTATTTTCACTCTAGAACCTACTAGTAGATGGGTTTGGTTCCACATGATCCTAAAAAAAACAATAATCTTTTTATCAATTGCCAACTAAATTATGATATTATTTTATTAGTAGCTGGCGATAGTTTTTCTTTTTATATATATATATACATATATATATATATATATATATTTCAAGGGACAAACGAGCATAAGGTTCACCTAATGGTTAGTGATCACCGCCGCCCATGAACATCTGCAACACTATAGACCATGGAGATGCGCTGACGGCCTTTAAGTTAGGAGTACGCTCGTTCTTTGAAGGTCGCTAAGTCGTATTGGTATAGCTTATGAGAAAGTAACCCTTCCAGTTTTTTCTACAATGACACATATCACAAATGATGCATAACTAAAGAACTACCGTTACTTATTTATAATCTATAAATGCTTGCGGTTTCGAACAGCATACCGTCGGAGCAATATCACAAGAGAACATTACATTAATTCCGATCACATGCAAATCTTTTCATTATCACTTCCGGCATCCGGCACTTAAGTTCCTAAAACGATTACCGTTGAATACTGATCGGTTCTAAAAATAATCGTACCGATTTAATGATTTAATCAGTGGAGTGTTCTTTTTTAACTTCAACTAACTTCAATTAATAGACAACGAAAACCCATATTACTACTCGATTCTTGAAGCTCATCGTATGTTCAAATGTCGAAAAAAACTCAATGAAAAATCCCCTCACTTTCGATATATCACAACATTCATTACCTGTACGTATTAAGCAAATATAAAATGAGAGAAACTAAATATAAAAATATGGCGATTGACTAAAAAGTTGAACCGATACCGCATACTGTCATGTTTAGTCCAAATAACTAGGATAGTCAAATTGGAAGAACCTGTCAACATCAACTCAGGACATTTGTTAGTTCATAACCCCATTACCCAAGTCTCAACTTTAATAGTGAATACAATATCGTGCTATTTTCCTCAAAAACGAAACCTTTGTTTAATACAAAACACAGTATGAAAAACACGAGTAGTGCAACATAGTAGCTAAACCCATTGATGGTAGTGAGCAGTGACAAGACATAAGTGACGCAAGATCGCGCCTTTAGTAATTCGATTAGTGCGGTAAGTAAGCGCGGGAACAAAGCCGATTCGCGCGCTTACAGCGGCAGAGCAGTGGAAAACAACTGACACCTAGGGTTTCGCGACTTACCGGGTGTTAACTCGGTTACAGCACGTATGGCGCGACGGATAATGATGCGACTTCTTTTATAATTAAACAAAAATAATAGGGAAACTCCAAACTTAATTTTATTTATTTATTTATATATAAAAAGTGCGTGGTGGCCTCGTGGTATCGGACCAAACTCGGCTGCCTACATGTTCACGGTGGTCGCGGGTTCAAATCCCAGGGCACACCTCTGACTTTTCGGAGTTATGTGTGTATTGATAGTCAATCACCACGCACTTTAACGGTGAAGGAAAACATCGTGAGGAAACCTGCATACCGTAGCGATTTTAAAAAAATTCTACGGTGTGTAAGTCCGCCAACCCGCACTAGGCCAGCGTGGTGGACTATATGGCCTAACCACTCTCAATCGTACTCTCGATTGTAGAGGAGGCCCGTGCCCTGCAGTAGGTCGTATATGGGCTGATACAATACAATACAATACAATTTATATATACTTTACTAGCTGACCCGGCCACGCGTTGCTGTGGCTAAAGTTTTTGTTATATTACATTATAGTAAACAATCTAATTTGACTCCTTATTTGACTTTCTACTACTATAACCCTTTAGTACAATGAAATTATTTACGAACAAAGACGAAAATGTTGATGTTGGTATACAAATTCACTGGATTGAGATTTGAAGGGGAAGTACGTTGAATATATAATAAAATATAATTATAATAGCAGCGCCATCTATTAATTACTTACTCAACCCAGTCGAAAGGTATCGACATCTGTTAGAATCATTTGGAGTTAACAGATGATTGTGACTGTCAAATAATAACAGACAAATAATTAGCAATAAATTAAAATTGCGACTATAATTTGAGATTTAAACTATCCTATCTCTCAAGTTGGATCGAACTGCACATGGTGTGCAAATTTTATTATAATCGGTTAAGTAGTTTAGGAGTCCATTGAGGACAAACATTGTGACACGAGATTTATATATATTAAGATTATACACCACACATTAATTTTAGTCATATTAACAAGAATTGTCGCTGAATGAAGGCAGTTTCCAACAGTTCAGTTGGAAAGTTATGTTCTCAGCTATGAAAAGCCTATTTCTGAAGGCACCTACTAATAGTTTGAAAATTATCATCAACATCACCTAAACAAAACCATGAACAAATATACGGCAGCCTCCGTGGCGCAGTTGGTTAGACACCGCCTGTGAAACCAGAGGCCGCCGGGTTCGATCCCCGTACCAAAACAAATGTTTATGTGAATCACAAGTGTTTGTTTCGTGTCTGGGTGTTTGTGAGATTGAAAAGCCTCTACCTGATACCCACGACACAAGACTCGATCTTAGTGTAGGGTCAGCACTATGTATGTGAATGTTGGATGAATTTATTTATTTCAATTAGACATCCAAACCACCTAATCCATTCAAAACTTACATCTATCTTCAACTAAAAGTTGCAATATGGCTGAACCACAAACGTCCCTATTCTGCAGCCTCGCCTACATAGCCCAAATGTCCGTATTCTGTAAGTAAACTACAGTCGCAGTATACCGGTCCGTTAGTCTAATTGCCGACATGCGCGACAGTGATGAGACGCACGTCCGTCCGTCGCGACTTGTCTCAGACGCTCGCGGAATACACCGTTTCGATAACATTCCCCCGACAACTTTAAATTAAATTGTTTCGCATGGAAACTATGAATTTCATTTTTCTTTATTGTTTCTGTCGGGGATGGGGTTTGATGTTGGGGTTTGTAATAAAATTTTAGGATTGTAGCGTACATATTTTTGTAGTTTCACAACATTACTTTTAAGTCTTTCTAGGAATTATTATAATTTTGTAACATACGAGGTATATTAGGTAAATTATCTACCTAAAAAATATAATATACCTACTATTTAAGTTGCACCAAAGCCGGGTGCAGTTATTCCTCGTTGATTTTTTTATGAAAATTCTGTATTTATTAATGATTGAAGGTTGAATATGATGATGGGAAAATTAACAAAAATACCTAACCCTTTTATTGCACAACGGTTCAATAAGAAAGACAGCAGTTTAAAACTACGGACTGATAAATCTTATCCCTGCCTAGGAACTATCACCAAAAGAAGGGAAGATAAAAACGCTAACACAGAACACGTTTTAGTAAAAACAATCAAACTAATCTTGGGGTTGCGTGTGTTGACTAAACTAATAGACTAAAAATGATCTCTTCCAGGCAAAACTATCCACCGAACCATATCCAAATGAGATCCATACCCTCAACATTGTGACGAGGTCAGCTCGCCCTGCATGGTGGACGTTCTAGTTTAATTACCATCAATCAGCCGCTGACGGCCTCCGTATCGTGCATCGAAGCCATCCCAATAGGGATGCGTGTAATTGATGTTGCTAATGTTGGTATGTCGGTTTTCGGACGCGTATCCGATGCGACGTGGTTTGGTACCAATTTGCTTGGTGAATGTAGTTTATTTTGATGGATAGTGGTTTAGACAGATTTGATTAAGAATACATTTGATATTGAAGAAGTACATGCTGCTTACATATTTTAGTTTTGAAGAAAATTTCTTATTCTAAATTATGGGCGAAATAATAATATAGGTATGGGTATTATGGCCATACTCGAAATGTATTCAATTTCTCAGTTCATAATAAGCCTGAACTTTTGCACTAACATATTCAACGTCATTTCTATGTCCCTTTTTGGTATAGTTTAATAATATCAAATATATCTTAGCTTCATTTAACTAGGCAATTAAAACACGCACCGATGTGTGATAGTTTAAAAACACAGTTAAACATACAATATTTGCCAAACTACATACAAAGGTCAATCGAGTTTGGTTGACCCAGCCAACTAGCCTACCTGTCAGCGTCGCAGAGGAGCGCTACACCGAACAGCAGTCGCAACGAGCGCCCTCTCCGCCAATAATAGCGTCCTTAATGAGATGTAAATGAGCGAAGAAATACCCAACTCAGCCCGCGTTATAATAACGCGTAACGACCTACAAGTCCGGATTAAGAAGCCCTTTGACTCAAACGTGGACACCGGACCGACCGGCCCTCCCGCTCACCCATCCACACTTAACAAACAACCTTAACACTCCACAATAAAGTTTAAATTAGAGTAAATAATCGTGAGCGCTAGGTGCGATGTGGGCTCACGCAAGCAGCACAATAGTGTGGTTATTTTGAAACTAATTGGCAGAAAGGGTTGCGAATTAACGTCAGGGCCATGGCGTGTCGTGGCAGCGGGCTTTGTGCCACCGACTCCCGATAAATAGCTAGTTTGGTTTACGAGATACAATTATAATATTTGTAGCGTGATTGTATGAGGAAGCTAACAACTTTGCGTCATCGTCATTACCAAAATTTTAGGAAATAAAACGTCATATTAGTTTTTGTATTAATATAACTTTGTTTCATGTAAATTATACATACAATTTAGTGCAGGAATATATGTATCAAAGCGTAGAGAGAAACGCAACTAATCATTAGCGTAAGGTCAGGGAAACATGACACAGGCGCGCAGCAGGCCGAGCCGGGACCTCATTACACAGAGCACGAGCGAGCGATTGTTAAAAGGTTGATTGAAAGCTACGTACCGTTTCGCACGGAATTATTCAGCTAGATTCCTCGGTACGATTAAGGCTGGATCGCGTCAGAAATGGAGATAGCCCTGTATAGCTCAGCGGTAACAGCGCACGTCGGCACCTTGTTTACGCGCCAAATTAAATGCACTTCCTGATGCATAGTGTGATACTGGGGTATTTACGCATTGATATTGCTTTTTATTATGTTATTATTTTTTATTAGTATTTATAATAAGCTAAATCTAGCCTGATTAATGTTATACCTACTTAGAAATGCCGACGGCATCCCAAAAATACCAAGGAAAGGGCTTGGAAAAAGTATATAAAATGTCGAATCTTGCCGTGGCAAAAAAACCCTAAAAATTTTAACAGATCTTAAAGGTGACACATAAAACCTTGAATCATTTTAACGAATGACGAGAAATATTTAACATTTGGCCCTAAATCAAAGTGATGCGGCCATCCGCGGCCGTCGATATAAAACCGCCGGTGGCAACTCGCAATGTATTATGCATTCGTGAATATAAACCGCATAAAGCAGCGGCCGAATCAATTACAGCCGCTCCCGGGGCTCGTTAGAAACGCATCACGCATGTACAATCGACTCGCACTGAGGTAAACAGCGTTTATCTAGTGCTAACCTATTGTGAACAATGGCACTGCCTATTTGGAAACACCGCGGCCGAGATCCGCGCGATTATATGTCCCGCCCGCCTTTCTTTTAACAATATGTTATGTTGCATTGTGATCGATAACAAATAATATCTATTAAATTGCTTCCTAAAATAGCGCGCGTTCCTCGCCTCGTCACTCGTACACTAAACACAAATACGAGTCACGTTTGTTGTCATGTCGATGTTTACAAAACACCAAGAGGTTTATAAATTTGTGTAGGTCGCGAGGGTCAGTTCACGGTTGAGAACTGACCCTCCACTAACGTAAGTGGATTAACCCCTTTACAGCGCACTCGCGTGTCGTACTGCCGTGTCATATGTTCCCATATTATTACATCACTTCGGTCTCCAATACCTAATTGTATTCCGGAATATTGAAGTGAACACGACTTAGTCATTTACATGTATAAATGATACGATGTGCTAGAACTATTTTTGTTACAGGCACTGTAACCAATGTTAATAGGATATGAATTGTTGCAGGCCCCCCCAGCAACCCCGTGCTGCCGCCGCAGCCGCAGCCACAGGGCCTGATCGTGGAGACGGGCAGCGGCGCCAGCGTGCTACAGTTGCCAGCCACCACGCTGGAGCAGATCCGGCACATCGCGGGCGACCCCGGCGCCTCCACGCTGCGCCTGCCGCCGCCTGCCTCCGAGCCGCCGCCGGGTGCGCGCGAACTCGACTTCGACCTGTGCTACGTGTGCAAGCACTGCAAGGTGGCGTTCCCGTCGCCCGCGCCGCTTCAGGCGCACCAGCTGCGTTCGTGCTACGCGGGCCGTGAGCCGGCGCGCGGCGTCATCCGCGTCGTGCAGCCCGCGCTCGAGTGCCGCACCTGCCCCGGTGAACGCTTCCGCACCGCCCTCGAGTTCCGCCGCCACGCGGAAACGGAACTGCACCTCCGGAACCTAATGCCGCCGCAGCTGAACCAGGCGCCGCCGGAAGCGCTCACGCACGAGATGGAGGACGTCGTCAACCAGATCACGATGCTGGCGGCGCGCGCCGCGCAGGACGCCGCGACGCCCAAGGATTCGAACGCCAACTTCTGCGCGCCCGGGCCGCGCTTCCAGCCGCCCGGCGAGCTCTCCATGGCCAGCGCCGGACACTAATCCTATTCTGACGAAATGTATAGTTACTATCTATCTGAGCCCCTCGCTCTCTCCGTTGTCCGACAACGCAGCAGTTCACTATTAGATCTTAATGCTTCTTTTCGTTGATGAATGTCGCTGCGAAAGCGGCTCTTTCCTAGTTATACATTAAAGCTTGTAGTCGTTTAAGTATTAGGTTAATGGGGGCCGGCCGATGCGTTTTGTAATGTTGGAGCGTGGTGGGTGAGCAGGCATGTTCCTAGGGCGGCCGGCCCCGGCGCCGCGCGCCGCGCACTGGGAGGCGGCGGCGGCCCGCGCCGGCGCGGCCGCGTCGCTCGCCGCACATCATATCATACGTTAGACAGGTTTTATTATAATTCGTATATCGTTGCGGCGACACGCGAGCTGCGGCCGCGCCGGTGCCACCGGAATGTTTACCATCAACTCCCAGGAAAGCAAGTTCCTATCTTTATGGCATATAATATTATCGATATTGATAATTACGATTTAATTATTGTTTAAAGCTATGTAATACATACATATAATCGTTCTAATTTTAGGCATAGATACGTTCTCGTAAGAAGTTCCTGACGCATCGTAAATGTATGAAGATATATATAGTGATATACGTATATTGATTTTTTTAAACATGAAGCGAAGTTAGGTACGTATGTTAGGCAGTAGTGCGGTCGTCCTCTCTCGCGGGTCCCTCGCTCGGAATGAGTCTGTGAGTCATCTCGCGCAGCAACATAGCCAGGCAGATCAACAGCGCGCCCCAGCACAGTCCTCGACTGTCCTCGGCGAGTGCTCCACGTGTTCATTGCAATAGTTCATTGGTCCGTTGGCACGCGACAGTGTAGGCGAGGGCTGTAAGAGGCGACGCCGCGCGCGGGGGGGTCGCGGTGCCCTGGACCCCGGGGCCCGCGCCCCCTCGCGCGGCCCGCAGAGCCGCCCGTGGAGACGCGACGACACCGCGTAGGCTTATTGGTAACACTTAATTATAATATTTATTATCGTAGCAAACTTTCCAAAACGAACGAACTCGAAACTCGGGCTGCGCGCCAGCGCTCAGCCTACCTCGCATACAAGTGAGTTTATTTTGGAACTAAGTGTGATTCTTGAATTTTTATTGATATTGTAATGATTATTAGTAGTGGCGTAAGTGAGTGGTACTCGCGGCGCGGAGGTCGGGCGCGCGGCCGCAGCCGGCGCCGGTCGACTCCGGTCGGCGCGGGTCGACTCTGGTCGGCGCGGGTCGGCGTGGGTCGGCGCTGGTGGCGCGCTGCCCGCCCGCCTCTGGCCGCCCTGTCCCCTGTCGCATGTATATTCATCACTTTGCCGTATGCGTGGAGTCCTTCATATTTTCGATGGCGCAGAAATCACGTTATTATAAATATTTTACATATTTACATTTTATCAGACGGAGTATTACAATATTTTATCGACGAGCGAACCCTACTACAACATTGAGTTTGTTTTTTTGTAAAGTGCAATGTTTTATTCCGCCGGTTGCCGGCGGTGCTTGTTATGTTTATGTGTGTGCAATGAGCCCATGTCCGCGCGCGCCGCCGCTCTCTGCTATCGCCGAACAAGATGCGGAGGCGCGTCCCATACACTACACGCTGGACGCTGTACGCAAACACCAACGCGTCAAGGTTTTGTTCCACCATTTGAAACTGAAATAACATTGGTACTGCATTACGCACTAGCGTTGGAATTATAAAATGGATAAAAAACTAAAATATTCCAATTGATGATAAGAGAAGAGACACGCTTGGTAGTTGGTACAGTGCGGGAGCGCAGAGCCGCCACTAGGCAGAGGCGGCGCGCGCGGGCGGTGTTGACGCAAAGGCGCGCGTTTACAACACGATTATTTTGTTTATTTAGTGTAGTATATTGATTGTGCTCTGTTGTGGGAGCCGTGTAGTTGTTGAGGCGTTAGGCATTACGTTCAGGACTGCATCGCATCTCCACGTGAAGCGTTCATTCGAGATAGAGTGCATCGTGCGTGTATATTTGCCGACGTGTGTCGGCGCGTGTCGGCGTGTGTCGGCAGTGTCGGCAGCGTCGGCAGTGCGGAGTGTACGGTGTAAGTTTGAGTTAGTGTAGGTGGACATGTCGGTAGTGCGATGTTGTGTCTCCGCGGACGTTCGCCCGCGGAATGAATCATGGTTCCTATGTATATTTCAATATTATCGCATCTAGAGTTTCACTATACTTTCCGAATACAAATTTTAATATTTAAGATTAATTCGGACTAGTCTGTTGTAACTGCTACTAGAGGTGCCGCCACGGCCATGTTGTCTGTTCCTTTATAGAATTTAATTTTTACGATTATCGATTCATATTGTATTTGATATTATTGTAGTTTTGTTAACCTCGGGACAGTTTCAACACTTGCTTGAACCTTTAAATAAGTTACGCATATTAGTTGTCGATCCTAAAAAGGTAGCGTTCGTGTCTATCATAGTTCCTAATACTGTATTGTAATAATAAAATTATTTTTAAATTCTTTACTAGTAAAATATACCGTTCCTATTTAAACGAACTGTAATGAAGTTTATAAAGAAAACATGAAAATCCAATTTCTCTTTAAATTCTATTCACCGTGAGATGTTGTGTTGTACGTGATTAATTTAGTGACAGTGCAGTGAAGTAAAGTTCCGCAAACAATATTTGCTCCAACAAACACCGTTACATTGTTCTTGTATTTTTGTTTTTGAAACAATTCCATGCAAATAAAAATATAATAGAGTTGAGTACCAAGCGGAACAATGCTTCGCAGTGCTGTGACATATATTTGAGTTATGTAGCAAACATTTTATGTCAATTTAAATGGAAATAAATGATTTGTTAGAATTTAAGTTGTGACTTCTTGTGCCGCATGTCGTGTGCGTAGCGAACTCTACGCGCGTGCTACGCGCCTACAACGCATGCCACCGTAGCCGACAACAGATTACGACTACATAAGTGTAAATGGTAAAAATAAACTCAAAGTTAGTTTATCAGAACACTGGAGTTTTATTTTTTATTCCTTGTTATAATTGTGAAATAAATAATTATACCAATAAGCCCATAATTCTATAATACAAATAGTTTATTATTTAAACTACACACACAAATCTATCAACTCATCCTTTTAGACGATTAGAAAGCAAATTGTGAAATTAATCAAATTCTTGCAACTAAAAATTAAACTGTTTAACAGTAATACCAAAACATATGGTTTGTTGAGAGATTTAAGAGCTTATTTCTGATCGACATGGTTTTAAAATCACTGTACATGTTTGATGTGATAGTTACTGGTAGTTTTGAGACGATTAATCGAAGCGACATTTAACTTGAGTGGTAACATTTTTATTATTACTATCAGTTCGGTGTTGAGGGTAAATAAATAATTAAAGAAAATACTAATCCCTTCAAATATTATTAACGAAGAGGTTGTTGTGCGGACGGTTGTAACAACGCTGTAACTGCATTGTGTGCCGGCGAAGCTGATTCCAACTGTGAGTTTAATATGTATCAATACTACTTATTACAAAAAATACACCTAACACAGCAAATTTTGATTTTTTAAGTGCCCTTTCTAAACCCTGCTTTCTATGTTATACCACCTATGTATTAATAGGTATTAGGCATAAACCATTGAACTAAAAATGTACTCGTGCACCTAAAAACTCAAATCAGTAAAAAATCTAAATTACCATTCGAAGTCGAAATAAGAAAACATCTGTCCAGTAATCCTTGTAGTATTCACAAATTATTTATTAATCTAAAATGTTCTCCACCTAACTCTTTAGATGACATCGTTTTCTAAAAATTACTCATAATTTTTTCTTTAAAATAATGTGTTGGTGGATAAAAACTCGAAAAGTAGGAAAACGGAAGGCATAAACGCTCTTAACATAGCGAAGTCATTAGATATAACAAAAAATATAAAGTAATGTAATATAAGTGCTTAACATTTTTGTCACCAACATATTCTTTCAAATCAAACACATCACACAAAAAATATAATTCACATTTCGCACAAAAACAAACACATTTTCCTAAAGTGAACAGAAAATCATTATGCAAACATTTACGAGACTTAAAAGACAGTGAAACTATCCATTCGTGAAGACACGTCAACTTCAAAAAGCCCCTTCGTCTAATCAGGCAGTGTTTGAACGAGAAAAAAAAAATAACAACCCTTAGGCCGATTGAAGGAACTGTCACACGGGCGGATGCAAAGGGGATCTCGCTAAGTTATTGATTATATCGGAATAAGTCGCGGGGGTTGCTCACCCCCACCCGGGGGTGTGCGGCATTATTTTACATACATGATACATAGTTGCATACGTAATTTAGAAGTGTGAGGTCGCTGGGTTCCGCGTTTCTTTGTGTGCTTTGTCTAGGGAATATCGGGGTCAATCTTGTAAGATATTGTGATGTTATGGTTTGTTTTATGAATGCGAGTATTCGAAATGTTAGTGCATATTGAAATATACTATAGCCTAGCTGATAGAAACAGTCTACTAAGTGGAGGTTTTAAAGTTCGATCCCAAGCCACACTTCTAGTTTTAAAAATAGCTTTATATAGGATAGGATTATGTGTTTATGAAGTTTTGTTAAATGATTTAATTATAATTTACTCACATTTCCACTTATATTCAAATAGGCTCCAATGACATCTTAAATATTTCTCTTATAATTCTGGTCTATAAATAGAATACGTGGTTCGTTACTACCGTTTATTGAATTCCACAGACAAATTAGAACCTTGATTAATTGTGAAATTCCACATAAAATGAATTAGCTTACTTGAGAATCAAACTCTATACTTCCTGATGAACTCTTTATTCATGCCACATCTATTCAGTAACTAACTAATTTATATATAATACGAGAGCATCAAATACATTTTAAAGAAAACAATAAATTAAAACAAAAGTTGAAGTTAAATATGTGTAAAATTATCGAGTACCATAGCAGCTTTTAAAATATATTATTCAGCTATTGCTGAATAAGAGTAGACAGCGTAGTGAACTATATGGCCTAACCCTTAGCAATCGTACTCTAGATTTTAAAGGAGGCTCGTGCCCTGCAATGGGACGTATATGGGCTTATATAATAGAAATAGGTAGTAATATCACACTGTAAAATAAGACTTTTTCGATCGTTTTATTCATACTGGAACGACATTGGACCTGATAGATACTATTGCAGTTACAATGCGGCCCGAAATAAATTAATAAATACACCCAACAGTCACATACATAGTCCGGAACCCACGCTAAGATCGAGTCTTGTGTCGTGGATATCAGGAACTACGAGAGACTTTTCGGTCTCACAAACACCCAGACCCGCAACAAATACCTGTGAATCACACGTTTGTCTCAGTGCGGGAATCGAACCCGCGGCCTCTTGATTCACTGCCGGCGTCTAACCAACTGCGCCACGGAGGATGTCGAAATATTACAGATCTGTGTGGACCACTATGACGGGTTTTCTACTAACATGTAAATCTGTTCAGAAGAGTCTTAGTTAAGCAACAAACAACGTAAAGCCCAAACCAGTAGGTTGAAGCATGGAATTTTCCACTGGGAGGACTTTTGAAAATGCATTCCTTATGCTATTTCTATGAGGGAGGATATTTCGTATAATCGTCAATCATGTTTTTTATTCGATAATGTGAAAATTCGTGATCAGACTTTTAAAATGTTGCTGATGAGAAATCCTAATATTTCTTTTTCTTAAATTACAGCGACGAAACTCATTGAAAAAATTATATCGCATCTATGAATAATCGAGCAACATAGTAATTACTTATTAAATTTAATTATTACAGGAAAAAATATTTATAATTACTTACATACATAAACTCACATCTTTTTACCAGAAAGGGTAGGCAGAGGTGTAATCAGGACACCCAAGATTCGCCTTGTATTTTCCGTCCTACGATGTGATATGGGACGAGGTTATCGCCACTTTGCCCAATCTAGGATTCGAACCCGAGACCTCAGTTTGCAATCATACCGTAGTACAACTGCGCCACCAAGGCAGTCATATTTAAAATTAGCTCAGACCCAATTTCACACATAGGTACTCAATACATAATTATTGTAAAATCTTATTGATATGAGTTAAAAACTATGAGCGAGTGTGGGGCCTGTGTCAGTGCCACGCCACCAGCGCGAGCAAACTTTGTAAGAACAATAAACTAAGTTAGTGTAACAAAATTCTAACAAGCAAGGTCACATTAAGGCCTCTGCAACTTTGTCCACGTCATAAACCCTCGCTCCTTGTTATTGCTGTCGTTTTGCACACTTCGTGTTCTATTACCTTATTATGTGTAAATCTTATTAGGGTTCTAAGTACTGGGTTTTGTAGCAACTGGGTGGAAAAAGTTTGGATAAAATAAAAAAGGCGTAGTTAACACCATTCCATCATTCACCATCTGAAAATCTGCAAAGGAAACATACATACATAAATATTACGTAGACCGTTGAGATCCAGATTTTCTTAAAGTAGATAAAAATATAACTTAAACTGATAACTGTAAGCGAGCTAATGAGACATATTTAAAATCATAGGGACCTTTAGTTCTTATGTAGGTGTAAGAAAATCAAATGATATGTACATGAACTAAACAGGATAGAACTTATTGTACGGATACGACACCTAAAGGGATTTTTCCTTAATAAGAGTACAAAAGGCAGGAACCTATCCAGACGTGCCTTAATTTAGTCAATTCCACATATCCAACTAAAATAACAATCGGCTTATCCACGTGTGGCGCGCGGGGGCTCTCGGTGACGTCACAGCGCCGCGTGGTACAAGACGCGCACTCTCGCAGCCAACCCTTCACACTCACGCCAAATCCTTAACGCGCGATTTAAAAAAGAAAACTAACTGCGTGAGGGGGTGGTCGGGGGCGATTGAGATGGAAATGTCGATTGTGCCGCTCGTCCGCCGCGGATCGACGCCCGCCGATAACTCCACTCATAACGATGGGGAGAGAATTTTAATGTGCCACCATTTTGGCGCAATGCTCAAATTTTACGACCGCCAAGTCATTATGAGGGAAATTATTGGCGCTCTGATTGCTTTACCAGTGATAAAAATTCTCAAGTCGGCAATAAGGTGGAACTAATTCCGAGTTAGATTGTAATGCGGCCACGCTGCCACGCTGCGCGCTCCTCTAATGGGACGTACTTTGTATGCCAGCGCCCGAGTAGTTTTGCAAAAGAACAAAATTATCGCTTAAAGTTTGGCCTCATAATCACTTAGATTTTTCAGTACTGTCTATTCAATACAATTGAACGGAAAATTATGTGTGCATGAGTTCTAATTAACTAAAAAAACTGGTGCTTAAATAGATCCCCCTCTCAACGCTGCCAAGAAACTACAATAAGGAAATGGTAACGAACGAACTACAATCGAATGTTCCTAATCCATCTAATTTTTTTCGTGAAACATTATTACGGAATAGTTTATAAGGTTTGATTTGTATCATTGTAATAATATATTTTTGTTCCAAATAAACAAATTACTATCGATTAAACAATTCAACACACAACACAAATAAACAACAAAGCTATACTTGCATTCATCAACACTATTAATAACAAAGCATACCGACTACCGCGGTACATGATAAATATACCGCCGGTAGCTCGCAAGATATATTACTATTCAACTTACTTAAAACTCAAAGTCCATCAAAAGTTTTGAACAAAGCTTAAAAGTTAAAAGAAAATACCCGAGTCAGGTGGAGTGTTAGTTGAATAGAGAAAGTTTCCTCTGGTGGCTGAAGGTAGCCGTGATTAATGAACGCGCGCTGTTTATGCGGAGCATTCTCAATGAGGATTAGCCACTCGACTTTAACTTCTGAGCTGACACTTTATAAAAATTACACCGCGTCGACTCGAGTTACGACTTACGATGTGGTTCAGTGTGACGGTATTGTTTCAAGTTTAATGTAATTTTTAATTTAAAGTTAGTTATGAATTTTTAATTGCATTGTTTTAGTAGGAAGTTAGACCCACCCAATGTTTTATTTGTATTTCAATAATAACATTGGTAAAAAAACAATAAAAATATATGGGGTTAAAATTGAAAAAGTTATTTTACTAAGACATCATTTTCACTTTTTGGTTCGAACCTACTACCACCACCACCATATTAAAATTTATCCGTACCTATAACTCAGAAACGGTAAGATTGAGTATAATACATTGTCATGTCATTACTAGTATTCATCTTTAAACTCTGGAACGAACCTGGTGTTTTAGTGTTTTTATAAATATCTTTTTGGAAGGAGTTATAGAGACATTCTGCAGTGGGCAGCAGCTTCGCAGAGCTTCCAGATTTAGGGGTTTCAGCAGGTAAGTTCAAAAGCTACATGTACCTTAGTTATGATTTATAATAGATTGGATTGGATTAATTTATTTGTCAAAATAATCTAATATAAAGTAATTCCTGTGAGGTCAGTATTTGTAGCTCAGAGTATGTTTTATTCATATCATCAATACATTTTAATTAAATTTCGAATTGCAAAAAACTTTATAAAAAAGCAAAATGAGTAATGCAAATAACTCGTCCAGAATCCGTTTAGGGCGCGTAGTGTGGGTCGGGCTCCTCGCGAGACGGTCCGATCGCCGGCTAGTTGTGCATTTGTACACAGCTACAAATTGCGCACCCCATGTTTATCTCGACCTCGCGACCCCTTCCACGTATTTATCTTCAACCCTTCGGTGCGGCGACATTGCATCGACTTTGTAATGTTTTGTTCGATTTTCGATACCAGACAATGGGTTTTATATTTGATCGTAGAGTAATATTACGGACGGTACGATAACTGTTTTTTTACTTTATACAAACGTTAACTCACGCAAGTGTTATATGAGGTAGGTAGAGGTCATACACTCTCTACTGTAGACTGCCAAATACTATAGTTTGAACACACCTTTTTATTATTTTACCATTCAATAACTCCCTCAAGCTTAGTCGTGTATCTTTTTTAACGAGTTTGGAGAATATAAAGTATAATTTCGTAAAAAAATTTGCAAAAATGAACTCGCGTCAATGAAACGCCAATAGATTTATAAGGCAATAAATGTAATGAAATAGCCAAACACATTCAATAGCGACATTCCTAATACTTTTCACCTCCGTGGGTATTAAAAACTACAAAGGGCATCACAACTCGGAACCCGGAACAAATATTTGCGAGTCACACAAACACGCGCTTGTCCCGGTGTCAAACCCAACACGTCTCGTTTGTTTTGCCGAGTCCGGTGCGTGACAGTGGACAGTTTTAACGTTTCTACATAAAAATATTAATATCTTGTTTTCTTAAGCCTACATTCACAAAACAAATGCTTATCACAACTTTAATATTTGCAATCGACATTATGATTTGCACTTTGGCAACTATTTCCTCAAATAAACAAAACTTCGTCAAAAGTATGCTGGTGCCTTGTCCATGAACGATACTAACTCTTAAAAACACAAGCCCCAATACAATCTGATACTAATCAGGGTTTTCACTTCATAATATGTCTAAAATGCACCTAATGTTAAGTAGAGCGCAGGCATATATCAAGCAGCGGCAGATATGCAATTATGTTTTCTAGCTTTATACAATTATTTATTTATTTGCTTTATATACCAACATATTGTATACAGGCGAACTTAATGCCAGAGGCATTCTATTACAATCTACCTTTTGGTGAAGCAGAGATGGAGCAAAGCAGGTTTATTTTACATTAAGATGGATAAAAAAATGTCGCTGGATGCAGGCTGCCTCCAACAGGTCACTGTGGAAATCATTGGAAGAGGCCTATGTTCAGCAGTGACCTTGCTTTGGCTGATGGATGGATGATGATGGGTGGATAAAAAAAATCAATTATGTCGGAATGCGACATATGTACCTGTTTAAGCTACTATAGGGGTTTGTACTCCGCGTGCGTCAGGTATCGTGACAGATGCAGTTCCTCGCTAGTAACTCGAAAATTTTACCAAAGAACAATATATTGGTTTTGACTGCCTAGCTCGGTGGCGCAGTTGTACTACGGTACGATTACAACGCTGAGGTCTCGGGTTCGAATTCCAAGTCGGACAAATTGATATTGGATTTTTTGTTTCATTATCAGCCCGGAATTAGGAATTTGTACCCGATATATCGATATCCTATCACATTGTGGGACGGTACACACAAAGCGAAATGTGAGTGTCCTGGTAGCACCTCTGCCTACCACTTCTGGGAAAAAGGCGTGAGTTTATGTTTATGTTGAATAATATACAGTTATCTGCTTAGACTTTTGCACTCACAATTACATAAAAGGTCGCCAACGAAAACATGTCAGAGTGTAGCCCAATAGTACTTAACTACATAATTTAGACAGTAATTTGCAATAACACCGGCAAATGCCAAACGATCGATCGACGACTGTACATTCATATTTTGAGTAATTGAGCCCTCCTTACTATGTTATCCCAAGTCTCTCAATCATGAAGGGAATTAATTTAAACAGTCTGTAAAAAATAAGATTATTTTTTCGATATTCATTCCGAAGTTGATATTTTCCTCAAAAAGAAATTAAAATCGTGATTTTTTTTTTCTCAGTAATTAATTTAAATAACCAGGATGATTTGTCCATTTTGAAATAATTTTCCAATTTTTACTTAAAGAAGTTGTATCGAATTTTTACCTCACTTTTAGCTTCAATTTCTTCAGAATAATACTACTGAACCTAGTCTTGAATAAATCTATAAACCGCTTAAACAGCATCTTTAACCCATCACCGCGGGCAAATCTAAAATAGAATAGCAAAGAAGCAAGAATATAATACCGTTACATGCAAACTTAAAGACCATTAAATTGAATACGCAGGTATCACAATCAGAGATCAATCGAATACAAGTCGTATGGTCTAAATGGGCCTCGCTATAGATTTATAGCCATAATTCCGTTTGCAAAAGAAAACGCCGAGGTGTTATCGAGGCCGTATTGACACTTTAATGCCATTGTTTGATTTAGAGGGCTCATTACAGGCGCGGGAAGAATGGCGATCGTGAGCTAGAGGTGCGAACCCGACGCCCTCACCGCATGCAGATATTATTACTGCGAATACGTCTCAGTACAAGTGTCGCTGGGACGCTTGTACCGCTTCAACACTTGCGCAACATAAGCTGCTTTCAAAACGCACTCGCGATAAACAATGTATCGGAGATAATGTGTCTCTCAAATATCTACAAAAAATATCTCTTAATTTACATAGATGCGGTAGGAAAGCAAATGAAATCCTAAACTGCGACAGTGCAGAGCCAAGAGAGAGATAAACAATTTGAGCACTCATATTTTTCTAAGATATATTAATTGTAAGTGGTAGATTTATCGTTAGTCTAGAGTTATACAATACTTCTAAACGATACGCGATACGTCCGATCCTCTAACCCTTTAGAGATGAGAAGATACGGTGAGGCAAAGCCTCTCGGCGGGCTCCGCGTCCCGAGCGTCCCGCCCGGCCCGCGCGTGCCAGCCGGCCCGTAATAACAACAGAAAATTTTACGCTCCGGGACAATGCGATATAAAATTATCTGTTAGATCCAATAATCGCACGGAACAGCCGGGACTTAATGCCGGCCAATCATTAGCTACGAGGGATAACGGGCCCGACGGCCACCACAGTCCATTAACGTTGGAACAGAACTGCGCTCGACGATGCCCCGTGACCAAACGTCAATGCAACCTCTTAAAGTCGCCGAGTGTGTTTGTTACATGCGCATCCCCGAGGCGCGATGTCCCGCGCTCCGCACTCCGGCACAATGGAATGACTTCATCGTAACGCTCAACACTCGCAGAAGTTTTATGGCGCTTCTGAGAACAATTACTCCTTCCCCGGTTTCCCGAAAACGAGACTCATACGGAACACGGGTTAATTACTGACGCGATTACTTTGTTTCGTAAAATTTTAGGGCACACGTACACATTGCTCTCAATAACTGGAATGAAGACGCGATTAAGTGCGAGCACTTATAAATACTGGTAATTATTTTATCGGGACCGACTAAGGAGTTGGGCGCATGCGGCCGCACTATCATTAGCGCGAGGAGAGCGATCAGTTATTTACGCGGGCGAACCGCGAGCGGAGCCGTGTTGGTTTACGGCGAGCAACCCCCGAAGGAGATGCATTCCGCCGTTCCACCGGCTCACGAACTCACGACTGCACAACAATAATTACCCGTGGGTGTACGCCATTATACTTCGCGAGCGATTATTATCAATCGTTGTGCTAGCGAACGGTCACCGCTTAGAACCCGATGTAAATGGAACTAAATTATCGTAATGTTATAACGAGGGATGCAATGCAGATTATTCGATAATTATACGGAATAAATCTTAATGTCGCGAGTGCAACACGTTGTCCCTGTCGGTCGCGCGCGCGGGGTCGGCTCGTCTTTGTCGTTTGCGCCGGCGGCAGTCCCGCGTGTCGCTTTGTGAGAAGCTTGTGGGCCAGCTTTGTTGGGTCGCCGCCGCCGGCGCTCCATACTTCACCCCAACTCATGCCAGGATATTGCTAATTTTCTAACACTGCTATCATGTACCACATTGTACAGGTCGGCGTTTTGGCGTTGAGTTACGGTTCCTTAAGGCACGTTAATTTCAACCATAATTCTAACCCTGTTTTTCCCTCTTATGAGCAGTATTATTGTTTCATAAATTAAATAGTGAATACCAGTAATCCATTACAATTACCTTACAGTATATTTTTCTTGCCAGAGTGTCTCAAAGCCTCAATCGCATTTATCAATATCGTTCACATGCTGTGATAGCAATCGATGTGTACGCAACATAACGCACTTACGCATCTATCTAATTGATAAAAATACGAATATGATCTACATCGTGATCTGTTACTATGCATGCAATTACCTGTATAAGCTTATTCACTAACAAATTCTACATATCTTTCTTTGATCGGTTTGTAGTTCAAGCAGCTTTCTTCTGCGTAAAATACATATCTATGTATTGGCAATGACACGATTTCAAAAGAGAAACACATTAAAAGATGTAAAAGGGCCAACAGACATTGGCCACTTGGAAATGCCTTTAGGACTTGGTAAATTGTAGCCGAGGTTCACGCTCCTCTCATTACCGTGGCCCATAATGTGTTCCGTCATCGAGATTAACTCTCTTCTAATGGTGGTAACGCAGACACGAACCTAGAAGGGCTTTGCAGACACCAAAATAGTATAACACTCATGGTCAAATAAAATACTCGTAAGACGTAACAGTACATTTATATACAATAAAACTAGCAATATATAAACCACTTGAAATATATTTACACAAAAATAAATTTGTCAAATCACATTTCACAAAACTCTCGCACACAAAAGCTCAAACGCCACCTGTACTCGACATCCAGGGCTTAAATCCCCCGTTTAGTTTCCAAATATGATAGATCGTGCACCTTACGTGTACGGCAATCACACGCGCAGATTTACATTGTGAGTAAATCTGCGTCCGTTAGCGCCTGAGGGAGGCTGGACCCCCACACGAGGCCTCAAGTACACCCGCCGTCACTTCTTATAATGTTTCTACGTCGTCACTATTACAATTGCACCTAATCAGGGCTTCGCCTTTTAGTAAAATGGTCAATTTTGTTCTTAATGCTGTTTACCCTCGTTTATTGTTAAACTGCGTTAAAATATTTTTGTTTTATGGAATGTTTACACGATTCAGATCGATTTTTTTGTTGTTGATACTACGCACTAATGGTTCAATTTATATATTCTATTTTAACGGAAGTTTACTTCTTATTTTTCTTTTCTAGTAACTAACACGTCTAATATTTCTGAATGAACAATCACTGTTGTTTAATGCTAATATTGATGTAACATTTAACACTCTTAATTACCACTCATACAGTTATTGTCGACTAGTCAATCTAAATCTTAAAATTGTGTTTTAGAAAGAAGATATATTTACAACCTTTGCCTAATTTCGCTTTATAAGCCCTACGAAGTGGACTGACACAAAACAGCTTGTCAAAAAACACAAACGATGTTCGTAAATTCGCCTCGACGTATTATTATTGCCCAATCGGCCAATACTGTAAGAAATAGGTATGAATGAAGGCTTTACGCAGCAACAGGTTGTGCCTAAAAGTTAGACGGTCCTATTCAGGCTGGATATGATAGGGTTCCTGCTATAAATGTGTACTAAACCAACCCACACTGATCCTTAAGAGTACTGATCCAAAGATTAAACGTTAACCGTATCGATTTTTTGTCTCATTCGTATTTTAAAAACTTTTACGATAAATTACAAATGTACCAGAGTAATTTAGTGTTGGGCAAATTAAGTGCTATTATCTTTGCGATGAGCCTAGGGCTTAGTGTCACGTGGAGCTACGACCAATTTTAATTGAATTGCTATAAAAAGTATCAGATCACGATTTCACGTTTGATTACTTATTTATCATATAGCCTCACGAGAAAATAATAAGGCTCGGCATTTTTATAGATCCGAAATCTAGCACGCAAAGGATTACGTGACTTCTGAACTCGAGACCTAACGACTGACAGCACTATTTATTATGTAATTTACTAAAATCGCTTTGAATCGCTTCCACGAGTTTGTTTATTATTATGCTATACCCTATCAGAGGTATGCACGTATGCATAAAATTTAACTGAAAATGATTGTAGGCGGCATGCACTGTAACATAATAAGTTAATTGATGGTTTCTCGAGTGATCGATCTATGAGGAATTGCAAAGTGTTGGGAGTGGTACGGTGCGAGGGGGTGTGCGGCGGGGAGCGGGAAGGGGTGGGGGGTATGCGCCGGCGCAGCGAGCGCGACGTGGTGGACCGCCGCAGGCGACTTACTGTCTCACCTGCATTGCGCCAGGGCTGCCAAACGCGTCATAAATCAAACAAACTTGTTACTTTCAACGCGTATATTTTACCTTTATTAACATCCCTGTGTTTTATGACTGTTAATTGGAATAAAAAAAATACAAGTGCTGGAATGTTCGAATTCCAACGGCTTCTTATGATGGTTCCTACTTGAATCTTCTTCGATGTATATTGACAGCCCACCTGGGAACAAAAATAGCTAAGACCTAAATACGATTGGTACAAACTCGTTGAATCACTAATATGGAATTGTCAGTCTGAGGCATATACTTCGCACCAAGCGATTCGGAGGCTCAAAACCTACCCAACGAACAAGTGGATGTTGATCATATTTTGTGTTTAAACACTCGATTCTCTCCATTGTAGAGTAGGCCCGTGCCCAGCAGCGGGACGTATATGGGCTGATACATACATACAAACACAAAACATGATCAACTTTAAGTTTACTAATAAGCCCGTATAGTAGACTTAAAGTTAACTATACGGACTCAACTGCCCATGGCAGTGAGATGAAAAAAAGGATGACTAAGTATATTGGCATTAGTTACTATTTATAAACCCGAGACATACCAGCCTTATTAGTTAATAGTTTCATAAGCCGACTAGTACGAACATACCAAGGTATTACAGTACATTTGTTGCCGACGTGCTGTGGTTTGCTTAAACCGCGAACAGATAACCTTAATTCAAATATAGTAGACGATAATCCAATAATCACTGTATTTATGGTTTGTAAGGGATCTAAGATTGAATTCGAAAACAAATGACTACACAACAAAAAGAATGTAAATATGCAAATATTTGAACGAGGAACACACAGCCCTAGCAAAGCAACAGAACAAAGCAAAAATTGCTAAGATAATGAAGCATAATGCAAAGCGTGATATAAACTTCATATCCGCCCGGGGCCGGATTAACTTGTTAGTTAGAGCCTACCCTCGGTCCCGGCGCCCTCCGCATCATCTCAACACCTCTCATCTCAGGACATGATTAGATTCTACGTACGATACTTGATCAAGCACTACGTCGTTATAATGTGCTTATTCTTTACGTGCTCTGTACTCAGATTTCTTCATCATTCTATTGGTATCTAGGCTCGAATTGCGGAGAGATAAAAAGCTTACACTGCTAGGAATCATTATTTGACGACGGTCAATCTCAATAACTGTGCTTTAATGACGAAAAGACAAAAATCATATTTAGTAGTCTTATTTTACCCTATGCGTAACTGATGCCCGCCTTTTCTTTATACAAACCCAATGCATAAAATATATAGTCGAATAAACTAAACACTATTTGATATGGACATACCTAATGTTATGTTTGAACGCTCGCTCGATAACAGGATAAAATCCAGGAGCAAATAGGCTTTTGCTGTTAAAAATATGAACTGTAATTCTAAATAACATACACAAACTGACGCCTTTTTCCCTGAAGGGGTAGGCGGAGGTTCTCCTGGTAGTAACCAGGACACCCAAAATTACAGACTACATTTATATACAAGTATGTATTTCGTTTAATTAATGATAACGTCCAAACCATTGTAATTGTAGGTATTATCAGCATTCAGAATTATTTTTTCTCACAGGAAATCTGTTGCTGAACATAGGCCTCCTCAAGAATTACCACAGCGCCCTGTTGAAATCTTTATTGTGTCCACCTTGCGGATGAACTCTGACGCTGACTTTGCTGGTGAATTTGTAAGGTAAGCCTATTAATACTTTTATATTTCCTTAATAATTGCTTTTATATATCTGAAATGTCCAAACAGAGATATCACAAAGATTAATACCTATGTACGTATCCATCCATCCATCCATCCATCAGCCAAAGGAAGTCCACTGCTGAACATAGGCCTCTCCCAATGATTTCCACAGTGACCTGTTGGAGGCAGCCTGCATCCAGCGACGTCCGGCGACCTTTACCAGGTCGCCTGACCACCTAGTGGGTGGCCGTCCCACGCTGCGCTTTCCGCTTCGTGGCCTCCATTCGAGAACTTTTTGGCCCCATCGGCCATCAGTTCTCCGTGCTATGTGCCCCGCCCATTGCCACTTCAACTTGCTAATCCGCTGGGCTATGTCGGTTACTTTAGTTCTCCTACGGATCTCCTCATTTCTGATTCGATCTCGTAGGGAAACCCCGAGCATAGCCCTCTCCATAGCTTTGTACGTAACGAAATAGCAAATAAATATTTGGCATGTTGAGTGAAGTAAACCTACACACAAAATTTGTATGGACAGGAACAAAAATCTGCGTCGCAAATTACTTGTAAAGTCGTACTTAATAAGCAGTAAGTAATTACATTTATTTTAGGAAATTATCTCAAATGTATGATTATCATAATAGCACAAGTCATCTGATTATTACACTCTTCGCGAATCTTTTCAGATCTTTCCTAAGTGAATACACACTACAGATTATGTATAAATATTATACAAAAAGTATTTAATTTTTGTAGTCTCATTAGTCATTTAAATACAAAATATTAATAACCAGCCGAAGAATATGACTCAAAATTCCAACCACGATTATCATTTGCTATAACGACACAAAATAGTACAAGAAACAATCATAATAATTACTCACATTACGTCGACGGCAGATCTTAAAGGTATCGCTACATATTAATGCTCTACTTGCATTTTTTCCAGCGTACTTATTAACCTTCTCACAGCACATTCCGGTCGATTACGAGTCATTATCAGTTAATTGCATTAATACATCGCTTGCACTAACATACTTAGGATTATAAACATTTTGTAAAAATCCGTAACAAAGAGAACAAAAGCGGCAATCAAGCGAGGATCAAATTACATAGCTAACTACGTTCCGGACCTCTGAGGAATTCATAAATATCTCTTAACGTGTTTAACCCCAAATCACTGTAAATTATTATTGGAAGTTTACATTATTAAAATAATGAAAATGATCGCCCGCGGCCGCCTGCGTGCTTGCTTGCGAACATAAAAACCACTTGAGGCGATTAAAAATAAACAATAATTGGTCCGGCCATTCACGCATGTAGCCTCATTAAAACAATTAAATCTTGATTGAACAGAAATTATAGCTGTCGATTCTTAAACATAATGCGGTGGTGAACCCTCGCCGGATTCCGCTCCGAAAAAAGATTAACGTTGATTTTAATAAGAAACAATTATATACGTGTGTATGTGTATACTGTATAGCGTATAGACTACATCCCACGCTCAAGTACTACAAGACCGGTTATACGTAATTATCAAAAATTACAGATGGCCTTTCTTGATATAATTTAGTATTTTTTGTTAGCAATCGGTCCCTGTATTTAGATACGTACACACGCAGTGTCCAGCCTTGTAATATTATCGCTCCCGCTTTCTTAACAGAAATTGTGTACAATTATGAGCTACAGTTTATCGCATTTTCTGTATATTTTTTTCTGCTGATTATTTTAATTATAATACGGATGTATATTTTGAACATCATCAGGAAAAAGACTGGGCCTACTCATTGATAAATAGCTGAGCGCACTTGTTGCACATCTGTGTAGGCCGCGGTAGATGTAGGCAACGTGTTACATGTTTATTTAAATTTAGTTTGTATTACTTATGTTGTAATTTAATCGATATAGGTGATAAACATGATATTTTTTAAATGTTATTTTATTTGTAATATAAATATTCTAATTAAAGCCATGTGTGCACGTTTAATAACGAATGTCAGGCAGCAATGTGATAAAACAAGAAAATCGTTGAATGGTAACACATAATCCTTTAAACTTTGTCTATAGGAATTCATATCACAAAGACTTTAAAATTCAAGATCACTAACACTCTACCCTGGAAGTTTTATGGCAACTTTGGCATAATATTATCATTTTTCTCATAGGCACTGGGATGCATGCACTGTTCCATGTTCACGTTTTTTTACTTCCAATCTTTAATATCCTTTGATTTTGGTCAAGTCGGTCTAAGCGTAGAATTATGTATGTAAATGAGATGGCTTGTATGATTATAATTAATTTTGTGAAATAGGCCATCAATGGACGAAATTAAGGATGATCGTCGACGCCTGAACGACTGTTAGAACTCTTTTAATCTTATTGTAGTACACGAGACTTATTAGGGCCCATAATACATTGTTTTAAAACATGAATATAATTAAAATACTTTTTCCTTACGTGAGTGTTCTGGTGGTAAATAAAAAAGAAATGTAGCTATTAAGTACACTTATAAATTATTTTTTTATCTGCTGGCTTTTTAATGAATCGATATGCCATATTTAGTGAATTCTTATAAAAACAAATTTTTAGTCCCGAAGAATTTGAAAAATAAATAAAATGCACATTAAGGCAGCCGGAATACACAGTTTGTAAGCGAACTAAAAGTTATTTCATATAAATAGGAAACATGAGCAGCCGCAGAAGAAGCAACATCATTACGATCCCCATACATATTTACATCTTATGATATTTTTAATTCAATTTTCCCCGCGAAAGTTCGGAACCTACTCCGTTGAGTGTTGAAAGCTATCCAATTTGCGTAATACTGCCAAAATATCTCATTTCTACGCTCACTGCTTAGCCATGGAAGCGAAAGGACACAAGTGGAGCACATAACCAAATGAAAAACATCTCTGTACATTTGCTTTTAGGGCGAAATTTGTTTGATTGCACCACGTTATAAACTGTTTAGATGTCGAATCTAAATGGAGTTTTGGCAATTCCATAATGCGAAAGTGGTCTGTTCAAGCTTTTGACTCTATGAAAAAAAATACGAAACTCGGAAAACGATAGAAAAAAGAGAACATTTATGTTTTCATAGAGTTGTTATTTATGGTTCGATGGACGTGTAAAAGCGATATTTAGAGCGGGCCAGCACTCTGCCGATTAGTATCGTAATGGGGCCTTGTGTGCGGAGGCCTTTACAGAATTACCCGCGAATCGCTTTGCGCGCCTGTGACCGGCAACCCTTTCAGCTTTGAAGCTATCAAAATATTTCAGAGAGTGCTTAACACAGGGCGGATTTCATTCCGCAACCGACTAACATATTACAAATGAAATTCGGTTTACCACGCTCACATGATTTTATACGACTGCCCAATAATTACATTCCTTGAACTGACCTCGGTAAATAATCTCAAAATATGTTACGATTTTTATTAAAAAGTTGAATATTAAATTTTCTATTATGATCATACACTATTATAACACTATACAGACTACCTTCTTCACTTTATTAACTGCTATACACTAAAATAGAACGATACCCTTAACTGTGTTCAAAGTATGTGTTAATAATGTTAGTATCATATCTTTCACTAAATCCACGCGCACAATTTCCAATAAAATATAACAGAGCACAATAACACATGGATGCAATAAAGGGTTAATTGAATCAAATAAATAATCATCTACCTTGGCTGACCAAACCCCGGTATGGTACTAAGGGGCCCTGAATATTCCCGGCACGTGCCCCGCTAATAAACCGATGTATGAAGTACACAGCTCACAATAACATAACGAGCTATTCGCCGAGTTCACTAAATTATATCCACATATCAAAGCCAACTAGATTGCAGTTGTGCTAACTCATTAGAACACCGAAAATTGTTAACTTTGTTTTCTCTCTTTTTTGCCCTATTAAATTGTATTTAACTGCCCGCTCAAAACATGAATAAGCTGTGCACACTTTAAATGCTCCCACAAAAAAACCTATCTCGGAAATTTTAATAAATACCAATTTTAAAAAATGTAAACTAAATTGCGTTGAGTAGAATACAAAATAATTATAGGCTTTAAAGGCAAATGCAAGCTTGCATCCAATTTACGCCGATTCAAAGGGATAAACACCGCATAAAATATTTTCAAAATGTATACGTGATTGTCGAAGATGCACAGTGCACCGTGTTTAATTAATCACGGCGTTTCACTCCCTTTCTTATGGTGAAACGTAAGCTGGTGTCGCCATAACAGCGCCATATGTCCAGGCGGGTTAATTCCACCGCTCTCTCGGTATGAACGATGACCCCTTTATTACTTATTAAGGAGCCGGTGGAACCTCGCCCCTGTACCACGTTATTTATGTCGTCTAATAATAATTTGTATTAAATCACGGACGCTTCCCGCACGACAAACAGGATTTGTTAGCTTTTGTTGTCGGCTGTTCCTCGTGCCACGGTTTTCTGCGCAAAATGAGGAGATATTGTTTGTTTGCTCTTTTATGGAAAAAATATATTTCTAATCGAATTGTCTTCGTGGTGTTTTTCTTGTTTGTACTGTGGCTGTGCGGGTGGTACTTTCGGATATTTGGTTTATTGACATAATCTTATTTGTTGAAAAATCATGAGATTCTAGGACGACATAAGGGATCTATGATTCGAATTTGATAAGTTAATGGTAATGCAACTTTTTAAATTTATATTTTCCGAAACGGTTAAGTATACTATTCAAACTAGCAATGTTGCAAGATGAAAACCTTAAACAGTCATTACAAAAGGACCTTTCTTTGAATCAGATTTTTTGAAACTGATAGTCTGCATAATTTCTTCATATTCATAAAAGAAAAGTTATCTCATTATAAGTGGTTAAAAACTAAATCCGCTGTTACGTATAAGATAGTTTTATTTATGAAAGACGAATAGGTCTCCTGGGCAGTGCTTATATTTCAAGCTTTCACATTGTAAAGGAAAACAAGAAATAGGTCGTTGTTAAGTAACTGGCAGGAATATAGCTGTCTGTGGCATAATTTTCTTCTCACTAATAAATAGTTCACATTTCCTACGTTCAAGGGAAGTATTAATAGTTTACATTTATTTTGGACTACATTGAAATAGAATAAGCAATTGAGTAAAAGTAAAACCCATCAGCAAGTATATTAATTAATAATAATATATAACGTATTCTGAAATAATAATTTCAATATAATAATATGTTTTCCCTTCTGTGATGAGAGCAGGAAGATAAAGGTGCTACTTAAAACCATATGCAAATGAGATATTGTAAAAGTCGCATTGTCCTTAAGAGGGCACGATAATTCAATGAGCGACGTGAATTGTTGCGCAACACCTCAGCATATCAAAACAAAACATATTTAACCTTTAATATCTCGCGCTGTGTCGGTCAACGAACGGTACCGGCCACAACGCGCCGAGGTGTAAATCTCATACCCTTATCTGTTCACATTTCGCATACATTACATGTTGAAGACACTCCAGGCGACAACATTTGCATTTAAACCACCGACAGCAGTAATTATAAGTGGGCGCTTTAATTATTCCTCAGTTAACAACACGATGACACGCGTCCAGGTATGCCGGCCAATTTGTTTTTTATAATAAACCGTGTAGGACTGAAACAAAATACGCGAAGATTCCTTGGAGATTCTCGAACCGAGAACGCGGATCGGTATAATCGTCATTCTCGATAACGTTAGCGCGCCACTCGACACTCCACACTCGCCACTCGCGACGAGTTTTTAACGTGTTTAACATATTTTTAACATTTTTCATTCACGCTTAGGTGAGCAGCATTAACTGTTCTTTCGTATAAATTATTTACTTTGTCAGCTGTCAGACATTCAATTAAAACAACAATCAATCGAGATTTATTATTTAATATTTCAAAACCTTGTTTAAATAGATAGTTTTATGAATGATAACCAGGTGATTAAATGGAATATGGACATGATGAACATCGTCTTTAATTATTTAGTGTGATTCTTGCAAAAGACGAAGTGACAGGAATGATGAAATCGTTCGATAAACATCATAATACCACCTTAATTAATTTCAGACTATGGCAACAGTATTGTACCTGGCAATAATCGATATAACAAGTCACTAAACATTTCGCTACAAGATAATAAAAAAGGTGCATGTTGCACATTCTCATCGGTCAGTCATTTCTCGCACAAGTTTTCAGCACATCGCCGGGTGAGCATCAATTTCGTTTTTTAATTATGGAACTGCCTAACGAACGCCTCCGTGTTCGGTTGAATAACCGTCTCATAATTAAAAGTCATAAGTGCACACATTACTCATATGCAAAATGATATCTCCCACTTGAGCAATACAATCAAAAACTCCACAGCAATAATTCAAAGCGGACCTTTTTAAATAAGTCATAGATGGCATCCTGAGCTCCTCGAACTGTCCGACGCAGTTGAGCTTCAACTTAAGTAATGAGATATGACTTCAGCTCATTATTATTTTCCTTATAGTTTATAATGTGAAATAAATAAATGCATGAGAGATTTACAACTCCCGTTTGCAAATTATGCAAACTTTTACTTGGGTGACTTTGCTTGTTTATTTATTGTGCATCAAGCTCGCGCATGTGTAATGCGCGTGCCGTGCTAAGTGTGGACTGTAGAGTATGTAGTGTGTGGTGAGTAGTGTGCATAGATGGTTTAATCGTTGTAAAAGCGTGATGGATTTGCGCAACTTTGTAGATTGGCTAGAGGTGCCAATTGAGAGCGTGGTACCGCCCTGGCATCGGCGGCGGCGCGCTGGCCGGTGCGTTGTGTTCGCGTCATTACTGGCATCATCGAATCACTGTACGTAAATGAAAACTCGCCTCATCACGTTCCAAATTGAAATCCTTCGTTCCCTCGGTAAGGCCGGCCGCAGGCGTACTTTTTCCTTTTGTTTTATTGTATTGGCCGAGGCTCGATTATTCGAATTATGTTTAATTCATTTCCATCTCGATGGTAATGGCCCGCAGTCTAGTACCTTCCTAATGCTTCGGTGAAATACTAGAGGGAATCGAACGAAGCTGCTCTCCGGTTATTACTGAGAACTTATGGTAAAACATTCAGTCACACATCGGTTTACTGTTTGTAAATGACTTGATTAAACATTACATAAAGGTTTTACCGTACTTATATTATTCATATTTACGGCGTGTATTTTAGAAAATGCATTTCAGGTACTTGATATTTCCTTAATGACTTCATAACGTATTTACATTTCTTAGAATTTTGTGAATAGCGAATGCATACCCTATCTTTAAATTAAGTGTGGTACTCCACTTCTTATAACAAACTCACGATTCATCTAAAATAAACCTCGGTAGCTACCTAGCACGTTCAATGACTGATTTATTAACATTTGTATTATATTACTTGGCAAGAAGAAAAAATCCTAATTACCAGACAACACAAAGAAAAACGTGCGGCACGGGTTTATGATGAAGTAGATGGACAAATCGAGTTACAGTGGTTGGGCTCGTCGGATATGAATTAACATGAAGAAAGGCGACCATTAGCGGCAATAAATGCGGTTGCGCAAGACAACAGATGCCCAGCTGAGGATTTTTATTAGAAACGTGATGACTGATGAGTACATTCGATTCGTACTGAAACCTGATGACCGAATGATTGCGGCCGGTGGACGTGATTCGGCGACATCTTCCGGCCGATGTGAAAAATGATTATATTTTGATTACTTAATGCCCCATCTGTAACGGTGTAATTGCCTGTTTAGCGGTTATCTTCCATCGAAAAGATAATTTCTCGGTTTCTTCCCACCCTTTGTTACGGCTAAACCGATTTCCTGCCGGGCTACGTGAAAATTTAAACCGACTTAATCCCCTATGGAGCTTTTAATGACATTTTCTCGGAACGTGAAGCCACAAGAAAACAACCACCATGCCCGCGGATGGTTAGCCGCAAATCATAGAAAGATTTGCCGCATTGATAAAAATAAACGAGAGACGATATTACGGAATCAATATAAAATTGCATTTCCTAATGTCAATTGTTAGTTACGAAGTGCAATAAAGTTCCAATAATCATGATATGAAATAATTCCTGAGCGATGTGCTCTGTTGGAACGCAGCCATCCCGCTCCGCCGCGTGGTGAACAGCTACTTGCGTCTCTGTTGTGGCCCGAGGATCGCACGGAGTATGATGAACTCGGTAATGATCCAATCAAAAGTGAAGTGCATCAAGTCTCGGCCGTTGTGAGAATGCGGTTAGGGGTGCAAAAACTACAAGCACGAATTTAAATTAAACTGACCATTTGCTTTTGTTTTACATTACACTGATTTAAATGATTGATCTAAATATGTATGGGTTTATGTTTTATTACCAGTACGGTTGTTTAAATAGCAGTTCGACGGATTTATTTAGTTTTCATACCAGGCGGTGCGTTTAACTTACTAAGGTATTCTCAATGGTTCAACTCAGTATCATTATAAAACATACTAAGTGAATCTGTGCATGCAACATGTTTAAAAGAGATATTTCCACCGTATCTGCGTAACACGACTTTAGTTTTCTTGTGTTGGATGACAATCTGGCGGCCCGCCTGGTGGTGAGCGACTGTCACTGCTCGTAATCTTTTGGGAATTCCAGGAGCATAGTTAAGCCCTCTATAAGCCACACTTAGAGAAAAATAGGTCATCCCTTACTCTTACTCTTTGTTCATTTACCGTTTGCAGGCATTCCCTGTGCTGCATAAAGTCAATGCCAAGGCAAGGAGTTAATTCTAGATCTAGCGCGTATAAGTGGAAATGGTCTTTGGAAACGTAACGTACGCCAACAGATTTATTTTCGGGTAGTATGGATGAACTCCACTTGCGATGACGAGTGGTTCGGTGGTAATATAGGGACGATGCGATGGTACCATCTTAAATAATTCCTTTCGTCCACTTTGTGCCTCTTGGAACGAAAATTAGAACACACAGAGGAACCGAATGTCTCTTCGCAGTCCTAGACATTCAAGTTTATCCGAGAGACCTCCAAAATTTCTATACAAACATTACCTAAATAATTACTCGGAATTCCGATTAGTTCGTTATCTTTATAAGTCGCGCCGAGTCGTTGTAGGAATAATGTTTATATACAACAGATTAGTATTGGGAATTTTATTATAAGTATAAAAAATATATGTGATAACATGCACACGCTGCGTGTGGCACAGCTAAATGTAACAACGCCGTAACATGTCATAAAAGTACACACCTCTTTTAATTTTTTTTGTTCACTGGTTCGAATTCAGCACTTCAAGGGTTCTACTCAAGACGACTAAACGGTTATCTTAGAAAATTATTTGGTTCATCATTTTCCAACCTGCAGCTTGTCAGGCGACACCCTTTTAAGAGTTGCCTTATAGTCTATAACGATGGCCCAATGTGGTTCATAGAATTAATAAACATTTGAAATTCCTAAGTAGAAATTGCTTATAAAAGGTTTTTCATATTATTTTTTTCTTAACCGTCCACCCATACGGCAATTACCTAAGAAGGCGTAATTCAAAAAGTCGAAAATATGTACCTAGTAAGGATAAGAAAGGTAATAGAAGGGTAATTGTTATTTTTCAAGAGCCTACTTAATTGAAATCACAATACACAAGGAACAAAAGCATTGCTTTATTCATACCAAAAATACTTCTAAGTATTATATCTACTTCTACAGTAACTTTGAATAACATTTGTAAACACTTCCTAACCACAGCCAGCATAGATACTATTCTATACATATACCAAAAATAACAATAATTGCATAATTACTCTAAATATTTGTTTGCAGACTAATCACTATCATAAACCAAATCTTCAAACAAAATTATATGTAGGTTTAGTTATTGCACATATCCCACACAAGAGGGATAAGAAGAAGTGAAAAAATTACCAACTTTAAAAAGAAGAAGAAATTCAATAACATGTACTCAATGTAGTGAATTACAAGAAAATCACCGACACGTCGACTCATGATAGTCCATTTCATACCATGTTTCCATCAATAGGCACTAAGCACTTAGAAATCCTTTTTGGGATTAAAAAATAAGTAATGATGTTAAAATGCTGGCTGTTTCTTTTCTCCGATGGCTTGTAATTATTTTAAATGTCCCGCATGCGCCTGCGCCGGTGCAGCGGTGCTTCAAAACGCTGCGGGCAATCCCAGCTTGATCGAGAATCCATGTAAAATGTTCACAAAATTAACCCCATGCTTTTTTATTAAAATAATCCTTTATAATAATAGTCGCAATTGATTTACACTTACAAAAATCTTCATAAATCTCAATTACGTAAGTAAAAACAGCACAAAACAAGTGTTTATTAAAAATTAGCTACGAAAATTCATATTATTAGGCAGTCGTCGATACGAAAATAAACTCTTATCGCAACCGCTGTTTATCTCAGACAAGTAAAACATTATCCAATACATCTAAGTGAGCGTTGTAAAGATAAAACGAGTAATTTGGTGTCAGCCTGTATTTAGATAAACTACTAACTTATCGCTCACTTCAAGGCGATCATAAATTCGAACACCACGTCGCTCTAATTAGTAATTATTTAAAATGCCTCCTCCTGCACCTTATGAAACAAAAGTGCCGAGGTTTCGAGAAAGCGTGAGTTATTTTTCTATTAATACTTAGTTGCTTTAAAAATCTAGTTATGGTGTTGAATTTTTTTCAAAACAAAAGTGAAGTTGCATATTTATTATCTCCATTGACAACTGTGACGTGTTCAGTATTCATATCTAAAAGTATCTAATAAATGTAATAGTAGGGTGCTGGATGCACAATGTTTTCAATAAATCACTATGGTAGGCATTTTTTACCTGTATTCAGCCCTAGATAATGTAATTAAAACGATTATGAAACATTTTAAGGAATTGAATCGCAATCTATATAGAGTTTCTAAGTATCTATATCTAGTTTTACGTATAAGCTACCTCTCCAATCTCGGAGAAAAGGGGGAGCAGTGGTTTTGGCCTTACCAGTCTTAAAACCCAACATATACCTAGCTATGCGGCAACGATGTTTTTTGGTTGGTAACAATTGATAAAACACATACATTATTTATTGCTTTACGTGTTTTTTTTTATTTATAGATAATTTATTATTTATTATTGTTCTACAAGGGAAACAAAGATATATGTACGCATATACTCAAAATATCCACTAAAATAGATTGTTCCGAATCAAATCTGGCAGGAAAGCGATACAGCGTGGGCTGTAATGTCTGGGAAGAGTTCTTTTTACATCGACTAAAAAAAGATTGTCAAGAACGGCGGTGACGAGAGCTGAGACAGTGAATGTTCGGTCACGGCCAAGGCCAAACCGAGATTCGTATAAACTTTAGATCTCATTGAAATATCTCGATTACGCTTACCTCTCACCACGTAACACCGGGAAGTGTAGTGAAGTTAAATAATTTGCACAAGTGACCGTGTTTTCATATCAAAAATATTTATCGTGGAGTAAACTTCTTATTGGATCAAAAGTAACGGTTAGTGAAAGCAAAATGAATTCCGTGTTACGGGACATTGTTGCCAGAGCGTCAGTGGAATCAAAGCAACAAATGGTTAGTATCAATCACCTATTTATAGGAAAATATTACATTACCAGCTAATATTTAGGTACATGCCGTAGGTACAGTTTGTCATAATAATAATTCTGTTTTAGAATAAATAGGCATGTTATTCATACCTAAGATACTTGTTTAAATTGAATTGTAAAAATAGTTTCGGAACTTAACTAAAAATCCTATATGTGTTATTTTATTTATTTAAGTTTCAAAAGATTCATGGTTTAGTTGATCTTTATCAAAAAAATAGGAAGTAATGCTACCATAACATTAATTTAAACATAGGCGCGAAATCTCTGCAACATCTACGGTATGTTTACAGCGAACGTTACGAAGCGACTTGTGATCAAAATAAAAACTCTTAAGCAGCCTGATGAAAAATGTATTACGATATTTAATTGTGACTTTTTCTACTAAAACAACAAATGAATCGATTACAAAATCGGATTATATTTATTTCATAGTAAAACAGAAACAAACGCAATATTTCTATCAGTTTTCACAAAAGCTTCATTTTATTACAGCGCCCTCTTGTGAGCAGAAAATCTGATAAGAATAATTGACATTAGGCAAGGCAACAAAACATTTTTTTACACATTTGCAGAAATGTTTTTGTATATTTTTTATTGTATTCTAACTATAAAGTGATATGATATCGTAATTCAACGTTATAACTGCCACGTCAAGTTCAATGAAACGAACTTTTGAACTGTCAAAGCAAATAAAACATACCGATTGATGTGAGGTTATGGTTAAAAATTCGCAAAACTAGTTTGTAATAATAACAAATAATGAAGGTCATGATAAATGCGAGCCACATTCCAAATCATATGTTACTTGGTGGTCATTTGTCATGTGTTGTCACAAGTTCATAAATGCATGAAAACCGATCTGTTTTCTTACATAAAGGAAAAGCAACAATACTGTACGAGGTATGAGAGCTCTGAGCTAGTTACAGCAGATTGGCAATCAACGTTGTTACAAGAACGATACAATAAATTAAAAATGGCCAGCAGTTCGGGTACGAATGGGTTTTACCGTCCCCGGAGTGCGCTTGCACGAGCCTTGTATGAGAAACAGAGTAATGATAGAATTCTTCAGGAGTTCGACCAAAACGAGGTAAGATTTTTGCATAAATTACTTTTATGTGGTCTACACGCATGAGACAGCCACTAAAAGTTATGTAGTGGCTGTCTTGTGTCTTGCTGTCCATATGGAAGAAATATTACTATAGGTACTATGATCAAGTAACTTGGTATAATATTTGATTCCTCTCCTCTCCAGAGGTGGCGTTTCGGAACGCACGGCACAAGCCACTGTACTAGTAGTCGTGTGTGTATTCTTAGTTAATTATCACTTACATTAATGGTTTAAGACTTATATTGTTCAGGAAATCTGTGTACCTAAATATCTTGATAAGAATTGCAAAAGAATATGAAGTCTATCCCGCATTGAGTCTATGTTATGGACTTTGGCATAATATCTTTCTTGTTTGTAGAGGTTTGTTGTCAGCAGTGGATGTATATGGGGTAATATTATTTTTATATCCATATTTCATTGACTGCAATATATTTGGAAAACAAATCCACACTTATTGTCATTTGAAACTGATAATTCATATAGTTAAGAATAATGAGAATGTGGGTATATCCATAAGCTGTTGATCCAAACTTTTAAAAAACATACCTATTACCTACTTAATATTTTACAACATAACAATACATAATAATATTATGGCAACATACTTTAATTTTTGAATAGATTTGGTATCAAAGTGAATTAATAAAAGAAAAAACATATTACCCGAAGACACAAAAAATGTTTTGAAATTAGAATTTTGCTTATGCATTTGGATATAAATGTCATAATAGAAATCTTTCCCTCTACCTTGCTTATTCTTGGCTGGGTTAACATTCACCATTTCGCAAGTTGATTAGTAGTGTTGACTGTTAAACGATTGTCTAAAGATGATTATGTAACTAATTATGTTTTACTGATAACTAATTATAATTACATGTCTTACATCTGACAACAGCCACTTTAAATTTAGTCACTATAACATGTAAGCTGATACATTTAGTTTAATCTCCCTTATGTGCAGTGAGATTTAACCTAAGAATTATAACAATATATTCAAATAAAAATGTAGTTTATTATATATAATGTAGTATATAAATTTTACAATGAATGTCCTAAACATGTGCAATACAATATTTACTATATTGTGGATCCTCTGCATAATAGTTATGGGTTAGATCCATATTATGTTACATTATCTATACATAATTATATTAAATTTGTAACAGATCAATGTCTGTATATGGAAGAGAAAAAAGAGAAACTAATACCGTAGGTCTGTATAAATGTAATAGAAAATAATGATTTTAGCCTTTTTGTCTCTTTGTCTGTGCGGTTGTACACAATGATTGGAGAATTTAAACGAAGCTTATAAAACTTGCCACAATAATATAGTACTTTTTTCAGCATGAATTGTCAATGCTGATGGTTTTAAGTTCTATGAGGAATTTAATATTATTTCTTAAAAGTAGAGGTACTTCATGCTATTTAATTTGGTACATAGTTCAAAAGCTTGGCGGTTTATCATTTACTCTCTCTTGCCCACTGCTGAACATAGGTCTCCACCAAGGATCTCCAAAACTAAATATCAAATAAGTGTTGGTGGAGGCAGATTTTTTTAAGCCATAACTCACGCCTTTTTCCCAGAAGGGGTAAACAGAGGTGCAACTAGGACACCTACGGTTTGCCTTATATTCCATCACACAATGTGATAGGTGGCGAGCCTATCGTCATATCCGGCACAAATTCCTGAGTCTAGGCGGATAATGAATAGAAAAATCCAATAATATAGTAGCACAACTACGCCGTCGAGGCAGTCAGATTTTTTAAATTTTTACTAATAGCTTACTTGAAAGTTCTCTGTTTTTTTTTGTATTGTGCCGTCATATTTCTTGGTCTTTCTTCCGTTGTCGTATAATCATCGAGTTTTGGCACATACTGAATGTATATTTAAATTTTGTTTAGACAACATCATACAATTAAGTCTATTTTAGATTTGTCTTGATGTCCTAAAAACATATTTGGTCATGTGGGTTGCTTTATCTACATAACAGGCAATTGCCACAACTTTAGATGTTTTTCAACATAAGATTTCTAAAATATTATGTTTCATACAATAATTAATCATTACCGCTTTTTTCGTTTAAACAACAACATTACGATCATATACACTACGATCATATACGCCGAGTAGAAATTAATATAAATAATTAACTGGCTGACCTTATCCTGCACTAATTTGTTGTCGTCCAAAACGTAAGCTTTTTTTTAAATGGTGATGATAGTCTTTTACAGCAAAACAATCGTTAAAAATATAGTACGTTTTTTATATGATAGCCCCTATGGCGCAGTAAATAAGGAGTAAAAAACCAAAGTTCGGAGGATCGATCCCCACGCGAAGACAAATATTGATATGATAAATATTTGCCAGACAGTTATGGAATCATATTTTATTTAATGTTGCTAAATTTCATGATACACAACATGTACACAGTGAGGTCAAGATTATGTATGGGTTTAATTATCTAATTATAAGAATAAAAACATCTAAATATAATATATTTTTGTATAAAAACACAATTTGAATTTCTAATCTTGAAATAAAAAGTTATTTCAATAATCTGTACGGATACAGTTGAACATTACACATCGTTACATTTTGTTATAACTAGTTTCCTCTCTTTGGAAAAACATGTTACTTATTTAGTCAAATACAATTGTAAGTAATAGTTTAACGCCAACTTAATGCAAATATTCTAACCATTTTGCAAAGCCAAAGGCATATTTCATTGTATTTATGATATTTTTGCGCGTATTCGCACGTTTGACACAGGCAGTATATTTGATTGTTTTGCTAGGCCAGGCTAAGCCGCACGTAAGTACGTCGTGGAATCAAAGTTGGCATGATAACGACCAAACGTTTGTCAGTTTCGCAGTTTGTTGGATCCAATTTTCCTTCTAGGGACGATTCATATAGCGGTGCGGAGTCGCGCGCCGGGGCTTTTTCATACGAAACGCACACTCAATCGGTGGCTCACGTGTGCCTCAGTAACGAGGATATATTTGCGTATGAAGAACACGAAATACCTCTGAATTGTGGAGGGAATAAGACATTCAACCCGCTCCGCCCCCTCCAACCCTATCCCCCCGCGACCCTTTTAACTTTCATCTCTGTCGAGTGCTCGGTCCACATACTTTTGTTCTATTTGATCAATGTTATTAAAATGTCGCGGGCTTGCTGAATTACAAACATTTTACTATTGTATAAAGTGTCTCGCCTCGTATAACGCATATAGGCAAATCAGCTTTTAAACCTGTGCCAATATCATATTATAGTTGTTTTATACCTTATTTACTGTACATATTACTTCACATTACATAGCTCTTATTAATCAAAATTATCTTAATTATTTTCCAAGATATTCATATACAAATATTTGATCATACTGTAGTTTTATATCGTAAACCTAAAGTGGTATTCAAATGAACAATATTGAAAGCAATTGTGTGACAAAACCGAGTGGCGAGCGGCGGTCGTTCAGCGCTGCGTACGCGCCGGAGCGGCCGACTGCCGAACGTCACACGGGATCGTCGCCGTCGGCCGTAATCACTGCTATCCATTCTGTTAAAACTACCCGAGGATAAATTAGTTAAGTAGAAGCTTCCGTTAATCGTCGGTTGCGGTCGCCCGCTCTAAATGGATTAATTTATACTTATTTATACGAGGACGTTTTCGGTGTCATGCGAGGATGGGATGATTGTGTTGTGATTGCTTGCGCTTCCTATGGACGCGTCCTATAAACGTTCCTGCCGATAAATAACACGTCCGACAGCCGCATACGTGCCACTGACCACAAACTAGATTCCGCTGTGGACACCATGTATTGCGTAAGACTTGGTCCTGTAATACTCGCTTCGACATAAACTATCTTGTTCGAGTATGTGTATTCGTGTGAAATAACACTCTAGTATTTATGTTGTGATCTTAACATAGTCGTAATTGAAATTATGCTTATTCAATTATGTACTACACAGTACACTGTTGATACAAATCCATATGACATGTTAAGTAATTATATTTAAAAAAAAGGTTTTAGTTTATGAAATCTTACAATCGTTAGTTTTACAAATTATATTTCTATTTATATTTGGCAAGATAAATGTAAAATTGGTTTGTTATTAGTCAAGTGTATTGGTACGTGTAAATAGTAATAGTGTGTGATGCGAGTAGGCTGGCGAGAGGAGTCGCGCTGGGCAGGCGCGGTGTCCGCACAGAGAGCTAAGACACCTGAGTCGCGCTGGGCGCATCGCTCACTGCAATCTGTACATTATTTCTCCATTGTTCGCGTAACGAGCCCCCACCCCCTCCAGCGCGTCAGGCCGCACTCCACATTTCCCCCCGCCTCCCATTTCCCACACCCCACCCCGAGGCGGTGGGACCTCGCTCGCGCCTTTCTTTTATCATTCCTCTCTTTATTTCCGAATGCAAATAATCCTCCACACGTGTGAGAACCGAAACCATTGTTCTCGCTTCCACCCGCGCCCCTCCCCCCCGTCGCCCCCAAAGAAACCTTGGCGACGACATATTTTTCTAAAGCATTTAACTAAAACTAGCTATCTATGCAAAACAGTTAGCATGCTGTACAGTCATAGGTACATTCATATAGAAAGTCGATATTGCTGTGTAATATTGGATTCCTACATTTTATTAATGCCGAGTCTACATACTCGCGTATAATAGTGTTGCTTCCATGAATTTTTAATAACGACTGCAAGATCATGTCTTTCGGTAGCTGTTTATTGTGTATTTTAAATCGTTTTTATCACACGAAATACACGTGATCCAGTATAAGACGAATAGACGTTACCCTGATAAGTCAATAGTTCACAGCAGACAAAAATACAATTAATATGTTTTAACAAAAAAAACGTTTTATTATGGAGAGCTACTTTGTACAAAATCTCACTGAACTCATAAACGATGTAATAAATTTGTCTAATATGAAAGAGATTAACATAAATAGTCAGTAGCAGGAAATGTTTGGTGTCATTAGGAAGCTATATAAAAGTATAAAAGTGTAGGTGCGAGGCGGAGGTACTTGTAAAGCTACAACTAGGTTAGTTGTCGCAAGTGGAGAACAAACAGCTCGTTAGGCTCCGAGCGGCGGAAGGGTGGAGCGCCGCGATTCCCAAGAAAAACGCTAAGTGGGAAATCAATACGTATTAGGCGCGATATCGGACCGGTCGGCCGTCACACCATGATGGATGAACGCACCCAAACTTTCCGCGCCGACTCTAATAATGACAATATACAAATTGACGTCCGCGAACACTTCCGAAACGCGATAGCTCGCCGTCGCCCGCGTCGCCTACGCCAACGCCACTCACATTATGTAAACAAACATGGAAAAAAACTGATCGCCTTCAATTTATGTAATAGAAATCTCAATTACGGATATGTTTTTTGGGTCTCATCTATCATGCGACGCTGAGGAGGCGGGTGTTCCCGCCTGAGTCAATCGTCGGCTCGGATAATGGCGTCGCCTTCGTGACGTCTTACAACGAGTGCGATATTGGAGTGGATCGACAGGCGGGAGTCACCGCGTCTACATATTGAAAGCTATTTGGAATTTACAAATAAATACACACATGCACACCTACAGTCGCACACACACACGTGCACACATAAACAGGAACAGCTAGCTCCGTGTCCCTCCAGCTCGCGCATCACTGGTAACTCTATATTGAAATCGCATTTGCTTATTCTCACAGACCTGGATTTTCTTTTAGCTTTCTTACATTTCAACTGGGGTGTAAATATGCTAAATGAAAAACGAAATAGGTACATGTAACACTTTTTTTACCATCATTGTTCTAACTTTGGTTTTTTATAGTCTTCACTTATAAACCTTATCTAGATATTGAATTACTGGTATTAGGATCTTCAGAAAATTCCTCTTTAAAAGAAATAAATATATGTACCCAAGAATCATCCACGTCGTTGCAAGCGCGGAGTGAGTTAGGTGAAGATAAGAAATGGATCCAAGTGATTATAACATTTTGCTTGCGGTTGGCAAGAGGTTTAATGCGAACTGCTTCCGAGTGGTATAGCCTTACATGAGATTAAGCCGGAGGTAGTTGAGAGCGACGAGTGCGAGAGGCACGGGCAGGGGGGAGGTATATTTATGTCACCTCGGGGACGCGAGCGCTCGCCCCACCCCAATTATACCGCAGTAAAAGTCATAAAAAGACACCCGAAGTTTTTACACGAACCAAGAAGAGGCTCACGCGAAATTAAGAGGGGCGCCGAAATGTGAGATGAGCATGAATTTTTTATAAGCCCAGATGATGGTGCTCCGTTTATGATGTCTTATAGCGGATAATGCCTGCGCTGCACGCGCGCTTTGTTTGTTCGACTGAATCATTGATGAGTCCGTCTTTATTGCCACCACAAGCCATATGAAATAATTAATTACCAATCCGACGCCGTCTTTACATTTTCCAGCGATCAAACTCCAAATAGGACTCGACGTACTTGAAATTAAATCCATTGACTGATGTTGATATCAACAATGTTGTCATTATCATGTAAAATATTGGCCCATCTGCCACTTTAATGTGTGACATTCGAACGAGATGCACTCACTGCAATCGTAAAGTAAGCGAAATTACAAACAACTCCATAACTCGTCCCATTTAAAAATACCACGCAATTACCTCTCTTCACAAATGGTAACGGCTTTAATGAACTAATTAAAAACATAATGAATTATGATGATTGATATGTATCATTGTATTTATATTTAGAATGATTGTTGTTGCTTCACGGTACGTTAATAATAAAAAGCTTAAAGTATTGGTATAAATTAATTGATATTTAAAAGGCATTGTTATGCCGCAGTTTCTGGCGCGTTTGTTATATTTCGTACCTTTGGGACGAAAATAATACGAAGTTTACGACTAAAGAGACCCACGCATGTATATAAAGTCAAACTTACTTTTTCAATTCGAAGCATGGACGTCATAAATAAAGCTTTTATTTAATGCGATTTATATTCACGAAAGCAGGTCGAAAACGACCTGAGAGCTGGTTAACGCAAATAACGATTTTCGTTTTGTTCACGCTTGTATAGAACAATACATTCTCACGTTTAATTTCTTTCGGGTCTTAACAATTGATTTTTTTACGAGTGTGTTTATTGAGCTCACTCGATATGCGGTAATTTCAATTGTGGCCTACACTGCAGCTGGACAATAAACTGCCGAGCCCTGTCACTCTACGATACTTAACCTCTCTATGTCTGCATCAAGTATCTAATGCATGGCCACATTAGTTGAGCTTCAACTTGTTCTCACGTATCTTCCCACCACGCTTGTTTATTTTTGCAGAAACAAATTGGTATACATATATAACAAAACATGTCTAAACCATTATTTATTAGTTACTGTTGCGAGTAAATTCAGAAGTAGGTTATTATTACTTCTAAGAACAATAGCTATTTTCATAGGTACGATAGAATTAAATACTGTAAAGTACCTACATTACTATGGCTATTTTTGTACTGTTTAATTAACTTCTCTATCTGTTGTATGGACAATAGTATAGACATGGTAGAGATGTCTCTACCATGAGTACATTTCGCTATTACAAATCTTCTTCAGTTCATTAAGTTTAGAAACAACTTGCATGTGTATACTCGTATGTGTAATATAAACTATAACAAAATAAAATGACAAAGTTGAGTAAAATGCGAGTGCATAAAGCTCTACGTTGTTCTATGCGACGGCGTGAGATGCACCCGCCCTGTGTCGAGATAAAGAGCCCAACTGAACAATTCAATGTATAATTCATGCGGCGAAAACACTTACATTAACGCGTTGCGTATCGCCCGCTACGCCATGTTTGTAATCGCTACTTTATGTACTTACCGAGAAATGTATTAAAAATTATAATGAGTATGACTGCTACACCAGTGCCGGTAATAAGATCCTTTTGTTAGCGCATGCTTTGAAAATTAAATGGACACTGACACAGTTGAATATTCTCTGCGGCGCGTAAGTAAACAACTGAATGATGAAGAGTGTCTCTTGTTTTCTTTATTAGTTTGATCGAGGATTAGAATTTTTTGTCCCAGAGCATATTTTAAATAATTGTACACGATCTTACGTAAAAGAGAGAAGGTATTTGACAATTGAATCGAATCATGAAAAGCAAAACAGTTGTATAATTCGTATCAAAAGCTAGTAAATTACCTTTTGTAAAGGATGCAAGTGTCTACAAACTAGATAGGTAATAATTTTGTATATAGGTATTTGAAAGTAGTAGTATTTACTTTTTGCTTCTTAGTTTATATTTGCTAATGACATCATTGGTAACGGATAGTGTGTGTTAATAAATATGTAGAGAAAACGATTCACGTTATGCAAATGATGGGTAGCGCGTTGTATGCGCTATATCACACTTGCCGTGACAATATGACAGTGCGACAGTGTGGCCGTGGTGGTCCCAACTCCCAGCCGCATCGTGTACGGTGTAGCGTGTAAGTAAGTAGCCACTGCTCGCCGCTCACTAGGCAGTAGGCAGAGTGCCGCGGTGCGTGCGTGCGTGCCTAGCCGGCCTCCGGTCGCAGCTAATATGATTATGACAGCGCTACGTGCCAACCCAGCTCCGGGAATCCTCGCACAAATATTCATTAATCTTTCACGGTCCGACGTCCGCCGCGATGGAGATTTAATCAGATTAAGGATCATCTTTTTTGCGGGAAAAGTCATGCCCTTTTGTTGCTAGTCGGCCGTCGCTGGCACTTTTGCGCTAAATTTATGACGGACGATGTTTTCTCTGAATATAATACAATTGGCATAGAAGTTTTCCACGTTTTTAATGTGTATATTATATTTGTGTGCGCTAATGTGTCGGCTGGCGTTGTAAGCGAGCGGTCCGCGGAGAGCGGGCGCGTACGGCGCAGTAGGTATGTGTAGACGGCGCCGAGACGACTGTTGGTGGGCGCGAGTGCCGAGTGCCGAGTGGCGCGACCTCGCCACGCAGTCTGCCCCACACGCACCCGCACCTCGCGACTCACTCGCGCCGCCGCGCCGCATCCTACCCGTCTGATGCACTCTTACGCCCGATAGGAAACTGTCTCGACGACCACCAAGCACACGCGCTTTATAGCCCATGTAATAAACGCTTTATTTCCAAATTAAACATGTTTATGTTAAACACGTTCGATCGACTTGATAGCTTTATACTTTAAAGCCAACGTATAATACCCATATGCAAATAAATATCACACGAGAAAAAAACTTAAAAAAAATGTTAACACTTAAATGGCCGCGCGGCGAGCAGACCGTTTGATTAGTAGATAGGGCGCGGAAGGCCAAATAAAAAGTAGAATTAAGCGCTGCGATACGCGCGTAAAATTATTTTACCATTGTATGCAAATCAACGCCGCGGTGATTATTTTATTTCCTAAGAGGCACCGTATATAAATTTCGATTAAAAATACAGCGAGCCAACCGAAGCCCTCTTAGTTGATAGATGTTTAATGTTATACTCGTACCTACGTGAGATGCGATGTCCACTTTAAATTAACTTGTGTTTATGACGTTTATTATACGGTCCTTATAAAATATAGCATGTGCAAACGCACTCACGAGCATCAAACCAGAATGCAGTACAGCAAGAAAAGTATGAATGAGTGAATAAATATACCGAAACTTGACAATTGTAAAGTCCGCAAAACATGAGTCGTGATGAGCCCCGTTTTTTATAATCAAGCCTGTCATAAATTCCTGTTTGACAGCGCGGTATCAACGCATTTCCCTTTTTGATGCATTTTTTGCAATTTTGACATATTTTTTTCCAAAGTCGGCTACGTATAACATGTAAAATTATAGATATTTTTTTACCCAGGCGTCTTTACCCCTTGTGCAATTTATTTATGTCTTACTAGATAATTACTAACAGTGAATGTATTTATACGATATTGTTCGGTATTGAATTATTTAATTTAAGTCACCTTATAACAATTGATAACTTATTTTACAGACGCGTTAACATTTACGACTCAACTAATTTATATTTCACATAAAATTTAATTTGGTCATAAGTATTATTAACTTCATAAAAACATTTTAAACTGCATTTAAAATTTTATTAGATGCATAAATACTTACAATTAAAAAGACTTTTAATACTAATCGGAATTAAAACTCTCATAAAATTGAAGCTGACCACATCACCTGTGTACCCTCTGTGCCTAATTTGTCCGTATTTAATAGTGTCCATTTCGCTCAACGATCATTACGATGTCGTCCACAACCCAGTAAACACAAAAAACATGGTATTTTTATAACTTCCGGACTTAATAAAAAGCCTCAAGGTCCCACAGTAAGATATTTTACAAGTTGCAAATCACATGACATTGATATTTTTAACGTCAACCTAAAGTCTTTGAAGCGGGTGCTGAGTCGTGATTTCTTTCTTAAGCATGATGAGTTGAATGATATTAGTGACCTATAATTGTGGAACTTTGCCTATGCTGAAGCAAAGCATGTGATCGTGTTGTTATTAATTTAACAATCAATTTATTGTTGTACTTGCACTTAGAGATAATTTGTTACTTAACAGTGGAGACCTTTATTTGGCTTTTTGTTACTTAAATTCGTGTGATTATATTGTTATCAATGCTGTTGGTCTTCTTAAAATAAATAAATAAATAAAATATATATAAACGTAATATAACCACATTATGCCTAATAACTAGGTTTTTGTTCTGCTTTTTCGTTTGTCGTATGTGTGTCCACCTACGACTAGGTGAGCAATGTATTATATTAGGTGATCTGGTTATTCAGTGTCCCCTAAAGTAAATTATTTTAATTATTTATAACGAAGGCTGTAAGACGAGTGACCGTAGGCTTGATTCGTCTATTGAAACAAATGTCTGTAATCTACAGGTATTTCTTTCTGTGCGTATGTTGTAAGGTCGGAAAGCCTCTTCGTAGTTTTTAACAACCATGACTCGAGGCTTATTTTTAACATATTGCCGAGAATATGCACGACGTACGTGAATGTTGGGTGCCTATATATTTCTTTAAATCAGTGAGTAAGAAAACGATTGATTTGAAGATTTTTCAAAATCAATGAGACCTCCACATTTATACACGGTTCCTGATTGACACTAAACGAATTATTATTAACAAAACAAAACACGCAGCACAGTTTACAGGCAATAAATTAATTTCGTAAAAACATTGCCACTCGAACAATTCAAATATAATAATGGAGAACATTTGACCGTCGTAACATTCTTGACGCCGTGGTATAAAAGTGGCAGCCATCTTGGATATAAACGCATAACTCATTTATTAAAAGGAAACGCCTCAGTCCCAGCGGCGCGCGGTGTCTAATGAAAGTTGGCGTTGCAAAAACGTCGCCTTGTCGGGAATGTGTCGCCCTCGCGTTCTGGGACGTGTACAGGCTATAAAAATACCGGCGGCCGAGGCGCGGGCACCGCGAACCTCCCCGCGTTTCTTTTTCAATCAATTCAATCAGTGGCCCCCGTTCGATTAACATTTGACGCCCAACTTTCGTGCAGCCTTTAATGTGTCTATATTTTCCAATGGTTTGTAGTTTTGTACATATTCAAATCCTTCCGTGATTTGGAGAATCTAATGGTATCCGGAAAATTCGGTGATATTTCGAACCCGCGTCCCAAGTTTCGCCAACTAGAATATACCTTTAGAAAATTGCGCAACAAAAATATCTTTTATACCTGATTCTGTTTGTATAATGTACACCGAGTGCTAAATATGTGATTTGTATAAATCACTGAATCAGTATTAACTTATATGGGGCCCGAGCAGTGCGGGATGGCAGCCACATTCAAGGCCGAGCTATGACGATTTGCGCATTACTTTTGTTCAGTTTTACATTAAGCACTTAAATATCTGGACCTGGCAGGCTCGCCAAGAGTTGTTTTATTGGACAATGAGCTTATAATGCGAAAAACCTCAGACTTAACAACGGCTTAAGCCGATAGAGTTGAAAGATAAAATCAAATAAAACGAAACAGGCGCGTATTTATTTAGATATCGTCATATATTTCCATTTAAACTGACTGTAAGCTTCTCCCGCTTGTTTTTAAAACGTTGGCTTTTTGCTGGCTCTGTTAATTTTAACGGACAATGGGTGGACCGATCGACGATCGCGTCCGAACAATCGCCCGCTATGGCGTGAGCTCACCTAATTGCTCTCTTTGCTACCGAATAATTTTGATTCCGACGCTCGACACGAATAAATGCTGCTCTTCCGACAATCACCGTCGCCAAATAACTTTATCACGTTTTTACTCCGCGTTCATAGAACAACGTGGAACACATCAAATTGAAAACGTTGATAACACTTTAATTGAATAAATACAGAATGTACTCAGTCACTATGCGGGATCCGACTGGCCAATAGTTGACGCGAAGTTAATTTAACAGCGCGTCGCGTCGCTTGGGTGGTAACCGACGACGATATTGTCTCGGGACATAACGGCTGATTTTACGATCAAATCGGCCCCGTTGGTGCTTAATGTAAAACCAGTTTAAATACACTCGTAAATCTTTTGAACGTGTGCCCGTGTGCCCACGTTGCTATGATCTCTTTCATAGACTGACAATATGCTTGTCTGAAATTATAACAACTGCAAATTCCGCGCAGTCTCTCTGAATGAGCATTCTTAAGCATATTTTATGTAGCTTGTTTGTAATTTAGTGTTGGCAAATGATCCAACATTACATTAACAATAGAAAAGAATAAGAATAAAATCGTAATTTTATCGCTCTAGAAATTATTCGAATGAGATCCTTGATTGAATTTGTAAACGTTGCATTCCCACCGAGTGGCGATGCGGAAATAATAGTGCAAATGAATCTGAACGGCATTACGGCCGGAGATCACGTCTGCACATAAATCGCAACCCCCGATAGAACAATTAAAAGACGAGTTTAAAACAATTACGCAACGGTGGCCCCTAGGCCGCTCGTGATGTCGGCACGCAAAGATTAAATTCCGCAAATAATTCCACACAGATAGGATACTGCTTAAATAATACCAATACGCGAACTATATCAATATCATCACCTTCTTCGGATATAAAATGTCTACTGATAATCATAGGGCTTTCCTAATTATGTGTAGTTATAACAAACACCTGTGTCTAATCATTTTGACAAATATGACAAAATATTTCTTTAATTTTGGTTTTTTCAGTACTATAAAATCACTAAATAATGAGAAATTTTAAAAGATAATTTACTATTTAATCTCCTGTAACCCATCGGACGTTCTGTTCTCCTATAATCTTTGGTTTAACTGTTGAAATAAATCTGTTATTATCTATGGTTAACGTATAACGTACACAACAGAGGTAGTTTATTGGTCAGTAGCGTCGTGGAGAGCTAGTTGAAATCAATTGTTTCGCTATAGTAATCTCCAGTGTGGAGATTTAATTAAAGTTAACGCTTTATACGTCTTTGCTTAGGGCTATTAACACAGTTTATGAATTGCTTATTGTCTGCTTGACGCGCCGACCATAAATTATAATGTGTGATTTACATAGGCCCTAACAGCTCGATTAATCTTAAAAGGCAATATAAGTGCTTAGTAGTTCAATTTATTGACAGTTATATGCGAGTCTATTATAATTCGCATCCTAGATGTGACAAAGTATGTAAAAATAAAATTATAATGCAAAACAGACTTTACTCGTATTGCAATAAAATTGTTGATTGATTTTCTACGTGCTTCTGATAGGACACTTTAGTAAATGTAAACACATCGTTATTTTAAAGTGGATTGTAAATAAAACTATTTTATACAATGACATGTATAACGGATAACATGCAGTTTGTGTTCGTTCAATTATATCCAATTGATCGATTACCTGATCACTCATTAGTGGTAAACGTTATAAAATACTATTATACACTACAATATTTTAATACTAAGCATTCGTTGTTCACATTCATATACGTAAACAATTTTCCTTTTACCAGAAGTCGGATTGTGCACCAAAGCTCTGGTGATGTATGTATGTGTCTTGCCCTGAAATATATGAACCCTTCTCTGATTACTGACAACTATTGATTAACATTTAAATCGTCTTGATTCCAATCGATTAATCATACAATTTGTAATGAATATGTTAAATATGTACATGCTAACGAAGTCTTATTAACATTATAAATGCTAAATTAAACAATAACTCCTTATCGGACATATTATATTTTATTTTCTGATATATTAAGTCCTCGATTAACTATAAAACTTAAAATGATAACAAATATAGCAATCAACTTACACAAATGTGACTTTCCTCACAAACTAAAATATTAAATAAAACCTAGCGGCAGCCGCGCTAATACGACACGCGAACAAAATTGCGAGCCTTGACAATTTAAATATAAAAATCAAGTACAGTTCACATACAAAATGAAGAATATGAGACGAATGGAATAAGACGTTAAAGATAATCAGTTTCCGGCGTCATCCATTTCCATGAATACGAGTATCCGTTCCGCTCGCTGGAGGAACACACGTCCGAGCGATCTGCATCCCGCCTGATCCCATTTTAATGGAGCGCCCGGCAAACAAGCTCTAGAGCCGCTTACGGCGAATCCACGGGGATACCGTGCGCCACTTAGCTTGCGAACATACAACGTTTAGTCAGACCGCTTCCTGTCATATAGCCTAGTTACTCATACTTACGTAAAGCGCATCAAACCGCGATTTATGGAGTTTCTATTGTGTGGAACCGATTGCTCTTTAAAACTAAACTCGCGTCGTGCGCATGCATTCTGTGAAAGTTATTCCCCTGCTATTGCACTCACACCGCTCGAGATTACACAGTGATGCCTTCATCACAAGTCATCGCCGAGTGATGTGTTAAAGTCAAACGGGCTACCTTTAGATGACCCCTGTCTCAGAGCCCAGTTCGCACATTTAAATGGGGATTAATCTGGGTATTGTGCAGTGCGAGCGCCGTCAGCTTTAATATTTTGCTTCATATTGACAATATACTCGTTCTCAGTGCTTTGATTCATTAGGCGGAGGTGAACGCCCGGCGTCTCAAAGGACCTCCAATGATTCATCGTCGATGGTGTGTAATGTGTATGCACCTTGACTGACCTGCGTTTTAACGAGTCAACACAAGATAATGAACACATTGAGCTCTTCCTATAATGCACATTTGCCTACAAGTAGAGATATAAAATGCGGAATATTAATATTTTTGGTCGCAACTGACCCGCTGACCATTCCGCGGATATCAGTAACCCATATAGAGGTAAAATAAACAAAATATCGATTCGGCCTCGATATGTCGTCGTGTTGAATAAATCATTCTTGATTTGTCTCCCTCAACAGGTAGATTTTTAAAATGAGGATATTGTTATTCATGCTAACTTTACACGAGCTGAAAATGAATCCTAAACATGACTCTCATAAATAATCTAACTGGGTGCCCCTGTTATAGGCGCTATGACAAAACAACAGACGATCTATTTCTTACTTGAGCTATTTCAAGTTGACTATTTCTCGGCAATAGATATAAGTTTACTTCCGGGGTATTAACGTAAATCTTGAAAAAGTATGACGCACGATAGCAACGTGATTATGATGATTGCTTTCAGCGATACGGTCCTGGAACATTAACATTAAATGTTAATGTGTAACAAAGTTTATCATGAAGGACATTCAAAATTTTCCACAATTTGTATTCCGTCTGGAGAATTCGCCTCGTCGAAGCCCGTAGTTCGGATGCAGGCTATTTTAAATGTAAAGGCGGCGCATTGCATAATCACCAACGTGATTCGCTATCAGTATTCGGTACTAAATATTTATTTACCTGTTTTTACGATACTTTTTTGCGGTTTGTCGCAAAATGTTCTAGATATCGATGGCTTTGGACGATTTTGGTTAAAGTAATTTGTCCTTTTTATACATCTCGCAAGCACTTTACGAGTGACAAACATCTCATCACATTATTGTCCCATCTGTCTGCATTATTATACGTGCGAAGTAATTTGTCTTCTTTGTTTTTGAGCAGCTCGTACATTAAGCCGACGTCCATGTGAGCTGGATGTGATACATTTATATGCGGTTACATTACCATGACGAAATATTTTACAACTCTATTTATTACCGCATGTAAGAGGTTACTTCCTAGTTAATAAGCATTTATAACATGTCTCACATGCGTCATTATATTAAGAAGAAATAATTAATGGGGTTATTTGTTACTTTTGAAAAGGAGTTCCTTTTTTATTTTGACCACCTAGCTTGTTAATTTTCTTTATATTTTTAAGTGACTAATAAAATTTAATCAATACACAAACACTGGCCGTTTAATTGTATAGAACGAGTATGTGCCACTTATAAAAAACTAAATTGGTTAGTTATCTATCGTTTACGGTGCCACCGCGGCGGACACTCAATAAAAATTTAATACGTGATAGTAAAATGATGTTTCGATTCGCCGTGAAGATTGTTTCAACGGCCAGTTTAGACAATTTGGGAGTCCGTTGCCAACCAGTAAGGAACCAAATCGTGAAGATTACTTTTTGCGGTTTAAACACATAATATGCGGTAAGCTTATATCGCCGAAAGCTATTTTTGGAACATGTCTTACGTATATAACATTTATTGTGCCCAAACTTATATCTGTTTACCTTGTCGTATAAAAAACCGTAACCCAAAATTATGTAAATAATAGTTCAGTCTAGAAATTTGGTAAACTTTTTGAATACTTCATATAAAAAATAAGTTAAGTTTCCCATGTTGTATAGGTTTTTAAATTAGTTCAGGAGTATAAATTTTAATTTGTATTAGATACAGCCATACTAAAAGAGTTTTTGTGGAAGGAACCCCACGGACGGACAGTTGTCTCATTTACAGAAGCCTCAAGTTTTTTATCCGGCCGCGTTGGATTTTAATACAAAGACAGATCTGGTATTAATTAAGTCGGGCTGATGAGTTCGCGCCGTCCCGCTCGCTCGCGGCCCGCCGTCATTACGGCTACATGTAGAGGCGAGAATTTTTTTTAATTCGTCATTATTCTGTGGCGTAAAGAAATGTTAATTCGAGGCAGCGTGAAATTAACAGCCGCCGCAATGCCCTTTGTAGGGCCGCGGCGGCTGACTTAAACACACAACGGGTGACGAGCTACACGCTCCTTTCATACTACACTCTCTTATTTGCACTCGATTACTCTTTTTGTATGCTTTCATTAAGAACTTGGAGCAATGGTTGTTAAACATCAATTTATATAATGCATTAAAAAGAAGAAATGTTCACGTTGCATCTCCCGATCATTACTACTACGCAAAGCGTCTGCTGCCCACGTCTTAATTTACTTAGACGTCTTGTCTACGTGTTTTGCGTTATTACTATTAGTGAAGGGAACGTGTTTTTGCATGCGTCCTATCATCAATGTGATTTATCACTCGTGTGTTTGTTGCAGTGGTACCGCGTGAACAAGGATCGCTTGAGTCCCGAACTGCAGAAGAAGTTTGTTCAGCTGCACTCTGACAAGGAGACCAAGGAGTTCTTGTCTGCTTCTATCGACAAGTCTTCGTGGGTGTGGACGCAGATCTGGTACTTGTTGGCTAAGGCTGTGTTGCGGCACTTCTGGTCCACCACCGACATCAACGGGTATGTATCTATTTGTCCTCAGGCTACTTATTTCTCAACGAGAAGGGACTTGTTAAACGCATTCTCTAATTATCTATATACCATAATGACTAAACTACAATGCACTTAATGATAATTGGTGAACACATTACTATAGTACCACATTTATGTTTTTATAGATACCTACATGCAAATAAAAACACATTCGTTATAAATAAATTCAAAAAATTCCAACACGCATCAGATTTTAGCATTTTTTTCTTATTACTCCGCTAATATCGTAATTCACAGAGATAATGCAATAACAGTAAACAGTCGGTTCCACACAGCCGGTGAGCGCTAGTGTGACGCTCGCAACAACACCAAACTTTTTAATTTAAAAGTAATGAATCATTTCTTTCACAAACGATGAATTGCCATTTGAATGACGACAATGGGGCATTATTAAGTGCGTCCAGATTCGTCCAATTACGCCAATTACAATCTCCCGGTAGCTGTAAGTACGTAGATGCGAGCGCACATATTATTTCCTCGTCCATTGTGTCGTATCTGCACAAATTAACTAATTCGAGTCGTTTGTAGTTGCGCCTCGGCCCGTGTTCGATATATTTTGTTTGTCGATAAAATTTTCGATTGTCAAAAACACGAATCGACGGTAAATTTTATATTATATGCAGGTTATATTTGCGTTTGTATATTTGTTATTGATCCTCTGAAGTGAAATATACTGTAATATAAAAAACAAAGTTGTTGTTGATATAGGGTTCAGCTATTAAAGCCTCTTTCTGAAAGTGAAGAACCCTGTGATCAGTCTTCAATTCTGTGACCCTACAAGAAATTGCATCTAAATAAGGTTCTAAAAAGTCATTTTGGGTGCTATCACCACGGCAACTCCACGGCACCTCCACTTACAAACATTCAAGGAGAAAGCATTTACATAGTAATGAACAATTGAAACCTTAAGAAAGGCAAGTGATATTATAAATCCGTCATGTCGTATATCGATATCGATGTGTCGATTATCCGGTGTAGTAGTGTCACTGTTCACGTCCGGAGTAAACTCTGTGAACGCTCACTGAAAGCGATCACGGGCGGGTGTCTATAGCCAAGCACTAATAAATAATTTAAATAAATTGACGGACGAGATTTACTCATTGGCTGTTTCCGTCTCTCAATTACGCTTTATTTATCACTTGCTACGCGTCGAGAAGACTCGGACCAAACCGTACCGTACGCTCTGCGTTCTCACTCGTACAAACTTTGACCGACTGAATGGAGTCATATAGTCAATGTTATTCCTGGGTGCTTATAGTTAATTAAAGAAGGTCAGACAAGACGATCTAGACTGATTTGATGTTATATGGTATGATAGAGAATTATAGAGGATACGTAAGACGTTTCGATCTTTCTGTACCGGTCAGAATAGATTGTACTTGTATTCGGCAATATTTATGTATACTACAACCGTGACTTATTGATACAAATTAATGACTATTGCGAGAATGGAAAGGCAAAAGTTCAAAATTAAATGGTTACTAGATTGTCTAAGCTCATTATTTTAACACAAAGTATTTAGGTTAATCTAATCGTTAAACATTTATCCAAATGTTATAACTCGTATAGTATTATTGCTTAGAATCGGGACTAGTTGTATGTAAATTTGATTAATCATCATTGAAGGATCGAAAGTAAAGATTCTAATAATTCCCAATCTTTACTGTTCTTCTCCTGCGACTTAGCCTTCTATGGGATTGGCTAAATGTTACTTTACAGCCATATTACAAAATCATTTGATTCTGTAGTTTGAGATGGTGTAACAACTCTTTCGCGTGTAGGCGTTTTAATCATGCAGGCGTTAGATCACCAGATGCATAAACCAAACGTTAAAATTAACAAGGCATACTTCGCTATACTTACCATATAGAAATGATCACTAAACATTTCTATTCACATCTATAAGGAATGAAAAATCAATAAGCAGTACAAGTTGTGCCGTTTATAACATTGTTGCTATAAGTAGCATTCCTATTGAAGCGGTTGCGAACTCTATAGAGTCACATGTCATTCCGGGTGCCGGCTCATAATGGCTGCTGCTGACTTTTAATGATGAAGCCACTTTAATAGCAAACAACAAGATATATAAATGATAATGCGAATAGCAAAGGCCCTGGTGAACCGGGACGGGCAAGAGTTATGTGTGATTGTATCGTCAACACTCTTATCGAGATATTCACTTCACACTTGAACAGGAAATTAAACTGTGTAAATTGCTCTTGTTAGGACTTTACAACTTTACTATTTCAAAGAAAAATGTAGGAAATTTGATCAAATTAGTAAAGTCGGTAAAATAACTCATACAAAATGTGACAAAGTAAAAAAATCTTGAAAGCTAGTATTATGTACATAGATAGAAAACAGCTGTTGGCTAAATTCCCCAAAGCAGATGAAAACAAATAAAATTATGTGTTTGTTCTTCATTAATCTAAATTTTAAACGTTTTCAGTAACTTTACGAACCTCTTACTGATCAAAAATCACAAATAAATAATAATGAGTTAATCAGACAACTAAATAATTATTGTCTGTGCAATTTCAATTTAATGATATGTATAGCAGTCCCCAACACTTCAAATAGCTTATTACAACCTGTGTGTAACATAACATTTCCGTATTATTAAAGCCATTTCATTGGCCAAGAGATATGTAAATCAAAAATCATATTAAACAACAGTATATCCATTAGTGCAGTTAGTTTGAGAGAAACTCACGCGCTTGTATCAACTATCAGTACTCCCCCTCGAATCGAATATCCGGGATATTAATCATTGCGTTCCTAGTTAAAATGAATGAGGTAATAAAAGCTCGTTGGCCACTTCATACACTTTTCCGGTGTAAATTAATGTATTTACTATATATTTCAATTCACGATTTAATTTGTAGTTAAATATCTATTTATGTGACGTGTGACAAGTTGAAACATTAAAATATGTTTCCCATGTTATACAATGGGAAAGAATACACACATATGTATGTATGTACGTAGGTCCGGCAATCTAATATATATAAATCTCGTGTCACAATGTTTGTCCTCAATGGACTCCTAAACTACTTAACCGATTATAATAAAATTTGCACACCATGTGCAGTTCGATCCAACTTGAGAGATAGGATAGTTTAAATCTCAAATTATAGTCGCAATTTTAATTTATTGCTAATTATTTGTCTGTTATTATTTGACAGTCACAATCATCTGTTAACTCCAAATGATTCTAACAGATGTCGATACCTTTCGACTGGGTTGAGTAAGTAATCAATAGATGGCGCTGCTATGGTAAATCTACGAACGTGTCATATAAGCTACATTTTAACAGTATAATTACCACGTGTTGTTGACGCTATAAAATTAATTAAATTTAAAATAAGTAGTTCATTATACTTTAAAAAATCAATTTCGTAGTCAGAATTTTGGCTGAGCGGAAAGTTTTAGCAGGAATTTTGCAAAGTATTTGTGTTTGCGTATTTTTTAAATGATATTCGTCGTATTTTCGTGTTTATATAAGGCCTATCTACTAAATAAAAGCAATTACAAAAAAATTACAACTTGCCTATTTAGGCATTAAGGGATGAAATGGGATAAAGTGGGACGAACGCGATGAAACCGGTCGGATCCGGATTGCATTCGATGGGAAATAATGGGACGGGATGTAACAGAAAGAAAAGGAGCCAGATGAGATGGGATGGGATACGATAGGAAAAGGGATAGTAGGTACTTAGGTTGAGTTCAGGAGTACAAAAGTTTGAACGGGAATAAGATATTTCTGGTGTGGAGTGGAGTCTAAACATCTTAGCACCCAGGCGAAGCTGGGCCGGGCCGCTAGTAGCTTAGTATATTTAAATGGACATCGCTTCTTGTTGACAATTGGATTGTTTAAAACATTGTGTACTAGTGACCGATCCGGCTTCGCCTGGGTGTTATTTCTCTCACCCACTGCACACGCGTTACCGCCTGGATTTTTTCAACTTACTTGATAAGTACTTATCTTTTATAGTAGGGTCAATTTACTCAGTATTACTCGTATAATCAGTATGTTATTCTAATAGGTATGTAGGATATAGGACTGTAAAGTTTCATAATGATCTGTGGGGTAGTTTTTGCATGAAAGAGTAACAAATATCCATGCACAGCAAACTTTCATTTTTATAATATGAGTTCTCTTTATTGTATTTTTTACATATATACAGGATGATCTTGATTTATGGTATTTTGTTGTGTTACATACACATGTTCCTAACTACACCAGGTAACATTGTACCAAGTTCGAAAAAAAGCTGTCTGGTAGTTTAATCAAAAATCGCGATTTTAGTTTCCTAGGCCGTTGATCAACCCGTATAGGTAGTAGGAAAGAATCTTTTTACGGCTCAGGTGTGACTCCAACCGAACTGAAGTTCAGCTAAGCGGTAAAAATACTCGTATCTATAAGAGTTGGCCAAAAACCGTGAAAACTAAAATCACGATTTTTGAGAAAAAAACATCTCCGATTTTTTCAAATTTTGTACAATGTCACATGGGGTGATGAGAAACATGTGGGTTAAATTAAGTAACATATGTCAATATCAACATGTATTATAAAAAATATAAATTATGATATTATGTCTTCTATTAACATTCATCGTCACAAAAAATACCTCAAGAGACCCACTTCATGACGCGACGTTGCGTTCACAACCGGCGTTATGTCTACTAACTGTAGTAGACATAACGCCGATATATTTATACCGTATATTTATACTGATAAAGACAGAGATATAATTCAGATGATATCTGCATGAAATTTCCTATTTCTAAGGTAAATGAAGCTGGCCCGAGCTTAAAATTAATTTAATACTTCGATATAAACATGTATATCTTTTTTTTCCTATAATTGGGTTTGTAGTGGAGAAAAGAACCGCACTATTTGTTTTAAATACATTGTTAACACATCTTTCCGCATTCACTATATGTACCTAAGCCTAAACTAAGCAATGTTCGAATAACTCTTATTCGCAAGTTTATCAACGTCTCGCTATTCTTCAATACGTCGATCTTAAATGTCGCCTTTCTTGGACGCACCTAATACATATTAGATTTATGCTGTTATAAATTCAAAACAAAAATTCCTAGTCCCCAAAATTCTTTACAAAATTTTATCCATAGATCACAAATAATAACCGTTTGGCAAAATATGTTAATAGGTATATTAAAAACAACGCATTTCAATCAGACGGACTTGTTGACACTGGACAATAAACATGTTCCAATCAATTTATTGCCGAATTTTGATTACACTGTTACGGTCGTATCATTGAGATCAAATCAACAATCATATTTTATTTGACTCGGTACGCGAGCGAAATTTCCTTGACAATTAAGAAACACGTTACGCGTATTAAACTCTGCCGATTTAAGTTTGTTAAATGTATTGCAATTACCCAAAAACGGCGCAATTAAGGAAAAGACGACTTTAAAATGCGGATTTTACTGTAAATGTTTTATATTGGACATTAACTTGACGTTGCCCGAAAGACTTTATGTTTTAAGTGATGTAAAAAAACAACTGGTAATTACTTTTTCGTACAACAAATTTTCAGTTGACCTAAAATTTCTTCATCGTTTTTTAATATGCTATTGCGTAAATTGTATGTGTGTAAATATATATCAGATTACAATGAATAAGATACAATTCTTTGTTGTTCTGGAAAATCAATCTGATTGAGTTCTCACGGAATAGCGCAATAGAGCAACAACATTAATATATTTTACCAATCGTGATACCAGCTTGTTGCGGAATTTAATAAATTAGTGTTTGGATAAATTGAAAATATCGCGCTTGGTTGTAATGGGCGAACGTTCGGCTGGTGTTCGACGCTCCGCGCGCTCGGTACTGAGCAGAGCAGAATGATTATTTATTTATTGTGGCCACTAAACAGCAGTGTGGTCCCTATTCTGCGGCGGTCTCCACTTTTCAACCGCTGGAACGCGATCGCTCGATAGTGTACCATTAGCGCGAAGACTCGCGCCGGCATCCAATTGTGCGCTTAGATGTCGCATACAAATGTCGATCGGTTCGCTGCTTACTGAACCGCGCTCGGTTCGCTCATCTGCATTCAATCCCATTGTTGCCATTATTATTGGATATATAGGCGTAATCGCTAATTTATGAATTCCACTGACCGCACAAGTGTAACACACCATCTAATCTGTCTAATGGCGTGTTGTATCTCTGTTACTGCAACTATAAAAGGATCGTTAATTCTATTGTGTTTCTGTAAATGTCCTTATATTTTAGCTGCTGCCCAATTGTGTCATACGTTACGTACAAATATGAAGGCGAAGTGTTTACAGCTAATGCCCTTCTACATTATTATTGACATAAAACAGCTTCCACATGTTTGGAGTTAATTCTTATAAAAGTGTGTAGTAAAAGTTTCAGCGTAATCAAGAATAAAGTGTAGGGCTCATGAAAATTTCCGTGCAAAGGCAAGATTGGCAAAGTCCGAAAAGCGTCCCTGGGCGACGGTGGAGGGCGACAATAATTATTTGCAACAAAAAGGCGAGAGGATCGTAATAGGGACAGAAAGGCCGAGCCGCGCCGGGCTCGCCGCCGCCGTAAAAAGCGCAAAGAATACACCTCGATATGATCGCACAAAAGCCGCTCCTGAATCCTACCTCAATGCTAATTTCCACTATCGCGCTCGCCCTCATTCATTTTCAATCGGAGTCCACCTCCGCTTGCTTCTATTTTTTAAAAAAATCACATTAAAGAATCGAATATGGCGGTTGTTTTTTTGCGTGGCCGATGCGGGCGACGCGATTTATTTGCGGGTTTTTTTAAAGTGACATTCCGGCCCGCTGTATATTTGTGTCTACTCTCAATTGGCATTTCGGACTAAGCGCGAACGATACAAAGTCGTCGGTTTTAACGGTTGTTTTTAACGCTCGACCCCCTCTCGCAACAAACCAACCATACAAATAAATTATTAATCGTTTGTCCTGTCTTTTATAAATTAAAATCCGTCGTTTTTTTGGTCAGACGCGCCCAGACTTCGGACTTTTTGGTCGCGTTTCGAATCTTTGTCTGTCCTCGAATTTATTAAAAAGCTTAAGCGAGAGGTGAGCAATTAAATCTGTGACAGAAATTAATATGCGGGAACGAGTCCGTGACTGCCGGCGACCGGTCCTTGCTCGTTATTAATTCACAGCTTGTATGCTTTATTAATCCTCTTATAATTATAAATAAAGACCTTACGTCGGCGCGTCCATAGAACCTTATTGAATTACACCGCTTCCCCTAAGCGCATAAAATGATAAGTGTCGATTGGAAATACATTCGCTCCACTCGACACTGCTACATTGGTACATGCGTGCTGAAACATGTAATCACGAATGAATACGCGAATTAGTTAAGCCCCACGTCAGTCGACTTGGGAAATTTATGAAAATTATCTAATTACGTGTGTGGAGGGAGAAAAATCGCGAGTTACTTACATAACCGCCCGGAAAATTACAGGCATAAATCACGAGAAGGCGCGGGCGGGGCGCGGGGCGCAGGGCACGGGGTGAGGATGATTTTCCATTCGCTATCTTTTACCTTGGTATTATTTTGATTTATTCCCGTGCGTAATGAAAGCGTACGTCTCGTGTTGATGTACCAAAAATCCAGTGTCGTATTCATTACGCGAAAATTGGCTCAGTGCGCGGACTGGCTCGCCATTATTAACTAAGTTGTTAGAGCGTGGATCGTTTCAGTAATAAAATAGGATGAGCACGGCCACAAATAGGTGTTACCCGTGCGAGAAATAAAACAGCGGACGTTGCGGCAAGTGTCAAGTGGTGTACGGTGGGATGCGCGTGATGGGGCGGCGGTACACGCTCGTTAACGTGGAAAGTGCTACATTCCGCGACACCGCACATTACGCTGTGGCCACCTGCAATTATGAAGCGATACTCCATACACCATGCTCCGCGAACCTGCGCGAGCTGCACACGCCGCCCGGCCGGGACGTCTCAACCCTTTGCACGCTTCACCTCTTAATATATTGTTCAATGAAGTTCACACCGCCGTAATAGTCAGGCTCTTGTTACCGCAATGGCTTTTCCATTCTAGTAAATGGTACAAATTATCGTAATATATTGCTTAATGCTCATACGTATCCTGTTACGTATAAGTAATGGCTTATGTTGTTCTTTTTCCTACTTGGATTACTAGCATAGGCAATTTTATTTAGGTTATCTGGGTACATTTACTTGGCAGTGTTTCTTCACAGCAATAAGCTACATTTGAAATACCAATTTTATTGCTTGTTAACCCTCGACATCTTCATCAGCCGCTTATACTTTAATCGTTTCATTATGTTCCTAAAACTTTACTTCGGTTACCTTTCCGTGTAAGCCATAACCTTTTTGCTCTGTAACAATGTCGGCGTGGTATCACTTGCAGCTGAAAGCACGGGGATAGTTTGTCACCAGCCAGTTTGTCTCTAGCGCGAGTGAGTTTATTGTGCAAGTACGCGATTGTGGAATGCGGGGAATAACGTATAATGGCGGCCATTATCGTTGCGCTAAGCAGGCGACAAGATGCGACCGCTGATCCGATGCGCGATTACACCTCATCGTGTGGAAGCCCTTTAAGAAATTATGACGATATTCTTAAACATTGCACGTACATTTTTGTGTCGGGTGTAATGCTAGTCGCGACTGGCGTTTCGGGATTACCTAGTGCTGCGCTTACTTTATGATACACGGCGATAGTTATAGTGAACGACGAAACTCTAGTAAGTGACTGTGGCTTATTGTTTTGGTATGTAATAAAATTCTCTATGGTCCGTTTGTGCGTTGAATTACCCTGCAAAAGCAACATTATACTATATAAAAAAATGAATTGCAAATAATAAATTATGACGCATGGTATTTTTTTTAAATGTGATTCAACATACCACCGGACCACAAAATGACTAACCTATGAATCAAAATTAAAATTTAATAAATTTATAATTATACCTCTAACAAAAATTAATTTCTTCATCTCCGTAGGTATATTACGGTTTTTTTTTTGTTTTTGGAACAGGTATCCGCTAGCGTTGCGGTTGTTGGCAACGGGACGCAGGCAGAAATAATTCATATTTCAAATGCATCCGTTCATATTTATGCGGATTTCAAACTATGCTATTTTCTAGGATTCTCTGTATGTATCTCAAATATTGCCTTGACTCGGCGGATCATCTTATGTATAAATGATACATGATCGCTAATTTAATGTAAAATATTAGTGTACACTGTACACCTGTCAGATACTTCAAAGTAATTAATAGCTCTAAAAGTATTTTAATACAAATAAAAGGCATTACAATAAGAAGGAAATTGTTTATTATATATACAGAACCAATCGGCGAGGGAGCGGTGGTTTAATTGTGTAATCCGGAGGTGTAAGCAATAAATACAAACTGCTGGACCAAACAGAATGTAAAACAAAAAGAAACAGAAACACATTTAACGGCGGCTCCGACATTTCTTAATTAGTCAGTTTTTATTGAACAGCAAATTCGGTTAACTGCAACAAAGGGTTCTTTGATGGTAAAAATAAACCTGTGATTCATGACGAATCAAGAAGCTGTTTCGCTTGATCCCTCCTAACCCTTTTTGTGTCCGTTCTGACTAATCTAGTGATGGCCTCTCGAGGTTTTTAATTAAAGATAATGTAACATAGCCTCACGTATCTACGGTGGCCGGTGTCTACACAGAACACGTAGGGCTGCCGATAAATTATTACATTAAATGGTTTCTGAGGAATATAAAAAGATTTTTCATCGCAGTACTCGGAATTTAGATGTCTAATTTGATAATAGATTCGCAGGTGGTATCAATGCTTAGGGTAAAAAAATAATCAGATTCTTCACTTTATACTCACTACACTCTACTCTACAACGATTGAGTGCATTATCTCTACTATATCAATAAATTGTGCATTTTCGAATAAAGCATTTTTACGAGTTACATACGAAATTACACATTTCCAGCGCATTTTCCAATTCGCAAAGTACGTTTAAGGTTCAATCCGATGTAATTGTATTTTATAACGAAGAAAAATAGATAGTAAAGCGAAATCATATAAACTAGAAGAGGTGTAAAAAATATTAAAAAAAAAAATATTTAAAAACGGCAGCGTCATCAAACACAATAAAGAAAGAAATTGTAAGAAGCAAGCATTTCACTATAATAATTATAATATATCTTATTGTTTTGAAAAATAACATCACAAAAAAATATCAAAGCCTTTTCCCCATAACCCTGAGCAGGCAACATTTAATTACACGTGTTTGGATTAGGCGCAGCAGCGGCAGCCCTATAAGTCATTAATGCACGGCGGTAATTAGTCAGAAACTCATTCGGGCAGTGTGAATAGCAGCAACAATGTAGACGGTAGCGGCTCGCCCGTCCTCCCATATTCAATTAAAAGCACAATGCCCACTGGATGACCACTTGCCCGGAGAACCTTCGGCTTCGGTATTGGTTTCGGCCAGTTTAATGTTCGGCTAATGCTACTATACCTATGCGACTATACCTGTTTTTGTGAGGGTTCTAGTGGTGTGCTTTCAATATGATTACAACACTTGTCACCTTTGAATTTTTTAACAATAACTACAAAAGATAGCTTTTCAACATATTGAGACTAATATTTATTTGTTGTGGATAAATATTACTAACACCTAACTCTATCTCTTAGTTTCATGAGGAAGAGAAATTATATTTTCTTGAAATTAATACATAATATTAGAAAAAAAAATTGGCTTAATATTTTTTTTCAACCCCTTTAATAGTCACCGGAATTTGAAATCTCATAACAACAGAGCTAAAACAGTTTTAATTTGGGTTTGACACACAGCCGATTACTCGACTTGGGGATCTAATTCGAGACATAATTTTCGTAAGTTTTTTGCCTTTGTGCGCTATTTCTAATCAATGAATAATTAACACAACCGTATCATTGAGATAAATACAACTTTCTAATTTCACTATAGACAGATTTTGTTGAAGTTTGAATAGGTTTCATTTAAATGTCATAATATTGTCCTATCGGCGAAATATGTATTCAATTTAAATTATTGAGCTCGAGCTGTCCATCATTATGTATGTATTTCCTTGTTTAACATACGATTTCATGATATATGCACACTGCACACACATGTAAAACCTCAATTAATTTACATTGCGCACTCACAATACAAACGAGGCAAATGTACAAAGTACAGATACTTTCCAACCATTCAATTCCTTTCTAATTCATGTGTGTAATGCTCGCCACCCAAAAAAGTTACATTAAGAGCGTCTTTAATAGTTGTCTTGATTACCATCTATGCTGAGTGGGGAGCGATTATTTCGGAGTCGGGCTCTTGATGCGGGAGAAATAAAATGCGTATGCGCACGCGTCGCCACCGAGTTACGCTGTCGTTAAGAAATTACCGGGCGCGCCGTCCACGCCGCCGATTTTATCGATGGAATTTATTGTCGACACTCGATTTTACTCGCCTTGCGCGTGCGCACCGTTCTAACACACGGATTTAGGCTTGCTACCGTTCCACACTGAGCGCTCTGTTACGTCCCATTCATTTACAAATGCAAACAGTCCCCAAAAAGTCACTAGGTAAAAAGAAATCGGATCTCGTGATCTCTATCCGCTTATTGATTGGCACAAGTATTTCACAAGAGAGCAGTGGTGTTACAATCGGGCAATTGAATATTTCAATGAGCGTTGCTTTATCGATTAATGTAGTGTCAAAACAATTTCTCCAATTTCATTTGTGGAGAGCATTGGTCACGTCTCGGTCGGTGCTCCGAGCGCGGCGCGGCAACGCGGCGGTGGCGGAGCGGCGGCGCGGGCGCAGCACGGTAGTAACGAGTGTATAATTATTGTCGGCCGCGGCGCCGGTAGCCGAAAGGCCAACTCATCGTAATTTGATGGCGTCGGCAGTCCCGCCCGCCGCTCCCGACAAAAAACTAATTAACAGAGATGGACCACGAGATACGCACCTACTATGTTGCATTCGCGAGAACAAAATAAAATACCGTGTTACGATCACGATCAATGACTTGATTAATTTTAAAACTCCGACTTATCCTTGTTCCAGAGCCGTTTAAATTACTGCGATAACTCTCTGGCTGTCTCCTTACGCGATATCTGATCTTGTAGGAACCTAAAGCCGGAATGTGACGTGAAATCCGTGTGAAATGGCTGTTTGAATTACCTACGCCGAAAACTCTCAGTCGTCTGTCAACGGGGCCTACGACGACAGCTTCAAAAAGATTTTCGCATTTTCAAATAAACTTATATTGTCGTTTTATGAACCGAGGAATCAATTACATACAAGAATGATTTGAATTTTAAACTGAGACAACGAGTAGAACAACAAATCGAAGGAAAGTTATAAGGCTCTATCTGGCTCTGGCTGTATGTTGAGGCATATGTAGGGCAGCACAGTATGTTTTGAATATTGGAGCAGTGTACATAATGTAGACACGCGTGAGGATCCGGCGCGGTGATAGATTGTCGTGATGATGGATCGCGCGGCGGCCAATGCCTGCGCACGTCGCGTCGCCGACCGCAAACACCGCACGCCCCCCGCACCGCACGCCGCTCGCCGCTCGCTACTCACGCGTTATTGCTGCCCGCCTTAACAGGATTGGAGATGTTTATTAGGAACTATACGTGCACACACTAACTAGATTTACTATAAAATTTTCTCATTTGTACTATTGTGGAACTGCAATTTAAGACTAAACTTCGTGCTACTAGCCTTTATTGCCTATCACAGAAGAACTAAGTATTGTATTGTATCAGCCCATATACGTCCCACTGCAGGGCACGGGCCTCCTCTACAATCGAGAGTACATTGAAAGTGGTTAGGCCATATAGAACAAAGTAAAACTAACTAAAAATCGTGCAATCCAAAAAGTGAAACCCTGGAATACAAAAGTTATTCGTATATTAATAATTCGAACAACAAGGCCCTGTGTAAATAAAGCCGTAACGAATTGTTTTCGGTAATAAGAGTCCAGTCAACGAATTCTTGAAATTCGACAACCAGCCATAAGCCGTCAACAAGGCAGAGTTAATTTCAAATATTTCTTTAACGTCGTTACAACGTTTTTTATGATGTATGCAAGATTTCCCATTGCTTGTGACCTGTAAACCAATTATTCCGCTGTGTGCTACAAGTATATTAGGTAAGGTTAGACTCACATTTTGCGAAAGGTATTTCCGTTCCGTGACGTGACCAGGGATGCCAAAAAGGCGACCTGCTGTACAATAGGGAATAAAACAAGAAAATATTCTACCATTCGCCTCGCCTAGAGTTCCACATAAGAGGACAAACAAAGGCCTTAATTAGCAGTTCCCCGAATAGCTTCTGACCTTCGTTTGATTACTCTAAAACAGTATTTGTTCTTTTTAATTGGCGGCGCCGAAATCGAACGCTTCATTAACGCAGAGAAACGGCGCGATCCAAAGAAATGTCACGTCAAAATCGCTTTCCGAGAACCGTAGCGCTACCAGAGCCGAAAAGGAATTAATAAATACAAAAGGATTATAAAAACTGTGACAGAATTAAGAGCGGGCGCGTTAAAAATGGAGGTGCCCTCGCGACTGCGACGCGAACAAGTGAAACATAATGCGCGAAACAAAGCAGCCGGAGCGAATGCCTTAAATCATTTTTAATTATGTTATGGCGCGGGCGCGGGCGCGGCGCGGCGTCAGCGCAGCGGCCGGCGAGCAGGCGGCTTGGGTTACACGCTGCTGTGCAAGCATGCGCGCGCGCTCCACTCACCACAACACCCGTCACGTACTACGCCACAACTACTTCGTACTACCATTCATGTATCACAAACTGATTACTGTCTTTGAACAAATCATTTTACAGGTATTTAGAAGTCCATAAGTACGAGTATCTATACGAGTACTAACCCAATTATGTTCTCATCCGACTCTATTGAAGCCCAATCTTTCGTAAGTCGTAACAGTTGTCCATGGAACCACGAATTGTAGGATAATTTTAATCTATTATCATTTTAATCCCTTAAAAAGCCTGTTGCTGAACTTCATAAGATTACTGAATGGTAATAATGTTAAGTAACTCTGTTTAATTATTTTGAAACAAACGTGATGAAATTAAAAATATATTTAATGTGTGGAAATCATTCTTTGAAGCTATGAAGCGTATAATCTAAATTTTTATATTCTACAAATATAATAAAGTAGGCATGGTTTCCTTATCCATCTGCTATTATTTCTATCGGTGTGGCAATAGTAGAGTTTAAGCAGTTATCAGTGAAAAACAAGTGATTATTTAAGAGGTGCACGTAACAGGGTGACTCATTGTCGGCAGCTCTTATTTCACGGTGGCTTAGCGTTAGTACTGAAATGCTCGTTCACGGAACATATGTGCATTCCGAAAGGTAATGATACAGTACCAAAACGTACTGTATCGTTTCGTTTTTTTATGAAATCCTTTTAAGATTGATTCTGTATTAATACTTCGTCGGCGGATAAGAGTATCTGCCTCATAGATACAGGTTCATTGTAGATTTTAAAAAAACCTACCGATCAAATGATAGTCCCAATGCTGGGCACGAATATCTGCGATTAAAAGTTAGGCGTTATCCAGATTTTAAAAAATAATTATTAAAGAACTTAAGACTGCACTGTAAGTTATCGATCGAGCACCATGCACATTGCAGCGGCAACCAGTATTGGGCAAACTTTAATAAGGTTCAATGCATATGTTTCTACCTCGTCTACTGTAGTTAATAAGACGTCACTGCAATTTACTATTCGACACATATCGCACTAAATGATCTGTAGGCCTTTTTATCGTTTAAACTAAGCTCGTTAACTTTGCTGTGTATTTGTTATGCAAAACCTTGTATTAAATACCAAAGCATGATAACTTTTCGCTGTTATTAAATGATAGAGCATCTTCCCATTTGTTTGTCCAGTCGATATGTATTTAAGCATTGTCTTCATTGCGTACTATATAGGGTATGTCGAGACTGCTACCAAAAACGAAGCCAGGTGGTAGTTTTAGTGACTAGCAACCAAAACTTTTGCAAAAAAAGGGCGACGATTTTTTTTTTCCTATCATCGTGTTTCCTAAAAAAATAATGTAGACTCTTTTATTTTTAGAGACGCTATAGTACGCAAGGCTTGAAATTATAATTTTAGCAAAAACTATGGATTTACCACCCAATCACAATGATATTTCAAACATTACAAAAATAAATCGTTACGTTTTTTGCAAAATTTTTAGTTTCATTGTGTCTGTAATCACTGAAATTATCACCTGGCTTGGTTTTCTGTAGCAGTCTTGATATACCTGTATAAGTATTTTGTTAGAAAGCATATTTTTATGGTTAAAATAATTGAGCATCCGGCATGAGATTGCTCATTGAATGAAATATGTCTGCAAAGCCTGACTGCGACAGTGATTATGCCACGGTCGAGTTTGTCCATTACTACAGTAGTCCAAAACAACTTCAGTGTGGCTCTACCACTTTAAAAGTAATATAACAAAATCAAAACAAAATTTAACAAAAAGGGGCAACCTTTTGTTCAATTAGTGATATTACCTCTTTCCTACAATTGAACTTCGTCCCGCTTATGATACTCCATCTTGTAAGACCACTAAAGCGTCTTGAATAAACCGGGTGTTGTGGGTGTTAATATACGACTATGTTCGCTTTGTGGTTAGTTTGTCTAAAAAAACATGAAAAACCGTAAACCGATACGTAAAATCTAATTTTCCCGTACAAGAAGTGCGTTAATTGAAGTAATAAGCCATGCCGGCGTATCGAATGCTCAGAGCGTCGTGCGTCGCGCTAACGGTGTGATAAGGTGTCGCAACACTCGCAACGCTGTCCATACTTCACGCGACACCAGAATGTCAACAATCCGTCCCGATGAACACTTGCGACATCGCTACAAAGTTGCCACATGCTTTGTACCCATTGGCAAAATTAACTGATTAAGGACTGCCGATTAAGGATGGCCGAATGTTAGGGTACGCAGATTTTTTGAACAAGTCTTTGCAAACCTATTCAGTAATTTGATAGAGGCAACCTACAAATTATAGATTGTGTTTTTAATGTATTAACTTTGAATGTGGCTCAAATAAATGAAATGATCAACAGTTGGTTCCCGAGCTATTCTGATCTTAGTTGCAGAATAGTATTATATTTATTTATGGTTTATTTGCAATAAAGTACAAAGACGAAACTTGTGCCTTGTATTTTTTGTATAAATCGAACGTCATTACAAATCTTGGAAATTCTGTAAATGAAACATTTTTTTGCCGATCTGGTTCCATTTTGTCGTAGCGTTATCGATTTCTCGGTTTACATTATAATCAAATTCTATGAATTTGCATGAGCTCCCTGTATAATTCCAACATCAGGCAAATAGAGTTTGCATTATCGAAGCAACGGGCCACGCTTTTGGAATGCATGACAGATCGGCCACGAAAGAAAAAGCGCTCACTCGGCGTTGAATTAAGCGATTGGCGCTGAATGGTGGCGCGGCACGCGGAACCAAACGGGCTTCACGACGCGCGCGCATCCACGCCGCGCTTTGTCTCAGCGCGCTTGACCCGTGCCCCGAGCAAAAACCGGTAAAAACTAACAAAAAACACAACGCCGTCTATTTTTAATTGGGTAAAAACGCGGCCAACTATGTTTTTGTCCGATAAAAGCGACGACGGACCCCTTTCATTTTATGCGTCCGAGACTGGTTGATGCAGATGACTATTTTCCTAGAAAACTAATTAAACTCACAAATTGATATCAAGATTATTCTAAAACAAGTTGTTTTTTGCCGCGCAGGCGGGCTTCATTCCGCTAGAGAAACAAAAAATGTGTTTATTAAACATCACATGTCCCTTAACACGATCCATTTACGTCCCAGATATGATTGACGGCGGATCTATTGCTGCGCCTCATTGCGAATGCAAAAGTACACACATTATCATTTCCACGACATGTGGACTTCAACAATCATGTTTTCTGTAACGTACTGACAAAGGAGGCTTTTTTCGCGTCTGTAGAAATGTCTAGCAAGTGCGCACAATTACGATACTCATTACAAATGCTTACAGATAGGCGGATCGACATCCTGCACCCACCAAGCTTGAGTCTATATTGACAAGGTATTTGTTTCTTTTCGTTCCTTGCCTTTCATTTAAGTCATTAGTGTATGAACACTTCCAATCAGATGAATCAGATCATGCAAATTGTAAACATAATCATCATTCTACTTATAACCATTTGTTTTCTTTCCATAATAATTGTATTCTATATACCAAAATTATCTAATTAGTAGTGTATATTTTCGTGTCATAAGGCTATGTTGCCATGTTAGGCTATGTTGTTAGAGCCTAGCCAAGCCTAACAAAGGCTTTAGTTTCAAAGCCCTAAAACATTTTGAGTTTGGTACTAAATCCAATATTGGGTTCTTGTTAGCTAATTATCTACAGCCTTTTTTCTAAATTTTATGTAAATTGACAAGACAACGAAACGCACAGGTTAACCGTGCCTCCATCTTAGAATTTATTTACCCCAAGTCCCAACAGTCTGCGGCGTATTATATAGGTACTGTTAGTATAGTAGGAACATAATACACATCATTTCGAATACTAATTAAAGGTATTTGAACTTTGATTACCGTATTTATACAATTAATGTATATAAAACAAGAAATCATAGGTTTGATTTAAACACAGACAAATGTTAACGTATAAACTTTGGTATTTGATATCTAAAAATCCCTGGTATTTCAAGTTCCTAACTATACAAGTAGTTGCAATACATGTAGTTTTCTTATACATTTTTTTTGTATTGTATTGTATCAGCCCATATACGACCCACTGCAGGGCACGGGCCTCCTCTACAATCGAGAGTACGATTGAGAGTGGTTAGGCCATATATATCTTATACATACCTACGTCTAAAAATATAATTGGTTTATTATATTGGAAATGCGAATACACAATCATTGTACCTACTGCCGAAGGTAAACTTCGCTAACAAGGCTGTTCAATGACCTGGAGCGCGCATCGAATTCAAAGTCCATGGTAATTATGCACCCGAGGAGACAATTTAGCACGTCATAATTTATAATTATACAGCGCAAGCACAAAATCAAATCCGCTTCTCAGAGGCCAGTATCGACGTCAATGGATTTACTACTGAAATTTTCGCAAGCATTCACGGCTCGGTACAGTATTAGAAACGGAGCTAACGGCTTTCCACAGTTATTGGGAGGTGAAATGAAAGCGCTCGTTTAGGATAATCCCGGTAACAAGGCGTTTGTTAACCGAACTGTGGCGTGGTGCTAATTTAAAGGCAGCGGTGGTGGCGGCGCGCAGCTCCGCATCTCATTTACCTTATCGAGGCGGGGCGCGCGGTCGGCCGCGTCACTCAACGTCCACTCCGCACTAAACACCGCGCACCTCCTTACCAGTTACCTCTGTCCACTATCCAGTATCCAGCGTCTATCCTCGCTGACATCTCGTACGTGATCTTATGACTATCTGTTTAATTATGTGCCTCACTAGAATTGGAGTGGGCGGAACGGATTGATGAGCTACAACGTATTGCGTATCTCGTAGATTAGCTCGCTTGATTTCTGCAATGGATCTCATTGACTATTTATGTGTTCAGATTGCGTACGTAATTAGCTTTTGCAAATTAGTTTCCTGCTAGTGGAAATGTTTTGTGAATTGCAAACTATCTTCAATTACTAGACATAGCAATAATCAGAAAGTGTTGAACGAATACGAAGGAATCTCGAAAATTAAGCAATATGTTACTATAATTGTTGAGCATGTTAATTGTAATTTTGACCAACGAATTAGTAAGACAATTTAGCAAAAGTAATACTACTATTGGTATGGATTTAGGGAGTAATCAAAATCGATTAGAAATAGTTTTCAGAACAGAAACATAACTAACAAACTTGTTACGCTAAAAACCACATCCCTACTTTACCTGCCTCATCGAGAAACGTTTCAAGCAATTTGATTTAACTTTAAAACCATTGTTTCCAGTAACTCGGATCGATAGCACTCACCGTAAAATGGAATCTTAAATCCGGGGAAAAATCGTAATTGTCGAGTACAATATCTGAGAGCTGAAAACTCGGCGGCTAATGGTCTTATTCAAATTTGGTACACGGCAAATGGAAGGATAAATCCCGGGCGGCCGGCGGACGCGGTGCCTCCGGTAATGAGCTAATTCGGCATGCACCCGAGAGCTCTCGTGCACTTTACTTTAAATATATACGAGTACGAGTATGTATAGGTCGCTGCTTGCTCGGTAATGCGGTGCCGACTGCATCCGATGCGCTAATGCACCTATATTATTAATTTTGTTTACGTTTTAATGCTCACGTGTGTGAACGAGGCGGTGTGCTGGCTCAGTGGTTGCTTGTCGACTATTTTTCTATTGCCAGTGTATCGAAACTTATAGGAAGGTGTTAATACGATATTAAACGTGTAGGACTTTCTTATAGGAATCTCTTATGTTTTACAATTCTATTCGATTCATATGCATTTAATTTAATTTAGTTAATTATGATGTCTTATGTAGTGGATAATTAACATGTCAACAATAAAAAACATGTTAATTTTGATAAACGTTTCTGACGAATGCTCGACATTAAGACCCATTTGTCTGTGCCTATTGTACAATTATTGCGTTATAGTCTAGATTGTATCATCATACCAATTTCCCATCTCGTTATCCACGCCCATCTAAACACACAAATGGAAAGTACAGCGAAGGGAACTGCCTACATCGCAATAGGCATTGTTTTAAACCAAGAAACTCGACAACGCCGACCAATCCGGCGTGGTGGGCGATAATTAAAAATTCAAATTAGGATGGTGGTCCCCTCGCGCGACGCCGTTGGTGATTACACGGCGCGCCGAGCGTTAATTACGCGCGACCAATTAAAACGCGGCGCGACGCGACGTACAGCGTTCCCGGCGCCGCCTCCCTCGGCTAGGCGTGGTAATTAACTCCGAAAGGGTTGTGATTTCCCACCGCAGTGCCGCCCGTGCGCTGTGCGGGGGCGTGCAATTAATCACCAACGCGAAGGAGTGGCGAACGCAGCGCCTTTTCTCGCTTTGTTCCAAGGGATGTTGCCGCTTCAATAATTTTCTATATACCTACATTTTAATTGGTTTTAAAGCGTGAAAAAGTATTTTTTTAAACTCGTTCCGCGACTGATATATCATGAAATGCTTGTTACGTAATACAAGTATAATAAAGCGCCCCTTGTATTTTTCACCGCTGAAACTAAAATAAAGTGCGAGACGCTAAAGAAACAATAAAGCAAGTCACATTTGCATGCGGCAATTCGTCGGCACGTGAAACAGACGTAGGCGGAAGTTATTGAGTGGAGGCTGCGAGCCCCCGCGCCCTATCGCGCCGCGCACATCGCACTGGACAGGAATACCTTCAATAACCACCGTGCTGTACAACTATTTATATATATTCAATAACAATAATAACACTTTCAGTTGAGAAAGGTTGCATTTCTTTTCTACCAAATCTCGAAGATCCGGGTTCATACAGTTTTTATCGAATGTCATTACTCATTAGATTTTACAACCAGATTATTTAAATTATTTTCAGTCTGTACCAAATCTTTGATTGTCTATCATTTTTTGTTGAAGCAGTTGCAATATCGAAGAGAGTCTACTTTATTTAAGGTAATAGCTGTTCTCGTCAGTGACCCCAGTATTTTCATTAAATTGCTTTCGTTATTACCCAGAGATGATAACACTTTTTTCAACAAAAGGAAACAAATAAAATTTCTTGCAATAAAGGCTTCATATCCTCACCTCAAAGTAAACAACAGCAGCCGGCATCAACATTATGAAACAATGAAAACGTCGATGAAGTATGAATGATCCGCGTTTCCACTGCTGAAAGAAAGTTATTCCACGGTGCCGTGTGTCCCCTCCCCCCCATTTCACCCTCCCGGCCCCGTCGCAGCCTCCCCGCCCGGCCGTCACCGGCAGAAGAAAAATGCTAACACGCCCCCGCGAAAACTATTAGTTATTTTGGCACCCCCACAGGCCGATGCTTACTTCCATTATGGGCCACTAACCTACACCGAGTGCGCATGGGACCCACACTTCACATCAAGAACGCTCCTAATTCATTTTCAGTCGTGTGCGGCTTTTTCCGCTACGTCTAATCGATATTCAGTAATTATTACCTTCTTCCGCCTGCCTTTATCTCTCACATACCTACTAGGAGACCGACTTAGCATAAATGTGCAAATTACTAATGTTTGTTTGACGCACGAGTGCCTATTATCCTACCAAGTCTGAGTGATGTGAGATCGAAAAGTCTCTCATAGTTTCTGATACCCATAACAAGAGACTTCTTAGTGCAGAGTCAGGACTATGTGTTAGTCTTGGGTACTGTTATTTATTTGGTTTATAAGTCACCAAATGGTTGACGTCGACAAAATATTTACCGATCTCGAGAAAGTAACGTTTTAGGAATCGATAAATTTACAAAATCTAAACTTGAGCCCTCATGTTTCACACCCCGTACATGTTTATGCTATAGGAATAATGTGATACATATCGTCATAACCGACAATTCTCTTTCATATTATGACAGTAGATTCAATATCATGATTCAGATTCCGAGCATCAAGATTTCATCTACAACAATGCATTGAAGAAAATGTAGCCCATAACATTGTTCTGAGTTTTTGTAAATGACTCTAAGCATATTGGAGAACAGATTCTAAATACTGAGATAGAATAAGCGTGGCAAATTAACACACATAAATGAAAGTGATATGTGATCTTCATAAAAACTTATAAAAATTGATTTTTTTTTTGTGAAAAAGTTTGCATTGTCAGCTTTTGACAATGAACGGCGTAAAGCAAAGGGGTAGAGTAGACTTACCGAATGAAAACCGAATGAAAAAGATATACTGATACCCCGCAATCAGAGAGATTCTCTGTCTGTCGTTTTCTAAACAAGATTTCCAAAATAGTATCTCCAACGTCATGTCTTTTAAATGTAATTGAAAATAAAACTTAAATATATGCAGAAATAAATACCAATGTGGTGCAGAACATCTTGAAACCCAATTTTTAAATGGAAACACTCGCAAGATGTGGAGAAGACGCGACTCGCGGGAAAGCTGAGTTAACACTTAAATCCATCGTTGCAGACGCAATGATGAAATTCAAAACAAGATAAAGAATATGGCCCATAAAAGTTTCATTGCTGTTAACTTATTTATGAAGTTACTACGTATTTAAATGTGTAGTTGCGTCAAGGATACGAGCTGAACACGCTCATACGAATATATCTTATATGGCAATGCGTCAATTTTACCAAATGTACGCTTTGCTGTGTAAAAATATATTAATTTTAGCTTTAATTATTGTTTCAGAATTTTTAATTTCTGAATATTTGATGATATAAAAGGCCCAAATTCAATGGTTTCAATTATACGAATTACTACTAGGAATAGTTTCTGACAATAAGAAAGCAGATGCATTCATGCTAAATTTGCGATGACCGTTCATAAAAAACTAAACCAAATTTTACCAAAATAGCGTCAAGAAAAAATATTTGTGTCGTGGTATTGAACACAGCAAAAGTTTTTTCATTCCTACAGCATCTGTACCTACAGTCCTGACCCGAAACAAGTATTTGTCGATCACACAAACATTTGTCTCGGCGCGCCAAACCCGCAGAATCTCAATAAGCGACCTTTTCACCCACCGTCTTGCGGAAAATGACGGGTTTATTGTATTAATTACAAGTGGACCGATCTGTAAATATATTGTATTCTGATTGAAACTTACATACATACATAAACCCACGCCTTTTTCCCAGAAGGGGTAGGCAGAAGTGCAAACAGGACACCCACGTTTCGCCTTGTATGTTCCGTCACACGATGTGATAGGGGGCGAGCCTATCGCCATATAGGGCAAATTAATAGAATATTCCAATATCACTTTGCCCGATCCGGGATTCGAACCCAAGACCTGAGCTTTGCAATCAGACCGCTGTACAACTACGCTACCAATGCGATCGCTGCATCACCGAGGCTTCCCTAAAGTTTCGATAAGGGAACGATTTACATACCCAATGACTAATTTATAACCAGATTCCTTAGGTATGGCTTATGCGACGCGTTAAAAACCACCGACGTCATACCACCTTTCAGTGACAACGTATTGACATCAATGACACTGCATATTTCCCGAAGCTTACCTTCTTTAAGACATTTTCCTTGTAATTTCGAAGCTGGCCGGTCCCTGCCTTGTTTGCCTTTGAGCTGCTGTGCATTCTCGGATGAATAGGAACACAATTTAGTATTAAAAGCGCTTTATATTTACTTTAGATCGGAGGTATTATCCGTTTAGTTATATAGTGTTTTTAAATAACATTTCAATAGCTTCAGCCGTTTTTACTAAATGGCAGGATTCAGGAGTTCAGTTTATGTTACAATCCTAATATACGGAATGTGTATAATTGAAACATAGACAAGACGCGCACAGTTAAGACTGTTTGTGATTTCAATAAAATAACCGTTTTGATGCAAGTAATAATTAAGTAATTGATTCACTTTTCACTTCTAGATAAAATCTTGACATAATAAAGAAAATCTGTTTTTGTACGTTACAGCTGATTGCACAATATTTTAATCGACGACAATACTTGTCCTGCAAGTGTTTGAGAATCTCCGTCATGTGTTATCTAAGCATTGGCAAACATAGTTCCTGCCAAGAACACGCCCTCTCATAGATTACGGATGCTTCCGACCTACAGCCACCCTCCTTAATTGATCCTCTATATCTCATTACAAACATATTGTAGGAATATAAGCTCAAGAGTGAAATATATTTAATAAACATTGATTTATAACCAACATACACAAAGACTTAGATAAGTCTACCTAGATAGATATATCCCACATTTTTTTTTGATTTTCCTCTAAATCTCACCGCTTTTCCACCTTTATTTTCAACTAAAGATATGGATATTGAAAATTTGTTGTATTAATAGTGCCAAATTAGGCACTCAAGTATCCGATTTCAAGTAATTTAAAGCAAAAATGTTAATGCCCATACGGATGTACAAACCTTTTTGGCTGATGCTGTCTAGCATTCATAATATGTAAATGGACTATTTATTATCATTTCTGCAATCTAGAGACATCGACAAAACTAATCCTATCAGCAATTAATTAAGTGATAACATTTCCTCGTAGAAGTCTGTGTCACAGAATAAATGTTTACAAAATATAAAAAACGATTAGAATATGTATTTTGAATGAGAATGAACGGAATGTGAATGTTCTCATTGAGGCGTTAACTACGCACCACGTGAAAGTACTCGTGCGTAGGCGGTTGATAAATCCTTCACAGATCCGATTTTATCGTCAGCGGAATCGAGTGGGCCATTTCACGTGTCGTACGCGATATGAAGGAATGCAAGCTCTCCATACAATCCCGCGTGCGTACGCTTTTATTTCACTCAACAGTACTGCCGCACTAAACTTTTATACCGACCTTTTGAAAAGGTGCTTATGTTGAAACGAACATCGAATTCAACGACGATTCCGATCATGTTTTTTGTTACACCCAAGTTACAGTGTGTGAGATGATTTTTTTTGCGAAATTTGTCTGTGAGATGTTTTGTTCCATTATGAGCGCAAATTGGAACGTTGTCTGCAATGGAATTACGCGGAGTTTTCCCACGGAGAGGTGCGGTGGCGGCCGCTGCGGGGAGTGCTCAGTGCGAGAGTGTAATGTGAGTACAAAGCGTCCGCGGCACTTACATAAAGGCCGCACAACAAGCCAACACTTGCACACCAGCGAAGCGTCACATAGTTTGCACATACGCTCTGTAGACAAAGCACACAAGCACGTGAGGTCATCTCCCCTCATTAGGTGGTTAGTTTTCCGGGCGTGTCCGCAGACTCCGCGGATGTGCGCGGGGGTGGCGGGTGCAAGGGGTCGAGTTGAGTGAGACGCGGGGGTAGCAGGGGGGGTCAGACGGGAAGTTACTTAATTAATCCCCGCGCGGCCGCCATTGGCCGGCGGGGCGGCGGGCGGGCGGCGATCTCATCGCCCACGCGTTAATTGGGCGGGCGGGCCGGCACCCAGATTAGAGCTCTCGCGCTCGCCGTTAATGAAACTGGAGTCTGTATGTACCTACCGACTGTCTCACACCACCACGTCGCAACTACCTACACATTGCCCACTCTTCACCTAATCGAGGTGGCCGGCTCTAATTTTTATTTCTCATCTATGCCTCCTTACAATTATGTTCTGATTGTAACTTCTTAATTAACATGTAAAGTGTCTATGGTATCTCAAGTTTACTACGGTTATGTGTGAAAGAGCATAGCATTTGTTAAGGCAATCTACTTGGTAATTAAGCTCGTATAGTGTTCTCTTCGTGAAAGCTATTTATTGCCTTAACGCGGACACAGTAGAAATGTTAATGTTACAAAGATTTCCTCCCCACATTTTCCTTATAAAGCCGGCGAGTTTACTTGTTTCCCTAATAAAATCATTGATACGTCTTCATAAATCCTTTTAATGAAATGAATATACGTCAACTAAAATTCTTGTCTCATTTTAAGAGAACCATAAAAAGTAAATAGTCGTTAGCAACATCTCTTCAACGTACCTCGTGAATTGCTTTACGAGGAGAGACAAAATGAAAAATATATACACAATATAAAGGTGTAGTGGCGGCGCATTAATAAATATTGTAGTAGGGATGGAGTTGGCTGGAAACTAATATCGCTCTCGTCGCGTCAAGTGAACGTATAAAGCTCAGATTTAGCGTGAGCCGAGGGCTGAGCGGGCGCGAAACGCCCAGGTAAAGTACCTACTTACACCTCGATATACGAGGAAACGTAAATTATAATATTGTGTGTGTCGGGCGGCTGTAACCCTCTCGCCGGAGCGCCGCGCCGAGCCGCCGAGCGCCGCGGCGTGTGTGCGCGCCCACTGAAAGAAAAGCAATTTCCTGCGGGCGGCGGCCCCCCGCGCCGCCCGCCGCCGCGCGGGGTTCAGCTCTCGCGCGAATATAATTTTGTTCATTTTTTTCATTCGGGCGAGTTAATTCGGCTCCGCGGCGGAGTCGGCTATTGATTAGGGCGCGTCTTACGTTTTAATTTGTTTGCGCGCGCAGCCAGCGATGCACCCGCCGAGATGAGCTGCCGCCACCACCGCGCCCCCGCGCGCACCCCCACCCCCCACGACACCTCCCTAGTACTAATGAAGCCTCCGATAACAGCGCACACATTAATTACACATCTCTGGTAAATGGACACTTCTGGATCTCTGGGGCTTATAACACAAATGGCGGCATGCATCACTGACCAAACTGTATACGAAGTACTATTTTGGCCAACATGACACAATAAAACTGTAACTTTCATTAATAGTGCAATGTCCGGTTCGAGTTTACCCCATCACATGAGACTTACTAGTCATAGGCAATCAGTGTCACGTGTATGTTAAGACTATATCAAATAGCTGTAGCGGGTACCTATGTACAGGCGTTGTAATTAACGTTGCACCGGCGTGGCGCGGGTGGTGCGCTCCGCCATTGGTCATCTGCACCCTGTAGCCCCCCTCCCCCGCGCTGGCTGCCTCCTCGGGCGGCCCGACGGGCGCAGGCTGTGAAACAACGCCGGCTGCATGTGACACATTAGTAAATGAGACCACATTCCTTACCTACTAGGTGGAACTCTTCCGCTCACTGCACGCCCGCCATCAATGCCTTTTCCTCATATGCATTCTCAGATCGCGATGACACCGTAATATACGTTTCATCCCATTGAATATTAACATATTATCTCATAACTTATTATTCATACCACTACGAAAAGAATAGGAAAATATCTTCATATTCGTTAAAAAGGTATGATAAAGTAAATTAAGTTACAAATAAATGTAATATTTACTTTGGTCTAAAGACATACATACCAATACTTTCATACCAATGGGATGTCAAACAGATTCCCACGCGTTATATCCCTCCTATAATCCCAGCTCCTGTGATAAATGCATCCACATGCATTAGATATACTTACTTGCAATTGTATCGGAAGGCGAGAGATTTTATGCATCATCTTTCCTCAGTGGAGAGGTAGTTGGTACCCATTCTATCTGGCTTTGCAGTGCAGTGACAAAGCAAGTATCAGGCGTGTGCAGGCCTATTAAAAAAACTATACTTATGAGCTTTTAGTTAAAAATTGCTAATGAAAACGAACAATAACATTAAATATTAAGTAATGATTTGATAATCACAGCCATTTAGTTATTAAATTAGTAACTGTTAAATCACTGCCGAGAATTCTACGAGCAGTTTCAAAATTATTGGACCATCAAATATTGAAGTTAACCTGTATCAAACATTATTTATTTATGTATGTGAATACTTGAGTGGCGCAGACGGCGGAGTTGCGGGTAGAGTTGCCGAATAGGGCCGGCGCGGCGTGGTGTAGTGTGCTGTGCGGTGCCGGTGTCGAAGCGGTGGCGGTGGCGGCGGGACGAGCGCTCGTTTCAATAAATCGCGCGGCGTGGTGCGACGGCGCGCCGGCCGCCTCCGCTCGGCCATTAACCGTTTGGATAGTGTATATTGTTGGTGGCTCGCATTGTTTTATTACTTTCATTTTATTGTTTTAATTCGTGTGCGGGTGCGCGCTATTTGCGTGCGCGCAGTGTGTCGCGCGCCCCGCCCCCACGCGCCGGCCAATGGCGCGGCGGGCGCTAACGAGCCGCGCGCGCCGCGTCCGCGCTCGCCGCCCGCGCCGCGTGCGCGCCGCCGCCCGCTGCCGCTCGTGGCTGCAGCCGGCATTGTTTCTGCGCAGCGCGGCGCGCGACGCGTTCTCGTTTTGTGGCGCGGGTGCGCACAGGCGCAGCGCAGCGCGCGCCTCCCACCGCCGATAATTTCAATGTCCCCGCACATGTTGTGATATTGAGTGAGATTCCACTATGGCCATGTTTTATCGTCGAAGGCGCGTTTCGTCAGAGCTACTCAATAAGCAATAAACCATTCGCCTCCGAGAAGTTATTTTAAACCCTCGCCGAGATTCGAATTGAGTCCACGCCTTCACACCTTTTAAAGGTTATTGTGTTTCCGAAACGCTAAAGTCCGTCAAACAATATAAAACTGTCAGCCGAGCGGTGCCAAAGGTTCGAATAATTTAGTCGAAAGAAATTAATATACCATTGTGCGCTCAGCATCGCAGAAACCGAAATATTGGAAACTGTTTAAATGCCGTAAAGTATTTACGTACTCTCAAAGCGAAAAGAACTCTCGGCGTGGTCAAAGTGAAGAAATCAAAAAGATTGTGAAAACGTGAACAGCGGCCGAAGCGAATCGTCGCACGTACAATAATATTAAAGAGGAAACTAAGCAATTGATAGTAAAAATGGGCGGTGAAATGGAAAAATATCGTCCGACGCATTCGTGGCCTGGTAAAATATTCAATCGGGGCAATTCGGGTCCGCGTATAAATTTGGTACGGCCATTATTTGTAGCGCGTCCCCGCGACCGAAAATCGCTACCAACATTGATAGTCGTCATTTTTCTTGTAGGTATCGTTAATATTTTACGCGTGCGTGTCAACGGTTTATGGGCCCACTCTTAACACTAAAACGTTTTAACCGTGCTCTCATTGTTTATACATTTTACTATCCACTTTTTATAGTTTATTGCGGCTCGAGTGCCGAGTGCGGGCGGCCCGCTCCCGCGCCCGCTTCCGCGCCCGCTCCGCTCGGTGTAGTGACACGCCGCGCCTCACCTTCGTGTGACGTTCCATTGTGCAGCGTACGCCGTACCATACGATTTTTATTGCGCCCTAATGGCAGACGGAAACTTTTGGAATTATCATGTGTATATTTACCCCGCGTACGCCAGGCACAGCCGCGGCCTTCGCGACACTTACACACGTCGCCCCGCGCCCGGAGATTCACTCGCGATAGAGAAATTACCTCCTATATTTATTTGCACGTATGCCAGAATCGCTGCTACACGATACAATCAAAATATCAAATGCTTATAATATTACTACAATCTGGAATTTATTTTCAGCAGCTCATTTGCAATTTTCAATAGATTTACTGGTAGGTCTCTCATATGAAAGGGGCCGCCTGAGTAGGTACCACTGCAATGTTCTCCCGCTAAATAGCAGTATAAACGCATTGTTGTGTTCCTGGACATAATGGGGCTTAACATCTTATGTCTCAGGAAGGATGGTGAGCGCAATAGAATGCCAAGCTTTGCTTTGTAATTCATAGTGTTGTTTGGTTTTACTACTGTCCTTGATCGGACGTATCGCTTATCATCAGGTAAATAGTATGCTCATCTCGCCATAATCGCAATAAAAAAAACTTTCGATAGGACTCTTCGTGTAGGTACTTTTTTATAAGAAACTCATGTAACCGTTACATCAATAGTTCTGAGCCCACACTATAATACAAATCTTGTGTCGCAGTTCTCAACACCTTAACCCAAAATAAACATTCTGACCAATACAACCATATTTTTGGTCGGTGCGGGAATTGAACCCGGGGTCTCTCTTCAGCAGCTAACTGTGCCAAGGAAGCTTGATCAAATAAAGTTGTCGCCACAACGTCATCGACGGAAGTAACCACGTCCTCAACTCGCCATCTCGCCTTCCAAGTTGAGCTAATATTAATATTAACAAAACCCGCCTAAATCATCCTTGCCTATGTATCAGCAATGGTTTTTCTTTGACTGAACTAAAGATGTTATTTCCTGTCTCTTTTTCTACAGCCATAGAAAGGCGACTGCTGAAATTGGATAGGCTTAAACCAAGGATTTCCACAGCGCGCTGTTGAAAGCAGCGTCCATTCAATGACTTCCTGCTAATTTAAATGAGTGGTTCTTCCACCCAGTAGGCTCCTCCCTCATGTACCAACTAAAGTAAATGTTAGATAAAAAGTAATGCGATATGCATGTTCGTTGTAAACTTGTTGTACTTATAAGTCAAGAAGTTTTTTTCTACTTAGATAGGTAGATTATGAAAGGAATGGATCTTAACCATTACAGCTGATAACACTGCGTGGTGGTTGTTGTGGCCTGTTAGTAATAAACCAGACGCAGCTGCCAACATGTTCACGGTGGTCGCGGATTGAAATCCCACGGCACACCTCTTTTCGGAGTCATGTGTGTATTGATAGTCACTCACTACGTATTATAACGATGAAGGAAAACATCGTGAGGAAATCTGCATATCATAGCGATTTGCAAAAAAATCTATGGTATGTAAAGTCCGCCAACCCGCACTAGGCCAATGTTGGGACGTATTGGCCTTAACAAAAATATATTACCGCTGATAATATCACAAAATTGAAGGTAGTAGCAGCATTTTATTTGTATTGCATAGTTTGACGTTCACCAGTGCCAACACCAAGTCACTGTATTAAATACTCGATTCTCAAAGGACCCACGAAAATGTCAGAAATTAATATTGCCACAACGCAAGTAGTTAAGTCAGTGTATTAGTTCAGATATAAAACATCTCTTCAACCTTCTCTATGAAAATTATTTTGCTCATGTCACGAACGGCCAGTCAACCCATTCGGGAATTTCTTGGAGCTTAAGTCCCCTATACACGTTTCAGTGCTGGATTCTAAGTGTTAGTTGTCACAAATCAACGAAGCTCGTGTCGTGATCTCTCAGGTACGCAAATTTCCTTTTTATATTTTCGTTAACAAAATAATTAACATAAAAAAGTTGCACCAAGGCCTTGGAATCGAATCCGCGATTTCTGACTTGTTAAGCTGTCCCGTCATGAACCAGACTATGCCTACTTACTAAAAGTAGACAAGTAAAGGATGCAGAAAAGGGAAATAATTCCATATAGCGTGTAAATGTGAATGGTACGCTGCACGTAGCGCGTGCGGAGCTCAACGTGAAACACGTGTTTCTTAGAAAACATCTTCACGAGCCGTTGCTTGCATCTTCATGTTCTTGATCTAACACTGACGTAGGGTATAGGTACGTTTATCCTCCTAGATATTACTCATTATGTTTCCTAACTTGCATATTAAGTTTAAACAAATTAGTTTTTAGAATTGTTCAAAAATGTTCGCCCTTATTATCATTGAAACAGTAAAATGGAACGAATTCAAAAATCAGCAACTGTAAAGCACGTAATGGGCTGAGTTCTTATCTGAGTGTAATTATCCATCCAAGTTTGCGAGCTCGCAGAAAGAATTGCTCTCGTCTCCGAGTGTTGTGTGTGGGGTGGTGTGTGAGGGTAGCGGGTGGCGGGCGCGGAGCGGGGGTGTGCGCTGGCGGAGGCGGCGCGGGGTGGGAGCAGGGGGGTAGGCTCACATGGGACGCGCTCTAATGAGGTGCCTGAAAGCGACAATGTCTTTGAGTAAAGCAAATGTGTAGGTATCTACATATGGGGGTGGGCCCCTCCTGTATCAGCGCTGTACTCTTATATAATGTGTCACTATGGTACATAATACCGGCACATCATCTTGTACTCTTTAATGTATATTTGTATTGTATCTTCGAGGAGGACACTGATGAATGGCGTCCACTCCAGGCATATGAATAATATTAGGGACATTTAATGTTTTTCCAGAATATTATGTGCGATACTTGCATAAAAATGAGTTTTTGAAATTAAACTATTAAAAGAAAGTACCGATTTTAAATAGTCTAAAAGAAGCAAAGTATTGATTCTTAATTTACGCTATAAAGTGGAAAGTAGATAAATAAATAAAAGACGTACATATATGTACTTTAGAGGCATGTAACCATGTATTTGAAACACATAGATGAATTCAAGTCTGAATAGCCAAAGGGGTGCACAGTACAAAGATTTCAATAATGCCATCCTCAACGTGCTTATTATGCCAAGGGACTCTCTCAATATGTTCTAAGGGAGAGGCGTATAGCTATATCGCTCTAATTATATTAGATATTAGTTAATGAAATACTAATGATCCGCGTACAATAAGACGGATTACTAAATGTGGTTTCGGTGTGGCATGCAGCTGCCTCCAGCCGGCCCTGTTGCCGAAAAGCGCGGCTGGATTGCGCCTTCCGGTCCGGGGCCGGTTTTAATTTCCCGCGCGAGCCGGCTGCCGGTGCGGCGCGGAGGCCGGCGGTTCGACGGCGCGTTAAGTTTAAACGCCCGCGAGATGCTGAGACGCGGAGATGAGGCGCGCACGTAGTACGTAGTACGTACCACTAATATCATGCACGGCCCGGGCCGTCGCCATAGCGACGCACACACAAATGACGTGTGTGTGGTGCGGCTGGCGGCTGGCGCGGCCGCCGGGCGGTGTGAGGCCGGGGGTAATATGATTTGAGCTGGCGGGCGACACCCCGCCCGCTTGTTTGCTCTCCGATGCAATCGCGATACGAGTCCGCACTCCGCGCCCGCCGCGCCGCCGCCCCGCGACACATCTCTCACCTCCGTCCTCGATAACCGCTTCGGATTCCTTGTTGCAAGCCACCGCATTCTATTGAAATAGATACTCCGCCACCGCACCGCGCCGCGCCGCCTAGCCACCTACTGCTCTACTCGATTTACACATCACCCCTTGCCGCACAATTTTCAACTTCATTCGACATACTGCGCTCTTCCGAATGGTTTCCGTTATCTACCTATTCCCGATCATAACACGCCGAGCGCCGAGCGCCGCGCTCTGATGAATTACATATCCACCAGACTCGACAGACTTGAAAACAACACCTTAGCGATCATTTTATATGTTGCACAGTGCACTACACATTGGCACATCTTAATCATATGACTTAAGTATCACATCCACCAAAAGAGTCTTAACACTTTTGCTAATTAAATTCACGGAGTCGCGAAAAAACGTCGCAAGTGAGTACACGCGTTGGTAGAATAGGTATTCATTATGGCCCTGCTTGTAGGTATCAACAATCAAGCGACATCTGCAGCTTCCACTACCGTTACAATAAAGGAATCAATCCGTACCCAACGCGCCCGCTCTTGGCTCGTCTACCCAGTTATATCGTAATGGTAGAAGATACCCGCCAAATTCGTTAACTCCTCAGATAACTATTTCGATTTGAGCGATTCGTTTTTGAGATAGTCCGCGCTGCGACCAACAGCTTGTCCTACCAGGGCACCGCGAGCGTACAAAGTGCACTGGCGTTACAGTAATTGCGGAGTAGACGCCGGAGGCGGCGGATAATACCGTGCGTGGTATATGGTACTGCGGCTAATAACAGAGCCGCGGCCTCGCGCCGATTATCCCTTTACCCGACGAAGACGAATTGGTATCGAACGGTGCGACGCTCGCTCTCAGCTAATGAGAGCGGGATTTACCAGTCATTATCCACTTTCGCCGCTCGCCCGGAGCGCGATGAAGACGTCGCGGGCGGCGAGCGGAGCGGCGGCGCTGGTGCCGCGGGCGCACAATTTGCCGCACCCCGCACCCCCGCGCACCCCGCGCACACCCCACACGCCGCGCCACGGCGTTAGACGCCCAGCGCCGTTGCCTGCAGCGCGCTTTGTACTTTATCCCCGGTAATTGCGGCTCCGACGCGAAATACCTTCTAACGGCCACCACCACACGACCGACGGTAGTGGATAATTGCGCTATTGTTGCTTAGATCAACGGCGAATGGCTCACAAATCGTTTTCAAAGAACTTGCCTTCCACTAAATTAGAAGGCTGGAACGATGAGCGAACTTTGTTATTTCGACAATTAACTTGTATGGCGAAATTAATAGCTGCGCTGCGCTGTAACGGGGCCGGTAATAGAGTATCGCATGTTCACTCCGGGCGAAGTGCACTGCAATTTGTTATTTAATGCGACCGACAATGTTTCCATCAATATTACATACATTTATATTGTGCTCTTTGCCCGTGCTGCACTACATATGGCGGTTCCCGTCATTTGAGAAATTCATACAATTAATCATTTCGTTTCCGTAACATCAAAAGCAACGGAAGTCCAAGTTACATATGAAAGTTTCCTACTTGGCATTATCTGCATTCACCTGCCCGTACAAACACCCGGCCTAAATGTTTTTCTTTAAGAGACCATAACCTCTTTTGATTAAAACTGTATTCAATGATATATCATACTAGTCATTTTTCCAGGATAATTAAAGTCTATTTTCAGCATTTGTATATAGCAAATTTCAGGAGCCAATATTTATCCAAATACCTTGGACTACTCACCACCACACTGATGATCCAATACCTTGATGGATTACCAAGTATTGACAACCCAGCAGTTAATCTATATCATCAATATTCAGCGTTATTTCCTTTCTCCCCAGATGGCTGGGCCGCGGCTCGATGTTCGTACTCTCCGAGGCGCAAGTCCGGCAGCTGCTGCAGGACAGTCCGCGCGCGGCGGAGGGCCGGCCGGGCACGCTGGTCGACGTGGGCGCCGGCGACGGCGAGGTCAGCCGCCGGTTCGCCAGCCTCTACTCCGTCAACTACGCCACTGAGATCTCAGCTAGCATGCAGAAGACGCTCGCCAAGAAAGGATACACGTACGTAGCTTATCATTGCTAAAAATATTCAATTTAAAGAGGACACCTTTAGTATATACCTTCAGTAATCAGTGTATATCAGGTTGTGTCTGTAAGAAATAGGTATACCTACATATCTACTGAAGTTCTTCTTTCTTGTGTACTAATCCAACGCCGCGCCGTCGAAATATCGGTCCAACATGATTTCAATTAAAACTTCCACGATGATTTGGTTTAAGATTTCGCGACTGGTCGCGTCCTTGACGTCAACCCTTCTGGCCAAATAAAAATTATTGATTTCGTATTGATCATTCGATGTCTGTTTCCGCGACATATGTTTCATAAACAATTTATTACCGAGAACAAATTTTAAGTAACATCCATACGGACGTTGAATTTTCGGAAATACACAGTTTACTTTCAATTGTTACTTTGATCATGACTAACAGTATTATTTTACTGTCTCTTCAACTACATAAAGTTCACTGCTGAACAAAATTTTACCACGACGACCTGTGACGGACCAGACGTGGCTGCTTACATGTTCACGGTGGTCGCGGGTACAAATCCCAGGGCACACCTCTGACTTTTCGGAATCATGTGTGTATTTATCAATACAACATTGACTATCGTCAATCACCACGCACTATAACGGTGAAGGAAAACATCGTGAGGAAACCTGCATACCATAGATATTTGTATAAATTTCTATGGTATGTAACAGTCCGCCAATCCGCACTAGGCCAGCGTCGTGGACTATATGGCCTAACCACTCTCAAACGTACTTTGGATTCTAGAGGAGGGCAGTGCTCTGCAATGGGATGTATATGGGCTGATACAGTACAGACCTGTTGAAAGCTGCCTGCATCCGGCGACCATATCATAGCACTAAATCCATTCTATCTTTCAGGGCATCCAACGAGCAATATATCACAATACTAAGATGGTTGTGGTGTTGTTCCAGGTTGCTGGACACGGACGAGTGGTGGCGCGGGCAGCAGTTCGATATGGTGTGCATGCTCAACCTGCTGGACCGCTGCAGCAAGCCCGTGACCATGCTCAAGCAGGCGCGCGACGCCATCACGCCCACCGGCGTGCTCGTCATAGCGCTCGTGCTGCCCTACAAACCTTATGTGGAAGGTAGTTCACATGATGAGAATATCTTATATTGCGTAGTTTGATAAATTAGGAACTAGCGTAATGGTTATTAGCCATTGCCACCCATAAGCATTGACGATAGTTGAGAGGAAGATAGGCGAAGAAAAGAAAAGAAAAGTATGTCTGGGCATGTCGCAATCTCGATCATCGAATGCAACGCTACTGCAAATCAATGCCAGACTGTATGACAGTGTTAGGTTAACCTACCACGCAGGCAGAGCCAGTATATTCATATTATAGCACTGACTACTACGGCTAGGACTCTCCACTGTTAGCACACTTAGTATTTTTAATGCTACCTGGATGGGCGATACTAAATTATAGCTAATGCGGGGTTTCTTTTACTAGATTCACTTAAGCGTAAACTCATTCACGTAGTTCATATAGTAAAATATGACTGTATCTTCTTTGATAGTTGAATATAACTTAGCAATAGATCATAAAAATACATCAATAAATCAAATTATCATCATCATCATCATCATCATCATCATCATCATCCATCAGCCAAAGGAAGTCCACTGCTGAACATAGGCTGTGGCAATGGGCGGGGCACATAGCACGGAGAACTGATGGCCGATGGGGCCAAAAAGTTCTCGAATGGAGGCCACGAAGCGGAAAGCGCAGCGTGGGACGTCCACCCACTAGGTGGTCAGACGACCTGGTAAAGGTCGCGGGACGTCGCTGGATGCAGGCTGCCTCCAACAGGTCACTGTGTAAATCATTAGGAAATCAAATTATGAAAAAATAAAATTTCATTTTCAGTAACCGCTGATCACAAGCCAGAAGAGCGCCTCCCGATCTCGGGCATGACGTTCGAAGACCAGGTGGCGTCATTCGTGGAGTTCATGGGCACGCTGGGCTTCGAGCTGTGGTCGTGGGCGCGCGCGCCCTACCTGTGCGAGGGAGACTTCGCGCAGGCCTACTACTGGCTCGACGACTCCGTGTACGTGTTCAAACCCGCGCCGATGCCACGCACGTGAACTCGCGTCATACTCGATACTTACATATTCATATACGTACCAGATAACGGCCGGACATTCTCACTGCAAAAATGCTAATCGGATTTTTTTGTACTTTTCTACTGTAGTTTGTTTGCCATAATCATATAACTGGTAGATATTATAAGTTTTTTCTTGAAATATGCTTAAAATCATCATAGAAAGAGAAAACATAATAGAATGAAATTCATATAAGCACATGTTATAGTTGTAGCCTTTTTGCATTGGGAGTGCGTCATATCGCCAACCAGCATTTTCTCTGTTGCCATCACTTGTCACAAGTCATAGACGCACTTAGATTTTTTAATATTAACCACATCTTTCAAAATGCACATTTTGCAATTATATAAAATAAACACTCATATCGCCAATTTCCAATCGATTAAGAACTTTTTATGATACAAACCTTTCAATTCATTTTTAAACATAAGTTTAAGTTACCAAGATCACACTTGTAAGTTCTCATATTGCTAAATGCATCGACTAGCGGTGATAAGTTTACTATTGTAGTGCCATCTAAATAAGTTACAATGTATCAGTGCAATGACGATTTTTGATCTAAGGTAATATATTTTAGCGAATCACCATGCGCGTCTTACGCACGCACTCCGTTATCTGCTATTGGTTAATTGTACGCGTCATTATGGTGTTCACTGTTTGTCGTCAATTGGATACAACGTAGTGGAATTGTTACATAATATAATTCATCTAAATTCTATTGGCGTGTGGCGAAATTTGGAACTACAAATAACATTTTAAAAATATCTATTAAATTCATTACTAGAATGTTATGTTTTTTTTAATATAAACAACAAGCATTTATACTTATAATTTAATAGTATTAACATGTCCAACATAATTAAATGTGAAGAGAAAAAAACTGTTCCTAATATTTTGACAACAGCATGTCAACAACGTATTCGTCAAAAGATTGTAGACGATCTATACTATCGGAATAGCATGCACCTGTTGCTATATTTTCAAATATCTTGAAACAATAGGACCTACATTTCTAAGGTTTTTACTTATTTATGTGCGTACGAATATTGCCGATGTAACTTATTTATATGGTACATATTGACATTCCTCGATATTTAGCATAATCCACTCATTCTATTGTAGTATGTAGGTGAAAATATATACGTAGCATCTAGCAAGTAGATACTCCAGCACACGTCTACCTCGGCGATGCAAACGAAATCTGAACTCCTTATATTATATATACACGAACTTGTGCAATATTATATTCTCATTTTATTTATATTTATAGATGGTGTGCACACTTTGCCTGCTATTCTCACATAGAACACACGGCATTTAGTAATAAAATATAGTTTATTTATTGCTCTGTTCGGAGACTAAGTAGTTAAAGCATTTGAAGTACTAATTAGGCAAAGTACTTATAGCGGTTTCAACATGAAGTATTAAATGTATGTAACTTATAAAGTTGAGATACAAAAACCAAAACTAAAAGCAACAAACGTCTGTTAATAGCGTTTGTCGTGTAAAATTAAGGCTGTAAACACGAATTTCATAATTTTCGGTGAACGGAAAATATTTAAAAATATATATTATACATTTGACGTATATTAAAATTTATATTATATCGTATTTATCTACTTGTGTCATTTATGTAGCAAAGTATTCATAATTATATACCACAAATAATATTAAACGCACATTTTAGACATCGAATAGATGTTTTTAGCAATTCATTACTATAATCGTGTAGTTTATATATTAGACACTTTCTTATATTCATTATGACGTTTTCTACTTTTTCTACGCAAGTAGCGCGATTCAATCTATTGTTCTATATCACATGTGAAAATCAATATTTTGTCGATATTTTTGCTAGAATAAATTGTGCCAAAATATTTCACTCCACGAAAATTTTATTCGTCCATAAGCGTGTAACTGTAGATTCTAACATTCCAATATTTATGTTTCTAAATTATATGTATTCACTATCTGTTCTTATATGTGTTACGTATACTAGCGTTTTGTATCAATTTGAATGTGCAAAATAAAGTAATAAAAAATATGTGCCTTTTATTTTTTATAAGCTCATAGTATATATTATATATATACTTACCATTGTTATTTGAAAATTCGTTGAAACGAAAAAACAACACCAAAACAAGAAAAAAGTACTAGTAGGGCAACAAAGAAAAGAACTAAGGAAAGAAAGAACGTTTCGTTACTTCATGTCAACAATATGCGAAATATGTCTCAACACAAAAAGAACAAGGACGACAGAGAAACAAAGGGGTTACCTATGTTATCAATATGCGAAATATTTAATATTTCTGCGCATATTGATGACATAGGCTTAACGAAACCTCCTCTGTTTTTCTCTCGCCCTAGTACTTTTTGTGCTCCGAGAAATATTGCTGTGCATATTGATGACATAGGTTTAACGAAAGCTCCTTCCTTTGTCTGTCGCCCTAGTACTTTTTGTGCTCCGAGAAATATTGCTGTGCATATTGATGACATAGGTTTAACGAAACCTCCTCTGTTTCTCTGTCGCCCTAGTACTTTTTGTGCTCCGAGAAATATTGCTGCACATATTTATGACATAGGTTTAACGAAAGCTCCTTCCTTTCTCTGTCGCCCTAGTACTTTTTGTGCTCCGAGAAATATTGCTGTGCATATTGATGACATAGGTTTAACGAAAGCTCCTCTGTTTCTCTGTCGCCCTAGTACTTTTTGTGCTCCGAGAAATATTGCTGCGCATATTGATGACATAGGTTTAACGAAACCTCCTCTGTTTCTCTGTCGCCCTAGTACTTTTTGTGCTCCGAGAAATATTGTTGCACATATTTATGACATAGGTTTAACGAAAGCTCCTTCCTTTCTCTGTCGCCCTAGTACTTTTTGTGCTCCGAGAAATATTGCTGTGCATATTGATGACATAGGTTTAACGAAACCTCCTCTGTTTCTCTGTCGCCCTAGTACTTTTTGTGCTCCGAGAAATATTGCTGCGCATATTGATGACATAGGTTTAACGAAACCTCTCATCTGTTTCTCTGTCGCCCTAGTACTTTTTGTGCTCCAAGAAATATTGCTGTGCATATTGATGACATAGGTTTAACGAAACCTCCTCTGTTTCTCTGTCGCCCTAGTACTTTTTGTGCTCCGAGAAATATTGCTGCACATATTTATGACATAGGTTTAACGAAAGCTCCTTCCTTTCTCTGTCGCCCTAGTACTTTTTGTGCTCCGAGAAATATTGCTGTGCATATTGATGACATAGGTTTAACGAAACCTCCTCTGTTTCTCTGTCGCCCTAGTACTTTTTGTGCTCCGAGAAATATTGCTGCGCATATTGATGACATAGGTTTAACGAAACCTCTCATCTGTTTCTCTGTCGCCCTAGTACTTTTTGTGCTCCAAGAAATATTGCTGTGCATATTGATGACATAGGTTTAACGAAACCTCCTCTGTTTCTCTGTCGCCCTAGTACTTTTTGTGCTCCAAGAAATATTGCTGTGCATATTGATGACATAGGTTTAACGAAACCTCCTCTGTTTCTCTGTCGCCCTAGTACTTTTTGTGCTCCGAGAAATATTGCTGCGCTTATTGATGACATAGGTTTAACGAAACCTCTCCTCTGTTTCTCTGTCGCCCTAGTACTTTTTGTGCTCCGAGAAATATTGCTGTGCATATTGATGACAAAGGTTTAACGAAACCTCCTCTGTTTCTCTGTCGCCCTAGTACTTTTTGTGCTCCGAGAAATATTGCTGTGCATATTGATGACAAAGGTTTAACGAAACCTCCTCTGTTTCTCTGTCGCCCTAGTACTTTTTGTGCTCCGAGAAATATTGCTGTGCATATTGATGACATAGGTTTAACGAAACCTCCTCCGTTTCTCTGTCGCCCTAGTACTTTTTGTGCTCCGAGAAATATTGCTGCGCATATTGATGACATAGGTTTAACGAAACCTCTCATCTGTTTCTCTGTCGCCCTAGTACTTTTTGTGCTCCAAGAAATATTGCTGTGCATATTGATGACATAGGTTTAACGAAACCTCCTCTGTTTCTCTGTCGCCCTAGTACTTTTTGTGCTCCGAGAAATATTGCTGCGCTTATTGATGACATAGGTTTAACGAAACCTCTCCTCTGTTTCTCTGTCGCCCTAGTACTTTTTGTGCTCCGAGAAATATTGCTGTGCATATTGATGACAAAGGTTTAACGAAACCTCCTCTGTTTCTCTGTCGCCCTAGTACTTTTTGTGCTCCGAGAAATATTGCTGTGCATATTGATGACAAAGGTTTAACGAAACCTCCTCTGTTTCTCTGTCGCCCTAGTACTTATTGTGCTCCGAGAAATATTGCTGTGCATATTGATGACATAGGTTTAACGAAACCTCCTCCGTTTCTCTGTCGCCCTAGTACTTTTTGTGCTCCGAGAAATATTGCTGCGCTTATTGATGACATAGGTTTAACGAAACCTCTCCTCTGTTTCTCTGTCGCCCTAGTACTTTTTGTGCTCCGAGAAATATTGCTGTGCATATTGATGACAAAGGTTTAACGAAACCTCCTCTGTTTCTCTGTCGCCCTAGTACTTTTTGTGCTCCGAGAAATATTGCTGTGCATATTGATGACAAAGGTTTAACGAAACCTCCTCTGTTTCTCTGTCGCCCTAGTACTTTTTGTGCTCCGAGAAATATTGCTGTGCATATTGATGACATAGGTTTAACGAAACCTCCTCCGTTTCTCTGTCGCCCTAGTACTTTTTGTGCTCCGAGAAATATTGCTGCGCATATTGATGACATAGGTTTAACGAAACCTCTCATCTGTTTCTCTGTCGCCCTAGTACTTTTTGTGCTCCAAGAAATATTGCTGTGCATATTGATGACATAGGTTTAACGAAACCTCCTCTGTTTCTCTGTCGCCCTAGTACTTTTTGTGCTCCGAGAAATATTGCTGTGCTTATTGATGACATAGGTTTAACGAAACCTCTCCTCTGTTTCTCTGTCGCCCTAGTACTTTTTGTGCTCCGAGAAATATTGCTGTGCATATTGATGACAAAGGTTTAACGAAACCTCCTCTGTTTCTCTGTCGCCCTAGTACTTTTTGTGCTCCGAGAAATATTGCTGTGCATATTGATGACAAAGGTTTAACGAAACCTCCTCTGTTTCTCTGTCGCCCTAGTACTTTTTGTGCTCCGAGAAATATTGCTGTGCATATTGATGACATAGGTTTAACGAAACCTCCTCCGTTTCTCTGTCGCCCTAGTACTTTTTGTGCTCCGAGAAATATTGCTGCGCATATTGATGACATAGGTTTAACGAAACCTCCTCTGTTTCTCTGTCGCCCTAGTACTTTTTGTGCTCCGAGAAATATTGCTGCGCATATTGATGACATAGGTTTAACGAAACCTCTCATCTGTTTCTCTGTCGCCCTAGTACTTTTTGTGCTCCAAGAAATATTGCTGTGCATATTGATGACATAGGTTTAACGAAACCTCCTCTGTTTCTCTGTCGCCCTAGTACTTTTTGTGCTCCGAGAAATATTGCTGCACATATTTATGACATAGGTTTAACGAAACCTCCTCCGTTTCTCTGTCGCCCTAGTACTTTTTGTGCTCCGAGAAATATTGCTGCGCATATTGATGACATAGGTTTAACGAAACCTCTCATCTGTTTCTCTGTCGCCCTAGTACTTTTTGTGCTCCAAGAAATATTGCTGTGCATATTGATGACATAGGTTTAACGAAACCTCTCCTCTGTTTCTCTGTCGCCCTAGTACTTTTTGTGCTCCGAGAAATATTGCTGTGCATATTGATGACAAAGGTTTAACGAAACCTCCTCTGTTTCTCTGTCGCCCTAGTACTTTTTATGCTCCGAGAAATATTGCTGTGCATATTGATGACAAAGGTTTAACGAAACCTCCTCTGTTTCTCTGTCGCCCTAGTACTTTTTGTGCTCCGAGAAATATTGCTGTGCATATTGATGACAAAGGTTTAACGAAACCTCCTCTGTTTCTCTGTCGCCCTAGTACTTTTTGTGCTCCGAGAAATATTGCTGTGCATATTGATGACATAGGTTTAACGACACCTCCTCTGTTTCTCTGTCGCCCTAGTACTTTTTGTGCTCCGATAAATATTGCTGCGCATATTGATGACATAGGTTTAACGAAACCTCCTCTGTTTCTCTGTCGCCCTAGTACTTTTTGTGCTCCGAGAAATATTGCTGCACATATTGAACGAAACTACTCTGTTACTTACTTCCCTTACTATTTTTGGCAGTAGTTTCTTCACTTCAAAATGTAAATTTTGTTAAGGGTGAAAAATAAAACATTTTGTCTATTTATATATTTATTTCTAAGCACTGCTTCTCTTCACTAAAATACACTTTTACATGTTACAAACGAAAGTGGCAAAATATAATAACATGGCAAGGCCAAATCAAACGGAGCTGGACCATCTCCGAATACACTTAATATAATAGTATAGAGACAAGTGGCCGCAGCTCAAGAGTTTTAAAACAATTTTATACATGATTGTTTAACACATCAAAATTTAACCCATTGTTATTGTCCAGAAAATAATAAAATTTCAAATTAATTTTAATTGAATTGATTGTAATTTGAAAGCCAAAATTACATTTTGAATAATTTTATCACAGAATACAGATGCCGATAATCTATTAAATTATAAATTTTCTTAAAAGGGTGATTAACTAACAATACGAGCCATGTTACCGTTTAACTTTTGTGTAGCCTAATAGTATAAAAGAGCAACATTAAAATCTCAATTTTAAACCAAAACACAATGGACAAATTAGATATAGAATTAACAAAAAAAAATAGATGGAGCTTATTTCATTGCCACACAAATGAACTGCGAATATTAACGAACAAGACAGACGAATATAATTCATTAGTTAATCACCCTTTTAATAGTACAGATATTCACATATAACTACTCTTACAGTGATGTTTATAAAAAGGTTAAAAGTATATCAATATTTCGAGAAAGATATAATAAATTTCAAAATATAATATAACTGAAAATAGAAAAGGCAGCCTTTGCACGACCATAGCGTTGGAAATTTGCGCTGTCTTATTGAGATCATTCGAAACGAAATAGCCAATACTTTTTTTCGAGACACGTAATAAAGCTTAGGATAGAGTGAACGATCGGCTGAAATAATTTTTAGTTTTTTTTTTTAAAGAACTCCAAATACGAAATGCAAAAAAAACATTTTTGACTAGAAAGCTTAATTCTAATACAGAGAGAGATTCTTTTGGAAATGTATAATACTTGACCAAGAATAGTTTTCACGCAGTTATATCGACTTAATACTAGACGTATTGTTAGTTGTTGTTGAAACAATAGCCTCGTTACAATATTTGGGATAGCTCTAAGAAATTATACGAGAATTAGATCTATATGTATCCCTTACTTTCCACCATGACACAACGCCATCAAAAACATTAATCAACATAATCGTAAAATGAAAAGCTGCTTACATCAAATATTCGACAATAGTGTAACGTAAAAGATGCACAACAACACAACGTATAGAGAAACACTTACGTCATAAATCAAAGTCATTAATACCTCACAAGCCCAACACGCCTCGCCGGTACTTCACCAATATTACTCATAATACGCTATATAATTTAGAATTACAGTACTAACATACAAAATTTTAAATTTAAAGTAGGCTTTGCCTAATTATTATTGCACTAATCTTACGTAGTCCATTATTTCACACAGGTGATGTTTGGAAGTAAATATTTCACACGCAGTTCCATTACAACACAACGAGCGCCGCCCCCTCACACACACGTGCGCAAGTGTCAACACGTCTGTGCCAGTCGGCGGACATTACACACATCCAGTTTGTGCAGCTCACCACTTACCCAACCTAATTTTATACATCCACAGGCAACATTAGCTAAGACGAACGTGAAAAATTGCAGTCTTCAATAAGATACTAACCTCCCTATCGCTCACGAGACAAGACACGGCGAACAAAACTTAAGAAACAAGAGTTTGCAAGATCATTGAACACGGCGCGGCGGCGCGTGTCTTATTAAATGATTTCACAACTAATAGATACATAGCACGTACATAATACATATGTAACGCAGTCCGACTACACACAACTAACCTACATAGATGTCTACACCTCGCTCAGACCTACTCTCATTACACCACTATCACAGTGTAAATAATGCACTTACGACAATAAACTGAGAATACACTTAAACCAACTAGGACGTATTGTATAATTACGATACAAAAAAATATATATACGCTAACACACAAAAAATAAGTCTCAACGTAAAAAATAAAATACAAATAAATTGTAAGTAATCGTAACAGATTATATGATGTATATATACCTAGTGTAAATTATAATGTGATATCGACACAATCTGAACAAAACAACAAATAAAGCAAAGTACGTTCGCAAATATAACGAGATAGAGAGAAAGTGAACGCTAATACAAAAACCAACTTAGGAAGTAATACGGATGTGATTGTCACACGTCCGATGTGTTACCATCCCCCCCACCATCCCCATCCACAAACATGATGTTTACGCAGCAGCTCGTCTTTATTAATTATCAAAAGATTTTACAATTACTACACGCAACACATTTCTCTTGAAACAATGGTATAATCCAAAAAAGCTCTATATTAGACCGGCTAATACTTTTGTGCACACTTCTACATTTTAGATGTGAAATTGCCTATATACTGTAGGAAGGAGTATCGGTGTGTATATCGCTGCCCGTTAAAATACAACTAATTACAAATCAATAAAATCGTAAATGCTGCAATTTAGTACCTACATAATTTAGACACGCTATTGGTACAAACAATTCACTCTAACATAAGAAATATGTGAATAATATATATATTTAAAATTGTACCAGGGTGGTGAACGGGCGACGATATACCACCCGTGAGTACGCAGTAAATACGTAGAGATGAGCGGTGTGTGTGTGTGTGTAGGGGGAAGGGGGGTGTAGTGACGTCACCGCGACCCTCAGCCGTCGGCGGCGTGTCCCTCCGGAGGCTAGTTGCCGCTCACTATCTTGCGACTCTCCAACTCGTCCATGTTGTTTGAACTGGCGCAATAAGGAAAATTGTTCACAATAAATAATTATATTAATACACAGACAACACTCGACGTCGCTGGATGCAAGCAGCTTTCATAAAGTCAACGACCCTTTCAAGGATGTCTATGAGTTCATGGAAGAATGGGTTCAGCAGTGCACATCGTAATGATGATGAATAAATTAATACACTATATACATTCACATAAAAATATTTAACGATCATAGCCATTTTGTCATTTTAAAAAGCAATTTCTTGGCATAGATAATCGGAAAACGATAGCAATAAAACAATGAATCAAACTTTTTCAACTCATAATTTCCTTAAACATCTACAAAAATCAATTTACATAGATTTAAAATTACAACATACGCGTTATTTTATTACGTTGAATATTCTGTTTCGTTCATTGTTCACGAATCATTAAACCACAATAAACAAGTGAGTTATAATGAAATAAATTAGAATGTTGCTTACCGCAGTTTGTCATCATTCTTCCAAGAAGTGACTTGAATATGTGGCGGAGGTAGGTAGCTACGTAACGATTGAACCAACTGTATGGTGTCCAAGAGAACTGTAAACAAATATTATTTCATAATATTTTATTTTATGATTGAATAATTAAGGAAAAATTAGTGTATTTGCTGATAAAAGGTAATGGCACTATATGAGTTTTCAGAAAAAAAACTATGATTAGCTTGAAAATTTCACCTGGATTTAATAATAAAATTGGATTATTCAATGCCTATAATCTGTCAAATGTCAACCAATAGGAGTGCAGAAAAAATGGCCCGGCACCACCATTTTAACCTCTTTTTTTAAGTACCAGCGCTCCCTCTATATTATAAATAATGTATGGGCCTCGTTCACCATCTTCCAAGTAAACCGTTGATTAGTTACTTTTGGATTAATGGTAATTGCCAAGTAAAAGTGCCGAGTATCTTCCGTCGATTTCACAAGTGAAAATAAAGTATCGAGTAAAAACGTGTTGATTAAGTAAATTACATCAGAAATTGAACGAATTATTCTTTCAATATCAAGTCAAATATGCCGCCCTGCCTTCTACTGAAGTGGCAACGTATATTTGTCTTAAAAAAAAGAAAGGAGGTTGACATTTGTTGACATTTTAACTATCAAGTAAATACGCTAATTGGCAGATGATGTGGTGAGTAAGGTGCTGAATAGTGTAATCATGGGTTTAGTGTTACTGGAGCGTCGTGAAATTGACACGTGATGTTACGCGTGACTTTAACTGATGACTAGCCTACTTGACACTTTACTTGAAGGTGGTGAACGAGGCCCTAATTATAAAATATAGAATGTACAGACTCTTCTGCAGCTGCTCGCTCTGCTTGCCGTAGGGCTTGCACATGGCGGGGCGCACGCACGGCCGCATGCGCTGCAGGTTGCGCGCCAGCTCGGCGAAGGCGCGCACCACGCGCTCCTGGCCGCCCGCGCCCGCCGCCGCGCCGCCCGCGCCCGCCGCCGCGCCGCCCGCACCCGCGCGCTCGCCGTGCGCGCTCGACCCGCCGCCCGACAGAGACTCCAGCGTCTCTAGGTTGGCCCTGCACACATTCACATGTAGTTACAACCAACATTAACTGTGATATACCTGTATCTGTATCAGCCCATATACGTCCCACCGAAGGGCGCGGGCCTCCTCTACAATCGAGAGTACGTTTAAGAAGGGTACGAAGGCACGATTGTTATACCTGCATGTATAGAAATATATTTTGATGAACATAAGAAAAACAATTATTATCTTCTATCACTAAAATTTAACTGTTTTGTTAAATTGGTAATTTTAATGTTGTCCACTGCCTATGTTCAGCAGTGGACTTCCTGTGACTGAAGAGAGGAAAAAGAAGTAAATTTAATTGAAAATTTACAAGTGAATATATACCTAGCATAATCTCACCTCAAGAAGTCAGTAAGTTTGTGTTCATCACTGTAATGATGCTTGGACTTTGATTCGAGTCCTGATGTAGACGAGCTTGATGAGCGTTGCTGTGAGTGACTGTACTTGTCAATGGAAGACTGGTGACCGAGGGACCTGGTCTGATGCTGGAGCAGCATCTGTTGGTGCTGTGACAACTTCTCCTGGGTCCGCCGGTCAGTTTTCTCTCCCGTAAGACTACCTGTAATCATATTAAAAAATGTGCAACAGCGTAACAAATGCAGTAGTTGTTTATGCTACTATGTTGTACCTGTACTAAAGCAATAAGAGTGATATATTGATTTATATTACCTGATTTATATTACATTCAAATTCGGTAATGAAACAACTTCATTTGTGTATGATACATTGTCCTAAAGTAATATGTAGAAGATATATTTTGACATTTCCCAGTAAACGATCACACGCAAGAATAGCCTACACACGGGGGAAAAGTCGGACGTTTGAAGAAAGGGTAGATTTTTACATAAGAACTCACTGAGAGCGGCGAGGTGGGGTGCTAGAGGCAGTTGGTAATCTTGTGCCAGTGCCGTGCCGCGCAGCAGACGTTCCACTGCTTGGCTATCTGATAAGTTTGATGCGCCCGTATCTGTCGGTTTTAGTGACCTTCTCAACTTTACAGTAATCATTACTATTGTAAAGAAAATCACGCACGCAAATAAAAAAAATGCTCCGCCTTTTAAAACAGAACATGTTTACTTAACAGGCTCAAAGTATTTGTACTGGTTTAATTCATATATATACTTTTTTAAATTGGCACTATGCAGGCTTATAGTAAAACTAAATTGCAACTAAATTAGCAAGACATTTTCTACACAAGCGGAGCATCATCAAGATAACAATAAAAGCATATTACTTTATTTTCATCTATTAGTAGTTGGCTCTCAGTTTTTATATACATAAAAATATATTTCAATAAATAATTTGCGAGTTTTCCAATTGAATACAACCTAGGTTTAAATTCGAAACTAAAAAAAATCGTAACTATTGACAAATTAAATTTGACATCAAAATATACTTTGGCTTCTTTTTAAGTAAACAATGGGATAGTAAATTGAAATAGATTCATGAAATTTGATAATGGTAAAAAAAAGGAAGTTAAGAAAGTAAGGTAATACAATTTGTATCCTATCCGATTCATATTGATTTATAAATCAATAAATACTCTTCTAATACGAAGACAATTTACAACCGAAGCAATATTAAAATGTGCATCAACAACATCCTTCAATCATTTGGACAAAAGTTTTGAAAGAAACAAGTAAGGGAGTGATATGTAAAACCAGATTTTTTAAATTGTGTAAACTATGTTGACCACACTATTCTATAAATAAAGAAATAGCCTCATAGCACATACTATTTCAATTATTCTTACCAGGAATATATGTGGGTTGTTGTGACAGATGCTGCTGTATAGATTTCTGTGTCATTTCAAGCTGATTCTTGTAGTAGCGGCAAGCAGGGTTGGGACAGTTCTGCACCACCTCCACTATGAACTCCTTCTCCATGCCAAACTGTTCTCTACCAATTGTGTAAGATTCTACAACCTGTATAGGATAAAAAAATGTGTGTAAATTGGTGTACTGGCTGTGGTGGTAAATTGAATTTAGCATAAATTTTTTTTTGTTCTCGCATGGCAGTGACAGCATTACTTCTGATGATAAAGTGCTAGTGCTGCCAGACAGAGTATTGAATGGCATCAGACGGTAGTCTTATACCATTCAATACAATTACGCTGGCCCGCTGAGATGCCACTTCGCGCTACGGCGGAAGGACCCAGAATTATAGAAAGGGCAACAACTTGTAACCACAAGAATTAAATTCATGATGAACTTATGCACTGATGAACCATTGGACATCATCCCAAATTATTGTCTTATGAGTTAGATATACTATAACTGTTAATTTAACACTATCAGTCATCCTATAGTAATTTAATAGTTTTTAATAGTTTTTTTTATTCATTTTAAAAATAACAATAAGAAACATTTATATTAAATAAATTTTTTTCCAATGAATACTAATCATGCAATCATATTTTTGTTTACTAACTGTATTATATTTAAACTTAAAGTCCCATGATGAAAAGCGTGCAATCCTGTGCCATCTATTCCAAGTTTGAAAGAGTAGCAAATATGGATATTTGAATTCCTTACTCATACCATAGCACTACATTTTCTGGGACAAAAAGTTGAATATGTGTTAATCCAGGGTGTCAGCTACTCCTATACCAAATTTCATCAAAATCAATGCAGCCACTTTTGTGTGAAAGAGTAACAAAAATCCATACATACAAACTTTCACATTTATAATATTAGTAAGGATACTCACTGCTCTAACAGTTGCTTCCAAGCCTAAATGTAACCCATGAGGACCATTCATGTGTTTAAGCATAACAGCATTGGCAAAATGTTCATATGGTAAAATTATTTTACCATTTTCCCGAAGTATCAGCCTGCCTTGAGTGTCCAAGCCTACTCTTGAAGCCATCATTCTAAAACAAATATTTTCACTGATAATTTTTATTTAAACACAGATTTAAAAACATTGTTACTAATATTATAAACATAAATTATAATTTTCATCACTAATTTACTAATAATACATTGGAACAAGAACTTTTTTTTAAATATACTGTGTAGATATATTGGAAGAAAATTTAGTCCAATAGGATTCCATCACAGCAAAAATCTTGTTCTCAGCAGATCTAAAGCTTTTTTGCAATGTTTTTTTTTTATTACATAAATAATAAGTAATAAACAATAGTCACCTCATAACCCCACATATAAATAATTATTTGAAAGCATGTTAACTCACTGTAAGTAAGCAGCACTGGGCAGCATGGATGACTCTTTGAGATCACTGAAACATTGTAGCAGCTCTATGCTGGGGCTCCATCCCTTATTCTGCAAGTAGAGTTGCAGCAGCATGTAGAGTTTTTCCGTCACGTATCCCTCGGCGCCGTGCGGAGCCGCCGCGGTGGACGTGCTCGCCGCTGAACTCGAGCTACCTGTGCTCTTCGCCAGCACACTCTTCATCGTCTCTGCCAAATCCATCTTGTAGATGTCCAAATACGTCCTCTTTTGGGAATCCTTCGCAAAAATAAACACTGAATAAAGCGCACCGCGAAGATCGATAGCACCAGACGGTTAATAAAAACCCAGCATTTCCAACGAAACTCATGGAATTTACTCACCAGAATGGTGATTGTGCCTTCGCTATCAAATTATAAAACAGAATTTACACAATTAATTATTAATAACACAATTATCCATTCGATCTGTGAACAAAAAATAAATTGGTAAAGATTTCTTTCACTTGACGCTGTCAATTTTTTTCACCGCTGTTTGCAACATTTGTTCCGTTGCTACTATTTTAAGATTTCTAAACATATTTTATCTCCTTTGTATGCATGACGATTACATAAATGTCTAAAATGCTTGTTGTTGAATTATTCATATGTGTAGTTTGGAACGTAGTAGAACATCCAGACATTCGTCGCATTTACTTCAGAATAAAGCCGACTTCACACGTCATTATGTCGTTTTGGTCGATGGTTGATAGTTGCACCAACGCTTATTCTACGTGTAGATTGTGGATAAAAAAATGGGCAATGGGATCAACAGTTTACTTAAATAATGGAAGTCCTACTCCACGCCACCGTCCATTTAGACGAACAAATTTTAACTTTTTTTTAAATAATAAATATATGCCGGGTGAATAGTCATTTCCAAAGAAATGATGAAGGTTTTCTCTATTCATAACCAAAAAAAGTAAACGTACGTACTGAATTTTTACAGCAAGTGCATAGTGTTGACGAAATAAACGCGGTAACCAGTGGTCGTGGGTTTGAATACAAGGGCACACCTCCTACTTTTTGGAGTCATGTCATGGTAGTGGACGTTAAATACACATTTATAGTCCATTACCACACACTTTAACAGTGAAGGAAAACATCAAAGAAACCTGCATAATAGACCTTAACAATAACTTCTATGATATGTGAAGCTTGCCAACCCACATTGGTCTAGCATAATGCTATTAATCGGAGTTTCGATTGTAAATGAGTCCCGTAATCAGTAATGAATAACTATGGGCTGATATATGTAGAACGAAGCATTTAAATTTTATAGAAAGAAATTACTCATATTCGAGTATCTACAAAAGACGTTGATTTACATTTTCTTTCAATACCAATGATTGAGTATTTAGTAAAAAAAAGGCCCTTTTTATGTTAGTAATTAGATTCAACTAACAACTTAATTCATTTCAGCAGCATCATACATGGAAGTGACTGCTAAGAGCATAGAATAAATTTTGGAGAACGATACCGCAGTTTCATGTTATCCCTAAGGAATTTTGGACCCTGGTTGACAACCAGTAATTCCATGCAGTAGTTCATGATCATATTTCAATTCAATTCAGCCGTTAGTGTCCCACTGCTGGGCAAAGACCTCCTCCCTTTCCTCCCAGATTGTGCAGTCTTGTGCGATTTCGGGCCAATCTTGGAGAAACCTGTCAATTTCGTGTCCACCTAAGCTACGCCTAAGTCTGCCGGTCTATCTTTTTTATATCTATGGTAAATTGCCTTCCCAACAAATGGGAGAAGGATTTAAAAAAAAAAATATCTATGGTAATTTATTGTCTGTAACTAAAATTGACAGCTGTCAAGTGTCATTACAAGCATGGTGCTTGTCAAAATTAAGTTTCATTTTATATTTGTGATGAAAAGGTTATAAATAATTTTGACTACGTAAATATGGATGAACTGGTTGTTGGGACCTATGAAGGTTTCCTACTTGGATATTCAATTCGGACTGAACATGAAGTAAGTATGCTATAACTGTTGAATAGGATTTTTACTCCTTTCGATCGGTTATTTAAGCAGAAACTTTATAATTTTAGGTAAAGAAGCTGAAACAAACATTCGCTACGCATTCTCACACAGCGTCTGTACGATGTGTATCCATCGCTGGGAAGTTCCTGGCGTCAGGCGGTACAGACGACAAAGTCGTCATAATAGACCTAAAAACCCGTAAGGAACACACAGTGCTTATGAATCACGATGGAACTATTAACGCAGTGGCATTCACTAAGAGTGGTACCCATTTACTGACTGGCAGCGACGACGGCGCTATTATAGTCACACGGACAGGAAATTGGCAGATAGAGAAAATATGGAAGAAAGCGCATGGAGGTAATTTTTAAGTTCTATGATATGATTTTCTGTTAATGTGTGTCAGTGTAATAAGTTTGGTGTGCATATACATAAAATTGTATGTCAAATTTAGTTAGTACACTAGAAATTTCCTATAATTTCATACTAAATAAGAGATTTAATAGACAATGATGAAGGTAAATGTGTGTATATTATTTTGGATACAAATAAAAATGACTGCACACTAACATAGAACTTCTAAAGCTTGCGAAACATCAGAAATTTTACTTTTAAACAATCAGGGCACCAGTCACCATGGGATGTCTGGTGCTGTCCTCAAAATCTGTTGCATGCTAGGCTAGAAAGCTGGTATCACCTACATACAACTTTTGACTTCTAGGGTATGAATAAGGGAGCTTAGCTCTCAGCAATAAAAGGTGCATATTGAAAAATTCAATATGTGCTAATCAATATCTTGGGAATATTTTTTTCGAGTTACCTATATAATTTTGTTTCCTTGTTTTCAGGGCAACCTGTTACTGATATTGCAGTTCATCCATCCGACAAATTAGCTCTAAGTATTGGAGGTGATAAAACATTGAGAACATGGAACTTAATCAAGGGACGTCCAGCTTTTACAATCAATCTTGCAAGCAAAGGAGTGACCATGCCCACTGAAATCAAATTCTCTCCTGGAGGTGACAGATTTTCATTAGTCTCACAGCAAACTGTTGATGTGTGGACTATAAGTAAGGCTGGCTTAGAAAAACGCATTACTTGCAACTCAAAACCTACAACAGTACAGTGGCTGAATGATGAAAGAATATTTGTTGGATTAGAAACTGGTAACATAATTACTGTGTCTATATCTGACACACAGGCCTTGACTTACCATGGACACAAGCAACGGGTAAAGAGTTTATACTATGAAAATGAAATGCTGTACTCTGCATCCAGTTCTGGGGAATTGAAAGTATGGTCTGTGGATGATTCCAAATTAGGTGAAATATGTTCATGTAATGCAGCATGTAGAGTAACATGTGTTAGTTTGAATAGACAAAACCATCTCATTAAAAAGGAAGATAAATCAGATGATGAAAAAGACAATAGTAATGATGTAATAGAAGATGAAGATGAAAAGGAAAGCAATGATTCAGAAGAAGAGGATGTTGTACAAAAACCTTTGCCTGTGAAGAGGAAACCAGGAGCCTATGTCACCATAAGCTATGGTGCAGAAGATGATGCCCAAGAGAATAGCAAACAATCAAATCCACCACCAACCAAAAAGTTCAAGAAAAGGAAAAGAAGTAAAAAAACAAAGAAGGTTGTTGCTAAATAAACTTTAAATTAAAATAAATATGTTTGTGAAGCATCCACAATTTGTTTTTGTTATATAGTAAAAAAAAAACAATTGTCTAAATGTAGATTATATTTCTTACACATATAGACAAAGTTGAGTAAAAAACAATATGATGTAGACTTTGGTTTATTTATTAGATCATAAATAATAAATCTTTCTCCTGAACACACACCCAAATACATAAAAAATAACTTCATAATAAATTAATTTGGTCCCGAAATAAATATTTAAATAATTTAAGGAAAAGTTAATAAAAAAAAACAAAATAAGAAGTACTGATCAATTTTGGCAATTATTAATGGACTCTACTTACATTGTTATGTCTTACAAATGAAATAAATAGTCTAAATGTACAGTGCATACTCGGCCGCACGCGCGCCCCTCCAGGTGCACGCCGCCCTCATCCTCCACACTATTTACACGATTAACGGTAGCTACGGAACCCAACATACACACAATACACCAATAGAATAACACTCACGTAAAACAAATTTATTTTTGTCGCCTAAAGAAACTATAAAGCTGATCTAAACCATCAAATCTCACACAGGGAATCTAATTAACTGGAATGTATATATAAATCATGAACGATGACATTTCACTAGTATAGTATCCCGATGCCTGTGGTTATAGTACAAATACTGTTGCGCGTGCGAGACATTATTCTGAATTCTTACATGAAATGAGATCACGTTTGACGATTGTTATTTCACTACACAATTTGAGATATCCTACATAGTTAGCGACACAAGCGATTATTCTGAATTCACCATATCACTAAGTACATTTTGTGCAACAATATAAATAAATGCCAGAAATTACCAAAATTAAATTGCATTGCATTGGCAAAGTATATACTATAGCGATACAATCGGAAGTTTTATACACGAAAGTTATCCTAAATCTTACATTTGAAATTATTAAAGACAAGAAAAACAAATGTTATCGTATAAATGACTTCAAACAGCTAATTCATTCTTATGACTAGATTGAGCCAGTGTTTTTTCTACAGTTTATTACTTCACACTTCAAGAAAAACTGACGCAATTAATACAAAATGTAGGAACAATGAAATTTTTAACAAAACATCTGATGATTAAATACAAAGACAGTCTAGATAAATGAATTACGTTTGTTTAATATTTACTTACATCTAATTTTCGATTAAAAGTATTCGTTTCTTCGTTTGAAGCTGCACTAACGTGTCTAATCTCTAAGCTATGGGTCAGATGGCACTCGTACGCTATCAGACACAGCTCAAGCCCACCACCGGCGACAGTTCAATCTGGTTCAGTCACATAAATATTCCCTAAGTAATTACTTTTTTCTAACCATTTAGAATGTAACTACATATGTTCGAACTAATATTATAAATTCATTAAATGCCGACAGGACAGGCAAGAATAGCATAACGGAAAGAAATAAACAGTGTTCAGTTTTAGATTCTCATTCAAGATTTAGTTTAATCACTGTGATCCTTGACACGCTCTACACACGAGTAGTCGCGCAAACGATACGCTAGCACACACGAGGCAGTTCACACAGAGCCGGACCGCGCAGTCCAGCGAAAAGGAAAATATCAAAAAGGGAAGAGGAAACTTAAGAACGAACAGCAACATCGGCACGGGAGGTCGACAAAGAACATCGAAACCCCCAAGACACCAGTATGATAAACGCAATATCGACTATCATAAAACACGTGGAAGCGGCGACAAAGTCCGGTGAACCGAGTCTCTTTGGTGTCGGGTCGGGCGATCTATTTCTTCTTGGCCTTCTTCTCGGCCTTCTTGAGCGCCTTGAGGTGCTTCTCGTGCGCGGCGCGCAGCTCCTTGAGGCGGCGCTTCATGCGGCGGCGCTCGTCGCCCCCCAGCCCCAGCAGCTTCAGGTCGGCCGAGCTCAGCGCCAGCAGCAGCGCGCCGTCCACGCCCCGCGCCGCCAGCGCGCCCGCGTGCCGCTCCAGCCCCTCGCCCAGCCCCGACACCCACTGCCACACCTGCACACAACACCAACTCCAAACATTACAATCCTACAATCCTAATGCCCAAGAGTGTGCCCGACTAAATAATTATAGATACGTGCGGTGACGAACAAAAAATAGTATCAATAACTCAGGGCACTAAAAAGGTAACCACTCAAAATATCTTAAGATTTTCTCATCATTGATTATCAAAATTTATATGCACAATTTTCAGTGTAAGCGTAAATATATATTACGTGTTGAAATAATATCTCGTTTAACTTTACATTCTACACATAGGTAAGCTAGTATTTCTAAAATATTTATTGTAATGTATATATACAAGTGCACAATAATCATCACGAAGATGACTATACATAAGGCTGTCAATAGTAAAAGTAAGTAATATGATGAGAGTAGAACCTGTTGCTTGGTCCAGTGGTTGACGGGGTGGTGCGCGGGCGGCGCGGGCGGCGGCGTGAGACTCGCCTCGGACACGGCGCTGGACAGCGGCTGCCACGGCACCTCGCCACCGACTACACAAGCCGGAGCTTTCTTCACTACAACCACATCGACATTCGACGATCACTACATTTCTTTACTCAACTCTACTCTTAGCACTCTTTAACTCACATCACTGATATTTAAAATCACAAAAAAAAATTACAATAAGTCTATGGCTCGAAACATGCTCGTCAAGGTCGACATGTGTTTTGTAAATAGTATGAAACGATTTTATTACATAGTTTTCAGTTGCCTGTTAAATAGATAACCAAGTAATCAATTCAAAATCATAGGGAAGGATTTAAGAAAAGTTAAAAGAAAAACTAATTGGAGTGGAAAAATAAATATGGATATCGAAAGATTTTGGCCTTATTAATAATTTGAAATGTTACCATCACCCAAAAATAACAGAAAGCTCACATATATTTATTAAGAAGAAGCAAATCCATAAACCATTTCACCACACAGAGATATCCCTTCGTATAATATACTTAAAAAGATAATGGAAAACAATACATGCACTGATCATATTAATAACTGTAAGTGTTAAACATACATGTGAATTAGTGTCGAGTGCCTGTTCGAGATTACAGTATTTTATAATTGAATTATTTAAAAAAACCTATTTATAAATGACATAGTGGTTGGGTATATCACGCAGAGTCGGATAGTGGATGGCAGTATGTAGGCCAGGGGGTGTAGTGTCGAGTGCGCACGAACCTCTGGCGTTGGCTTCGCTGACGGCCTGGCGTATCTCATCGACGAGGTCGTTGGTGAGCTGCACGGGGTCGGGGTGCGGGTCGGCGCGGGGCGCGGGGTGCGCGGGGGCCGCGGGCTCGTGTCCCGCGGCGAGGCGGCGCTCGCGCTCGGCCAGCACCTGCTTGAGCTGCTCGGCCAGCGACGCGGGCGGGCCTGCACACACGCACACACGCACACCCGCCCGTCAGCACGCACCGTACAGCCACCGTACAACCACCGAACACGCACTACCCCGATTGCTCAACGATATCTCCATTTTATTTTACCTCCCTTTCTTATCATGATTCATTATTAAAAGAGAGGGTCAATGTTGTTTCATTAAATTGCGATGAAAAACATCCCACTGGGAACTGGTAATTTTTTGGCAATATTGAATATCAATAATGTGGACAATTTTCCGATTATTGTAACTGTTGTAATTTTTAATAAATAAATAAATAATAAATAAAATATTGTAAATATATTTATATAAAATGTATATAATTTAATATGCCCCATACTTGTACTAACGAACACCACAAGTGACGCATGAATTTACGAATCAATATACTGGTAGTGTGCGTTTGTGAACGCGTGAAGCTTGCACAAATGTGGTTATGATTACAAAACATCGTTAAACACAAAATTGCGATAAGCATTCGTTAATAAAATTAGGCGTTCCGTTCACAAAAGTCTCAGTATTGATGTTTGAATACATTTTGTAATAAGTAACGCCTAATTTTGAATGGTGGCAATGAAGCGTAATTAGTAAGTAGTCTTACCCGACAGAGGGTGGTGTCGGTGGTCGCGCGAGTACACGCCGTCGTCCGTCGCGCTGCCAATAGAGCTGCCGCAGCTTTGTCGCGTGTCTCGTTGCTGTAAAAAGTCCAAAATATTGAAAATAGTATTAAGTTTCTTTTATCTTAGTTTCAGCTTGTACAGTCCAATTCGCATTCGCGCAGTCTTTGGTCTTGATTTTTAGTTAATTACCGCCATTTTTAATTTCGAACGACTGGTGTGAAAATAAAGTAACGGCATGATCTTTATGCTCTAACAATGCAATGCTATTGTAAAAGTTAAAAACAATGACTGCATTATGATCATACAACAATGATGAGTGAGATTGAAATAACCTTACTTTTTGTATTGTTTTTGTACGTACAACTGCAATTAATATTCTTGTATACTTACAGTACTGCCATGAGGTGGAGCTCCTGACGTGGATTCACTGAGAGACTCGTCGGCCGAGTCGTTATATGAGTCATCCAGGCCATCATACTAAACAATCGAAAAAGTTACAAATGAGGCCAAACATTAACATCAATATTCATGAAAATTATGGTGATTAGTGATTGTTGACGAGTTTTCATAAGCAATGTCAGATTTTTCAGAATAGATTCCCTTAGGCCCGAGCAGTAAGCAGATGTACTCCAAATGGCAATATAATATACAGCGTGTGGATGTGTATGGTGCTTTAAAATATTTTACCAGAACGGATACCGTGAGCAAAATCTTTAGAACAGAAAATTGCGGTACGTAATTTATTTTTCTACTTTGCGTCTGTCTTTCTCACACTGCCGTACTTACTATCATTCCTCGTGTCCCAATAATTGACCGAGGGTTAAATGTTAATACGCGCACACTGATTTTGTTCGTGATATCCCTTCTAGTTCCTATAGTAGCTCAACAACGCGTAGTGTGTGTGTGGGTGTGCGTGCAGGCGGAGGCAGCAGAGAGTAGGAGGTGTGTTACCGAGCTGGCGTTGCTGAGCGAGTGCGGCGAGTGCGGGGAGTGCGGCGCGTGGTGCGCGTGCGGCGCGTGGTGGTGGCGGTGGCGCGCCAGGTCGGTGCGCGCGCGGTGCGCCGACGAGTCCAGCAGCGCGCCGCGACCCACCGCGTCCAGCTCGCGCGACAGCCCCGAGCCGCCGCCCGCGCCGCCGCCGGTGCCGCCCGCGCCGCCGCTCGCACTGCCGCTCGCGCTGCCGCTGCCGGACCCGCTCGTCGCCACGCTCACCGTCGGCGCTTGGGACGACACCCTGCATTAACAAACATTACAAAATAATATACTGATACTGGTAGACAGTGTACCGATGGATGAATAGTAATATTTAATTGCTAGCGCATTTAATATCTCATTTGAAAATACTCACAAAGACTCGGAGGCGGTGGGTGCAACGGTGGTGATCGTCGTGACTGTTGCAGTGACCGTAGGAGCTACGGTAGAGACTATGACGGTTGCCGTAGGGGGCGTGGAGGTTGGGGCGGGGATAGCCGGCGCGGTGACGGTGGTCACCGTCGCAACGGGTTTCACTTCGCTAGGCGTCGTTGCAGTGACATCGCCGAGGTCAGGCGGCTCGCGGCGCCGATCAGACTTATCTACTTTGGCGTATTCATCTTCGACTGGCGATAAATCCGAAAGATCGCTGTCTGAACTCCACGGATCTAAAGATAAATGATTAAGTTTGAAAACGCTCTATCACAACTGACTGAAGATAGGATTATAAACTATTAATACTGACTGTTTATAAGCAAGGGATCGGGGTCGGGTCGCCGGGGCAGCGGTGGCGTTTCACGACGAGCAGACGGCTCGTGCGGTAACATCACTGGAAGGCCAGCCTTCTTTTGAGTTTCCTGAAATTTTAAATGAAGCGGTGTTATAAAAAGTTTGTTCTTATAGCATATAGATAAATATAAAGGCATAATCACTGACCAGCAGCAAGACCTCGAGGCGCGCGACGCGGTCGTGTAGCGCGGAGAGTGCGGCGGCGTACTCGCGGTGCGCGTCCCGCAGCGCGCCGCTCCACCACTCCTCGCGCGCACGCACCAGCGCACGCGTGCGCCGCCACTCGCGCAGCGCACGCCGCGCCTGCGGGGAACATGCACACGTTTGCAGAATATTGCTATCATTCATTTAAACGAGAACATTTTCAAAAGTGCTAACGATTATTTTATAGACTAGTAGTCCATAAATATTACTTTTCTCAGCAAATAATTTCAGCAAATAAAAGTCTAAAAGTTAACAGACCAAATAGCATGAGTACAGATTATACAAAAACTACATTTGGTCTTAAATAAAAACACGATTTCATATTACATATGTTGCATAAACTATACAAAACGAAATTGTCGAGTATAAACTAATAATATAATGTGCATAGTAGATATGTGTACCTTGTCGTACTTGGCGTGCGCGGCGCGCGCGGTGTCGGCGGCGGCGGCGAGTGCGCGTCGCAGATGTTCGTCGGGCGCGCGCGCGGCGCACCACTCGCGCACGCGCGCGCTGATCTCCACGCTGCTGCTGCCGCCAGACTCCATGCCCACCAGCTGCAACACACACAAATCATACCGTTTAAACAATACACACATGAAATAAATATAAACAGTTTGCATGGATTATAACTTGATCATTACAATTGATGGTCGTTGTATTTGCAACTATATCAAGAACCAACATAACCCTTTGGGAAGGCCTACGTTCAGCAGTTAAATTTTAAGCAAATGACATTATATTATAAGGAACTCATCAGATTATAAAGAACTAACCTCATGCAAGAAGTTTCTTAGCTCGTTTATCTCTGGGTGGCGAGTCGGTGGAGGCCCCGTATCGACCGGTGGTTGGTGGTTCGTTTCCTCCTCTTCGATTTGTTGGCGACGTTGACGCTCGCGAGCCGCTCTAAGTAAAAAAGAACAACATTACAACAAAATATAGAACAAAGAAAATTATTGTTGAGAATATCCAGATAGGACCATGTTCTAAATACGTATTTTTTATTTACCTTTCTTCTCTCTCTTTGTCTGCAGCAAGTGATTGTCGAATAAGATGTGCAACTTCACTATTCTCTGGATCTTTCTCCCGACCAATTAGGAATTTGACTGGCCCCGATGTGTTGCGAAGAACGGACGCAGCGTATGCTTGGGTCACACCCACCTGATTTAGAAAGACCTTATTTATATTTTATAATTTTCAAATTTAAATTTTAAGTATTTCTTATTTCCCAACTACAAAGTGTATTGTCTAGACTCTAAAGCACTAAATCTTACAGATTTTCTACCAAACAATAATATATCTTGTGTAAGATATACGGAAACATAAAATAGCCCAACTACGTATCTTACCAAGCTTTTGCCGTCGACCTCTATGATCTGATCGTTGACCTGTATCCGGCCGTCTCTCGCGGCAGCCCCACTCTCCGTGATGGTCTTCACGAATATGCCCAGCTTCTCTAGACCCGCGTCCGCTCCCACACCCATACCTTAACGTCGCAATACAATCATTTGCTAATGTTTTATTTCAATTCTGATTAGGCAAAATTTGATGAGCTGTCTGCCCTTGTGAATTGCTGTCACGATTTATTATTTTCATTTTGATGTATTTAATTACATTTAAAAACAGCCTCCGTGGCGCAGTTGGTTAAACGCTGCTGGTGAAACGGATCACCGCGGGTTCGATCCCCGTACCGAGACAAATGTTTGTGTGAATCACAAGTACTCGAGGGGTGTTTGTGAGACCGAAAAGTCTCACGTAGTTCCTAATACCCACGACACAAAACTCGATTAGTGTGGGTGGATTAGTGTGGGGTCAGAACTATGTATGTGACTGTTGGGTATATTTATTTATTTTAATTTGTCCTGAATATAACCAGTCATATGCAAACACAAAATCGTATTATAATGATTAGATTTCACAAAAAAAAAACGTTTTTTTTCCTCTTTAAGCACATAACCTAAAGTTGACATTGCCTATAGCCAACTAAGTTATACTAACCGATAATGGAGAGTCCGAGTCCATCAGCTCCCTTGACGAGGTCGACTGGGAAGACGTGCATCTTCTCGACGCGCTTCTCGAGCTCGTACTCGGCGGAGGCGGCCACGGGGTCCACGTCCTCGTTGCGCCGGTCGTACTCGCGCACCGAGTGCGTCGAGAACACGCGCATCGGCTCCGTGCTGACAACATTGTACCATTTGTATTAATGTGGTTATACTGAATATCTGAAAAAAATCTTTACTAATGGTCTTAGCTACGCAGTTCAGTAATCATTAATTTATGCCAAGTTAGTTTGTTACTTAGACATTAAATTAAATATTGTTTCAGTGATGGGTAGTTACGAGAATGTTAATAGACATACCTGAACTTAACCTTGGTGTTTTTCTTAACAAACACCGGTGGATAATAGTCGTCATCTTCGTCTTCCTCGGGAGGCGGTAGTCCGGCTACCTATAACAGCAAGAACACTTTTCTTAAAAAAAAGCAGGTTAAACTAACCAACTAGGCGTTGACTTGAAAGCAACGATTTACTGTCGCTGATGGACAACCTCGATACCCAGGCACATAAAGAATGTATATTTGCAGCGATTATTGAGCAAAAATTATAAATACTCTACTAATTTTTACTGTTTATTATTCTTTATTAAGTAATACCACAAATACAGTATAGAATTTGAACACAAAAATCTGACCTCAGTATAAAAGTGTCCGTCTTCGAAGTAGTGTATGCCGTTCTCCTCGCCGAGCTCGCGCAGGTGGTGCGGCGGGTAGTGGTCGAACACGCAGTCTGCGGCGGGCGCGTGCGCGTGCGCGGGCGGCGCGGCCGCGTCGTCGCCCCCGCGCCGGTCGCCGCCCGCCAGCCCGCTGTCCGCCTCCAGCGACACGAACTCGTAGCTCTCGTCCACTGACTGCATGCTGAACACATATATTTTATACACCGTGACAAGCCATTATACTATCTGCATCAGGCTTCTGAGCCTCTGGAAATGTTGATCTCTCAAGGGTCTTTAATATCAACCTATGAGCCTTGAGCAAAAACAACAATGGGGGCAATAATTAATTATTGAGTCGACATTCTGCATGTCAGCCTCGTGTGCTAAATGTAAGTACTTACATTTCGATATTTTAGCCTCTATGATAACATTTTTAATTTAGTTGCACATTTTTTATTTTTTAATATAAAGAGAATTCAATGCGTCAAAGGAAGATAAGTACATGATTGCTTCTTGCAAAAATGTTTGTGGTGTATGATGGTAGTTACCTCTCGTAGGAGAGCACAGACTGGTAGCTGTCGTTGAGCGAGACGGCGTTGTCGTGCGCGTGCGCGTGCGGCGACAGCATGGCCACCAGCTCCTGCGCCTCCTGCGCCTGCTCGTCCGACAGCAGAGCTTCTTGTCTGCACACACATCACCACCACGATGCTTACTCATATTTTTGTGTACAATTTTTTAATGACAGGGAATGCACAATTTTTATTTCCTAGTCTTTTATACATTTTCTGAATTCGCCTAATGCCATTAAAATTTAATTTATGTTATGGAATTTACAATGGTAAATCGGATGTGTTCTGGGATCCCATATAGCATTTTGCAGTACAAAAGAAAAGTGCAGGGCATGAACACAATTAGACATGCCCTTCTAGAATACGATGTTACCATTTTTAGGCATTTTTGAAGCAAAATTTACGTTACATAGCTTACATCGGATAGCGAAAAGTTAAATTTTTTACAAATATGAATAATAATAGCACAGCACATTCAATAAAATTGATGGTAGAAGGTACTGTAGAGAAGACAGACAGGGGGAAAGAAATATAAGGCGTTCGAGGCACGCGCGGCTTACCTAAGTTTTTTCTCCAGAATGCTGCAAATGTGATCAGGCAAGAATGAAGCGTTGTGCGGACAGGCGGCATGCAAATCATAAAAATTCAACATTTATTCATAATAAAGCGAAACAAAACTATGATAAAGTAAACGACAATTAAATAAAAGTGCAAAAAAACAATACTACGAGAACATAACAGAACGCAATTTCACAATTGACACTGAAAGGTAAAAAACAGCATCATAATATCATGCATCAATGAAGATACGAGTATTTAGAAAACAGCTACGAGAAACGATGGAAAAAAGTGTAAAAAAATGGATTGTATGTAATAGAATATTTTCAAAAAAGTAATTCTTAATTAAAAAGTGACTTTTTAACATGGGGAACGGATGAATAAATCTTTGCTGAATAGTAATATTTACATTACAGACTAGGGATGAGATATACTTGCATAATTAAGTACCAGGGCTTCTAAGTATGAGTACGTAAAAATACTAGGGTTCAAAACCAGGTTCTAAAATACTTGAAAGTATTTTGTAAGTATGAGTCGGCAACCCTTCGCGTCCCAGCCGCGGCGCGGCGTCTATAAAATACTTACATAGAAATCCAATCCGTATTCCGTAACTAATAAGGAGCAAAAAAGCATAAATAAAAAATACTTTGAATTTCAAAGTATTTTCTATTCACAAATACGATTGAGTTTCTTATTTATATGAAGTCAAGGATAGTTTTTCTATGGAAGTATTTTTATATATAGTGTTCCGAGTTCGTCGCGTACCGACTTATAACGGTGGTCTAAATTTGAAAATACTTGCATAGGAATTCAACCCGTATATGATGGCTATAAAAAGCAAAATAGTATGAATAAAAAAATACTTGGAAGTTCAAATGTATTTGTTATTGACAGATACGATTATGGTTCTTATTTATATTAGTTTATGGATCGTTTTCCTATGCAAGTATTTTCATGTGTAGTCTCCAGAGCTATCTGCGCATCGACGTATGGAAATACTTTCATACTTGTAAGTATTTTCTGCTCGTACCAGGGCGCCGTACTTCGAAGTGAATACCTGGTTTTAAAACCTGGTATCGTAAATACGTCTCATCTTTATTACAGACTATTGTCAACATTCGGGGAAATGCAAATCATTAATCAACACGTTCCCTATACTGCACCAATCGTGAGGTGTTATGTGTGTGTAGTGTGGCAGTATGAGGAGTGCGTGTGTCCTGCGCGTCACCTGGAGCTGAGCAGTATCTCGGCCTCGTCGGGCGTCATGCTGTCGGGCTGCTTGTTGTCGTCGTCGGGCCACCGCGCGTCGGCCGCGTCGTGCGAGTCTCGCGCGCCCTCGCCCGACGCGTTCTCGCCCTCCGACACTGACCATTGGCTCGTCGTCGACTTGTCCAGCACCTCGATCGACCCCTGGCTCGCCTCGCTCACCACCACACCCGAATCCTACAACCCAAAATCATTGTCACTATTATCACTGTACCTACACCTATTTTCGAAATTTTTATTAGTCCGGCAAATGAACAAACACCTGATGGTAAGTGGTCACTGGCGCCCATGACGTCCATGACGCTTGGATCGTAGATGTCTTGCTGACCCATTAAATTGGGAGAGGAGCAGAAAGGAAAAAAATAGGGAGAGGAAAGGGGTCTTGCGCATCTGGCAATCTCACTCACCGAACGAGATAAAACCGATGGAGACAGCAAAGCTGTCACTTCACGTCGATCTCCTGTGAGACAGTGATACCGCCCCGGACGAGCCTGCCCATTCATACTGAGCCAAGACTGACAACAGCGTAAAACTTTGACAAGGAGGAAAGACTTAACGAACGCAAAAGGTAAACATTAAAAATTATACATACTTTAAAAGACAATATTGATACGATAAAAATATAATGTCATAAAACTGATAAACTAATCCGTTTTACAATAGACATAAGACACGCGAACGGTTGTCACGATACGTACAGAAGATTATCTGTTCATACACGAGGACGCGACAGAATCTGACATTAAAGCTTTAGATTTTGTTACATTCGGTGAGTAAGATTACCGGCGGCCTAATGGGGACTACCTTCTATCGTATAATTTCCTATTCTTTTTTACAAAGATCGTCAGTACATCTACGATGTCCAAGTGATATCTGCGATAGTGACCATTTCTTATCATCAGGTAAATTGTGTGTCTCTTGGATAACTATAATAATCCAACACAAATACATGGATCCAACTGCAAGGCAACCTCTACAATTGAAACGGGTTAGGACACAGTCCACCCCGCATACTATAAAATTCTTGGCAAAACTTGCCTTGCTTTGTCGTGGAGGATGAGCTATAAGTGTTGCTATACCTGCTGCAATACGGAGAGCGTGTCGGGGTCGGAGCGGGCGCGCTCGGCGTCGCGGTGGTCGGTGGTGAGCGGCGGCGGCGGGTCGCGGTAGTCGGCGGGCCGTAGCCGCGCCACCACCTCGGGCGAGGGCTCGTTGAACCCGCCCTCGTCCGAAACGCTGGACGCGCGCGACCCGCCGCGCCGCGGGGCCGCCTCCTCCGTCTCCGCCTCCGATGACTTGCGACCGCCGCCAACTGTGCCACCAACAACGTACTTTACCATCGCATAACAATATTTCAAATTAAATACACCCACCAGGCACCAAGTCACTGGTGGTAGGTCTCTTATATGTGAGAGGCCGCCTGGGTAGGTACCACCGCATTGTCTATTTCTCCTGCCAAGCAGCAATATTGTTGTGTTACAGTTTGGACTGGACATAATAAGACTTAAAAACTTATCTTCTCAGGATGGCGAGCGCAGTGGAATGCCAAGCATTGCTTTGTAATTCATGGTGTTGTTTGGTTTTGCTACTGTCCATGAGCGGTCGTATCACTTACCATCAGGCGAATGGCATGCTCGTCTAGTACGCGGTCATACGCGGTCTTGATACCACACCATGATATAAAATATTGTTTCTTGGGTATCAAGTATTACGAGACTTTTTAGCCTCATACTATCTCACTTTCACCCAGAATGTATAACAACTTTTATGGGCTACGCAAATGTTTGTCTCATTGCGGAGATTGAACCCGCGGCATCTCGTTTCACAGTAGGCTCTCAAGTCTCAACCGAGTGAACCAACTGTGCTGAGATTTCTGGTTAAAATTTACATTTAAAAATTCGCAAGAATTACATTTTGCTGCAGGCAGAGAAAATGTTCCACACAATGCTAAGTAGCCCAAGCAACAAGAGAAGTAGTCTTCCATTCTCCTCTCTGAAAATATTCGTGCTGACCTGGGTGGGTACAATGGGACCAAGATTTATCCTCCATTGCAAAACCCATCTGACAGAAATCGGAAGTGTTCTCTTGTAAGGACTATCAACATACATTTTAATATACATTTATTATAATGTAATGTCATACACATAATACAAATAACACAACATAGAAATAAATAAATTATTCAGACTTGAACAAGTACACAATATGATTCTCAAATAATAGCCACATAGAATAGGATATACTAAAAAATCCGTTACTTGATAACATTATATCTCTAAATCATACAGCTAATAGGATAAAGTAAACCATTTTATGAGGTATCGTGAAGAAAATACGAGTTTTAAATTTAGGCTAATGAGGTGAAGTATTTTTAACGTGGATACACAACTTCCGTAGAGTACGCGGCGGGAATACAGGTGCCTTACACAAATAAACATTTAACTGGTACACGTTGTTTCGGTAAACTATAAAAACGTGCGGTATTCCGAGCGCGTTGAATGGAGCCGTCATTGAATTAGCGATATTTTTGTGTTCAACGCCCTGAGTGACCCCGAAACGACAACCCATCCAGACGGCACAATACACTAAGCAGTACACACTACACACGACGCACTCCTACACAACTATACAAATTCTATATGTACTGTCAACGGAAAATTATACCATCCTCACGAGGGACAAGCTCTTGAACAAGTTTTAGTAAACACCTATTTTAGTTACAACATTAATTATAATCTGCCTATATACTCTGATGAGATGAAAAGCAACGAAGGATTGGTTATTAATGATATTATATTTATAATAACAATGTGTACAGTTTCTCTTATTATAAACAAGCCGAACCCATGCGTAATTTGCGTACACTTGTCCGTTTAGTGGGACAACGACATACCTCCAACATTCAATACATGCAACGAAGCATCAAACATTTATAATAATCTATGTAAAACATAGAGCAATAAACCGTTGGCGGAGCGGTCACGCGATCTGCGAGACAACGAGAGCGAGTCATGCCCACTTTACCAATTAAAACTACGCTACATATGGTACGAGCCGATCTCGCCGACTACCACTGTGTACTCATGAATTATGTGCCGGCTACCAACACTCGCTCATTGCTAATAACGAGATTATTAACAATAACAATGAAACTATACAGTCTTGTTGTTCGGATTCCATTCGCCTTGTTGCGAATTGTAAACTAGAACACAACTCTCAGGGCATACGAATAGTAGAACAGTAACATTGGTTCATTCTAAAATAAACAGAGGCCCTTACAATAACGGCACTGTAATGACAACATTGTAATTTGTATCGGTTTAAACAGGAATTCTTACATTTTGGGGACTATAATGTAGGTATAATATAGAGAAGTCTTTTATTTTCGCGTGCTTCTAAGATGAATCGCAATAATCCCATAAATAAACGGATATAAAACACATTTACATAAAGTTTTATACAAAGTGTGTTCAGATAATGTTATATTATCTCAAATAAAAGAACAAGATTCCTAATTAGGTTTTGGTAATAGTCAAAATTAATGTTAGGAAATATAAAGTGGATCTCCCCACGCTAACATTATGGAACTATATAAAGAACGACAGCTTGATTTATCACAACATACAGGCCCAGTACTTGTAATTAAGCGACTAAATTATAGTAACATAATTTGAATACATTTATATGGACCACGTTCATTTAAAATCCATTGATCTTTATATGGATAAGAGCAGGCTTACGATACTTGTGTAATGTATTGGAAGTAGAAGTATTTATCAGAATGTACTAAATTAGATGTTCATAAGTCGACGGTTATATTGTGATATAAATTAAAACTTTTGTTGATCTTTTTTATTTTTAATATGGTGTCGAAAAATAAAGAAATACTACGAGTAATGACGATTAATAGAACAGAATGAAAATATAACTGGAATTAAAATCATATGTCGCTAACGTTTAATTTGTTGCAGCCATTAGAAATTAAACCCGCTTAAAAGAATATTAATTCCTTCATGTTAGATACTTTTTAATCATCATAACATATTCAGGTTAAGCGATCATATAGACGGCACCGCAAAGGGGTTAATGCATCGTAAATGTGAAATTAGTATCCAAAGCGTTAATAATTTGAGTAAGAGAGGTGAAAATGGCGATATGAGGTATAGTCTCGTGTGAGCAATGGGCATTAACAAGAATGGTGAACTAACCGAGACAACAGCCGCAGAGGCGCATGTTGAGCGAGCGCATGCGGCGAGCGCGCGCCGCGCCGCCTCCATCACCGCACCATCGCTCTGCGACCACGTTGTTCGCACCTTGCACACTCACCAGGACATTTACTTCGAAACGACGTATTTTGTTTCCTTTCCGTATATTGAGCGCTCTCAAATTGAAGAACGACTAGCTCGTTGAATGAGAACAACCACAATCCGTAAAGTGTGTCACAAGCGAACTGGTAAACAAGTGGTGTATCGGTCGTGTAACTCGCCGAGAAACCACCTCCTAGTGTAACAGTTACAAGTTTATGATCGACACGACGCCGGACACCGACCACCGACGCTGTGAGTATTGTAAACAAACACCGCGGCAGATAAGCGAATTAGCAACATAAACGACCGAAAGAATTTATGTACCTCCGCGATCGCGAAGCAAAATATTTTTGTAACGGCTCGAGCCGCCTGCGATCACGATTTCAGATTACGAAAACAAATTGAAAATTCATTTAAAGTTAAGAATTCGCATGGAACGAGAACTACAGATTTCTTTGTGTGCGACCAATATTGTATCATTAGGACAGAAACGTCGTTCAATGAATGCAATATTTAGAAAGCCAAGAATGGACGCTCACTGGATAGAACGAGACGACAAAGAGCAAACGGAGAGAGAACATTGCAAACTTACGACGACGGAATTGATAATAAGCCAAAGAGGGCCGTTCCGAGCTTTCTGCACTTTACCGCAACGTGAATAAATGCGTTTAGAAAAAATCGAAACACTCACTTCCTCCCAATACACTCGGCAATATAGAAGGAAACTGCAAGTTTATTTTGATGTTTTGTAACATACCCTATCAACTATTATTTATGATATCGAACACACGCGCTTATGAAAACATAAACATGAACATTGTAGATCAGTCGGTGTACACAACAATGCTTCTTAATTAAACAATGCAGCTGTAAAAACGGATGTGCTCGTTTGTGATATAGGTATTTTGGAGCGACCGAAGGGGAGCGCGCAAGACAACGTCGCTCGGGTTACTGCGTCGCGACGGCGGAGGCGGCGGCGCCGGAGTATCTAAATCGGGATCGACTCGCAAGTCTCGCAACGACTCAAATACCTTGACTTCCTCAATATTACTTTGAACCCGCTCACCACGAGACCGTCAAACGTACGTCAATCGACGCCCACTATACAGTTTCTTAGCGTAAGCTATACCGCGTACGTCGCATCGTGCTCGCTGCACATCTCATCTAAACATTGTATTCGACCGAAACAACTTATTTCAAATAATGGCACGAAGAATCATCTAATATAATTATTTTCATTTAAAACACAACTGAATAAGTACAATCATTTGGACTACACGCTCAATATAGACCATTACTACAATTCTTGCTTTCCTGTGTCAAATAATTTTTTAATGTTGATAAATAAGAGATAATATGAAACGAAACAGATAAGAAAGTATGTATGTGTACACAAAACAAATAAATGTTGAATGTTTTGTGGGGAGAGATGAGCTACGTACCTGGTGAGGGCGAGGGACGCAGCGACGCCGGCGGGGAGGCGGCGGGTTGGCGAGGCACGGGGGACGCGAGCGGCGACGCCAGCGGCGAGCGCGACGCTTCCTCCGCTTTCATCGCACACTCCGGCGACTCGGGGGTTGAAGAACGACGTTTACTTTTATCCCAATCCTCACTGTATTCCACTGTTTCGTACGCATCGTCCACGCTCACACTGTCCGGCTTAGGCGAAGGATCACGAGATTCGGGACTTTTGGGAACGGTGACAATTATTTCAGAATAAAAATCTTCACTATCCTTTTGACACTCAGGTGGCTCCGCTTCGCGTGAGTGAGTATTGTGATCAGGCTTATAGGTGGGAGCTACAATGTCGGGAATATTTTCTGTAATGGGACTGCAGATATTTTCTTCGGGCGTCGGCGACAATGAACACTCGCGATTGGAATAAGAATTATTGTCCTCGTAAGGAGAAACGGGAGACTTTAACGACCTTGAGGACGGTGAAGGCGACTTTTGCGCTCTGGGTGTTAAAATAGGATCTGGCCCTAACGAAGCTATTGGAGAAGGTGGTCCCGGTGATATCCTTTCCACGGGTTTTGGAATCAAGTTAGAAGACTGTAACTGATCCACCTTATACGATGATATCTCGGATTCACTTTGAGGTGACAATGATGACCTAGTTCTGGGATGTAATCTTTCTGTAGACCCGCTCTGATACGAATCTCCCTCGTTACTAGGTTTATTCGGGGAACCCAAATTGTCTCTTCTTGAAGAAGGTGTAATAAAGCTTTCTGATCTAGGAACTGGAGATACTATATTTGTAACTGACGGGATATTTTTTATTGGACTTGGCGATTTGGCATTGGTTATACCACGATTTATAAGCGCAGAGGGAAGAGTTGTGGGACGTTCCACCTGCGAGTCGCCCGCGCACGGCGACAGCGGCGGCGAATACACACGCGACGGTATCATACATCGTTCGGCCACTTCCGGAGACTTCCTGTCTTGGGAAACACTAGTATATTTATTAGAGTCCACTCTCGTTTCATTTTCGTTTCGAACTTGTCGAGATTTATTAAAGTGTGCAGTCCAATTCCTTTGTTTTTCAATTAATTCTTTGTTAAATCGTCTATCCGGTTTTTCCGGTTTGGGCAAAACACTGGGCTTCACTGGTTTAGGCGGGGGTTGTGAGGCGCCATTGGCCAGCCTATCTCCGTTGACGGCCGGCGGAGCGACCGGCGTGGGCGTCACGATGCGCCGCGGCGGACTCACGGAGCCCGCGGAACTGGACCGGGAGCGCGCGGGCGCAGTCGGCGGCACTCCACGAGTGCCAGCGAAGCTAGCAGCTGCAGACGGCGACTTTTCGATTCGGAATCCACGATTTTCTTCACCCAATTTCTCAAAGAGTGCCCGGGCGTTGTTAAACCGCGCCAAATGGCTCTCGGTTCGGACGACAGTCACGTCACTGCCGCGCATCTCTTCTTCGTCCCTCGACGGCATACCTTGAAATATGTTGGCTATTTTAGAAACTTTAGTGCCCGAATGCCTCTTCTTGCACTCCTCCATACTAGCCGGGTACACCCGCTTCAATCCGATCTGAAAAGATATTTTTCAAAATGAACGCCTTATCGGTTTCATGGAGTAAAAATAATAAATAGGCCGCTGTCGCACGATGTTGATAACATGAGATAAGCGCGATGCGAAATGTGTAAGAGCGCAGGTAGTCGACGCTCGCGACGAGTACCGGCGCGCGACTTGCGAGCTCGTGACGCCTGCACTGGCTTCATTGTTCTCCCAGCCATTCTACTTAGATAGCGATAGCGCTGATAACACCATGCACTCTTATTCAATCCTCCAAAAACTTGACATTGTATTTACAACGGCGACGCGGGACGAATGTCAATGTAAACCGTATTTTTATTTTAAAATCCATTTAAACTTCTTATCAGTTGCACATTGAAGCACTTAATTACTTTATACGAAAAAGCATATTAATATTTTCTTTGTGTAGAGAGAACCGGCTTATGCATGAACGAGAACGCATGGAATACATCATAAAATGAATCACTCGGCCAGCAAATTCCTATAATTGGTTCCACGTAGAGATAAGATAGGATACCTAGCGATATTGATAAGATGTATAACGATTTCGAATAATTAGATATTTAGTGTTAAAACATCGAGGACAAAACATGAATAAACAATTAAATATTACAAACCTAATGAAAAGACGCAGTTGGATAGTGGCATTATTTTGCTTGCTTTTCGATAGAGTTTCGTCAAAATGTGAGATAGCGCAAGTGTGTGTGACGGATGTAACTGTGGCCGACTGCGCCCCGGGACAGATTCTGGCACCCAACGTAACTGTATTTGGCTGTTGCCCAGGCTGTGCATTTCCCGAAGGTATGTATCGTTAATAAAACGGTCGCCGATACTGATTTTATGCAACTTTTCTGATATAAACGCCTTCAAAAAGGTCCATACTAAACTGTTCCATATATGTAGCTGGATATTGAATTTCACTAACGCTGACCGGTCGGAAGTTACTCGAGTCAGCCATTACAATCGCCGACCGCAGTCTCCGGGAAAGAACTTATTACCTTGGTGAAAATGTCCGGTTGCTGGCAGGGATTTAATTCAATTACCAAATAACACTGCGAAATCAGTGCATGTGCCAATATTGAAATTTGAGTTTTTATATTCGCAATACACCAATGACCAGATTACAGTAACCATCAATGACATTGATAATATATTCTAAGGTCAATGAGTAGCCTAAGCAAAGTAACGTAAGTTACATTTGCATCTTTTTAATAATTTTGTAAAACATTTTAGCTTCCAATGTGTTATGTGAAATCTGTGAATACATACATTGCGTAGCAAATGTTGCAATCATTACAAATGGCTATTTTATTTTCACCTTTGTTATTTATATTTACACGCTAGGTCAGTTGGAATTTTAAACAATAAACTTACTGCAATCACGTCATGAAATTGTATAAAACAATAAAAAGTACCAACTACCAATGAAGGCATTTAAAACTTCTTAATATGCAAATTAAGTCTCGTTTTAATGAATGTCTTACATTAACTTGACATCATAAATGCTGACACGGCGCGTTTCACTCGTCGTTTTTATGAAGTGATCGGGAAAGCAATTAGCTACTGCTTGTTTACTACTATAAAAAGTGCATTAGAAAACATAAACATCGACACATTAAATAAATGCATTTCGACACAGTACAAATTCAAGTTAGCAACACAATTTCACAACACATACAACTTGACTAAATCTTTCTATTCAAAATAAATTGACTAACATCAAATATTAAACGGTGAACTGGCAACCTTCGATGTTAAGCGTGAAATGATGAAAGAAATTGTTGATGATCGATTAGGCAAAGTTTTGAAGAACCTCTTTGGCATACCACTACATTTACGAGCATTGAATAAAATATAAATCAATAACTACAAATAAAACGGCATAGTAAAGACAGTGTTCAATAAGAAAATGATTTCGTTCAGATAATGGAGGCGTTGTTACGGACGAGGGGTGTCAACCCCCATCCAACTGTTTGCCAGATGGACGGTACGCGCCCGTGCAGTGCAAGGGTGACATGTTCACAGGAAGGTAAACTCATTCTTTTTATTTTACCAGTTATTTTTATCAGAAAGTGAGGTATACAGGCTGGGTAAAATATTTTTATTCAAGAGAAAAAGTATTTGAACCAATAAGATAATCTGGATTCGAATCTCATTCAGATAAAAATATTTGTCGATTTATGGTAGTTTAATGTATACCTCATCAACTAAAAAGATGATTATCAAATTGATTAATGTTTCTAAGAATTTATGATTGGAATTTACCTTTGAAACGAACGAGCATCGAAAGCACTTCTACCAGAACAAAAATCCAAGTTATTTTGGGATATTTCAACCAATTGTAACACACTAAGACAACAATAACTTAGAAGCATTACGCAGTAACACCCCACAATATGTGTACATGAATGATAACATAAGCGCCAAAAACGATAGCTGTGCTGTATAATTACATTTTGTAGTGTTCATAAAACAGACTCAGCATTGCATTAAACGTATACCTACTGTACATTCACACAGTATTATTTACATTCTTATGTCACACACAGGTGTTTCTGTTCAGATGAAAATGGACACAGAATATTTGGACAAATGTGGAGGAACGAGGCAAGTGAGATGAGTTGTGGTAAGCACCTTTAACTTACTGTACCACCTATTACAAATATTATAGGAATGTTTCAACCAAGCAGCCCATGACACGTTTAAATGCCTACAGAACATTTTAACAAGCATGAGGAATATATAACTTCATTACTATTTCCTACATTTATATGAGCAAACTCCTACCTTACTTACATATTGATTCGTAATCTAAATAAAAATAATACACCTACTCTATATAATGGGAATAAAATAAAGGACTTATTGAAACGTGTCGCCCCTTTGTATGCAATGCACCTAGTGCGCCCCGAGGTATTGTTAACACGGTGCTAGGGTGTGAACTGGGAACACGTTCACTATTTCGCCAGAATCACTTGACAGATGGGCTTCGCAACGTACCATTAATAATTAAACTGTAAGCCAACTTTAAGCTAATAAATTATGTACCTTCGGCATAGTTCTCAAGTACAATATATCATCACGGTTCATAGTTTCTCAAAGTCTTGGACTTAGCATTGCACAAATTTCTATAGAGAAGGTACAACTTAAATTTTCTAATTTCTTTATTAAACGTGGCCAAATCGATATTTTTGTAAAATGTCACATATTGAAACAATAATTTATTGGTAGGTGTCGACAAAACGTCACAGTGATAGAACAAATGTTTTAAAAAAAAGTTCGCTTATTTATTTATTTTAGCTTGCAGCCGAAAAAGGGCCGAGCTTGAGAAGTCTGGCAGGTCCGTGGTGACCCTCCACTGCACCGTACACGGAGACTATGAGCCGTTACAATGCGACAGCGGCATGTGCTGGTGCGCAGAGCCCAAAACTGGTCAACCTACTGTCACACCAGTGATGGAAGAGGACATGAGAACACTGCCTTGTTGTAAGTTGTTTACTTTTTATTTCCTTTATAATCGAATCGGCTATGTTAAAAATATTGGGCGTAATTAATATTCTTTTGTTCCTGGTTAAAATTTGAAATCAAATACATCGCAAAAAATAAGCTGATTGGCGGTAAAGGCCCTCTGTAAGATACTATCGACAGGTAGCAAGCGATAACGTATTTATCAAGAACGATACACCGCAGGCAGGACATACACAATATTACACCTCGCATGTGATTCAGTGGCGCGACTCGCGAGATGTCACACCCAGACAATTGTAATCAAAGCCACAAAGCAACATATTATTACACTTGCGTAAATATATTTTAATTTTAATCCATATTAGTTGCCAGCGAATCGACAACATGCTTTTTATACGAGTACTTTCCATTTATACACTTCTTTCATAGCTGATTTAATATGTATTCACAATTTACGGTCACGTTCAAATACACAAAACACAAACGTGGCATCTACAGCAAATGGATGACCCAGTTAGTAACAAACCAAGCACTAGTATTGCAATATTATTTGTATATATAGTTAAATACAGGTTCAACCGACACATATCCACCGGAGCGGTCATGACGTCATAGGAGACAGGGCTACAACATTTAAAGGTCGCCTTCTCTATGTTTATCGAACGCACATTATGAATAAATTCATCAATGAATCATTTAACACACCCAATGAGGCATATCACAAAGGATTTTAAGACTATTGTTTCTTATCAAAGTGCTAAATTATCTATAAATCAATTCGCATAGAAGTTATTGGACAAGAATTTTTTTTAAAGAAAATTATAGTATTCCCTATATACTATAAACAGTAATAAACAAATGTGTTATTTATAATTTTCACTTTAGATAGCGCAGCACTGATTGGGGAACAATATTTGAGAAGATGCGAAAGCTTAGTACAATCGATGGCCATGATACATGAGGAGCAATCGGCCCATGGCACCAATTTCCTTGGCGACCCTACAACTTTCTGTGACTACGACGGCAGCTATGGACCGTATCAAATTAGAAATGGAATGTAAGCATTTTACCACTCACTTTGATATGGTTTTCCTCACAAGAATTTCCTTTACAAGCAGCAATATTCAAACGCTTTGTAATGATAAAAATGACACCTCACCATATACAATCGAATTAGAAAGTAAAGACCTTTAGCAAAACAGGCCATTAGTTCGACCTGAACTAATACAAACCCTCTGATTTCCGCAGCAGCCTTTATTTTCATTAAGTTGAGACTACAGTAGGTACGAATGAAAAGGGTTGAGGTAGTATTACTGCTTCACTGGGAAGCGTCATGAAACGGTAAACTAAAAGGTTTGCTATCATATCACATAGTGAAATTTCCCTAAAACCTAAAAAACGTTAACTTTTGCCACTTTGTTCGTTATTTATCAAAATATAAAAGCAGTAACTGACCTAATATTCTTATGTTATGTGGGTATATAAGGGATTTACCATCACAAGGCCGCTTGCTCGTAACGAGGAGCCATAATAAATCAACATATTCAAACGGGAACTAAACAGTGATAACTAAGTAGAAGTTGTTCAATAAAGCATTTTAACACATACCTATTCATTGATTTTCAGCGCGTACTGCACGGGCCGAGACGGCGAGATCCTTGGCGCATGGCAAATTATGGCAAGCGAAATGGCCGGAATGAATTGCAGTAAGTTTATTGTTATATAATTACAACGTTTGCGAATTTCCTTAGCTAATTTAAAAAGTTGTGAAAATAATAACCCGCAATTTGACAATAGAATGTAACATAATAATTTAGATAGTTGTTGGCGCCATTTTACCCTTGGCAATGTAGTTATTGTTTTTGAAATAATACACACAACCTAGGAACAAGCCAAGTGTGAATGACATATAATTATAAGTGTGAAAGAAAAGTTAGTAGAATAGTGTTATCGGTAATTATATAAGAGCAGGGTTTGATCAGAATGTTGTTCTAACGCAACGCGGTTAGGAAGCATCACGGCTGTACCGTTAGCATGGCACATTCGCATTGTGGCACGAGGACCGGTTGGCGGCCGTGACCCTGTTCCCGATATGTTGCGCGGTTCCACCCATCCCAACGTGCTGCTGGAATGCGGAGACCGGAGACCGGAGACACCGACACTTGACCGCATAATTATTCAACATAATTATTAGCAAAAATACTCAAAATTCTCATCCAAGCCAACACTTTTAATTCTAGAATTTGTCTCAGTTAAGGCGGCGTTTTTGGCTTCACAATATGCTACAAGTTGGAGGGGAAGTTTAATATTTTATACGATAAAACAAAAGCTATTGGAAAGTTTATTTCGTTTAACGAAATGAATATAAAGAGCATGAAACAATTTAAATCTACGTCACAGATCCCCATTCAAATTTAAATTAACCTTATCCGCGGACGCGTAATGGAGCCGTTTTGGGTAACGTGGGATTTTTCTGATTCACACAAATTTAAATACACAATGCGAGTTTATTGCTTACTTTGTGGAAATACACGGACATTATGTAATTATATCACGAACAGCGTCAACTATAAGACGCTAATTGACTGTGAACCCTAACAAAATACTTCGGTTTAGGCGACAAGTCCGAAACTGTACAACGATTCTCACATTGACTAAACCTTCAAATAGAAACCTTGACGGTGTTTTCTTACATGGCGACATACTTATCTAGAATATATCGAGTTTCAATTACTTCATAACTTTATTCATCATCCGGTGACAATGATCTCAATTTGAAGCGCATTCCTCGTGTGTTTTGCATGTTAAAGACCTTCAACTTTCTCAACTTACCCTATTTTCCGACAGACTGTGCTCGTGACAGAATGATATACTTCCCGGACCGCGGAATGAGCGTCACCGAGACCTGTTTGGCGAATGGCAACTACCAACCCAACCAGAACGTCGGAGACGTTTACTACTGCGTGGACAGAGATGGATATCCAATCGCACTACTGGACGCGTGGCCTGCCGACAGATGCGCCAGCTACGCATAACACTTTTTCGACAGATATGCTGAATATACGGTTAAATATATTTTACAAAGAAAATCTTTATATAATTTCGTTTTTCATTGTTTAAAATTAATTGTCATCACTCTTTATCCAAGTAGAGGCAAGAAGTGAATCAGTCAGGTGTTAATGGTGAAATAATGTTACTGTCGAGATGAGTGTATAAGTAAACATAACAGTAGAAGGTGTGAAGGGACGGAGGTGGCATACATACCGCACAGACTGGTGCTCATCGGAGGTCCCGAGGGGCTGGTGCGTGTGAGTGTTGCCCGCCGCCGCGCCGCTCACTCTCCGCGCGCGTTCTTCCATCTACAACAAAACTTCAGTTACCAGTTGCACACCCGCACTTACCCGCCACTTACATTAAGGTCAGGTGCACCTCGTGTACCTCTCGCAAAGATTTACCTACGTAACGACGAAATTCAACAAACTTAACTACACCACATGAGAGATAATATTTCATAATATGATTCCATTACAATTGGTAAGAATGCAAATTCAGATTAGGTTATTAAAAACAAATAACAAAACTGTATGAATACTCCTTTTTATATTTTTCCGTTTCTTGCAGCAATACCAAAATATTTCAACATTTAGGCATGTCATTAGTACCAAAAAATATCGGTTGAAGTGTGGGGACCAAGGTCTCCCTGACGCCACACGTGCATTCTTAAATAATACAAGCTATTGTTGCCGGCGCTATAGCGCGCCTGATTATAGATTTCCCTAGGGAACGTTTCACTTTCCCAGGATCAAATTCTGCTGTGTCTCTACTTGACATTTAACTATAGGCGAGGCATATTTAGTAATGAATCGTTGGTCAGGAAAAGGCACAAACGTACAACTAATTGAAGTATGATATATAAATATTTAAAAATCGAAGTTCAGTACATCTGAATTTTAGTTGAGTTTGAGCTAAAAATCGTTAAAGCTCACAGCTAGTCTTAGTATAAACAGAAAACTGGAAGTTTTATCTAAACAAGAAGCCATTTTTAATCGACTTCAAAAAAAGGAAATTATGAATTAGGTAAGTATGTATGTAATTTTGTCAAAATTGCACGATTTTTGGATATGTTGGTCTATACCAGCTTCTGAACACGTGTGCCAAATTTCATCAATGTATATACTTATGTTTGTCCACGAATATCCCAAAAGGTATAAGTCGGATTTTAAAGTTATTTTTGCGTTGGATAAGGTATAGTCCAACTTATGAGCTGTCTAAGTTTCATAGAAATCAATTCAGTAGTTTTTGAGATAGAGCAGGGTTGCCCAACCTTTTTCAATTCGCAGCGCACATACATGTTTACTATTTTGTCTCGGCATCCTTATCTATCTTGCAGGTAGAAATGTACAATGATACTACTTATAGACATAAAATTTGAAATCCAGAGATAGAGAATTTCTTTGCGGCGCCCTCTTCTACCGCGTAGCGCGTCGCACCATGCACACTTTAAGATTAGGACACCGTGATTCACTAGGAAAACGTGTAGATAGTTTTATTTCTCTCTTTTCACTAAAATGTTGAAGTCGGTTTAATTTTTACATAATAGTTTATTAAGTCTTCGTATAGCCATTTCTGGAGCGGCTTAATGGTTGCTGCCTACGCCAAATGTCAACAACCGAGACCGACACGACGTCTTGACGTGCTCGTTGAGACACCGAGGGGCTTGAGGTTTTCCACTAAAGATAGTCGCTACCCCTCTTAGGTTAGAACCCAACCTTCTGTATGGCATAGTATGCAGCGCAAAGGTATAATCCATAAGGTATTGGTTTGATTGCTATTTTGGTAGTGATTTTAGATTTTAAGTTTTACACTTAGGTGGAAACTACATGTGGGGAAGATTTCCATACTAATATATTAGGCTTGTTTTAAACATTAACGCATTATTATACACATAAGCAAAGAATAGTAAGTTATAGGTACCGCTTATACCAATTAAAACAAATAAATAAGTTACCTTCGCAACAAAGAACTTGTTTATTATTTTCCATTTAATATGTTACGTCAATTAGCGATACGCCAAAGATTTAGACTGATAGATATAGTCTGTAAAGATGACGTATTTATTTAGAAAAACACATACAATATGGTGACTGAAACGAAAAATCTTTATCTGGTATCACTTGGCATGTTGTTGATAGCGATTAAATATTTCGAAGACAAAGATAACCCGTTTGCTGACACGAGTTGGATAAATTATTCAAGCTTATGCGAGAATGACGTTACAGCAGGTCTTTACACACATGACATTATCTCAGAGATATTAAAATTTACAAACACCTCGCATTTCCTACAAATGATTGTGTTCTGACGAAAATAGTTAATATGGAACACATACATACATATATTGCCATTATTACAGCCATTTAACATAATATTTTGGTAATGTCGCATTCTATAGTGGTTTTATTAAATATTTGTTTTGTGCTTTACGTTTATAGGGTTTATATTATATTTGAGCTATTTAAAATGTGCTAGACGCTGAAGATCACATTTCTCCGCACACAGTGACCGAATGTTTAACCGTATTGTTGGCCAGGCATAAAAAACATTAAGTAATTAGAACTTTTGCTGTTTATTTGAACACTAGATTTTGCCCGCAATTTCGTCTGTGCGATTTATTTCAAATAACTTAGTTTATTACAAACAATTTCACATCCTGATACCCACTTAAGTAAAATATAACAATACTAAATCCTTATGATCCAATTCTTATAAATACTAAAACCAATGAACCACTTACGAAATCAGTTACGATATAAATATTGCCTCCTCTGCCTTATTCGAGACTTTAATTTATACCATCAGGCTCAATTATTAAGGGATTTCGTGTATCTACGGAACACTAAATATTTTTGACATCTAAATAAATAGAAGAAACCTAATGAACTCAGCCACACACATGTTATAATAATACCATGTTTAAAAAATTAACCCCTAGTTTTAAGTTTTTAATTTTTTTGTACGGAACCCTAATTAATTTTCCAAAATCAAAGTAGCCTAAGATACTCGCGCAAAAATTAGCTATCTGTCAGTGAAAGTCCCGTCAAAATCGGTCCAGCCGTTTTTAAGATTAATGGCAACAAAATATACAGACAGGCAAAAAAATTATAAGTGGATTTTCGGTATAGGTATCGTGTAAATATCCATATGTTGTTGAAAAAAAAACTATTTTGATAGAGGTACATATGTATAGGTAAATGTCACAAGATGATTCCATTAATTGATTTTCTACAAAATTACGAAGATGTAACGTCACAGATGGTGTTAAAAATAGAATTATAGTTATTAGTGTGTCCAATTCATTAAGAACCCATTATTAATTTAGTCACTTTAATACTATGCACGTACTTATAAACGTAAACTTTTATTCGAACTCTATCCCATTATATAGTTTATCCCATGGTTCCAATACGTGTGATCGACGGTTAAGGCAGTTATTTTTATTTGACAACCATGAGAGTATACAATCGGTTTAGAGATTGGGTGTTATGTGATACATATTATACATATTAGCCATCACTGAATTTTAAAAACAACACGGCCTGTCTATTATACACAAATGCACAGGCATAAGTGACAAATTAGAAACAGTTTTAAAACGAGGACGATTAAAAAATTCACCCAAATTTTATAGTTTTATTTTTTGCTGTACTCTACTATTATTAAAATATAATATTAAGTAAAACGAAATGTGCAATTTAGTTGAAGATTCAAATAACTTATTTCAGACAGCATGCATTCTAGATTAACTACTACAATGTGGGCGCCTGTGATTATAACCTTAACAAGCAAGTAACAAGGCCAGCCGACCACATCGAGTTCAATAGACAACCCTTATATAATCAGCGACAATACATAACGAACAGACGAAATAATTAACCACATGCAGGTAACTAGACGAGGGCCAAAAATAAACTCTAAAGCGGCATCATGTGGTAAAGTTTACGAAGTGGAAAGAGGTCAGTGGCTTCTTAATTCACAGGCTCGTGTGCCAGTACCCTAAACATGCGATCACATTAAATATCAGTCGGCAGTAAGCACGTCGCACGCTACATTAATTAAAAAGAATAATTGTCCATGTAGTAAATAGAGTTCGTCGAATAGAACATGCACAACGTTTCGATTTCCGTGGTTTTTGCGGTTTTCGTAGACACGTTGTTTATTTACGACAGGAAGTCATTAAGCAAGTAAACTCATCATCTCTACCCCTTGACCTTTATTTAGGCGCGATACAATATGTACTTTTGGTTCAGAGTTAAATTCTATTTTATTGGCTTTGTATTTTATTGCCTGTCTGATGCCAAAATTTCTTCACAGTGTTTGTTATGGGTATTCTCCTGTCGCGGTCGATACAGAGTACAGGCCATGCGCGAGCTAGGAAGCAATGCTACCTACCTTGCGGCCCTCTTTCACCTAGTCCACTTTCATCATAGCACAGATTGAAATTGTGATCCTATTCTTAATAATTGAATAATTATTACTTAACTATTAATTTGTACACGAACGAAAACCATTAAACCATCGTCTACGTACTAAATAGGGAGGTGGCGTTAAACGTATTCAATTTAAGCAATAAGCGCCCACATGTCCACACCTCAGATATTTATATCTTAATCCCAAAATAAAACATTACAAGGGAAGTACACAAAAACCGTAAGGCGTGCGCAGCGTTGTAACGAGTGCAATCGTGAATCGAGTCGAGGGTTGTTAATGCAGGGTGGACGGAGGGCCCGGCGTGCCCCGCCACTTGGACACGTCACCGCCGCTCTTAATAGCTTTCGAAAGGCAAAGATCTCCGCACACACTATACAGGTACACTGCTCATTGATATAAAAATGCATGTTTCACCTGCCACAATACGTCTACACAATAGTGCAATATATAGTATAGTGTAAAAAAATAGTACAATAACATACTACATAGTACAGACACGAAGTTCTCTTTAATTGTCTGTTATTTAAGTACAGGTGAATTTTTCAAGTGGGCGTGGATGGCCAAATCCGAAACTATGAGGAATAGCGAAAATGCCGAAAGAGGTCACGCGCCCGAGTTTTATTAAATTAAAACTGTATGTACTTAGTTTTTCGATAAATCGATATGCCTAGCGAGGAATCGAACCCAATGATTTTGAAAAAGCTGTGTTATTACACCATTCGATAACGTTGCTAATAAGGATCAAATTCTGGGAATTAATGAGTAATGACATACGGCAAACTAAAGGAAAGCGGTCATTTTAGGCAAAATGCTCTATGGCTTCAGGCACTAATGAGCGTAAAGTCCACCACGCTCGCCTAGTGCGGGTTGGCGGACTTACATACCGTAGAAATTCTTTAAAATCGCTAGGATATACAGGTTTCCTCGCGATGTTTTTCTTCACTGTTAAAGTGCGCGGTGATTGACTATCAATACACACATAACTCCGAAAAGTCAGAGATGTGCCTGGGGTTTGAACCCGCAACCACCGTGAACATGTTGGCAGCCGCGTCTGGTCCAATAGGCCACCACGCACTATACTTACTACTATTATTGACTTACGAAAAGTATCTGTATACAAATGATTAAACCTTCATAGATTAGTGCTTACAGATGACGTAAGTAAAAAAACAAAATTAAAAATTATAATTGCAAATACTTGAATTATAAAATGTCTAGATGTGGCAACAGTAGCAAATATATTAATCAATTCCAGTTGTTGAAAACAATGCCCATGCGATGAAGTATCACTTCAAAAACTTATATTGTATAAGAAAACTAAAAATCCCAATCCCAATTTGATATACTTTGGCAACAGAATTATTAAGTGAAATACATCATATATTTTATAATCAATGCATACTTTTTTTTAATTTTGTTCGAATACCTCACCTGTCATCGAAAGACAGATCCTATTGGTTGGTCGCCTCATGCTTGAACTGTTTAATTAATTTCATTTAATGATTTTCCAGCCTAAAGTTTAATTTAATAATAGGTTTCTGCACTTCCTCTCCATATAATCTATTATTGTGCCAAATTTAATACTTCTCCATTTGCACAATTTTCGTAATATTAAATAGATAAATTGCTAAAAAGTATTCAAAACCAAAATGTGTAAGAGCATGAGAATTCACAAGGCATGATGCACTTTTAATTTCATAAAATTGGAATGGAAGCCGCATGTATATTCCATTGGGACTGGGATGAAGCAAATCTTTGGCGTAAAAGTACAAAATGAATTACTCACATATGGGTGTTTTATGTGTTCAAAATTTATACTAATCATAAAAAAATATATAATATAAGAACAAAAATAAATAGTGTAAAAATAGGCAGATAAACATAGTTTAAAATTTAACTGTAAAATGTTTTTAAATGCAATATTATGAGTAACAATGATATCTACATTAAAAATTTATTAACAGCCCATGTGTCATAGTTGGTTAGATGTCACCTGTGAAACGAGAGGTTGCGGATTCTATCACCAAACCGAGACAAATGTTTGTATGATACACAGGTACTTGCTTTGGGTCTGGGTGTTTGTGAGACTGAAAAGTGCCTTGTAGTATCTGATACCCACAACACAAGACACAATCTTAGTGTGGGATCAGGACTATGAATGTGACGGTTGGGTATGATTATTTGGTTATTTTATTTATAAAAACATTTACACAATATTTGTTATGTGCTGAAATAAATCAGAATAAAATCTTTAATAGGATATAAAAACCGTGTTTGAGGCTTACTAATTAGGTTTGTTGTATTGTCATTTTCTACTTTGATGCAAATGTAAGGTTATTTAAATATTCAAAATGTATTGCCAAGAAAAATATTATACCTATGCTGCATTTAATAGAGCTTTCTAACACTACATACAAATCATTCCATCCATTATAACATAATCACAGATTATTCTGTAGATGTATGTAAAAATTGTTTTTCTTCATGCTTTAATAATCTAAAGTGTTTAATAATTGGTTTATTTGTAAGTTAAAGGTCAAATAAATCATTAATCAAGGTAAATCATTAAAAAAACTGCACTAAGTTCTTCTAATTTCATATAACAGGACATGTTTGCATTATAATAAATATTTAAAATCATGAGAACCTTATCTCAGTTAATTGTTAAGGTATGTTATAAATATTATTAGGTATGCACATATTTTTACTAAGAAAAATATTCTAGCTTTTTATTCAATTTTACTTTACAATTCATTTGAAATTCTGTAAAATTATGATGGCCATCCAACTATTATTGCTTTCACAAGTTCACACACATGAACACTTGGGGAGACAAATAGAAATCTATATTTGGATAATACCTATTGAAACATTTGTTGGCCTAAATGTAATCTGTGAGCTATTTTAATACCTACAAGGGAGACAACTTGCAAAGAAGCAGTATTATGAAAAAAATACGAGCTGTTTACATTTTTTCGTGTGTAAATTTATAAGCTTATTAAATAAATTTAAAATTTATAAGTATGTCACTAAAGTTATTGATTACCCTACCTATTTATATTAAAATAGTAGGTAGTTATCATAGAAAAATGTCAGGTAAAAGCGCCTCTCGTTCTGGTGGTTATAACTATAAAGCATGACAAAATTGAAGGCCGCTACATTAACGATAATATTATTCTTATAAGATTTCGAACGGCGCGGCGGTGAGGAAAACACTGGCCCACATATTAATTTTTCCTGACGGTTGATCTATTTTTTTATGTAATAGGAATACCTTAAATAACAGTAATAACGACAAATTCTGACCTTATAAAAGAATCACGTTTTCTCCAACTTGGTGCAATCCGGTTTGCCACATCAATGCCAATTTGTAACACATTTCCGTGTGATTTATCACAATTTCACTTTTCACGAGGTTCAATATTCTTTTACTATTGAGCACCTACTTACACCACACGCCCACAACTAGCGTACACAAACAGCTTTCGGAAGCTAAATTTCTATGTAGATACATAAAATAAACGTCAATAACCCGGGCCAAGCGGCAACGATGATGAGATTCAGTATGTCTCTCTCTTTCACTCTACATGAAAAAAAAACTGAAATATAATGTTCGTTTTTCTATATTTATTAAGATGATCAGTTGTTATCGTTAATATAAAATATCATATACATAATTTCATTCATAAAGAAAATAAAACCACTCTGATCTCTCCCGTCCTAGCCCACGGCCCGAAGTAACAGTGTTACCAGTTAAATGCTGTAATAAAATACCAAAAATAAATTGGTATACCTAATATAAGTAAACCCGTATAAACAAGATGTACGATAAGATAATGATTACTCAAATCAAATTAAAAATATACACGGTGATTCTGCTTATACCGATCACAAAAATATACTTTTCTCAATTTTCTTTAAGTAACGTCCGTAACGATGACTATATAATACTTTTATATTAAAAAAAAAACACATTTATGGATTATTTATTTTTATTTTTTTGTGGATCGTTCAGACAATATCCTCTTCTTTCAACGATTTATATCCAGGCCATAGCATATAAATTCAGTAAAGAGAAGCTATATAATAGATACGATTTCATTTTAATTGGAATAGGTAGCTTTAACAATACACACTAATAAATATTATGAAATATTATCTTTTTTGGAATTGGCTCATTCTACTGCATTCTAAAATGGCGTCAAAATTAAGATTGGATGCACTGTTAATGCTACAAAAATCCGCAAAAATCACAACAAACTAAAATTGTTTTAACATGACATCTCTTGTGATAGTTATTAAATCCTTAGCTTTACTCATGATATTACTACTTCTCACTAGATGGCGCTAAACAGACATATTTTATTCCTAGTTAATCAAGTACGTATGTATGTATGTATGTAGGTACCTATAAATGTGAGCCCTTATGTAGCACCATCTATTACACAAATAAATAAATATATTAAAACATGAAATATTAACAACGTGGTAATTTTATAAAAGGATTTTGTATGGTAGAAAAAAAAATGACTGAATCTAAATAATGTTGAACATTTTAATGGATTCAATAAATTATTTTCATTTTCATTTTTCATTTCATTTTCATTATGAAACCTAATATATAACTGATATTTCATTACTACTGACTGACTACCTCGGTGGCGCATTTGTTAATAGCATTACTGTACTACGGTATGATGGTAAAGCTGAGGTCTCGGCAAGGGCGGATCTAGGGGGGTGACCCCCCCACCTGGGCTGGCTCCAGATTGACTTTTTTTTATTATCTTGTTGATAAAAATTAATAAATACCTAGTACCTAGTACCTACATACTATACATTTTGTCATCAAATGTTCAAATCAGAACTGTGCTAAACATCAGAATTCACAAATCATAAACTTAAGAAATATACTTTTAGATGTATTATTGTAATCAAATTCGAGTATGCCCAGTGTTCTGACTATATGACCCTCCCTGACCTGAAAGCTGGATCCGCTCTTGGGTCTTGGGTTCGAATCCCGGGTCGGGCAAAGTGGTATTGGATTTTTATATTTATTATCAGCGCTGGAGTCAGGAATTTGTGCCCGACATGGCGATAGGCCGCTTCCTATCACATCGTCGGACGGAAATTACAAGGCGAAACGTGGGTGTCCTGGTTACACCTCTGCCTATCCTTTTATTTGAGTTTAATTTAGGCGATTCGCACACTGCCTCGCACCACGCACCGGGATGCATGGCGCCGCCCGCTGGAGTTACGCGCGTCGTTACGGGAGTGCAGGATCTGCATCATGCAGATTTCTACGGAGGCCTCATTATACAGCAGCTTGCGGTGGTTATAGTAAAGCGCAAAGCATTATTTTCTATACAAAAATGGTTATTCATTCAGAACTCATTCACGATGCTGCAGATTTATTATATGTTTGGGTTTTAGAGCAACAGCCCGCGAGCGCCATATCTTGTATACAAACTGAAAGTTTGTCTGCGAATGCGTCTAACATAGGCATTACACGATCAGCAATTAAGAAGTTTGAATCGTGGAGGTTTTGGTAGATATCAACTCTTTAATGTATCTGACAAGTTGAAAGAACCATCAAAAGTATCCAGCTGCCAAGGGAACAAGTTTTGATAGTTGTTTAATGCCTCGTACACATTGTGGCCTATCATTGGCCACTATCGGCGATGACAGCTGTTCAGCTATCTTCGCCGATATTTGGTGACGTCACAACAGGTTGAGCAGTGTTTCTAAAGACAATTTTCCAAATTACAAAATTTTGGCGTGACCGCACTAGTATTTCCAAATATCAACATTGAAAATGTATGGCTACGTCTTATAAAATGCACCACAAAGTGAACTCGTAACTTGTAATCCAGTGCTCGATGATCACTGGCAACGTGGCGGGGCGGATCCATCAGTTGGGCCTCAAGGTGGCCCTCATAAACCTGAGAATATCTGCTTTCATTGGTATTATAAAGGGCCACATGCTGGGGAACAAATAGCAGTTGAGTGCGTGCAAATTCCCATCGGCTCGAAAGTCAAGTATCGTGGGCTTCTTCTCGATAGTCGATGAAGATTCCATGCACATTTTGCGGCATTAAAGCCGAAATTGATGAGGGTAGCAGGTGCAAATTTCAACACCGTCGATTACTATTTAGTATGATGTGTTTCTTTTAACATATCTCGAACGGGACTTGAGTGATTCCAAAGTTACCTGCATGCCGGCAGCGCATCTGTGTTGAGGAAAATTTTTCGTCTTGGTGTTCCTTGTCTGCTGGCGTACCTCAGGGCAGCGTTGTTTCTCCCCTACTTTTTGATATTTTTATGAATGCCGTTACAAATCAGCTTCTTTCTTCCTACCACCTCTACGCTGATGATCTCCACTCTCACACAAGTATGGACTGCGTGGTTGATTCAACGGTTAATTGTGATATTTTGTTATTTATCAAAAGGAAAACTAACGGCAACAAATATTTATACCTACAGAATTTTATATTGTGTAAAAATACTATTTCCGGGTTGTGTTGATTATATCTTGTTATTTAACAAGAAATTGCTTTAAATGTCGGTTGTAAACGAATATATACATTTAATTAATAGATTCTAAAATAAATTTTGGTGAAATTCAATGATGCTACTCTACACATTTCTTTTTCATGTAATTTGTGTGTATTCCAAGCTGTCACAATTCATAGTGGATGTAGGGAAGAATAAGGTGACCGGCACGGCACCATCATTTTTATCTACGTTTTTGGAGTACCTACCAGTGCTCCCTCTATATTTATACGTATACTCTAAGATAGGTACCTACCGATAGTGGATAAGACTTATCATAAGTTTGACTATTAGCTAGGACAAATGAAAAAATCAAGTTGTGCCAGATGTATTTATTGCCAGAAAACGATAATACTCATGTTATAAAATAACACAACACTTCCCTTGCCGGCGCCAACGGGACTCACTAGAACGTTGTTTATAAGCCTTGCGTATTCTTTTCTTGTGGGTCCTGTTAGTTTTCTTATTACTAACTCTAGAGTCCTTGGATTGGACTCTTGCGCATTCGCAAGGAGAACCAGCTCGTGTAACAGTGTCCATAGCACTGGGACACTTGTTTTTCCGTTTTATGCATTTTTTGTAACATTTATCAGGCTCTGGGCAGGGAGCGGGTCTCGGCCTATGCCGATGGACACTGCATGTCGGTGCCGACACACACGGCTTTATACTTTTAGTAGAATAAACAGCTGAAAATATTCATACATAATTAGTACATGATTTGTTAAAGTATTAATACCTGAAAAACCAAAGGTTATTATGTAAATTCTTTATTATTATTGTTACTATTGTTTTATTTTCACAAACATCCGGACTTTTTTTCGAAACTTCTGGGAAGAACCATGCTTGCTCTCTATTTTGAATTGGAACCAAAATACATGGGGAATCACATTATAATTCTACCTAGCTACTATTGAGCCACGATCTCTTTAAAAATTAAACAATTAACATTTATTTTTTATAACACAACTCAACTTCTACAGTTACACAAACAAACAAAATAAAGTAAACATTAAGATTAATAATAAGTACACTACAAAACTTATGGACTTCCATAATAAAAACGAACTAAACTCTAAACCTTCATTCACCGGAAAGTCTTTTTAATGCTAACACGCCCAAGTACCATACTATAAGGACAATGAAATTGGAAAAAACAACAATAATTCATTTTATATTGATTATGTACGTTTATAGATTGTCCATAATCCCAGTACCAAAGGGCCTCAATCAACATATCCAAATGCTCTGTTGTTGGGTTGAGCTACAGTGGCATTGCTGAACACCGCGATTATCAGGAATTTTCTCTCCCTGGGGTTTATTTGAGACAAAATGGTCATAAATAACGCCAACGTCGGAGTAAAACTTCAAGGGTCAGATGTAATTTAAAACAATGCTGAAAGTTTCGTAACGTGTCTTTATTTATTTGTAGATAATCACAGTATAACAATCGAGCTAAAAATAAGAAAACATATTTTACTGAATACTTTTACACATTAAACGAATATTATATTTTTTTAGAGCGGGCTATTGCTCTATAAGTAGATTTTTCGTTATTGTGTTTACGGTTATCACGATGTTTCCTTAGTTACAGCACAACACAATGTTGTTTCCGTCTGAGTCTTCCTCTGTGTCCTTTACCTGAACAGCATTGCGCTTTGCTTCTTACCCTTGCCTTTTTCCGCATATATCGTGCGTAATATTGGGTCCCCGATTCAGCGTCAATTTCTTTTAATCTTTCTTGTTTTCGCTTTTCTCGAAGAAACCTTTCTACAGCACCTATGCTCCTAGAGCTGCTGGATTTTCTTGCAGATCCATGGCAATCAGAACATTTAGCTTTGGAGCGTGTTTCCATAATTGATACCGCACTTGGGCATGGCTTGACTCTTCTAGCGTGGCTCCGTTTAAGACATCTCTCCGGGTTTGGACAAGGGGGTCCGGTGGGATGACATCTGTGCCGCTCATGTGACAAGCAAGCGGCGGGCGGTGAGCACGGTGGATGAATAGATGGGGCCATTTAACTAAAAGCAATGCAAATGTTATTTCACCATTACATTTCAATTCGAAACAACCAATCATATTACTAATACAGCTATTAACCACTAAGAAAGCCAGCCTCGAAAAATAAATAAGTGATCAAACTAATTTACCTTGCATACAGCCAACCGCACTAAACAATATCACCAATAATATATTGAATTAAATTTCAGTTTATTCAGAAATGACCACGATAATATCTAATGTAATAAAATTATAGTATAGATTGAATAAAAAAAGAGTTCACATACACTTTATAATTCGGCAAAACTTGGAGTATATTATATAGCAAATAATGCAGCAAGGAAATACTTAGTTATGTTATAATATTTCACACTTTTTTTTCTTTAACCGCCCCCTATGGCCTTTTCCAGCACAACACTCAGTATCCGACCTAGTAGATCCTTTCTGTCGAGTATACTTCAAGAAACTATGGCTTCCAGTCAATCTGTCTTTTTTTCTCATCTTTGCTTCTTTTGATTTTCGTTTTAAGAACTTTTCTACATTAGAAATATTCCGAGGATTCGAGGCGCCTTTAAATTTTCCACAACTGCTGCATTTCGCTTTGGATCTAGTCGACATTATTGAAACAGCGCTTCGACAGGGTTTTATGCCCTTTGAAATCGTTTTCTTTAGACATTTTTCTGGATTTTGACATGGTGGCGGCGTGGGATGACATCGCATTGGCTGGCACGATGCCGAAGGAGTACACGGAGGGTGGGACAGGGGGGCCATGTTTGTTAAGTTTACTCTGAAAAAAGAAGATAAGAAATGTAAAACAATTTGAAAATGAATGAATGTACACATTAGAAGCCAGCTTCATTAAAATTATGTTACTGCCACTCAATTTATAATATTAAAAATAAAGTGGACTTACCTAAAATAAAACACTTGAAAACAACACATATACGGTGTAGCACGAAAAACGTCTAAAACCTTACGTACCTACATTTTAAAACGCGCAAAACGAATGTCGACGTAGTAATAATATAACATGCAAGTGATACTCACAATACTTGTTCATGTTATAATGATACTTCGGGTGTTACCCAGCCCCTCCTTCGGCTTCAAAATTTTACACTAAAGTTAAAAGAAAAAAATAAAATTTAAAATCTTTTTTGAGAAGGTGGAAACAAAAGCCGAAAAAGAACTTTAATTTATTATCGGTAAAATAGTTGTAATACATAATAAGACAACCATATCTTAGAGTTTAATGTTATGGCTTTCGTTCTGCACCTACTTGTTGCAAATCCACAACTTTGTACAAAAGTTCAATGCCTGTTTCAAAACTTCTCTATCGGATGTGGAAATGTAGGTATACTTTGCGTAAAACTAAGAAACTCAATATGTTTGCAATTGAACTTTTGTATGAAATGTATTACCGCACAGGAAAATTAAAATTGGTGGCAGATGATAATTCAACGAGGCTGGCTTCTTTGTACAAAGCTGTCAATGTACATTTCTACTTTAATACACAATATATACAACAAACAATGTAAAAACTCACCCATACTAGTTTAGACTAAATGGGGGATGTGGATATCTCTATTGCTTCATTTTGGGATATTTTTTTATATTTTATACGTTTCTATTGATTTTCGGTCTGACACATAACGTTTTACTTTATTGATCTTCTATTTTTAATTATGACGTATGATACTCTTCTTTCAGATTTATTTATGTGGACAGTTGTTTTGAAAAATATAAACTCATTGATAACTATGGAATTAATGGGTTCTGTAGAGCGCAATATTAATATTACTATGTTTATAGTTCTATCATATGTATAATTAATACAATAGGACTTAATAAAGTGTCACGTATACAGTTCCGTAGTAATATTTTTATGTAACTTATTAGAATAACAATCTATCCAGTAGGTTTTTTTAATATTCATGAGTCTCTCTCCAATGTACAGGAGGTCCGGATCTTCTTCACAAATAACAGTTGTTATAGCAGAGGAGCCGTGGACAATCGACCTTCACTCATCTGATAACTAGATGAGACATCTTTTTTATCAAATGTTATTGATCAACAAACATGCCTATGATAGCTTGCCTATCGAAAAGTGAGCATGGCATTTTTAATTGAATAAATTTTAACCAATTTTCTCTCATCACCTTCACTCTTTCATAACCGAATGAATTTAATCTCAACTGTTAGTTTTTAACACAGAGAATATGGCTACCTGGCTTCTACCTATAAACTATCTACCTTCATGGCTATCTGGTAATCAGATGTGAACAGGTAGCTCAATATAGGTAGCTACTCCGATCTGATAATCCAAATCTGTATTTTATGAAAGATAATTTAATTACAAAACCAATCGTAAAAGAGCTGCAAAAAATAAAAATAAATAATTAAAAATAGCCATAAACACTTTTCGATAGGCAAGTTATCATAGGTGATCATAGGCATGTTTGTTAATCAGTAATATTTGATAACCAAAATATGGTTGTCAGACGGGTGAAGTTCAATTTTCACCGGCTATTAGACCATTATTAGGTCTTACAGCCGAAATTAAATTAACCCTTGATCTTTATCTAAGCATTGATTCCTAATTCATCAATCAGAGCAAAGGTTTATCGACACGCCCTCATTTCTTATATTGATTGATTTTTTGTATCGATCCATAGATAGATTTTAGGAATGCTTATTGATATCGGACGGTAGGGTACCAGGCTGACTTGGTTCAGATTGGTGAAATTCGCATATATTTGGCATATTTGCAAGAAAGAAAGAAAAACTATTTATTAATCACAGACGCAACGAACACAACATGGATCATATAAAAGCAATATCAAATAAAAAAATAACAATAAATGGCTGGTCGCAGCTGTGACCGATAGGTGTCCACTCAGCTAAATGTTATGATGTAGTGCGCATCACAACACAACACTGATTTTCAGTGGACACCTTAAGAAGTAAATTTGTACTGAAATAAGCAGGTTTTGTCACGAGGTTTCGAGACGTGTACGTGCTAGCACGTAGCTAGGACTTCGAACTTCATCTCGATAGTTCGGTTCGTAGTCAACTAAATGTTTATTTAGTATTAATAAAATACATAAAATATTAGCTAAGCTTTTATTGAAACATAATAATCAATTTACATTTTAACATTTACAAAGCCACATAAATTATAAATGTAGCTTAAATACTTTTAATTTTATATTTTAAATAACAATGTGGTGAAGAATTAATCATCCATAATATATCACAAGTCATATACATTTTCTATATGAAAATATTAATTTAGTTGAATAATACTTTAATATTATAAACCTTTCGTAATTTATAACCAAGTGTATTTGTTGGATATAAATAATATAATTGTATATGTTACCGGCCATACCCGATTTCAGGAGAAACTAGTTTTGCCTAGGCCAAACTAGTTCTCCCTACACGCGATAAGGCAAACCAGTATAGCCTAGGCCAAACCAGTGTAACATACATATTTCCTACAAATTCTATGCAATTGCGAGGTGATGCTAGGAAATACATAAAAATGCATGTCTTTTTGAATAAATTAAATAACATGCACTATTAAACTGAGAATCAAAATACTCGACCGCAACGAAATAATCGATAGGTTAGATTAGGTTAGTTTATTTAAATTTTTTAATTTATTTTATGTTATCCACTTTTATTTTGATATAATTTATCTCAATCCTAACCTAACATAACCATCGCTTTGTCTAGACCTCTGTATTCGTACTCATTGACTTCCAGCACACCCGATTTTAGAAAAAATAACTGGTTTATCCTATCGGTGACAGGATGAACCAGTTTGGCCTAGGTGAAACTAGTTCATCCTGAAATCAGATTTCACCGGTAACATATACACTATTTGATATTTCCTTTTATTTTTGCAGGTATTCTCGATACCAAAGCCAATAATAATATATATTTTAGCTAAGCAATATCCACAATTTTAAACTTTAAAGTTTACACTATTGATACTAAAGTCACAAATTTATTATTGTTCTTGCAAAGTGTTGACCATTAAATATTTTTCTTTGATAAAGAAATGTGAAGAAAAGATAGTTAAACAAACTACAAAAGCTAATATCTACAGTTTAATCAATGTGGTATATACTTTGCTTCATTGATGTGCAAAATATGACGTCGCAGTCATGTGGTAATGTGGACAGTGCATTAATTTTCTTTCTTCGACGTTGATTCTTGATAGCTCGGCGGCTGGTCCTGAAATATAATTTTGACTGTTTGACAGAAACTCTATAAAACATGTGACAATTGCAACAATATTCGTTAAATAGAATTTATCTGACGATTGATAACTAAGGATAAATCTGTAGGATATTTGTTTTTCATATTATTACGGGATTCTCCTAGTACTTTGTTCAAACAAAGTTCCATATATAATACGATACACTAAAACATAATTAACTTGCATCCATTACTGCTACGAACAATTACTATGACTATAGAAATAAATCATAGAAAAACCAGAATCTCGATTATGCTGTTTCTTTTTTGCATTGATGGCAGTACTATTACTAAGAAACTATAGTCAATATATGGAGGTTAGTGATGGAAAATATTGCTATTTCAAATTAACATCACCACCTTGTTATTTTTGTGGCCTTAGCATGCTCTATATTTTTGCAATTGCTAATCGCACCCAACAGGATTTGTGAAACAAAAAAGAAACTGACCATGTATTATACCCATTTATCACATTTAAAATTACACACACAAAGTTTACTGTTCAGTTTTTTATTTAATTGTGTTCTTAAAAAACCTTCATTTTTTTTTCATACAATACCCGCCTTAAACATACATCGTTTCTTTGAAATCAATGACTATAATTGCAAAGCCGTATTCTACACGTCATCTGTGTCGCCTATTTCACTCACTCTTTCATAGATCACAGAAGACCGCATAAAAATATTAGCTGATCGGCTTTGTGAATCACAATCGCAGATCGCATATTTTCGGAAATGTAATATACTTGTGAAATGCTATTATCGATTTCACATGCTATAAGTGATTGCTATTGCTATTTATTCCAACACTAATGGTGCTACTTACATTGTAAGGCGGCGGCACATAAGCTGTCTGTGGTCTGTTTGGATCGTAGTACGCACTTTGCGCGGCTTCCGCGGCCTTCGCGTCTGCAATGTAAAATGGATCTACTGCAACCACTACATAAAGTACACTAACAATTGACAACATGAGTTATCTAAATGAGTTATAAATTATGTATACAATATCAATAATGATATTTTAACAACAGAATCAATCTAAACGAATTAAAATACATTTTTATGGCTGTTTTTTTTATGATAGTATCGTACCTGCCGCAGACATGCCAGTGGGTGGTGGTGGTCCGAAGCCCCCGGGGTAGCCCGGCGGGGCGCTGGGCGTGCCGGCCGCGGCCGCGCCCGCCGCCCCGGAGAAGCCAGCTCCGGCGGGGTAGCCCGCGCCCATCACGCCCGGGTACGGCGGCGGGTTGTTCGACACGAACACCGAGTTTGGTGGCGGTTGGTCAGGGAAAGCCTGTAATTAAAGATAACACATATACAATCACGCTTGTATCGCCGAGGGTAGGCTGAAAGACCACTAGAGTGTATACAGTCCACCGACCTTACTTTCCAAGACAAGATACTACAAGAAAGCCTGTTCGTATGCAGGGCACGAATTGAGTCTAAATTCAAAATAAATAAATATTTATAAAGCCATGCGTCTAACGACGGATTGCCACAGCATCAATGAAGTTAACTATCTCTGTTGAAACAAACGGTTTGAATTCTATATTATATTAATTAAAAGGTTTTTCACTACATAGCATAAAACAATGTCGTTCCCGCTGTCTGTCTGTACCTAAATATGCTTAAATCTTTAAAACTACGCAACGGATTTTGACGCATTATTTTTAACAGATAGAGCGATTCAAGAGGAAGGTGTTTATATTACAGAGTTTACAGTGTCCCAGTTTGTAAGAAAAACAGTATCTGGTGTAGGGTGGAATCAGTAAACATCTGCAACCAGGCGAAGCTGGGACGGGCCGCTAGTTATTAATTAATAAATACTAACCGAGTATGGTGGCACCCATCCGTAATAGCCCTGTGGAGGCGGAGCATACGCCGGCGGCGGCGCGGCGTACCACGGGCCGGTTGGCGGCGTGTATGGCGGCGGGGGAGCATTCGGAGACATGTGGCGAGATGCTGAAACAATATCATTAATCGTAATATTACAAGTCATGGGGATTTTTTTTTATTCGTCCCAAATATAACTTCATAAGATTATTTATAAACTGGCACCATACATTTTTCCGTATACACGTACAAAATAAACCACATTATTGCTGGTCAAGTCTATACCTTCGTAACCGCACGTATTATAAAGCGCACTGACCCGCTCATTTTATTATAGACTATAATTTCTGGTCTATAAGGTTGTTAAATTTTGAACGAATAATAGTATAGTCAAATCATCAGTTTCTCTCATTTATCTTCCATGTACAACATCGATTGGTTACAAATTTATTATATGTATAGATAATCCAGTCTCTAATGATAAGTGTAGTACATAAAAGTGTGTTCACCGAGAAATGGCTCTCAATAATGATAGATTTGGTATCCACTATCAGGTCATGTCCACCAGTAGATAATATTCATACAATAAAATATATGTAGGTAGGCTTTATGTAATTTACCTATGATGCTATTGATAACTGCAGATAAAACAAAATGCCATTGAGAACATCACAAAATAATGTGCAATGTGCATGATAACAACTATTTATAACAATCATACTGATAAGTATCTTACTCTAATGCTGTATACACCTATAAAGGCTTGTCACCTTGCATAATTCTGATATATAATATATGTATGTGTAATTTTATCGGTGGCGCACCGATGGTGTAACGATGTTATAAATAAATAAATAAATATTCTATGTGTGAGAAATTTTTTTCTAGAAAGTCATTTGCAATTTTCCTGAATGTACTATTTGTGTTATTTTTTTCAATATAAATTTGATTTTTTTTTAATTGCGAAGTCTTGGGTAAAGCTTTGAGGTTTGAAAAACCATCATATTTTTTGAAGATCAGATATTTTCTTACTTTTATACGGAATATACTTTTAGCATCGGACTGGTTATAAAATTACTTAAACTTACCAAGATGTGCAGCCTTTAACATGGCCTGTCCATATTCAATAGCTCCACCAGATTTAAATGTCAGCTTGAACTTAACTTCACCAATAAAGTTCCCATTGGGCTGGGCACGCACTTTGCCTTTGATGTAATTTGCAGAGAACATTGGCTGCTCTACTGTAACCTGCCATACAGGAAATAAGTTTTAGAACAATATACAAAAGCAACAGCTTTCTTTGTGACTAATAGCATAGAATCTCATAAAATCCCATATTAAAGAGCATGGGCTACACAGTAATCTACAGAATTTTATTTCATTAATGAAACAAAATCCTATTCAGGAAGCGATGTAATGAAATTGATATTCTTGGGTATCCATAACATTATGCAGAACATTATGTAATCTTTGTCAATTATAGCTCTTATGTAAAATCAAAGATAATTGCTTGTGAAGACACATTATTTTTTTCTTAGTTCATAGATGACATCATGTCTGTCATATAAGAGAAGCAGAAACTGGGGATGTCCTCATACAATACTGACAAACTATTTATGATTTATCTACTTTCATGAACCCCTTCAAGCAACCTTGTTGGTTTAAGTTCCATCTGACCTATACCTAGTTAAAATATTGTGCAATACCCCTATTAAATTTGTGTAGACAAGATCTACGAACTATCCACAACCCCCTTGTATAGCCTTAACATGCCTCACCCTGTTATTCTTGCTTAAGTTCCTAAACAAGCAAAAAGTAGTATTCTCTATTCTCATTAAAATATCCTCCCTAGGCAAAGCAATAAAAAAATATGTATTCTGTAGTGGTACTCACATCTTGCAGAGCAATGAAAGGGAAACTGAATGATCTCATTGCATCAGAATTATTTTTTGAATTATAAATCATCCTGTGAGTAGTAAGGTACATGCGACCTGTTTTAGCACCTCTAAATTCTGGTGTATCATTTCCATAGAACTCCACTGTGACATTGTCGGAAAATAAAATAATACTGAAAATAAAAATAATGTATCAATAATATGATGAGAAAAAAATACTTTAGTTGTCTAACTAAAGAGTTATTTAAACATAAAATTCACATTTATTATAGGAATTCCTGGTCCCTACAAGGGCATTGTATTTATTTCTTTTTCAATTAGGCAAAATAAAGAAAAAAGTATAGAATAATCATAATATGGTAATTATATTATTATTAAATTACATGGACATGTTTTATATTAGCCACAACAGAACAGTTTTGCAACTTCACAACAAACACAGATTTCCCTAAGAACTGTAAATGATGCAATACTCAGACATTAAAACACAAACGGTTTGATAACAATAATTTTAATTTATAGTAAATAAAGCATTTTATGAAGTACATGTAAATTTTTGCATCTCATTATTGTCTATCATTTTCCCAATAATTGTCTAAAGTAGAAAATAAATAAATGTAACATTAATTATCATTCTATGCGTAAAAATGGGAAAATATTGCAAAATTATTCTATGTAAAACATGGAATATGTACATTGTGCAAAATGATGAGTGTGAGAACATTCCGAGTGTAGAACATTCTATTGAACATGTTATCAGAAAAACAAATTGATGACTCACCACTCTCCTGCGTGTATTAACACTCCGTGATCGGCATGCGCTGTGTTTAGCGACATGGTGGTATAAAGGACAGACTTTCAATGGAACAATTAAGAACTGTAGTAAAGTGCCTTAGATTACATTGGCCGTTTGTGAACTACAACTTCGATTTTAAGCAATTTTTAGTAAAAATCTACACCGACTTCTGCTCTTGTTGGATAGAAATGTCAAACAGCAGATGACATTTGAAAATAAATAAATCCATATGTATTACGTTCGGATATTCTACTAAATGACCGAATTACATCTACAAATTGTATGTCATATTTTAATAATTGATAAAATTAACAGCTTTTAATCATATATAATGTGACAGGAATTGGAGACGGTACGTCTTTCATCAAATACATTTCGTTTTTAAGCAAATATTTACACTAAATGTGAATGACTTGCAAAAATAATAATGTTAATTCGGTCTCTATCAAATTTTAATCAAGCGTAATCGTCAGTTCAGTTTGTCAATACATAAACGATTAACTTATGGTTTATCTCGTACAAATGTCGAGGCTGTATGGGCAAGAACCCTTTGCCTTCCCAACAAATGGCAGAAGGTTTTAAAAAAAAAAAATTATGGTTTATCTGTGACCGTCTGTCAGAAACACTTCTTCTTAAATCTTAATAGTCTGTGGCAACAATTCAAAAATGTTCAAAAAGAAGAGCGGATTGTGTTTGTGTTTTATAATGTTTATTTTCATTTTGTTAAATTTTAATTTACTTTGAAATCAGAATGGACGGTGAATCTGTTAAATCGGATATTAAACATGATATAAAACCCATAAATGGAGACACTGTACATAAAATATGCTCGGGACAGGTAAAATGATATCTCTTTCTATAAATATGTATTTGCCTCGATAGCAATTATCGTATATAAGGCGTAAAATCATCCAGTTTTGAGTCCACAAAATTGTGTTGTCTTGATGAAGAATACCATTTCTTGTTATATGTATTTCACTAATATCAGGGCCAGCATAGTCATTACTCACAAGAAAAAAGGTTTTTCTTTTAGTTTATCTAATTTGGCATAATATTCCCTACAGGTGGTTCTGAGTTTAGCAGTGGCTGTAAAAGAACTAGTGGAAAACTCCTTAGATGCCGGGGCTACAAATATAGATGTAAGATTTAAAAATTATGGATTAGATTTAATTGAAGTATCTGACAATGGTTCTGGAGTCACTGCAGATAATTTTGCTGCATTAAGTAAGCACAATTTCTCTCTAATTGTCTTTTAAGTAAAACACAAGAAATATATAATTGTACAGCCTCCGTGGTGTAGTTAGTGAAATGCTGACTGTGAAACGAGGCCACTGATTCTACCCCTGTACCGACACAAATGTTTGTGTGGCCCACAAATATTTGTTTCGGGCCTGGGTGTTTGTGGAGACCAGAAAGTATCTCATAGTATCTGATATCTAAGACACAAGACTTAATTATTGATTTTAATGTGGTGTCAGAACTATGTACATATGTGACTGTTGGGTGCATTTATTTATAAAATAGTAAGCACTGTTTGATGCTACCTATGCTTATTAAATTTTATTTATGTTAATTTTCATGTAGTTATAATTTATAACTTTTGTTGATTTCAAATTGCTATATTACATGATGAGTGCCTAATATATTAAATAAATTTGTAAACTGTAAACATAATAAAAATTACATTTATTGTTACAGCCTTGAAATACCACACTTCCAAATTAAGTGATTATTCTGATTTACTCGGAGTGGCCACATTTGGGTTTAGGGGAGAAGCTCTAAGTTCACTGTGTGCATTGGCCCACCTTACTATAACAACCAAACACAAGGATGCAGAATATGGTATGTTGTTGTGTTCTTATGGAAACATCCATTATCATCCATCCATCAGCCAAAGGAAGTCCACTGCTGAACATAGGCCTTCCCTAATGATTTCCACAGTGACCTGTTGGAGGCACTCTGCATCCAACGACAGAAACATACATGGAAACATATATACATAAAATAAAAATAAATGCAATTAAATATGTCAACAGACCCCACTGTCAGAGTCTAGCTTTTAGGATTATACTAAAAACCTATTGGATGTCAATTAATACAATAATTATATTGATATATTTACTAATCTTTAATGTAATTACATTATATAATCAATAGTATAAAGAGAAAAAATAATTTATAATTTTTTAACATTTTTATGAATAAATGAACTAATTAAAGTAAAGAAATAATTTGAGTTGAAACCCATTTGTTGGTTGTTGCATTGAAGTAATTTTGTATAAAATTCTTACAATTACTTAATTTGTCGTATTTTTTTAGCTACCAAAATAGAATATGACCAAAAAGGCCACATCATTAAAAAAACATTGTGTTCAAGACAAGTAGGGACAACTGTTACTCTAACAAATCTTTTCCATATGCTGCCAGTGAGACACAAAGAATTCCACAAAAATGTGAAAAGAGAATTTAATAAAATGACACAGTTATTATATGCATACTGCTTGATATCTGTTGGTGTGAAGTAAGTAATATTGTCAGATAAAGTAGTCTTATGATAGATAAAGATGTGCTAATTAAATCTATACATATAATAATCAATGAATACATTTTAATTTCAGAATTACCTGTAGTAATCAAACAAGCACAAATTCAAAATCTTTGGTTGTAGCAACTCAAGGATCAACATCATACAAAGACAACATAGCTTGCATATTTGGCTTAAAACAATTACAGAATATTTTTGAAATCAAACCTGAATATGTGTCAAATATAAAAGACAATATATTTAAGGGTTTATCACAGGATGTAGAAAACACAGAGGAAAGTATACATATAGAGGATATTGAAATAAATTTATCTGAAGATTCTAATGAAAATGAGGCTGATGCTAAAAGCAAAGATGAAAATAAGTCACAAGGTTATAAGAATGTTGTAAAACCAGTTGAATTCACAGGTTTCATATCATCTTGTGAACATGGTAGTGGCAGATCAAGCACTGACAGACAATTCTTTTACATAAACAGTAGACCATGTGAACCTACTAAAGTAATTAAACTGATTAATGAAATATATAGACAGTATAATCCAAATCAATATCCATTTATATTCTTAAATGTTGGTATGGATAGAACATCAGTTGATGTGAATGTGACACCTGACAAAAGAAAAGTGTTTCTTACTAAGGAAAAAGTTATACTAGATATTCTCAAAAATTCTTTACTTAAACTATTTGAGAGTGTTCCAAGAACACTAAAGGTAGACACCTCACTATCTGTATATAAAGATTCAAATGATGTTAAACCAGAATTAGATCAACCTAGAATCTTTAATTCCTTTTTGCAAAAATTTGGTAACAAATCTTTATCAGATCCTGATTCTAAAAGTGTCAATAAAGATGAAAAGAAAACTGAATTAAAAAGGAAATCTACATCAATGCTAGACTTTATTTCATCAAAAACTATGAAGACTGCATCAGTGTTAACAAGTCTTGATGAGGTACCTGAGAATTCCGTAATTGAGGATAAAGCTCTAGCTAAAGTTGGCCTACCAACTGTTCTAAAGAATAAAGAAATATCAGATAATGAACAGGAAGTAATAAACAATACATTACCAGATTCATCACAATGCAGTGAAATGGATAAGCTAGAAGCACACAATTCAGATAATGCTACTATTGAAGAAAGCAATAATGTCTCAAATAACAGAATGGAGAATATAATTTATTTAGAAAACACGAATACTTTACCAAATACACAAATAAGACATCTTTCAGAAGTAGTACTAGAGAAGTCTCATACAATATATTGTAAACCCAAAACTCAGAGTAATAAAGGTAACAATGTAAAAGAAATTATAATTAAAACTCCTCCAAAAAAAGCTAAGGTTGTGACAGATAAAGAAGATTTGGGAAAATCAAACAGAAAATCAGTAGTTTTGAAAACTTCTATAGAACATGTCAAAGCACTATCAAAAATATATGATCACAATAAAGCCAAATCAATGCCAACAAAGGTCAAATTCAAAAGTGAAATCAATCCAGTATTTAATAAAAAGTGTGAAGAAGAATTAACAAAAGAAATATCAAAAGAATCTTTCAAACAAATGAAGATAGTGGGACAGTTTAATTTGGGCTTCATAATAACGAAATTAGATGATGATCTTTTCATCATAGATCAACATGCAACTGATGAGATTTATAATTTCGAAACATTGCAAAAAACAACAGAACTAACCAGTCAAAAACTAGTTATGTAAGTTGTTATTGTCTTCTAAAACTCACCCATGAATAAATAATATTCTTCTACTTAAAGATCCTATTCAGAATTATTAATCTTAAATTTATGTTAATTAATTATTTTTCAGACCACAACAGTTGGAGCTTACTGGGGTAAATGAACAAATCCTTATGGATAACATAGGGGTATTCAAGAAGAATGGTTTTACATTCGAAATTAATGAAAATGCTCCACCAACTAAAAGAGTCAAACTATTGACTTTGCCCATGTCAAAAAATTGGATTTTTAGCAAAGAAGATATTGAAGAACTACTTTTTATGTTAAGAGTGAGTTATGTTTCATTCATAAACAATACACAAGTATTTTAATTCATCATTATATTATTTAAATTATATATGGATACTTTTCTTATTATTTTCTTGTGTGATACTATGTTTTTGACTGGTTATTTATATTTAATTAATGAAAATAAATGTTTATAGGAATCTCCTTCAGAATACTGCAGGCCAAGTAGAGTAAGAGCAATGTTTGCTTCAAGGGCATGTCGCAAATCAGTTATGATTGGAACAGCTTTAAAGAAATCTGATATGAGGGTACTTGTTGACCATATGGGAGAAATAGATAAACCATGGGTAAGTTATAATCATATCATATAGTGTAAATATATGTATTAGTTTATCTTATTTCCTTTCTGAACTTCTCTTGTTTTTCCATGTGGTAGTACAATATGATGTTGTTTTATGGTATAACATGTTGCAGTATAATTTAGCCTATGGTGTTTTTCTAGTTGCCTCCCTAACATAAAACTTTCTTAGAATTACGTTTTTTTTCCATGATTAATTCAAAAATCTGGTTAGTACAGTTTCATTATATAATTTTTCCTTCCTTCCTTCCATAATAAAAATCGAAGGTGAGTGATATACTCGCCATTGATGTTGATGCCAAAACCTTTCCATTGCAAGAGCTTGAAGGCGCCTTCCAGCAGTGAACAGTTTTTGAGATATTATGTCTCCCCGTCTCACGCCTCTGTAATGGTATAATAGCCTTTGTGCTCTGGTTTTGTACTCGGACCGACATGGGGTATTTTTGTATGAAAACTTGCAACACTTCGATATAAAAATAGTCAATGTGACACCGCTGGAGAGATTGTAGCACAGCCCAGGTGTATCGAATCGATTACCAGGGCCAGTCGTCGTCAGCGCTATGGAGAGGGCTATGCTCGGTATTTCCCTACGAGATCGAATCAGGATGAGGATATACTTAGGACAACAAAGGTTATGGACATAGCCTAAAGGATTAGCAAGTTGAATAGGCAGTGGGCCCGCCACATAGCGCGAAGAACTGTGGCCGTTGCCGAAAAGGTTCTGGAGTGGAGGCCACGTACAGGCAAGCGCAGTGTTAGAACGCACGCCTACAAGGTGGACGGACGATATGGTTAAGAAAGTCGCTGGACGCAGGCCGCTTCCAACAGGTCTATGTGGAGATCCTTGGGGGAGGCCTAAGTTCTGCAGTGAACTTTCTGTGGCTGAACAGAGAAAGATATAGTATAATTATACCAAAAGAAACAATATTTTCTAATCACTAATTAGCAAAATAATTTTACTTGCAGAATTGTCCACATGGCAGGCCAACTATAAGACATCTGGTCAACTTGGCTATGATTCAAACTCAAGGAAACTGTGATTAATTTTTATAACTTTATAAATTAAATGAAAATCATGGAAATAAAACTTGTTATAAACATTACATATCTGTTTATTTATACACTAATAGTTTTAAATATGTTAAAGCCCGTATGGGCTGTTGTTACTATTACTCCTGGTATTTGCTTATGCCAATGCAATTCCTTTATATCAGTTTGTCCTTGATGTATAAATAATAGCTGTGGTGGAAGGTTCTGAAAAGAGTAAAAACATTTTGAATAGATTTCTCAAACTTTTTTTTTAAATTGGCAAAGTCCTATAAGTTAACTATAGTATGCGACAGGTCGAGATGGTAATCGGGGTATGGTGTGACGCGTGGTGGAGGGGTCGCCCTGCACACCCACACATTGCTGCGCCGTCCTAGTCTCAGTGTTGCACGAGTCCGCATCGACCGCGTTTATCGATTTCGGTCGCGCTCAAATTGTTTTTATTGTATTGTAGTGTATTAAGATGACTGCGGTATATTTTAAACAATAATTCACTCTCATTATTACGGTATTGTTGCGTTCATACAGGCCCCCCATAATAGTTTTTCTTATATATCTTCCATGTGCATACATTGGTCAGTTACAAATTGTAGACAGAGTATGTTGTCATATTGCATGCAATAAACTTGACTGTATTATTGTGACTCTTAAGTTATTCCGTTGCAAAAATATTGATATTAACTACTTAGAATGTGTGAATACATGACTAGAAAATTGCATTGCCGACCTTTCTCATACAGTACAATATTAGGAATAAGCATTAAAACCCCATTTACACGGGGAGAGTTTCTCGCCTCGAAGATATGATTATCGTAAGGATATAAAAAAAATTGCATCGTGTAATCATTTGTCAGAACACGATCTATGGCGGTTATGTCATGCGATATTCGCATACAATTCTTGCCGCGAGAATCTCTCCACGTGTTAATGGAGCTTTAGTTAAATTCAAGCTATCATTAGTTTTAAAGTAAATGTTTGCAGAAACCAAATTCAATCACAGTACGATTAAAACAACTACCTTTAATTCCTCATCAACAGTTTCCTCGTCATCTCGTTCAACAGCCAAATCCCACAGAGCAACTTGGTTGTCTTCACCGGCTGAAGCCAACACACTCGGCTCAGTCCAATGCCATTCCACTGATGTGACAGGGGCTGTGTGGTGTTTGAATGTGCCAACTGGGGACCCACTTGTAAATTGTCTCAAGTCCCATATATGTAGAAAACCATCATCTCCACCTGGAAATAATGATAATAGTAAAACATCTGGCACATTGGAGTCATGTAGCATAGCATATATATTCATTGCCTATTGCTATAATGAAAAAGAAAAAAACAAAATATTAATTAAGTTCATACCACTAGCAATAAATGGTTCCTTCCCATTCCATGATATAACGTTAATATCACTTTGATGGGCATTTTCAGCAGTCAACATGCATGCTTTATGTGGTGCTGCTCTAGTATCCCATATCCTTATTGTTTTGTCTACTGAACATGTTGCCAATACATTGCTGAAAATTAAAATATTAAAGAACATGGTAATTCTATAAATATTTTAAAGAACTAAATAAAATGTTTTTTTAAATGTGATATATTCATAGATGGCATATCTACATGTATATAAGAACATACATCTTTATTAATTTTAGTTACAATTAGAATAGAATTACCGTTCATTTGGAGACCACTGTATATCTTCAACAGAACTAGTGTGGCCCACCAAAGGTCGCTGGTCTACATTCCAAGTACCTCCAGGATTAGGTCTCCAAATGTGAATATCTTTCCTGCAGTCCCCTGTGGCTAACACCTAGAATAAACACATACTAGTTTTTATTCTGTCTATTTTTATATAGTTTTATTGAATTATAAAGAACAGCTGAATACTACAATCATACTATAACATTATTAAAATTAAAAGTGCTTATTAAAATGTTAAGATCAAAATGCTTGTCTTTTGTGAAATAGATTTCAATTTCTGGTGATTAAATGGAAATAGCCTAAGGAAATATTGAAATATTGTTGGAAATACTTACACCTGGTTCTGTGGGACACCAATCTAGACCAAATCCCTCTTGCTGATGGCCATCAAAAGAATACAACGGCTTCACAGGATTAGTTACTGTGTCTAGATTGTATCTTTCTAATAGTACTGGATCATCAACTGCTTGCAGTTGTTGAGTTATATTCCAAATGTCTACTCTCCCTAGTTCCGACCAACTCGCTGCCATTACACAGTTCATAAAACTGGCAGCCTGTGAATGAGATAAAACTTATACCAACCAACATTAATAATGTTTAAAGAATATAACAACATTATCATAATATAATCTGCAACACATAGATATATGTCCATTTAAACTGTTATATTATAAGCAAGTTATTTATCGAGATAATATGTCAGAACTGCATGAAAGGATGTTTTACTATTTTTGCACACAATCAATGGATTAATGATGAAAACAATTATTTATGCTGATAAAGAATTCATTCGTCCATTCATCAGCCAAAGGAAGTCCACTGCTGACCATAGGCCTCCGCCAAGGATTTCCACAATGACCTGTTGGAGGCAGATATGTTAAAAAGTGTATAGCATGTAATTACCCTTATTCTGTTGACACATCCTTGATGCTTGATGAATGAGAATGTCATCTGTGGCTTTGTCTCTTCATCCTCATCCTCATCATCATCATCATCATCATCGCCACTTTCATCTGATTCTTCATCACCAGGTTTTGATGTGGGATGCATATTTGTCATTTTGATAACTAACAAGCTGAAAGAGCATGAGAAAAAGCATGAAATTTGAAATATAATTATTGTTAAGTAGCATAATGATCACTGGACAGCACCATTGTTACATCAGTTTTAATAAGGAGGTTTACTCTTTCTATCCTTTAACATATTCCTTATAACACATAGAAAGAATATGTTATTGAGAGAATATAATAAATAAATAGTTGAATTGGTTAGGATATTGCTGTTGGGTGGATATTCGTATCTGCCTTGATAGAGACCATCAGATATGATAGTGCTCAACGCATCATAAGGGCCCATGCAATTGAGTTGCGTTTCTGATTTACCTGGGTATAATATAATATTATGATTCCAAACAGTCCAGCATAGTTGTGTTAACAACATAGATCTAATTCCTAACTGATTCTATTGCTGGTGTATTGTAGCCTGTGCATTGAAGCCACTTAATTGTGCCATTAGGCATAAAATAAAAATTTACTTACTTATTTAAATGGGCGCTGGAAGCCTGAGTACCGGCAATTACATACGCAGTCATAGGAAATTCCGTTCTGTCGTTGCCAAGGTTATCCGGAATGATATCGAAACTGAGGCACGGTGCACCTGTTTGTGCCTGATGCAGCATTACATACGCTGACTGGTCGCACACCAACTGCTCATCGTCTTTCAGCGGCTGGTCGGGGAGGTAAGTCTTTGGCCGTCCATCTTCGTTATCTTCATCGCCTTCCTCCATTTCCTCATCTTCACTTTCAGACGAACTATCTTGCATCTCGTCCTCAATTTCGTTAGGCATTTTGATATTATAAAAAGGTAAATAGTCGTACAGTAAATAGTAGATCGCGGCGTGGTTTTAGGTTATGATTTATGTCAAATGTTTCGTCAATTGTCATGAAACCATCCGGTTGACGTATGTCCGTTCTGAAATTTAAAGAATTTAATATTATATACAGGAAATACTTTGAATTTTGTTCATATTCAAAGAAAATGTTTATTTTCGCTTCATCGGTTACTTAAATTAAGCTATTTTTTTTACTTTTCTAGATATGTATACAGTTTATTTAATGAATTAGGATTAACGAATTGTTCCTTCTACTTTTTTTGACATCTGTCTTCACTCTTGCGTGACAGCTTTAGTGAATTGTTTTTGAGGACTTTGAGGTTATGCTTTAAAGAATAACAACGCAAAGGCCGTTTAAACAAGAACTGAACTACTTTAAAGAAGAAAGTTGCAGAAAGTAAACAACCTGAAAGACTACACTAAAAGATTTTTATAGTGAAAATGGCTTTTCGTTGTGTAAAACTATTAAGAATAATTCGATGTAGTAATACTATGCGAAATAATTTACTATCCACCTCTGCCGTAATTCCGGAGAATATAAAACCTTTAAAACCTAAAGAATTTAAAACTGAAGATAATTTAGTTTATTTAGAAGATCAAGATACCTTCGGTACGTTGTCGCGTTTCTCTAATTACAAAAATATTCAACAAGACGAAGACGATATAAAAGAAGAACGATATTTAGAAAATGCTCCACTTAAAACTCAAAAGTTGACTATTAAGCAATATGCAGACATTATAAAGCAATATTTAAATTATAAGAAATTAAAAGAAGCAATAGATGTTTTAGAGGTGAGAATGTTACAGGTAGATCGAGTGAAACCAGAAAACTATATTTACAATATTTTAATTGGAGCTTGTTCTGATGTAGGATATACCAAAAAAGCCTTCAAACTATTTAATGATATGAAAAAACGTGGCCTGAAACCCACAGGAGATACATACACATGTTTATTTCAAGCTTGTTGTAATAGCCCTTGGCCAATAGATGGATTAAAAAATGCTAAACATTTGAGGGAACTAATGATCGAAAAGGGTGTTGAACCAAATCTGACTAATTACAATGCTATGATAAAAGCATTTGGTAGATGTGGAGATTTAACAACTGCATTTCAAATTGTTGATGAAATGACGTCAAAGAAAATAAAAATCCGAGTACATACATTCAATCATCTCCTTCAAGCTTGCATTACTGACAAAGAAAGTGGTTTGAGACATGCCTTGGTTGTTTGGAGAAAGATGTTGAAATCAAGAGAAAAACCTAATATTTATTCTTTTAATTTGATGTTGAAATGTGTCAAGGATTGTAGTTTAGGAAGTAAGGAAGATATTGAAGAGCTAATAGGAATAATACAAGAGCATATTACTATTGGGGGTAAAAAATTGATTGCCCAAAATACTTCATTGATAGCTGCTAAAACATCTAATGCAGAAATAAAAAATGATACAGATACAGACACCAATGAAATAAAAAACTTGTCCAACCCTAATGCTGAAGTTATAAACCCCATAGATAATTATCATGGAATAGTTCCATATGAAAGTGAAAATAAAATTCAAGTGCAAGTAGTAATAAAAATGAATGAATCTACAGAAGAAAGATTGGTGCCTAATTTGTTATCAAAAACATTACAAATGCAACAAGTTTTGTCATTGCAAGAAGTCCACACTTTGCAAGAGAAATTTGCTGTTATCGGTGGTCAGGAAGATTTCTTGGAAGAGATGAAAGTGTACTCTGTAAAACCCGATATTAAGACATTCACACAAATGTTACCATTGTTACATGATTCGGTTGATGCAGAGAACAAATTGCTAGCTACAATGAAGGAAGCAGAAGTTTTAGCTGATATAGATTTTTATAATATGCTTATTAAGAAAAGATGTTTAAGATCAGACTATGATGCAGCTTTTGTAAGTTGTTCTTTTAGCCTTCCTAATTTAAATATTAACAAACCTTGAATACTCCATAGAACTAATAATAAAATAATTTTCAGGATGTAAAACAAATCATCAAAATGGAAAGTGAATTCCGTAAAAAACGCTATCGTATGAATAAGAAGAAAAGATTGATGGCAAATATAATGACCTATGGTGTGTTAGCAATGGCATGCAAAACAAGAGAAAATGCACAAACGCTTTTAAATGAGATGAAAGAGCAACAATTAAAGTAAGTTTTAATTCATTATGTATAAACCCCTAATAGGAATAAATTTTACTTATTCAAAAGTCAATTCTCACTTCTGGAAAATAATGTTCCTTTCAGAGTTAACATCCAAATTCTCGGCACACTATTACGACAAGGCACTGCACATACAGATATAGAATATGTATTATTCATAATGGATATTGTGAAAGAAGAGAATATACCTGTCAATGACATATTCCTTAAACATCTGGAAGAATTTAATGAGAAATGTAGAAAGATTATTATGAAGGTCTGTATTAAATTAAGATAATTAATCTTTGGCTCATCTCAGTCTCTACAACCACAGGAAGTGTGCTGCTGAACTTACAGTTCCTAATAATTAATTATTTGTTTTCAGAAATTATCAAAATCAGAGAATTTTGTGAAAGACTACAAAAAATATTCAAAGATTTATACCAAATGGTTAAAGGAGGTGAATATTGAACAAGCTTTAAAACCAGAACATCCATGGCAACAGTTTAAAGAAGCAAGCCCAGAGACACTGCAAAGACAAAACATAAACATTATTGAGCCCAAAAAATTTTATAAAAGGAATCGTAAATATGTACAATATGCACCTAAAATGTGATAAATAAATAAGTATCATGTTTTAAAGTATTTATTTGAAATGTATTACAAAATTTTATTTGATTACCTGATCAATAAAATAAGGATGTTTGTAATTAATATATACCAATAGTTATATTGAAATTATTCAAACAGATTGTAGGTGGAAATTGGTTGCAGAATGAAATTCTATCATTTTGATCAGGGGTGGGATAAGTATTTTATATTTTAATGAGATGTAATTTTCGGTTTAACTCTTCAAACTTCAGTAGTTTGCGGATGAAGAAATCGCCGTAGCGATGAGCCACCTTAGTGTCAGCGATGTGAATCATATCGTTGTCGATGTAGAAGTCCAGCTGAAAATAAAATTATTTTATTAAGTCAAATTCGCCTATATGAATTGATAAATATATACTATACTACGTGACTGCAATCAACCTACAAGCACCTAGACCCGAAACAAATACCTGTGGATCATTTGTCTTAGTGTGGGTATCAAACCCGCGGTCTTTCGTTTGACATTCGGCGTCTGCCAACTACGTCAAGGAGGGTGTCAATTGTTTGGAGTGGAGTGACTATGGAAGGGAAAATAAAATCGAACCTCAGATCCACTCTGGAACTTTCCGTCGAGTCCGCTGGGCCCCTTAGTCCAGACGACATTCTTCATCTTGTGCTTGAAGCAGAGCAGGTGTATGGCGAGCGCGGCGTGCTCGCGGGCCGCGTCCCTGTCGCCACCGCGTGCCGCAGACATGAACGCCGCCAGCTTGGCCAATGGCAGAGTGGTGTATAGCTTCAGGTACGAACGGATGGTTGGCAGCATCTTTTGCTGACGTACCTAAAGTTAAAATATTTTTGGAAAATTATAGGATGCCGAATTTAGTATGCGGTTATCATGTAGACCGCGGCACACATCTGAAATGATTACCGGTCGGCAAATCCTTACGTATTATTTATGCGCTCGAGCCGCCAAAAACTATCCATCAGGATCGTTTTGATGCTGCAGTCATTTCGTTAAACAGTTTAAAGAAATATTATCATTAAAATTCTTTTCCGAATTAGTGAACTAGGTAGTAGCTTATAGAAATATTTTAAAAAGTACCTCATCCATGAAAACTTGAGTTTGATGTTTTACGGCGTCACGGCCGTAGTTGGAGCCAGGCTCGATCGGGGGCGGGCAGGGCGACAAGAATTTAGGACAGGCGAAAGTAAAGCAACTTTCGAATTCTCCCAAATCACCATACTGCATCTTGAACATCTTCTCATGGTAGTTCTTTTCTCTCAACACCTATAAACAACATTTTGGAAAAATCATTGAAGCTGTTTTCAAGTAACTAACTTATGGTGATTACATAAATTCATAAGATGTAGCTATTTTCTTGTAAAGGATGTTAAAGAAAGTATTACTTCAATACAGATTCTATTATGGACTAACCTGTTGAATAGATTCATCAACGCACTGCGGGTGCAGTACCAAGCAGATAGCCAACAGATGGTACATTTGCTCCGTCTGCTTGTTGATCTGATCGTTCTGGTACGAACGCGAGGAAAACAGCTGCTTGGTGCGCTGCATGTACAGCAGGGCGGAGGACAGCGTGCGGATCGCGTCGGCGTAGCGCCGCATCATCATGTACGCGAAGCCCACGTAGTACGACGTGGAAATCTGGCACGCTGGCACGTGGGAGTACTGCGACTTCTTGTGCAACTCAATGTTCTCAAGGACCTAAAAACCAATTTGACTGTTGGGTGTATTTTAATTACTTTTTTATATAAAAGAAATAAATAAGCATACCAAATCAAATTTAAAAATATATATGCTGCAAAATGAAATCAAATAACTTAAACGTTTTAACGTTTCACACTAAAGTGGTTTACAATATTGTTAAAGAGGGCAATATAAAAATAAACTCCATGATAATAAAAAATGTGCTACCTCTGACTGTGTTACCTTGATGGCCTGGTAGTAATCTCCCAGTAAGGAGTGCAGGCGTAGCAGGCCCACTAAAGAAAAGTAGCCCAGCATTTTATAGAGGGAATGACGGCCGAATTCACCCGCCACTGAATCAGGGTCGCCACCAGCAGCGTATACCTAATAAAAACAAGATCTAGTTTAATTCTCTTTCTTCTGATTTATTGCATATTAAGTGAAGCAATAGTAAAACTAACTAATGCTGCACCTAGAACTGTTTAGTGACTTACGAAAATGTTTTGTCACTCGCGAACAACCTGGCTATGTGTATACACCTGTGAGAGATAGTCGTAGTTTCTCGACGATACATTCTACTTGGAACGCACTACACTTACCATCAGATTAACCTAGCCACGACAGTGTAAAAAAAAATTAGCCACATATAGGTATTGAATAAGGACTGGGAGTAAAGTATATATTACAAACCTCAAGTTGCCTCTTGATGTTGGACTTGTCAACCAATGAGTGCAAAACATTTAAGATACAAAGGACATTCCATGCTTTGTTCTCAGTGTTCAATGCTTCAATTTCAGCTGGACTCAACTTTGATGTGCGCGACCTATTAACGCAACAAATACATAGTGTTTTAAATGTGTTCAATTTCAAACAATGATAGAAAACAAGATAAATAATAAAAATGTTAGGAACGTGCCATATGGTGTATGCATTTCACAAACAAAATTTTCTGTGCAAATATTTACAGGCCAACTAATAGTTTTCTCTATGTTGACAACAGAACATTGGAGCTTAGTTGTGCAACCAAAAATGGTATTTTTATATGCCAATAATTGGATGTGGATCAAATAGTTTTTTTTTTTTGGTATAAAAAATCCTTCAATATCAGATTTACATTAGTAAAATAAAAAAGGTACATAAAAGACCCACCTATATTGAGCGAAAGACTGGAACTGGTAGACAAATTCGTCAATCAGCTCCCACAGCCACTGGTCAGGCAGTTCCAGGGGTACAGGTGTCTCAGCAGACAAGATGTAGTTGAACAAATCACAATAGTTGTAAAATGAATGGAACCGTTGGTCTGGTTTTGGTCCACCTGGGACACGCGCATATATATCGCGATAGTACAGCTCTTTGTACAGTATCATGAATACCTGGAGGATAATTGAAAACAGTAAAATATTTTGCATGAATAATATTGTTTTGTGTCAGGTGAAAATGGAATATTTGATGATTGATCTTAGTATTGAAACACCTACTATTGCGAAAGTGGTTTATGTCAAAGGCCGAACCAATACAGCAGCGATATCATTCAATAACATACTTATTACATAGTTGTAATAAGGTCTATTTTACTTTTTTATTAGTCCATTTATCGGCGCATTTACAAAGGATATTTGGTTGGAAATATATTGGAATTCTTTTTATTAATATGCATGTACTATTTACTATTTATGTACAACTACTGCAGTTATTATGGCAACATTTTTATTGTTACATTCTTTGTTGGTTCAAAAATAAACTTTATTTTATTTATTTTATTTACCGATTAGATCTGCGAATAAAGAAATGTTAAGGCGTGAATATAGGAATTAGGTAACAATTATTTATTCCGGGAATATTGAAAATGCGAATGAAGGAAGAGCGAATAAGGAGCTTTTACTGTATTTGATTGACAACAATTAAATCACTACTAGTCTAACCATCCATGAAAGAAGCAAAATATTAATTGAACTGAATCTGCTCATTAAAGTTTAGAATAAGACCTTGAACAACATTGAAACATTATTTAAAAAAATCTTTAATATACTGAAATATATTTTAAATGTTTTAACTTACATGATCATTATCCACAACAGGGGCCACTTCATCCTCTTCAGGCCACGGAGTATTGTCAAAATACTGTTCAGTAAGTTTTGGGAAGGTATTCTCATACAGATTAAGTATCTCATATGTTACCCCCTCATTTATCATGTTACGGAAGTAAACAAGGAATTTTTTGACCTGAAAAGTATGTACAATCTTAAACATATGCTTTATCCTCCAAAAGGTTTAATCAAAAAATTAAATACAAAATAATAATTATCTTTAGATGCATAATCTGTAAGTTTAATAAGGATACCAGACAATTTCTCCCTTAAACTATTGGCATTGTTGAAATCACAGCCATATTAATGTGAATTAAAAAGCTATTCTATAGATGAATATCTGTGACAGATAATTTGTATTATGCAAATTGCAATTATAAATACATTTGTTAATTTCTAATACAAGTGATGCAATATCCATATAATACACTAAATTGACAATTAACGAAAACCTTTTAATCATATGCTTTGAGATCTCCTGGCACAAGCATTTTAGGTTTAAAAGGCCACACCAATCCCTTTAAAAAAAATTGTAAACATAGTTACTGAATAAAATATTTTATGACTTATGATATTATGTTGTTTGTACTATGAACGTGGTAGTGATACTTTATCAATCAAAGGTCTGATTAAATACCCATTATAGCAGCCGGTGGAATACGTTCAGAGGTATGGCTTCCAATGTATGTACATGATATAGGAAAATCGACACTTACCATATCAGGCATTTTGTAATAGGATCGGTCGTAGTCCCCGTCATACTGTTCACCCGACGGAGCTTCATAATCTCCATAGGACTCGTAGCCCCCCTAAAACATAGGAATACCTTAATAAAAACTTCACTTGCTTACGTATGTTTGAGGTTATTTTCGAATACCAACATATTATTTAGGAATGGTATGTACAATACACACCTCATTGTAATCGTCACTTGAATACATTTTACTTTATTTGAGTAATTAATGCATAGATGAATAGTATTGAAGATTTTTGGTCATGAACACCCAAAAATTGGTGCGTCTAATTGACACTACTTCAAAAAGAAAGCACAATTCTTAGTCCACAGACTACTAAACAAGATCTTAGTCTATGGCCACATGACACATCTATGGCACAAGTCCAGGGGGGTTACTCTACGATCAGAAACAGAACTCAAATGTTCGGATATTCGATATATGCAGTAAGTATTTAATTTTCCACTTTAAAAATCAACACTATTCTTTATGATACATATTATTTACTCCGAACTAAGTCTATAGTTAGGACGTACCATAGAGGATTCGATCTTTTGTGGAGTACCTAGGCACATTCGTACAGTTTTACGTGCGACGCATTGACATATATTCTACCGATAGACAAGACATGTCATAGAAATTATTTGTCCCAGCTCAATAGCGACATCTACTTTATTGACTTGATATCATACAAATTATGGCCAAAGAAAAACGTGTCACGAATAGATAAGACAATTCATATTAATCGTAACTCTTCGTTATATGATGTCTACATATTAATACCGACAACTAAAATATAATATAAAATAATAGTTTCTTTTACATAAAATAATATGGTTTCTTTTATTTACCGGATTTATAAACATGGCGCCTGGTGAGCACATTATTTGTGAATAATACACAAGAAATTAAATTATAAATGAATATTTTTTTTTTGTTCAGGATTTAATTAATAGAAACACTCTAGAAATAAAATATTTTTGTTAAATATATACATAGGTAATCAAAAATATGAAATAACAAGCGACAATATCACCTGCCTTACCTGGTACAGACAGATATTTCAATTTCCTTTAAATAATATGAGTTTAGTTAGTTTCTGCCGTTTGGTATTGTAATCGACAGTTTCATCAGTTTTTGCTTCGTGATGCAATCTAATTTTAGTGTACTGATTTATTATTGCTCGAATTAAATGTATTCTGTGATTAAATGTTGATGGCTGATTCAAGGAATGTTGATTTAAATTTAGAAATACTTCTTTCCCAATGAAATGTTTTAGGGTGTTTACGGTAATATAATTAAAGTCATATTTTGAGGCAAGACTTCTACCACTTTGTCGTATTAAATTACGTATGACTTTTTCCGTAGCCAAACATATTAAATACACGTCTTCTGCAGAATAACATAGATCACCCATGTCTTTTATTGTTATAAGTGTATGATGTGAAAGTTTATTTGGTGTGGTCAAGCTGTCAATGCAATCTTCACATTTTATTTTTTTTGTTAATTGTCTTGATACATATCCAGATATATAACCTACTATCAACTTTGACTCAGATGTTATGAGTTCGTGGTCAAGCATTGTTGCAAAGATATCGCAATTATTTTCGGCTTCCACACTTGATGTCAGCAATCGTGTATTTTGTATAATTTCATATGGTTGTTTTTCATACTTATTTGATAAGGCTGTACTGTTAATGATATTTGCGGATGTAGAATTTAATATTGAGAAATTGTCCAAAGGAATACAATTGCCGGTAAATGATGATATTGTCGACTCTGCGCATACAAATACTCGTTAGTCTTTGACATGCATGGCCGCCCGTCATCAACCGCTGCCACATGTCACAATTGTCGATATTAAATTAGATTAAATGTGTTTTTAATATAATAAGTTAAACTCACTGGTGAAAAGTCACACCTTGACTTTTACTTATGTTTTTGGAATTGTTCGAGCAGTATTTTAATGCACACGACGGCATTTTGTCGAATAAAACTTCGCACTGATACGTGTCTAGTTCTAGCAAGCGCTTGACATAGACTAAATGAGTTGGAGCGCCTGGACTCCAACAACTGCTACAAAGTAATCCAAATTACTCTTATGTCAGATACTCAGATGGAAGAGAAGGAACAATATCAAACAGGCATCTAGCACCACTACCATCTTCAGACGAAAATGATTATTGATACATAAACTAACAGAGCTACCAGTATCGATTAAGGCTTCAGCTTTGTAACCATTAATAGTAATATGTACTGTAGCCTTTCTTAAACTGTTTTGAGATGCTGCAGATATGGCAGATAATGTGTCGTTACAACCCTCTTGTTGAACATCATCTTCTATTATCGCGTTTGCTCTTTGTGCTGGTCCCGATCTGCACACGTTTGCAAAGTGCCCCTTTTTAGAACATAGCTGGCAAATTTTATTTACTGCTGGGCAACTGGTACGTTGGTGTACGTTACCTCCGCAAAAGAAACATCGACGTTTTGAAATGGGACGAAAATTTGTGGAAGTAACTAGTGCGTTTTTCCCAGAATTAGATGCAGCATTAAGATTCAACGGCATGGAAGTAGAATTCTCACCAGTAAAAGCTTGATTATTATTCTCAGCATTCTCAAGAGAAATAGCTACATCAACAGCTTCGTCTAAACTCAGATTTAATTTTTCTAGTAATCTCTCTCTGATTTTTTGTGAGCTTATTCCCGCAATAAATGCACCGCGTGTCGCTTCGCTTTTGTGTTCTTCAGCAGTAACATTTTTGAATTCACATTCAAGCGCAAGTATTTTTAGAGCTTGGACATAGTCTTTTATTGATTCATCTGTTCTTTGTTTGCGGTTTGAGAGTAGATGTCTAGCTAATATTACATTTCTAGGCTTTATGTAAATACCTTGTAATACTGTAATTGCATCGTTGTAAGTTTCACATGCTTGTATATAGCAGAATATTGATGGTGAGAGGTGATTTATCAATAGTTTTAATTTCTTTTCATCCGGAATGTCAGCGCATTCTTCGGCTAGAAAATTTTCATGCAAATGTTTAAGATTGCTTATGTCCATATGTGCGCACACTCGAGACAAAGCGTCGGCAGCTTTGTTCTCCTTATAAGGCAACTTTATTCGCCATTGACGAGAGTGCTACATTTGTTGTAGAAACAGATGCGTCTGAAAACGCGCTAGCGGCTACTTTAACACAAAAAGGCCAACCAGTTGCATTTTTTTCTCGCACTTTAACTGACTCAGAAAGACGACAGTCTTCGATTGAAAAGGAAGCTGCTGCTATTGTTGAATCTCTTCGTAAATGGCGCCATTATCTTAGATCACGACATTTTTTACTTATAACAGACCAAAAATCGGTGTCTTTCATGTTTAGCAAACACTCAAGTAAAATAAAAAATGAAAAAATTGAGCGTTGGAGATTAGAATTATCCTGTTATAGGTATGATATAATTTATCGTCCGGGCAAGGAGAACAAAGCTGCCGACGCTTTGTCTCGAGTGTGCGCACATATGGACATAAGCAATCTTAAACATTTGCATGAAAATTTATGTCACCCAGGAATAATACGAATGAATCACTGGGTACGATCAAAGAATCTTCCGTATTCAATTAACGACATCCGTCAAATGACAGCTAATTGTCGAGTATGCTCTGAAATCAAACCGAGATTCGCGCAGTCAAATGGACAGCTTATTAAAGCGACAGCATGCTTTGAAAGACTTAACATTGATTTCAAAGGACCATTACCATCTAAAACGCAGAACAAATATATATTGTCCATAATCGATGAATTCAGTCGCTTTCCTTTTGCCTTTGCCTGTAAAGATATGACTGCAAACACTGTCATTAAATGCCTTAATGAAGTTTTTTTCATATTCGGAACACCAGCCTATATACACTCAGATAGAGGAACTTCGTTTATGTCGCAAGAACTTACAAAGTATCTCGTTTCTCTAGGCATAGCCTGTAGTAGAACGACACCTTATAACCCTCAAGGAAATGGCCAAGTGGAACGTTTAAATGGAACATTATGGAAGACTATTCAACTAAGTCTGAGAAACAAATGTTTAGATATTACAGAATGGGAAAGAGTTTTACCATTATCGTTACATTCGATTAGGTCACTGTTGTGTACGACTACCAACATGACACCACATGAACGAATGTTTAGTCATTCAAGAAGAAGCCCAAACGGAATATCTCTGCCTGCGTGGTTGATCAACCCAGGCCCAATCTTAATTAAAAAAAATGCTAGGAATACAAAATTTGATCCTGTTGTTGAAGAAGGTGAACTGCTACAAAGTAATCCAAATTACTCTTATGTCAGATACTCAGATGGAAGAGAAGGAACAATATCAAACAGGCATCTAGCACCACTACCATCTTCAGACGAAAATGATTTTGAGCCAATTGTTACTAATAATACTGAATCTCCTGAATCTATGGTTAATGAAACTGCAACTCCATCAACGCCTGATGATAACCTTCCTGACCCTGCTATAATAAATAATTATGGAACTCCTGAACCTATGGTTGAAGATCAGAGAGGTGATGTCAGGCGTTCCGCGCGCCTCAAACGTCCACCCAAGCACTTTAAGGATTACATTTTAGGGGAGGGTGAATGATATATATTACTGGCCACTTCGGCTCATACTCTATTATCATAGTCTATTATTGTACTCTATATTATACTTTATACTTCATGTAATGTTTTTAGTGGAATAAAGCCATATTTCTCTGTGGTATTATTTCTGTCATTTATGTATCACCTTCTTTGCACAAGTCACAACCTGAGGTCACAACTCACAAGTGTTTAATTTGTTATCGACCGACCTCAGTATGAAGGATGTTTCTCTGTTTCAAATAGCTTTTTTGATTGGACGAAAGGTCCCTAAATTCGAACCAGCCAATGTTATAAAGAATCTATAACCGGTAATTATCGGAATTTTGGTGACAAGCTGACACTCTCGTTATTCATTTTATGTATCTTCCGAAGGGTATATTTTTATTTGATTTAAACGTTTTTCTATTATTTTAAATTGTACTAAATGGAAATAATTATGTAAAATTTGATTATATTTTTATTTTTTTTAGATTATTTAGAAATTCGATTATTTACAGAAGCTTAAATCTAGAAATGCCATAAAGTTATAAAGTGACAGTTCACCACTCCGCACTATTGCAGAAAAATATTCCCCTGACATCGGTCTGTGCCTGACACTTCGATTTCACAATTTTCGCAGATTTTTTCAGACAAAAATGCTTGCGAAGAATTTAACCAGATTATTCACACGACATACAGATGTGATCAAGAATAGCCATGTAATAAGAAACATTTCTATAACATCTGTAAAACAGGATATAGTTAAAATACAGAGCACTGATGACTTCAAAGAAAAAGTCATCAATAGTAAAGTGCCTGTGGTTGTTGATTTCTTTGCGACGTAAGTATATTTTTTCAATAATATCATCAGTAATATTTAATGATTTAGCTTCCTGAATGTCTAAATAGACAGAAGCAGGCCAATTTGTATTGATATTGTTCTTTTTTTTAAATATAGCCAAGTATATAATGTATGTGCAACAGGAAAATTGTAATTGCCTTTGTCACCAACAAATGATAGGTAATTGTATCTTTTCCATCCACTGTTATGTAATAACTATCATGATTTATAATAATAATAATTTATCTCTTTATTATACCACCAGAAAAGAAACACTATACACTTGATTTTAAAATATATTTTACAGATGGTGCAACCCCTGCAGACTTCTAACTCCTCGTTTAGAATCTATTATCTCCGAAAGCAAGGGCAAGGTAGTACTTGCTAAGGTTGATATTGATGAGCAAACTGACTTAGCTCTAGATTATGAAGTAAGCTCTGTACCTGTATTGGTGGCCATCAAGAATGGAAAGGTCCAACAACGACTTGTCGGCTTGCAGGACACTGACAAGTTACGTAAATGGATTGAGCAATTTGCATCTGATGAATCAGTTGCTAAAGTTAAAGCTTAAAGAAATGAAATCACGTGCTTGATAAATTATTGTTGTTACCATAATGTAGTTGATTTTATTTTAATAAATATGAAATGAAACAATTGGTTATTCTTCCAAACATTGTATTAGATCCCTAGCTCTTTTGTATGAGATATCATCTGGTTTGTTGCTTGGAGTTTCATCATCATCTGCTTCTTCATTATTTTCTTTTTGTTTTTCTGTCCATTCATCCATTTGGTTGATGACTTTTTTGGCATCATCCAAAAGCATGTTACGAATGTTACCCTTGGCGGATTCGAAATATTCGAGGAGTATAGGCCATGAGGAGTCTGGTACTAAGTTTGAAGAGAACTTGTTTTTGTAAAGCCAAACTTGTTTTGCTTTCATAAATTTCCAGTTGTCTCTGTTGTGTTTCCATTGTGAGAGGTAACTGATACATTGCGATTTCAGGTGATCTTTCGCCACGGCTGCCGCTTCAGCTTGTCTTTGCGCGTGTTTTTCTTTTTTCATTTGTCGTATAGACTTTTTGCCCTTTTTCTCAGATGTTTCAGTTGCGGCTACAGTCTGCTTTTTCTTTTTCTTCTTTTTTGGTGGCTCGTCATTATCAGAATTATCTTCAGAAGCATGATCTTTATCCAACGCATCTTCATCATCTTCTATTCCAGTCTCTTGGGCTTCTCCACCTAAATCCGCACTTACAACATTTTGTTCCTCGTCATCCTTGTTATGTTTACTCCTATTCCTTTTCTTGTTTTTATTTCCCATACTTCCTTTATATAACGTGTTAATGCAGGTTATGTGTTGTTTATATATTGTGCTTATGAAACACTTGCCGGAGTCTGACTTTGACTTCTGTCATTTTTTAGAGGTTAAGTTTGAGATTTTGAGGTTATAGCATATAGTTCATCAAATTCTATTGGCGTGTGGCTAAATTTGGAACTATAATTAAAATTAAAAATATATATATTTTACGCATTGTTTGAGACATGTTTTCAGTTTTCATAATATTAACAACAAGTATTTATTTTCATAATCTAATAGTATTCACATGTCCAGTTATTTGTAGAGAGAAAAACTGTCTAATATTTTGACGACAACGCATTCAGATGCCATAAGATCGTAGACGATCTATACCAAAAATAATTAATATTATGTATTTTATACCAAGTTAACCGATTTATATTTTTAATTTTGATTACATTATGTACGAATAAATGAATAAATCTTGAAAGTTGGAATTAGTCGCTAGTATTTCTATTGGTTATTTTTTTAATATCGATAGGTAACAATTCCTTGCAAGCTGTTTTAATTAAAAATTAATTTGATTTAATATGGCACAAAATATGATGTCATTCGTTTATTAGCTTCATTCGTAAATAATAAATTGTAATTTTAATTATAATTATCAATACTAAGATCAATAAAATTATACGAAAATGGTCACCCAGAATCCGACAAATCGCAATTTTTTGGCACGTCACAGCCGCGTCATCATGTCTCCGTGTCTGCTTTTATCACTCGAGAATTAATTTGTTCAACATTATCACACCTTTACGATAACGTTATATGTGAACTGTACATTCTGAACAATTTGGAATAAAGACTGAAAATGGAGATTTTAAGTCAAGTGGCTAATGCGCAGTTCGTATTCACGGTAGCAGCGGTAGCCGTTGTTTTAGTATGCGCCGCACTCGTTTTCGTATTTGGATTCCATTCTGCGGAACAGCCACAGTTCGACAAATTGCCTCTGGTCGTGGATGACAGGAAATCCGCCAATAAGAAGAATAAAAAGAAGGACAAGGTAACTGTTGTTGTACTCTCCCGCCGTTGTCAATGTGCGCTCATTTTATTTTTAACCTGGAAGCATATGCTCGTAGTTTAACCGGGAGTTACAAAAACATTTGGTTCAAAAAACTTACTTCAAGTTAAATTTTGTTTTTTATTTACATTTTCTAATTGGAATCTGTGGCCCTTTTAAAATGTAATTTATTTTTATAAATGTTTTTAGAAGTCTTCACCCAACCGCACTACGTCCGATGATGTGAAGACAAAGTCCGATACTTCCAAAAAATCTCCCGCCAAAGAAAAGAAGGAGGAAAAAGTGAAGGAGGCAGAAAAACCGAAACCCAAGGAGAGACCTGTAGAGCCTAAAGCTCCTAAAAAGGAAGTGGCACCGGAAAAGAAGGGAAAGAAAAGCAAGGTCGTTGTAGAAGTTGAGAAGCCAGCTGACTTTGATGATGGGCTGTGGCAGGAGGTGCCCAAAAAGAGTGACAAGAAGAAAGTAAGGGCTCCTGAGGAGAAGGAAAAGAGTAAGAAAAAGGAGAGTCCTGCTAAGAAGAACAAAAAAGTAAAGGATGCTGATGTTGAGGCTGCTCGACCTGCTGAGGAGCCAGTGGAGACCATCAAGGTGGTCAGTGCAGAGGGCCCGCATGTCAATGAAGATTCTGCCCGGGCCCTGCAAGCTCAGGTGGAGGAGTTGCAGCGCGTACTCAAAGAGGTATTCTTAATTCACAATACATTATAATATTTGCCATAAACCTAACGGACTTATAAACCTCTAAGTTTATATGTAAAAAAATAGTAATGTTTTATAAGAGTAACATACATTTTATGAGAGTATTGTATTTTTGCAATAGGCCATAATATATTGCTAATCCATATAGCAAAATCTACCTGCAACTTGGCATGGAACATTTCATATGTAAAATCTTAAGCAATTCATATGTATGATTTTTTAATATGTGGTAAGGACTACCTATCTGCACAATAACTACAAATTAAAACATACTCTGTCAATATGATAATCTATATTTCCACTTTTAGCAGCTAGTGAAATGCCAGGTCATTTTTAATTAAACATAATTTATTATTAATGCATTTAAAATTATTTAAAAAACATACTCATGAAGTGACATGTCACAACTGAATTTGTGATGTAGAAAAAGTATGTGCAACAGACTTTTGTCTTTACAGGCAGAGCGCCGTGATCAAGTGGCCCTTGGTGTTGCTGATGACGAGGTGACCCCCGAGGTGGAAGAGCTGACTGATGTCAAAGATCTCAGAAGTAACAAGAAGAAGGAGAATAAGGAGAAGCAGAACAAGAAGAAGACTACTGAAGTGAGTTTTATGTAGAAAATGTGAATTATTGTTTTTATTTTTCATACTGTTATACAAAGACTACTGAAACTGATGCTAATTGCAGTGATATTCAAATAGATTTTATTGGCTGGCTAAAGGCGTATTCACACTTGTGGTGCTTAGAATAAGACACTTGTATAGCATTCCTATTATCATGATGTTTGGTTGCTGTATAAATAATTTTTAATATATACCAGTAATAATCTATTATATCTATACCAGCTACAAAAATAATCTATTACCTACATAAATACTCTTTGTATTGACTATGGTATATCTATGCTGTTTTTCTTATTACACTTTCCTTGGATTGGAGGCATTTCGAGAAATCTGCCACAGTTAGATGAAAGATATGATCGCCTTGCGATCTATGTGAGAGGGCATATTAGCTCATACTCTCACATGGAGACGATCTGCACAACAGTACTGCTGGGCTCCGGAGAGGCTTAGGGCAACTTGGCTTTAGATACCGGCCATTTTCAACAGGGGCTGAAAACGGACATAAGTCCCATCCTTGAGGGATATTGTGAGGAATTTTACAATCTTTAATATAGGGCGGGTGTAAATCTTATCAGACATTCTTAAGACATATTGTGTTTCATAACATCTTAGAATTGTTTCATGTTCTTGCAGACTGCCACTGCAGCCAAGAGTGCCCCGAAAGCTGAACCCGTTGAGAAAGATAATTCGGAATCTGATAAGCAGGATGACAAGCAAAATGCTCCTGTCTTTGATGAACTTGGCGGTGAGTGACATTAATCTATTTATATCAATAGCATACATTGTATTATCACTTATCTTATATTTTAAATTTGTTTAATAGCTACCTGAATGGTATCTATAGTAATTTTTTATTTTTCAAAATGTTATCTTAATAATCTGATAATATACATATTAAAATATATTTGGACCGATATAATTAATTGGATTGTCGTATTTTTTTAACCTATTCAATGTGGTGTTTTATGTTTATTTTTAGTGCTTTGTTTCATAGTGTGTCAATCTATTTCAGATACTTGGACTGATGCTAAAGTATCCAAGAAAAGCAAAAAGAAAGCACGCAAAGACCAGTGAATGGTAACCGGTTCAGACAGGGTCCAGCTGGGCGCTCCGCCCCGTTGCTAGCTCAATGCCACTGACACACCTCATAAAATTACGATCTACATTACGCATGATTATAAATAATTGTTGTCAAGTGAAAACCTCGTTGGAGCTCAGAGTAAAATTCTACAATAGATGTTGTTCCTGTATTTATCTTATTGGGTAGATCTGTGATAACTCCTGTTTGAACTTTAAACCACTACCCACAAGGAAGTTTTTTTTTTCAGTTTTAGTCGACTAAATGTTATTTCAATGTGTATTCAAAAATATTCCTGCCAAAATAGCTTAATAAATGGTCTAAATTATGCCATGCGAGGTTTTCGCGCGTCGCCGGCCGCTCATGGTGTCACAGATTTGTATTCCCATTTCCCACAAAGCAAGGTTGTAGTTTTACCTGGTGTGAAAGTTATATATACAATAAGTCTTACACATTCATTTCACTTACGTCCATGTTTTTAGTTTCATATTTTATTTTACATTAACTCGTTGACTTGTTTTCATTATTATAATTTAATTATTGTTTTCTAATGGAGCATAATACAATTTTTGTATGAGTCATAGTAGATACTTGGATAACTTTAAAAGTGGATTTTGGGAATCTGCAATATTATAAGTGTTTTTCTTGTTAAGTAAAGTGTGTCATTCGGGAGTGTATGACATTTGTGTTAAAGTAAGTAAAAGTGTATGTGTTCCCTTATTATTGTCTTACGTAGTACCTTACTTGAATTTCATCTATTAGTAAAAATGTGTATTAAATTGAAGGTCTTCTGGTGCTTGTAGTAATAAGGGTGTACATTTCCTTTCATTCCATGTGTGTGCATTTCATCTGTGTACAAACATTAACATAGCTATTAAATGCTGAACTTGTAACATCAATTTTATTAACTGGTGGTATCAAATCCATGTGTAGTTGTAAACATGCATTGGAACAATGTAGTTATTGTGATTTCTTTCCATGACGAACCATTGTGATGAGACCTGAAATTGGACCAATATGAATAATTAGGCAGTTTTGGGACATCTATCTGTTTAAATTAAACACTAACAGTAGTCTGTAGAGCCTCTTCGCTTGTATTATGCGCAGTTTGAGTTGGTAATGCACAAGTATTTAGTGTAAAATGTATATTTTCCGTCCGGATACGTTGTGCTCACTGGTTTTGCACAATCTTCAGCTAATTTTCAATTACTCTATCAATTACGTTCAACTCATATCGACATATCCACATTGTTAAGGTGATATTTCCCTCGTGTGCGCCGCTAAGGCGATAATTTTAATCGCTACGAATTTAATGTAATGATTTTTACTCTTTATTGCAGATTCCTATTTTGTGAGTAGTTTTAAGGATAATATTTCGAGAGTAGCGTAGTAACGACATCATTCTGTATACAATCATCTTGAAATTCTAAATATTGCTGAATGCAAGTAATTTATTATTATATAATAAATAAATAGGTTAAGAATGAAGAATATATTTAATAATACGCTATTGACATAGACAAACATATATCAACTGATTTACAATTCAAAATGTATTTTATAGTGTCGGACATCGGCTGTGAAATATTTTATTGGCAGATTTTAATCCCTTACAGTTTCATAATATATTTACAGTTCGCCGATGTGTAGGGACCCTCGTTACATGCCTTGCTTGTATTTGTACTTCTTGTGCGTCTATCTCTTGTGAAAGATCTAAGTCTATAATGTTGTGTCTACCTATCAAGTTCTCATTGCGGTCTTGTGATATCTGTTAGTGCCAGAGGAACGGTCTGTAGTATATTCGTTGCAATAGCTAGTAGTTTAGTTTTTATTTATACTACGAATAGTCCTCTGCCCGCACTTTATAGATTTTACTGCGCATATTGTTACGGCTTTATCTCTAAGTAATGATAAGTAAATGATTTTTTCCAGTTATTTTGTGGTTCCAAACATTTTGTGTTCCCTTATCTATAGGACGAGAGCTGCAGTACTTAGGGCCTACGTTAATTAAGGATTTATCTTATAATAGATTTTGAGCGATGAATTAAATTCGTTAAGCTATTAGAGATATGTAAAAAATATTTTTGGCTTCATATTCATTACGTAGAGTGGTAGTGGGCGCGCCCGCCTGCTGGTCGGGGGAAAGTTGCCAACGCATAGACACTAATGTATCACGGGAATATTGTTATATATAGGCTCTAATAATAATGTAATGATTGTGTAACATAAATATTTTTTTAAAATCAATAAAGAGTGATATTGATAATTTCTAAATTGTCTTCTTTCTTCCTTCAATAAAACACCTCATAATTTTTCATAAAATGTAATATCAAAATCGTAATACAAAATTGAGATTCAATGTATTATTGATATGATTTGTTTTGTCTACACACTACAATGCAATCCATATTTATTAAAGCGTTTGTGATGATAGTGAAAAGCTACATAAATAAGGTGATTAAGTCTTTTGTTTGAGATATAACAGTTATAGAAATGTTGAAGTAAATATTGGCAATGCAGTTTTTGGTGACCTTAGAGTATTCGAGGAACTATGCGCAGTCGAGTTCTTACCGCATAATTAACACATTTCATCTATACTATATTACTTCATTCTATAATTCATCAGATCCAACTACAAACCACATTAATTTTTAAAGTACAAAGTCTAATTTTAAAGTTATCAAAGAATTTGTACAAGTTTTCTTTTACACACTTAAAATGGAGATTCTGGTATGACTAAGCCAAAACGCTGAAGATAATTACTTTAAAATAAATATTTTTAAAGTTATTTTACCATTAATTGTCTAAAAATGTTGTCCTACAAAGTCAGATGTTCCTGATCATTAAAAGAATTTGCAGGTGCAGCAATTTAAAGGTGGCACATTCATAATTATATAATTATGATTTCCGTAGAGCAGTTAATAAATCAAGGTTTACGAGTATTTACCCACCATAACGTAGCATAAGTTAACCGTGTTATGATCATAACAGTACAAAAATCTTTGCACCGATTACGATGGAAACCTAAAGAGAACTTCATTTAAAGAATATACTTGGTCTACTTAATATGTGTATAGTACGGTCACGTTCTAAGCAGAGGTACTAATGGTGACATAAGGAATTAAATTGATTTTACAGTAATACGGTTTACAATTCCGAGTCGCTTCTAGCGCCAGATTTGGGCGTGGGTTTCCTGGTGGGTGGCGGCGCGGCGCTCTTGCTGCGCGGCTTGCGTCGCACGCGCCGCCGCAGCCGACGCAACTTGCTCGCCCCCTGGGGCAAGGTCATCTGGGTCCGAGACGCCTTCGTTTCTACTTCCACTTTCAGTCGAGCGAACATGTCATAATTCGTTATGACGCACATTTTACCTGCACATAATGTTTATTAATAAGTTACATGGTCTTCGATATAATGTAGGGTCTTAGAGTATGTACTTATAGCGTTGTTCTAGGACATTTTGTCGTGTATTTATCTTATTTATAGTGTAGTATTTATTTGTTATGTTTCTTAGATAATTACCAGTTTAAAAGTAGATAAGTAATCCTAAATTCGAAAGGATTAAATAAATAAGGCATTTAGCCATTATAATCGGTTCTTAATTCCATTAAAATATAATTCAAATGAAAAGTGGAACATTTAATTAAAACTTTTGTTTTAATACATTCATCCTAAAATTAATTTAGGGTCGGACTTATCTGTATCAGCCCATATACTGCAGAGCACGGGCCTCCTCTATAATCGAGAGTACCATTGAGAGGGATTAGGCCGTATAGTCCTAAACTCTGACTTGGTCACAGTTGAAGACTTTTACATACCATATAAATTCTTCTAAATCGCTATGGAATGCAGGTTTCCTCACGATGTTTTCCTTCACCGTCATATTGCATGGTGATTGACAGCTATGAATACATACATGACTCTAAAAAGTCAGAGGTGTGCCTTGGGATTTGAACCCGCGACCACCGTAATCATGTAGGCAGCCACGTCTGGCCGTAACCAGCAGGCCACTACACACTTTTACTCACAGGTATAAATTCATTCGGGCGTATAGTTATAATAAATTGTTACTAACCGTTGCAGTACTCTTCACCACATTCAGCGCACGACACGATCCTGGTTTCTGTAACTCCTGAACGGTTTTTAGTTTTTCGTGTCATGTTATTTTTGGCATATTCCCTCTTATCTCGTGCTTTTGTTTTTAATTCAGATTTTCTTAGTTCGACAAGCCTGGAATTTATTCAGATATGTAATCACCATAAAAGTAGATAATATCAATGATCATAAATCAGTAATTAATATCAATGATAATATCGCACCTATTAAAATATTCTTCGTCCAATTTAGATTTTGGTCTGATGGAGGTAAGCATGCGCCATTCAATAGGTACAGCGCATAGCTCTTCGAATTTTAGTCCCCTCATTTCAACAGGAATCGGATCCATATATGTAAAGTGTTTTTCTTCATAGCCCCGCGTTCCCAGTTTTTCATAAGCTTTAACTTCTTTGCGTGGAGTTCTTGTCTTTTGATCTTCTTTTTTGTCTCTTATTTTTATGTCTTCGCTTCGAACCTAATGAATTCAGAGTCAATAATAATAAGCAAATAATTTCGGTGTAAGTTGTTATCTGTTTACCTTTTCTGGCCGAGTTTTGAATTCTGGCACTTTATCTAGTACTGCTCTATACTCCTCAGCGGTATTTATCACTGTTTTAGATAAATCCAACATAGGAGCTTCATCTTTCTTTTTATCAAACAAATCATCTATTAAATTAGACATAACGTGTATGAGAAAGCACACGTGAAGCTCAACTAAGTCGATGCTATCGATCCAACAAGCGCTGGCCTATTTCTTAGAAACGGTTGAATCGATAACAATCTTGAAAGTAACCTAATTTTCATACTATATATTGCACGACTAGCTATAAAATTTGTTATAAATTAGATTCTTGGTTTAGAATTTGTTTTTTATGGCAAAATTTTCGTGATCTTCTTGTTTTTCTAAATAATCTCTTTTGGCTGTGTTTATTTGGTCTATTATTTTCTTTCTGTTGTCTGTATCAAAAATGTTCGATTTGGCATTTCTTTCATTTATATCTTCTATCCATAATTTTCTGTTGCCATACTTGTCGTTAATGAATTTTTGTGATAAAGTTATTCTCTTAGTAGGAGACATCTTTGGTGACTTCTTATTGTCCGTTAATTCATTGGCAGTTATTTGCCCTATATGGTTAAATTCTGCTTGTAAACTGCTTATGGGTTCCGTCACTACATTACTTTTGGATAAGTCTTGACTTGATCTTTTGCTTCTCCAGTAAGATTGACTTAATGAATTACGATGCTTCATTCCGGTTTCTGTGAACTTTTCCGACCGAGTTGGTGGACTAGGAGAGCGACTGTCTTCACTAGACTGTGATAGATATTGTCTAACTTGTGGTCTATACTTTTGCCGCATTTTTCGTTTTTGACTGTAAAATGGATCCTTTTCACTTTGCTTTTTGTATTGAGCTGCTGGTCTGTTCACACCCCATTTAGGACGATTTTCCAAATCTTTCTTGTATCTTTCCTCGGAACGAAATCGTCTATCTTTTTTGAGAGATCCATGATGGCTGTCTTGAGGAGCATTTTCATCAATATTGGAAAAATCTTTTTCAACATTGCTCTCCATGTCTTCTGTTTCCACAAATTTATCTATTGTACGTTTAAATACACTTATATCCGTTTGTGTTGCTGCATCTTTCATTTTAATAGAGCGACCCGTATTAGTTGGTGTTACCACTTTATTTATATCTTGTGAATCATTAACACTATTTAAAGAGTTTAATGACACACTGTATAAATTGCCAACCGCATTTTGAGGAACTAAAACAGCCAATTGAATGCCGCTTGCATGTCCGTTAATTATTTCCCCATTCCCATTGATACCTATTGGAACAAGATTAAACTGCCCATCGGAAATGCTTAATGGAGGTATACTGTGGATGAATAAATTTAAATTACTAGGTCCCATCGATCTTGGTGAATTAAATTCTGTTGTTTGATGTGAAGTGGTTTCTTTTTTTACACTTTTTGCAGAATGAACGTCGTATGTTCTGTCTGTTTTAGTAGGACTAGATGGTTCAACATGTGACATGACTTCCGCAGTGACATTTTCTTCTACATTTTCTTTTAAGTCATCATCTATGTTTTGTTTTAAGGATTTTTTCAAAGAAGTAAATCTTTTCTCTTTCTCTAGCTTAGCCTTTCGCTCAGCGTCTTCGAGTGCTTTTTTAAGAGTTTCCAGTTTTCTTTGTTCTAACAGTTGTTTCTCTTCCTGCCGCCTCTTTTCCGCTTCTAATCTTAATCTGTCTTCTTCTTGCTGTCTTTGTATTCTTAGCTCTTCTAATCTTTCTTCTTTCAATTTCCTTTCTCTTTCTTCTTGACGCCGTTTTTCTCTATCTTCCAATTGGTTTAATATAGCTGACTGCAATTCAAGTGCTTTCATACGTTTACTTTCGCGTTGTGCTTTAATTTCAGGTTCTAAAGGAACGTTTTGTCCTCTAAGAAATGTTCTGGAAAAAATACATAATGATAATAATTAATAACTAAGAAATAAGTAGTACATTATTTTTGCACATTTAGTTTACTGTATGGCTTTATTACATACCTTCCTTCATCACAACCATTACATGACATCCGATCACAATCGAGTCCCGTGCTGTTGCTTGAACTTCTTTGGTCTATGACTAGAACTTCTGAGCTATTTTCAATCATGTTCAAGCCGCGCTCCACCCAGGAGGGAGTGCCTTTTCTTTGATTCGGCATCTGTAGGTCAAGTTAAGCTTTTTGGTATGTTACTTTGTGAAGATTATGGCTTGTATAATAATTATGTATTATTTTTATTTATTTCCTTATCAAATTAAATTACTCTATTATTTTTTTATTATTATTATTTTCATGTATTTTAATAATGCATAAGAAAGGCATATATTAGTTGTAAAGGAATAGTCATAAACTTCGAGTTGTAATAGATATGTATCTATGTATGTATCAGTCCATATTCGTTCAACTGCTGGGCACGGGCTTACTCTACAATCAAGAGAATCGATTGAGAGTTGTTGTAATAGGTACCTGCGGTAATCTAGCAGTAGGTGCTGTAGGCTCCCACAAACGTCCCGTGGCAACTCCGCGATCGCCCCATCTAGGACGACCTTCTTCGCCCGCTCGTTGACTTCGACCTGATGTTGGAATTTCAGTTGTTGCCAACCTAAAAGAAAAAAAAAAACGTAACTTATTTTCAACCACATTAATTTACATCTTAAATATAAAATTATAAAAAGATATATCTATAATGACTTTTCACGAGGAATTCCGTAGTGTACCACTTTATTCGCCCGTCATTGCAACTCCTATATCTATAGATCAATAATACCACACAATGAATTAATGCTAAACACCCATGCTCGGCGTGTCCCCTACCACTAAAACTTGGTTTGTTTTTTACTTGCAATTAGAGAAAGAGGTAAAAAAAAATAGAAAAAGTTGTAAACCGATATTTGTCCCACCGAGACTAATATATTTTACCTGTTATCGGTTGTTTCCTGGTGCCATGCAGCAATAGAATTTCGGTGTTCATCGTGAATGTAGTCATTGCGATTTCGATTCATATGGTTTAGTGTCTCACTACCGTATCCAGAGGTGTCACCTTCACAATCTTCATCGTAAAAAGCGAAGCGTTTTGCGCTTGGTATATTGCGATTTACAACATTGGATCTCCTCTCTTCTTTCACCACTGGTCTCTCTGCTTCAATGTGATGTATAGGTGGTAAACTTGGACTTCTTTGGCGTTGACTTGGTTCTTGATATTCATAAGACGATTGCTTGTGCAGTTCAAGAGTACTGGCAAACTGATTGCGCACTTGCAAGCGATTGGTGTAACGTTCCCCGGTGCTCCAAGGCAGGTAAAGATGAGACATTTCCTCTGAAATATAAGGGTAAAAATATAATTCACTTTTACATTAGCCGTTCCGAGGAATATGCTAACAATAGCACAGATTTTTACATAAAACCACTTTTTGCTTGACACAAACTAATATACAAGTAAGGACTACCTTCCATGGCTACAACCTTTGATGTATTAACAATTCAATCTTCGTGAAAAAGAAAATGTAAAAGTTCCCCTTCATGGGTCTTAAAAGGGTTTTCAAGTTTTATCAATATTGCTTGTGGGGGAAGCCAATAGTTATCGATGGGGGTGCATTTTTTTATTGCATGAAATTTATTTTCTTCGAATGAAAAATTGCTTCATCACTTCCTACGGCTCAATATGGTTTCGTCAATGAACTTTTGTGACGTGTACCCAAACAAGATAATAATGTCGGTATTAAAACTAAAGATAAGGCAATCTGTCACAGATATATCAAAAACCAAATCTTACCTACTCAAGAAAAAATAGGTAAACATTTCCACGTATTCATAAATCAACCTCAACAAAGTTTGTTATTATAGTGCTCGAAATTTGTGCTATAAAAGCTGTAAAATCGGCAGTCTGCACGAACACCCGCAAAACTTTAACTATTTGTGAAACATTAACGTGTGTTGTAAGTTTTATTACAGGTTTAGATGCTTCTACTTTAAAAAGTCGACTATCTATTCTTTTCGTATTAAGTAGTTAAAATAAAATTACATGCTAATCCTCGTACCACTTTTCAGGGTAAATAAAAATTGATTCATTTGATAATAATCACTTTGGAAATGATTTTGTAGCCTCGATAAAGAAAAGACAGATTACGAGCCGCCGCGACCGTAACAAACGCACAAATTTTAGATTTTCTCGGTTGAGTAATTAAGTTTTGTTTAACTGAATGAATAATGTGATAAGAAAGTGGTCTAGCAAAACAAATTGTTAAGTGAGCATATAGAAAACAACTCGAGTCTACAGAGAATTACGATCGATTATTAAATTCCTGTGGGAGATAGTTTGCGAGCGTGGTACGTGAAAAAGTGAAAGTTTTGGTCTATACAACACGGAGTTTTTACGTGTTTCAAATTTTTAGATAAAATGGTTCGTTTCCGTACACTAAATGCTTTTATTACGTAAATGTGGAACTGTATTGTGTAACGCGGATAGTATGTTCATGCGCCGTTTTAAATTAGGCACATGAAATTCATAAAGCCGGACACACACTTAACACTATCAGGTGCCGAATTTTTATAGCAGGTTCTTCTTAACTTAATTACGCAATCATGAATCAATAGTGTCTAAAAAGAAGTGATTATGGATTGCTCTTGAAAAATAAAAGATTCTAATTGGACTAAATAGGTAGGTATCGAAGGCGTGATATATATCTTTAAATGGATAAAATGGTATATTTATATCACCATGGAGTTGAAATTAATGATTTTAATATAACAGTGATACAATATAAACTATGAAACACTTTGAAATAAAGACATAAATGTTTAAGCATTTAGTAGGAACGTTGCTGGTCTTCAAAATTTCGCCGCCATATAGTAGTGAAATCGTATTGTTAGAAATAGCGAGTGTATGACAAGCCTAATTTGGCACAGTGCAATGGCATTTAGTGGACATACGAGTACGGGCTGCGTTGCGTATATGAAATTACACTTAATGTTTTCATTATACGCGCTCACAAGCGTTAAATTAAGGGTCACTGTGTATGCAAATTATTTCCGTCAAAGCGTTCGTCATTTACTGTTTCGCCAAACATTACTGAATATGTTAAGGGCTGGTATAATTTTAAAAGGTAGTACGTGATATAATAGGTTTTCTAATAAAAATCATAATCTTATATTAACGGCCACGCCGGACTTCATATTTTTTATTAAACATAAAACCATTTTTCATTAATCTCCCGCTCCTGTTGGTGAAAGCGTAATGTTTTATCACCTACAGTCGTTCTTGATATCCAATGGCTATTCAATCCAATAGCAAAATAAATCGTTAATTTGAACCAGTATTTCTTGAAATATGTGCTTTCAAACTTACCTACTCTTGAGATTAATATATTAGTATTTACCAAGATAAATGCCTAGAAACAAAGCTGCACAACTCATTAATATTAAAAGTTTTATATACATACATAAACATAACCGATCACGACTTTTTCCCAGAAGGGGTAGGTAGGTAGGTAGGTTTCCCAGGTAACCAGGACACACACGTAAAGAGTGCAACCACGTTTCGCTTTGTGTGGTCCATCCCACGATGTAATAGGGGGCGAGCCTTACACCATATCAGGTACAAATTTTTGACTTCGGGCTGATAATGAATAGAAAAATCAAATTCGAACCTGAGACCTCAGCTTACTAACGTACTATAGTACCTACAACTGCGTCACCGAGGCAATCTGAACTCTGAAAGTTATACCGAGGCAGTATCTAAAGTTTTCATATTAATAATATGAGGAAAATGAAACGTTGACAACAACAACTAGATGTTTTTATTCTTTGTCAACCTCTGCCTCGTATAGCCTACTGCAAAGTCTGATACATCTGCATTATTTACGGCACGGCGTTTTTTCTAATCAACTTGTATATCCAGCCAAGATTTTCTTCAGGCCACTGTACACTGAAAGGAGGTGAGTTGAAAGGCGATTTAATTGTGCCACATTCTACTCCAGTTAGTCACACTCTGAATAATTCATTCTTAAACGACGGATCGATTACGATTGATATTGATTAGAATATTATATATTATCGAATCGGGAGTAGCTAGCTGGTTCTGGGCGTTTTAATTACTTTATTGGTATTTTATTTATCAATTGGATCAATCTCCTTGCTGTTTTGCCTATTTATTTACACTGACTCTTTTTTATAATCGGTAGATGTTGCGGATAAGGATTTTGATTTTGCATTAAACATAAAAAAATGGCTGCATCTAGCCGTTTCATGGTTAGCCCAAAACATTTATTGGGAGTGAAAAGATGAACAGTTCACTGTATTCAACTATTCAGTAGACCACGCCTTCCGTAGTTCTGCCGCTATTTAATCACATCCGAATGTCATTAACCCAACAATGACCGCTTTCATTTCTAAAAGAGAGCATACATCCCACAGCACGGTCCAACAAAACGATGCTCGCAGTGCCAGACACTCTTCGTAAGTATTACTGATAGAGAGCGTGGGCTGTGCATGTCAAGAACACTCTTTAAAAGGAGACCAAACTAACATAGGAGACCTAACCGCACATACGTTTTCTGTCTCACATTTCCGAGATAGTTTGTACCGGATGGCTATAATATGGGAACGCGCTGTGACGTTTTTGGCACTACTAGTGACCAAGGGTGGCTTGGGTAAGATTGCTAGTGTAGTGCCCTCTATCTGCCTCATTTAAGCTCATATAAACAACAGGCGCAATCATAAGCAGCCATTCATCGACGTTGGGTAGGTACCTTACAAATTTGCAGAACCACAAGAACAGAAGCAAGATGCGATATTTTGTATTTGCCAGTAATAATGAACAAATATTGATTTCGTCTGGTCTGATGATTTATTAGTATAATTTTATTCTGTAGTTTCACGTTAACAATTAAAATCAGCCTTGCTGTTATTTTGCGTTGTATGTAGATAAATATAATTACCCAATAAGACGTTACGCATTTATTTAAAATTGTAAATAAGCGGATTGTTGTTTGTCGGTGTCCATAATTCAATTATAACGCTCTTAATATTGCGGTCGAATTTGATTTGGTTGCGACTTGCAGCAGACTACCTAGTTCTAGCTCAGCTTCTTGAAAATGCAGTGTTTTTTTATAATTTTAGTAAAAAAAGTGCTACCTCGTGCATAAGGCTCCTTGCGAATAACCCTTCACATTCAGAAGATAGACGTAATCTCATCGATATTTTGTGTCTCGACGATAAAAGCGAAATACCTACGAGGGCGAGCAGAATTTACATAGGAATAAAAGATTTTAATAAGAAAGAGAGCTGGTTAAAAAGTTAAATGAAAAATAGCGAACAACGAAGTTAATAATGGTATTATTTTGTTTGCGCCTGGTCACGCTCTCGTGCGCGCAGACTGACTGCATTAACTGGTGAATGTTTTTACTATATTATTTAATGCTTCCATAACTTGCCTATTTACAAACAACTGTTACTGCAAATAACCGTATTATTAATTGTATCTTTAATTAAATAAATTTTATTGGTAAAAATTAATTTATACATAGTTATACGATACGTACCTATGTACTTAGTAACAACGAATACCTACCAAAGTTCTAAAGCCCGCATAAATAAGTTTTACAAAGAAAAGTTTTGAAATAAAAGCTCCCAGTAGGTCGATAGTCGTGGCTTTTACCTGTCGGAACTTCGGAAAGATTAATTACAACTGATAAGTCATTTTGAAGATTAGCTTGAATATACAGAAAGATGATTTTTAAAAAGTGATGAAACATAGGTTTTTAAATATAACTATAACTCCGCCAGCTTATTATAAGGCAATTATTAGTTTTCGTCTTTGGAACTTAGCTTCTCGTAATGAAAAATGTAAATCAGGAAAGGACAGACAGAGGTCATTGCTTCCTGTCCGAACTTCAAGGTTGACAATTTCATCGATTTTCGTTGTCTGTGCCTACAATAACATAAACAATCGTTCCGAGCGTCTATTGTGTGATTTCCATGTTTTTTATTGTAATCATTGAATGACACAGGAAATAATTTTTACGCCCGAATTGCTGTTATGAATTGCACTTGTTGGTACTCCTGTAACGGGTTTCATAAAAACGAGACGACAATGATAATTTTCTACAAGTCAGTTATTTAGAGAAATATTTCTTGATATTTCAAACTACAATCAATAATAATATTACATACACCCAACAATCATACACGTCGTCCTGACTCTACAATAAGATCGATTCTTCTGTCGTGGGTATCAGGAACTATGAGAGACTTCTCGGTCTCAAACACTGCGACCCAAAAGAAATACTTATGGTTCACACAAACATTTGTCTTGATGCGCGAATCGAACCCGCGGCCATTCGTTTCTGTTGAAGCTACCTATATTAAGTTGTAAGTCGTTGTTCAACAGGTTATGGACCCAGGATAGCATTGTATAAAGTTAAATAAAAATAAAAAATAAAAATAATAGTGCAAAGTCTAAAATGACGACACCTGCAACAGACAATGCTATGCCGCTTACTCACGTGCTACCAAATGCTCACGTCATTGAAAAATTAGCAGGTACTAAAAATTACCCATTATGGAAATTTCAAATGAAAATGATATTGATTGAATCTGGATTGTGGAGATGTATTGAGGAGACACCCGTCGACAAAGAAACGGATCTTCGTGCCTATGCTAAAATTTGTTTAAACGTTGGTAATGCTTGCTATCCTTACATAAAATCAGCAAAAACTGCAAAAGAAGCATGGAATAGTTTAAATGCCACCTATGACAATATTAGCATTACACACAGACTAGCTCTGAAGAGAAAATTTTACCATGTCAGTTACAACAATTTTACAAATATGGAAGAATATATTTCCGGTATAATTACCATTACTCAAGAGTTAGCAGAAATAGGTTGTCAAATTGAAGACTCCGAAATAGCCGAAATAATGTTGATTGGTCTGCCAGAGGAATTTGATCCACTTATTATGAGTATTGAAGGACTGAGAAAACAAGAACTAACTTCAGATCTGGTTAAGAATAGGTTAATAAACCACAACAGAAGAATTAAACTTGAAACAAATGAGTCTGCCTTAGTATCAAGATTAAAGAAAAATAAAATAATATGTCATCATTGTAAAAAGGAAGGACATATAAGACCCAAGTGTCCAGCATTTAAAAAGTTGACAGGAAGAACTAATGATCCTGAAAATAAAGCTCTAGTGACTGGCATACATGATATGCAGCTTTCAACTTCAGGTGTATGTGCTACAGACTGGTTAGTAGACTCAGGTTGTACAACACACATGACTATGCGTAAAGACTGGTTTAAATAATTGTTCTACAGATGTTAAAACTTCTATAACAATAGCAAACAATGAAAAGATCTGTGGTCGTGCATTAGGTAATGTAGATGTAATTTTGCCAAAAAATGTAAAGAAAACTATAAGTAATGTAGTTTATGTTCCAGATATAGCTGCTAATTTGTTATCTGTAAGTAGAATTGCAGAAAAAGGTTACACTTTAGTTTTTGATAATAAGGAATGTAAGGCATATAAAAGTAATGATGTTCATACTAATGGCCCTTGTATTTTTTCAGCATCTAATGATGGCGGTGTATACAAACTCAATCAGCATCAGGAGTATCCCATTTATCAATGTGCTGATGATGTTGCTGCTGCTAAACAATGTATAGATCATCAATTAATGTACTGTAATACAAACGACACTGACTTATGGCATAGAAGACTTGGACATTTAAGTTATAAAGGTATGCTTTTATTGCGTGATGGTCTAGCAAATGGTGTATCATTTGGTAACTGTCCTTTAAAACCTTGCATTGCTTGTATTGAGGGGAAGCAGATTACAAAATCGTTTCCTAAAGGTGCTGTTAGAAAAGGGTATAAAAAATTAGAGCTCATTCACACAGACATTTGTGGGCCTATGCAAGTACCTTCATGGGGAAATGCACGTTATATTCTGACCTTTACAGATGACTACTCACGTAAAACCTTTGTTTATTTCCTTAAAAACAAGTCACAGATTGAAGTATATAAAGCATTTGTTAATTTTAAAAATATAGTGGAAAATCAAACAGATTTAAAAATAAAAATAGTTAGGTCTGATAATGGTACAGAATATTGTAATCAAACTATGCAACGTTTTTTCAATGAAAATGGTATAATTCACCAAACTACAATTCCTTATTCACCACAACAAAATGGTGTATCAGAAAGGTTAAACCGCACTTTAATTGAAAAAGCTCGTTCAATGTTACAAGATTCTGGATTAGACAAACGGTATTGGGGAGAAGCTATATTGACAGCAGTTTACTTAAAGAATGTCAGTCCGACTAATGCTTTAAAAAATGCCACTCCAGAAGAAAGGTGGACTGGAACTAAAATTGACTTAAGCCATCTTAGGGTCTTTGGCTGCAAAGCTTATGCTTTGACACCAGAAAATCAACGTCAAAAATTGGATGCAAAATCAAAGCCGTATATTATGTTAGGATATTGTGAAGCATCAAAGGGGTATAGACTTGCAGATCCCACAAAACCAGGAAAAATGATCAAAGCTAGAAATGTTGTATTCCTTGAAAATATTGTTGGTATAAAGCAAACAAATGTAGATTACAACATTCCTAGTGCCATAGAAATATCATATTGTGAACCTAAATTGCACACAATACACAGCCTAGATAATGTAGGATTAATTGATATAACAAATGTTAGTAATGTGATGGATAATAGTCAAGAGACTGAAATAAGATCTGATAATAGTATAGATTATACATCTGCAGGTGAAAACATGATTGAAAATAATTCTGATGATATTGTTTTACCATATGATAACAATAGTATTGTGACTGATTACCCACCAAGGGCCACACGTCAACGTCGTCCCCCTGCATGGCATAAAGATTATATTTTAGATGGTAATGAATATTTGGCTATGTTGAACCAAACCACTATTGAACCAAAATCATATTCTGAAGCAATTTCTTCAGAACATAAACATCACTGGAAAAATGCTATGGATGATGAGTATAGATCATTAATTGATAAAAATGTTTGGGAAATAGTTGATAGACCCATTGATAAAAATGTTGTGAAATGTAAGTGGATATATAAAGTTAAACGGGACACAAATGGAAACTTTGAACGATTTAAGGCAAGACTGGTGGCGAGAGGTTTTAGCCAAATAGAAGGAATTGATTATGATAAAACTTTTTCACCAGTAGTTCGTCACTCATCATTGAGACTTCTTTTTGCAATTGCAGTAGAAAAAGATATGGACATTAACCACATAGATGTAAGCACTGCTTTCTTAAATGGAAATTTGGAAGAAACTATTTATATGGAACTACCACAGGGATATGAAAAGGATTGCATCAACAAAGTTTGTTTGCTTAAAAAGGGGATATATGGTTTAAAACAGGCAAGTCGTTCATGGAATTTAAAAGTGCATAATGTATTAAATGATGTTGGATATAAACAATCTAAATGTGAAAGTTGCATTTATTATAGAAAATCAGAGAAAGGAAATACACTTATTGCACTTTATGTAGATGATTTCTTCATTTTTACAGAAGACAATCAGGAAAGAGTTAGGCTATTAAATGTGCTTAAAAGGCACTTTGATATTAAAGACCTTGGAGAAGTAAAGAATTGTCTAGGTATGAAAGTTGAAAGAGACAGAACTAATGGGACTTTAAAGCTCTCTCAGGAAGAATATACAAAGAATCTCTTATTGCGATTTGGGATGAATCAATGTAAATCTGTTTCCACCCCAATGCAAGTTAATGCAAATCTTATTAAATCTAATCAGTGTAATAATAAATATCCTTACCAAGAATTAGTAGGAGGATTAATGTATTTATCAGTATGCACTAGACCAGATATATCATTTGCATGTAGTAAATTAGGACAGTATAACAATTGTTTTGATGAAACCCATTGGCTAGCAGCAAAACATGTGCTAAAATATCTTTCAGGTACAAAACATTATGGCTTACACTTTACTAAAGGTGATAGCACCCTTAAGGTATACACTGATGCTGATTGGGCTAATGATCAAAATGATAGGAAGTCTTACACTGGTTTTATAGTTAAATATGGTAATTGTATTGTGAATTGGGAAGCCCGCAAGCAGCAATCAGTTGCATATTCAAGTACTGAAGCAGAATATTATAGTTTAGGTGAAGCTGTTAAAGAATGCAAACATCTACAAAATTTCTTTAAAGACATATTTAATTATGACATACGTCCTATTAATATTTATAATGATAACTTAAGTGCTCACAGAATTGCTGAAAATAACCAATGTCATCGTAGAACAAAGCATATTGATTTACGCTACCATTACATTCGAGATTGTGTTAACAATAATGATATTAAGATATTTTATCTCTCTACAGAGCATATGATTGCAGACATTCTAACTAAGCCTTTAGCTAAGATAAAACATAATAATTTTGTAAAAGAATTAAGTATGAAGGGTTTTGTTCCTGATACATAAGTATTTTCATTTCTTTTTGTATTTTTTTTTTGCTGTTATTCTTATAAATATAAGTGTTATGTTACATAAGTTAATATTTTGTGTATTTTTTTTTTTTTTGGTTTCTTTGTAGTGCTACTATTGTTGTATTTGAGTAAGGGGAAGTGTTGAAGCTTGTACTCAAATATTATATAATCTATGTTTTTTATAGTCTGTATTTTTTGTAACTTCCTTCCTTTGGACTCTCTTGTAATAAAAACATTATGGCGTAAGCATTGCATTTTTACTTGAAGCTACCTATATTAAGTTGTAAGTCGTTGTTCAACAGTTTCACAACCGCCGCGGTGGCTAACCAACTGCGCCATGAAGGCAACCAAATGTTATCATGTAATTATCCAATTATATTTTTACAATAATAAGAGTGAAATGACTACTTGCTAGTATTTGACCGTAAAGCAATACACTGAGTTGGATATTTCTAAGAATAAACTGTTATGCTTTGTACGTAAAAGTATTTATCTCGATATACTTTACTAAGGTTACTTTTTGTTGTTTGCGCCGCTGAAGTCCAAGTAAAGTAAATGTATTCAAATATAATTCATGTTTTTACAATGTTTTCCTTGGACACAATGTGATATGTAAATACTACACTTATAAGAAACTCAATGGTGTGCTAAATATAATATGTACTTACCACGAATCCATTAGGGCTATTACAATGCTTCAAATATTTAGTTTATCGCTGCTTTATTTATGGCCGGCTAAATGTAGGGCGTCTGCGTTCAGTTTTATTTGTAGTCCGACATCTACATGTATATTTACAATGACTAAGGTATTAAAAGTGGCTACTTCTTATTTAAACATGCCTATGATGTTAATATTACTATTTTCATTACCTATATTTGAAAACATCAATGAAATCTAATATACTACTCAACACGAAAATGATGCTGACAATGATGCCTTGGATGAAAGCTACTAGGAGCGACAAGAGCTGAATAAATTAATATTCATTTTCTTAATTTAATGGAAAGTTTTCCACCCGTCAGTATTTTTTTAGCGAAATATAAATTAACTTAATATAAATGAATTGTATGATATAAGGGTAATTGAAGCTAACCGCTTTGCGGCCGACAACTATTATTTAACACACACTGCTCCACTCGACAACGCTGACCGCGATTTTTTAATTACTCGGCTACAGTAGCGTGATGATGATACATAAATCTGTTACATTTTCGTATCTACTTGCTAGTTTTGAGCAGTGTTCTTGGATTGGTGAAATCTATCCGGTGACTACTTGCATTGAATTTTGATGAGACGCGTAAGCTGAAATGCAGTTTCTTTTCTTAAATACCTAGGCACGTGCTTTTTACATCCATAATTCCGATGTAATAGAAATTCTTGCTCTAGAATAAACGAATATTATTTTAACCATTCCTATCGATTTACATCCAAGCAGATTTTAGAAAAAATAAATATTTATTAAAAAAATATATATTGTTCCGATTAAAAAATTATATAAATGAAAACGTTGCAAATATTTGTGTGTTTACGTACCGTCTGTGCTCTAGAATTTTTGTGCAGCCAAAATCCTTAAATGCACGACACAAAACACAGAGAAAACCCAGAGAGCGATGAGCGAGACTCTGTCGAAAACACTTGTGGAGAGCGAGGTGCAGTTGCAGTGCTGCATCCAGCGGGCATGCTGGCAGCGCGCGGTCACCGAACAAGCGAAGCAGTAAACAAACACGCGCGGACGCAGCACGCTTCACGCTACGCACCTCTCTCCCGCGCCCACTGTTGCTTCTTCTGTTCAACTAGCGACGTCGGCTTGCTCACTGACAGCATCGCACCACACTATACATTACACTTTCTAATGCCCCGTATTGCACACGCGTTGCGTTTCTTCCAACCGCATCGGAGTTACGGTGCACCGGCTAATGAATGCTCTGGAGTGCTCTTTAAAAACGGACGCTGGTGCATCGCCGGCGACTCGAATGAGCGCGCGTTTTGGTTCGTTTCACGCACGCACTCATCGTCCACGCCCTATAGGCCCGTACTACGGGCTACAGGCACTTTTTAATAAATAAATAATACAGGCATAATGTTAAATGAAAATAAATAACTATAAAAACAGACTGCCCGTTAGATTTATTACACTAACGGGAATTGTGGCCGGCGACGCAGACGGTGAGTTGTGTGCACGTGATCTGATGTCTAGACTTTTTCAACCCCTATTGTTTCAGCGGCCGTCACGCGAATGAGGATTTCAGAGGAACAGCCTCGGAAAAGCCGCCGGTCGATATTGTAGTCATAGTAACGTTTGTTTCACGTGTTCGCAGGTTTGTGGGACATTTTTCTTATTTGCATTTTAGGCTACGAGGCGACGCGACATTCATGACTTATAGGCCACATGCTCATGTATTTATTTACGTGTCGTGTTTTTATGTTCGCATGCACAAGAATTTCAATGCTTTTTTTCAACAGCTATTCATTTACCTTTTTTGATACTATGTTTATTCGACATTATATTATAGAGCAAGAGCCCGTGGTCACCAGACTTTCATTTTATAAAAGCTGAAAGTTGGTCTGTGAATGTCTCTAACATAGGCATCAAACGATCAGCTATTATGAAGTTCCGATCGTAGTCGTTGGTGGGCGGTGGCTTGGGAAGTTATCAGCTTTATTGTGTCTGGTAAGATGAAAGAACCATCAAAAGTGTCCGGCTGCCAAGGAAACACTTTTTGATAGTTGCTTTAAAAACAAATATAAAATTCAAATTTTAAACAATGAAACTGGCAAAATTAAAAAAATAATAATTTTGCCAGCGTTATACCTACACATTAAAGCTGATAACTTCCAAAGCCACCACGATCGGAATTTCATAATAGCTGATCGTGTGATGCCTATGTCAGAGGCATGCGTTGACTTTCAGCTTATATAAAAGGACAAAACGGCCAGGGGCCCTTGATCTATTACTTAATTAAGTAAATCAACAAGGAATTCACTAAACTTTTATATTAGAATAGCTTTGGATTGATAAAAACATAAGAATGTCTACTAGAAGTCAACGGAAATAGTTCTGTTGGAATATCTAGTTATATTTCATGCGGATGAAAGCACGAGTCACGACCGGAAAGCTACCTAGTGTTTGTTATGTAGGTACCTATTTATAAATTATACAATCATTCAATGTTATGTTCCATTATTCGATATGAAAAATACACAAGTTAGCTAAAAATATACGAGGCTTTGAAAAATTGGGCAATAAATAACCTGGGGTGTTGCTGCATAAGTAGTCTTTAAAATGGACGCATATAAACTACAATATAATATAAAATATTGCACTTATCGCTATAACAATATTTTACTTTATTTCGTGTTCAAATTTACCTACATATTGGCGATTTATGCAAATAGGACACCAGGATTGACCAGGATTTTTAATTAATTTGATTAATAATTATCTATTTCAGGAATATTTATCGTACTAAGTTTGATCAATTAATTTTAATAAAAGAATCCTTGAAATATTGAGTTTTTTTAATTCTTTGATATACCGACATAGGTATTTACATCACGCCTTTTTACCAGGTAAAAGGCCAGAGGTGCTGCCAAAATCATTGACATAAAATTATGAACAGGGTGACGAGCGCCTACAGTGTTCCGACCAAGTGGTCTATTCTTTGGTTCCGACGTAACTCGTAAGTGGTGCCCGCAGAGCTCCAGTGCATCTCCAGTGGAGCGTGAAAACGCTTGTTTTGTATTTTGACAGAATTTAGTTAAAAAAATATAATAATTCTTATCACAGTTAAAACAAAATGCATTCCAATAAGTTCATTTATTATTTATTATTTCTACGTGATAAAAAAAATCAAATAGATGGCGCGATTATCGCGGCTATCTTATTGATGAGCGTTACTGAAATTCATCGTCGCTCGCAACGATTTTGAAAATGGTTGCTTCCATTATAATAGGAAGCATAGTAAAAAAATATGATAATTCATATCGTGTTATATATTTTGTCTTATTTTCATTTTATAAATATTTTGCATTTCTATTTCAATGTTGTTTGAAAAAATCTAATAGATAACGCGATTCACACAGCCATCCTAATGATACTCCAAATGTACTGAAGGGCCTATCCTTAGTTTAAATCCTGACTCTGAGTTGATATTTAAATAAAACAATAGGTATCATTTTTCCCGACTCGGGATTTGAACTCGAGACCTCAGCGTTGTAATCGTACCAAAGTACAACGGCTACAACCACGAGTAGAAATGCGCCACCGAGGTTGCCGAGTTATTCTTATTTGTATCATAAAATATTAATTATACCGGCCTCGTTATTAGAGTGGAATAGACTGAACAAAACGGGGGTGGCGGTTTAACTCTCATACAACAAAATCTCATACAAGTTTTGCAGGTTTAGAGTAATTCAATACACCTAAAAGCAGGTGGACGGTGGATATATTAAAAATGTGTTCATTGTATTAAACTACTAGGTATATTAAGTAATTATAAGATAATCGCCAAGACTCATGCGTGCGGACAGGAAAACAATATCGAGTACGAGATCGCCCTAACTGGGACGTTACATGTAACAGCCACAGCACCTTTTTTCTACAGGGTTTTTATTTACATTTACACCTAGGTTTTTATGCCTTAACTTAAAGCCTATATTCCTTAATAAAACCATGCTGCGGTTTTTAATGGGGTAGATCCAGCGATGTATGTTGCCGACGTACTGTTGTGGTTTCAATAGGATATGATCAAATCACCTCAAATGACATTGATGGAACTTATCAGTGACATCACGAACACGTCTTATTCTGCTTCGGATGTACCACCTCCCCGTTGTGTAATAACATAACATAATACTGCTTTTCCAACTCCGCCTCTACGTCATGAACCCTTGGCCATGTTTTTAGACGGACCACGCCTAGCATTTATACAGGTTTTATTAATTTATTTCTCTTGTGGATGAGCTAGCAGATTTAATAACATTGGACAGCTGATTATCCTCCCTTGTGGTTACACTCAATACAAATCTGGTATTTTTTTTCATAAGACGCCGAAATAACCTAGCCGCACACCCAATGCGAGGAAATAAAGCGAATGCGACAAGATGGCCGGATCGCAATAGGCATTTTGAATAGTAGCCCATCAATAATGAATACATATGAGAATAGCGTGCTATAACTGTCCGCTCAAAAAAAAATGTTAACATTTAACCTTCGGGACGATTTATTGGAATGTACCCCTGTTATAAGACTGTAATAATGTTAATAACTCCCGTCACGTGCTATCAATATAAGATAGTGGGTGCCATGGTTAACATAAATAGTAATATGTAAAAAAAGCAATTTCCATTCCGTATTTTTTATTATTCCGTAAAAGCCAAGATTAAAACGCATATCTAGTTCTGATATCTTCCAGTTTCTTTGAAACTTCAGCAGGTGTTCGCTCCAAGTCGCCCGCTATTGCTTTTTGTTTCGCAGGATCCAAAGAATTAAACTGTTCACACAGATCTCCATCTATCACGTTCTGCAATTATAAAAAAGTAATCGTAAGTCTTTACGTTACCTAAGACACTATTTCATTAGAAAAATATGTAGGGATGTTCGTTCCAAATACTACAGGAGCACAACTAATCAGTGCGCCCGACTCTCAGGAACGCAATCCGTGGCAACATCGTGGGCGCAACCATAACGGCATGCAATCCTACGACGTCAACCGCAGACTTCGCTCTACCGATATTGTAACACATACAACTTCTGAAGAAGTAGTCTGCTGACTAAATGTCGGACATACGCTTCTATGACAAAACTTTAAAGAACAATGAATACTGAACGTAAACAGGGCTACAAAATATATAAAGTCGGGCGCTATGAGTTCATAACACAGTCGAAAAAGGTAATGCAAATTAATTCGTACCTTTACGGGATAATAGTAACTCCTAAACGACAAATGGTCCCGACCGCATAATGGAGAGTTTTCACTTCTCATGTGCATTTCCAAGTGCTGGAAAAAGTCGTGGTCTTCTCTCGAAGTGAAAGGCAAAAGGACGCCGAGAGACCCGCTGACTGTCGCGTACAAGAGTGCTTCAGATCCTCCAGGTATTAATGTGGCTCGTTGAAGCGATGTTACAGTTTCACCAACATGGAAATTTACTACTATATCACCTTTTTGCGAGGCTCCATTGAGAAGACCTAGAAATAAAGAGTTAATTAGTTTCTTGTGGTTATTTTTAAATTTGACGATTGTTAAATTGCATAATCAGGTAGTGAAAATAGAATCATGGTTATTCATTAGTCTAGCATGTGAATTGATTGTATCATCATAAAAAAAAATATTTGATCATAACCTCTACATAAAGTTTACTACATACCTCTGTCCCAAAGAGCTTTGTTTCCTGTGGGATCTTCATCCACATCATCAGTCACAGATTGAGGCAGTCTCATCACAGCAACATTTCCAAATTTGTCAGACATAGCCACTGTATCATAATCTAATATACAACTATTGGTGATCCATCTTGGATTAGTGTCGTCGGCAAATATAATTAACTGGTTTTCTCTCTTTTTGTACTTTAGACAGAATATAGACTCTTGAACGTCAGATACGTATATCCTTTGTCTTATAGTTTTAACATCAGCTATGAGGTTTGGAATGTGTCTGTTCTCGCATTTGCGTAGTAGTTTTCGCCTGCCGATATCGTAGAGTCGTAACATTCGGCCGACACCCGCCAGTAGTTTCCCATTAAATGCTGCTAAAGCACCGGGATATTCGTCGACGGGAGTTTTATGAACTAATTCTAATTTTCCTGTATTACCATATATCTGTAAAAAAAGTTACATATTTAGCTACTGTACATAGACTTTACATGTCATTCAGCTTGTAGTTGGCAATATCCTCAGATCTGGTTAAGCATTCTTCAATGTATTTCAGATGAAACACGGAGCGTAATATTGACATCATTGGAAATGATTTTTTTTTAGCAACTAAACAACATTTTTGATGCTTACTTTGTAAACATGTAGACTGCCTTCGGTGCAGGAGCGTGGAGACAGTACCATGTCTTTGGCGACGCCGACCACGAGATGTGGAAGAGCGTGTTCTACGTGGGCGGCCCAACGCACTATGCATACTGATACCGCCGCCTCATTCTGTTCCAGAGGCACTCTGAACACTGTGTTTGGCTGATTACCTCCTATACCCATATCAACTACTCGGATTTGTGAAGCCCACATACCTAAAAAAATATTTAAGAGTTAGTTCTTGTTTAAATGAGTATGACGTTATAAAATCATTGTGAATAAATGTTTCCCATACTTGAATCAAATGATCTATTTTAGATCATCTGGGATTAACGTTGGGGCGTAATATTGCCATATCCGATTAGAGTCAGTATGCTCATCGACATGTCCTGCTCTTGCCCAGAGAATATGGCTAAAAACATTGTTGTTGGATAGATATAATATTCTACAAACCTGGACCAGCTTTTGGTGAGGAAAATACATTTTCGGGAAGAATGTCCGAGAGAAAAGCATCCGCCATTTCATTTGCCAATTGTTGTTCTTCCGGACCACCACCGGCAGCTGCTTCACGCATTTCTTGCGCCATCTGTACTCTGTGATAATGACAGAGATAGTTAGAAAAATGCACATTGATAGCTTTAGAAAGTTTGCGTTTTTTATACATAATTCAGTACTGCAGGAGTTTTCTACAATTAATTCAGGAAAATGTGTCTTTTTGTCATCATTAAAATCACAACATAATTGATAAAATCTTAAGAAAATTATTATTCAATTACCTCCTTTGCTTCTTCATGTCATCAGTATAAGAATTGTGATCTGTTTCCAATATAATAATATGGTTGTTATCTGTGTTGATAACGAATTTTCTAGGTGTATAATCTAGTGGCAGGTATGTTTGGTTGAATACAGCTCCCAATTTTTCCAGAGCCAAAATTCTCAATGTGTTAGATGAGATTGCGACAATACCCTCTGTACACTGTTCTGTAAAGATAAAGATAAAATTTAGAGTATATACATATAGATATTATTTGTATTTACATATAGATATTTGAAATTCTTTTATATCATTATTAAGCAATGTTTGTCCACGACATGGTTTTGCCGCCTTCACAGTCTGACAGACTCCAGCAAGGCTATGGAATATGCCGAGTCCGCCCTCTACCGCAAGCGGGAGGGCGGTATGCTCTGCGACGTTGTGGGCACATCACTGCATGAGGCAGCTACCACCACTCTCACGCGGCCTCACCCGAAGGCAAAGCCACGTAAACACGTCGGTTGGGTTAATAGAGGATTGCGATTTGTATAAATTTACCAGAACTGAAGCCAGCGGCGTATTCCAGACATTCGTAAGACAATGGCGTGAGATGGAATCGGTTTTGGTAATGGTAACCGAGCCATGTTCGTGAAGATACGGCCAGAACGGCTTCAGTTGCTTGTACGCGCACTTTGAATAATTTAACAGGTCTTGACCCCAAATACCTGTAAAAAATAAAATACATTGAAAAAACTGTTTTCTGTGACTTCATGGTTATTGTAAGTTTAAATTGATCAGATCTGGTTAAGTAATCTTCAATGGAATTCAGATTTAAAAGGAGCGTAGTTTTTTTCATCATGTTATACAGCAACTTGTCAGAAATTAACAATTTGGAAAAATAAATTTACCTTGTTCTTGTGTCTGCTAAGTCGCCACTGACTGAGTCTAAGGTCGTCCTCAGCAATACTCCATTGCTAAGTCCAATGTTCAAATGTAAAGCAGACTTCGTTCCCGACTCAAATGGCTGTTCAACAATACACAATGATTCGGCGCCGGCCGGCAAAGCTTGCATTGAGCGTGGTGATAAACAGTCCTGAAAAGACATTACTGCTCAAGTTTGTGCTACAAAAAATTCAATTACATATTGTATGATGGTTATAATCAGTAATTTTCGAATAACGCATTTTTTGGGAGTATGTAATCACAGTAACTCAGTGGTGTCCTGTTATCATCATATTGAAATTTTATTAAAAAATAAACAAATTAATGTAGAAATTATGACTTACAGATGGATCCAATGATATAATTCTGACAGTGTTATCATTTAGACCAACAGCTAAGAACCAAGCTCTTTGTTCGCCACTTGCTACAGATCCCAGTGCCATACACGATACATCCGAAGATAGCTTTTTCCTTTCAGTATATTCATTTAGTTGACCAGTCTGAAAATAAACATATTGTTAAAATCTCATCTTGGGAATTCAAAAAATAAATATGTTTTTTATTGTTTGTCCACGACATGGTTTTGCCGCCTTCACAGTCTGACAGACTCCAGCAAGGCTATGGAATATGCCGAGTCCGCCCTCTACCGTAAACGGGAGGGCGGTATGCTCTGCGACGTTGTGGGCACATCACTGCATGAGGCAGCTACCACCACTCTCACACGGCCTCACCCGAAGGCAAAGCCACGCAAACACGTCGGAATTAACGATAAGCAATAAAACTACTTAAACTTACAGGGTCCATCTCGAAGTACACCAGTTCGCCTCCAGTAAGCGCTATCACAACTTGCCTTTGATTGACAGCACATTTTACAATGGACTTCTTGCCAGGTGCCTTCCATTCATTGACTCGCTTGTCGGCGCGAATATGTCGGATACCATCCGGATAAACTTGCACCAACGCGTCATTTCCCATCGCATGGCAGCTGAGTGTTGGCGTTGTGCCCAAAAACCCGGAATCCGTTACTTCCTCAACAGTCTCGCCAATAGAGAGTACAAGTGTGGCATTTACGAATGACACAATAATGTACGAGTCATATTCCTCTGGAACCAAAAGAAAAACTTTAAAGCTAAAACCTTATTCAAAATATTTAGGTTAAGTTTACGCATTCAAAGCAGTCTTCTCGTGTTGTCGTCTGTGGTGGTATTTGGAGACTGCGATGCCTACCTTATGTGATTGTTGGACCATCTTCACATCAGCCAATAGTAGATCCTGAAAAGAAAAACCACTGGTGTTTATGTTTGGCAAACAACCAGGGTTTTATTAGTAATTTGTTGATAAAGAGGAGCACTCATAAGTGGTTATTGTAGCGTCACAGTATTTCAGTAACACGGACCAAAGGTCTAATCATTATGCTCCCTAATTTGGCTTTCTTGATGTTCAGGCTGAAATGGCTTCACAATATTGTTCTCTTCTTATTTTTCTAGACCAAAATTCTTTGTGCACTCATAACCTATCATACTAATCACAACATTCATCATCATGCAAAATTGTTTACATAATACTCACCATCTTTGTGCCTTCTCACAGTCCAGACAGCATTGGGTGAGCCAGGCAGTTCAGACACAGCCATCTCTGCCACTTCCAAACCATGTCTTAATGCTCTTATTGAAGATCTAGGTCCCCTGCCACAAGCCAAATATACTTGGGGTGTATCTTCACCTGCCAAATCTGCCACATGGCATGCTAAAAAACGAAAATAAGTCAGTAAAAATATTCAGGAGTCCACTGACAATTGTAGTTTGTTGAAAGTTCAATTTTATAAATACTATACCTAGAACAGGTGATAGTGAATCCATTTCATCAACCAGTACCAGATTTCTCAAAGGTCTAGGTGCAAAGAAGAATGTGTCTCCCTCTTCTAAGGGCATGGCTGAACTAAACTCTGGTTCATCATCTTCATCACCCAAGTGTGCAATTTGGTACAGATAACTGGAAAAATTATCATACTTTAGTATCAAAATCACATTAAATATACGTTAAATTTCCGGCAATTAGATAACTGATAAAAATAAATTCAAATGTGCATCTCATATCAGTGTGCTCTCCCCCATTTATGAAAGGGAGGACCTTGGTTCAGAGATTACTTCTATAGCATGTAGATATTTAGTGGGCCAGAAACAGTTCCTGTCCACTGGCTCACATGCATAATATCAAACTATGATACTTACTGGTTACCAAACTCGCAAGCCACAAACAAAAACCCAGTCTTGAGCACACACATTGCAGATGCCACAGGGACCGTGTCAAAATATTTCAGCTTAATCTCTGTGACCATGTCTTCATCGGTTTCAATTGTGATTTTGAAGATATCTCCCTGTTCAGTTTGTGCCAGAAAGAAGAACATTGACTTGGTCTTATGTGTTGCTGAGCAGACAAAGATCATCCCTCTCTCAGGGTCATCCAGATCATTCCTTCGTCTAGGTATAGGACATCTGATGTCATGCTGGTCTCCCAAATTCTTATATGTGAGGTAGTTTTCTGAGCAAATTAATACCCCAGAGGGCCCATCATTGCCACCAGGGACTGTGATTAAGAAATTGGCATGCTCTTCTAAGGGTTCAGAATATTTTCTGACAACATGGTTCAAACCCAAGTCCAGTTCATAGAAAGTTAGTGTTTGTTGGGTTTTCTGAGCTGCCTCACCTGGAAGAAATAAAATATAAGTAATCTGACTATGCAAATATAATTGAGCGTTGTAAATAAAATCTTCATATAAAAGAGGTTTTGACGTCACTGTCAGTCAGAAACACGGACCTCCAGATTAATCATCAAGTCATATTAAAATTAGCAACTGAATGTAAGGTTACATAGTCAAACAAGCGTTTAAGCTACATGTGTGATCAACTTTTTACAAGATTGCAGCTTATTATTATAAATAGCTTCTGCCTGCAACTCCATTTGCATTATCTTTATAAAATAAAATCCCATCCCGTCCCAGTATATGTGCTTTGTCCTGTCTCAATCTCACTCAAGATATGTACTCCACTTCCATCCCATCCATTTTTGTACAAAAAAGTAACAAACATGTCAGAATTCTACCCTCATCACATGGGAATATTACATTTTTTAGGATAAAAATCCATTAAGCCGTTTTTAAGTTGATCACACACAGACAAAAATTCTAAAAAAAAGTTGTTTTGCGTTCTATTACGTTAATACAGACCAACCATATTAGTTTTTCTCATTTATCTTCCATGTTTAGACATTGATTGGTTACAAATTTATTGTATAGGTATTAAAAAAGCACTTTTTTTTATGATACATACCTGATGGATCAGAATCAGCTTCTTCATAGTCAATTTCCAGACACGCAAACATGGGGTTCTCAAAGCCCACATCAACTCCAACCATGTGGTAAACCAATGTGTTTGATTTGTGAGCTTCTAGTGGAGACGAAATAGTTAACCTCGCTTCAGCATCTCTGTTCAAAATATACACTAGTTTCTGTTTCTCAATGGCACCAATCATAACAGCTCTTCCCTTAGGATCTATGGCTAGGTATTGACCGGGAACAATTCTTCTGCATCCCGACTTTCCAAATGTCTCTTGATGGACCTTCTCCAAAATATTTTTGTTAGGAATGTATTCCAAAATCACAATGCGTCCGGAGTCGGAGCCGATAACAATGTAATCTAAAAAAGATACAATTATTTAGTAATGGTGTTCGGTTTATTAAAATCTATGATACATATTAAGTTTCAAAGCTGTGCCAAATCGGTACATCCCGACCTCCACGAAGAAGTAAGGAGCGACGATTTGGCTTTCAGTCTTTGCATCTAGTTATCCCATGTTCCTTCGGGAATACGAACACGGAGCAAGATGATGCATTAAAAATACCACATGCGCCAAGGGGTTTAAAAATATCTTTATATGTTGATAGGTTGATTTTAAAATGTAGTTCAGAGGCCATTGATAATAATAATATAGTATTTTGTTTTAGTACCACGTGGAATAAAATAAGGTTGATAGGTTACCTTTTGTGCCTCCTGTGAGCCGAAACGACATCATAGACCTTATGATGCCGAATATCTCCACTTTCATCAAAGTGTGCACTTTACCGGTGTTCGGGTCCGGCCGGAGAAGTTCCAATATTTTGCCACGTGATATCACAATTTCTTGCTGTTTCGTACCAGAAAAGTTTCCGTGGACGGCATGTGTGATGGCTGTTGAGCCTTGGAGAGTCAAATTGTACAAATACATCTTGGAAGGTTCAGCCTATTTCTGTAAAAAAACGAAATCGTTAATATTCCATAGCCCAAGACAAAAAGCCTTCTTGATTAAAGATTATTGAAATGTAATGCTCGTAACTAGCGAAAACAGAGAAACAATTGTGCTTTCGAATGGGTGAGCTTGTTGATATCGCACCGAAAAAACGACCGCAATCGGCATTTGGCCGATGGCGGAGATACCTGGTGCAAATAAATATTCTAACGCAAAAATTGAATGAATAGTAGAAATGTTTTAAGTTTACCTTCCAAATTAACAAGTAGGAAGCCGCGATGCGGCTCGATATAATTTTGATGTTCCGCCGCCCGTTTTTCCCATCCAATCGATGGCAAAATGGCGGATGACAAGTGAGCCATTGCGCTTCGACACGATTAACCAATCAAAAGAGAGCATTTTTGTAAAAGCGGTTAGTTTTATACAACAATGTTACCAGTCTAAAAAATAAATAAGATAAATCAGTGACATCTGGGGTTAAAAAGCAGAGCTACAAACGTCAAATCAAGTCACTGATCAATAGATGGCAGTACGTCTGCAACTCAGTTTACATTACTATTCGACACTAGATGTCACTAGTAACATTAAATTTACAACTCTGTATTTTAAATCATTTACATTTCAATTACATAGATGGCACTACATGTAAAACGAGTATGCAGTGTATTAAGTATTTACATCAGGGTTCGTCAACTCTAGGGCAGAGAATTAATTATTATCTAATAAAGAGTGTAAGTGTAGGAGTGTGTTACTTGTTAGTGTGCCTTTGATGCGATATTATTATATTACGCTACAACCACTTCATTAATAAAAAGTATTATTATTTATTACAATTATATTAGTACCTATTTAGTATTCAAATTTCAGCATAAGTAAATGCAATTTTGCTTTCTCTGCCACAGGTTACCAAGTACCCTAACGTCTTTTTCTACTTTATTAATTTAATTATTTACAAATTGATTGTGAAGACATTAAAGCAAAAGGGAATTTATTTTCTACAACAATTGGATTTACAAATTAATTTGTTCTCCTAGATAGCGATAATGGAAGTACGTAAATCTTATTAGGCATGTATTCACGAATACGATTTTCATCAACAAATATTATAATTCTATAAACTAAACGATAATATAAGACTTGTACTAAGATTTGCTGCTATGAAAGGTTGAATAGTAACTTGGTATAGAAATTACTGTCAAAGTCATCACCGAGTAAGTACATATTAATTCTACTTCAAAAATATGCTGTGTTATAATTATTATGTTAAACAGAGAGAAAAAATAAATGAAATTGTTCATCCTGGGGGTGAAAAGGATATACGCACAGGCCAGAAGCCGATTTACTGCGGCTTGTTTTTATTTGTAGGTAGGCCGACGGCGCGGCGTCGGCAACGCGACATCACAATGTAGCAGTCGTTTGGCGACGCGAGCGGTGCGCCGCACCTGAGTATTTCGAGTACATCCATGACCAGTAAATTCTTTACTTGTTACACACGTTTTAAGATGCAATACGTTTCAGTTTTAAACGTATATTAACGCATATATGGAACAAAAAAAATGATAAAATGTTATTTGAAGTGTCTGAATATTTAGTATTTACCTAGGGTTTATACAATTAAACAAACATGCACAATTATTACATTTCATTGTGCAATGATTGACGTGTGAATAAATATTCCACTTAGACCCATTTATTGTAGATGCTCTAATAAGAGCGCGTGCAGTTTGACCATAGCTATTATCCAATACGAACAATACCTCAACAATTCTTACTATGTATCTGTGTGTATTCTTATGTTATTGTATTTGTATTGTAATAAAACTCACATTTCAGGTGTATATAATTATAATTTATTTAAATTAGCACTTACTTTTATATCTCCAGAAATCACAATCTTAGTACGTTCGGCACACACTCACTCGTTCACCAGTATTCCCGTCTTCCTCGGAGATCCACACTCGTTCCGTGTTCAATCCAGAATGCCATCCAATAAAGAACCGCTCATTTTTATATATTTTCCAAATGTCAAAACAACTCTTAATTTTATACCTTCATCCGTTCGATTAAATTCCTTTTAATTTTAACATTACTAATTTTAATTTTAGGTTACAATTTTAAAATCTTTTGATTATTCAGTATATAATTTAATCAACCTAACACTCGACCATCCTGACCAAGCGCAGGTCCTCATGCGCAACAACCTAACACTCGGTTTCGTGAATCATTCATCATAATTTCTCCATAACATATTCATAAAATTACTTTGATTGTGAACCCTTCCTTCTCACAAATATAAGTAAGTGATCTCAGGATAGTATATCTGTGAACCCTTCCTTCTCACGGATATAGGTAGTCTCAAGACATATCTGTGAACCCTTCTTTCTCACAGATATGACAAAACTTATAACTATTATATTTGTGAACCCTTCCTTCTCACAAATATAAGTGGTATCAAGACATATCTGTGAACCCTTCCTTCTCACAGATATGACAAAACTTATAACTATTATATTTGTGAACCCTTCCTTCTCACAAATATAGGTAATTCATAGGTCATACATATATACACATATTCCCAATCATTAAATTATATATATTTGACACATTGAAATTAAAATAAAATGTTGATATATTGAAAGTAAGCACAAAATAGTAAAAAGAGAAAAAAAAATCAAATCGATAATAATATAAATCTTACATTTCATCATCATCTTCATCAGTACTATCATCTTTTGCACAATCATCATCGTTTTCATTTACATTAAGTGCCGCAATATGTACCCAAGGCAACATGCGAGCAGCTGCTACTGTGGTCTTGCGATTGTTTTTCGATGTGCTCAACCCTGAAATAGCAGCCAGTCTATATCGATCATTCCCTAACACTTCCACGACTCTATAGGGACCTATGTATGAAGGAAGAAGCTTTTTACTTTTCCCGTCATTATTAAAACATGTCTTAGTTATTTTTACCAAGTCACCCACAGTGTATGTTCGGGCAGGACACCGGTCTTTATCGTGATATTTCTTTTGCTTTTTCTGTTCTTCATCTATTCGGTTTTTAATGGTTTCGCGTATAGTTCCCAAATCACAATTTTCTCGGGTTTCGTTAACTACTTCATTCATCATTGGATTTATTTCCGAAATGAAATTAGACCCGAACATTACTTCGACGGGGGTTTTACCGGTAGTCTTCTGGTGAGTATTATTCAAACCCCACTGAATTCTTCCTATTTTATCGTCCCAGTCTTTCTCATCACAGTTAAGATTAAGAGCAGTTAATGAATCAAGTATGGTACGGTTGTAGCGCTCTACTTGTCCATTAGATCTTGGACTGGCAACGGAATTTAATACGTGACGGATACCTTTATTTAAACAAAAGCGTTTGAACGCATGTGAGGTGAAACAAGTACCTCGATCGCTAATAATCCGGTCTGGGTTTCTGAAGGTATAAAAAATGTCTTCTAAAACGCGTAGGGCCGTTTGAGTTTTAGTGTTTCGTACCGGTCGGATAAAAATAAATTTGGTAAATCCGTCTATTAATACTAAAAGATAGGAATTTCCTCTTTTCGATCTAACAAATGGCCCGAGATGGTCAACGTGTAGGGTATGAAAAGGGATTTCTAGTTTTTCTATTGGGTACAAATATCCGTCTTTCCTAGTAACCTTTTTAGTGTATGCGCACTCTATGCAAGCTTGGACATATTTTTTCACAAATCTAGCCATTTTAGGAAACCAATATGTTCTTTTAATACGCTCCAGTGTCTTTTCTATGCCAAAATGGCCAATTTCGTCGTGGTTGAGACGACAAAGTTGCCATCTTGCGCCCTTCGGCACGACCCATCGTAGATTTTGCTTATCCCCATCTACACACCTATAGAGCTTGTTATCTTTAATAACATAATTATCTTTAATATATTTTAGTCCCTCAGGATCGACATTTGAGGATAGAATGACCCTAATACGATTTAGCTCACTGTCACCTAGCTGTAATGTTTGTAACCAGTCATCGTCACTGATCATCATTACGCTGGGGTATGTTTCTGGCTCATGAGTCTCATCGGGAATATTGAGCGGATTACGTGACAAAGCGTCCACATGTGACATCTTTGTTCCAGCCCTATATTCTATAGTGCAGTTAAATTCTTGTAGGTGTAGCCACCAACGGGCAATGCGCGGAATCAAGTCTCGCTTGGAGAATGTTGAACGCAAAGCACTGCAGTCCGTGATAATTTTAAAACGCTGACCTAACAAATAAACTCTAAATTTCTTGAGTGAGCAAACAACTGCTAGAGTTTCGAGTTCAAATGCATGAAAATTCTTCTCTTCTGGAGAAGTCTGTCGACTATAATATGCCACAGGTCGAAATGACCTGTCATTGTATTGACGTTGTAGTAGTATACCTCCTATTCCGATTTTACTGGCGTCCGTATGTAATTCCGTATCTGCGTTTGGGTCGTAAATGGTGAGTATAGGTCTCTGTATTAATTCATTTTTAAGCAACCAGAAAGCCTCATCTTGTTCTTTTTCCCAAGACCAAACTACATCCTTTTTAAGCAATTTATTTAGGGGGTAAGCAATGGCAGCAAAATTCTTGATAAATTTACGAAAATATCCCACTAATCCGAGAAATTGTCGTACTGAATGCGGATTAGTTGGGCAGGGAAAATCCTGTACTGATTGAATTTTCTTATCTCCGGGACGTACTCCAGAAGAACTAATTTCATATCCTAAATAATCTATTTTGTTTTGCAAAAATCTACATTTAGTTAAATTTAAAGTCAAATTTGCCTTCTCAATTAATTGCAACACTCGTTCCAACCTTTCCAAACACTCATCTATGTCCCTGCCATATATGAGGATATCGTCAATGTATGCCGTTGCTTCAGAGAACCTAGCAGAACCGAGTAACCTATTCATCATACGCTGGAACACTGCTGGCGCATTTGCCAACCCGAATGGCACACGATTAAACTCGTATTGGCCATCCGGGGTGACAAACGACGTCAACTGTTTTGATGATTCTGCAATCGGCACCTGGTAATAACCAGATGCCAAATCCAGCGTCACAAAATATGCCTGTCCAGAAAGTCTAGCGATTTCATCGTCGATGACTGGCATCGGGTATCGCTCTTTAATTGTTACAGAGTTCAATTGTCTATAGTCAATACACAACCTTGTACTACCATCCTTTTTACGCACTAAAATGATGGGGCTCGCATATTCTGAGACTGACTCCCTTATAATGCCTGCGTCCATCATTTCTTCTACCATATCTCTAACTCGCTCTCTTTCTTTGTGCGATAATCTATAGGGACGATATACGATAGGCTGTGTATTATTTAATTGTATGTTCATCTCGGCTATAGTAGTACACCCAAGCTCCTTTAGTGATGACGCAAAACAATGTTTGAATTTATTTAAAAGCTCGAATAGTTTATGCTTATATGAGATGTCTACCGATTTGCAAACATTGACTTTATCCACGTCTATACATTGATTTAATGTCGTTGGGGACATAGACAACTCCTGTACACGGTGGACTACCTGGACATAAGTACCTCTACCTATTTTCATGAATTTATGAAGCTCACATTGCCCAGATAGTGGGAAGACGCAAACATTGACAATACCACTCTTTATCTGATAGAGACCACCAAGGACTATAAACTGTTTCTTAGGTTCGCCCATTACCTTGTCGTTCAACATTATTGAACCTTCTCTAACTGGATCAGTGTTACATCTAATTGATGCTGGACCACAGACAATGGTCTTTGCAAATACCGAAACATGTACAGAATTCTCGTTAACTTGATCGTTTTCTAAGAATGGTAATTCTCTTTGTAAATCGTAAAATTGTAAATCTTTTGCATTCTTATACACCACGACATGAGGTTGCTCAGTAAATGTCTGCCCTAGCAGTATCGGAAGATCTAAAAGGTGGTCACTCACTATCTGACACGGAAGCCTAGCATTGACGCCATCAATGTTCAGATCAATCATGACTCCGCCCAAAGAGTAAACAATGTCATTCCCGAAACCTCTCATAGGAATTGAAATGTTATCACTTATAAGCCCTAAAGATGACGCCGCAGAACGAGTTATCAGTGAAACTTCACTTCCAAAGTCAATGAAAGTTTTAATGGGAACACCTTTAATTATACTATCTTTAACAAATTTTGCACATGCCCCTGTAGTAAAGATACGCATCGTTTTAGGAACATTATCAGATTTGTTATCATTGTTTTCTATACGAGCCATACAGCTTTCAGTTTTGTGTCCTACCTTACGACATTTTGAACAATTAATAATAGGCTTAGGACACCTAGAGTACGGGTGGCCCTTCTCCTTGCAATTAAAACAATATATTTGACTATTGTGGGTAAAAGTCTTCACGGATCTAGGCGAATTTGATTCAACTGCTTGGGGTCTTTTAAACGGAATGCGATCTACAAGTTGAAAGCTTTCTTTGTTGCACATAAGGAATTGCAAAAGCTGCTCGGGCTGGGTACAACGAAGCGCATTAGCGCTTGACCTCACAGTTTTATCGGTTAGTCCGTGGATTATACAATCGACTGCATGTTTGCCTCCGATATTACACTGATTAAGTAAAGCCAACTTTTCATAGTAGTATACTTCCAAAGCTTCGTTAGGTCTACTTTTTCTCTTAAGCATGTCTTCCAGGGATTGGCCATAATTTTGCTCGTATGGAAATGCGTTTAATAGTTTTTGTTGCCATTCATGCCATGTAAATAATATAGAATTTAGACTTTCATACCAAGTTTTGGCCAATCCCTGAAGTTTCTGCATTGCAAAATGTATTGTTACACGTTCATCCCATCCATAGACAGTAGCACATTCGTTGACTTTCTTTAGCCATATATCAATACGTTGCGATTTTGATGAAGGGTCAAAGTCAGGTAAAATGTTACTGTGACTCATGCCACTACTACTGGTACTAGGTAATGATGTCGCAATTTTTGATGACTGGCGTTTAAGGTGCCCCAGTGAATTAATTAAATGCATAATGTCTTTGGATGTGAAAGTAGGACTGACTGACCTTGATGCTAGAGGTTCTCGAATACTGTCCATCCTATTTCGTGCACTGCTTGATGGTCGTACACCCGGACTGCATTCCTGATGAGGACTCCTATCTACGCGATCTCGGCTAAATTCTTCTCCAATAGCCGTGCTCCGCTCCCGACGATGTTCTCGGTCACGAGCTGCAGCATTAGTAGTGACATGCCGCGATTGACTGCGCCTTTTCCGGACTTCGTCCTCCAGTACGCGTATGCGAGCACGTTCTCGCTCGATTTCCCGTTCCAGTTCCTGACGGCTTGGACTTCTCTCAGAATCTTGACATTCCTGATTGACGCTACGTAATTTGCTGCGACTGCGATAAACTTGCTCTCTTCGCCCCGTATTGAGCCTGGATGACTCACGGCTCGTGCCTGGTTGTTCTCGATCAGGCGTTGTTAATCGGCGGTATGAATTGTTATCGCGCGGCATCATTCTCACGTCCCGAAAATGAAAGGTCATATTATATTATATATATTTAAACATCAATTACACATTATCAAGTTACAACAAGAAAAAAAAAATAAAAATAAAAAAAGACAGAGGGTAGTCTTACACAGGACACTTTCTCGTTCGAGGCTCAATAAGATTTAAAGAAAAATAGGCTATGCTAGTTCTGATTATAGAATTAATTATTTACAGGGCTACATGTTTTTGTACTGTATGAAAATTAAAATATAAATGTTCAGGTTTAATATACATGCGTCAATTGTAGGTACATATTGTTCATGGGGATAGCTTCTTATAGTTACAACAACAAGAAAATAGAAAGAAAATAATGACTATTCAAATATGGGCTCATATCCCACTTCTGAAATGTAATAAAACTCACATTTCAGGTGTATATAATTATAATTTATTTAAATTAGCACTTACTTTTATATCTCCAGAAATCACAATCTTAGTACGTTCGGCACACACTCACTCGTTCACCAGTATTCCCGTCTTCCTCGGAGATCCACACTCGTTCCGTGTTCAATCCAGAATGCCATCCAATAAAGAACCGCTCATTTTTATATATTTTCCAAATGTCAAAACAACTCTTAATTTTATACCTTCATCCGTTCGATTAAATTCCTTTTAATTTTAACATTACTAATTTTAATTTTAGGTTACAATTTTAAAATCTTTTGATTATTCAGTATATAATTTAATCAACCTAACAGTATAATTGTTTCTCTTTTGTCGATAATATAAGTGGACTAAACTGCGTTTATCATAAGTTCTAAATACGTTAAATTTTCCATGCATCGTAATATAAAAAAGTGAAATACGCCGTACTGCGATTATTTCATTCTTTTCTATAGAATTTATAAACGTTTGCAGCCATTGAAATAAACATCAATTATTGCAGCGTTATTTATTCCGGATTACAAAGATCGATGCAATTATCGCACACTTGAAATACTCAGCCTAAAATATGCTAATAATAAAAGTGTATTATTACTAAAGACAATGATTTATCGGATATAATATGTATAGGTACGGTCCTATAGTCAGCGACACGAAATTATTCTTGTATCAAGGTAGGCGTGCAGGTCACGATCTGAGCGAGCGATGTGCACGTGTGCTCACAGCTCGATCCATTCCACGAACGAACAAAAAATCACAAAAAACTGCTCTATTTTATTCAGTATTTCGCGGCGATTGCATGCAATGCAATGCGTTAATCTTTATAAGGAATTATTTGATACGGTTTTTTGAAGTGATCGTGTAGAAATGTAATAGTAAAATGAATTTTTTGTGGTGTTATGATGCTGCAATTTAACGTAAAGATATTTACTCATCACTGTTGCTGAAATATTAACTGTATAAAGTTTCAAAATATAATGATATACATAGGTATTTTTAAGTTTTCCTATTATTATTTTTGTCCTTTTATTGATGTATGTGGTGTGCAATAAAGAATTTATATACAAATAAACAAATAAATAATTTTAGACAGTCACTGTTCCGATTTCCGTTTTGGTTTCTATTCTCGTATTGCGTTGTGCTTATTGTGACCTCGCAGGCGTAGCTTGGTTTTGACCTTTAAGTGCGTAGGCACCTACTTATATAAACACTCCATAAGAAAAGGAAGTATAGTTAAAATCTACCATCTTTGAGACTATTTTTAACGGACCAAGTACCAACACGCGAATGCTATTCGACCCGACACTCCCTGATGGTTAATACGGGTCAAAATATGCACGCACAATAATTTAAAACACAAATTTTAATCCAATTTTGTATTTACAACATCCTTGGAACCTATCGAATATCACGTCATAAATCCACCTCATTAAAAGCTCCGTAAACATTTCGAAGGAGATTCCGTATCTACTTTCATTAATTAAGCGTCTGCAAATAAAAAGTGTTGGGTGACTAAGCACTCGAGATCACGCGAGCCTCACGCATCCCGCATATTGATTTAGAAATTTTGTTACTTCACCTCATTCTAGATTTGGATGTTTGATATCATCTTCTTTTGTGCGTGGTTTTTATAACTTGTCGCCTGTTGAATAATAAAGCGACAGCAACTTGAATGTTTCTTTTACACATTTTTATAGTGTATGTTTATTACGTCTATGCTTATCGATTATCGATAAAGAAGGTAATATTTATAGCAATAACAAAAATTATTATTTATGGTATTTACCTGTTTCTTTTTCAATTTTTTTTTATATTAACAAATAAGCCTGAAGCGCACAACTGTTACTACGAATCTCAGTCTTATGTATGCGAAATACGACAAATCCGAATTACATATAGAGCGGAATAAAAATATAGTGCACCTATAGAATTTTATGTGTTGAAGGTTTCAAACTCCTCGACTGACTCGGTGACTGCCTCGGTGGCGTAGTGGTACTACGGTATGATTGCAAAGCTGAGGTCTCGGGTTCGAATCCCGGGTCGGGCAAAGTGATATTGGATTTTTCTATTCATTATCAGCCCGGAGTCAGGAATTTGTGCCCGATATGGCGATACGCCCCCCTATCACATCGTGGGACGGAATATACAAGGCGAAACGTGGGTGTTCTGGTAGTACCTCTAGGCAGAGGTTTCCCAGAAGGGGTAGGCACCCCTTCTGGGAAAAAGGCGTGTGTTTATGTATGTATGTATGTATGTATGTATGAAGGTTTCAATACTTGGCCTTTTAATTTTTATCTGGTTTCTTACAGTACCACGCAAGGTTTCGAAAAAGAACCTTATATAAGAAGCTTGATTGAAAGTCAGTAGCAGTTGATTGAGTCATTAGTGCGAGTGTTTGTGTGCGGCGCGTGGCATTGTCTTTGTCCACGATGTTTTGTCAAACAGTTTCGAGGAAATTACAACCACTATAACAGTGGAAATGTTTATGAACGCAGTGGCCAATGACTAATATGTGCAAATGGCATGTCGACTCAAAATATGAGCTGTGCTAACATAGATTAGTGTATATGAAACTAGCTTTTATTTGTCATTTTGTCTTGAGCAGATGTGCTTTGAATCTATTCCAGAGATGCCATATGTTTGGATACAACTTGGCCTAAGTCGTTCTCTGGTATATGACCTACCTTTGTATGAATAATCATGTAGATACGTGACAATTTCTGACGCTATCAGCTATACTCATTTTTAGTCTAAACTCTAATTGATTCCATCCCTCCATCGACTAGCATTGATTCTGCTCTACGGTCTATGAGTCTAACTCTTTGTTATGTGGGGAAGCTTTGATTCCAGCAGTGGAAATACAAAAGTTCACACCAGTATCCTCGAAGGAGTAGGCAGTGATGACACCATTGCTGACAACGTTCGCCGCGCATCTGTCTCTCCAAATATCCAAATGTAATAAGAGACTAGTCATGTGACATTTTTCCAAAACCCATACAAAATCCATTGGGCAATACGAGATTGGAGTCAAGGACCTCACAGTTTACAGCCCATATTGCTGCTGCTAGATCGATAAGACAAAATGTTATCTAGTGTAGTAAAGATAGAGATGCTTCTTAGCATGTAAATATCCCTCGCTATCCATAGAAAACTCTCTATTATATTATATGAGTAAGTTAAGTGCATATTTGATTCCACATCACGCCCCATAGACGGAGGTTAGAGTGTGACGCGGGGGAACACGCGTGTGATTAGAATGTTTTATCTAAACTCATTTACGTATATCAGATATCATGATAAACATGTCAAAGTAATTAGGATTTATACGCACGAGCTCTTTGGAGTTCGTACTTTTATCTTTAAGACTGTAATATTCCGACTGATTTGTATCTGACAAAATACAGTTAGAAACTCAACTGGTTTGGATATTTTGTTCAAATGAAATCAAAAAAATAAAAATGTCGATTTAACACTCGAGATTTAATTTTTTGATGTTTTTTTTTATTTAGGGACTTTTACCCAACTAAGGTACGTCGGTCCCATCGTACCCTAAACTATAACAATCAAATAAATAATTATTTAATTTTAAAATATTTGGCAAAAACATATTTATCAACATCCAACGAGTCAACTCCCAAATCGGTAAGCCCGCTGTTCGAAATCTATGCATCAGTGATGCATGAACATATCCACCAACGCACCAGTCATAGTGGAAGCAGGCTTCGTTTTTGTTGATGTTCATGTAGTATTTATGTTTGTGTCATTTCAAATCGTTTACTGTTCTATTACGTTGTTATTACAAAGAAGTAACGATTTTCATCTAAGTTCATCAATATGCTTGTAATTTAAAAGATTCTAACATTAGAAAATAGAATCGTAATTTTAAAAGTAGAATTGGACGCGGCGCATAAACACTGTTACTACATTTAAGTATGATTAAAGTAAGTGCACATGTACGCATTGTACCTACACATGTATGATTAGTTTAAGTGCACATACGATTTCTCCACTGAAGTATCGGGTCGCAGTCAATGATCCTTGCGATTTCCCTTCTATCGACCGTAGCGACCCTCTGTAATATAAAGAGATTAAATGTCGTGGTTGGGAACTGCGACTGGTATCTATACGGATTTTTTCGTAGTCTCGAGACGTGTCGCGTAATCGACAGTTGATTAGTAATCACGAGATGTAATGCGGTTTATAATAATAGAATATCTGTGTTTAAATGTTGTAGTGGCGACGTGGCAATGGTGCGGAACGATGTGGTCGTTTTGCGGCTATACCAGTGTCACATTTACACTGGCAAAATGTTGATCGTTTGCTGACAGTTGTAGTAGAGTTGTAACAAACCAGTGTTTTAAATATGGTGTTTTACTTTACAATCAGCCACTTGAAATCGACCTTTACAGAAAAAAGTGTATTCATATTTGAAAATCCTGGTATTTCTCAAGTCCTATAAGTACGTATCAGAAACTTCAATAAAATCATCTACCTTTTATAAATATTGACGTCTATATAACTAAGAAGATCTATAGCACAAGAAAGAACCTTACCTTTTGAAAGTACTTTGAAGGTATCTGAAGAATGTTTTATCAGTGAGTACTAAACGAAAGTCCCAACATAGCGTTGTGTACAGGAATGCAATATACCCCGGCGAGCCCCAAATCCCAGTGTAAACATCCCACCCCGCTGGTAACTATATTCGCGACTGTAGGGGTGCCAAAATTAAATTTAAATATTCATTTTACACTCACTTGCAATGGTACGGAAAGTGAAAAGAAAGTTGGCGAATGATTTAGGTTAGAGTAAGATGTTTTGTCGTGTAGGTAATCTGTCTTTTGTATTATTTCCATAATGGTGTTCAAATGAGTTATTATGGATTTCTTTTAAGTTCAACTGATCTATTTTTATAAATAAATTTGTATGAAATCGATTATTATGATTTCATTAAATTTATTTATATTTACAAATGGAATTGTATATTGCAATAGTCTACAAAAGCAATCTAAGAAATTGCTAATTATTTTTGCGAAGACAAAGAAATTCCTTGGAGAGATGACCCTAAATCTTCCCCTAGCCAACTTACACCAGCCCCGCTTTAATAAAACATCTCGATAATGAAAAGTCAGACAGTCATAGAGGGTGGCGAATTAACCCCAACTTGGATACGGTTGGAGATGTAAACAAAAACCGCTTCTATGCTTCAGAACTTAACCTTCAAAATGGAGAAACTTAGTACATGCACGCAGAGCGCAATAAATATCTTAATGATATGGAATCAGAAAGTATCTCCCGTTGGTTGTGTTGTAAAAAGGCGTATGTGTGCGCGGGGACGATGCAAAATATATTTTAAGTTTTTTAAGCAAGGCTGTTTATGAAGCAGGGAGGTGTTGCGCCGCAAGAGCACGGCATTTGACTTTCATTGCGTTTTATTCAGCGCGGCACGTGCGCGGCCACCTGTCGTTGATTCTGCACTTGTTCGGCTCAAGTACGCGATATCTAATTAGACGCATACGAAATGACGAAGGAAAATCTTAGTCAGTGTAAAGCATAGGCTGGTCGGTTGGAGGTATTTGAAGGTCTTTGCTATTTACAGATCTGAGGCCCTAATTTTAGGTCTCCTTCGTTTATGGATAGATTTAGAATTAGGACATTTAAATACTACTATTAATACTGTTCAGTATTGGTCTATTAGGAATCCGCAGAGTTGTTAACCGTGACGTGTTAGGTTTGATTCCTAGGTTGGGTACTCCACTTTGGTAATTAATGGTGAGCAGTGATGACAATCTTAAACTAAACTTGTTACTGGTTTATTGTACCTTTGCCACTAAAAACGAAGAAGGAAAATCTCTGAGTGTGTGCATTGTACAGTGTACACGTACAATCCCTTGACTATATGACAAGGTTGTTGGAATATTTGGAGAGGTAATTGTCATAATACAGTAATACGTGAAGGTTTAATGATTCACCGTGTACGTGGAGAATTTGAAGTGAAACCACACAGCCGGGTTGATGTGACACTAAAGGTCAATGTGCGTTACGTGCGGGGATTTTCATTCGAATGTAACGCTTAGCGGATTACAAACATTAAGTTTAAAGTATTTTAAAATACAACTTGTTCTTTCCAGTAAATGCAGTACATTAACAGAATATAAACACAAAGAGTTCTATACAATTTACTATAGATACACTCTTTCATGTAATTATTACTTTATATAGGTATTCTTCTATTATTAATTCCAATATATTCAACAGTCTTCGAGTATATAGGCGACATCGTTTCGACCGCTGTACTGGCCTAAACAAAGCAGATAGTTTAAGACTTAAGTAATTTTATTAGGTAACATTTTTTATAGACTGTATTTGTACTTATTTAATTACTTTTAACTGTTCAATAAAGATTAACGGTCTTATTCATAGACAGTTTTAAAACCTATTTTAGTTATCGAATGTTTGTCCTTTTTAAATGACTTGAATTCACTTTGAGCGAAGAAGACAAAACCTTCGATAGCTAAAATATGTTTTAAAACTGTCTATGAGTAAGACCGTGAAAATAATAAGGTAATGTGAGATTAATTTGTGTGAAAGTTTCCTGGTGCACCTGTACAAAAGCAAGGAGTATTAGCATATTATCTATTCGGCTTGTAATAGGTCAGGAGGCACTTACTCGTCCCGAAAGCAGTTATCGTGATAACTTACTGTTAGCTTTCTCTAAACGAACGTGACGAGCAAGGATAATATCCAATTTTCAAGATGTAACGTAATATCGAGGCGTTTGTTTATCATATTAACTTATTCTTTTAGATAACTGTGGTTTATGATTTATTTAGAAACGAAAAACATAAGTGCACAAACTTATTATATTTAAGTAGTAGTAGTATTATGTCCAATAAACAGGCCGAGTAAAAATAATTATGTATGTTTAAATAAGGTACTAATTACTTCATATCTTTATGTAGAACATCTTTATCCATTAAAGGATAGGTAGAGCCCCATTACGAAATCCCCATTGAAATGGATTTTCGAACTCAGTTCGATAGATAATAGAACATGAACTATGTTATTTATGGGTGGTTAAATAGACAACGAATTAGTGTATATTGAGGTGTTGTGATTTATTTATATGTATAATAACTTTTTGTGTATAATAAAAATTGTTGTGCTTTGGTCGTGATAAAGAACAGCTGTAGAATTAAAGTCAATAATGCAATTAGATGGCATATTTATTATTACAAAAATAAAAGTCGACAGAAGACACAGTACTCATACAATTCATAGTTTAATGCTACTGCCCATTGATTTCGATGTTTGGAACAAAGCCTCATGCCCAAACTAGTCGTACCTGTAGTTTTCGAAATAATCGATTCTCGTCTCGTCCGATGCAAATGGCCGGCGCCGGATGCGGACCTCCCATTGACAATGGCATTGCACCGCGACAATACAAATTCAAAATGGCGCCTCCAAAGTTTATTACAAGCCGCCACTATCGGGCTTAAATATAGACTTCCGCTAGTTACGTGGCATTAGCATTTTGATTATCCAACAGATTTTAAAACGGCCCGTGATCCAAGATGTGATCGAAAGATAAACTCTCACTAATCGATACTGTATTATCGATTTTCTCAATATAGCGTAAAATGTTATAGATTAAATCGATATTGCGTAAAAATGTATTGATTCAATTTTAATAAAATCTGTGTGACATTAGATGGAATAGAATTTGATTATGTAAAGTTGATCACGACTCTGGCGCCTATAATACCATAAAAAATGTTAGTACAGCTATATCGAGTTTAATTAATATTTGAGCGGCGGGCAGCTGCCGCATAACAAAGCAATATAATAGTGTCGGTAATCAGGTTGTGATTTGTATTCATAGTCGTACACTACGAAATTTTGTATTAAAAATACAAAGTTGCTCTATCAAGATTGTCATAAACATAAAATACGTCCTGATGTTCTAAAGAATCGTAAAGAACTGATTCGTTTTATTTGCTAGCACTGCGGCGATGCTATTGAAGATTTTTAGGTATTGAGTCAGGTATAGGTGTAAGGTTTTTCCGGATTGCAGCAATAAGACAAAAAGATAGGAAATGATTTTAGTAATCTCTTCCCTGTAATTCTTGTTTGCTTTTATATCATTTTACATACCTAACGAACAGTCCTTTAGTTCGTTTACCGCGACGTTGCTATTCCAAGCGCTCCATCGATTCACAGCCTACGTCCTTTTTGAAATCTCTATGGTAGGTCGAGTTTCTAGGTCTGGTGTTTTAGATATAATTTTATATAGTTTTAGGTTTCTCTTTGTTTATTTATATATAGCGCACCTTTGCCTCGGCTGTTAATATCTTATATTTTTTGTAAATAAATAAATAAATGTTAATGTACTTTGATCACGTCCTGCACTAGGGCATTGCATTTGCATTGCATTGCATGCATTAGGACTTTTATGTATAAATTGCATATACCTTACTTTCAGCTCTGTAGGTAATACTACCTCACAGTGATCTCTAATGAGAAAAGACGATAGTTGTACCAAAGTTACTAATATTATTAGATATAGTTATGTACCTACTATAACCATTAGGCCGACTTGATCGTCTCAACTCTAACATATGAATCTCTCTTAATCGGAGTGGAAATCCGTGTTCAGACGGAATGTATACGGACAGACATTGATACTACATAATACATACATAAATACACGCCTTTTTCCCAGAAGGGGTAGGCAGAGGTGCTACCAGAACACCCACGTTTCGCCTTGTATATTCCGTCCCACGATGTGATAGGGGGCGAGCCTATCGCCATATCGGGCACAAATTCCTGATTCCGAGCTGATAATGAATAGAAAAATCCAATATCACTTTGCCGACCCGGGATTCGAACCCGAGACCTCAGCTTTGCAATCGTATCGTAGTACCACTATGCCACCGAGGCAGTCTACATAATGCTACTACATAGTACATAATGCCTCTATACAACAACTATTCGTCATAACGTCTAAGGTATTAGTATCTGAGAACTATGCGTGGTGTGGGCACAAAACGTGATTTCCGTAACATTGAACAATAGTTAGATCGCGAAACTGTCTTCTCGGTCGTGACAGGCGGCGTTGAGTCAACAAATGGATTCGCACGATCCTACAACATTCGTACAATCGGTAATTCACTAAATTCTCAACGCTCGACACTTTTCTAGACTGTGTACGGACATAATTCGAACTAACGTTGACGTCATAGAATGTTGCCCACATCGTGGATTTTCCCGCTTTACTTACAGATTTATATATTATAAGGACTAATTTGTAATCTTCAGTTCACTGTTGTCGGGAAATTAACTTTGATATATTGACAGGCGACAGCTTATATTATAATGTAATATGATTGAAATTTGATTAAAACTAGATTAATATGGCATAATTCCAACATCTTTTATCAGTCCTATTATAAGACAATATAATTTCAAGCATTAAAATTATATCACAGGCGGCCGACTAGACAATAAAAAAGTTACAAGAATAGTTTCTAAGATTTACGCAAATGTTACGCATAGAAATAAGTCCGCCCCGTGACCACGAAAACTGTAAAGTTATCGAAACGTCGGGAAGTAAAAAAAAATAAAAATCAAATCAAATTCGCGATAAAATCCGTAAGAATTCGTTTTATTTAAAAGTTACAAGAAATTGACTATATGTACTACGGTTCCATTTTTGTGAAGTTTTTGATTTTTATCTTGTTTGCAGCATCTGAAGCGCCCTTTGTCGCGCGCACACGTATCTGGCGCGGGATCTAATTACACGATATGGTATGTACTACGCAGCGATTGGAAAGAGCGGAGGAAATTTCTATTTCGCGTACGGATTTCGCTCTATGCATGTTGTTAATCGTTTCTCTCAACGTGAGATTAGGTCGTGGATGTAAATAAGAGTTCGATATGTCGCTTAAATGAAGTGTTCTTTCTAACTATTATGTTTCCAAGAATGAAGGTTATTGCATACTCGGTAGTCGGTACTACATCCTTATTGCTATATTTTGTTATCAATTTTTATTAGTGTTTTTTACATATACGTGTAAGATTATGGATACCTAAGAGTGCTATATTTTTCTACTGTGTTAGAATGTTCTGGATTTTTATTCATCATCATCCTCATCATTCACAGCCTGTAGGGTCCCACTGCTGGGTATAGGCCTCCCTCATACTGTGCCACTTTAATTTGTCTTTTGTCAGTCGCATCCAGGTTCGGCCTGCGATTTTGACAATGTCGTCGACCCATCTTGCCGCTGGACGGCCAACGCTGCGCTTACCCAGTTTTGGCCACCATTCTGTAAGCGCCTTACTCCACCTGCCATCAGTGCGTCTAGCCACGTGCCCAGCCCAACTCCATTTGAGTCCCATGACAAACTGTCCGACATCTCGAATTTCTATTACAACGATATTAATAAAATCAAACAATTGCTTTAATATTTAGATAAAAATTATAAAACTGGCAAATAATCAGTATCGTCAACATTAGTAAAGAGAGAATTAAAGTTCGTCTAACTAATTCAATATCAATAGATTAAGCCGCGTGATGTGTTATTAAATCAATTAATTAGGTAATATCCAGTGGAGTTGTTTAATTGGGCCACTTGTGTTAAATTTTACGACGTCTTATCAACGTCTCAATTAAGCTGATTGCTCTGATGTAGTTCAACTAAATGTTACATACACGGCCCAGGTGGTTTCCAAGGAGACGCAGCTTTTAATTAGGTCATAATGAGCATTTGTAAATGTTGGATGTCTGTCTTATTTTGTTTATGGTTTAATTAGTGTGAAGAATGTAAACATTATATTTAAAGGAAGTGTTAAAAAATGAAGTTTAAATAGCGAATTAATCAAGTACAAAACACACCCAATCATTGATCGATATAAATACAGTTATAATATATATAAAAAATAAGCGATCTAATGTATTATCCTGTTGGTGTACCATTTTTTAATAAATAAAATAATAATTTGAATAACAACGAAGGCAAAGACGCACGCTTAATATTTTTAAATTTAGTTAAAAAAGAAAAGAGAGAACGCAGAATAACTTTGTAACTACACTGCTTGTTGAATATTAATGTAAATTCATACATTTATTTGAAATATACTTCCTATGTAGATTGATATCCTGCATACTTGGGACCGGGACATTAAACATGTATGTATGTATTAGTTGTTTGTATCGGGAATAGTGAATTAGGAGGCGACTGCACCTGTGTGGCCCACCTTAGAAAAAATGTGGGCGCAACCTTCGGACTAAACGAATTATAACCCACTACCTGCGTCGTCGACACAACTGAGATTTTAATGCTTTGCTTTATCGCTTATAACAACATACATTGAATGTTTCCTCTTGAAAAAATCTCTTAATGTTGTACAAGGCAAGCAATGGGCAGCGAAGGTCGGTTTTTGTCGCCTAGACCATTTGTAACAATCGAAATATTAGTAAAATGGATCCGCCTTCATTCTCAGGTGCATTTTTGAATAGAACACGTTTAAGTTTTTTGTTGTTGTTTTAAAAGCTTTTAAACGTCAAGAGGTTTCCCATGATATTTCGTTAATAAGGTGATTATTCGCGTTCCCCGGTTGTATATAAAAACCCCGCTAGATTTATTGGAAACACAATACCACATTAATCTTTAGTAATTCGGTTTTTAATGAGGCAACATTACTGTTAGCTACGCAATTGTTGCGACATTAAAATATTGTACACGTCTTGGGAAATTCGGATGATGCCATCACGACCGCGAACAAAGTCTATGCAGAGAACATAAAATGATATAAACATTATAGGTTGCAATAAATTCCTCATCGATATGCCTATATTGGTTGCGCAGAAAATTACTGTTCGAAATTCAAAATAGTTTGATTTAAAAGCTTAATAAAACCTCTTTGTAAGGATTATACAGAACCATTCATTTGTTTTTAAATTTGGTTCCGAGGCAAATTTCTGACCAGTCATTGGATGTCGTTATAATTTTCTGGGTTGTTTTGGAATCCAAATTAGGTTAAGATAAGACATTCCTTTATGTCGCATGTTTTTGTACATCACAACAATGATGCGCCGTTCATAATAAACCTCCACGGGTCAGATGTAAAGATATTTATATGTTATTACAGTTTATCTGTTATTATCTGTCGGAGGACATTCATATTCGCTTCAAGAATGCGGTTTATAATTTAATTTATATCAATTGGAATGTTTTATCTCCGCTGCATTTTTTAAATAAGTTAGTCATTGTTTGAGTCTGTGGGAGTTTTATGTCCACCGAGACTTTTCATCAAGTTTTATGTCTTTTTAAACTTGAAAATAAAATTCCAAGGCAATTCAAAATTTAAAGTGACTTGATGTAAATTATTTTGCCCATCACATCCATCCTCGTAATAAGCAGACCTTGGATGTAAATTAAATTTCATTGTATTATTATTGGCATATTCGGTAAAAACAGTTGGCGTATGAACATTTTAAAAAGTATCACTGCTTTAAAACACACGCGAAATAACACGCGTATATAAATAAAGCTTGACATGCATTCAAGCACAACACAACATAATCATTAATATTTATCGACGGCGACATCAAATGTATACCTAACTCGGCCTTACTACAGAAGGTCCGCATGACATCACCAGAAACGCTGCGGTTCCACTGGGCAGGTCGCGCTATCTGACTAATGGTCTCTGCACGCCGCGCCGCCCGGCAGGTTTGATAACGCGGCGCCGTCTCGCCGTCCTGCAGATAACCTCCGCAGGCCACCGTCTTCCTGGCCGACCTGCAAAAACACGCCTTATCAAATTCCCATTAGATTTGGTCAAGCGTTGACGTAGGTAGCAACGTGGCGATCGGCGAAGTACGTAAGGTGTTTTGTTTTGTAAACGACTGACTTAATCGGACACGTTTTTTTTGTGCTGTATGTATTAAGTATTGGTGTACACAGCATCATAGGACGTCATCTGAAAGATTTTGGTTTTAATACGGATGACGAATACCTTTTATACTTTTGGCGAGTTTTCATAAAGTAATTTGGTCATGGTTTCTTAATAGAACAGAAATTAGGGGGTAATTAGGATTAGAGTCAGGTAGCCAGTGATAAATTGTATATACCTACAAAGATCATCTACGTAATTCATGACTTATTTAATTGTTTTCCAAAATGTACCCAGATTAAGAATAAAGTAATACAGAAGATTTTTATTACTCGACGGTGATGTGTTTAGTGAGTATTATATTCATTCTGAGCGTTAAATTCCAGTGAAGGATGGACAGGAAATCTTTGAGAGTGGCTTCGTGGAGAGGACTGTTTGGAAGTAGAGCGGTTGCCTGCTGACGAGTGTTCCTATAGATTTTTTCAACGTGACGTGTTGTTTACGAATTGTTCCAAGTGCACTGCACGTGGAAATAAACAACGTTGCATAGCGCTTGCCACTTTTCATATTTACTTATGCATTCGAGTTTTTATTGTTCCCTTTTGGAGTGAAGTTCCTCATTATGATACTTTATGCGGCTCTTGGTTTCAGATCACCTGCTTCCATATGAGATTCTTATGCCTGTTATAACGCAAACATAAAAATGTACGTTTCAAACCAAATATGGTTTGGAATGGCTGATGGACGGCAGTGATTTCTTTTACCAACGAGTTGTTTTGGTTTAAGGCGACGTCAACTTTCCTTGCGGAGTTAGATACAAAAAGTTTAATGATCTCCTTTAAGGAACATACGGGATTGGTAAAAGTGTACATGTAGAGGAAGTACGGCAAGATGTTTTTACGATTTATGGTAATTCACGTCACCTGGACGTAAAGGATTTATTGTAATTGCATACGGAATTCCTGCATGACAATTTCTTTTTTTGTATCGGCAGCTTTTTTAATGCGTCGTATACAGACTTTTTCTACATAGAATATCAACAATGGTAATAAACTTCTCTCATATATACATGTCAGATAATTAGGGTTTATAATAAGTTATCACAGGAATCATGAATTATACACTTAAATGATTACACAAAGTAATGTAATTACCAAAACATAACGCTTACACCATGTTTCATTATTAAGTTAATTTCCATGTACATATTATTTAGTATTTTCAATCATTGTTCGAAACCAGGTTAGTTCCAGCATAGGCCGGAAACTCTTAGTAGAGACAACTAAGCACCCAACAACATCAACATTCGACTTCATTGATATAGTTATTAAGAACCAGAAATACACGGACTACATTCACTGTCATCCCACATAGAGCTTTATAAGTATACCAATAGGTAATCCAACGTTACGAGTTCGTATAATGGAGTTAAGTTTCACATTGAACAGCACCCGGCGGAATTGCAAGTGAAATGTATTGAATTATTCGCTCAGACGGTACGCGGGCGTTGAATAGATGCGCCGGCGCCGCTTGAGTCTATGCTCTATACATTGTATGTTATAGTATACAAGCATTGCTTAGCGGGTGACGTCATTGTGCGGTTGTGCGTCGCCGGCCATACAGGCATACAGCCTCCTTGCGCATTGCGGTGCAGCCAACAATACTAGTGTAAATATGCGTACGGATTTCCCGTATTTTATTGTGATAAAAGTATATTTGTTGTTTTTTTTTTATTGTTTTGTCATGTAATTATAGGTACTCGTATACTTCCAGTTGTAATGTCATGAAAGTCGTATATTGGGACAAAGGCATGTTTTAGCAAGATTAGGTCCTCTTTGTCAAATGTAATTTTACATAGGTATGAAACTACATTTTATTAGACAATGTTGAACCTTACAAGAATGGGCTGTAATCGCATATCTCTTGTAAAGATTTCAATATATCAGGTTTAAATAAGCGTCATCAATTTCTTAATGAGAAACTATCGTGTACGTTGTACGTACATTCCGAGTAGTACATTTTTACGTAATTTATTATCAGTCTTGATCTTAAAGAAGCAGACGGAATGTTCCCCATACGTGTTGTCATACATAATTACCGCGTTCCGGTTTTAAGATAGGTAAGTTCTGGACATGAATGGAGCGGAGTTAATTAGAACTAGTCTTCGTTTCCTGTTGGCGCTGATAGTTGATACTGTGGGCGTGAGTCAATCAGCAGTTGCGACACTGGCTTTCATTGACTGCAGCCTCTCCATGATTGGTGGTGGTGGTCACCTGCGAATGTGGTGTCAATGATCCCTGCGTCGCGTAGGCCCAGCGCCGTGCACGTGTGTGGGCCCTCAACTAGAAACTCGTTTAGTACAACGAAATCTGCATACTGTTACGCCGACGCATTATGTAATCGTAATGACGTAAAACTATTTTGTAACCTTTTTCACTGGCGCCATGCTAAGTGGACGCCGCCATATAAATAAGCTTTGTGTTAAGGTCGTATTCGTATCGTTTAGTTCTAAGATTAACTGAAATATTTCTTTAGATTAGTTAAGTTTATTGTGTTGCAGCTGAGGTTTGTTGGCCGTATCGAGTCGCTGTGATGTTAGCTCATTGTTTTGCCATAAGAACGTAATTTGAATAGGTAAAATTTTCATCACAGTGTTATGTTTGAATTACAATGAATACCATTACTAAGAAATGTGTGTATATAAACGACAAGTATCAGTTTATTCATCCCGATTCTAGTGATCTAGTAGTCTGAGTCGTGAAATCTTGGATTCGATTCACATACAAAACAATCCATTTGGTGTGAATTTTTGGCATCATATCTTATGGCCTGAAATCACACCTTGGGATGCAAATGAACTCATCGAACGAATTAGTATCATCTCAACCTATTATCTTGGGAGTATAGAACAGCGTGTATACTGTATCAGCCCATATACGTCCCACTGCAGGGCACGAGCCTCCTCTACAATCGAGAGTACAATTGAGAGGGGTTAGGCCATATAGTCCACTACGCTGGCCTAGTGTGGGTACCAACCCACTGGACTAATGTGTGTATGTTGAATTTCTATTTTCTTCGTTGTACACTTATGTAGAAAATAGAAACGTAAAGAGTTTATGCGAGCTATTAAACATTCTGCATGTTTACGGCAATATAAGTTAGAAGTAATTTATAGTTTACTGCTAATTAACAAGTAGCCAAGTTAATTGAATTACGAAAGATTTATTAAACAGATGTTATGTATGACATTTTGATTTATGTGTTGTGTCATTTAATCCGAACACAGTACAAGCAAGTGGTGATTATGCGAAGACCAAATAGAGCAGCCGGTAAAAAAATGTTTTCTATGCTGGATGGTGCAGGTTTAATTATCGTATATATCAAAATAATTATGTGACCTGCACATATTTGTTAAAGTGTGGGCGTAATATTTCGCGATAGAAAATGTATTTGGGAAAGACTCAAAACCAAATTTTAATTTCAATTCGGGATTTCAACCTGTACCCACATAACATGAATTGACCAGCATGGGATTTAAATACAGATTCAAATTCCCAGGCTGTTAAGTTCAAGTAGACTAAATTGTAATTCACGTTATGTTTGTTTTAAATTATTTCAAAGGCTTTAAATCGTTCTTAAGTGGCATTGTGAAGTATTTCGCTTTGTGGGTTTATGTTTTGTCTACAGCTGTGCGCAGGTAGCAAAGGTATATTGAGTGTGACTGTGACAAGGAGTATTGTTGGCCCATACTTTATTGTTACAAATAAGGTGATGTTTTAACAATATAATTGGCATAAGAAACTAGAGGCTTCCTCCTTGCTTTTACGCCATACTTGCTTATAGTCAGTATAATTGGTTACTGTTGGATTAGTGTTGTCACTTTACGACTTATTGCGTTTCTGATGTCAGTCATAGAAACTGTTTTAAGTGTCTGAGATTTATGATATTAATAGATTTGGAATCTAAAAAAATATATGTAAACTTTTTTTTAAATTAATCCGGTAATCGAATGGAAACGTGAACAGTGCTAACGAGGTTTTGCTGAACATTGAGAGCAATCGATGTTGACAGCTTAATTAAATCCATGGACTGAAGGCAATTACTGAATGCATATTATAATCAAGTAATTACTGTTAGAACGTTGAGTACAAGTAACTGCCGTAAACGGGCTACTGGCGTCATCGACGACATGCCGTTTTAATTGCTTAGAAATTATTAATGTTTAAGCCTACAAACAGATTTTCAAAGATTACTACAATTTATCTGATAGATGGACGTCTGATGCTGTACTGACCCGTACAGGACATTCATTTGACAGCCCTACAGTTTCGTCAGTCATTAGTCATTCTTGCTAGATTATAACAACCAACGAACTGAAAACGAACCAACGAATACGTACCTTACGTATTAAGTTTTTGGACCCAAGCTGCTTCCAATAGTTCATTGTGAAAATCTAGGATGGACGCAATGTGCAACAGTGGGCTTCCTGTGGCTGCAGATGATCATGATTATATGTTGCTGGCGGATGCCCTGGCGGCCCAGAAAAATGAATGGCTCTGCAGTGGGAGATATATAAAAAAATGCAGCGTTCACTATGGACATTTATGAGTCACAGTCCACAAAACCCATTATCAACCTACTGGCTCATTATTACTACCTCAATGGACATAAGCTCAATCAAAACATTTTTACCAATGTTCACAAAGAAGTGGAGAGGCGTTTGAACACAATATAGTGCAAGTACGAAGTGAAGAATAGTGTGGTTTGAATAGCGCATCGGCTGTCACCGCTCCGCGCCGGCGCAGCGCAGCCTTATTGCCTATTGTTCACAAACAAACGCAGGAACTGTAAAGTCGAAAGTCCGTTTGTTAGATTTCGCCGTACGGACAGGTAGGTCGCAGGTGGTGTTGCCACAGTGACGAGTGATGAGATATCGCTAATATTCTGGCGTAGTTGTTCATTCCTAATTCCTATGTTTAATTTACTTCTAAGAGGTAGTAATTAATTAAATTTAATAAAACAGGTATAGCATATAATTATGAAACACGCTTTGATGTAATTATAGAAAAATAGCAGATATTTTATATATTGAGGAGGCAATGTATTAATCTCTTCTTCTATCTGGCCTTATCTCGACCGGTGCCAGGGTCCGCATTCTGGCGAATTCTCCTCCATATCGTCCGACCTTCGGCATCAATAGAGAGCAATAGAGACAATGTATTAATGTTTTGTACAAAATTGAAAATTGTGTCATAACGATCAAGTACTAAATATTTGACTATAACATATTAAATATGAATACAATATTTTAATGACAAATATGTCTTCTTTTTACACGTACCACATTTTTGAATATCTTACCTGGGGTTTAGTGAAGACGACGTCTGGCAACACCACCGCAGGTGTCTCCGAGATGACGGCAAACAATTTAAAGGCGGTAAAAGAATTCGTGCGGTTTTAAAGTTGAAAGCAAAGGAAGTTGTTTTGAACAGTTTTGCGAAAGGCACAATGCTTGTGCGTCGATTATTTTGTAACATGGTGCGCGGCAGCGGCGATTAGCAAAGGGAGTTTAACAAGTTATGTAAACGTGATTGTTAAGCACATTTACTACACCCCCATAGTACCATTTGAAGTGTATGTCAATTGTTATTGAGCGTGTAATGTTTTTCAGTCGATGTCGGGAACAATTAGGCTGTTACTTTCGTTATTGTTCTTTCGTATAACAATATTTTAATGCCTATTATTTGTGATGCCGCTCAATAATTTAGCTTTATAGAAAAAAGTGAAAAGACTAGCGCCCGAATACTTAAAGGACATTTAAATATTAGGTTCCAGTTAACTACCCACGTCCTAGTTATCATTTAAGCGGGACTTGCGTAGTTAAGTGAAACATAATATTTAAGTAGCGTTAGAGTATTCGAGCGTTAGACAATGAAACACTTTTAACTCATCCCCTCGCCATTATCGTTGAAACCAGTATGAGAAAATTTAATAATTGTCCCAAAGTATAAATAATACCAAGTTAAATGTGTATATTAATACTGTTTTCCTATTTTGTTTTCAGTTGTATCTCGCTTCATTGTTATATCACATATTCAAGTATTACTAAGCAAATAAGTACATTGACAATACAAGTACATGTACATACATATACAGCTATGTATAGTAAAAACACCCTCTACTAAACACGGCAAATTGCCTCAAGAGCCTTCCCCATTTCACTTTCCCCTTCGTGCCGTAGGGCGCCGTCGACGCGTAGCCATGGCAACGACTTTCCATGGCTACGAGCATTGGTCGGAAAATTCAAAATGGCGGCCGTATCGATCGCTGTCTGGGGTGGTGGGAGGAGGGAGGCATGCAAAATTGCACCAGCAAATAATGCTGGAACGCCGCTTAATAAATGTACATGTAAGGGTGTTCCGCTGAGTGTTGGGGTAAGGGAATCTAATAAAACCTCTTTGGCTGTTTTAAAATTATTTAGGGAGAAATGTTGGATGACTTTAAAACATTTCTAAACGGACAATAATTTAACTTCTTGGAGTTACATATGTTATCCCTGTTTATATCATGTATAAAAAGTGAATTTGTTGATTTGAGGTCTTTTACACAATTTATATTCCTGTGACTGGGAATTTATTTGCAACAGTCAGTTTCTGAAAGAAAACGTTTCTTACGCAAGCTAACTAAAGTTTGTTGAGACATCGATGCCCAGTTGCAGGACAAATTTTGATACAAATTATCTAACAAAAATGACAATCGCCTGTAAATTCATTTTGACTACACACTGACTTCACTCCCTATTTAAAATATGTATATTTTGGTGACTGTCTCGGTGGCGTAATTTTACTACGGTATGATTGCAAGCTGAGGTCTCGGGTTCGAATCCCGGGTCGGGCAAAGTGATATTGGATTTTTCGATTCATTATGAGCCCGGAGCCAAGAATTTGTGCCCGATATGGCGATAGGCATATCACATCGTGGCCCGGAAAATACATCGCTAAACGTGGGTGTCCTGGTTGCACCTCTGCCTACCCCTTCTGGGAAAAAGGCGTGAGTTTATGTATGTATGTTTAGTAAAAAACACAGATGTCCATCCTCTTTAGTAACCGTCTAAATGGGTATTTGGCCAAGGCATTGCCGAAGCACGTGTGCGCATATATTTTTGTTAGGAAGAGAGCGTCGGCGCCGATCCTTAGCTGCCGTCGATGGCAGGATTGACAGACATGTGCTAAATGCCAATGCGAATATAACTGTCTATACAAGCTGAAACTGAACACAGATTTCTGAGATATAATTAGAACAATACTCGGAACTGTCAGTACTTAAAACTGAAATGTTTAATTAGTAATTGACTTTTTGGATTCAAATGTGTATTGTGAATTACCACGCAGACTACGGTAACGGTGAAGAAAAACATCGTGTATAAACCCGAATATCAGTGAAATATTTATAAGATTTTGGTGTATGAAGTCCAATGACACACACTAGCCCCGACTCGATGACTATGGCATAATCCCTATCGATTGTAAAGAAGTCCCTTGCTCATCAGTAGATAGGTATATATGTGCTCAACTATCAAACTTAAGTCAGTAAGAATAATATTTTTATTTTTACAATTTTTTGGCGTCCTACCGTGCTATTACACTTCTCTTCGCTACTTCCCGGATGTTGGAAAATATAATTTCATTATTGATATCACATTGGTATAGTCCCAAAAAAACATACTAATTAACATGTTTTACCAGTGCAACATAAATATATTTCAAATCTATTGTCAGACAACGAATTGAAATTCCAAAACTTTTTCAATATTTTACGATTGGACGAGGCGTCTCAACTCTTAAAATTTTATGTGATGTAGCTATAAAATCGCGGCATCTTACACAATGCAAGAAGTGAAGTGAATCAATAGGTGAGCCAGTACCTACTGGAGGGGACTTATCATATCCGGAAGTGTTTCGCTGCGGAAGTAAGGTCGATTGTCTTTTTGTTTCCTTTTTTTAGCAAGGGGACAGTCGTATGTCGGTGCAGTATATTTATACTTTACAGATGTTTTGTTTTTGATAAATATATCTGCTTTTTGTAAGAAGGGTTTATATGTTTGTAGGTAGTCACTGTTGCTTATACATAGCTACAAACTAAGAGGAAACCTCGATTGAGGATGAGGCAGTTAAAACATTATGGTAGAGTTGAAAGATAGAGTTGAATTCTCTCGGTGTGATAATATTTTCTTCAGCAAGTAGCCAACGCCCAATGGTCATTGTTACGTTGGAGTGTTTCAACATAATTATGTGAAATGTTTTATATTGCGATTTTGGTAAATATTATGAGCAGCCAATTACGTTTTGCAAGATATTATGCGCGTAGATGAGAATTAAGATATAAATGCAAAACTTATTGTGAAAGGACAGTTCATGAATAAGGGATTGGCAAAAGATCACACGTAACAGAACAATTCCGAGAACACTTTCCCTCTCACATGGCATTATTCCAAATAGCCATGTTTTAACATCGGATATCAGATCATTTTGAAGGTGTGTAAACAAACGGAACGGCAGCGTGCGGCGAGTCGAGGCGAGTTATATTACTGATTAATAAATAAACGGGCGATTTTACTATCAATATAACGTTTGATGTGGTGTTTTATCTGTTCAGTGGGCGTGTCCGCGGCGAGACAATGATCTATTTTTACGTGGAGCGCGTAAAGAGGCGGCCACGTGGCGGGCAGCTGCGGCGGCGCTCGGCGCGCGGCGCACGTGCCGTCGAGTATTTATACGACGCCGAAGACGCCGCACTAGCTCCCATACACACACTGTAAATCACGGACTAAACCAAGGAACGACGCCGGCTTTACCATCTTGGATTAGCCACAAGCAGACGGCTCAAACCCTGTTGTTGTCTTCATAAAGTATGTATCCCGTTGTCACGGAGGATCCGTCTATGTGCTGTTGCTGCAGCAAGTTGTACTGCGTCAGGCCAACCGATACAAACGTTGACGCCACGTCCTCACCACATCACATATTCTACATTTGGGATTTTGAAACATTAGTGTTTGCTTTATTACTGGAGCTAATTAGATGCCAGTTAATTATTATTTTACCATATGGAACAAAATGATATTGGATTTTTCTATTCCCAATATGATGATAAGCTCGCCCCCTATCACATAGTGGGACGGAACACATAATGCGGAGCGTGGGTGTTCTGGTAGCACCTCTGCCTACCCCTTTTGGGAAAAAGGCGTGATGTTTATGCATGGAATAAAATTTATACAAATATCTGTTTTATCTTTACATCCCGAGGTGGTCAATGCGATTCCTCAGCACTATGTAAAGACCGTTGGTAATTCATAACGATAACCTGAACCGATGTAGATTACTTGTAACTAAGAAGTCGCAGGCCTCGTAAAGGGTGTCTCATGTGGCTTAATGTATCTGAAGGGTTTTCCAAGGCGCTCACATTCCCGAAGTTCTGCCGTTACGTTTCATATCAAGTTGTTAAATATCTGTATCCCCAAAACACATTATCTCGACCAGTGCAGAAGTCACCTTTCTTACTCAACCTTGGCAAATTCGACTGGCCTTTAACATCCTCGACTGTAAGACACCGAAATGAACTGTATAATAACGTTCATTACCGAGTAAATGTTTGACTTAACATCTCGTAACGTTGCGTAGGTGCGTGGACGGGAGCGACAGCCGGCCGGCGAAATATGAACACCCTCCAGGGTTATTAATCTGCTCAATTATGATGAAACTGACGCACACCGGGACAGGCGACGTCTTTGTCGCATCCGCTGCGCGCAGGGATGGCGATCTGCAAGTGACTTTGAATTATGCTTTCCGGCAATGCTTCGGAGTGTTGCGATTTTGGACCGGGAAGTAAGTGTTAAAATAGAATGTATGTGGTATTTGATTATACCATTATAATAAGTTATACATATATGCAAAATACAAATAATTGAGAAAAAAACGATAATTGATTCATATTACGAATTCTGAAGTAGATATGGCGGTAGGCAGACGTAGAGTCGAACGCCCACAGGCGATCGGCGATCTTCAGAAAGCGACTATTATGTTTGTGCATTAGTGCATGTACATAAGTTTATGTATATTGTATTATGTAGTAGTTTACAAGTGCGTAAGAAAGGGAGAAGTAGAAGGTAAAGTTGGCACTTCAGCATTGATTGCTTGAAAGCCACAGCGGATATAGTGGATATACACATTACACGCTGGTTGTCCATAAGTTATTAGATCTTTCCTGGTCCTTCTCATCATGGCGTTATTTTTCTTTTACATATAGTTAATATTTTATACTCTATGTAACGATAGTAGGTTGTATAAAGTCTAAAACGGGATTAAAATGTGACGCCAATGCATAGACACGACATGAAATCTCATAAAAATATAAATATGTTGGCAACCATGCTTTTGTAAATCATAAACAGAGACGCATGTAATTATACGGTTGACAAGTGCTAATTAACACGTGAAATATGTACTCCCTTTATAGAAACCACAGTAAATAAAAATACGATCCCATGAGATGAAAAGTATTAGATGGCAGCCCTGCGCAGCGGCGGCGGGCGTCGCGGCGCGGGCGGCGCTCCCTAGCCGCTCCAATGTGCGCGGACAGGTGTGACCGGCTGCCGCGCATTTTCATACAAAACCAACGTTTCAGATATAAAAGGCACTTCCTTTCATCCCACTACCTACAGTCGGGAATGCCCATTAATTTGCCAACACAATATTTTTAGTGCGCGGCTCGCGTGTAATATATCGTAGCCACGTGTCGCCGTATGTCGCCCGACGAGCGGCTGCGTCAAATTATTTTCGTTCATGTCACAAGATACAGCGCTCATCTGGTCGGTTTTCCTTTAAAAATTACACCGTTTGTCAGCTCTATGCGGTGTCGAATGCATCCGGTGGAAAGCGCACGACGCGCACCCGTGAATCTATTCTAAAATAAAAAAATAGAATTTTATTCTGACCGAATTTCAACATTTAAAATTACAATATTATTATTTTAAAATAACACAACAAAAGAGATCGTAACCATCTGAACATTATCCAGTGTTTGTTGAAGATCGCGTTGGCAATAATCACGCACTTATCGGCTCGTTGTTGTAATTCGGATGATATAGGTACAGAAAGCTCGCGGCAATTTCCATGGAAACGAAGCGTTTTACCGCGTGATGTATGACGGGCGACGGGTGCGCGCTGCAATCTTCGTATTATCGCGACATTTTATGCTTTTCTCGCCCAAACCATCTATCATGCGGACGGTGTTTGTTAAGGGCTTCACATATGTACGTGCTCGTTATTACCACGAACATGAACTTAGATAAAAATTCAAGCATTTATCAATAGATATTGTGGTTTATTGTGTGTTGTAAAAAAAAGTATCCCTTTCGATGATTGATACATTGAACATGAGTGTGATAAAAAAGTTCGCATAAAAATCCCATAAAACCAAACATCTACAATACATCTTTTCACTAATAAAAAGACGATTAAAAATCGTGTCAAATAAGTTTTAATGGCAGATTTCAATAAATCATTATTTTGGCACAGTACTTAAACAAAATATAATATACAAACTTAATTTAACCGCACAGCTCTATAAAGACAGAATATGATTGTGCTAATAACAATTTCATAATTCTAAATTTAATTTCAATAGCCCATCGATAGGAAAGATATTACAAATGCTGAAACTAGTGCACAGTAAATTCTGTCTAATGGTTATGGACCAATAACATTACTTGCTAAGCGTATTACTTTGGCACATATTCGCTTCCTCATTCATTATATTATCGTAATATAACGTAAATACGTGTACAATATTTGCATCACATCTGTGGATATTACAAATTGAAATAGCATCGCTTTTGTTTAAACCTAGGTGAATATTGGATATATAACATTTATGTATTTGTTCTTTAGGTAAAACGGAGATGTAAAGGTAGTGTAAAAGGTTGAATTTATGATATGTTTTTTAGATTTACGTGAATGATACACATTGAAATAAAACTATTTTTTACGTATTTTATTGCGAATTTTGTTTAATTTACATAATTTAACTTCCCGACGTTTCGATCATTTTGCAGCTTTCGTGGTCAGGAGGCGGACTGAGGTGTTAGTCATCCGCTCAAGGAATGTTACAAAAGATACCTTCATTTAACAATTGTTAACATTAAAAAGTTTGTTGTTTGAAACAAAATTCGCGATAAAATCTGTAAAAAATTGTTTTCTTTCAAAGGTTGCATATAAAAACAAAACTAGATTTGGTGAACTGGGAAACCATCTTTTAAATTCTTTTACATTTATGTCTTTTTTTGCTTCACCAATCGATAGTGATTTACATCTCATGTTAATAATCGATCGTGATTTTTCCAATCTCATGTGAATAATCGATAGTGATTCGGCGAGCGCATGTGCACAGTCCCTATAACGCTACAATCACTTTGTTTTATCACTGCTTTATTTATAGACGGCTTGTTACTGTGCCTGAACGTATTGCACGTCTATAAATCTCGGAACATCGCGGCTGTTATTTTTCGTATGCCATATAATAGTTCTTTGTGATATATGATTTAACTCAATCCTTTTTATTACCGTTGCGACTTATTAATGGCGGTTTTTTCATCGTCGGATTAACTTCAAAGGTGAACACGTGGGGTGGCTCTCTGGTAATTAAAATGAAAGGAGAAAACAGTGAAATATATCGTGTGTTTTAAAAGTGTTCCTACTGTTCATTTCTGTAAATGGTTTAATTAGTGACTTTTCCTCAATTTTTTAAAATGAAATAATTCAGCTGTGAACATGTGATTCTAATTTTCTAGTTATAATATTAGTAAACAAAGATGTTGGTATCTGCTCTATATTCATCATACTCGTAAGGCATACGCACCATCATTGTGGTTTAATTTCTTACAAAACGCATTAACGAACTATTGCTGAAATTCCGTAGGTGTTTACTTTTCTTGCAAGTCAAATAAGATTGATTTCGCACGTGTCGCGAGCCTTTGTTTCCAACTTCCTTTTACCGAGACAGACATCGTTAGGACTATTTCGGTCCTCAAAATTGTTTCACAGACACTTTTTACACGTTGTTTTCATTTCTTTCTCGTGAAACGTGCCGGTGGTCGTGTGAAAATAAAATTAAACCACAAGAAACAAGGAGCTGACGAACGCGACTTATTGCTAAGGGCCGATGCGTAAATGGCGCCAAACTATTTATGGGATAGACGTGGAATACACAAATGTTACTCTACCCACAATGTGCATGTTATAATGTTTTCATTTAGTCAACAGCTGTGATTCAGAAGCATGTGATTTTACAGTATATTGCTCAAAGTTTTGTTTTCAAAATTTAATTACTTGAATCAAGTCCACAAGCAGTTGCAAGAAACTTATACGAGGCCGGAAAACTCACACATATGGATTGCTTGGCATGGAAATTGCCGCCAGGACCTCAGGGCTCACAATACCATACCTACCCATGCCTGGTGGCTGGATGTGAGTGGATTCGAAAGCAGCAGGAAAGATATCCATCATCGTCATCATTATCTTTCGTCATAGGAGCTCCACTACCGAAGAAAGATCTGGACCTAGGGTAATTTAGAAGGAATGTTGCTAATTATTGAACTCTTGCGCAGGTGGGTTTGCGAGTGAGATATATATGTACTTTTTCTCGCTAATTCACGAACACATAAAACACATTGGCAAAAATGTAGGAAGTAAAGATGTTGTCATATTGTGGTGATAAAGCATGAAAGCGTTGGGAGAGATAGAAAAATAAGGATAATTAGTTCACGTAATTGAAGCAATGAATTGTGATCGTAAAGATGCTACATCACGTCGGCATTCTAAAGAACAATTTATCGGATAATGTCAGCTAAACAGAAATGACAGTTTATTAACAGTTGCAAATACCACACCTGTCCACGAAGTAATTCTAGCTATTCGAACAAAGACACTAATATTTTCTTTGATATCGGAGACATAAACGAGATTACTACAGAGCATAGGTGCCAACGTTTGATGTGGATTGTCTGAAACAATAAAATTCAATAAAAAAAGATATTATTGCTTTTACTGCTAAGACGCTCGTAAATTACCTAATGTTAATGATCGTGTTGATTAATAAAATGTTACTAAATGGAATGTTGATTTATACACAAGCTCGGATATATTATGTCATTGAACGCTCATTAGTTTCTTTGCGCTTGTCGTCACTGTTTATTTTTGTATTTTGTTATTATTGTAACATCAACTTCATGTTCTCCCTTGGCCTCTATTTCATTCATGATTTTTATTAATTTGTTTTGATTTCACAACAATGTTTTCGTTTTAAAATTATTTGGGTCAGAGTTGTGGCAAAATATTTTGATTCTCTTTTTTGAACGAAGGTAATCAAATTAGTAATTTTTCTAAGGGAATAGCTCGCTTTATCGTTTATCGTAATATGTCAAAACTAAACTCAGGAATAAAACCACTGCCAGTGCTACAATTAATTAAAAAATTATATTTAAACTACACAGAAAAAAATCAGATGATTAATCTGGTACCATATTACGGTGGTTGGTGAGTCCACACTACAGTCCACGCATTTAAGACAAACGCCGTGGACAACTGTTGTCTGCTCGTCTCGCCAGCTGCGCTCCACTTGCGCGTACAGCTTCGTTCACACCGCACCCGACAAGCGATAAATTAGAAAATTATGTGCTAAACACGAGCCAACGCGTTGGGCAAGTGCATGTGTAAATGATGTTAAATAAAACGATAAAAGAATATGAGCGCTTGTCCTATTTTCATTATCTTTTGTGATTTCTCGTTTACGTTTGAGAGAAGTCAAGAACTCCTTTCGTTTTTGATTTATGACTTGTCTGATTATACTGAACTGATTTTACAACCGTTCTACCTATGAGTAGAAAAAAGTCTGCGTTATTCGCTGGGAATAGGCGAATACGAGTATGTAATGTGAGAGTAATGACTTGTTTAAAAACCTGTGTTTGTTTAAATATATCTGATAGTCTTGATTAAGTAGGTAGATCAATTGTCCGAATAAGTGCCATCTTGAAAAAAGATAAACAAAAAAGACAAACAACAATCTAAACTATGTTTATATTGGGCCAACCTAGTAAAGGAATTAGCAGCATTTCTGTGAAATAATTTGCGTAATTTAAATAGGCTAACACCCACTCCTAGTAATTTCAAACACACGCTCATTATGTGACCGAAGCCTCTCACCACGAAGCAAAAGCACATCTCTAATGCGATTACTAAGCAATTTTGAACCTTATTACTAAGCGACATTCAAATACACTCCAGTGATTAAATATAAATCAGTATTTATGTGTAGTGGTAATTGAAAGTGGCTGTCAGTGTACCGCTGTCCAATATTAGTCATGGAAATTGCACGGCTTTGTAATACATCGAATTAATAGCCGATGTTTATAAATAAAGGCACCTATCAATTTGTACTAATCCGATCGAACCTGACTTTCGACGTGGTGAATTATCAACTGCAATGAAATCTTGGATATATTTTACTGTTGATAGACATTTTTATTCCTTGCCAATTTAACCATTTGTAAACACTTGGTACTAGAGTTTCGCTAGTTCTTATATTTGCGGTTTCTTAGGACTGTGGAATAATTTATTGTGGCTCGCTTATTATGTTTATCCTATATTTCTAGGTTCGTCAAGCAGAGCCTGAAGAAGCAATTGAACAGGCAGGCAAAATTGTGTCAAATGGTATAGTATACCTGGTTAGTGCCCCAGACAGAAATCAGGACAGCACTATGGTTACCAGAAAAACAAATTAAACGATGCGATTTTTTTGTTCAATTCAAAAGCTTGTGCGTTGATATGTTATTATTTTGAATACTTCACTGATGAATCAGACTTGACATGATCCACCGATCTATCTTATTACAATGGCCAAAATGGTTAAGTAAACCAATCGTGATGTACAGTTGGTAATGTCGGCATTAGTATTCATGCAATGCTAAGTTAGATCACGTTAAGCACTAAACATGCTGGCAAGTGAGTCATTTCGACGTGTGCCACTCAGATCGGGCCGTTACATGTCGTCATAGACGCCGACGCCGCAGCGCCGACGCTGGCAGGCCGGCTGCACACCGCCACTGCGCATGCGCACGCGCGGCCTCCTTGATTTACACACTTCCACTGAAAACACACGTCAGAGCCGCCTTGTTGCTCTTTACCAGAAGCAATTACAAGTGAATCACACCTACACGTATTGGAAGCAACGTATTTAACAATTCGTCACGATCTCCACTCAGTAATTTAATTTTTGTTCGTTTACAGTTAGCTACTCCGGTGAAATGTCTGTCAGTTTTTATGCATATGTTTGGAATTGGACAAACAGCATGCTACTATTGAAATTGTTATAGGAGGTACATTAATTACTGACATCTTCGATTTTACGCCTTTTAATTGACCTATTTCTTATAAACAGGCTGCCTCCAACAGGTCACTGTGGAAATCATTGGGAGAGGCCTATGTTCAGCAGTGGACTTACTTTGGCTGATGGATGAATGGATGATTTCTTATAAAACTTTAAGTCTTATCATTTGATCAGACTTAAAGATCGGTGGGTACAATTTAGTAATATGATATTTCAGGTTCCTTAAAAATGCATTTGAATTAAATAAATATAAAATTTAAGTTTATGTCATACACAATAACACAAATATTAATGATTTTTGAAGAGTACGTGAGGAAAGCACTTGTTCCCGCCACTAACCCGCAACAAAGTGTACGAGTGTTAAATGACGTGCCATACTTTATAAAGGATTTTCAGAGCGAAACTAAACGTTTGTGTTTTAGTTACGCGCAGAATGCACCTGTTGCCAATTCCACTTTCTAATCCCAATGACGTTTCGCTATGTTCACGGATCATAAACAACGGATTATTCCGATTTGATGTAAGCTCAGACCAAATCATAGACGATTTGTATTGTAAATGCTTGTACGATTTTGGAAATTAATTTGGTTGGCTGAGTGCTCAGCAACGCTGGGTGCTGTTTCCTATAAATAACTGCATTCTAATAACATATAATACTTGTATAAATTTAAAGTGGAATATATAACCGCGGTAAATCATTAGGTTTTCGCGTTGGGCCATTTTCAATTAATTTTAAGGTGTCTTTTTTGGCTTTCCGGATGCTTTAAATGTACAGCCAATATTGCGTTTTTACTCATTTAAAATGATTCCTTTATCTTGAAATGAGATTAGAGCTCACATAACGCCAACGCGGAGGAATCTTTTATTAAACTAGAAGCATGACGATGTGAATAGTAATTTAAGTACGCATATTTGCGCCTTGCTTCTGAGAACAAGAAGGCTGTCGGGTCCGCTCACGCATAAACGTCAGTTTGAAATTAATTACATTTCACTAACCGCTTATACTCGTAATATCTACGTGTTGATATTATGTGTAATCATAGCGATATTTGGTATTTTGGACACGTGACTTAAGTGATGCGCGTCGCTGTGATAACCTTTTGCCACGAAAATTTCACGATTTCCACATTCGCTAATTTTGATACTGCGTAACTTACCACTATGGTTAAAAATGCTTCATTCAATATAATGTTCACCAAAGCATTTTCTTAAAATAGAACGCCGATTTATAAGAGTTTGTGAACGAAATGGAGTAATCTTCGTGTCATCAGCAATAAATACGTAAAGCGTTACAATTATCTGGTACATTTGTGATTTGTATACGTTGCGTTAGAGTGTTTAGGGCGGCGATAGTGTCGGGTGCGCTGGCGCACAGGCGCTAGTCGACAGTCAGTTCTCAGCCGCTAGTTCGCCATTAATCACGTTCCACAAATGATCATAATCTCGCCGGCGTCTCGGGCGTCTCGGCGCCGCGCCGCGCCCGCCTCCCGTGTTTGTATAGCCGCGTGGTACAAACTATGACTGACACATGAAAGCTGACCAACTGTTTATTATGCATCCATTGTAATTATTTGTATTAAGTACTGCTAGTACATTAAACGGATGTTAATTTTGTTTATACCGCGAGATTAATTAGATGAAGGTTTGTTTTGTTAACGGTCTAAGTTAACTGATTTTTATACTTCAAAGGAAAATAGACGGAGTACATTATTTATAAGCTGTGTCTACCTTCTTTAAACTAAATTTTTCTTAAGTATAACTGCTTAAAATATGAAATTATGATCTCATTTCATTCGCATAAACAACCACAGAATTTTTCCAGAATCTAATTTAAATCTTACCAGACAAAAAGTGTCCAAAGTGGCAGCAATATATTTAATTTCGGCGCTGTGTGCCTATATCTGTCGGCAGCGTGCAGCGTGCACACATGCCCCTAATTGCCAAAGCAAATAAAGCAAGTTTTCACTTGCACCAAGCGCCGCGCCCACGTGCCTCGTATATTTTCACAGTCGAATTATTCGCCTCTAAAGTAATGTTATAAAGAGAATTTACTCGATGCGCTGCTATGATGTGTTAAAAAGTTTCCGATGTTATTGTTTACAGTATGAAGTGTAAGTCGGCGCCCGCGTTGAGAGAAGCTTTTAGTTGAGCCGATAAAGAAATAATGATGCGATGTTCTATATGAATATTTATTAATAGCAGTGTTTGTCGATATATCGTTAACGTGATTAGATTTATTCGTGTTATGGATGGATGTGTTCTGATTCATAGTTATATTTTCAGATTATAATAGGACGATGTTTTGAAATAAAATTAAGGACGGTAGATCAACCGCTGTTAGATGAAGAATGTTTTGACGGCATATCGTCCCTTATACTGGCACAGTAAAATGACTACAATGAAATGATGGTAAGCACAGTTCCATCCATATAGAGATCAATAGTGATAGACAATGATGATCTACAGGGGAAACAATTATGATGGCTAGTTGCCGGACACCGGAAAAACAGAGACCGAATTTGAGCCCGAAAAACAGCTCACTGTAAAACCACTTCAATCAACGCTTCTTTACAATGTTTGTAAGCATAATTTGTTTTATTACATTTTCCCTGCACACAAGCTAAATCAGCGAACATTTGTTTGAATAGAAAGAGTATTTAATTAGCAGTAGTAATGTGATTTCATCGGCGTCGCTCGTCGGAGGGTGTCGATACAAATTGGAGGATGCATGGCACGTAACTTAATAACGACCCTCCGTTCATTGTGTACGCAAATATTTGTCTCTGTATTTATTGTAGTGCGACATTAGTTTTATAGCTTTTAATATGCGCTCTTTATAGTTGTACTCTTATATAAATTTTGTGCCTAGTCTGTGTGTGTTATGAAAAGTCTCTTTAACAATTTGAGGTTGGTATAAAATTACTATGTATTTTTGTTATCAGATTGATGTATAGTTTTAACAGAATTAAATGTTACATTTCACTAATACGGCCATGTTATTTTTATTATTGAAATATCATATTTTTAAAAAGTGAACATTTTATAATACCAGAAAAAAAACTGATAACTTCGCGTCTAGACGACTGACCGGCGACTAGACATGACTATAAAAAGAAAAGTGACATACATCTGATTTACATTCGCATTACCATTGAATTACCTCCAATCCGTATCAATTCCACGTAGTAACAAAGTTGCATTCAATAAACATCGCTGTACACGTAAAAGAAACTGGAGAAAGTCGGCTGGCCGCTCATCGATTGCCATACGTAATAATAGCGCACGTGCACGACCAACGAGGGGGTGGTGCTGAGGGGAAGGGGGGAGGCGGGTCTGTACTTTCAGTATAACTACAATATACCGTTTGTAGATTTTCGTGATGTGTTCGCGTTTGATGGACAAGTTTTTTCTGGATTCTTTTTTGAGGATGTTTCTTTCAATAGTATTTAATTATTGGAGGGAAAATAAATGGCTACACAATAGATTTAAACGCAGCACGAAGATTAGATACGTATTATTTATAATAATAATATAATAATAAAATTCTGCTCTAAGACTAAAAAAATCATTTCTTTAGAAGTTAATACAATCAATAGGACATAATTTGATCTTTTTTTCTGTAACGTTCTCGTAGTAAGTAGACTGAATTTATGTTATAATTTTTCTCTAGTGTATTTTCTTTTCAAATTTTTTTTTATTTTTACTAAAATGTCTTGTCTATGTTAATATGTCAGTGGAATATAGGTGCGGGGTTTATAGGAAACCTTTTTATTAAATTGGTCGCGGCGCGGCGGGCGGGCGGACAGCTGGCCGACTTGTACGGGCTCGCCCGTATCATCGCTCCATTTGTCTAAATTACATTAATTTCTTTAATTGAATAACTTTATTGATTATTTACCGAGACTTGTGCGTCGACCTTCTGTTGATATTACTTGTTGTGTGTTGGAATCGTGCATTTGAAATTGGAACATTTGGTTAAGTATTTCTTTCTGTTCTCTGTGTAACTAAATAATCTTTTGCGTCGTAAATATTTTTTTTTTTTTTTTTATAAATTAGTAATTCGTTACATCAAGATATCATAAGATAAATTGCAAATCTAAAGCCAGCAAATAAATAGGTATTTTAAGTGGTAGATTCAGACTTGGGCTCTTTAGCTCGATTGTTTTGCCTCTACATTCTACGGGGCGGTGCTACTGTCTTACAAAGCACCGACGTGAAGTAACAGCGTTGCTGTCGCGTTCCGTTCGGTCAGCGAGATCGCCGGAGGCTTAATAATCCGTAATTGCTTTCCTTGTTGTTTATACGCAATACAATTTTTGAAATAGTTGGTCTTATATATTTTGAGAATAAAAGTAATATTAATAAAATCGAAAGAAAATTCTCGACATAAAAGTGTTAATCATTTATGTACCATATCCGTTTTCAATGTAGTATTGAATTGGTCGATTTTCAAACAGCTTAGTATATTGGGATAAAGTGAAGGGAAACGGGGAGATATTTTATACATTGCGATCACGTTGCAAGCAAGTAGCGCGGCCCGAGTGGAAAACCATGTAAGCGAATTTGCACCAATATTTGATGACTGCTGTGGAGCTATTTTAAATGGCGTGGTCCATGGAGAAACACTGAATCTTTCTTGACATCATCAATTTAGAATGTAATTTTTTTTTACGACATTTTCAAATGGTTCATTATGCATTTCGGAAAAAGAATAGATGGGATAAGGAAGTTAATTTATATTTTAATCATTAATCTAATAAGTTAGAAACTACTGGCGTTTAAGCAAAAAGCTAAAGCAAAGCAATTTTCCAAAGTAAAAACCTACCTACAACAGACACCAGTCATCCTAAGTAACCCTTTCCAGCTAACCCCTCGTTTCGCATCCCACGGGACGTTCCTTCCCCGCCCGGCCCATCGCAAGCGCCATTGACTCCGACATTATGGAGATCGTGAAATGTTACTCGCAACAGACCGCCAAATAAGGGTCGAACATGCACGCAGCCTTAACGGGTTAACGTAATCATTATAATTATTGATCAAATGCTGATAGTGCACACTAAAATCTAATTCAAATATTGGAGCGGTGAAATGTTTTAAGTGTCTAATTTTGTGCAATTTAAAATAAGTAATAAGTGATATTGTAAAAACCGCCGTATGATTTTTCGCTGAAATTTTACCACCATGGCGTATAATTAATTAGGTAAAAATATTATGTACTAGTTAGTTACTCTTTTTAAGATTTTTTATTGCCTGTCGAATACTGTACTTGTTAGAAATACTGAGGGCTGATTAAGGCCCTTGCATAACATATTAATGGGTCATGTACAAAGCTTTTTACGCTAGTGGTGGTATGTTCCAATATTGTTTCAATTCTGAAAGAGTCTTGAGCGTGGAAAATCAACATTAAGCTTATAATTTTACGAGGAAACAGACCAAAAAAATATATAATTCAATATCATAATTTTGTTAATATCATACACAAACATGTATACCATCAACTTAAAGAAGCCACGCCTCGTACAGTTTGCCTGCTGACCTCACCACCGCAACATTTGCATGGACATTGTACTAGGAACTCTTACAAATTCATGTCCTACGGTCGCCTATTACATCATGGCCACCTTTAAATAAAGCGAATGCAAAGCTTATGTGATCTACTCCTTATTGATTCAACACGCACTTGTATATCGGAAGCTGAAATTATTGTATTAATAGCTATTAAAAGATTTTTTGACAGTCTCCGTGGCGTAGTTGGTTAGACGCCAGGTGAAAAACGAGAGGCTGCGGTTTCGATCCTCGCACCGAGACAAATGTTTGTGTGAACGACAAATATTTGTCTCGGGTCTGGGTGTTTGTGAAACCGAAAAGTCTCTCATAGTTCCTGATACCCACGATACAAGACTCGATCTAAGTGTGGTCAGGACTATGTATGTGACTGTTGGGTGTATTTATTTGTTGCCTTTCTACATTGGTTGTTATAATTTTGTGCAAAAATAAATTTGAAATGGCTTGCAAAACATATTCTTATTTCAACGGAGAATAATTTTTGAAAGATCTAAGTTCCAATTCGTAATAAAATGTATTTTCCTTTATCAAAATTGTATTTTTTGGTTTATGGTTTGTTAAATACTATACATTTGTTTTGCTTGCAGATATAATGTTTAGACAAGGAAAATCAATACAGAGTTTCCCACAAATGCGCCCTGCGTTCAGTTTTCGGGCACACGCCGGAAATGCGTCCACGTGCGCCACAGGAAATGACGAGAGTTTCCGTTTTCATAATGGGAATGTTTGTTATCAAAAGTCGTTTATCTTTCTGTATTATGTAATAAATAGCGTTGTATTTAGTACATAAGCTTGTTAAGAGTCAATGTTGTTTTTAAAGTGATATTGTAAACTTGTTTATTGGTCAATGTAAAAATATGTTAAAACTGTTTTACTTTGCCTCGCCAATTTAGTTTGTGGTTCTAAAATATCATATTCGAGCTCTTCCCCACAGGAAAAGTGTTTTTTTTTCTAATATAAAAAGTTTGTCTTTTTTATTACCATGATCATAAAATATGTTCCTTTACTTTTGGGTGAAAAAACGACAATCTTATATCTATTTGGTACATTTCGGCATTCATATTACAACGGATGACAGTCTTGTTATATTAATTTTGCCTTCTTATATGAATTTACAAAGTCTTATGTAGATTGCGGATTGAGATAGCCATATAGCACGTCGTCGGCGTCGTCAGCTGTCACTTCCATTAGTTCTTCTTGAACAAGCTGTCCACTAGGATTCCAATGTAAAGGTTAAAAAGTCAACGGATGTAAATATAGTAATATCCTTTAGTCTTACTTGGTAAAGGTTATTTGATACTTGGATTTTATTGATACGCTGAAATAGTTTATTTATACTAATACAATTAAAATGTTTCTGTTTCACTCACTTTATTATAGATTTTCTTCAAAATTTCAACATCACAAGCTGAAATCTGACCCAAAATCTCAGACAGGAGACAATGGAAGTGTTAATATGTTGCATTAGTAGTTTATTGAAATATTACAACCGTAGCTCATATAGCAAGCCAACCATGAACCATTTCACTTTGTTGTAGATACAATAGATAGACTATTGTAAAAACGTTCCATGAGAAACAAAATTACATTATATACAACGGTGAGTGCATAGTAAAAGCCACCCCATCGAAGCCGGGCTTGGCACGCGACTCGTATCGGCCAGCGTGGCGGCCACGTGTCGTCGCAGACCTGGGAGTTATGTTTACACGATGAAACGACTGCGCTCATTAATATCCAGGGGTTAAACACTGCCGGCTTGCACCATCAAGCCGGGGCTTACACTTTTATAAAGTAATCACGTTGAAAATAAAAGCGAGCGTGAATTATCGGTTTATTTTGCGATATTTAATTTTGGTCTGATGACTGTGTTAAGCAACTCAGGTTTTTATTGTTATAAGGATGATATAGCTGCCGTAATATGTGACACGGACGTTCTGATATGACGTTCTGTGTGGTTATTCATTAATTTACCTTTATAGTTATATACGTAAATCGAGACAAGCACTTCGTTTAGTTTTCAAACATTAGTAGAGTTGCAAATTATTTCGATTTAATATGAAATTACATACAAATAATAAAGTTACGTTCGTTTATTTTATATTGCATTGTCTATAATTACGACATACACTAAGAATTCTTGCCAGGCCTTTTTTACTTTATTCATCAAAACATAAAATACTCTTACATAGAGTTAATTAATAAAGCGTTTTTTATACAAACATCATCCATTAACAAATTCAATAAAGACTACATTTATAAGAGTTCAGGGGAAATGCTTCACCAAGTCGATTGCAATATTCGTCCCCTTCGAAGTGCTCCTCACGGGCGGCGCGAATCACGACCGAGAGTAATGAATATCGATGCGCTCGTAGAATGATGAAAGACGACTAATGCACTAATAGATGGCGGCTCTCGTTATGAAATATGAACCCATCTGATAATTGCTGATTAGCCCTTCTTGTGTTGTGTGTCTTGTTAGTTAAATTTTAAGGTAGGTAATGAATATTTGCTCTAGATGTTTTTGTAGCGAATTTAGTCTTTAAGAGCTTTGAGTCATATTAGATATTGTTTAAAAATAAGAGATAATCGTGGTTTCTGGACTTCAGAATGGCAAAGGTTAGAATGTTGAATGGACATAATAACGCACATAAGCTGCTATGAAGGTCCTTGCGGGAACTTATGTTAGGCAGTGACCTTCCTGATCCCGAGGATGATGATGATAATGATGGGCAGGTTAAATATCATGTGAATAAAAAGCGATAAGTTGAATTTTATTCAGTAATCAATACAGTATGCAAATGCGTTAATCTCCGACATCTATCTTTTCTAAGTATTTTTTACAAGATTTTTACGATCAGTTCACATTTCGTCACGTACTTAATCGGGTGTGAACGTTAAATGCTAATCGAATGATTCGCACATCGCGGCAGAGTTGAATGGCACTCGCGGGGTCGCTGTGGTACTTAACCACTTGTTCACTGGCTTATATCGCTTAAACATCATTGCTGCTGATTAAACTCACATCAATCGTCTACATACAAAAATAAATCGCGTAACAACTTTGCTGTGAAGATTTAAACCATGTAGTTTGAATCTTTAAATTTTATATGTTGTTTTTGACAAGCTAGTGTCCCAAGAGACTCGCCGAGCTTCGGAGCTCGATGCCAATTCTTTGCCTGGTGTCATTGTTGATTCTGGCTAACAGGAGTTGCAGTAGTGGGTGTGTGGGCGGGAAAGTCTCTAAGAACCATGGAGTTTGGTATATAGAGAATATTTGTGATAAGTTTATGTTAAATTTTTTAAATTAGGTGCAAAGTATATCAAAGTAAACTTTGAATTAATAATCAACTATCCTTTTTGATGTAATCGTTTCCTTATATATTTCTGCGAAATACACAATAAAGTATGTTATACGTAGGTCCTAGCTCGTGCAAGGAAGAGAAGTGTTGGTAGGTAGTTGATTTTGTTATTACGTATTTTGGTTAGATTTTGTTAGGTCTAATGAGTAAACATTTCTAAACTAAATAATTGATAGATTGCGGCAGTATTCATTTGTGATATGAGAATGGTACTTATACATTTTATTTACCTGCAAACTTGATTATATGATTTACTTAAGAACTTTATGGTTATTGCATGTTGAGAAGAAGTCGTAAACCTAAGAACCTAATTGACGTAATATGAGTCGTGGTTGAAAATACTTACATAATGGAATTACTTGATATTTCACGTTTAAAGAACAATGGGATCATTTGAAACGAAGTGTTACATATATAAAGATGCGTACAGCTGTATGTTTAGCACGTGTCCGTCACGTCCGCTGGATTGTGACAAATTGACAAGTGACGAGATGTACCAATATTTGTTGGCGGACAGGATGTTTGCCGCACATACACCGGCGGCCTAAGAGCTGAGAAAATATTTAAAATCGAATACCTCACGAGCAAACAGACAACAAAAACTTATCCTCGGGACGAGCGAGGGCATCGTGAATAACCAATAACTATCTTATCAATACAACAAACAAAAAGTTTGTCACATGAATGCTCTGTATGGGCGATACTTTATTTTTTGTTTCCAGTTACAAATATTGGGATGCTGGGTATATTTCGGTTGGGTTTATCGCGCGTGTTATCTGGCGGAAGGAGCGCTCTTGACCCCTATTGATAAGGAAACACTAAAATAGCTGCGCGATAACGTGCGGCTACGTGGCGGTGTGTTGATTGGTGACCGCCTCTTAAAACACGATCTTACATTTTTCGGTAGAATTATTATTGTTTGGTTTTAAACGTAATATTAAATAGCTTTTTTTTATTAAGTTTGTTTAATAACTGTAAATGGTGGTTTGTTCTATTGTTTTTGTATAGATAATTAATATAAATACTTTGTAATTATAATTGAAGATGAGACTGAGTTTAGAGTCGTCAATTAGGATTTAATGTTTTTATTATAGCTTTGCAAGACAGAACAAAAAATCTGAATCTACTGTAGTCATTAATGAATAATCTTTAATCTTTTAATCTTTCATTACACGTCTGGGTCGTATATTTATGTAATACATGTTTTCCTAATAATTGTTAGTTTCTATTAGACAGACAATTCGCTTTCAAGTGTTTTTAAATTATTGAATCTGTTAACACCTCCCTAGGAATGGACGCAATAATTTTAAATTTCGCCTCAACTGATGTTTATTGCACCATAAAGCACTTTTAATGCTTTGCGTGAATAAGATCACAGTGTTGTGGATATTAAAAATGTTTTGACACATCCCAGAGTGGAGATAAGAAATGTTGTCGTAAAGTTATCGTCACGGCTAGACTGATTTTTATCGCTCTTAAGCGCTTTTTGCGCGTTGTCGTAATTTTTGAAATTGTCAAAATTCATCTTATTTCGAGTATGATGTGTTAAGTGATGTGTCAGCGCGAAACGAGAGAAAAAATTAAGGGTTTTTGAGTGTTGTTTTAAGTTTTATTTACTGATAAGCATGACACTTCACGGTACTCACGAAATATCTATTTTTTAAATTCGACAATATTTTTTCTTATAACTGACAACGTAATCTGGTTTTTGTTTTAACTTTACATGTTTAAAATATTATTTCGGAACTATAATAACATATACTTTATAATTATTGAAAGTTGGAATAATTTCTAATTATATTTATGGTGTATATTAATAAAAAAAAAACAAAAAAATAATCGCGACCCTGCCAGGATTCGAACCTGGAATCTTCTGATCCGTAGTCAGACGCGTTATCCGTTGCGCCACAGGGCCAGTTATATATATTGTCGAAATTACATACCAGTATGAAAAGTAAAATCAATGCATATATAAATATATTTAAAATTTATTAAAACAGATGTGTTTTAATTAAACTTTACGATATGTTATTCTAATTTGCTGCGGGGATATTGTATGGGTGTAATTAAAATATAGTGCAAAACAAAGGCAGTAGTCATTAAGCGAGTAAAGCGCCCCCCTCCCACGCTACAAAGCGGTTCATTAGCTGGCGGACACGTGAACATTTTGTTAATTAATGCGAACAAAAGTACATTAAGGTCGTGTGCACGCCGCGTGCTCTCGTTAGTGCGCGCTACGACCGAGCGTGGCGCCACTGTCCTTGTTATTACATTATGCTTATTGACGTTCAATTTATTTACATTATGTAGATATACGTATTGATTTTTTTGTCGTGTTGTTTGCAGTTTCGATGGTAGATTTTTTTTATGCTATAGGCGGTGTCGTAAGTGTTAACAAGTTAAGAGATCTCATTTAGGAAAAATTGGCTATTTGTATTCTTGTAGTTCTATCAAAAACTTTGTGTTAAAAATGTCATCATCAGTTTCATTTACTATTAATAATACAACTTGTAGAAACCTGCCTATTTTGTATAAAGTACGGTTATACTACTGTTGATTTTATCATAACTCCACAACTCTGTACACTACTATATATTTTCGTACCCACTTCAAAATCCAATAAACTCAAAAATAATATTTAACACGGTTCCACGTAATAACGTGGCTGTTTATGACACGCCATGTCATCTCAGCGAGTAATGAAGTTGCCGGTCTATTTTTCATACTATAAAACATTTCATGAAGACTATTATGCGCATAAATTAGCTCGGCAAGGTGTGCGCGGCCCGTGGGTCGTGGCCATCAAAACGTCATCGAGCGCGGCTGTCGCAACACTGTCGCGAACCACGCTGCCACTTCCCTCATAAAAATGCGGTTTTACGATCTATTTAGAATCATTATAGTCGAAAATATTATGTAACTTGATAATAAGCAGGAGAAACCAGGAGCTGCAACAACAAAGGCATGGTGTTACAGCCTTACTGCATTATAGCGTTTGATGATAGTCAATCACAGCATTTTGAATTGGATTTCGAAAGCAAACTGTCACGTAAACTAGGTGAAGATGTGATGTATGCAAATATTTGATGCTGGCAACCTAGATATTTGGCATAGATTAAAAACATGAAGTAAATAGAGAAGTATATTTTTGAATTTCGAATGTGAATTTAAATCTTACAACGTGTAATTTTCCTCATCCAGTAACTTTTTGTTTACAATAATTCATCGCACTTATCTTAATCCTCATTTTTATTACATCGATATTTTGTTTAACAATGAACAATCTTGTTTGTTTTTAGAACAAAGAACAGGAGCAGTAGAATACACTGCCTTGTCCTTGTATCTAATGTTTACCCTGATACTCATACACATTAAGATAAAGATAGTAAGCATCGTGAGTAGGAAAGGAAGGTCACATATCGATTGGATAAGCTGATGTTACGCACGTATTTTTTTAGTTATGTTGGGAATGCTTAATACTTAAGTAATAATGATTTTAAAGAACAAATGTTACGAGCCATAAATAGTACCTATTTGTATACAGTTTTTCCTGATGAAGTCATCACATATGACTAACTACATTCTGTATGGATAATTTTAATAATTCTTACAGGATTATGAAACATATTATGTATACTCGTATGTATATGAAGAGTATTAATTTAATTGTTACAGATCGACTTGAGTCACTTTCCATTATTTTTTAGAAAAGCATGCTGTTATACACATTTATTTATTAATGTTCATTTATTATAAAGCGGGTTGAAAGATTCCTATGTCTTGTGACGTCATAAAAGGTTCGTTTCTATATTTATATAGAGTCAACTGCGATAAACAGCTTTATATTTGTTACTTTTGGATCGATATTGACTAGAAAATATTATATTTTAACATTGAACCCGAGTGGTTCCGCAATGGTATAACATTCTCCCCTAAGCCATGAGTCGATCAAACACTTTCAATAATCATAAACCATAACGATGGGCATAGCATTATTCGTGATGAAATGAGGGCTCTCGGCGCTTAGTGTGAGAAAACGCCATACATCTTCGGCTCGCTTCTCTGTTCAAATAAACAAACTTCATGATGCCGACGCGATGACGTGTATATCTACACGAAACTCGCAGTTATTTAAAATTTACTATAAACATTATATTACTTTGTATACTTCGTACATTTAGTATTTTTAATACTCGAAATTTTTCGAAGTTAAACTCATAAATCGCAGTCGATGCAACATTATAAAAAAATATTATTTTCTTGGCTTACTAGTATTATAGGTAGTTTCGATAATGAGTTAAAGATATATACGAGAGTTATTAGTAAATGTCCAGTGAAGAAGCATTTATGCAGGCTGCCAAATAGTTGATAAGATTTTTCTAAAACGACGGAACGGCCTCAACTATAGCTTTCAATTTCCTTCCGCTGAAAAATAGTTAACTATGAACATTGGACGTAATTAAGAGATTTTTAATTTTAGTGCCATGGATTTAAAGCTACATGGAGTATTGATAAATAAATATAATACTATTTTGCATTAATATTTAACACACTTTTGTAAGTATAATAAGTATCTTATATTGCTTTTCTTAGAAGTATTGTTTGCGTCAAAGCTGTAAATTTTCTAGTTTTAGATATCTCATATAAAACATTATAGATTTATTCAAATTTTTTTCCCTAACATTTTACTTTATAGTCGTTAGTGAAACAGGAAGTATATACCTACCCACAGTAGCTATACAATTCATTGATGTGAATTTCTTTCTTTTATGAATGAGTGAGGACTGAGCCAAGTTGATTAGGATATGTAAATTGTAAGCCGTACACGGTTGTGGTTCATGTTCGAACCGGGAATCGTGGAGGTGCTAAATGCGTGGGCCGCTCGTGGGAACCGCAAACAGTACTCGACTTCATTCAGGTGAGCCAAACTGGCCAACAATGGAACTGTGTTCATTCATATTTCGACTATGAATTACCATTGCCGAACATGTTTCGACTTGTGGGTTTTTTCTATTAAAATTCTTCCGGCGATCATTGCATGCCGTATATGAATTGACGGTGTAGAGAAAAAATACAGTGAGTTCTGTAAAAGTCTTTCGTATCGACATTTCGGGATATTCACTGTTGTATTGTGTCTAGTTACACATGGACACTACAATACAACTGTGACACAATACAATACTGAATATATTCAAATTGTAGTATTCTTTTTTAAATAAAGAAATCAATGCAATTTTCGAAATAAAATCAATATATTGCATGCAAGGAAACACTCTGATTCAAAAGTCTTTCTTTTTTCAATGGCGAACTATTCGAATCTTTCGCATCATCATAAGAAATATGAAAAGCGTGGTAGCGAAATTAAAATAATTGATTGTAAAATATGCTTTTTATAGAAGAAGTAACACTATTCGACAGTGGTCTGAAAAAGAGTGAATTGTTTTAGTCGGAAGTTGGTTGTTCGTGTCGACGCGGATAGCGGGTAGTGATTTAGGACCATTCTACGTACATAAGTATAACTATGCGTATATACTTATTTTTGGGCAGTTTTACCGTCTCTGGGTCATCACTCTACCACTTGACGTCAGATATATTGTAGTAATTTTGTCTTACCACTCTATAAACAAAAATGTTGCTGATAAATATTATCAGACTTAAATTAAAAATACCGCAATCAAAACAGAATAAAACCACAGAAATGTTGAAATATCAAGTGTTACATTTGCGTTGTAGCCAAAGTTATAATCGCGAAACTAAGTTTATAAAACAAATAGGTACAATTACCGAGTATAATTACTCGCAATGACGCAAACAGGAAACATGTTTTTTATTCAAGTATATATCAGTATAGAATTAATTATAGAATGCAGTTGGTAGTTGGTAACAAAATAAATCGCCTGTGAGAATGTCTTGACGAGGTGTCACTTGACTGGCGCCAGAAGGTCGATATTCTTGGAAGTGGAGGCCGACACTCGTCACGCGATACCGTCAGTAGATACGATCAGATTGTATGCATAATTATAACGTAAACACGGACATTTATAAGGGGAATTGCTGACACAAGACGCATAAATTAATACTTAACAGGTCAAAGGTACGCGGAGTAATGGTTTACGAGATTTTTATTCAAAAATACCTTTTTACGTCAGTTTTGGTAGTGCCGCTGTTGGGTATGAATCTCGTGCTATATTATGTGAGGCTTTTGAGTTTAGCCGCTAATTGCCGTTGCAGACGGGTGAATTCTGTGACATTAAGTCAGATTAGTGTCAGGGTATTTAATTTAATTGGTAATTAAGATTAATTTAATTAGCATTTTTCTCAGAATTTGTAGGGCGTTGTTTAATGATAACTGCTCTTGTCAAGATGGTCAACTTGATTTGTTTAACGCTTTCTTCGGTTCTCGAAGTCATGATGTTCACATTAAATAACGTGTTGCAAGCTAAATTACTTGAACTTGTGTTTTGTACTTCTAATATATTGTGCTATCTGATATATTCCAGTTAAGATATGGACGCTGCTAATTCCTAAATAATATTTTATTATGTATACCAGACTCTATCCTCTATAATTATCTTCTTAAAAAACTGATATTGTAAGCCATTAATTCATTTTACAGTTTTCTCGACGACTATCTCATGTTTACTGCAATCATGTAATGCACAAAACAGAACATGTTTTACACCATAGCCAGTTGCACAAATTAAGAGATTGGAATAACGTGCGATTGTCTCATCATCCCTAATGCATGCATATGTCGTTGCATCACCACCGCCCTCGGCCCATGAATACTATCCAGTATAACTTGACCTCTCCAATTAAACATAGACTATTGATGGCACTTAGGTGGGTGAATTTTCGAGGGTCCGTGTTGCCTGGTTGTTTATGTATTGCGCAGTGTGGCGTGCCATATGGAGTATTATCGGGACACTTGGGACGCGCTGGACGCGAATTGGTTCGGATGGAGCCAACTGGTTACTTTACAAACATTGTTTGCTGTTGACTTGCCTAATGTTTTGCGACGGTCTTTGTGTTTTGTATTGTGTGTTACATTGGGTAATATTTTTTTCTATTTTTATTTATTTCTAGTTAATTTCTAGAAATCAACTTGGTGCTCTAATTTAACAAGACTTATGCAACCTGCGTGATTTTCGTTTAGAGTATCGGATACGCTGGTTATGACTCCGAAGAACTTAAAGCGCTCTTTTTAAAACCTACAAATATTTTCTCATTGACATAGCTTCTCAAATTGCTACATTTATAATTGACGTCCACACAAAAGCATCAAGAAAGCAAGTCTTCCCGTACCCATGCACCCATAAATTCATATTATCGTCTGACTTAATCAAAATGTGCACTTGTAGCATTTGCGACCCTCGGCAGGGGTTGGGGGTGGAATATATTCATTCCGTCCGCAATATTTGTACATTAGAGGTCTCGCCTCGCTACGCTCCCTGGCTCAGAACTTCTACTCCATAGCTTTAGATTTCTGTAGGGAGCATGGCCTCTACTATTGAAATGTTTTCTCACATTTGATTTAAACTTGTATGTCATGATTTCATAAAAGTAAAAGTATATGACACGAATAAATTATGATTAGGTTTTTTGAATTTTATTTATTTCGTTAACCAGTGGGGTTTACAAATTTACTTACACAAAAAAGTAACACTTTAAAGCTATCAGAATATGCAACAATTTCTATCAAATTAAGATATAATAAAAAAAACAAAACTAATTCTAGATAAAAACAAAAGAAAAAAAACAACACAAAATGTTGGTTTCTCACGAAATAATATCAGGACAGAAATACTAAATAACATATTTAATTACGGATATTCTTACGAACAAATAAATCCTGTGTACTACAGAATGATTGTAGAAAATAGCAAATTTTATTGAAAAACTAAGTTTAATTTTCATGAAATGCATTTCATGCTTTCAAGCTTTATAACAACATGAAATTATTGCAACATGCGGATGTCTTGTTAATGTTTGAAAGGTGTTGCTTTCTCGCGTAACCAGAGGTCGAGGGTTCAATCAACGCTCAATGTACATCCTTCCTTCCAATCTTCAGGTTATCAAGTTCATTTATTGACACAAATATTGAAGGAATTTTCTTCTCGTAATCAAAACATCTATTACAGTTATTAAAACATTTTTGAGTGACTAAAAAAATACACATGAGTATAAAATGCCGCCCCGTTTACATTCGAGATTGAAGTGAGTTCTTCCAGTAAGGGGTTGTGAGACAAGGGGCAGCCTCGACAGAGTAATGAAACCTTAAATCCCTGGTACGGACTCGTAATCCCATGACGAAAAGTTATTTTGCACAGGGGTGCCAGTTGGCCGCGCCTAATGCGGTTTAGTGTTTCATTTCCACACCAAATTGTGTTTCTATCAAACGACTGTTATTTTTGTACATATTAGATTTGAATTTAAAATGTTCTATACTTTTTGTGTATCTAATGATGTTCAATGGAAATGAAAATGTCCCTGATACGTGTTATAACTCATTATTGATTTTATTGAAGTTTTATTGTTTAAAGATACAGTTTTTTTTTATATTAGGCAAAGTGTAGGTACTGACCCTATTAGCCTTTATGGTAAGTATAGTGTCGTCCAGATTAGAATATTGAACTGCGACAGAAATCAGTATCTCACCATTCAACACAATAATGCCGCCCTTTTTGCGTTGTAATATTTTGTATACGTCCACGTTCTTTATGGTCTGTCTGATTGCAAACATTTCGTGTCTGAGATCTAATCAGCGATTTGCGCTTTCTGGCGTCTGATCTGAGCTCGAATCTGTGTGTCGCAACCCTAGTTGGCTTCGGTAAAAGCCTGCAGCGCCGTCGGCGACGCACGTGCAATGTCCTTAATGAGACTCTTTACTATCTACCGATCGATGTCTACGCTCCGACGTTTTTTGTTCTATGTAAAAAACAACTTCGGCTACATCGTGTTTTGTTTTTCTTCCGCGTTCGCCTATCAGTTTGTTTTTGTTAACCGAATATTCCGTTATCTTAGATACTGTAACTGTAGATAAAATTGAAATATCACGTTGAAATAAGTTTTTTTGCTAATTCAATATTTACATTACATAAATACCGTAATATACGTAAATGAATCTTTAGTGGAGATCAATGGTGTGCAATATTTGTTTTATATACATATAAACTTACATATTGGTGGCTTAAATAATAATTGTAGATTAAGGAAATAAAGGCTTTTCTTATTTTATTTATTTACTTATTGGTGGAAAATTTAACAAGACACAAAATGATCTTACTGTCAGTAATTTTTTTTATTTAGTCCAATCTCTACCTTTTAGGAAAATATTCAACTGAATGCAAGCAAGCACTTTATGCTATTATCCAAAATTCATATTTCAGATTTTAGCATGATTTGACAGAATCCGTGGCGCAATTGGTTAGGCCCCGGCTGTGAAACGTCAGGCTGCGGGTTCGATCCTCGCACCGAATAAAACATTTGTGTATTTGTTTGGATCCGGGTGTGTGTGAGACCGAAAAGTCTCTTGTAGTTTCTGATACCCACGACACAAGACTCGATCTTAGTGTGGGGTCAGGACTATGTATGTATTTATTAATAATAAATCAAGTATAAATTAATAATTTACTAACAATTTTGATTTTATTCTGCATACTTTGAGTTTAAGTGAATACTCGTTAATACGAGGCAGTACAACATTTTTATTTTTTTAGTACAGATGTATTGAAAGTGAATAAAGCAAAAATATAATTATATGTGAGAGGCCGCCTGGTTAGTTACCACCACAATGTCTATTTCTCTCGCCAAAGAGCAGTGTAGAGGCACTGTTGTGTTCCGGTTTGAAGGACGTTGTAACTAGAGTAACTACCGGACAAAATGAGATTTAACATCCTACGTCTCAGGATGGCGAGCGTGCAGTGGAATGCAAAGCATTTATTGTAATTCATAGTGTTTGGTTTTGCTTCTCTCCATGAGCGGTCGAATCGCTTACCATCAGACCAATGGCATGCTCGTCTCGCCATTCATCGCAATAAAAAAAAAAGTGTAATCTTAAATAACCGCAGTCGGTAGGATTCGAACCTACGCTCCCAGAGGGAATCTGATTTCTAGTCAGACGCCTTAACCGCTCGGCCACGACTGCTGATACACAAGCTGTTAAAATTAACGTATACTTTCCAATTGTAATAGGATTTCAACTATGGATACTACAGTACATTTATCGAGCCATAAATGTTCTCTATTAAAATGAATAGTGTATTTATCTCACTAATTATTTCGCTTCGAGATGATGAGTATACAATCTAATAATAACATATATGATCGTCGCTAAAGTTGTTTATGAAACTAATAATATTTTGTGGTTAGATATTTTAAATAAAAGTCAACAATTCTTCCGGGAATCTGATGTCCTATACGGGAATTCCTAAATTAGATTATGGATATAGGACGCTGATTAGGTATTCTAATTTTAGAAATATGTCTAAGTTGTGTTTTGTTTTTTATCTTTCTTGTGATGATTATTACTGTTTTGCTTGTTGAGTTGAAGGTATCTTATACTTAACAAAAATCATAAGCGAAAGTAATATACAGGGTATACCAAGACTGCTACCGAAACGAAGCCAGGTAGTGGTAGTTTTAGTGACTACAGATACGATGCAACAAAAAAATTTGCAAAAAAACGCGACGATTTTTTTTTGTAATGTTTTAAATATCATTGTGTTTGGGTGGTAAATCCATAGTTTTTCCTAAAATTATTATAGTACGCAAGGTTTAAAGCCTTGCGTACTATAGCGTGTTTAAAAATAAAAGGGTGTACAATATTTTTTTAGGAAAGTGTGTGTATTTACCACCCAAAAACCATGATAAGAAAAAAATTACAAAAAATCATCGATTTTTTTTGCAAAAATTTTAGTTCATTTGTATCTAAAGGCACTAAAACTACCACCTGGCTTCGTTTTCGGTAGCAGTCTTGATATATCCTGTATAATATACTCGTACCAAGGTCGTGGTTGCGAGAGTATGTTGTTCTGTCTTTCTTTTTCCGCACACGTTTTTCAATCAATATAATTTGGTGTAGATATTTTATTTGACCCTGATAGATATATGCGTTTTATCCTGGAAAATGTTTGATTCCTGTGGAATAAATCTGGGCTTTAATATTATGCTAAGTAAATTGCCGATATTTCGCTTTTTAAGACGCTTTTTCTAAAGCTAGACAGTCTAATATTTTCGTATGAGTTTGGCGGCAAGTGGCAACACAATGCAATCACAATAGGCGTAACGAGGGTTATTTGTGGATTCATACAGAAGTAAGTAGGTATTTATTCAGCTGTGCAGCCGGGCAGTAAAACTGAATAAATGGCGCGAGAAATCCCCGGTCCGCGCAAGTGCGGTTTTATGATTATGAGATGCGCACGCGCTTGTAAAACGTAGAGGGATTAATCACCCGCCCGGTACTACTCCTCCGCTGTTAGTTGTTACCAATTCAAACCTCGGCTTTATGAACATTCTGCGTTTCTTTGATGTGATTGTTGATATTTGGATGAGCATTGATTGTTACGTGGCTTTGTTTGTTTTAAATTGCTTCTATTTTATGTATTTATGCTATGCGATCTTTTTATTACCTAATTTTTAAAATAATGATACACTTTGGAAGAGGCAGAGTCTGTTTCAAGACGTGTCGATGTAAACTGAGTTTCGCGGAGTAGTAAGCTGTGGGGCTTCATTGGAACATTAAGAGAGTCGCGTATCCCATTAATCCTAACTTTTGTAATACCACTCTCTCATCCTCTAGTCACAAAGCCATGCACTTCAAGATCCTCCAACTATTACAAATCCATGGTAGCAGTAGATAACTTTTCATCATCGGTTTGCTTATTTATTTAATTTAAAGTACATGAGTAATGATTATATTTAACAATAGATATGGCGTGACGGGTACAATGAGCACAGGACAGTAACGCAATCCTGTGTAGTTATTCACCGGAGCGAACAATCCGAGGCGGCTTCCCCATTCACACTCGCTGCACACTGCAAACGCGGTGTCAAGTGTTTGACTAGCGGAATTGACTGGGCTGTGTTATCTCTATACTGGAAAGTGGAAATGTATTTCGTGCCTAGACTTTATGTTACTATTTTAACTGTCAGGTTTTGTCAACGAGGTGGGGAGGAATAAGGAGGATCGTGTGGTGGATTAAAAAAAAAATTATGGCCAGCGTAGACTGATAAACTGGCAGCCCGCAGTGTAAGTGGCCACTGCTAATCATGGACTTTGGGAATACTAAGGGCACAAGTATGGTTCAAACCCCTGCCTAACGTTCAAGCCGTTACCTATTGATTGCCAGTCTGATTTGAGTTATTCCATTGTCTTGACTCGTCGGTGTTGCTAATCGTAGTATATTTGTATTCGCTAATAGTGATATAAGGAATTGTATGTATATATGTGGTCGACAAATATTGATATGAAAAGAAAAGACCAAAAAGCATATAAAACATAACTTTGTCTGGTACAAAGGTACGTACGTACTTATAGGTAGCATAAATAAAAATAGCAGCAAGACAATAATGTGTTTATCATTACAATAGAACCCGTGTTCCACTGCATTATGCAGGAGTGACATTCACGCATGTTACTTTGACATTGATAGGTAACTGTATGCATGGCGCACATGTCATGCGCTTAGCTCGCCGCTCTCGCGTCTGAATACAAATCGCTAGACTATTTCACCATTTAGACGCTCGCAACGTTTCTTCTATTTGTAAATTGTTGCATTGTTACATATTCTGCATATATTGATAGGGCGTTAACTTATCAACTTAATGAAGCACCGAGAAGAGACTAACAGAAAACACATAGGTAGGTAATAAGGCTAGAAGGTACGAAATTTTGCGCAGGGTTTCCTTAAACACAGTTTTTAAATTTTTGTGTAAATTAGTATGGAAATTCGAAGTTTTGTGACTAGATTTATGGAATTTGGTATTTTTGGATTTTCGAGATGTTGCTAACGGGGAATCCCAACGGTTACGAGAATTGCCTTTATAAGAATGTTAAATGTAAGTCTTTTAGCATCAACAGGCTATAAGTAGTTAGTCAATATTCTGTGTTGATTTTGAACTGTTTGTTTACATTTAAAAGCAATTTCGGTGCTTGTTTACAAATCAGATAATACGAAATGTTTAATAAAACCTTGTGAATACTGGTATTAGTTGAAATAAAAAATATTTATTTTAATGAGATTTAATTACAATTCACTTTACTTAGCTAAATAATTAGATATGTACCTACAAAGATTTTAATAGCGAACTGTTGAAACAGCCAGCATTCGACTACCCCTACAACCTTCTTAAAGCCTTAGAATCCTATTCGTGTTGTATCACATGAAACATTGTCTTCTTAAGCAGCAGTTTTATTGCGTGTCAAAATAGTTTTTCGCATAGTTACGTAACTCAGACCACCTACGTCACAGCTCAGTATTCAGGCGGGAAGGTTGCGCAGAATGTACAATATGTTAACTATTAATAGCCGAGTATGTATGTTATTTGGTACACAATGCACGAGGTGAGTGGGGCGTCACTTCCGTCGCCATGTTGGCTCACTGGTAACGTTGGAGGTATTCAAATATTCAACCTGTTTGTACTGATAGTGCTAATCTTTTTGACATTCAATTTTAGTTGCTTGTGCGTTTGGTGGATTATATCTCAGCTATTTTATTGATGTGGTAAATTATTATCGTGTTTCTAAATTGATAGCGTGTTTATGTCGTTGATTAGAATTACACTTCTCAGAGGCACGTGCTGTATTGCGTATTTATTCGGAATAAAAATTAGCTTTTGCTACTCTCTAGCTCATAAACCATATGTACGTAAAAAAGATGTCGATTAGTTGACCTGCAATATGTTTTTCGATACAAAAGTGTAAATCAAATAATTATATTTCTCGGTAGGTATTGTTAATGTGTTTTAATTATTTAAAGAATTCAACAAATATATATCTTGTATTTACAAGATATTGTAGGAATTAACACGTTATATTTTATCGAGACTATGATACCTTAATAAAATATACGGCAGCTAGATTGAACATATGTACTGGTAGAGTCGGCTCTACTCAAACAAATATATCACTTACACGATAAAAATTGTCATACATTATTAAATTCATCGCTTACTGAATGTTTACATATTTATATTCATGTGTATTCGAAACGATCAGTGTAAAATAAAATAAAAACTAGGATTGTTTTTTTTTTATTCCGACTTCTGATATTCATTCCAGTTTTTTCTGTGAAGGGAGATCGTAGATATGGAACTGAATTTGTTTATTCAAATAAGGTCTGTACAAAACAGTTTCTATATTTAAATTTACATTTCGCACATAGATTATAATACCAAATTGAAAAAGTTTCTAATGTAATCGCGTGTTGATGCCAGTTTTTGGAAAATGGTAACCCAGGACGGGAAAATTTGTGAAAGTTTCTAAAAGGTAAAACTTCTGGCTGCTTTTGGTGTTAAAACACTCCCAATTTCTCAGCGACCTGCAAAAAAAAAATTCTATACATAATCACTTACAGATATACGACAATACTGAAATATATTTATGGTCGTAAATAAGAAACTCAGTTTAACACTAAACAGAACAAATATTTTTGCATATAACCTCTCCAGATAACCCTTCGCGTGCCATTCATACACTGCGTAATTTTATGAGAAACTACACGGTATGTATAGAGAAGGGTAAACACAGACGCACCCTGGGGAAATACGCCGTGCCCTTTACACCTCTTGAATATTTAAAGGTTGCCGTCAGTTTCACTCAGCCGGGACTACGGAACTTTATATTTTATTTATACATATACTAGCAACATTCAGTTATGTTCATCTGAATCATTTTTCAAAACGCTATGTGACTTGGTTTTGGAATGCGTTGCAGTATTTAAGTTGCGATTACGGTATCAAAAAGTAGTCGCCTTTTTATTCTTTTAGCAGTTATGTCAAACATGGAAGTAAAATGCATTATTTTTGTCTGTATGCCTTAGTGGGTAATATGACAGTATACCACACTGTCATATTAACGTAATATTAGATCATGAAAAGCATAAATAAAGTCAAAATAACAGTAAATAATGACTAAGGAGTGGTAGAGCACAGTGGTAGTTTCTGATAAATAATTTAGACGAAAATTACAACCAGTAATCCATTGTGGTAGTTACAAATTAAAATATTCTGCTGAGTTTTATTTTCCTTAGAATGTAGTAACTTTGGTCTTGTTAAAATAATATTATGTATTATAAAACAGCATTTATATGTTTACTCCATATTTAAATCGAATAAACAGGGACAGCAGTATTTTGTTTTTAAATGCGACAAAAACTTTGTTTACCAAACCTTTTTATGAGACGTAGTACCCCACCGCCTCGCCATTTAAATGTATGTAAATACTTTCAGATTTATCTAAGGTGAACGCACTAGGAGCGCGCACCTGTATTTTTTCGGTTAGGTACAAATTCGTTGATGGAAATTCTTTCCTGTTTTGAATAAAGAGTTCGCCTGTACAGTTCAATTATGGCATAAATAATAAATGTCGGCATGGTAGCGTGAAAGGTTAACGAGTCTGCCTTGCCCTCGCGTTTCTACATCCCAGAGGTTACCAATTGTTGAATATTTTTGTGTGCCATATTGTATACATTTATCGTTCTTATCACGGATGTAACGTTTCTGTAACAAATCGCGAATTGGAATTTGACCCGTCGCGTCGTGATTATTTTTAATTGCTGATAAATGAACTTGCAATAATTTTTATATGACACCGATATACCTATGAGATCTGCTTTCTCGATCAATGTATTTAGACTGATATGACTCACAGAGCTTTAAGAAAATAGCGTTCACTGCCCTTAGAGGTCAGTAATGCATGGAAAATGCCTCCAGTGGGTTCAATTGCGGTAACCTCAAAAATTTACGTATTCTATCTGTCAATTTGCTTCCTACTCCATAACAGCAGGAAGTATTCAGTTAACTTACCATAATTATATAAAATAAAATATCTATTGTCGACATTAGGAGAAGCAGAAGGGCTAAACCAAAACTTATATTTCTTGGAAACTTAATTAATTTTTGTGATGAACCCGAAGATGAGGTAGATTATTGAAGGTAAAAGATTATATTAATTACGGTAGAACTCTTTTCACTCGTTCCAAAAAATCAATTACATTAAAAGCCAATCATTAGCATGGAAATCAGACAGTCAATGGCCGAAGCAGTCAACGCATTGTTTTATATTTAATGAGTTTGTTCCATACATTAGTTGATTAACACTGATTATTGTTTTGTAGAAGCAAACTCTACTATATTTGGATAATGGAAACAACATGTATGTTATTTCTAACAATCGATAAGTAAATTAAAAGAATACAATCTTATTTGAAGGTAATCTTAATCATGGTAACGCATTCAAGTGCAGTCGGTACAAACTTGGCGCAAACACCTGTATTTATGTAATGATAATATTTGTCCATTATCAGTGCGAGTGCTTGCTCGGTGAGTTCTTGCTAAGTACATAATAAATACTATATCACGTTGCTATAGCGTGACATTCGCAAAATAATGCGACGACGTGTTTAAACCACAAATAACCTTCACAGTGTTATAAGAAAACATTGGTTATGGGGATTTATAATTTTTGTACTCTTTGATTACTGGGCGATATAACACCTAACACCTTAGATCTAGAGCTGATGAGAGCAGTGCTTAGCAATAATAGCATGCATTGCTTAATAAGTAGTAAGCGTTGATCCTGTGTAGATTCCTGTATATGGGCAGACGTGGCACTTACCATCAGGCGAACTCTGTGTCTCATCTTCATATTTAATAAAGAAATAAACAGGAACTAGTTTATTAAAATGTATATATTTGTATTGTTGTAAATAGTTGTATTGTATTGGCAGAGTGTACAGAGGAGTTCAAAATTAATGTGGTGTAGTTACGAATTATACATATTTTCGATGTATGTATGTACATATGCTATCATGATCAACGTAACATATTTTTTGGAACATTTCCATAATACAATCGCTCTTCTTTTTATATTATTGTTACACTTACCTTAAGGCGCGGACAACACTGAATCAAAATTGCAATTTTGATATTTTGGTCCGCATCTCCAACGTTTCGATAATGTGACGTCATTTTACAAAAGGAAATATATCAAAACTATATTGCAGTTTACGCCGAAACTCTGCCACTTCTACATTTTAGCACTTCAATGTAACATCTATAGCCCAGACTAAAACCCAAACTCCAAATCATCAAAAGCCGAGACAAGAAATTAGTAGAGCTAAATTTAATTTGACAAGCTCGAAATTATCCAATAAAATTTTGGGAAGAACAATAGGTTCAAACATTTCATGTAAATTTCAATATATGTACTACATTGCAATCGCAGGAGACGGAATGCAATTTATTATTCGACCTTCGTAAAGGTTGTCGACGACTACGTCGATAGTTCCGATTACAACAAAAAAGTAAGTACTTTGTTCCGTAATTTTATGTCATAATAATCTCTGTATCAGCCCACGTCAACCCACTGCTTTGTATAGGCCTCCTCATTTGCACGCCATATTTTTCTGTCCTGTGCCAAGCGAATTCGCTGTTTTCCTGCGACTCTCATGATGTCATCTCACCTGGCAGGTGGTCTTCCACTCAGCCGCCCTGACTCTCGTGGCCACCGTTCTGTCAGTGTCTTAGTCCATCTGCCCTCTAAACGTCTACCCAGATGCCCTGCCCAACTTCACTTCAACTTGGTGATGCGTTCTCCCACTTCAACAACCTTTGTTCTTCGTCGGATTTCTGTATTCGGGATTCGATCAAGTAGCGTAATCCCAAGCATTGTACGTTCCATTTGATTGGGCTACTTTGAATTTATGTCATAATAATACTTTACCTTTGCTTATGTAGTACTAGCACATTTTTTTCGACAGGAATTATTTAGCTTGCATAGTGCGCTGAAATTACTATTAGGTTTAGTCTCATGATTGTACTAGAACTGAAATATAGGGTTTAAATTTTTTTAAACTCTTAAACGTAATGTTGTAATCATGTTCTTTTACAAACATTAACGAGTACAAACAGTCCGAATCGAACATTCATTGAATTCACGTTTTTGCCCTTTTTCGATCTCATTATTTCACATTGTGCAGCGGTAAATCAAGTGTTGTGTAACCGAGGCGGCGTCTCGCGGTCGCTGTTCACAATTGTGGATATTGTTTGGCCACAGGGCACAGATTGCGTATGTAAAGTGTGAGCTCTGAGCTCGTGTGTACTGTTCGGCTAACAACGGCTTATTGTTATGGTTAGCATAACCGCGTTGCCTAGTTACACCAGTGTTGCAATCTCGCGGATCGTGCGTTACATTCTGCTGAAATGCGCGAAGAATTTGCAAATGGCTTGAAGCATTGTTTGTGTGGAGTAATTGGCCTTAGAAATTATTGTGGTATGGGTATTGGTACGCAAATTGCGTGTCATTGCGGTAATATGACGTGTGTGTCATAGTAGAGCCATCATGTTTAGACGTGTATAAAAACTGTATTTTACCCTATACATTATGTTCTTTAAAATTATGTAAACTTGTAGGTATTTGAAGTATTGTTACTAATCTGTTGGCAAAGGTCACGGGACGTCACTGGATGCAGGCTGCCTCCAACAGGTCACTGTGGAAATCATTGGGAGAGGCCTATGTTCAGCAGTGGACTTCCTTTGGCTGATGGATGGATGGATGATGGAGGTATTGTTAATTATGGTTTACGGCAATGACCTTATTTAATGGACCTGAAAGCACGGATCTGCAGTAATCATGGCTACAACTAAAATTGCAGAACAATATCTTCTAGTATACTTACGGCCAGTAGCGACTCTACATTTCCTTTTTGTTTTGCTATTTTTTTTCACATTCACGTGTTGTTGTTGCAACGTGATTTCCTCGTCGCAGTAAATATCGTCGTATAATATACTTCATGTGGGTGCGTACTTGACATCGACCTCTTTCGGCAATTACCAAATGTGGGAGAGACATTTTAATCGTTTAAGATAGTTTATTCCTCAAAAGCATTACAAATTCACTTATATGAGAAATTACATTTGTATTCTTAAAGCTAAAATATGTAGACGTATAATAGCACAGGTAACTTAAAGATAAACGGAAGTATTTACTTTTATATACAAAAGAAAGTACCTAAATAGTGAAAAAATACACTAATCGGTACTCACAAGTAATATCGCAACTTGTCAACAATCAGCGGTACCGTAGTCAATAGTCGGTAGTCCTTTTCCGGAGTGAAAACCTACAAAAGTGGTCATAGGATTCTTTCAGTGTATTGAAGGATTTTCATGTACTTTGTAATGGGTAAATGGTAATACATGTAAATGGGTCATCCGATGGTGAGTAATAATTAAATAAACATTTACTGGAGCTAGTAATCGTTGTCACAGTACTTAGTCCATGAATGCCGTTGACGAAGAGGATGCAGAAAGGAATAGAGCAATATGAGAACTCGTTGGGTTTAACATGATAAAAATATTTATATATAAATATTTTCTTTAAACCATCCCACGGTTGTCTGTAAGCCATTGCCTTTGAGCGAAAAGACCGCCAATTGTACTTTATATGCATGTGATTTATCATTGTATTCGTTTTTTGTGTGCAATAATATATATGACAAATATAAATAAATAAATAAAAGCGATCAAGTCACGTGACCAATCATGAAAAATAAGCATAGATAATATTTCCATTGTACGTCTACGTAATGAGTAATTCACACAATAGCAGCGTGTCTTTTTTGTAACCTTGGAGCCGAGACTACACTACACCTGATGCCATGTTTAGTCTGCTCGTACGGACACAATGGGCTTTTTATCGCTATGATTTGACTATTCCTTAATTATTTAACATGTTTAACTGTAAACATCTGTGCGGTTATTTTATTAGGTCTTGTCTTTTGTGACTAATAGACCAGTCATGTTTCAATCTGTCGATTTATTTGCGAAATGACAAATGTGGGTGATTTACCCACAGTTCGATATGTACTTGTAACGGCTGCACTTACTGTATTTGATAGATATTGCGGAATTGAATATGACGTTCGATATTTAATTGCGAAACTGCTGTGGATTATTGACATCTATTTGATGGAGGTACTGAGTATCTGATAAAGTCCAGAATCGCCATATTAATCATACTAATGTCTGCAATAACAATTGTCTATGACGACAGTATAATAGGGAATTACTGCTTGTACATTTAGTTGTTTTCTTTATTTTTAATATTACCTGTTGATAAAATTAATGCAAAATTTGAAAGAACAATAGTCTTTCAACACAAACGTACTGAAGGCTCATTTTGATAGAACCTGCCATAACAGTCATAACAGATAGGAAAGGAAATCAACATATCCTAAATTATTTGACATCGTCTCATAGACATGTTTGGCTTTCGTCAACCAAAGTCGACATCAGTAGGTCAACCGATACGTTTTCCTCAAAGATTGTGCCGTATCTGCAGCACTGTAGGTATGTAGGCGCGTTGGTGATTATGTTATCAGTAGCGTTATCAGTGCGCGCACACCGAGCAAGTGCAAACACCTGCTAGACCCACCTGTCTGCACCGCTAGGATCTAGATAGTGATACCGCGGTGTCAGTTTGATGTACGACGCTTACACGTGGTATTTCCTGACAGTTTTTCAGTACATTATTGCGTAAATAAGCCGCAATTTATTATACGCTTTTATTCTTGATTTATGGTTCCATTTTTATCCAAAAAGTGCCTAAAATGTACCTACCTCCTTAGTTCAGATTAGTGCGAACAGTACCAACACATATTATGAAGAAGCTTTCAACTATTATTTTTTTATGTTGCGATCAGAATATGTCACAACTCCATTTTCTTCTCTCGTAGTTTCCTGATACCTACAACACAAGACTCGATCTTAGTGTGTTGTCAGGACTATATATGTGACTGTGGGGTTTATTTATTAATTATTATATCTCAAGTTGAGTGCCTTGTACTTGCTTTGTTTCGTTAATGTAGAAAATAATAGAACAATAAAACATATCTTGGGGTTTTTCAGTTATCTTTACAATGTAACTACAATGTACTTAATGTACCGAATGTTCGTTATCAGTCGCCTTCGTCATATCGGAATGCTACGATTTCCTTATAATTTATTTTAGGGCATGATATCAACAAGATATGAAGAAGCCTGAAATGTTTTTCACAGAAACGTATTTTAAAAGGACAGGCTAACAGAAATATCCCAGCTCCTCGCGCGTGATACAGTTAATTTGCAGAAATCTGTTGTTAAACAAAGATTTTATTGTCTAGTGTTTGATAGAGAAATGGGTACCTAATAATCCTTTTCCTTTTTCTTTTTCTATGTTCCTTCTTGCCTTAAAAGGACAGCTACGCTTTATAAGTGTACTGCTATTGTAGGAGCTTCGCCTTTGACGTTGCCCCTTAGTAGGTACGTTGTTGTGGTAAGCAAGAATAGTTTACACCAAACGACTTTATTCAATTGTTTATTGTAAATAAAGGTTTACGTTTAGTGATCTGAGTCGCACCTTGCCTATGTTAATGATGAGGTAGCGCGTGACGAATGTTTTGATTACAACTGACTGTATTGATCTCGTATCGACGGATATATACCCAAAAAGTGCTGTTTGAGCATTATTATATATCGCATACAGCTATTGTTCTGAATGTTGATAGACATCGGCAGAGTTTCATTGGGTTAGTCGATTAGTCATTGTCAGTTAAATGTTACAAAAAATACGGAATGAATATTGGTATAAAACTGGCTGTTTCATGCAATTGCTTATCGGATAAATTCAGCGGCGTGTTTCTAATACTAATTAGCGTGTCACAATTCTTTACGCCGCTGAAATAATCGATAACAATTGACATTTAGCCACTATTGAACTATTGCACACTCATTGTAAATGAGTCAAAAGGCTGTGTAGGCAAAGTCGCATAATCATTGGAAATGTCAACTAAAAAGATTAAAGTAAATGCTATGTCGAACAAATATTATCATTTTTATGTAACAAGTTACAAACAATCAAAATAGCGAAAGCATGATATTGGTAAAACAATACTCTTAAACAAATTATTTCTTTAGGTATAGCATTTTGTACAATGACAATAAGTATTACGTGTATTTCTTTAGAATACTTTACGAAACTTAATATTGATGAACTTCATTAAATATGTATTTACAATTTTTTATCAGTGTTTAGGTGAATTTGCCTTAATCCATACCTCCATATGTTCTAATTTTGTATGAGATATATTTAATTAATATTTAAAAACCCATTTTGCATAAGATACAACACTATTTTGATTGATATCCCAAATTTGACGCAGACAGTTAAAACTGATGTAGATACAAGCTGTTTACACACTGCTACTGTTTTACTGTGGTATATTTGATATTATAGAATGATGAATGGGATAAATTACATGGCGAACCCATTGGACTCATCCAGATTAGAAATGAGAAACTATGAAAATGTGTTGGAAGTACTCACACAATGTTTGACGCAGATTAAGGACTGACCGCAATGTTTGACGCGTATGAAATTATTAAGTAGTAAGTTTTATACGAGTAGTAGTTGAATTATTTTTGAACAAATGTAACAGTTGGCAACAAAATGTTAAACTGTTGATATACGGCGAACAAACACTGTTACCATCCGTCACTAAATAATTTAGTGACATATTGAAAAGTGACGTCATTATTGTTGGAAACAGAACCACAATTTTAAATTCTTAATCCATTTAGTTGCATATTAGGGTTTTCCTACTGTGGTTTTGCTGACGTGATGGCATGCATCAATTGTCTTTCATATACTTTTGTTTTACTACATATTGTGTCCATTTAATTTTTAATATACAAAAAATTATAGTTGGATATAATTGATTAAGTGAACTTGAATACATATTTTACAGCACTCAATTCAAGCATCTCCTCAAGATTTTCGGATCTATCAGTCACGTTCAAGTTTGATACTTATTTTGTTTTCTATCAATTAAATATATAAGACTTTAATAAGTTACAACATATGTAACTACGAGTATTATAATTAGCCATATCGCCTATAAGACCAATTCTATGTCTTTGCCCTCGTTAGCATTCGTATAGTTCGGCGACGGATCAATGATTCAGGTTTCAAAGGTTTCAGCGGCAATGACTATCAATTTTTATTGGACGAGCCGGTGTGGTTGATCGCTTCTATGCTATAAAAAAGACCAAAAATTTGGCTAAAACCCAGCATATGTTTCAAAATTATCCGTCGTATTCGGTCACGTTTCGGTCTATGTAATGTGCGATAAGCGATAGTATGATTTTGCAGGTGTGCTGTAGTGACGACTGACGACAGCAAACGGCCTTCACCCCACACAGATCCTCAGGTGTGATCCTCAGATCCTAACCTAACGTGTAAATTTTATAATTATGTGTCGCATCCAGTATGATTACGCTCTAAGTGTCACGCGAGATAAGGAATGGTACAATTATGTAAATGTGCTTGCACTGACGACTGACGATCAGTAGTCGACCGGCCTTCACCTCTCATAGATCCTCAGGTTCACGATTGTTACATTAATTACTATAAATATGACTTAAAACCTAGCGTATTATGTTTATAATTGTCTATCGTTTCCAGTAACGTTACAGTTTAAGTGTAACATGCGATAAGCGACAGTCGGTTCGTGCAGGTGCGCTTGCAGTGACGAGTATGACGGTAGGTAGGTAATAAGAATGACAGCTAAGTGTTGAAGGTATGACCAAGAGAAGTGACAACGCAAAATTCAACCAATTTGGATCTTTGTTGAGAAGAAGATAATTAGCTGAAAAAAATTGACGTCCATTTAGTGGATAGTCGTAAAATTAGCAACTTCTATGCTGTAAGCACTTGCTGTAAGGATGGTAAATAAAGATTAGTTCGCTCTATTGGTTCTGGATCCGTAAATGATCATAATCTTCAGCTGTAGGAAGTTCAGAACTGAAAGCAGGCCTTCCCCTAGAATTGTCCCAGCGTTCTGTTAGAGAGTGTACATCCAGCGACTTCTTGCAAATGTTATTAGGCTATGCGATGAAAAGAACATAAGTGTACATGTCTTGGTACTTAATTAATGACATCAACAAAATACGTACTATGATCTGTCTATCTGATTACATTTACTAGTATGTATATAGTCTTTGAGATCTGTATTTTGGTTAAATATTAGCTATTGTCTATCTAGTTATCAAACTTGCAATGCATGTAAATATATATATATATTAACAGAAAATTTATTTTATTGTATATAGGGGAGCGGACTTTGTCCACTTCGTGGTATCAACATGATATAAAAATGTTAAAATGCCTATTAAATGTCTATCCATTTGCATCGTTCCGTTGTATTATATAATATTATATTATTAGTGCGTGGTGGCCTGTTACTAACGGACCAGACGCAGCTGCCAACATGTTCACTGTGGTCGCGGGTTCAAGCCCCAGGGCACACCTCTGACTTTTCGGAATCAATGTGTATTGATAGTCAATCACGACGCACTATCACGGTGAAGGAAACCGTCTTGAGGAAACCTGCATACCATACCAATTCGGAAGATTTTCTATGGAATGTTTAAAGTCCATTAAACCACACTAGTCCACGCTAGGTGGACTATACGGCCTAACCCCTCTCAATCGTACTCTCGATTGTAGTGGAGCCCCGTGCCCTGCACGTTGATCCAGAATTCCCTGATTCCGTGCATATGAGGCATCGTTGACAAAGTAATACATATCGGCATTACTTTGTAATACATATTAAGCCTTATGCTAGATCCACGTCTAACATTATATTTGTAAGTCAATAAGTCTAGACAAGTAGTTTGATGCATAGTTTTTTTTAGTAGCATTTACCTGTATGGATCATGATCCAACTAAGGTTTCAATTACAATAAGAAGAAAATCTACACAGTTTTATTTACAATGTTCAACTTATATTAGTTTCTGATTCGGTATTTCTACTTCCTAAATCAAAATGTCATGATTTAAAATTTAAATAATAATATGGTTATCTAGGAATAGAGAAATACGCGATATGGCATATTGAATTTGAACTCACGCTCGCTCTAGAGCAGAAATACGAGTATCACGTTCTATCAACTGAGCGCTGAAAGTCCGCCAATGCAATTTGGTTTACAACCAACGATCTACAATGTATGTAAATTGGTTCATTATTGACAAACATTTAAGTCCAGCTTGAACTCGAAGATTTATGTTTACAATATTGTTTATTAATATATTCATATACATATTAGTATTAACATAAATAAAAAAAATACTAACAGAGATGTGATTACTAATTTAGACAAGTTCAGTATCCGGCCCTGTGGCGCAACGGATAACGCGTCTGACTACGGATCAGAAGATTCCAGGTTCGAATCCTGGCAGGGTCGTGTGAATTCTTTTTGTGTGCTATTAATATTTTTACCGCTCCCTTTTTGCTCGTTTACCTACCGTCGGTAATTAGTCGTATTGTTTGAGGCTATGACGGCATTCAGTTAATGTTTGGCGAACAAACGCTCACAATTTACCAATTATTATTTCCTGATCATCTTATTTCGACCTTATTACAACGAAGCATGACACAAATTCGTCTGTTAACTATGCATAGTTAATACCAAATGATTTTATATCTTGTGTTGTAGGTGAAAAGGTTGATTTTCCATTGTAATGTGTTGTGTAATATTTCAGTCTACACGCAGCTGATCAAATATTGTAGTTGCGATAATTGGTCGTGATGCAATCGCGTGATCTCCATGGATCGGTGTTGATTTTTAAATTTATAAGAAAATAGGGTATGATTATCTTTTTTAACTTTCCAGCTTTGTTTGAAAATTCTACACAAGCTCGATGATTAAAATATATCTTATTTATAAAAATGTTGATCTGTTTATTGTTTAGGAATAATTTAATCTATAGTAGAAACCTTATAATTTATATTATAGGTACTCTTTATTAGGATTTTTGTTCACGTTTGAATAGTATTTTTTTAGGTAAAGGGATAAATAAAAGTTGTGATGTCATTACAAAGGCTTTTTTATTATCTGTTTTGTTTGTTTTAATGGTTCTTATCGTACAAATCAGTGCAATATTGTTTTACAAGTAAAGGAAAACGTTAATAGTGAAATGCAACCAGTAATTATACAGTTTGTGACACGTGGAGATGGAAGTCAGGGCAAACCGACGACGCACCCCATAACAAAACGTTTGCATGACCGACCAACAGACCTCGTCAACTAAAACTATAACAGTCTATTTAAAATTATAATACACCATAAGTAATAATTATGTTTAATAAGATAATTAAAGCATTTTCACCTTATGTTCAAAATAAAATTATAATAGTTTTCGATATAATTTTTTCCAATATTTTTTTTATATCTTTCAATTACTTACACTATTTACAGATAGCCATGTTGAACGCAAATCATAATTTAATAATAAGGGGATTTGCGTCCAACACTCACAAATAATATATTCTTAAAATAACTCCAACATAACGCCAAGCAAAATCACACTCATTGAAATTATAACTTTTTAAATTAAATAATAAAATTATTTACGTAAATCAACTTAGAATTGATTCACATCTTTGATATAAATGGAAGCATCGATTTATAATTAAACATATACAAATACAATAGAACATCATTTCAAGTAGATGTACACAGAACGCAGCGTGTAGCGTGTTCCCAATTATAGTACAATATGTTTATTTGTGTCACAAGAAAAAAGATTTAAATATTGCAGAAAGTTCCGCGAGCCACTCAACATACTTATTTACAAACATGAAAAATGTACATACATCGGACTACCTAGTAAAGCTTTTTACACAAACTATAACAAAACAAGCCGCGCCGCTAACACGAACAACGGTCGATTGCATTGCAATGCTCAAGTCTTGTGTGTAATGCCACAAATAATAACTACATAATAGAACTTTATTGATCGTAACGAGATCTCAGTATATAGGATATCATCGAGCCGATGATCTTCACTGGAACTGATGCCGGAGGCGCCCCGACCGCCGCCGGGCCTCCTCTAGCCTCCAGCAGCGCCGCGCGGCGCAGCGCCGCTCTTCGAGGTATATTTGTATTACCATTAATTCAATAGTCTTTACAACGACACACCACTTAGCACGACGTCGACCTGTCTGGCTGATTCTGCTTTTCTGGTGTCTGTAACAAAAGAAAACATTCATAAGTGACTACGTTCAAATGCATTAAACATTCATTGAGAATTAAATACCTAAACGGTTTTATTTATTGCGAGGACAGGAGGCGAACTATTATAGCCAGTTGTGGAGGGTGCAGCCACCAATCATTGCACAGATGCGCGCGCACATGTTTCCCCAATTACTGCGATATGATTGCCTCGCTTTATGAACTGATAAGTCAAAGACTACACGAGCCTACCGAACGGCGACCAGTGTGCGGAGTCAATTACAAATTGTTTTTGTTTATCGCGCCCGACAACCCATATCCCTTTTCACTCGGCTGCTAATAGTGATTGCGACAAATAGTATATCGGGTGGCACATGCACATCCCGGCCGCGCCCGCGTCCGGCCATCTGTCACCGCATATGCGCTCTGCCGCGATACTGTTTTAATTCATTAGCGACCGAACAATGGGCCGGTTATTCAGCTACCCTAAATTAAGCGCAACAAGCACGGATCTGGTTTGCGATAAAGTAACACATGGGAGGCGAGTGGCGGCGATATGTGCCGTTGCGTGCTCGTCGCGTAAACTTCAGCGGCTGACGGCAGTTTCAGTGTAACTTTCTGAGTATCGGCGAGTGTTAGATTACCGCTTCCCGTCCGCGCACATCCGCGGCGCAGGCGGCGCGGCTCGACGAGGCGCAGCGCAGCTGAGCGGCCGCACGTGGCCACACCCTATTTACGGACACATACCGGAGGGAGAGCACACATGTCCCGAACGGATCAGGACTTTGCGACAGCGTACACGTGAAATCTCTTTATGAGATGAGCATTGTCAGCCGCGTAATGAATAGGTACGCTCGGCGGCGGCGAGCTCGTCGCATTTATTTAGGTGCGCGAGTGCGGAGTGCGGAGCGGTAAGCGGCCACCGGCGGCGTCACGTGTGTTCTCACGCAGCTGCGAGCGACCGTTACCAGCACAATGCCCTCGATCGATACGTCGTCGATGGAATCCAACCGATCGGCGAAATCGTTGCACGTGTGCAGAGGTTCACGGAGACGTTTCGCGGCGAGGCGGCGAGGTGCATTGTCTGCGCCTCGGCGCAGCGCCGCAGAGCCGCCGCGCCGACCGCCTTGCGGTTTATCGCTTCGAAGAAGCGTAAAGGTGCTCGTAAAACTTTCACGTGTGCGATTTATATGCGAGGTGCGCGGAGACAAAGATACTCGGAGGAGCGGAGAGCGTGGGCGCGAACACCTGGCGGCTCGTTAGTGTCGCCTGTCAGACGAGCGCGCTGCGTAGGCGCAGGCCTCGCCGCCGCCTCGCTACGTCGCCACAGCGCCGTACCCACTGCGACGCGAGCTTCATTCTCAAAGTAAATTAAGGATACTATCAGAACGATCCACCAAGAGGCAATCTTTATTGTTATCATTCCGAAGGCTATTATTATATGTATGAAGCTAAGGGTCCCTAAATTGGTGACGAAGGCGCGATGCGGGCTAGTAATTGGTTTACTAAGTGATATTGACATACTGTAATAACATTATCAGCTATGCTGGCTGCCAGGGATACACGAAATAGATAATTTATGGAATAGATACATGTCACGCGATTATTAAAGGGTTGTGTACTTTAGAGAGAGAGAGAAAGTCGAGGGTCGCGCAGGATTATGTGGTTAACAACTCATCAGGGGTGTGAAATGTTTTTGCGGTCGGAGTTAATAAATAAACAATAATGCAATGGGCGGTAGAGTTCGCCAGATCACCGCGAAGAAATTAGTTTTTAAAATGATGAGAAAGAGTTGAGATGGCGGTGAGGCGGTGTCGGCGCGGTCGCACGGCCTCGCGTCGCCCGCGGCCGCCCAGCTGCGCCGACAATTACCTCGCGGTACCGCGTGGCGTATGCTCGTGACCGGAGGTTTGTGGGACACGGCACTCGGCGCCGATGCCCCGCGAGATATCGTGAAATGCCGCCTCACGAAGCGCATGTACCCACGAATTCCGACACGATCGCTCCGAGCCTTTTTTCTCTCGATCAAATCTCTCCGCGCTCCGAAGTCTAGAAATCCGCGTCCAATGTCCTTGTGCGAACGAATATTCCGCATTTGTATTCAGGAATGCGGCCCGATTAGTCAACATTCCAATATAGTAGGCGGTATATTAGTAAATATCAGTGGAAATCGCGATATCGCCGGCGCCCGGGGCTAATTAAACACTCGATGGTTTGTTATATTTTTATAATATTAATTTATAATCTACGCCGCGAGTTTATTGCTATTATGTAGAGTTGTTTTGATACCATCTTTATAGACAGATCCACTTGGATACAGAGTGCGAAGAGGTTTATAGTTACATGCGGATATTACCATTTTTGATGTTTTGGTGTATCTATGCTATTGAAAGTAGTTTTAAATAACTTTACATATGTAATTGTATGTTTCTATTTGCGCATTAAGACTCCTGCAGTGAATAAAACGTTAATTTGGAATAATGACAAAGCACACATATCGTAAATAAAGCGCAGCAAGCTGCGTCTCTTAAATCACGCTTGTTTAGATCATTTCCCTCGGTTCCAACAACTGGCTGTGATTAAAATTTACGTGGCGCGACCAAGTATTAACGAGCGCGCATTGCGCCTGCGGCCCGTACCAACAGCTCGCACCTCGAACGAATAAATCCTACAAAATGCACCTGCCGCGGTACAGCGATACAGCGGTACAGCGATGCCGCCGCACCGCAGACGTCCACAAAACAATCTCGATTGCCCGAGCTCGCTGCCATTGCATTTTTAGATTGGCCCATTAAAACAGTAACCGGATACAACGTACTGGCTTGTAAAAATGACGATACGACAATCACGCACAGGTGTCTGCCGCACTTAAATGAGGCAAGATAAATATATGTTGAATATTCAGATTGTGAGTACACCGCCGGCGCCGGCGCAGGTGGCGCGCTTCAAGGCTGAAACAGCAGCCACGCATGCGTGACCACCACAATACTACACACTACCTACTGTAAAGTACTTGCCAAATTATCAACAATCATTTCATGACAGTGACTAGACAAATCATTCAGTTAGATGCTTACCAAGTTGCCTAATGTTCGCATGACGACTAAACGAAATGGCGACGTATCAAAGTATATGTTGCAACATTTAATAGGTAAACGCAATGTTTAGAGTGCGATGCGTGTGTCGCGTGGTGTTGTGAAACCCAGCATCTCTGCTTTTACCTTCCCGCGCTTGCGAAACGCGCAGGTGTGCGCTAGCGCCACAAAAACACCGACACGGCCGATTTCATTTACTTTTTATGCAATACTATCTGTCTTTGTTAAGTGGTACGAGTGGCGGAGAAACGACCGCTACTCGACGTGGAGCAACGGAGTACGGACAATGCTCTGTCATTACTTATGTATACGTAGCACGTATTTACCAACTTTGCTTATTACTGGCAATAGTAATGAGTATAAAAATGTTATTGAATAAATGCACTACACAAGTCATAAGAACGACTCAACCGTAAACATACTGTTTGTAATAGTGGTTTGTGGAAGGATATTTCAACATTGTGGCAGAAGCAATTTTCTTAAGACTGCTATATCATTCTGAGCGGGATGTGCTTGGGATCTCTTAAGTACTATTTGTCGTAATGTATAATAAATGGATAGGTAGAGCTGAGAAGATGTTTAAAGCAGATGCTTACCGTCTGGTTATGATCGTGTGTGGAGGAGTGCCTGCGCAGGATGGTGTTGGGAGCGGCACGGGGCCCGAGCGGGCGGCGCGGCTGCGGCGCGGCGGCGCACGGCGGCGATGCCAGCGCGCCCTCTGCATCGAACTGCCCCACGGCTGGGTGGTTTTCCAGGGCCGACTGCAGGTCGCAGATGTAGTCGATTACGTGCTGGATCACCTCCAGCTTCGAGATCTTCCGGTTCTTGGGCATGAAGGGCACCAGGTCCTGTAGCTTGGAGAGGTACATCTGTATCTCCGCGTTCTCGCCGTCTCGGTGCCGCTGCACGCGGCCGCTGGCGATCGCCGGCACGGAGGCGCCGGTCGCGCAAACTGCCGTTATCGCTTTCATTGTGAGAGTCACTTAACACGAGCACTGGGTGGAACGATACGACGCGGCACGGACGTGCGTGTGGCGCAAGTGGCGACCGAGGAATGAGGAGATGCGCGCGGTGGCGTAGTATTTATGCGCGCTGGTGGGGCGCGGGGCGGGGCCGGGCGGTCCAATGGGCGCGCGGGGCGGGGGCGGCGAAGCCTGATTTTTCCCATGGCGGCGGCGGGTAGGCGCCGCGTCTGCCTGCGCGGCCCGCTGGGCGGCCCTGAGTAAGGCCGTTGCGCTCGTGACATGCACTTTGTCCTGTCTCTACTCTTGTTTATTTCTGGATTCATCAATTGTGTTGTTTGTACACATGCTTTGTGATTACCATTTAATATGATAATTACGCGGCCTTCATAATGTTACGATGTTTGCAACTAAGTTTAATTTGATGAGTACTCAAATGAGCAATTTATAGTACAGTACCATTTTCCACATGAAACTTTAAAAATGTACCGTTGTATTGTATATGCATATATTACACAGAATATGAGATCGAAGGCAGGTATGAATGGCAGCGGGGCCCAAGGGTCCTCACAGGTGTAAGGGTGTGTGGGAAGGTGTGCGGGGGTGCGGGCGTGCGGCGTGCGGGGGTGTGGGGTGCGGAACAATAGCCGTACGTGAAGGCATCCACTTGTCGCGCTCTCACGGCGACGGCGCGGAGGCTGCGGCTCTGTGAAAAAACACCTTTTGTTTGATTCTACTTATTTCGGTTGGAAATACGCTGCCTATTAAAAATATTGATTACCTGTTAGCATCGCTATACTTCTGACGTATAGTGACTGTGCAGTTTTTTGTAATTAATTATGGGTTATTTGATTTAGTGAAGAATAATTTTCATTATGAGCTTGACTGGTCACAACAATTGATATGTTTTGTAAGGGATTCGTGTCATTACACTCAAGTTATTAAATTACCTTAATATGTTTTTAGGTTCAAATATTTTATTATTGGTTAATTATCGTTTAACTTAATTTATAAATGGTAATTAAACCAATCGGCTGTAAACATAATTCCTGAAATTAAACGCAATTAGTTATGTAATAACATAACTGGCATGAAGCATTGCGTTGTATTCATTTAACATTAAACTTTTTGTTGTATTATAAAAAGGCGAACATTTTAATATCATTCGTCTTAGATGCTAGATACAAAACCTCTTTGCGGCAATGCAGAGGTCCGAATAACAAAGTGGTGATAAAAAACCTCAGACAAAAAGTCACGAGTCACCTTGGCAGGGAGTAAGGAACTCAGGTAGTGAATTGCTTCATTTTAACATCGGACGGACGTTTAATGTCGGATAATGGGTCCCGATAAATTGCTCCTTATAACGCGTGTGATGACTAATGACGGATCTGGAAGGCCGTGTCAATGTGACTCATTGAGGAATTTTGTAATTATTTTTTGATGATAAAAAATTACTCAAATATTAGTTGCATTTATACTGTATCAGCCCAGATACGTCTCACTGCAGGGCACGGGCCTCCTCTACAATGTAGAAAGTACGATTGAGAGTGGTTAGGCCATATAATCCACCACGCTGGCCTAGTGCGGGTTGGCAGACTTTACATACTATAGAAATTCTTGCAAATCGCTATGGTATGCAGTGGTTTGGTATGGTATGCATACGAGAATTAGTTGCACTTAAATCAAAGAAAACTGAGCTTTGTTATATATTCATTTTGAATGTTTAATTAGGAAAAGAAAATCAGGCTCTTGTTATTGTTTGGGTCTGACAAAGGAACAACCACTCTTCTTGATAGTGTGATTATCGCTGCCCATCTACATCTACATCGATTTAAATATTTATATAAGATATTTCTCTTGGATCGTCGCGTTGAAGTATTATCGTCCTTTCAAAATGATAGAGCAAGAGGAAGGAAGAGGGACAGGACAAGAAAGACGGGAAGATGAAAGGGGTATTGGATTAGGCAATCTCGCAACACAATTGTATAAAATAATGGGAACATAGTAGTCAAAGGTAGTTTGCACAAGGTGGTAAATCCCATAGAGCGGCTCTACCATTTTTAAGTGTACAGACTCTTTTTCTTGTAATATTTTATACTGTTGTCTATACTACAGCGTCGGGTCTAATTTAAGCGGCTTATTTGATTGTAAGTAATGACTGCCGCCCACGAACACCCAAATTGTGTCAAATCATAAATCTTTCAAAAATTGAATAGAGCGAAATTAGTTTTAAAATAAATAAGTAGAAATATATTTTTAATTTTTAATTGTAGTATATTATAGTATATGTCTTAGTCCACTCACGTACAGTCATCATACACAAAGTTTTAAGATTCCAATTACGTCCATATTAGCAATAAACCCCATATATTTGTGCGTGCATGACTAAGCTGTTTTCTCAACTCAACCATACAAGCAAAAGAGCAATTTATCTATACAATTATGTCAAAACGTGTCTTCACGGCTACCTGGGAAATTTAAATTTACAGCAATATTGTTGGGTCGCATTGTGCTCTCACGTAGCACCATTGTCCATCGGTTTTTGCATCAAAACACCTGCGGGACAATTGACAGAATATTGTTTTATGTGGACATTCGCACAGGTATACTTTGCTGGACGTTGGACAAATATTCAAAGACATATCTCGGGTTCCGTACGATATTTATTTTAGTTTTACTATGTGAGTTAAAGGCTTGTCTTGACTAAGCTCATGCAAGAAGTATATGTAGGCTCGCTGAGTTACTGGACTAGGTGCTGATTCTTGGGTTGTATTTTTGATGCTGTCAAGAGTTGCAGAGGTCGGTGTGTAGTGAGGATAACTGGTTCAGGATTTTTCTACATAATTGCCATACTTATAGGTCCATTGGAAGTCTCTTGAGGGCTTTTGTTGCTGCAGTTGAAATTTACAGTTTGACGAATTTGGTTAAGAAGTCGGATGTGCAACCAGAGCTAGCGTGATTATGCTGATGTAATATATATTTGCCTTTTGGTCGTTGGTCAAGGATGGGATATATGTTTACCCACCGAGCAGAACTAATGTAGAGCCTAGATGACCTAGTGTGTAGAGTTCGCGATTTTAAAATTTCTTGCAAATTATAACAAGTATAGGCTTAATCATGTTTTCGCGATTCATTTAAGACAGATCTATTAATACTCACGTAATTTTAAAAGTCAGCATTTATCTTGCGATTAAGTCAGCTACACTATCTCTCACTTGGTAGATTTATAACAAGGAGATTATTCGCTACTAATTGGGGTACTACGTAATTTTTTATCTAGTGTTTTATTACTATTTATCTTAACAGGTGCTACGTAATGAATTTACGTATCACATGTACATTACCAGTACATTATTCGCTCTTCTTTCTATTTTTGAAGTTTTTTCCTTCGATTTATATTTACCTGTACATTGTAACTTGTAAGTAACTCTACATAAAGACACTAAGCCAATTTTATTCCACAGTAACAATTCAGTTAATGTTTTTTAGATCAATTTTTTTTAGTCAAATGCAGGCACAGATACAAGTGTATACTGTAAACCATGAGGGTCCTAAGTCTGATTCTCATGTCGAGTAATTCACTCTCTACATGCTAGCATCGATCCAACGCAATGTTGTATAATACCAAATCACACCTATTCAATGTTCAATATTCGTTTTTACATTTGCAAGTGGAACCCAAAAAGCCAACACAAATCTCGACGTAACACCTCAACCAATCTTAAACATGACAAGCGAGACGTTTTTGTGTCGGCCGGCGTGAAAAAAATTAGTCATCACACTTTGTTCCCGCCCGTAATAAACCTTATCTTACGGACTTCACAAATTCTGAAGTGTGAAATCATTTGAAAGAGATATAAGTGTTGCTGCTTGTTCCTCGGACCACGACTTGGTTTCCTGTCTCTCCGATAACAGATCAAATCGTGTAAATAATACTCGATGGATACGTTTCGCATTATTGGAGCGTGGTGTTCTCACAGCATGTCGATAATGTTCAGGATTATGTACTATTGTTCGGCGTGGTGTATTCCCATTAGTCTTTACGTTGAGGGGGTGCTGTGAGGGGCAGAGGGGGGAGGGAAGGTGCACCCCTGCGCGTGCCGTGGGAGTGCCGCGCGCGTGCCGCTCCCATTGCGTGATACACCCTGATTGATCTAGTTGTGCCCGTATTAGTTCGATTACACAGCAATGTGCTTGAATGCCGCACAATAACAATGCTTTCTCGTTTTACTAATTGAATGTAGCCTTTATTGTTCTGGAGAAAATCGATATATTGTCAAGTTGAATTAAAGGTACCTTTGTGATCTACTGCGTCTTTCTTTAATGCTATTAGTGATTAGATTAGCAATGTGCTTATAAATTATCTTTTCCCCACCTCATTAAATCTTCCTAACCGCCTTTATTCGCCACCTCTTCCAATCTAGTTCCTCAAGGCTCAATTATTTCCCTTTTCTCATTAGTAACACAATCCTAGCCGTTGGTCATGGCGATATTGGCTCGTGTATAGCTTCGGGTGAGGGCTTATTGACAGTGCAAACAGTTCGTCTCCCTCTGGTCCCACGGGAGGGCGCGAGAAATCCCATAATTCGTGTCGTGCAGGTGCGCGCTCATTACAGGCTTTCCCGCCACGCGGCGCCACGTGCCTCACACAATATTATTAATATTGATGCGGTTCGCGTTACAAACGCTTTGATGTAGGTGGGTACTTGTTTGTGTTTATATTACATAGACTATGTTTTGAATACAGTATATTGTAAGATTATGTACCTTGTAATTGCAAAAATAGCGTTTCAAAATAAAGGAACTAACTAAACAAAAGGGAAATCAATGAAAAATGTGTTGGCAACTAGTGCTCTTGCCTATTACTCTAAAGCAATTTCTCTTAGATAGCGTTAAGAAATATTTACATAAATATAATAAAGCAACTTGTTTTGCTATCAAATATGTTTCGAAATATAATATTCAGTTATTGAGATTTTATACAGCAAACTTTATTCTTCAGATACACTCTGCGTATACATCGAAGCACCCATTTAATCTTTATTTCACGAAATTTACCATGCCAATGTGCATACATCTTCAATTAGATTATATTTAGCATCTGCAATTTAATGACCTTGTAAGGCGGAGGTACACGACGGACCTGTGGTTGATACGTCCAACTTAGTGTGGGTTGTAACCTGTAACGTTGCCGATGGAAAACCTCAGGTTCCGATGGGAAGCGAGTGTTCTCGTGTGAACCCGCCGTGGGAACGCGTGGGTCACAGGTCGGTAATTATGGATCGCCCGACCCGTAGCCTTCGCGCATCTCGCTCCGAGATTCAGTACCGATAACAGGAACGAATATAAATCATTTTTTTAATCATTACCGATGGTATTTTGGTATGTTGATTCATTGTGGAGGTTAAATCGTGAGCGAGCTATTTGGTTGTGTATCGGAGTATGTTGGGACACGGATTTTTGGATATAATCCAGCCCATTTACGGTCCAGGGCACAGGCGTCGTTTACAATTGGGTGCTCTACTGTGAAGTTTTGCGGTATAGCCCAGCATTCATTTCATTGTTCCTCCATACTTGTAAAATCTGTACAATATGCTGGATTTTAGGAGTTTCTTTTGATATAAATTGCAACAATATTATGCTCAAGTTCTGTAAACATATTAAAGAGCTGTTCTTCAACGCGCCCGCGATGAGTTCTTGATCCAGGCTTTAGATTGCTCATTTCGTAATAGCCGTTTCCATCGCAAGCGTGTCACCCTACGGATTAACATCGTTACATTAATATAGGGGATTTTAATTCGCAATAAGCGTAAAAGGCATTTAATAATGCAGACGTCCGCTCACGTGTCTGTATAGTGAACAAATACCAATCGAGTAATGAACGGGCGGGGGGAGAGGTGCGGGGCGAGGGCGCGCGGTGCGGCACGTGGCGGTCACGTGACAGTTTTACATTAATGTTTCTGGCTTAGGGAGTTCACATTATGGCTATTATTTTTTACGATTAAAAGACAACAGTGGGATACAGCATTAGATGGAGCTTACAAAATGTTAATGTATGGTAAGTTAATTTTGAAAATGCAATATCTCAATGCAGCGAGCACGTTATGCCTAGAAGCATGGAGAGTGAAGAAATTATAATTGTTTACCATTTTCTGATAATTTACTGAATACGAGTATGAATAGAATTGTAGTAATCAAAGAGCCCAAGGGACTCCAATAATTTGTAGGAAGTCGGCTTAAAATAATAGTGTAGTACTTAGTTGACTTCCAATCTTTCAGAGAGAAAAGCCAAGGCTCAGTAATCTCTTCCCACTCCACTCAAGCAAAATTCAAATGTTAATGTCGCATCTACGTTTAAGAAAATAAATGGCAGAATATGTGGTGTAAGGTGTTTACTTTCCAAAGTAAAGACATGTCACCGTAAAAAAGCCGTTGTCCGTATGTGACGTACAAACAAATCATAAGCAAACAATATGTTTTGATACCACATAATAGTACAAAAGTTTCATATTTTCTCCCACGACGCGCGTATTAAACAAAGCAGTCGTGATTGCGATGTCAAAACGGAACTCCCACAGATTTATAACAAAAACTGTGTTATTTTTCCCACAATCGTTACTGTAATGCATGCTGGGGATCAAAGCGGATTGAATCACCCCGTACGCATGACGTCATCGATGAACAATTTTACTGAGACCCCTGATTGTGAAAGCTTTTAGTGGGATTTTGGAGACGTTTAAACCAAATATTGCGAGGCGCGGCGGGTCAAGCGTGATTGGGCGGTCGTGTTTAGGGTGTTGTGACACCGCGTGGGAGCAGCCTGTATTGTTAGGGCACTTAACTCGGCTCTGATAAAGGAACTATAGGTCCATTAACCGGATTCGCTTTGCTCATTCGTTGTCGCTGATGAATGGACATTGGATTATGATACGTAAAGAGATATCAAGCGCGTGGAGCCGGAACGAAACAAGATGATAAGGTAACCCTCCACTGTCCGTTTAGAGTTACAAAATGTTTTTGTTATATATTCATTTTAGTACCAAAAAATACCAAATATTTTAAACGTTTAACCCACAAATTTATACTTCTACCCACATTGTTTATTAAAAATTGACTGCGAAATATGATATCGATAGATTTTAAAGAGATCCGTATCGATAAGATCACAAGTTTGTGCAGGAAACAATGGTAAATTCGCAATACAAAATCGCATACAAGGCCCACCCTACTCAAGGCGCAATGAGCCGTGGAAAGTATTATTGAACTCGAGTACTAAATAGACCCAAATCGGGGTGAAAGCCAGGTGTATGGTGGCGGTATCTTGATTCACTTATGAGGGCTTCGAGCGTTTTTTTAAACTCGGCGTCAATTATTCGTGACCCTAATTGTAGATGATGCGATACGCGCGCATTGTGGCGCAGTTGACGCCTCTATTGGTTGCATTGTGTTTTTTCGTCTTCGGCCGCAACCGGCTGTTTGTGTATTGAAAGTTTGTTTTGTATTGTCGAATTCTTTAATATTTGCCATGTGAAAACAAATGTGCTGACAGGCGATTTGTAACGGTTCAGTTTTAAATTGTTGTGACGTTTTTGTGGCGGGATTTGTTTTAGAGCTTAGTGGGATCGTGTCAACGTGTTTAGTTAATGGTGGATAAATAAATAATAATTTGCTGGAGATCATCTACTTTAAATTATACGGAATTAAAATATGTATATACAGAACCACTGTATGTAGGAATACGCGAAATATCTTTTCATTTATCGTCATTATCATTTTCAGCCACAAAAGGTCACCGCTTATCTGATGAACTAATAAGCGTGTCATAAGGATTCCTAAAGTTAACTATTGGGAATGGCCTGCATCCTTCCACATATATATAGTCAGTAGTAATAGACAGTAATCGTTCAACTTTTATAAAGTCTTTTGTCCACCTTGTGGGTGGACATCCAAAAGTGTGTCTACCAGTACATGGCCTTATATTCATAATCTTATTAATTAAGAATTGTCTAGAAAAACAGCTCTGATCAATATAACATATATGACGTGTATTAAGTTTGCATTGTTGTTCTTCTATTGTCTTTCTCTTTGTCTCTTTTTACTACATTATTAGCAAATTATTACTTACTATCTTCTTCTACACTCAGGTTAATTATTGCCATTTTCCGCGGGCTTTCACGGCCTTGGAAAGCGTGTTTGAGACATCCAAATTACGCTATGTTATTACTGATATCTTGATATGTTGACCCATTGCACGCGCGTCAATTTTGGCAAGGTGTCCGTTATACACCCCTATAAAATAATCGCGGTATGTGAATAGTGGCGCGGCGTTTTTCACACCGCCACGCAAATCGCAGCTGCGGCGACGGCACAGCTGCCCTGCCGTCTGTACTCTGTACTGTATGCAAACGCCCTAATAAAACAACTCTTTTTATTGCTGCAGTTTGTAGTACTACCGATACTGTTAGGCTACTGATAAGGGCACGGGATGTAGCATTGGAGGTTTGCGTCGTGTGTGAAGTATTGTGTGAATGGCGAGTGTTCCGCTGAAAGAGGGCGTAGGCGGGTAAAACAGTTCCCAGGGTGTTGTTGGTGGATTGTTTCTGATTTTAATTTTATAAGCAATAGAGAGTCTATTACCACAAGTGATTAGTCTGCAATTAGTTTCTTTTTGACACTCTTTTATAAAAGATATTTCCTAAGTTTTCGGTGTAAGTATATCTGGCCTTTTCTGTGTAAGGACAACCTCAAACATTAATGGATTAATGCTTCTGATGGGACGAAAATGCAGGTGTGTGCAAGAATTGTATCTAATGAGATATCACATAGAAATGTGAAGGTGTAATAATAATGTAGTCTACATTAAACTCAAAGTCTACTGCTGAAACTGAAAATAGCAAGGTAAAAGATCAAGCATTTTTTAATCAAGCCATGACACGGCTGCACTAACTGGTAACTACATATAAAGCTTATCAAACAATATTTTCCGCCTCTTCTGAAGTAGTTTACTACTCTGGCACAAAGCGATCACATCTCCACAAACACATAAAGCGTGATGTTTCAGACATGGCGACGAGCTCCACATGGCGGGACAAAGCGTGCTTGTTCGGTTGTAGCCGGTGTCCGCGTGTGTACGCCAATTGTTTTGTCGGCTATATCGGGCCGCGCACCACGTGCGGCGAGCTTTCTTCAGCGTGATGTGAGGGAACAGTATGATAGGGATTATATTGAAATTATATTTTTACCCAGTTGTCAACCTTAGGGCCACATCTAGCGAGATGTAGACCCCTTCAAATATGCGCCAATCATCCCGGCCATAAGAATTCAGCATCCATCCACTACCCGCTAGCTTTTTCAATCTTTCGTAGTGCCGTATGTATCTTCGTATTGATCAGCCCGTTGCAGTCCACTGCTGGACATAGACCTCTCCCCAGGTACGCCACAGAGCCCGGTCTGCTGCTTTATGCATCCAGTCGCTGCCGGCCCTCTTGTGTAAGTCGATAAGTGAACCGTCAGAGAACCAAGGTGACCTACATAGGTATGATAGTTAAGTGGAAGTAGCAATGGGCTGCCCACATATGTCGCAGAACGGATAACCGCTGGAGTAAGCGTATTCTGGAGTGGAGACCGCGTCTTCGCAAGCGTAGCGTGGGACGCCGTCTGGTCTGATGGCGGGACGACTTGCACAAGAGGACCCTAGGTATACAGTATTATTTTTACTAAACGCAGTGGTAGATAGAATCTATTCAAGGGAAAAAGGATTACCTTCCATTGATATGATTACATCGGTCGGTTTGGGTAGTCATAATCTTGAAAATTCATTTAATAGCTGACCATTAATTATAAAAAGGATCAAATATAATATCAGGCTACTATTCGTAAATGTTTTTGTGTACTTCTTATCGCGCCGCATTAAGTTGTACACAAAACACAATAACGTAACTGACTCTGCGTTTCACAGAATATTTTAATATACAATACAACTGTATTATACATGAAATGCCTACTAATATTTAAACATCAAATAATTCATTGCACAAAATGATGTTCACTTGTCATACTGTATTTCCCATACAGAGCGCTTGACGCGCATGTGAGGGCGGCCCGCCCAGAACACAGCACGGCTTGGACGTCGTAAAGGTGTTCTTTTAATGCTGTAGTTTTCACAGCCTCCGTGGATTAAATACATTCTCATTAAACTTAAATTAAACTGAAACTATTCCGTTTATAAAACGCAACGCTCCTAAACGTTCTTTGAATTTTAATACTCTTTTATTCTGCGTCTTTTGTTACATCAAAAGGAAAATGTAAAAAGTCGTGTATATTTAAAACTTGTGACGAAATCACAGGAGCTGTCGTACAAATGTTGACTCTTATGAAATCTGCGACGCACATGACTCCTCTCCAATATTTTTTACTGCAGTTTTGTAAATATTGTGACTCGTTTCTTTTAGCGGTTTGGTATTTTAGCTTTCTATTGACAATGTAATTTTTAGGAAAGAGATTTAACTCGTAATAATGTGCGCGTTTAACAGTTTTATATTCGCACGTAAAAGGAATTCATAAAAAATACAGACACCCAATACTTACGAGAAAAAATACGGATCATAAACTGATTTACGATCTTATAATTTTATAAATGTTGCTATTTATCTACGCAGTTATTAACATTCATTAGCACTGCTCAGAATACGTTATAAGTCATCGGAGCCGGCCCGTTTGATGGTCACTCTATCGGAATTTATATTAGTTTTAATGCCATTTGTTCCTCAAAATGCGAAACAATGAGCGTGCGTTCATATAGAATATTCAATGCGTGGATCAAACAAAGAGTAAGGCTATAAATTACGCCTGATTGATACATGTCTCGGCTCGCACGTGAAATTACATCTGGGCGCATTCAGGGCTCATTGTCGGCTCCCTGTCCCCTTGCCCCCCCGCCCCTCAGCCCGCGGCCCCGACTGATTAATGACACCAACATTGTGTCAATATTTGCATAAGAAACGGACAAGAAAGGAACGTATCCGCGAATCTCCTCTGCCGTACATTTTGATGGCCCACGTTTTGATTTACACATCTGTATGAGGTGATTGCAACGTTTTTTCTCTAAATATAAATCACAATTTTAAATGACACCTTTGGATTGGTTTAGGTGTTGTATTTTAAACCTTATTGCGACACAATAAAGCTACATTTTGCATGTTGAAAGAACTGTCGCAGTCCATTACAGAGCTCCCGTGAGGAGTTGTCGGACGCGTCAATAAAAATATTCATTAGCTCACACTCTATTTGATACTTGATGAGACAACCCTGCAAATGTAATCAGGGATGTGCAAAGTGCCATCACAAGTTGTAGAAAATAAAATATATTAATGATGCATAATAATGTAGAGGTATAGAGCATGAGAGATACCTATTATTTTTCTAAAGACGAATCGTAATTTTAATATCCTTTTCAGAAGTTTTGTTTTCGTTAATACTTGATTTAAGAAGTTTTACTTTGCAAAAACAGAAGCCTACGCTAAGGAGGTTACACGCTGCTAAGAACTGTTTCAAATTCGGTTCTACGAGTAATTAGTTACACCGATATAGATAGACCAGATAACACTGACATTTCACCATGAATAAATACGTTATAACAGTAGAACTAGATCAACATAATATAAAGAAGTGGAAAAATAAAATATAATATTAATTGACGAATAAAAAAACATTATACTGTAAATTCAATGACTTAATGGCACTTGGGTTGTTGTTACCACAAATAAATATTGATAGGAATACTTAATTTATCACCAATTATACATGTATATATGATTATATGCTTATAAAAACAATAATACAATCAAATACAATGTCGGCAATATATTTACGACTCTGGTTCATATATTATGACATAAATTGGTTGTATTTGAATACAATCATGTTTGTTTTCGCTGGCGCATACAAATTGAAATTCTTTGTTATATTTAAAATACTAGTCGTTACTCAAACTATCAAATTTAAAGGCAGAATAAATACAATTTTTGCCAGGGCACAATATCGGTCTTACGTACATGAAATATAAAATGTCATAATAAACCACGGTTGCGTAAAATATGTTGTAACATTTGGTCAATAATAGGACAGTGTCTTGTTCCGCGTTGGCAGTTACGTAATAGGCTGAAAAATATTTGATACAAAGTGTCAACCCTACACCACTAACCCGTACGAGTCCAGATAAGCTACCTCCTGATTGATGCAATGAAAAATGACGCGACAATGTTTTGAGAAATTGCGTTCTCGAGGTGGACAGCTTTGTTGGCAACACAGAATAGGATTTTATTACTTGCATAATTTAATATAACACGTCTGAAAACCGGATTAGTGTAATACTTTGTAAGCTTTTGTTGGTCGTGTAACTGCGCTCGGTTAGGGAGATGACCGCTCTTTCTGCGAGTAACGTGTGTGAAAAGAAAAAGTAATTTATCTGCGTCTTATTTTTAAAGTTAAATGTTACTAGGTCTTCAGAGGCTACTTTATTTATACAGAGATCGATTAAGATAACATTATATTTAAATATTTTTTAAGATGGTTTATCGGTGCTCGTATTACAGCTAAATAAAAGATTGTATACATTTCTGGTGCGCCGCATTTAATATTAATATCGACTCTAAGTTAAAATATCTGAAAACACGTCGAGATCCCCAGGGTCATGGATTATGGCCCATTGGTATATATTGGTATTATTTTTAAATAGCAGTAGGTTTTAAGCGTCGTCGGGTTTCCTACGAATAAATTTGGGCGTAGAGTTGGACTTTCTTCATCATGATAACTCCTACCCTAAAATCACAAACGTGCCAGGTTGAATCTAGCATGACAGTGAAAAGTGATTCGGAGATAAAACAGATGGAAGGTAATACATTTCGTACCAATTATAAGTTACCTTGGCGATGACGGTTAAAAAATAATTGGCATCAATTCCCTGCGTGTGGAGTAACAAGACAAAGAATAAATGATTAGTGCCACTCATAATGTTTAATTGCTAATGGGAAGGAGAGTCGTCAGTGTGATTTGTCCTCTTGTCTACGCTTCGGGAACGGGCCAGGATTTGATAGACGCTGATATTTATATGTAGTAATAAATAAATTCGCGATATACAAACGGTACTTAAATAAACTTTTGTTCTATACTAAAAATCGGCAAGTGAGTACACTCCAAAACTAGTAGAGATGGAAAGAGATCACCTATACTTAAAATCTAGAGTAATCTGGATATGATACCTAGGAAGTGTTGAAGTTTTGATGGTTTCTCCTAAGAGTAAATTTGGCAGTAATTGCCAAATTAATTTAATCCTTCAGGTTCGGATGCTATATTCGGTACATAATACGGGTATTTTTATTATTTTTAATATGCAAATGAGTTTCAAATTTTTGAATTGACTATAATCATTTGATCAATGATTGTACAGTGTAATCTTGATAAAGAATAATTAATTTATATCTCAAAATATGCGGAATCATATCCTTTAGATTATCTTTTGCACGTGTGTAGTTATGAAGCTGTTGTTTAATAATAATTAATTAGACCAACACTCTGAACATAATGACAAAATAATTCAGATTTCAATAATACCAAAAACGAGTAACTCTTCCGGAAAACTTTCAACGATAGAGTTTTGTTTTGCAGTTTATAATATGTATCTACGAATACTTTTGAACAATTTAATGGGTCACGCTACGAGAGCAAAGAAGACTCTATGATCACCAAATCAAAACGGATTTCTTTTCATATTTCTTTCCTTTTCCTATTTCTTTTCCTTCTACACCATGCCGGTGTGCAGAAACATTCGACTTATAAAACTTGTAGTCTTGTCGGCTTGTAGCGGTCAAAGCCACCAAGAACAGAGCAAGCGCACTTAATTACTGCAGATGTGTATCGCTGAGCAACCATTGTTCACAACTAGGAAACAATAACATAATTTTATTAGCTCGGTTTACGAGTAGGTCGCGCTTGGCGGAAACGCCGCCACATTTGGCGATCACCTTTCTTTAGAAAGCCGTGAACGCTAGTTGTAAAACATTTCATAAAACAGTCGTTATCTTCGACATATGGGCTGCAACTGCAGGCTTGCACGTGTAAGGAAGCGGAGGGTAACGCTCGCAAATCTGCTCGGCACATTGGTGCAATCAGCTGAGCTTGGGAATGTGATAATGATAACATCGGTGACGTGGCCACGGTGATGATTTTCTTGGCATTCTTTTAAAAATGTTATAGATAATAAGGAGCGAATGAAAGGTATTATGGTTGATTATGGTTGACGAATTTGAGATCTGAAAAGCTCTCCCAATTCAAACAAGTAACTTTTTGTTTCGTAGGTACTAGAAAAAGGCGCGGGTCATGAAACTGTATGAGGTATGACATGGACTGTAAGTCAGTTGTAGATAAATAATTCAATTATTTTCCATCGGGTGCTTCACCTACTCTGGCATACCGACCAAAACCCCTCGATGTGGTCCTCTTCATGCATATCAGGGTGACTGCGGTCCCTGCTAGCGAGACTCTCCCAGTACTTTTTTCAGGTATATCCAATCCAATATTTTGGTAGGTTTGGTTCTTTTTAATTGTTGAACTAGGTACTTAATCCAATTTGATAAAAAATATGATCTGGAATGAAATATAATTTACATCGTGGATTAGTGTGCAGTTGTGAGTCCGTGAAACATAATAATATCCAAACACTAGTCGCGATCACCACTTAGCTACCAAATGTTATGAAATTAAAATTCTACAAAAAAAAAACCATTGAAGTGAACCTAATTCGCAATAAAAACACTAATCCACGTCAGCTGTTTGCACTGGAAGCATCAAGTGCGTAATAGATAAGATTTACTTTTAAACAATACGTTTACTATCAGGCCTAATTACTCGCTGAGTGTACATCGTGCAGATGTTCTTCAATAGGTACAGGCAGGTGGGGCTAATTACCTGCTCATTGTTGGTACTGATACAGAGATAAGTCAAGTAATCTTATCTCTCTAGCAGGCGGTAAAACGAATTTAGTCGATACGATTATCGAGCGTAGTACGGGTTGTTTTGATCAAATTGGACCTTGAATATCTTGGTGCAATGTACTTAAAATACTAATTGGATTAAATTAATTTTCGAGCAATATTCCCATGATAATGATTTAGATTGAATAAATGTAGGCTAAACTCGATATCGCTGGTGCAATGATTATAATCTTCGAGGAAATTGGTGAAGTAAGTTGGAGGGGGAAGGCAGAGAGAAGATGGGATTTCGAAGTTCAGAGCTAATACATGCTGCGTTAAGACCATCGAGGCGATTATCATTAAACTGAATTCTTTTACAACTTTATGACCTGGTTATGCCAAAATATGTTACGGGAATTATTTACCTTCGCAAATGTTTCTGAAACAAAGTTCATACAGCGATAGCATTGAATGTAATCCACGGCTAAGTTCGAGTGGTCTTCCATTACAGTAAGGTAGTGATAATCCACAAATAAATAAAAGTGAAAGCGATGCATCATCCGCCGCGGCTAGTAATAACCGTGGGCCATGTCGACAGATGTGCTAGCGATAACGCTATCTGCATAATGAGAGATTCGCCGCTCGGCAGCGATATGGCAGCAATTTGTTCGCCGCGTGTTGATTCAGTACTTCACACTTGATACGATCAATCAGTGCTTGTAGCCGGTTACTCGAGTTATTTTCATCATTAACAGTTCAACAGCTGTTTATTTTGCTATAGACAACTTCTGTAAGCATCTGGTTGCGTTGGATTAACAGTGAATGGTTTAATTTTTAATTATAATAATGTAAGGATGGTTAGGGCATTGGTTTTGTCGTGGGTAGTGCTAGTAACTTAATATATTTTTGGCATATATTAAATTCATAAAATATGATTCTATTTGGAATCAAATATAATCATGCTTATGTAAATGCGGAAACGTAACGGAAGTCCGGAACGGAGTTCCTGCAATTAAAGGAGATCATATTTTTTTTTTCTCTTTATTTAAGGAGCTTAGTCAAACATGACTATGTCGCTCCATTGGACCATTTCTTAAACTACAATATACAATGACTTAAATATAATTTCTAGCGTCGATTTATACCAATTACAACAATTTTATACAATAGTTTCGCTGAATCAGAAAGCGGATACATTAACACCATATTACATCCACCAGTGTCTCTAAAATCTGGCATTTTTCTCACTAAGTCACACCTTACGTCCTCGTTACGAACACACTCCACCATCATATGGTATGCATCTTCTACTTTTCCACATTCTGAACAAAGTGGAGATAATGTTTTCTTCATTGAGTAAGCAAATTTATTGAGTGGAATGTGGCCGGATCGAAGTCTAAAGGCAGTAACTAACATAGTTCTGTTTATAGTGGAGTCGCCAAACCATGGAGATTTCCAAGGTTCATTCTGTAATACTCTGTACCAAATACCTTTTTCCACTGATCTTTCATCAAAGTGAACTTTCCATAAATCGTAGCAGTGCTCTCTAACTGATTGAATATAATCTGTGTAGTAGGGCAAAACGTCACAAAATACACCATCGCCAGAAGCTTCCTTTGCCAAATGATCTGCTTTTTCATTCCCCACCAAGCCAATATGAGAAGGGATCCATTGTAGGATGATCTCTTTTGAGCTGGCTTTCATTTCAAATATAGTTTGAATAATACTATAGGCAATCGATGTGCCTCTCACACAAGAGGTGCATCGAGTCAAATGTTGTAGAGAACTTTTCGAATCTGTTAAAATCACAAATTTGTCATAAGCAATAGATTTGATGTAGGAAAGAGCTTTAGCAATAGCAATTAACTCTAAATGCATAATGGAAGTATTTCTAACCAATTTAAATTTCATAAACTTATCTGTCTGGGGGTCAAAAAATGCTGCACCCATAGATCCCTGATTACTATGTAATGTTGAATCTTTTGAAGCGTCGGTGTATAGTTTGTAGTATGATAAATATTGATTATTTAGATATGAAGAACAAGCGTGTCTGAGTTTTATTGTGTTATAATCTCTTTTCGGTAGTATTACATCTTTAATTTGGTGTTTAATAATTTCACTTAGATCATACCAATTCATCCAATAGTTCATCGAGTACATATCTAACAATTCCGTTGAATGGACCGGAATTTATTTAAATTTTAAGTGTATTTGAAGTATAATCGGGATCTGCTTACGTCTCCAGTATCTACATGAAGTAAGCGAACTGAGTTCCGTTACAGCCTTTATAGAAACATTGTCCACTATTGCCATCGATTTTAGGTAAAATTTACCAGCTAAAAATAAACGCCTAAATCGTAAAGGTTGCAAACAGAGCTCACTTTGCATGACGTGAATGGGTGTGGTTTTAATAAAACCACCTATAATACGCATGGCTTGATTCTGTAGTTTATCTAATTCGAATAAATTTGACGAACAACTATTACCATATAAGAAACTACCATAGTCTAGTCTACTCCTAATTATTGAAATGTAAAGTCTTCTCAAATGTTTTGGGTGAACTCCCCAACCGGAACCAGCCAATACTTTAAAAATATTTAAAAACTTATTTATTTTCTCAACTAAGTAACTAATATGTTTGGTCCATCTTAACGAACGGTCAAACCACATACCCAGATACTTTACGGTAGACACTTCTTGCAATGGTGTATTATTAATCGATATATACACATTATTATTGTAAATGCCCTTTTTAAACAAGCATATTTGGCTTTTTGTGGTAGATACGCTTAGGCCTAAATTATCTAGCATCCTTATCAAAATGTCTAGTGCACCTTGAAGAGAGGTTCGGGCACACTCTATGTTTTTATTTGACACGTATAACACGAAATCGTCGGCATACTGCGAGATGAATACATCATTTATAGCATTACAGATATTGTAAGTAGCAACATTAAATAGTAAGGGTGACAGAGGGTCACCCTGAGCTAGGCCTAAACCAGTCCTGCGGCTGAGATAAGAATGTTCACACTTAATTATTAAATTTCTTGTGTTTAAGAAATTCCACAAGTAGTCGCATATTTTCTTACCAACACCAGACTGATCTAGGATTGAAATTAATATATCTATATTAATATTATTGTAAGCATTGTCAATGTCTAGGAAGCATGCCAGAGTAGCCAAATCTTTAGAGAAACCCGATTGGATTCTGGTTACTATTCTAGTTAAACTATCTAGACAGGATTTAGACTTCCTAAAGCCCACCATTTCAGCCGAAAAAAATATCTTATTTTCATAATACCACTCTAATCTCCTATTAATAACTGCATGAAAAATTTTGCAAACGCATGACATTAAGCTAATAGGTCGAAAAGATGAGACAAGTGCAGTATCGCGTCCTGATTTCGGGATTGGGATTATGCAAATATCTCGCCACTGGCTAGGAACAAAACCCGTCGATAGAGAGAAGTTAAATAGCAATAGTAAAATAGACTTGCCATTTTTTGGTAAACGTTTAATCATTGAAAATGAAATGCCATCGAGACCTGGAGAAGTGTCACTTGCTTTAATACAAGTATTTAATTCGTGTAAAGTTATTGGAGCCTCTAATTTTGAATGTAAAGAATGGAAATCTGGTTTAGGGGGCGAGGTATAGGTAGGACATAAATTTACTAAAAGTGACTCACATTTGTTTCTATCTAAAAAGGAATTTTGAATTTTATTTCCCTTTAACCACTTCATCTTCTTCCACATTTCACTAACTGATGAAACTTGATCCAGAGAATTACAAAAATTGTACCAATTATCAGACACTGCCCTTCTAATAACTTTTTGGGCTTCACTGATGCGTTCTTTTAGAATTCTTAAATTGGCGGGTGTGGGATTTTTTCGAAATTGTGTTAGTGCCAGTCTTCTTTTGGCGACTAAATGAGAGAGACTGGCCGTCCAATAAGATTTGGGAACAAACTTATTATTTGGATTTAAATTAATTTTAATTAATGGGATGTAGTAATCCGCGGCATTATTTATATGGTTAATAAAATTGTTGTACGTAAACTGTGGATCTTCACACACAACAAATTTTGAAAAGGCAGCTTCCAGATATGATTCGTAAGCGTTCCAGTCGGCTAACTTAAAATTGCGTTTTTTTGACCAGTTAGGCCTACATAAATACGTACTAGAAATATTAATTATAAGGTGATCACTTCCCAGGGATTCATTTGTCACCTTCCAATTAAAATAACAGGCTATATCTGAGGTGGAAAATGTGATATCAGGGGAACTTTGTTGTACATTACCCGCTACTAATTTAATCCGGGTAGCACTGCCATCGTTAAGGGAAACTACATTGGACTCACTTATAGTATTATATATCTGAGCTCCCCTAGTATCCGTTTTATACGACCATGACGTATGGTGTGCATTAAGGAGATCATATTCTGCTCAAAGTTATTATACCGCACAGTCTCATCGACAAATCGCGGACGAAGACGAAGATAAAACCTAATGATTAATAATACAAAGTTGTAATTAGCTTTAAAGCTTTAATGTAGTATTAAAATTGCAAAACACCATATATAAAACCATATAACGTGCAAAGAAACCGAGCTACATAGACTTAACACGATGGATTCTAAAGCGCATAGTTTTTGCCGGCACAATGAGGAGTGATTGTGAGCGCATATCGCGACACACGTGCAACGTCACAGCTGCGTGCACGTGCGTGGAGATTCGTCCACACCAGGTATCATGGCGGAAACATGCAACCGTTACGTGTGTTCAATCGATTTACTTCAAGAATTGTCGAATTACGACATTGACTAAGTAATATGTAGAGGTGAAACCACCATTGCTTGGCTAAAGTATGCTTGGCTAACCCAAGTGGTACTATGGACTTATAAAAAACCAAAGTGGAGGTAGTTTTATTGAATACCTTGAATTCGCGATATTTAATAGTTTATTCACATGATAGGCGAAAATTGAAGCGATATCACAAATCAGTCATATTCTTATCTCAACAAAACTTAATCTAGATAGTGTAGATACACTCAAATTAAGAAAGGGATATTCGCACAGAATTCCACAATCCGCGGTATAGTGCACCAGCTCTGAACTATAAAAGCAATGAAAAATGGTGTGTATGATTGATGTGTTTATATAAACCAAGAAAAGAGATTGTAATCCCTAAGACAATACCTAGTAACAGTAATGGCATTTTTATAGCTACTTATTTGAAATGATTTAATTATTGCAACCTTTTCGCAGCGGCGCGGCGAGTATTGATGAATATTAAGAATGCTTGAGACGGCCACTAATGCTTCTACATTATAATGCACATATTAATATACACATACATACTTAACATTTTATTGACTTCGATATAATCTTAGTGAATAAATTCTCTTTGTTGTTTTACATGACATCCATACATAATTAACGCTATTTATTTGTAACAAAAAATTGTTAACGTTGGACATGTTTGAAGGTAAGTATTTTTGTTACTCCCACACCTAATTTCTACAAACATTTGCTACATACACTATGACCAAGTTAAATACGTTTAACCATCTGCAACTGTTGGCAAACATAACGGGTACATAAACTTTACTCCGCAAAAAAGTCGACCCAAAATATTTTCCGATTTTGAAAACCAAATGGTGAGCAATAAAGCCGTTTGTTTTACAACATCTCATTGGAAAACAATTGAAAGCGGCTAATGCCTGCATACCACATGTTTCCACCAGTAATCTGATGTCGTGGAGCTTTCTTCAATAACAAATGTTTCTTTGGTTCTCACGTCCATGTGGACGCAGGATTTTGGGCAATCGGAATGAATCTGCCTTGCAGATGGCGCGACTGCCGAAGCGGCCCCTTCAAAGTTTACACTTCCAGAAATATGCATGTTAATTGTATTAGACTGTCACTATACATAATATTTTATCTGTTCTGTATATACTAATGTTATGTAATATTGTTTTGATACGTTTTGCTGCAAATTGTCTTTCACATTGTACATGGCATGACCTAATTGTATTTTTTGTTTGAATGGCGATATATTGAATTAATGTCGTCTGCAAATTAAGCTTTGTAAAAGGATATTAATCAAAATGTTCGGAAGTAAATTGCTTTATATCTTAATTTAGTTCTTGCCAATCAATTGCCAATTACATTTTTTAATTAATGTTTATTGATACATATGTTGTATTGCTACGGGAGTTCCTTACCTATTTGTTTCCATAGCAATATAATATTTTGAACCCTTGACAGTATTCATTACTAATTAGTAATTACCATAACTTCTTGCAAAAAATACATCATTAAAGAATATTGCTTTTTTGAAATCTTACTTTTGAAAATATTATTTATATACTATAATGATAAACTATTCATTTTATTGTAACAATAAAGACAATAAATTACGTTGTTTTAAAACTTAAATATATTCCACATACTCAAAAACGCGTAACACTTCATCGTATAAATCTTTCGGTTAATTTTAAGAAATGCTTGACATTTTTTTGGCCGGATCCCATAAATAATTCAATCATATTTTTAAGCTTCACCTAAATACGTCGTCGTGGTACGAGTGACGGACAGACACCCGGGAAGTATCAATCGGCCGGTTGACAAGGGAAAACTTGAACAGCCACGTTTATAACGTTATGTAACCACTTAATTATTTTTTTCTGTGGAATTATTATGTTATAGTAACTGTAATGCTGACAGATGCAGAAAAAAGGTTGTGTACGTTCTTGGCTTACATAAAAAAGTATCTACATTGAAAATTATAAGCAACTAGCGGCTGGACCCGGCTCCGCCCGGGCACAGATACACTTTTGAAAATATTCTATCACCTATGTCCATGAGGAATAATGTAGATTTCTAATGGTGATTTTTTTAAACTGTTCGAGTAGTTTCAGAGCCTATTCAATGCAAACAAACAAATCTTTTCTCTTTATAATATTAGTTTAGATGTTGGTAAGAATGGACATCGCCACAAGTTATTATAGGTTTCCTTGGAGACTGCTCTTCATTTACATCTACAGGTAATGCAAAATACACTGTATTGCTGAAGCATAAAATATATTTTCGATATGGCCAACAAGAGTAAGCATTCCAGTTCGATAGAACAGAATTATTTCATGGTTTTTTTGGTTTGGAGATTATTAATTGTCTCATTATTCCTGATTGGACAGATAAGGGACAGGCACACGTGTCGCGTAGTTAAATGTCAAGAGTCTTGAAATAAATTAAATCGTTAATTCATTTGAGACGTTTAATGCCTGTTGAAATGTTAATTGTAATCAACGTGGATTTATACATTACTTAAAGAAATAATAACATTGATAAGATTTTGATTTAAATGCTTGGAAATCTAGCAGTTGTTTTCGATGATAGTATAAGGTTGCATAATCGTTTCTAGCTGTTGTTTATAATATTTTTGTTAGTGTCCGACCGAAACTAGTTTTTCAGCCGAAACCGAAATTTATTTAAAATTACGATTATTTACTAAAATTCACTGTTTTTTTTGCATGTATGTAATAAATTTATTTGGTAAATGTAAAAAAAACAGTGAAAATTAGTAAGTTATCGTAATTTTAATAAGTTTCGGTTTCGGCTGAAAAACTAGTTTTGGTCGGACACTAATTTTTGTTATCAGACGGGTTATATCCCTAACAACCGCGTCGCCATCCCTCGCTACTTAATCCCGAAATTTCCTGCTGATAAAATGTTTGCTTCCGCCTGGGTATCGAAAACCGTAGACAGGTATAAAATCGGCCATAATATCCCACGCTAGTGTCGTCTTCCGGGATGAACCTATTGTACCTAGTTTCGAATATGTTGATGATTGTGACGACTGGTCCCTGATGGTCGTAAGAGTTTCGCGTCAGTCAACATTGTACTTATGCAGCGCTGCCCTTACACTTACAATTAGTGGTCACTTTGCTGTGTCAATATTAAATAAATAAACGTATAAATACATACAGCAGTCGCATACGTAGTTCTGACCCCACATTAAGATCAATAAAGTGTTGTGTCGTGGGTATCAGAAACTACTAGACTTTTCTGTCTCATATTTATTGGCCACACAAACATTTGTGTTGGTGCGGGGATCGAACCCGGTGCCTCTCGTTTCACAGTCGGCATCTAACCAACTACGCCACGGAGGCTGTCAATATTGGGAAGATAGCAATAATACAATTTGTCTTCAATAAGCATGCCAAAACTCATGATTGAATTACTAAGTTTGATCGGTTCCTGTATGCCGCGAGGTGGTCCTATGTGATTTGGTTGGTAATGAGCGTAACTAACAATATTCATGCTAAAAATAATCATATGATTATGCACGGGACATCCGCCGGACGTCTCAGCAATTGTGGACGCGATCCGTTTGCATATGAGCCTCAAACATCATTCCCTATATTCTAAAATTGTCTGAAGGATATATTAGACTTAGATTAATATGGAAGTGAGTGAATGCAGGCCGGAGACAATAGGTCGCCAAGGAAATACTTGGTGGAGGCTCATGTACTGTAGTAGACTTCTCATTCAAGACAGGGATATCTTGATTTCGGATATGGTCGAAACTTTTATTAGGACCGTTCGAGTATTAAGCTTTCTTCATAATTAAAGCTCGTGATGGTTTACTATGAAACACATGTAACTTTTGTAAACCAGCACTTGTTGTTTGACAGAATTGCTCGTAAAAGATCATATTGCCTTATGCCAAGCACACTTTCCTGAAACACGGAGCGAAATTCAATATCATATTAATAATGAAAGGTTTTTCAGGTATAACATCGAAAGTCAAAGCAGCGTTCTCTTTTAGACTTCCATAAAAATTCACATCATCCTTTCCTAACCTTTCCTAAAGTCCAGCATATGAATGTTTTGATCATCAACACCGGTTAATTTAGATTGAAAAGTGTAATGCGCATGTGCGCGTCAAATGTGAGCGCGAGTAACAACGGTGGTATTGACGGCGACAGCTACTCTGTTGCGCCACGTGCTCACCACACGAGCCATGTGGCGCTCTGACTCCGACAGCTTTGATTTAGTCATTAATATGTATTACATAATGTACATTGCCTCGGGAGCGTAGTTTTACTACGGTATGATTGCAAAGCTAAGGTCTCGGGTTGAAATCCCGGGTAGTGTAATGGATTTTTGTATTCATTATCAGCCCGGAGTCAGAAAATTGTGCCTGATATGGAGATAGACTCGCCCCTTGTCACATCATGGGACGGAACACATAGGATGAAACGTGGGTGTTTTGGTTGCACCTCTGCCTACCTCTTCTGTATGTATAATATAGCTCGCGAAAATGATCGGGTTGAATGTTTTGCGGGTAACACTCACAGGCAGGCGTAAAATACATTTGCATTATGTGTAGAGGAGCGTTGGGATTGATGATAATGAACGCATGAAGCGGTCCTTTTTTATCAGGTCGCTCTAAAATTTATTAGGAAATGTTTAAGGTTAGCGGTGGATCTACGATGGCTGATGATACTGATTTAATATATTGAATTGAATTTGGATGAGCATCGATTTGGATGTTCATGTGGATTTGAAGATGTCGATAAGCCATGATCGTCATTGATAGTTTTTAATTGGCACTTAGCAAAGGTATTTAAACCATTGGACTTACCATTAGTCTCATGAAATACTACCGTACTCGTAAATTAAGATTAGTCCATACTTTCTTACAAAAAGTTTTTAAAAATCTCCAAACGTACAGTTACTTTACAACAGTTTTAGCATCACTACATGATAACATTAGCCAGACGCAGCCATATCAGTGAAGTAGTCCAACATCCAGCGTCCAATATTGGCGCATGTGGGAGTCAAATGTGGTAATGGCACAAGGCCGGCTTTGAGCCACCGGCGACACTCGCCACGTGCGCCAGACGCGCAGCATGTGTCGACGCTAACGACGCCGCATGAATTGCTCTGATTCACTCCTCATTCAAATGTAAGTATGCGTACCTACATGTCTTTATTTCAAAGTAGATGAAATTGAAAACATAAATAAATCTTGTATTTAATATCGATTATCGATTTGTTGACAGTTTTTCAAACAATCCTATCAGAGCCTCTATCTAAAACAGCCATAGAATACAAGATTATATCGGGATAAAGATAAGCAGGCGAAGGTGTAGAAAGTCGTTGAATACAGACCGCTCACCTCAGGTCGCTATGGATCCTTGGACTAGGCTTGTGTTTAGCAGCGGACTTCTTGTGGCTGAAGATGACGACATTAAAGGATAAGTAGTATTAGAAGAAGAAAAAAGCATAGAGATACCTGATTAGTCGTAGCAACTGTGTAAATTAAGTTTTGTATCTGAAAAATAAAATACAAACACTGTATAAATAAATCATACTAATGCTACGCTGTTACAATACCATCGTCTTATACATTACTTAGAATAGCAATCCATACACAGCAAATCTATGTGAATATTAACTACAGTTTAATTATAAACTGCCAACCATTCAGGGCACGGTACGCCATTGTCCTTCAGAAATAGAATCATCTATCGTGCATATAAAGGGAGAAATGATTGCGTCATAGTTGCAATCTCGCCATCTACGTCACGTAGTCCCAGAGTAGATAAAACACGTGCGTCACGCACTCGGCGAACTTAGTGGACTTCAGATCGACATCTCTTTGTGAAGCCGACGACGTTAACAAAAAGCAACCGCAGGTTTTGGGTTTTTAGATGTCGTGTTTCGTTTTTAGTGTTTTGGTTTATATAAAGCGGGGTGTAAATGATCTCTACATTTAGATAAGTAATCAAAATCAGGAGAACCATAGGTTCGAATAAAAAAGTTAAAACCATAGGTTCGAAAGAGTTAAAAGAGGCGCAAGGATTTTTGGATGTATCATATGCGAACTTTAATGGACATTTTTCTATGCAATACTAATGAATAGATATTATACATCAATTTGGAGAAGATACATTTAAGATGTTTTAAGTGGTATGTATATAGAGATATATGGAAGAGCTTAGGGGAGGCCTTTGCCCAGCAGTGGGATCTTTTCGGCTAGTGTTAAAGTTGTATGTTCCGTAGGCAATTGTATTCACTAGCTTGCATAGATGTTTGTTTTCTTCGAATAATTGCGTCCTATTTTACATTGCATATAGTCATTCTGTTTTTAATCGACTTAAAAAAAAGACGGGAGGTTTTCAAATCGTTGCAATTTTTTTTTTATTAAAATTTTACATTCTCATTGATCAACTTGATAATATTATATCGCTATCTTATCTAAGCTAACGATTATGAATTTTCGGAGACAAAATATTTGACTTTATGCCTTGAGTCGATACAAAATTGAATATAAATATTTTTTTCGTAGATAAACTATAACTTGTAAAAATCAGAGGTCTAATGGAGATTCGAGCAATCTTAGCAGTTTGTTTAGATTATCTCTTATTTTCTTACTTAAGCAATTTTGTAGCTTCTTATATCATATCTGTGTGGTATCTTTATTATATAAATTTTGAAAAACGATATATAATCCCCATAATAACATAAAAGAGGCCACCAACCGTGAAAAACAAGTGACTGGCAAGACAATCTTTATAGTTTTGCATTAGCAAGTAAAAACAGGAATATTATTTAAATTTCACCGACTTTATGATACGAGGACGGGACTTGTGCGTACAATAATATTGAGATAAATAGGTTGAATGCGTATCATCTACTGAGTCAATATATCCAATGACCTAATATTAAGAGAATAACACACGCATACATAAATATATACATCTATTTATTGGATAATTTAGTAAGTCGAAACGTCATCGAATGGAGGCGACTAGGCGCAGTGTCGCAAAGGTTGTACTTTGTAGGAAGTCGCTGCATGTAGGCCGCTTCCGACAAGCCTCCACGAAAACCACAATACCAACAAACCTTTTTTTATTTACATTGGTTCTAGTACACAATCTTTTTTATAAGGATTTTTGATCTTTATTGCCGTGTTGCAGCATCAGAATCATGCTAATCAAAATCATGAATCATCAGATCATAGGTGAAAATATACCTATTTCGATCGCTATTTTTATCCGATGTCGCTGAAAAATAACACGGTCCGTCATCGCTGTACAACATCATTATATGACAGGGCGTAGATTATAAATAGTATCTCTGGTTTCTGTTAGGGTGGTGTCGGGCCACGTGCTGCATGAACAGGCGCAGCGCAGACGCAGCCCACTCGCGCTTACTGTTTGTAAACATCTGCTTTCAATGCCCGCTATTCACTATCAAATGCTTATTCAATAATGGAATTATTGATGCGTTTGTAAGGAGTCATCTTTAACATAGCAATGTTGGAGGAATAGTAATGTATTACGCTTTGCAATTCATGTTTTACAATATTGGCGTAAATTTTGCAATTACCTGGCAACTAACAGTAAACTGGCACAAGTATGCCATTAACTCTATAGTAAGACGTAAAGACTAAAGGAGGGTAACATCACTGGAGAAATTATACGCTATTAATGTTTGTTCAGGTCTTAAACAATATACAAATTAATAATTATTTATTTATACTACATAAATATAATGTGAATCATGAGAGCCTTTATTGTTTTTAATCTACGCTCGGCGTCGCATCTTCATGCAAAATATCTATTTTCAATAGATTAAATGCTAATCGAACCTAATAAATGTGATTCAGGCTTTACGTATTCAAATATACCAACAAGCCACAGATGGCTAGGTATAACTAAATTATTGCCGACGTGGGCGTATTAACCTCCGACCTCTGTCTGCAAAATATTGGAAATTCCCGCCATCTCACATCTCCCACGTTACATCATCCAACTCTTTAGCATAATGATTCTTTTTGCCTATTAATTGCTGTTTGATAATATTAATTCGGTACCATAATTTAAGCAATTTAAATTGTCAACACCAACAGAAAATGCCGGACGAGATTAGAGCCGGTGACAAATATTTATCGGAGACTGTTAATTTTGACGATATTATTATCTGTGAGCAAAAGTGTGAGAAATATTGACGAATTTATTGTCTTTATAACTATTGATATTTTAAACGTATTTGGAAAGACCGTGACTGTTCACACTATTTTAATCGAGAATATTCATAATTTGTTCATAATTATGAGTCTTTATTAAAAAAAGGTTAGTATTAATTACTGAGGCTGAAAAAACGGTGCAACGTAAATGCTCTTTAAAGCCCTAATTAACCTGAATGTGTTGTCAAGTTTAACATGTAAAAGGCTCTGATTCTCTCTGAGAGACATGACAAACACGGTTACAAAGTTTCGCTGGTGCTAAAAAAGTGTTAATTAGCGTGGGTGATGTCAAGAAGTCGTGATAGCCGAGGTTCGTGAGGTCCCGTCGTGACCATCGCACGTGTCCGGCCAGCTGCCGGCCAGCTGTCCGGCTCTTGATCCGATTTATTGTTACACCAATATCAATCTTAGTATTACACATTTCCAATATTGAAATCCAGTAGTCGCCCCGATACTAAATTACCTGCTCAGCGTAATGGGAATTTATTATTAATGTTCATATTTTGTCGCTGTCCACATTTCGGTATTCGTATTGTTTGCCATTCTATATTATATTATGAAATATACCCACATTAATTTAGCATTTTGGTTTTGACGCGAGCTTTCATAAGGAATTAAAGTTATTGCCTTTAAATACAGCAATCGGCGTTGCAGAACAATTATCTAAGGTAATGGTAAACGCGCGGAAACCGACGTGCAGATTAAAATATAAAAAGAGCTTTGTAATTTGTAGTCATAAAATACCTGAACTGAAATAATGTAGTAAGTTAATCATATGACCGATGTTTCCGATCGTAAAAACTTGCAACAACGCACTCTGTCATACACAACGTAATTTATGGAGCGGTTCATTTTTTACCACCACAGTGTCACTGTTAAATTCTTTCTCTGATAATATTTTAGACCTTATATCCTAAGACATAAAGGTGAGGCATAAATCAGTAGTTGCAATAATAAGTTGGCGAAGATTTAACAGCGACACACTCCTCTCGAGTAAGTTTGATGGTTATTTTACAGCCGAGTTCTAATTACGAGGTTTCCTCTCACTCGGAGACTAGGACACGGCTGAACGACTGTTTGCGGTCGCATTCATATTTGTACTTATAAAAACTTTATGACCGCCCGTTGTATAACTCTTTGTTGTGAGATTTGTTTCGCGACGTTCGAGCCCGTTTAAATTAACTCTAAAAACGTGTTACTAATCTTGATTTGTAACTTTAATGTGTAGTTTTGTCTATAAAAGTCGCACGTTAAATGTGTGAACGATTGTCGTTTTAAGTGGCGGAGGTTTTCTAAGGAAATCGTTTTTTAAGCTGTAACTATTGGAACACAAGGATTTCTGTTGTGCATGCGTAATCTTAGTTTCTGACAGAAAATACTATTATAACTCAAAGCATAACAAATTACTTATGACCTACTTTTTGGTCTTACTAAAAATAGACGGCCGTACTACGCAAGAAGGTTAAAAAATGCATTAAAATTTTATGATAATATGAAATTAGTAATAAAAATAACATAATTGTAAATGTTCGATTTTTAATAAGGTTCCATGATTTTATGATAATCAATCTATTACACAATGGAATCTAATTAATGATATTACCAAATGTATAAGTAATTTAATTAATTAATGTGACATTTAGTCGGTGTATAATTTGTTACGAGGTCTCGCACGAAGTTGCTGACTGCACGACGCGACGTTTAAAATTCAATATATTTGGACATAAATATCGTGTTTTACGAGCCTATAATCCCTGACACATGTCAAACAAATTGTTGACGATTCCCAAAAGTGATGAAGTCACATAAGATTAACGAACTTGTGTTTCGTAAGTACTTATTCGTAATTGCGTGGGATTTTGTTATTGTCGTTAAGTCGCATTTTTGAACGAAGCGTATCATAAGCCTTGTTGTGTAATATGCAGAAAATTCTAGACTAAGTTAAAAGTGTATTGAGTATGGAATAAAATATTTTAGTTATTGTATTGGATTTTGTGGATAATGTTTTAATCGAAAAGCCTTGGCGAAAATTTATGCTACATTGGAAACTTGAGACATACACTACAGAACGACCTGAGGCTGCTCTGTGGTGATGAAGCCAAGAATCCCACTGGCATCTACAGTCTATCATAAAAGTCAACATTTTCGAAGAACGATCCCAAAAGGACGTGGCGGTGTAACGTCCAAAACAAAGTGTGCTGAGCCGGAAAGGTAATCTATTTTGGCATCTTATCTTTCAAGCTATCTGTCCCACGCGAGAAAGAAGCATTCCAATAAAACAATGAAGTCTAGATTACGTGAAAATCTTCTCACGACGAAGGACTTCTCTGTCGTGGAATGAAGAGAGGCCTTTGTCCAACAGTGGACCACCATAACTTGTTCTTCAGGCAATGTATAGCAGCGATTTGTTCCTTTTTATAGCTTTATGTTGTTTTCAAATCAGATTACTCCAAGGTAGTGTACAAAACAAACGAGGTAAGGTACATAAATTGTTCAACGTACCTTGGCGTAAAGTATTAACAATTGTACTAGTTGGTTAAATAACGAGTAATGTTTCGTCTTGTCGTACAAAAAATATTGCAAAGTGGAATTTGTTTTTACGTTGTTCTAGTTTTTAGAGTGAATTCAGTAGTTTTTATTAAATCTCTAATCTCCATACGTATGTGATGAGTTTTTTGTCCCGTTTTTTCGTTGATGTATGTAAAGAGGAATGTAAGTTTGTATAAAAAATGTTATACAACTTATCTAGTGAATCACTCGTAAAATAAATCCTCAATCCAATGTAAATTATATGTAGTACTTGCTAATATACCAATTCCTTGTTGACAACTATTGCATTGCGATTTTGTAAAGAATGTGTACTCGACAGATATAACATGAATACGCAATCGCCAATCGGTCGCCAAATAACAAACGTATTGTATTTCGACCTGTGCTTACACATTAAGACGTATTAATCCTTTCCATGCAAAAATATTTACACAAATAATACTTACTACTTAGTAGATACTTGTTTATCACCCTTATTAACGACCACAGAAAAAGGTCCCAACCAGGACCACTGATAGTCAAAATCTTGTAAAAGAAGTTAAAGCGAACGGTAATCATTAACTGTGTATACAGACGTAATTTTTAAAAGTCTCAAGTACGTCGTGAGATCTTAGAAGATATAAACAAAATATATCGAATGACCAGCAATCAGCCGAATGGTAGTCATCGGTCGCAGGATTCGCCGAATATTATATTCCACTGCGGGGAAAGCGACTCTCCCGCTATTAAGAAAACTTGGGTGTCCGATAAAACAAGATAGTTTGCTGAATGAAGAGATTTGCCGATCTCCAATTCTTTGTGTGGGGAATCCTGGCTTACAGGACTTGGAGTGTTATCAAGTTAATACGTCAAACCTTCACCCAAGTCCAATGCAAATCCATTTGAAGTCACGTACAAATCTTTACGTTAAAATCATGACAAGTAACGTTACCGAACTGATAAATCTGAGTGTAGTTAGATGTTAGTTCCGGGTGGTGACGTGAGTGGTTGACCGAGATAGCGCCAGCTGCCAGGTGCAAGGCCGCGCGAGAAGGAAGCAAAAATGCCACCTCATTATCATTCGCATTATTCATTAGCCGAGTTCCGTTTGGAACATCTACACTTCTAGGATTATGGCTTGGAAAGTTACTATAGCTTTAAAGATCGAGAATCTAGATAATTCTAACTTTTTTTGCACCTGCTGTTTTTCTATAGGCGTGAGGACTTTTTTAATTACTTATAAAATTTGAGATTAATATCTTAAGGAAGGACTTATAAAAAAAGTGATAAATTTGTCCGTTGTTTATGTTTGTAAGGGTCTATTGAAAACTAAAACCAGTAATACGATTGAAAAAATGATACAATAATTACTACATACATACATATGAAATATATACATAAACTCACGCCTTTTTACCCAGAAGAGGTAGGCAGTGATTCTCAGCGTTGTAACCTACCGTAGTACCACTACGCCACCGAGGCAGTCAATAATTACGAGACAAGATGTAAAACAACATTTTCACAAAATCAAATGTAACAAATGCAATGTCGACTATACCTTAATTTACTGTTCTTCTTAATGTTTTTGGAATAGTAATATCTAAATAACAAATTCATTTGCACGTCATCGATGATTCACGTTAATATGCTTAATTTTGTTTTTATGTAAACTTAGTTTAAGTTACTGTTCCTTTACAAAATTCGCGTACCAATGATACTACTTTTTATATGTATGTTTATTCTTGAAAAAACCTCAGATAACTGCAACAAAGACTAGATTTGATTGGATATACTGTGGTTAGCATTTGTTAGTATCACGGACTCAGATGTGATCCTAGCGTGGTCTCGTGGCGCTCCTTCACCCACACCTAGATATTTTTATGATATCAATTGGGTTTTGCCAGAAATTTAAGCTCATCGTATGAATACTAATTTGTTGTTTAATTCGGATATTAGCATGTATCGATTGATCTGTGCACGTGCACGGTGCAGCATCTTATGTTTCGAATTTCATTGAAATTATTTAATATTTATTATACGTGTATTTGGAAATATTTGGGTTGCTCATGGAATTGTTTCGTAAATAACAAGAGTTAGAAGTGAAGACAAATAATAATTGGTTGATAATTGAAAAAAAATACATATCGGAGATATTGATGAAATATCTGACTCCTGCTGTACTAAGTTCTTACGTAAATATGAATAAGCTGGTGTTTACTAAGATATTATTTTTCTAAGACCACATCAGAAAATTCTACTTTAATCACGGTCTAAATTATACGAAATTCTTGTTAAAAATTAACAATTCATCCGTGATTCTTATCATGAGAATTACATATTCCGTGTTTATCTGTAAATTTCATAGCTATATAATTGACTACGAGTATATGTTTATTGTTTATAAATATCAAACTCATAAAATCTACCTACAACCAACCCACTTGCCTTTCATACTTCTCTTTAGAAAACAAACACAGCCTTTTATAGCGATTTTTTACAACCCAACTCTAACTTATTATCAATTTTCTTCGCATTTACATCAAATTAAGGAGGTGTTAGAACAGGTATGGGACAAGAATTAGTTCTCTATAAACAAATTATAACAGCTGTGCGGCCAACGCTAATATAAAACGTCCAATGATTTACATAATTGCGGCGGGTTATTCCGAATTTGCCATAAAACAGTTACTTGGCAAGGCCGTACGTATCTTGTGTGGAATATTAAACGATATTTATTTTAATCAATATGAATGTATAATTGCTTTATCGCATTCTGATGTTGCTATGCTCTAGATAAATTAAACATCTATGTGCTGCTTTTAGCGAATTTTTGCGCATTAGGCAAAACTGCTCTATGCTACTTAGGCTCAATGCACAAACAAACTTTGCCCATAACTTTGACATTGCTAATATATGGAATTGACGTTTTCAAAGTCAAAGTTATGTTCAAAGTTAGTTTGTGTAATTGGGCCTTAAAGTTGTGACGCAATGGAAGAAGGTTTTTTAAGTCTTATTCTCAGCCGATGAAAGTGAGATATTCAGTACTGTCTTATTGATTTCTCTATCTGGTTCATTTACATGAGTATCCGTTGTGTATATTAATTTCATTACCATGTATAATCAATAATTTCAGCATCTAATGCTTAGTTGATTTAAATTGGAGGTCAAATTTACCTGAAAATAATTATCTGGTAATAAAGCTATAGGATTTCGGTATTTTTTAAACTTGTCTATATTCATCCTCTTTATTTTGTTATTTTTTTTTAATTTTTATACATATATAAAAATCAATTTTCATATAAAAATATTTGAAATAAATAACTTATTATTGTATAGTCATAATAGACGTGTTTAATACTATTTTCATAAGCGTTCCAGCAAGCTTTATTGAGACGTTATTTCGTTAACTACGTTTGCATGATATCAACATCGGCCTTGCAAGGCCAATGATAATATTAGATCTGAGATAACATTAATTTAGAATTTAAAAACTTTAGTTATTACAACTATAGTTATTCATAGGAATCTTTAAGATACTTTTAATTTAAAGGCATCGCAGCTAGGACTAGTACTGTCTTGTAGATTTTCATAAGCATCGCAGATTTTTTTCCGTTCAAGTAAGCCGTTTCTATGAAATGTATTTTCTATCTAAATAAAGGCTGATTTTTCTACGGTTTAATATAAATAATTCGTTGGAATAAAGAAAACAAAAAAAACAATACAAGTGTTGTTTGCTTTTATAGTCAGATTATTATTTATTTCACCATTTGTTTAGAAATTCCACTGAAAACTCAAACTATGTGAAATAATTCATATAAAAAATAAAAATATCTTTACAAACATAATAGCACACAAAACTCGTTACAATGATAGCGTAGTGGGCAACACGTGCAGTCATTCCAGTAAACAATTTGTTTTGATCGAGGCCGCTCCGCCGCGCCGCGTCGGTTGATGTCCGAGCTCTGTCACAACGCCATACTTGACCCTGCTGCTTTACAATTCTTCGTAAAGTACTGTATCTGGAGGCTTACCGTTTGTGTGGTCTAGCATTACAGTTTAGACGTGAATGTTTGTAGGAAAAAATAGGTGTTTTGTGATTTTAGATAGAGTTTAATAGGTATCGTCGCCGAAGCTGTGCTCTACCAAGTATAGCTAAGCTGCTCTTTGTTTTTTTAAACTACCGGATGCCTACTACCTAAAACTGTTGATTAAGGATTTATTTTATTTATTTTTGCTATTAATAATTAAAACTATAATTGCTAAATTAAAAGAGAATAAAATATATTTCGCGTAGTCGCTTTACATTCTGTTAATAAATTTGTAATCACTTAAATAAGTTATCATAGGCAGATAGTCTTATTTATGCGTTTTATTGTTTGAAAATAAACTTGCGCATAAATAATTCGCGAGACATAAAACTAAAGCTACAAAGTGGGCTGGTTTTAAAACCGCGAAACCAGTTTAAGTCTAAAATGACCGTTGGCTCAGCAGAACGGGAATGCAATAAGAGAAAAAATATTATAAGCGAAAACCCGGGTCCAAATACCGAAGAAACAAAGGCCTTTGTTGGGTTCCAAGTATCCATAGGTGTTGTGTTGCGGAATTCTATAAACGATGGAATGAAATCGCAGCGCTGCGAACGCTAGCCGACCCAATCGGCAATTCTCAATCGAAGTATTGAGTATTCTCAATCAACATCTTTAATTAAAATGTACATACTTTCGACGGTTGAAATTTTAATTAAATTTCATTTAGTCTGCGCATGCGTACAAGGTATTGGAATAGTTGAAGAATAATTTACTTTTTAAATAAGCTCTATTGAATTTTACAAATATTGAATCCAACTTTATTTATAGTTTAAGAAGTGACTGCGAAAAATTATAGGAACTAGCCACTCGAATGTTCTTCAGTATAAATGGTGATTTACAGCCTTATTTATAGACAGTTTTAAAACCTATTTTAGTTATCGAATGTTTTATTTTTTGGCTCAAACTTAATTCAAAAGTCGTTCGAAAATAATGTGAAAAGGAAGGAACATTCGAAAACTAAAATATGTTTTCGAACTGTCTATGAATAATGCCGGTAGTGTGTAGGTGCAGTATAAGATTCAGTGCTCCGTGTAATAGAATCTTCATTGGGATGTTATTGCATAAGCATAGTCATTAAAACGCGTGATACTTAACAATTGAGACTAATCGCGCGCGACGCTAACAGCTGATGTGCGCTGTCCCTGTGACAAAGTTCACGCGATGCGGGGAGATAAAACGAATATACTAGTATTAGTTCCGTTTGGGGAGAATGATAAAGTAGGTAATAGTAAGCAAACGCAAACGCGTTTCTTAATAACAATGCGTTGAAGCCACGTGAATATGAATTAACAGCTAGGAGCCGTTGTTCCAAACTTTGGTAGATGGTACTAATTGGTCAGTTCCCGTAGAATCTGAGAATCTTAGCCTAAGACGGTAGTCTACTGCAAGGTATTGTTTTTACCAATTATTTTTGACTCTTGCTCAGTCATTCCACACCAGATCTTTTCCCATTAGAACCATGCATACAATTGTTAAAGATGTGTATTAATTATTAGTTTCAGATACGCGTTTGTTAGACCAGTTTCCGACATTGAATGCATCGCTTCTCCACACTAGCACAACACATAACGATGCGTCGCAAAAATCATAGATCTAAATGGATAGACCATGGGCGCAAATAATCCATGGCATTATAAAGTGCATTTAGCATGGCAACATCGCATCGCTTCTCCACACTAGCACAGCACATAGCGATGCGTCGCAATAATCGTAGATGAATGGATAGACCGCGGTGCTCCGCTCGACGACCGCGCCGGCGCCTCGCGGGTTATCGCGGGTCAGGCCACAGCTGCGACATCAATGGACCGCAGCTGCCTGCATCGCCAACACCAACACCAATTAAACATCCATTCACTACAACTCAGATAAACACATTGTTTACATAGAAACGTCTGTGACGTAACATTCAGCTGGCAATTGGCGTCTTCATTATCTTCTGGACTTATATCGTCTTATTGTAAGATTTTGCCGCCGCTTCTATAGCTGTAATGCAGATTTTTTCAATCAATTTAAGTTACCGGTCGACACAGAAAGCATAAATGTAAAAACGATATGTTATTTTTGTCCCCTGGGAACAGTAGTCATTTTCTAATAAAAGTACCCTATGTAAAGACATAGGGTAAGGAAAAGTCCTTAGCCCTGATAACGTCTGTAAAACAATCGTGAGAATCGGCTTAGCAGTTAACGTTTGTATGCGTCAGAAACAAACTCATTTGTATTTATAAAATAATAAGCAATTTTTTTTATTGCTATCTATCGCGACACGAGCATGCCATTCGCCTGATGGTAAGCGATACGACCGCAGTCGCATAACCAAATAACACCATGAATTACAAAGCAATGCTTGGCCATTGCGCTCGCCATACTGATACATAAGTTGTTAAGTCTCATTATGTCCAGTAGTAATAAAACATTAAACATTACTTTTTGTTTTTCATATAAATGCTTGATGAATAATTTTCAATGATGTTTTGGTTACATTATTTTAGTCTCCGGCTTAAAATTCCTTGAGACTCAACTATTATATAATTTGCAATTTTAAATTTATAATTCCCTGTTATTTTGCATAGATAATATTTTAAATTATTCAGTGTTGGGTCCTCGCATTTATTATAATTGGAATATATTTGAGAAATGTAATTAATTTAAATATTTGAATAACACGTTTTGGTCAAAAATATATCAGAAAAAAAGAACATTAATGTTATAATCTCTAAGGGAAATTTAGTGACAGTGGAAAGAGTAGGCGATTGGAGAATACTTCATAATCATACAATCTAGTTTAGATTTTTAAACTTTCTGCTTCATGTAGGCAAGAAATCGACACTTAATGGAGTAACCGCGGGTTAGAACATTTCATCAAACATATAACTATTTTAGTATTTGTGTCCTTAATTAATATTTAGGTAGGTATTTATTTGGTTGATGTCAAGGTCTCTTGTAACTTGCGATGGCCACGTGCAAAGACTATTGGCGTATTTATTTAGTAACATTTAAAATACGTACATATTCAATTAATAGGATATAAAAACTCTTGTGTAAAGTGGTTACCTCGGTCGCTTAGTTGTGAGGTTTGTAGTGATGAGGTCTGGAATCCCGGGTGGAGCAGTGATATTGGATTTTTCTATTTATTTTCAGCCCGGTGTCAGGAATTTGTGCCCGATATGGCGATAGGCTCGCTTCGAAAATACAAGGCAAATCGTGAGTGTCCTGGTTACACCTCTGCCTACCCCTTCTGGAAAAAAGGCGTGAATTTATGTATGTATGTATGTAAACTTACCATAAAATTAAACGCATCGAAAAAATTAATTAGTAACCACCATTTTATAATTAAACAGTAATTAGCATAATATATTCGTTGTTGTCATAAAGTTACAGTTGCATACACTACACATTCGTGTCAATTTCCTACATGCGCATGCGCAACAAGCGACGCGACGGCGCCGCGCAATCTGACCCTAAGACACCGAACGCATACCTACTGTCGCGATAAAATACTTTGATTCATGAACCTAATTGTATTGTATTGTCGACTCATAAACTTGTGAAATGACAATTGCATTGTGCACTAAAATTAAACCAACATTGCGTTTGCACGCAGTAAATACGCACGAATTGATTGTAAAGCAATTGTTCTGCTGATTTTTCGCCGTATGTACATAGACATTTGGTGTGAGTTTTAGGAATTAGTATACATATTGTGGAATTATTAAGTAGCTATGGATTATAGACTTAACGAAAATGTCTAAGATATTACGAATTCTAATTTCCGAAGCCGGAAGCAATTTTATTATTACATTAATTAACAGACTTGTTTATTACGGGATGTTAACCATATAAAGCCAACATTGTTGCGTCTAGCGACCTTATAGAAACAAATAGAACAAAGCATGTGGATATCTTGCCAGAAGAAATTTTCTTTCATATCAATTGCTCGCCCGATGTTCGATGCGCCATGTCAAGTAATTAAAACCAAACTGACACATTTACCTTCTTTTACAATATTGCTGATGATATAAAACAGAAATGCCGCGTTGCAAATTTTATTAGTAAAGGAATAAATAAAATAAATGTAATTTGAAGTGACGCAAGCGCAATGGGCGGACACGCTTACACAGAAGTTATGGAGGAATATACATTCCACGATTTAATTATACTGATTGGCGCAATAATTCTGTTATTTGCAACTGCAACGTACATTCTGAAGCAGATCAAGATGCTATTCGAGAGATACATGAGGAAGGAGATACACAGAGAGCTGCAGTCGACAGCGGTGGGCCAGCAAGTGGTATTCTAAATCAGACTATTACAACAAAATTGTGAGTTAATGTAAGTTTTATTTGTGTATTTTTTAACGTATTAAATTTAATGTCACTATTATTATTGTATTATTTAATAACTTCAGTGTGTGTTTAAACCAGTGTGAAATATTTTCAAAAGAAGATTCTAATGCACCAATGTTTTATACGTGCGTATCAATGACTCTTCAGATCTCGATTTACATACAAACACAGCGATGTTAGTAAACACGCGTCAAACATATCGAATCGCCTCGCCACGGTTACGCAGAAGCTATCTCGAGATAATGCGATTATAATAGCAAATATCATGTACTGATCGAGGCGTTAGATATCATAGACAATGGAGTAAATATGCAAAGATGATTGGACAAGAAGCGCGGCGAATGCGCGCCATCTAGCCATTTGTCACGTATCACAGCTTATCGACGTCATAATATTGAAGTCTTACTTCTAATGTCTATGGGATCAGCGATTTATGTAAGAATAATGAAACTAATGTGGGCTCATTGAGGCAGTGTGTACATGCTGTGATTTTGAGATCCTAGATTCGGATCCCAGGTTAGGCAATCAATTTGATATAGAAATTGCACCCAATATGGCGGAAGTCTCGCTTCATATCACAATTTTAGACACGGAAAAATTACAAATAATTTCTTCAGTTGTATATCTTTTTATGGCACGATAATACCTCTTAGGCATTTTTTTAAATTTCCATATTAGTTCGAGTATTGAATCATGAATGTAATGATCAATTTTGCATGATTTTATGTTTTCAACTTCTCTTATTTTCTTTATGATTAATTTTATTGCGGATTTAAGGCAATCCAATGTCTCTAGCAGACTTGTCGAGCTTCAGTGCTCAGTATCAATTATTTGATACTTGAGGTTCTGCCTACCAAGATTTGCAAAAGTGTGTGGAATAGTTACTGCCCAAATTACATGACATTTTTCATGATATTATGCTTAGGTGTGTACTGTGTAGGTAACATTTGATTCAGCGATATTACTTATCATAATCCAAATTAATTTTGGCGTAAATGTGATTCACACTTTAATCGTTACAAACAAGTTCGTATGCACCTAGTCAAGGTACCGAGTGTATGATCTATGAGAAATATGTTTAAGAAATAAGAGGCGATTTTTCTCCGCTAAATAATTTACGCTACATGAATTAAAACTGACACTTTCAAAACCTTACTGAAACTAATTTTTAAATGATTCATGAAGTTTAAATTGAATAAAAAAATCATTGTATGTGAAAGGACAAATAATGTTTGTTTGCAGATTGCAAAATAGACTTCATGTGAAATAAACTAATATAGTGAACGATCAATAACAATGAATTAGCGCCGTGTGTAGAGGCAGATGTCACGGTTGTTGTAGCAGTTGTGAGGTCGGCTGGGACGCCAATCTGTTCAAATTTTTATGTACTTGTAATAGCAATTAGGGTGTTTAGGGCGGGTGTGTTGTGCATTGTGACGAATATTCGTGCTTATACTACAGTTTTCTCTGCCTTATCCAAACAGCATGGGCTTATGTTTTATCCTCTATGAGATAAGCAGAGGAGCTACCATTGGTACTTACATTTTGCCGAAATTATTTCCAATCCTAGGTGGTGGGGATGAACTTATCACCAAGCGGAGAGTAAATGCTTCGGGCCACTGATATAGGTTTGCTCAAATCGGGAAGTTCGCACCAAGTAAAGTGTCAAACCTAGGAACCGAGTCCTTAAGGCTTACTGTGATGCTTTTGGATCTATAAAGCAATGTTAGAATTATACGTACTGATAACTCGGTATTTTATTGGGTATCAAAGTTCAAACAAAAATATGAAATAGCAACTAGAAAAAGTTATATTTAATTGATTTGCCTTATATTCTGTGTTGTACATGTAGTGGAGTAAGTTGGTGGTTTTATAATCCATCCATCCATTAGCCAAGGGAAGTCCACTGCTGAACATAGGCCTCTCCCAATGATTTATAATGTTTATAATGTTACAACAGTAAGTTATATTTTTATCACATTGATTTAATGAAAAATAATTTATAATAAGAATACGTTCTCTTCGGCACGTTTAGTATTGTTATTGAAACAAATTAAGAATGATGAAATATACTACTATATTAAAACAGCTTTTTATTCAAAATACTTTTGATAGAAATATGAATTACTTTAATATTCTTTTGACTCTTTAAAAGGTGAAGAATAAAATAAAGCTATTGGTACATGGAGCATAAATATTTGTAAAATGGAGCTATTATCATTGCCATTTACAGCCTGTAGCGTTCCATTGACCGTCTCATTGTATGCTAAAAAGAGTATCACATTGAAATGAAGATGTAAAGTTTAACACAATAAAATATTTATTTTTAAATATTACTCTCATTTTTAAGCACATTAACTGGTCATTGAGCGTTTGAAAACGTCACAACTGTGCATAAATTATAAAAATCGCAAAACGCGAGATCAGGAACGCAACAATAAATTGCTCTCATAATGTCATCGACACAACAATGAAATCAATGGAAGAACAGCAGCAGTCAACAGTCAACGTATTTTAGCATCTGTCGGTAGCAGCCGCCTGGCATGTGTATCAACCCTCACGGCGAGGGGTGAGATTTACCAGGTGAGGGAACATACGCGTGGATGCCGTACAGGTGCGGGTATGAATGGCCCATTGTCGGCCACTCCATTGACAAATGTTTGGCATTTGGCGCGCATTTTGCCGTAGCGGTAAAGGGTTGTTTACTCTCGTTTCGCAATTGGGGGATTAGCGGGATCAGCACCGTATGTCTGTTCGGATAAATGGTATCGATGTGCGTTTAATAATAATCTTTAGTATTATAAATACAGAGTTATCAATACCATGGCTTGAAATTAGGGATTTAAAATTTCAATAAGAATCCAATAAGTTTATTCCATTCATGTCCCAATGTTTGGCATATATGTCTCATTTAGTAATGTATGGAGGTTTCAGACCAGTCAACGATGCTTGCTTGATACGAACCACTAATAAATACTAGTATTTTACTAGTGAGTAATTTTAATTAAACAAGCAATTTATTCACATTTCTTCACCCCCACCCAATAATGGGTCGAGAATATGTCACTTATGATAGTGGATCATCAAAAATACATTATACCAGAGAGCTAATGAGATCCTCCTTCTAAAAATAGTTCTGTTTAATTTAATGAATTCGAGTTTTTTCAATCATACCCAAGTGAAATGTTCTTTAAGATACTTGAATGGCAAAGTAAAACTTTTTAAAAATTGCAGATATAATCATTATTTTCCACGTAACTGTATTACTATATCAGAAATCACACTACAACTTAAAAAAGTTCGAGAACAATCAATTTTCAAAATATTATGTGTTGACATTAAAATTCGCGACTACGAATTTCTCAACACCCCACCCGCTGACACATAACATAACACATAACTCCAAGTAAATATTTCACAATACAAAAAACCTTGTTAATACAATGAAGCTCATTGTTCCACTGTTACCGTTAAATAAACTCAAGATCCCTAGCCTAATAAAAATGATTCCCATGATTAAGATTCCCCACGGTGTTGGGCAGGTGTCTTTGATTAAGGTTAAGTTCCCACTGCGACGGGTCAGTGGGCAGTGGGTTCGAACCCGGCAGACCATGGTTGACCGTTGGGCAAATGTAAGTGTTTTTTCTCAAGATCTGTGCATAATAAGGGGATAGTTGACACGACATCTGCCATCGCGTAGTGACCATTTTTTTATTGCAATGAATGGCAAGACGAGCATGTCATTCGCCTGATAGTAAGCGATACGACCGCTCATGGACAGTAGCAAAACCAAACAACACCATGATTTTCAAAGCTTGGCATTCTACTGCGCTCGCTATCCTGAGACATAAGTTGTTGAATCTTATTATGTCCAGTAGTTACGCTCGCTTCCAGAAATACCAGCTTATATTTATGCCACCAAACTCAATATGGAATGATTAAAATAGTATTTCACAGATTTAATAAACATTTACCAAGCGCCATTGCAACTAAAATAACAAAAAATGGATGTCCGACCCTGCCAGGATTCGAACCTGGAATCTTCTGATCCGTAGTCAGACGCGTTATCCATTGCGCCACAGGGCCCGTTGAAACAGCTAGTCTAAATAGAGATCTAATATAATGTAAGGCGAATGCGTCTAAAAATACATAAGTTCAGCTCTCTATGTTCTGAGAAAAATTGTTTTTTTTTATTATTTGATACGCAGATGGCATTTTGTCACATATGTTTTATTGTGTCCGCAAAATAACTATAACTACTATAGCACAATTTAACAACACACACAAAACTAAAAAAGTAAGAATTTACAGTAACGATTTCCATAATTTAGGTATCGTGCTGTTGAGTGTTTGTATGTCATATTTGAAGTATGTCTCATAATGCTCTTAATACTAATATATCAATATATATTTAAATGTTTCCAGATTTTACGCATCACTAATCCTTAACTTAAATATTATAAGTACTTTAGATCCCTCAAACAATCTCCTTAAAACTAACATGCATGTCAAATAAATAATAACATAAGATGCTTAAGACTATCGAGAAGCTTATATTCGGCGTTTGTCTCATAAATTGCTTAAAAAAATACTAAATTTTAGACAGTTTTATTACCAAACATGTAAGTATTTCATTTTGTTTTACACACCTTCCGAATGTAAGGTATGCTTTAAACCGACGAGGAGATTTTTGTCTTAAAATGTGGAATGATTGTTATATCGCATTAGGAACGACCGCTGTGTCGTGTGCTGGATAGGGGATTACACTGGAATTCTATACAAATATATTATAGCCAAGAATTCTATACTATAGCCAAGAATGTCGATTCTATATTGCTTAATATCATGTTATTAGAAGTTCGTTTAAATGGCTTAACATGCCTAGGTCATAGCATTAAGATCGGCCAAGATCGGCCAAATAATGCTCGATGTAGTGAAGTAAGACCGGAGCAAAACCAGGTAGATCATAAAAAAACAGTAGCTACTGGCGTAAAGCCAACTGCGGTATAAGGGGCCGCGGGTTCAAGCTTTGAACGACACAAATGAGTGTAATCAACAACTGTCTGTTTAGATTCTACACGTTAATAAAAGACTGATCGTTTCTCATATTCTAATAATCTTTAATATACCCAATGGCTTCATTATTGATTGAGAACAAAATTGAAAGACTTCTCAAAATACCATTCAAGGACGTGAATCTCAGTTTAACCGCACAATCTTGTATATTGTAGAATACCTTACGTGCATTATCGTCCTACAATCATAAATAAACGTACATATAAGGTCTGTAGTCTGGGAGCAGAGTGAATTGTCCATTGCCGCTGTACGGGATGAGCCCAGTAACTGTTTCCTCATTAGTACAGTAATCGTTGCTTCCGCCAAGTTGTCGCAATGGAGGTACCACAATTAGCTATACAGTTTATTGTATGTGGGAGAATGTTGTTGTTTATAGGGGCTCTAAAAAGTTCAATTGAATCTAATTCCATTATGATTACTCAAATTTATTTCTAAAGCAAAAAAATAACACAGTTACTATTTTGTATAGTGATGTTCAATTTCCCCTTCTTATTTGTGTTCTAGTTAGTTTTGATGCGGGCTAGAGACAATTTACTGTCCCTAAGAGATTCGGCAAGCTTCTAGGCTCAGTATAACATTATTGCGACTAACTTTTGATTCTTTACAATAGCTGCAATGTGGTAGCCTAATATAAAAGTACCGGCTCGTAATTGTCTAAAAATATATAATAGCCAGAAGTTCCACAAAGTAAGACGGTAAAGGTACGGCGAATAGAAGGTCGGAAGGAAAACTAGGAGAACGCCAGGAAGATGTAAGAAATGAAGAAAGAATCTCACGCACTCTAAGGTTATATTACTCAATAATTCTGATCGTTTTATTATTGGCCTTAATTTAAAATAATAATATCAATAATCCCAAAAGAATTTTAACTGTTTCTTGCTTTTTTTTCAATTCTAGACATTTTCGAATAAATGAGAATAAGAATGAGATATGTTTCTAACTAGAGGCTTTATTAATATTAGAGTTAGGCCGCGCCGCACAGTGAACTGTAAATTTAGTACCGCGCTCAATTTCGCATCTTTGATTAATCGTTGCTTCTCACGCACAATAATCTATTGTAGTTGGAATCTTAACAGTAAAAACATGAACATATATCATCGATGCATATAACATATAACTAATTTACGTGTACCATCATAGTAAACTATGCAATGAATGCGCAGAGAATTCATACTTTGCATAGCAATAATTGACACTTCGTGGCACCGATTTAAGCCGTGACCCTATTATATTTTTTATTGATACAATGAGTTCCTTATGTGTGCGGATAATTATGAACAAACTTTTCATTTTTGGTTTTAAATTCTGTATAATCATAAAGTGAAGGCTGTTATTTTGACCATATGGTTCTGGGACCATAAATGCTGTAAATTCGAATCATCGGACATTATAAATTGAACCAAAACCGCTGTATCAGTTAAAATTGATCTTACTATCTGGCCCTAATTGTACATCTAAGGAGTTTTAAACTGTAGTGTCGTACTCGAAATAAGTAGGCCTTCAGTAGATACGAGTGCCTTGCCAATACCAATTGTCGAAATCATAATCCGTGCAGCAAATAAAGATAGATCGGGATAGTTCGGTACTCAGTGGTAAGGATTTAAGAGCGTGATCGTGCGCGGGCCAGGTGCGCCACGTCTAATTGACGCGTGCACTGCGCAGACGCTTTTACGTAATTGGACGTCATTTGCTCAAATTGCACGGTGACTGCTCGGTACATGTGGCAATCACTGTGAAGATGTTTTGCTGTTTTTTCGGCCTCGCTGAGTGTCAAAGGTAGAGGTATGGGGACTTGCATGCCGGTACAAAGCCCTTGAGTGAAAACATTAGCTTGCTAAATAGATGTAGTCTTTGGTTCGCGAATGGGTTAATGCTTCGTTCTATTAGTGTCCGTCAATCAGCAATAGGGTCTTGCGCCCTGGCTAAAATTATATTTATTTAATCTGTTGGCTAATGAAGATGGATCCTTTATTCGGACCACAATGTTAGTAATTCATAATTGTTCATACGTTAAGGTAATAAATATAAAATAATAATAGCTAGTTGAAACGCAACAGGCCACACTGAACTACATAAATAAACTGCTAAAATGGCATCAATTAACGTTCATGGCGTATCACGGAGCCGTTCATTAGGCACGTGTTTAGACACCATGAATCCTGTGATTCATTTTTTCCGACTCTCACCGGTCATTCACCAAGAGGCATCAGAGCGTGTCCAAGAATTATGAATAGAGGTGCGTCGAGGAATCACGGTGTGTACACACCCTAAAGGTGGAAACGACTCCAAGGATAATCACGGCAAGGAGCCAGACGAAAGGATCTTTGGTGTGTGGTCACCCTCGCAGGAAGTCCCATTTGGCTGATTGCTCGACACTTGAGTGAGATTTAACGACTTTAAACGATCTTCAACTGTTAAAAACGCTTTACATTTTTTCATACGTTGTAATATGGCGATAATTTGTTCTGAGCTTTAATGTTAGCCTTGGCAGATGGCCGTAATTCTCCTGCAACAATGTTACAAAATAATCAATATTTTAATGAATTTTACAAGAGGAAAAGGACCGTCGCAAAATTACCGTGCACACCCAACTGTGAAACCCAAAACATGTTGTGACACGTCGGATTTGTGTCATTATCCTTTGTGGCATTTCGTCGAGCCTCTTGTGACGTCACGTTTAGCACGCATTTGGCTTACCACAGATGTAAATTGTGCCCATAAGTCGTATACTTATAAGTTGTAAGGGCCTAAACACTAGGGTGATTACAAATCAACTTTTGCATATTAATACACGTGTATTCGTTTCCTTCACCAACGTATTTTATTAAACAGGTGTTATTACAACCTTGTGTGAATTAAAAAATAAATTTATATTACGTTCCCCATACATGTTTAAAGGAACTGCGGTCACTTAACACAAGACGTCTAATTTAAGTAAGTATATAAGTCAGCAAAAAGCATAAGGCACTGTAGGTCGGTCACGGTGGCACACACTGATTATGCCGTCTTGGTTGTTAGTCGCTGCATCGCGCCATGCGTGGCCGAGGGGCATACAGCGGAACAACCTATACACCTGTACGCATTTGCATCATATCTATTTATTGTAGAAAATTACTTTATTACAATGGAGCAAATATTTTTTATTGAGTTTACCACAAAACAAAAATATCTTTTAAAACTACAACATAATATAGGTACCAATATTTTTTTTTTTATCTTAAGCAATTTGCTAAATATTCTGTGTTATATCGGTAATCTTTATTTTCCTGCAGACCTCCTAATTTATGATTCGATTTCACAGGAAAATATCGACTTTAAGGTTCTTCACAGTCTGTTACGTGCCTTCGACCTTCCGTGTGAGGTCCATAGTGAGAAGCCGCATTTCAATGTTCAGTTTCAGTTTGAAATTCGCTTCAATAGATTTTTGTGAATTATTTCTTCAAGGAATTTGATACTACACCCTGATTAAATGCTAGACTGCGCTGCACCGTAAACAATGTACCTAATTAGCAATCGACCTGTAGGGTAATTCACGTAATTAAATAAGTTCAGTTGCAGTGCAGTTGCAGTTAATTTTCGATCAAAACAGACCTTTTCGTATTCTCGTAATTTTGACTGCTTGCGATTGATTGCTGTCAGATACGCTCGCGTCAAGATAGTTTAGCGTATTCTACTGCTGCGTGTTTTATGTGCGTAATTCAGATCGCAACTTGATCGGTATTCACAAGTAAGCTTCTTGCATAGGACTGACGTATAGTTGACGCGCAGCACCCGCGCAGTTTACGCATAGCTTAGGTGCAGTTCACGCGTAGCTAAACAATTACAAGAATACCATTTTGCACTAAGAAGTAAACTTAATTGGAACTGATCAACTTGATCGGCGCGTCAAAAAATTACAAGAATTACCCTACGGGAGCTTTGAACGTGGGACAGCGTTATATGTTACACATATATAGGCCCATCTCAATATTCGTCGATACACAATGTTTTAGGAAAGTCGATTCAACTATTATTATAATCGGATCACATTTTTTGTTTCTAAACTAAAAAAAAATAAGTTCTAAGCACTTCTATGACCATCTATGAAGTGCGTGGTATCCTGTTGGTAAAAGGACCAGACGCGGCTGCCAACATGTTCACGGTGGTCGCGGGTTCAAATCCCAGGGCACACCTCTGACTTTTAGGAGTCAAGTGTGTATTGATAGTCAACCACCACGCATTATAACGGTGAAGGAAAACATCGTGAGAAAACCTAAAAAATTCTATGGTATGTAAGTCCGCCAACCCGCACTAGGCCAGCGTCGTGGATTATATGGCCTATCCACTCTCAATCGTACTCTCGATTGTACAGTAGGCCCGTGCCCTGCAGTGGGACGTATATATGTATATGTGTTGATAGGACTTCTATGACCTGTCGAAAGCAGCGTGCAGTAAGCGACCTTCTAGTTGGTGTCTTTATGAGTTCGTCTGTCCACTTTCAGGTTGATTAAATATTACAACTCATTCTAATATTGAATATTACATAAAACTGTGTCACTCACTATCCATTAAGGAAACAGAAATTCATATCACATAGACAAGTTCCCACGGCCTTGTTCCAAATCTTCCGCGCGGAAGGACATCCGAGCGCCGCGCCGCGCCGGCCCGGACGTGCACTTCCACGCTCGATTTGCATCACCACTCACCGTGACGTTTAGCTTGTTTACAAATTATTAACAACGTCTATTGCCTTCGATTGTAATAAAGAATTATTGGTACGTTTATTGGCGATTAGTCGATCGCCCGCTGCGAAAGTATTAGATCGTCTTAACTTTTTTTAATGATAGCCGAACTTTTTAGTTATTTGGGTCTTTGTATGTTGGTGGCCACTGCTTTTTATTTTTTATTATTTTAGCGATATAGAAATATGGAGTGTTTAATACTAATTTTAATATCATTCATTTGTTACGTTATGTTTATATAACTCATAGATATATTACGCATAAAAGTATAAATATTAGAGCAGCATTTATGATTTTTTCTTGACCCGCTGGGCGATGTTGCCTTCGTATTAGAATCTATATACTTTTATACATCAGTTAGTTAACTAGAGACGCAAGAGCTAAACCGTAATAAAAGTCTTAAAATACCATCAAATATGTACTTAAAACGGCGTAAGTCTGTTAGTGACCACATAAAAGTAAATCTGACTAGGAATGTTTAAACACAATCCGTTGAGATTCGTACGCGTATTGTTTTTCCACCTCCATTAAAACAGATCAAACATCAGACGCGGCAAATGTGTTTTCATTGTAAACAAATAGAGCTTGACTGTAAACGCGATAGTAGCTGAGTCTGGCACTAGGCCACACGCAGCATAAATTACAATATCATATCTTGATCAACGCTGCCGCAATGAAATATATATTGACGAGTGGTTGTTATTGTTTAAGTGGTAACCGTTTTTTGCGAGAATTGTTGTATTACTGTGTAAAAAAACTTACAGTCGAATTAAGAACCTCCTCCTTTTTTTAAGTCGGTTAAAAATAGGATATTTACGTTTTGAAATATGCCAAATGCCGTATCCGTACTCGCTATGGCCGAGGTTTGCTGAAGACCTTTCAATGTTATAAATTCCAATTATTTATTATAGCTTCAGAGCAGTCATTTCACCTGATGGCAAGCGATTACCATCATGAACGACCACATTACCAACCGCAACTGCGCTCACCATCAGGTGTTGTGCACCATTGAGGTTGAATATAAAAACAGCTAGTTTTATCGACTCGCAACAACAATATTTGGAAGGGTTACTACTATGTACATTACTATTGCGTTCGTATTTATTTACGACGCCGCACTATTTGATGTTTTGTGGCTGTACAATAAAACTGTGGAAATTAAACCGTGAACGGTGCGCCGTACGCTGGCTATTTTATCCGTGAAAATCTGTTTCAAGTTGCATGTTTTAATTGTGGAGGTAATGTGCAACCGACGTACGACGCGTGTGGTCATCGTATTTACGGTGTTTTGGGCGAAGATCTATACACGGTTGTTTTTTAAAGTGATTTTGCTACTATGGCTGTTAGGAGGTAAAATAAATATTGTTCTAATTGCAATTTTAAAATACTGTCAAAAAAATTAGGAAATGAGTAATTATTTTTTTACGGAATACGATCGATGTCCGACGATAGATCAAGCGACTCAAATAATTGGTACTTAGAAAATTATGTCAAATCAATGTTACTAACCTTTGGAGGAGAAAAGGTGTAAGAGGAAAATCGTAGTTTAGTGTAGATTAATTTTAGGTTTCTGACAAGTTAATGGACCATCATCATCATGAGCCCATTGCAGTCAATTGAAGTAGTAGTTGAAGGTACGCCACAGTCATTTGATAAAGTTAAAAAAAATATTCTACTCAAATTTAAATACTCAACGCATGAAACAAGTTTAAATATTAACGTGTTCTATTCAAATTAAATGATTAAAAACACATCGGAGTGTAATTATGCCGAGCCAGTGGTATTATCCTCTGTATCATCAATCTTGTTGCAAAACCTTGAAAATTATAATATAGTGTTATTAATCATAGTTTTTCTCTCACTGAGTAAATTACATGGAATTGCTACATTAAATTACCTTTGAATCTTCTCAACTAACAAGGAAATTGTTTTTCTATGCCACAAGTTGTATCTTGTTAACGTAATGAGATTGCCTATGTTTTGGTGTATGTGTAGGATTTGTAATTTATTGGTAGTTTTCAGTGATTAAGGCTTACTTAGTTCTTGTCATATTATTACGGGTTTAAACTATATTACATTAACTGTACTTTGATCGTTTGAATCATGTAAAATTCATTAGTTCTTCGTTGCATTAGTACCTGTACTTTTTTATTAAAATATTGTCAAGAAAAATGAGTAGCCTGATTTGTAGTAAGTAAATACATAAAATAAACAGCCCAACATTCACAAACCTGATGCAACATAAAGATACGAATACAAGTCACGTATTGTCATTTTTCGGTCTTACATCACCCAAACTCGGAAGTCGAAACGAATATTTGACTACCTCACAAACATGGTTCTGGGTGCGCGAATCTGACTAATGTTTTACAAATTAATTTAACAAAAAAATATTTTGACAAAAAGTAAAGCCAGTGCAAACAATATATACGTTACATTTACGACTAAGTTTTTTGAATCTGTCTTTCCTTAACAGCAATCAGTAATTACTAAAAGGTTTCAAATACATTGGATTCGTCTGGGAACCTATACTTGTTTATGATTAATCGCCAGTCGACATCGGATCAGTGACATTAATAAAAAACACGTTAATTGTAGCTGGACCAGATGAGTTGCATACTCAACCGTGTGATGCATCGCGATGGTAACCATCGTATGGTATTTTATAGGACATTTGCAATTAATCCTTTTACACTAATTGGGAGATGTAATAGTAAAAATATTTGCATTTTCTTTATGTATACCGAAATCAAATTCAAATTAGAAAAGCCTACCCGCCCATTTAACGTCATTTCTTTCGGCGATATAGTAAGAGTTTAGTCTCTACAACAAATTGTACACATCTTTAAAAAAATCTTGGCAATCCTTCAATAATCCGCCCTTTTCTGTTTTTTATTGTACTAATTACAGTAATCGGGAAAATCCTACACATTTAGCAACGAATGGTGACCGTTCTAACAACAGGATGAGTACGCAGCTAAGGTGTGTAGGCGCCGCGTCGCGTCACCTGCGCAGCTTCCCACGGTGATTCACTCAGCATATCCTTAGTACGTAATCTAGCTCATTACTTGCCTTCATCTTCAAGTTTTTTACACGTACTAGTTTTTGCGCGGTGTCCGTTCGCGAGTAATTTTATCCTGTGGGATTGCTGCACGTTCCGGGAAAAAACTGTCGCATAAAGGATGTACCGTCATTACACTATAAATATTTATTTGTAAAAATGAAACATTAAGTTTTGTTTGTTTGTTTTGTAAAAATATGTCGTATGAAAAGAAGATTTACAAATTATTGTACGTCATGATAACTTACATAAATTACAAACAAATCGAATCGTATGACTAATCTCAGAGAAAGCTGTATACCTACATACATCGGTGTACATTTAAAATGTGTCAAATCACCAACCTACTTTCTTGACAGTGCCCTCAAAATCATAAATCTTTTGCAAATTAATTTTGGTCACAAATAACATATTAAATTTCAAACAATACCAAAACCTACAGGCTTCTATTTCCATTGCCCGTTACCATCATTACATACTCGTATATTTAAAAACCGCTCTTATATAAGTCACATAGCGAGCGCAAGTGTGACGGAGTCTCGTCAGTCGTAATATGTTTATAGGCCGAACAAAAAGTGTTTTATAACTTTCTGCATACACCTGTTGATGTTTCCCACGATTTCTCGTTCTGGCATTTTCTATTTTTCTCAGATTCAAGCCGAGTGTGGATGTAGTTTAAAAACATTCCATTAAACTATATCAACACTGATTAATTTTCACGCGGATTCATTACTACAAAATTATTATAAATACGAATGTTTTGACAATAATTTTTACGGTCATTACCTCTCATTAATTAATTTACTTATAACTTTTAATTGTAATAACAAAAATAAGTTTATTATTATCAAAGTTCGAATTAATATTTTGGTTAAAACATCCTCACAATCTTCTTCGTGACCGTTTTGAAAGATCAATTAATGATTAATCTATTTCCATTGCAAGTTACGTAGTATATATAATTAATGTGTGTTATTGGTAACTAAAATCACACACATTACGCAGCAATAAATGTACTTCGAATAATTCTGTCGGCTGTACAGAATACAAACTGCCACAAACCATGACTCGCGGATTTGGATACAACAGCCTACAGAATGCTTTTAAACAGACAGACACGATCAAAACATTAATGCAGTAGGAACGAGGTGCAACTGAATCAAGATGGCGGGAAATGTGACGTGAATAGACGTTAATGTTATAATTTATTAACATTATTCGTGCATTAGGTATAATGAGCTCAGTTGTGTGGCGTGATCGCTGCAGGACGTGTGTTCAAACCCATTGTATGATTTTAAAAGATATGTGTGTATTGTAGTATGCTTTTGTCGGTTACTTTAACGGTGAAGGAAAACATCGCGAAGAGCTCTAAGGGTTCTTCATGAAAATGTCTAAGGTAAGGCTAATGAGGTAGTTTAAAACGTTGATTAATGTAAGACAGGAATATACGTGTGAGAGAAGTGTACCTACGCAGAAGGAAGAATATATTTAATCATAATATATTTAAGGAAAAACATTTGAAGAAAAATGGAATCTGCGTTGAAATACTGTCCGATAGTGTTATACCGATACCGATAAAATCCAGTAGGTATGTATGAACTTAAATATTTTTAAATTTTCAGACGCATAAAATACCAAAACAAAAAGATGTAGGAGATCAGTTTCAACAAAGTAAGAATATTATAAAGAAAAGAACACCACACATAATAGTGAATAAAGACTAGAAAGACGAGATCAATGAAATTTTATTTACAAAAAAATAATAAAGCATGTGGTTATTAAATAGTTGCCAACATATGGGCGAGTCGGACAACATTTCTTATTAGATACATTTTTATACGCTGGCAACATAAAACCTGGTAATAAATTAGCAGGCTAGCACAGAAGCTGGTAGAGATTTCCTGAGGCTAAGCGCGCACCTGTCCGCGGTTCCCACACCTCGGTTACACAATGAGCGTGCTTTTATTCATTCGCAATGTTTTTTAATGCGTGTTCAGGATGTTGGCAACACCGAGTCGCCACTGACGAGATAATGAGCGGTATTGGTTTAGAATAATTACTGGAGAATCTTCATAAGAACATCATGAAGGTTTTTATTGGATTTCATGCTCGTTTGTGCTGCAGTTGTTTGAAAACTTCTTTTTGTTGCGGTTATGACATTATTCATGTGGTTTAATATAATCGATAATAATTTATGGATAAGAATTGCTCTTGGAAATACATGATCCATAACAGCCTTCTGTGGTCTCGTCATATAATAAGAGCAAAAATCATCAATGTATTAAAAACAAAAAAATGTCTGTTTAATTATTTCAGTGCTCAATAAAACCAGCAGCATATAATTAGCATCACGTTAAAATTGCTTCATTTACTCCTGTCACGCGCTCCCGTCCTATTACCACGCAAAACTAATTAAGAGTTATTGTTTGCCCACAGCTCATTTGCCTATAATGCGATCAATCATATCCAACGAGTCATGAGTATTAATTTTGTCAAGTCCTTGGTTGGATTGAGGGCGCGCAGTGTGACGAGCGCGCACCTGTCTGCAGTTCCCACAAGATCTCGTTTTATTGAGATATAGCGTATTATACCAGGCACAGGTAATTTCACGGTAATCACTATTATAAATACTCATTGACTGTTTATGAAGGTTAATTAAAGTTAAGCTTCCGTCTTCCTCGTTGGTTATTATGGTCGGACTGTGACTATGTTGCGTTTTCAAAATTGTTGGGATATTTTAATGTTTGATTGCGTTTAAAATGTTGGTTCATAGAGGAACGGACTCTATAATTGAGTTAGGAGATTTTTGATCCCAAGGCACACATCTTCAACTTTCCAAGTTATATGAAAAATAGAGATAACTTGCACTCCTGAGAGAAGTTCAGAAGAATTTTACAGCTATGTGACTAAGGTCTGAATCCTCTCATTCGTTGAGGTTCTTGCGATATACACGTGGTTATTATTAATTACGTTTTTACGTAATTAATATTTGAATATTTTTATTGATACCACTGGAATATAGAATTCAGATAATAAACATGGGTACATAGAACACAGCGACATTGTAGGGTCTATGGCTCGAATCACCATACATACTATTGAGCAATATATTACTCCATCAAGGCATTTAACAGCCTCCGTGGCGCTATTGGTTAGACGCCGGCTGTGAAACAAGGGGTCGCGTGTTCGATCCTCGCATCAAGTCAAATATTTGTCAGGCCTATAAGTATTTGTCTCAAGTCTGGGTGTCTGTGAGACCGAAAGTAGTAGTTTCTGATACCCACGACACACGACTTAATTAATCTTAATATGGGCTCAGGACTATGTATGTGACTGTTGGGTGTATTTATTTACATAAAAGTCGATTTAGGTTAAAATATAGCTACTACAGAATCAAGAACACTGAACGTATAACACCTCATCTATCGAGAAGTATATTCGGACTAAGGAAATACTACTTAGCGTCGAGTCGCGGTGTTTAGGTACTTACTTCATATGACTCCTTGTACCTACACAGCTTATAATACATTTAAGAAGCAATTATTGGTATTAACTATCTCAGAGTGTTATTTTTCCGTATGATTAACGTTCTTACCTTGATCTTACACGTTGCTAGTATACCTATCGCAGTGTTGACTCATTTATCTCGTAAGGAAATTATATTTATCATAATCTAGATTTGTGATAAGTTTAAACCAGGTATATCTTCTACCTTTACCTAATGCTCTTGGGTGCCCAAAAATACGTGACTGACTCAATAAAATAAGTACTGTATCTGCCTGTATTTGGATCAGCACATCTACGTCCCACTACACGAGCCTTCTCTACAATCAAGAGAAAGCATGAGTTGGGTCAGGTCATATAGTCTAGTAAGTTTATAAAACAAAAAAGGCGAAACGCGTGTGCCTGGTTACTACCAGGAGAACCTCTGCCTACCCCTTCTGGGAAAAAAGGTGTGAGTTTATGTATGTAAGTTTATCTATTTAAGTAAAAAGATACTCTGAGATTTCTGGTATCAAGGTATATGTGTGGATGATGTAATTTTGAGATCGAATGTTATGCAACAAACTTCGTATACATTTTCGTCTACAACGTTACAAACAGTCCTGACTTGTAATTAAAGTTGCTGAAAATCGGGAGAAGTAGAGATTTTACGGAAAGGGGGACCAAGATGACAAGTCACCAACCGGGTAAAAGTTAGGTAAAAGACCCACATAAACTAGATCAGATTTTACGGAACTTTTATTCTCGTTAAGTTTTTCATTTTTTAAGTCCACATTACAAAACTGTACTCGGAGCAGCAATTAGTGATAAAAGCAATTACCAAAACTCCATTTTGTGTTTACTCAAAGTTTGGCGCAAGAGAGTGCATGGAGATACATAATAAAAGCGGACACGATACGTTCTGTTTATTAACTCGATATGTCGATGGACAAGTTTTTTCGCCGATATCGATGCGTGAAGCGCACTTAAAAACTAAATTACACTACACTCGCTCAGAATAATATGATTATATCTGGTTCGTTTGTTGCAATTTATTTTCTGCGCTTCTTGTGAATGATATTCACACGTGATGCTCACAAATTGATGGTGTTTAGCTTATTAGATGTTGAGTTGTGTCGAGATGAGAAGATACCGACAAGTGATATTGCTTTTTGTGTAAAATTTTAACGATTTTTGTCGATAGTATAGTGTAGGTACAGCATGTTTATTTTAATGTATAGTTTTTACTTGGTGTCGAAGTACTAACAGAGGATAAATACGATGACCATTCCGAACCGATTCTTCTATTTGTACTGACAACTTGTTAAACTTTTTCAATAGGAATCATATTAGATGAATCTCTATCAGCAACGTTCGGGATAACGTTACTGAAAGATATTCTGTAGATTATTTTCTAATGATCTTTTGCAGAATGAATTTTCGATTATGTCCGGCCTAAAATCCAACTCTTTATTTAGTTGTGTATAAAATAGTTCCCAAATGTTATTGTACGAAAGGGACTCGGAGATGGTTCTACTAAAACCAGTAATAAAATCTTTAAAGGCAATCCGTAACTTCGCAATCCATGACAATATTACGACGTCCAGAATGTTCGCTTGCGATAAACAAGTTTGCATACGTTCAAAATGATGGATCAACAAAGCGACACGTTTATTGCGCTAAATTCTCGTTTCACGCGTTTAAACAATAATAAACCGTTGTGGAAACGTAAACATTGTCGCAACAATGTCTCGGTTTGTGGCGAGTGCTCCGTGCTGCCCACACACGGCAACCTTGAGCCAACTTGTACGAACTTGAGACCGCAATTGGTCACTAGCATTGTCTTTTTGCCCAGCATGGGTGCAGGTGCAGGTGCAGTGACGTCACGGCCATGAGAATATCCCGCGACTTGCCATTCTCACGCCTTCGCAAGACGACAATCGGAACCAGTTTGTACATTAAAAGTGCCGTTAATGCAACCGCAGGGCTGTAGCGGTAGATAGATAGTTATGCTCACTACATATTAACGATGTCCTTAATGCCCCCACGGCCGCCGCAATTTAATGGATATCTTTGGAATCAGGATAAGCATGTATTTTTCCTTGCTTTTTTACAATATAATTTGCGTAGATGTTTAAGGTTAAGTACTCGGCCTTCTGATTATGTGTGGTTTCGTTTTTATTACACGTTGAGACGATCGCGGCATATTTTTACAATATACCTATAGTTTATCAAGCTTGAAACCTTCGGCGGTTTAATTTAGCATGTGGTTCAAAATTTTCCATCAGTAAATTCAATTACTCTCATACTGTAATGGCCTGGGTAAAACCAACCGGACGATTTCAATACCGAAGCCTTTCATCAAATCGTAAAGAAACATTAGTATCTTCGTTGAAATGTTAATATCGTGCAGAGATAGACGCTTTCGTCACCTCGATGTAAACTGCACTTTATGCACCACACGCCCGATTCAAATTATGAACCAAATATCAACCAACCTGTACACGCCAATAGCGAGCGCGACTCTTCAAAAGCGAGAGTTGGATCGTCTACGCGGTAATCCATCACACCGACCTATTGCGGTTTAGCAGACTTTACATGCTATAGAAATTCTTGTATCTAAAGACATAGAGAAAATGGAAGAAAACCTGCGTAATATAGACATATAACTTAGGTTTTCTTACATTTTTCCTTTCGCGTTTACAGTGCGTGGTATTTGTTTCCTACACACATGACTTCGAAAAATCAGAAATGTATCCTGGGATTCAAACCATGTGCTTCTCTCTTTCTCTCTCTCTCTCTTCAGCCACAGTAATCAGTACATAATACTATAACAATAAACTTAAAAACTGTGCCAAGCTACTATTAGTGTTTATTTAATTTGCGTGTCAATAAATAATTTTTATTTATGAAAATCCACTGCTGAAACAGGCCTCCCCCATAGATCGCCACATAGACCTGTTGGAAGCGGCTTGCATAAACACGAACCACATGCTTATAAATCCATAGTTACAACACAACAATGATTAAAACAGGAAGCGTGCGTTCACCGTGATTGCTTTTATTCAAATGTGCGCAAAGTCACTCAGTATTGGGAAATTACCATAAAATCGGTCCCACGTCCTTTGTCGGGGGTGTGTGAACGCCGGACCGGAAGCGCGGTGACGCGTGTAATGTATTCCGATTTCAAATGGTGTTGCGGTTTCTGTGTTATGTAGGCTAAAGGGTGTGATCACACCTGATTTTCACTATTATGAATGAATTAAATAAAAAAAGTTTGCATCGCATTTCGTTGATTATATGTTAGTTAGTTAGTTAGTTCTCGTTGCTAGTTCTCGTTCATGCTAATAAAAAAAATCAGAGGCTTGTAAGAATATTTTTATACTGCTTCAATATTTAATCGCGGTTTGCAGCCTACCTGACTTCGTTTTATCTTCAAAGCTTCGCCGTCCTCTGTTAATTTCAACAACCAATGGCAAGCTGTGTTACGTTAAGAAGCAAAATCATCAAGAGTTGTGGCTGGAAGCTCGAAACATATCAGTTTTCAAACTCTTTAAAGTCATGATAGATAATAACATGAAAATCACGTGTAATGAGATCCGTTCAATGGTTCCTAACATTATCTTAGAAAACAACATGTTACTAAAATATAAAAAAAAAACAATTAGAATTAAATATAATTCCATTTTCAAATTTTATGCCAAAAATTTGCTTCATCTTAAAACTATAAGTTGCCTGTACTAAATAAATGAGTAAAGAGTTTTCAATTCATTTTGGCATAACCTCGTTTATGCCTTATAATAATTTAGTTTCGAATGCGCTTGTTCTTGCGCGCAAGGATGGTGTCAACCTTTCAGATATTTTCTTCTTTTTATTGTAACAAAACAGGTTTTGGTATCGGTCGCTTTTATTTGGTGTTTTCATGTTGGTAATTAAGCGACAACTTTCCAAATGCGGAAGGTAAATGAAATGTTGAATTTCTTAATTGATGTCCAATGCCTTATATCCAAATAAATACTTGTGATACCTATTAAAACTGGCGTAGTAATGGAAATGGAGACAATTCAGAGGGTATGCGATTTGTTGCGATTTTGTGAAATTCTTGCAGAGAGAACTCTCAATCATGCTTTTTTTATAACAAAAATTTCACCGTCAAACCTTACGATGGCTTACGCGAAAACTAAGTTTTTAAAAAAACAACACACATGCTATTTTGCTAACTTAGTAGTGTGGTGTAGTACCCCAATCAGCTACTATCGACATGTCCGCGGCCAACAAGGCTAATGGTAGTGTATCAAGATTGTTTTTCTTACTTTTCGCAGTTGGTAAGACGAGGGCTGTGAAACGTGAGGCTACGGGTTCGATCCCCTCACCGAAACAAATATTTTTGTGATCCACAGATATGTCTTTCGGGCTTGAGTGTTGGTGAGACCGAAAAGTCTCTCGTGGTGCCTTGTTCCCACGAAACAATACTTTATTTATCTTATTGAGGGGTCAGGATTATCTATGTGACTGTTGGGCGTATTAATTAATTATTATTTATTATTAAATTTGTCGCTGTACAGAGGACAAAGACTGTCCCACCCTCACACCCGTCACTGCAACTCCTGTCAGCCAGGACCGACATTAACGACACCTTTCCTACCTATTAGCGCAGTGGACAATTACAACACACGGTGCGGTGTCGGCTTACGACAGATGATGCCAGATTTAGTGTTGTTCATGCATTGGAACAGATGTTGTCCTTGCTAGCCTTCTGCCCTTTACTTCCTAACATGTGACGGAATTTACCGGCGTTGGAAGCCCCGCGACATGCGGACATCCTCGCAATCTTTGCTTTGAGTTCAGGATGTGATGTAAATATGGTTATGTTGAACCATCCGTGTATTATTAATTTGTATAGATTGTTATTTTTCAAAATAATTTCCGGTCAATTAAATCGGCGTCACTCGAAAAAGGTCATTCTAAAAGGACATTAACGAGAATGAATGTACAGAGGTAGAGGATAGTGGATGCCCTAAAAGTGACATGTCAAGAGACCTTTATAGGAATGAGGCATTACTAACAAGTATGTATGTAATTGCCCCTTCAGTTGTTTACTTTTAAGTCTCGGTATTTTGTTATTTTATTTAACGTACGTGACTGTGTATGTGTCAACTAATTACCTGTTTTATTATGTACTAATGAGAAGGTACAATACTGCAAGTACATCCCTACTGGCCATTAGAATTCACGAAGTTACGATTATCTCAATATTTAGCAGTATTGTAGAACGCATACCGCTTTTCCTACATCGATAATGGCAAAATCATCTAATAATCGAAGTATGTTATTGAAATAAAATATTTAAATCTGTATTGGATTTGAAAAATAATGATGAAACATTATTTAGCAAGTGATATTTATGATTTCATTTTATTAAGTGTGTTCAAAATATCCATGTAATTTTTATGTTATATCATATCATACATATTTCAACGTATACTGATGGCGGCGGTGAGCATTATTTTTCTCGTTTTTTCATCTTTATTTATGACGCGGAAATTGACATATGTATATAGCTATAATATTTTCGGGCGACCATCTGCCTCCTGTCAACTCCTCTGAGATATTTTCCAAACACGGGCATATCTTCTTCTCCGACTCAATAATATAATTCATCCAACTAACTGACATGTAATAAATTTTATATATTTGTGATATAAATGTGGAAGCACAATCCAATCCAAGTGATGCTATTTCATTACTGACGTCGTGCATTACTTTCCTGCCTTGTTTGCAAGGCCACTCATTAGGCAATCATTAGACTGCCTCGGTGGCGTAGTTGTACTGCGGTAGGATTGTAAAGCTGAGATCCCGGGTTCGAATCCCGGGTCGGGCAAAATGTTATTGGATTTTTCTATTCATTATCAGCCCGGAGTCAGGCTCGCACCCTATCACATCGTGGGACGGAACATACAAGGCGAAATGTGGGTGTCCTGGTTACACCTCTACCTACCCCTTCTGGGAAAAGGCGTGAGTTTATGTATGTTTGTACGTAATCATTAAATCGGCTAAAATATGCAGGACGTATTTTTCCATTTAAATAAAATGTTAATTATATTTTCTTTCTAGTGTAAAGCATCATTGGCTCCCTTTTTCCTTTCACTCATCAATGTCTTCCAAGCATTTTACCACATCAGTTTCTACATCTCAAATGCATTCCATATTTAAATAAATGTCGGATTACACCTCCTTTACCAATATTACATTCGCATTAAGTCCATAATGGGTTTCATTACAAGTCGAGGGATGCTGAGGTTGCCTCGGGCAGCGAGCCGAGCCGTCACGACCGCGCCACGACTTGTAATAAACTTTAATTCAGATGTGCAGATATAAGTGCCGCGTTAAAAAATAACTGACGGAGCAATTTAACTTTCTAGTTAAGTTGGCGATGGGTAATTTGAATTATTGTTTAAAGAGATATTATTTAAATTTTTTTTTTAACCCTTTATAGGCAGACGAGCTATTTATTTATTGCGCAGTGAGCGCTGGTTAAACCCTTATCAGAATTGTAGAATTAGTTTTAATAATTAAAGTAAAACGTATTGTAAAATTATCAAAAATCAACATGTCCATACTTAGCACTATAAATTATTATAATCTTATGCACTTGTTTCGGAATTGTTCGTGACTTCAAAAAAAACTAGGAATAACTACCGCAGTCATTTTAAAAATAATTTAACGACGCCTGTTTAGAAAACCCATACAAAAGTTACCACATTTCTTGATCTGAAAGTAAGTCGGTGTCGCTATGTGCTCCAAGGTGCCCTCGGCAACATGTAGGAACAAAGCGAGTGTAGACAAGTCTAGCGGCGTGTCATAAAATTACCGCAGTTGCCGTGATATACATCGGGTGTCGGACGCAGCCCGTATATCTCGACACACCGCCCCACGCACACCTTGACATAAGAACGAAGCTAAGATATATCTTAAGATAGACGAAGTGTGTTTATAAGATAAGAAGGTATTGTTGTTGTGCCACGACAACAGTTCCTTGTTTCCCACTGGTAAGTCGAATAATGTTTTCCGCACGGGAGAGAAGGAAGGTTCCTTATTTTCCGTAGATAAATTGAGAATAAGCAATGTTTATTGACTGTTGACGCGGAGGCTGCGTGAGAAATCCCAGAGCAACTTTTTGCTGTCTAAAGTGCAAGGGCCTTACATATAAGATTTTACCAAACGAAATACATACACGTAGGTATTGTCTGACTTAAGGATCCATCGTTATGATTACCCGTGTTTTTCATTAACCAAAAACAATGTTAGGGAGCTGCATACCTTATAGTTCTCTACAATATATTCGACGACTCGAAAACCAAAATTCTACCATCACGGTATAGCGTGACGGATGATGATTTTGGTAAGCAACCAATTGGAGAATCTTAAGCTATTCATTTAGCAATAATATTATCCACTACATATAGCATCGCTCACCCGCCGTACAGCAGCAGTTCAACAGCGCACTCGGTAAGTGGATACGGCGTCAGTCGGTAACCGAACCTGGGCCTCACGGCTGGCGCACACGTCGCGCCGGCCGCCGCGCTCTGCTGATCAGACGGATAGACCGCCATACCTGTAACACTATCAGACTGCGCTATACTACCCGAGGTATTGCTGTGTATGTTTGTGTTCTTGGAATTATTTTAGTTTTTTTCATGATGGTAAGTGGCAAGTGCAGTGCAGTCCAATGACAGAATCAATACCTATGAGATGATTGTCTCTCGCCGGACAAGACAGTTATGAAGTTCAGTAGGGTAATTCACGTAATTTTTTGACGCGCCGATCAAGTTGCGGTGCAAATGCAATTAAGTTTACGTCTTAGTGCAAAATGGTATTCTTGTAATTGTTTAGCAGCGCGTGAACTGCACCTAAGCTATGCGTAAACTGCGCGGGTGCTGCGCGTCAACTATACGCCAGTCGTATGCAAGAAGCTTACACGTAAATACCGATTAAGTTGCGATCTGAATCACGCACATAAAACACGCAGCAGTAGAATACGCTAAACCGCTCGCGTGACGCGGACTTGATGCGAGCGTATCTGACAGCGGTTGTCAAAATTACGAGAATACGAAAAGGTCTGTTTTGATCGAAACTTAACTGCAACTGCACTGCAACTGAACTTACTTAATTACGTGAATTACCCTACAGATTGTTTTGAATATTGACGTATAGACAGTCTTTGTGGCGTAGTTCGGTTTGACGCCGGCTGTGAAACGAGAGGCTCCGGGTTCGATCCCCGCATCCAAACAAATGCGTGTAATCCACTGGTATTTGTTTCGGCGATTTTACCAAGAAAAAGGATTAAAAATATATAATTATTTTAATGACAATTTGACGTCAATCCGTTCAGAAAAAATGTATGCTAATAATTTGTCACAAATCTCTAAAAAAACTCAAATAAAAATCGCAGCTGTGCGTAAGTCTAGAATTTGCATTAATTATGTGTTGCCATAGCAAATATTAAAAAACCTGTTTAGTGAACCAAATCGGCGCGAAGACACGCTTGTCACATTCACGCAATTATTCAAATGATTTGAGATTTCCAGTTTCATGCGAATTATTTGATGCCATTTACTTCGCTAAGGAAGGAATTAAGTCCTCTACTATAAATATTAACGGGTTAACATGAGGTCAATTTAATTAAGTTTGTATTATCTTACCAGACAAGGCCCTAAATTATAAAATTGATTCAACCTACAAAATAGTATTTGGTGTTATCAATCTAAGATATCTTAAATAATCAAAACGAAGAATCATTTTAACAGTTGTTATATTTATAGAGCACCTAGTTATCTATTGGTATTTTACATAAGGAGGCTGTTAAACGTAAGATTATGATCTTTATTTTCAGACGGAACAATTTTATTATCTTAACTCGAACTCCAATCCAGAATAACAAAATATTATGTACTTATTTATGGATCCCCCAAACACTTGGTTTTCTTTATTTATAACCAACCACTAGAACGGTGAAGTAATACAACCTGAAAAAACCTGCATTCCATACCAATTAATAAGAATTACTATGGTAGGCATGTAAAGTCCGCCAACCAGCATAAGGCCAACGTGGTGGACTATATTGACTAATCACTAACCCCTCTATATCGTACTCTCCATTGTAGAGAGCCGTGCCCTGCAGTGGGACGTACTATGACCTGATATATGTATATGTACAAGCAACTTCTTTGACTATCTCACAGTACATATAACTTTAACATATTGCGTATGTACCTATAAATTCCTTGTAGCACACTCATTTAATCAAACACCTATTCCCATTAAAACATTAGTACACAAAGTGACAGATCTATAAGCTTTAAACAGGCGATAGCGTTCATTAAACTATTTAGTGTCGGTGTTGAACTAAACGCTTTCCAAGCGGTATCGCAACAATTGTTCACGTGGCTACAATTGGCACCATGTCACGTAATATTATCGATCTCGAAGCTTAAATTGCGGCAATTTTCCGTTTATTCGAACCAGGTATATATTGTGCAGTTGGTCAGCATTGTTTACTTTCTTATATCTCGTGTCTGGGGTTTCGTAATGCGTGCGGTATTTGTATTATTTCGCGATCATCTATTTCTGATTTAGTTTATTGTGGTAAAGGATATTTGAGTCAAATTTGTAGGTAACATTATGATTTTTCTTGACAAACTTGTAGTTTAGAAGTTACAATTAATGTAGTGAAAAATCGTGATACGAATATGCTGGATATGTGTTGGAATGTAATTATGGGGTCGAATGCATTATTTGACAAAAAATCTATTATCGACTTGGCGATAGTCTTTCACTAAAGTAGATCATAAGGAGCCCGTATTCTTCTTTATTGATGGTTTCAGAAGTTATTCATGAATAATAAATAGATAAACAGACAGAGTCGCCATTAAATGTTTTATATTAGTATAGATAGCACATTTATACATAACATTGATGTATTTAATATATATTTATACACTCATATTTAGCGTCAATCTGCGTAACAGCTGTAATTCTCAGTAATCGAGAGCGTCTCATGCGCTCGTAATTTAGCGGGAGATTTGGTTGTCGTCATCAATATCAACCGGTGACTAATTTAATTGCCTATCAAAGGCACCTTTCATTGCTGTCCTTTACGGAGCACGTAAACCGCACTCGCCGACATAATAACTTACACAACTGTGTCAAAATTATTGATATACAGCCTGCTTATTTGGTAAGGTTCCAATTTCCTGCTCCTTCGTACAAAGTTCAAGCAAGCGGCACGTATAATAAATATACTAAATTATTTATTATCAAACGAAACATGCTGTTGATCACTTAGAATTTTTTGCTTTTGGAACGATTTTTTTGCAAATATTTGAGTGTAAACTGGTTTAGAAGCGTTAGGTTCTGTATTTTGACGCCGATGATTAATGTGGGCCGCGCAAACTCGGCGCTAGTAGTAACGTGAAGTCATACACACCAAATAAAGCGATGTGAATGTATTAACTTCAAATTATATTCATTATTTAAGTTTCAAATTGGTATTTATAAAACTTTAATTTAGAACTGATTGATGGAGTAGTTTGTACATCGCAATAAGGTGGTGTTTTGATTTTAGTGCACTAGCTAGTCCAACATCTATGGGTGGGTGTTATTGGGTTGGGAAACCTAAAGTGAAAAAGCCGTGAAAGATGCAAACGTGACCGACTTTCGAGGTACGCAGAGATCTGAGCTTATGACACTTTTGAAAGCAAATCGGTTCAGTAATTTTACTCGAAAAAAGTGTTCTAATTAACAGAAGGTTTATTAATAGATAAAAATACAGTATATTTGATTTCTCAAACTGTTCATTTCACACACATAATCTTTTCAAACGAGCTTGATACAGATCAAAATAAACACGTTAAGTGATATCGGAAATAGAGGCTTCCTCATTAAGTCAAATGTTTCCTGTCACGTCTAAACTGGACTCAAACGGTTAATTAAGTCATGCATAAGGAAGTTCTAACCAGCTTCTCTCGTACTAATATATGCAATAATTATACCATCAGCGACTACATGATGTGGCGAGCTGGACGTAATCCCGCATTCCGGACGGATAAAAACGGTGGGATAACCAGAAACGACGATTTACAACGTCCTGAGACATGTTCTTGGGAATCATACATATTTAAATGGGCTCATGGCAATATTAATAGACTGGACAGTGTCGTAAAATTGCGTCTTTCATAAGTAAGGTGTAAGTTTACGATTTATAAGGCTGTTATGTAAACATATACCACGGGATAAATCGTGCTGTCCGGGGCGCCAGGTCGTGATTGGACTCGTGTTTTGAGGGCTTGGGAAAGAAGGAAACGGGTCTTAAAGGCAAATTGTCGGTTTGTTGATAGAAAAACACACCCGAAGTGAATTTTCCTATTTGAAAACAGCACCCAAAACTTGGATCAACGAAACTGATAATGTATAATTTCATGTTTTTATTTTAAATATATTTTAAGACGATTTTAAAACATCGTAATTTACCAAAAATTACAATAAGATAAAATTGTAAGTTTAAAATATCCATTATATGAGGTATAAAATTATTTTTCGTTTCACTAATAAGCGCGAGCAATATTCATTTAAACATTAACCTTATCACAACAGTTTATCAGGGACGGTACAGTTACTTGCAACCAGTAAGTTTCACCCACATTGGTTCCAATTAAATTACTACTTGCGCGTAAATAAGCAGCAAGAAAAAAACGAGAGCGCATTACCGGTGCGCTGATGGGACCCTATTATTGATACCCGTCGACTTCAGGCTTTTCGAGATATTGTCGCTCGTCTATATGCAATTGAAAAATGCAATATAGAGAAAAGAGTAGTACCTATCCATTAGCCATACCAGAAACGAAGGCTCTTTAAATTCATTTTATTGAAGCTTAAAACCCAAAACGGAATGTGCATATACCCAAAAAGAAAAACGAAATACTAGTTATTATAAACTGTACTCAAATTTTATTCACTCTATAACCTATTTATAGATGCGTAGTTTGGATATTGATATTTTGCAAAGAGTATAAATGCGTACGTCTGATTTTTATTTTGCTCATAATTAATTGTTACATTAAGAATCGGATCTTATTTTTTTAAATTACTGGTCATGAACCTCATAAATAAGCGGAAGCAACCGAAATCCACTTCGTTTGCCGAAAGAAAGTTAGTACGCCCATATAAGTAACGACACTTCGATTCAAGATAAGGCAGGCGATCTTAAAATCACGAGAAAAAATAATAAGCGACATTTAAAACATTCGTTTTGCTTGCACCTTAGGCACTAGATAGATAGGAGCGTGCAAAAGAATTGTCCAACAAAAATACGAAATCACCACGATTTTTATCGATCGAAACATCTCGAACGCAAAACAAAAATCGACCGACTTCGAAAATAGCAGTCTGGTAAATTATTGAGTAGCGCACGTTTGCGGTACGAGAGGTGCCGTCGGCTCGGCGCACGGTGACCATAAACGGACGGCGTAATGATGGCCAATTTCCGAACCAGATCCAGCAGTAAATGCTACGTTAGGTGCTTTATTGGATGTAGTTATGGCTGATGTATTGAAGAAAGTTGACTTTGATTGCTTGGTTTTCATTACTGTTTTTAAAGTTTTCGTTTAGCTGGTGGGTTTATTGTAGACAACCAACCCTACGTAGTTTGTATATAATTATCTTAGAAGTAATTGTTGTTGTTTTTTTATTGGATTGTAAAGATAATAAAAATGAAAATAAATGCTGAAATAAAATTGTTGTTAGCATTATCAATTATTCCATAGTACTATAAGTATATCAACAAAATCAAAATAGAAGGTTCAGAGATACGATTAAACTTTCAATAAACAGCGAACGGGCGCAGAGAAATTCCACGCGTAAGTTATTAACATCAATAAAAACAAAAGCAGACTCAATTGGGTAAAAACAGTTGCTTTAATTAAACCAAAAACTCTCAAATTAGTGTGAAACGAATTGAAAACAACTTCTGAAGTAGCGATGACCTCGTTATTAAACTATTATCAGAACCGAACTTTTGATGAGCACCGTTTCTTTATATTTTATTGGCAATTTGCGATTACACGCGTAATTTCAATGAAACATCATTAAACTGAAGATGCAATGGCTCCATAAAAACCCTTGTTTTAATGAGTGACGTAGCGGAAATTGCTCAATAAGAACTACTTTATTATACTATAGGACCAGCAAACGATCAACCGACTTGACTGATGTAAGTGGTCACGGCAACCCACTAAATCTTCAAATTCCAGGGCAGTCCGAGTCGTGGAAATCCATAAAATCTACAAATTTCAAAGAGTGTGATGTATTTTATTTAATAAAGGACACGTAAGTGTATATATTATATTCAGAATATTTACAAATTGGTCTAAAAGAAACTGAAAATACAAAGAAATTCATATTGATTTATTGTGGGATAATAGTACCACACCTATTGAGTCGGCTTATTGATGCTGTTATTAGAGGAGCTATCGTTATATATACAAACATTCGAAATCCAGATTCAGAATAAATATCTGTAGATCTTACTAGAATTTATGACTGCCTCCGTGGCGGAGTTGGTTAGACGCCGACTGTGAATCTAGAGACCACGAGTTCGATCCCCGCACAGAGACAAATGTTTGTGTGAACAACAAGTCATTGTTTTGGGTGTAGATGTTTGTGAGACCGAAAATATCGCTCGTACTTCTTGATCCCACGACACAAGACTCAATCTTAGTGTGGGTTTAGGATTATGTAAGTGACTGTCAGGTGTAATTATTATTATTTGTCCTTACCGGCTTTTTACCACATAAAGCCACATTCTTGGTATATACACCAATTGCTTGCCGAATGGCTGTGCCCATGCTAAACATAATTTCCCTAACAATACCACCCATGGCATCTATTACTTTCTTTTTTACTCCATGTAGACCTTCAGTATCGATGGCAAGTAACGAGACCCGAGGTCCTCAATCGACGTCCACCATATAAGGTAAGGACATGCAAAGTTTTTCTGCGTCGATAGGCGTCCCACATCCTACCACATTAGGCATGACGTGTGCTTATCTCGGTGCAGTGTCATGACAATCACTGATGCAAATTAGCGGTTTTTTCTAGTTTACAACCTCATGTTTATAGTCTTAATGAGTGTAATACATCGCCTGCCTCGGTGGCGTAGTGGTACTACGGTATGATTGCAAAGCTGAGGTCTCGGGTTCGAATCCCGGGTCGGGCAAAGTGATATTGGATTTTTCTATTCATTATTAGCCCGGAGTCAGGAATTTGTGCCCGATATGGCGATAGGCTCGCCCCCTATCACATCGTGGAACGGAATATACATGGCGAAACGTGGGTGATCTAGTAGCACCTCTGCCTACCCCTTCTGGGAAAAAGGCGTGTGGTTATGTATGTATGTATGTATGTAATACATCGCATCATTAGCGGATAGAAGACTCGAGTCTGTGAAGGGTTGGCATATTATAAGCTGTAATCTTGAGTTACGAGCTAGAATAGTCGATAGAGATTGAACTGACGTAGCTTTTAAATGGAAATACTTCGTGAGTTTCGAATAGACAGCTTCCGTGGCGCAGTTGGTTGTGCCTTGACAGTGAAACAAGAGGCCGTGAATTCGATCCCCGCACCGAAACAAATGTTTGTGTGAATCACAAGTATTTGTTTCGAGTCTGGATGTTTGTGAGACCGAAAAGTCTCTCGTAACTCCTGATACCCACGACACAAGACTCGAAGGCGTCCGAACTATGTATGTGATTGTTGGGTGTTTTAATTATTATTTATTTATAATGCAAGGTACTTTATAACCAGAAAAAATATTGCAAATTTTTGCGAGCTGAAATCATGATAATAAATAATTATAACCATTAATTTGCCATTTACTATATTCTACGCAATACATTTAACAACATTGAACGCAGCTCAAACTAATATTTCAGACTGGAATGCGGCATAGATTGGCCCAATGATTAATGCACACGTAACACATAGTAAAATGTAAACCCAAACTTCAAATTAAAAGCCAGTAGCTGCCAAACAACAGATTACAAAATGTTAAACATTATTATCGACGAACTAAATCATCGTGTCATAATTTATTAATTTTTTATATGGTGACGACTTTTACGATCACACAACGAGTTTTAAAATTCAAATGTTGCTGAGACGGCGCCATCGTCTAACTGTTCAAACAAACGTACATCTGTCTAGTTAAAACATATAACGTAATAGTATCGTTAATGTATCGACATCGTGACTGATGAACAAGAGGTATATAATGACAGATCTAATTCTATACTTTGACTCCATAGTATTTTAAAGGCATGATGTCTGGTATCATCATTGGTTGTAAAATCATTTTGTTTTGTATTGTATCAGCCCATATACTGCAGGACACGGGCCTCCTCTACAATCGAGAGTACGATTGAGAGTGATTAGGTCATATAGTCCACCACGCTGGCCTAATGCGCTATGGTACAAATCGCTATGGTGTGCAGGTTTCCTCACGATGTTTTCCTTCACCGCCATAATGCGTGGTGATTGACTATCAATACACACATGACTTCGAAAAGTCAGAGGTGTGCCCTGGGATTTGAACCCGCGATCACCATAACCATGTAGGCAGCCGCGTCTGGTCCGTTACCAACAGGCACTTGTAAAATCATAACTGCTGAGAAAGAGCAAGCTATAAATAAGTTATAGGTACGATCGCAGGAGTCTAAAGTCCTTGAGTATATCTTAATGAGCCTATAGCCCTGCCCGACACATATTCTAGCCCCTGACAACCCATACAAACTGAATTATTGGACCTCGAATTGAACGCAGATCCTCGCGATTCTCACTCTATACACTTTGGCGTTAATAAAGCATTAACATTATCTTTAACTCTAATCGGCAGTTTCCTTAATTATTTTCCAGTTAACATAAAAAGTCCATTAATTGTATTATCAGTCGAAAGTGTTTAATCAGTTGGTTAACATTAACAGATGTATATTATTTATTTTATTGTGTTTACTTGTTATATTGTTTTACTTTATTTCTATTTATGTAAGAATTAATAATAATAATCAATTACAACCAGAATATAGGCATATAAGGCCTTTATTCTGGTTAATACAACAACACAAACATTTTAGTATCAAAATTAATAATATCAAGAGGGATTGTTATATTTTAATTTTGTTTTATTTTTTAGATTATGAGAATCATTTTTTGGAGAAATATAACATAACAGGATCAAACTTAAAATTGAAGGCAAAAATATACAAAATGTCGTCGTAATGCGATCAAAAGTCGCTAAACCAGTGAGGCGATTCCTGGAGATAACGTTAGTGTAACAGATAAAGTAAAAACATAGAAAACAAATAAATATTTATCGATAAAATTAAAATATTTGTAAATGTATATTTGGTATGCAAGTATGATTGATAATTTCGATTTGGCTCTCGTAGCCTCCATAGCTCAGGGGTTAGAGCACTGGTCTTGTAAACCAGGGGTCGAGAGTTCAAATCTCTCTGGGGGCATTGAGATTCTTTGACAACATCTTTTTTATAAGTAAACGACTTTTTGTAAATAAATAAGGTGTTTTAAATTTTTTTTAATCATATCATTTGTTTTATAATGAATGATTTTATATTTGAAATTCTGTTTGCAACTCAATGTGTGTTTATAATTAAAACTCGAAAGCACCAAAATATGGACATAGTAAACTTAATAATGTTTAATTAATTTACAAATTAAAGGTAATTAATTGTTCTATAAATTCTGTTAGACGGTCTATCAACGGATAAAGTTAGCTTCATGATGTTTACATTTTAATGATTACGTTATAATGTAAACATAAAAAAGTAAGTAATACGATATTTAATAAAAAAAAATACACAAATTTGTTGTATATGTTTCACAAAATACGATTTTACCCATTTAGCTCTGAAAATATTTTTTTTTAAATATGAGAGTATTTTTGGGCTAAGCACAATTTTAAACAAATTTCGATCAGGTATCTTAGGCCATAACTTTAACCATACCATACATTTAAGATCATAGTTCCTACTACATATATATATATATACTAGCGGCCCGGCCCAGCTTCGCCTGGGTGCTAAGATGTTTAGACTCCACTCCACACCAGAAATATCTTATTCCCGTTCAAACTTTTGTTCTCCTGAACTCAACCTAAGTACCTACTATCCCTTTTCCTATCGTATCCCATCCCATCTCATCTGGCTCCTTTTCTTTCTGTTACATCCCGTCCCATTATTTCCCATCTACCGGTCTCATCGCGTTCGTCCCACTTTATCCCATTTCATCCCTTAATGCCTAAATAGGCATGTTGACAATTTTTTGGAATTGCTTTTATTTTGTAGATAGGCCTTATATAAACACGAAACTTCGACGAATATCATTAAAAAAATACGCAAACACAAATACTTTGCAAAATTCCTGCTAAAACTTTAAAATAAATTTAATTAATTTTATAGCGTCAACAACACGTGGTAATTATACTGTTAAAATGTAGCTTATATGACACGTTCGTAGATTTACCATAGCAGCGCCATCTATTGATTACTTACTCAACCCAGTCGAAAGGTATCGACATCTGTTAGAATCATTTGGAGTTAACAGATGATTGTGACTGTCAAATAATAATAGACAAATAATTAGCAATAAAAATAAAATTGCGACTATAATTTGAGATTTAAACTATCCTATCTCTCAAGTTGGATCAAACTGCACATGGTGTGCAAATTTTATTATAATCGGTTAAGTAGTTTAGGAGTCCATTGAGGACAAACATTGTGACACGAGATTTATATATATTAAGATATATAAATAGCGTCGTCGAAATTGACGTTAGCAGAAGTCGAAGGTGTCCAAGGGTCCAAAATGAAAGGTTTCCAGACCGAGTAAGCCCCATTTGGTTTGACATTCGATATTACCTGCGCTCTGAGCAATGCTCGGACGCGGCGCCGCGCAGGTTTCCTCCCCTACGGCGCCGGCCCGGCTGCCACCGTCAAGGTGCGGCGCTTTCCGCCACGTCTCCGGGGACTTTCCACAGGGTGAGAGGAGTCATAGAGACTCTGTGTGTAACCCCGAAAATCGAACTGGTCGGAAACCTCATAGAAAAATTCATAATTTATATATATACACTAAGGTTGATGCAAATGTTGATAGCGCGATTCAGAAATTTTGTGATTTTTCGTTTTATCTACATAAATGTATACTATACTGTTGATTTATACCTTCCAAATAATAATTACTGTAAATGATAATATGTAATCGTACATCACGACTACATAACTCATTAGTATTGAGTAGTTTTAGGAAACTTATACCTCAAAAAATTATTAAAACGAACAACGCCATCTACCGACACCTTCGGCAATTTATAATCACGACATCTATCTTAATCTCAAAGGCGAAAACGTGAACTTAAAAATTTATATTAGGCGCTTCTATATATCGCTTTGCCAGTCTTTAATTGTTATTCCAATATGAAAGTAAAACAAAAGAATGCTATTCGTTATAGATTTAGGTCAGGCGTAGTGTACTTTTGGCACGTGTACAATTACTAGCACGTGAAAATAATATTATATGGAATGAACTCCCTGCTTTAGTGATTCGTGAGCACTATGGTCTGTCCTTCAAACGGGTACTCCCCTTGAGGTAGGCAGCGACTTTGCTGCGCTGGACCCCTGGCACTGCGGAGGTCCGTGAGGAGCGGTGGCCGCTTATCATCAGGCGGGCTGCTATCTCGTCTGCCTATAACGGCAATAAAAAAGAAAAATATTATGGTATAGGATGTCATCCTTTTTCATTCCATGTTTTTTAATTCCTAACCTAAACCATCATGTAGCATGTAAAAATACTTCGTGCTCCATGTCGGAGTTGTTCAATATTCTAACACTATAAATATAAGTGTTAAAGTAATTATGACGCAGTAATTCGTTTCGTTTTTGCCTAATAGATGAAACTGCAATGTAGAGTCGTTTTAGTGTTGATACTTGATATTAGAAAATATTGCAATAATGAAGATTTTTTACAAGTGCATGCTTAGACACGGGGGTACAGAACACAAATGCAGATCCAGAAATTGTTGACGAGATAATTGGATAAATATAACATAAATTGCCGGAACTTGCTTAAATTCGAAAATGTTCGAAGGTGAGATCTTGTAAGTTGCAATCTAGCGTTTTTACTTGGTATTATTCTAAGGAAACTATATTGAAAAAACTCACACGCAACTATTGTGACGTGAATTTTTTTGTTTTAATATTTTACGATTATTTTATCTAACACTGAATCAAAAATGTAGAGTCACCTACCCACAAAAAAGTGTATTACAGCAACATCAAAAATGTTATTTGTATAATAAAGAGCTGTAATTCATCAATCCGACTGTGGATAATCTGGTAATAAATAAAGCAATACAACTTTCTTTAAACTGGACACCAGCGCATACTTTCAACAAAAAAATGTTCATATCTCCAACAACGGAATCTTTATAATCATCCATAGGCCGTAAAACCCGAGTTTGCTGTGAAGGCACACAGTTTTGTATAGTTTGTTTGTTACATCCGTGATCCGTAATGAGAGGATTTTGTACTATTAACGTAAATTCAACCTTGTATTGAAATAATAAAGTGTATTTTCTGTTGTAGTGTTGGAGATGCGCGAACGCAGGTGTGCGGTCGCCTGACCGTCGCCGCGTCGGCTACCGCTCTCGAATATGGTATTCATTTATTAATTTGCTCGCGTTGACCGACAGGCCAATACATTTAGTGTAAACGACAATTTTACTGATATCGCGATACCATATTCTATGTTCGGAGAAAGGCGACCACTACTTATTCAACTGTACTTCGAAGAATTGAGATATCGAAGGTATCTTATTTAATTGTACAATGCAATGTTTAAATTATAGAGTTATGACAATTACGATGTATTGTGAAAATATAGGCTATAAGTAATTATAGTGCTAATATAAGGTGGAACTGTTAACTAGATTCATTCGTTCATGGTTTACGATATTTGTGAACTTTTTCTTCAAAATTGACATACAAATAAAGTTAGAGCGACAGATAATATGTATAACATTTACTAATAATATTATAAGCATTATCTATGCCTAACTAAAATCCTTCAATAATAGCATCACTTTAGAAAATCCATCTAGATTTATTTTCGATTCTATGCGCCTAAAGAGCATTACGATTTTAAAGAAACTTTGAAGACGTATTTTAATTCTTATCGATGATTATAGACTGCTAGAAATATGTATCTCGTTTATAATTAATACAAAGCAAAAGTCTCTATTTTAAGAGACATGCTATAAATAAGAAGATTACCTTGTCATACGCAATATACTTATACAATTCCCTCAAGAGTAAATGTCAAGAAGATTTCGTCCCACAAATTCTAACTAAAGTATAAAGAGGTCACAAAAACAATCCTTATCATGAATGTTTTACTATATTTATAGAGTAAACAGTCTACTCACTCAACATACAGTTTATATATTGAAATAAATAATCGAAAGAGATGAATTAAGAGCTAGAATTAATTAGAGAGGAAATTATTGTACAATCCAAACCGTTAACAGGCTTCTTAAATGTATAAAATGCAATAAAATTTATATAATATTAGAAATATTTTTGTCTGAAAGCCATAAAATAAAAATTGAAGAGAAACATTTTCCAACAAGACTTGTTTCTTTATTTGTAAATATATAAATTGGTAGAACCTCTCTGGAGTTGCCTTGGACTACTGCTACAATAGTTCGGCTCAATACGGATGGTACGTCCGCCTCATAGACAACCGATGTGGAACGATGGCTTCAATGTCGTGTTTCTTTCGGTTTCTACCCTCTCCCTTCCGATTTTGAAAGTCTGGTAATGCACCTATGTTCCAAGTATTGTAGGTGTTCATAGACGACGTTAATTTTTCACCGCCAGGTTAGTATTATCAATTATCATCGATTACAGCACCAGTGTAACAAAAATAATATATTGCAAGTTTAACGACCTTCTTTTTTAAATTACAATTTATAAAAATCTACGATCTATCCAACTTGCATTTAGCTCTAATACCATAAACTAAACAACATTATAGTTTAGTTAAACAATTAGCATACATTCGAATCGACGCAGTAACGCTACATATTGCTCAGATTTATTGGTCAGGCGTTTGAATAATTTTGTCACTGCATTTTTTAAATCCATTACTTAATTGAGAAGCAGTTACATTCCTAGAACAATATCATGAGTAACTTTAATATTTTATGTTATTCGTTTAAATTCGTTTCAAATACCGGTTCTTAAAGTAAATAGTTAATAAAAAGGCAATACACATTATGCAAATTTGCCTCTAATTAACCAACCGACAATAATTTAGCCGCACTGTAGATATCGTAAGATACAAACTAAACACTGAGCTACAATGGAGCTCTGTTTGTGTAAGCTAGAAGTATTGGTGTTAATAAATCATTATACAATTAATGCAGGCTAGCTGCATTCCTGCGGCGGCCGGCTGCCGGTCAGCAGGACATAGTTTATATCAATTCGGAGGTACAGCTCTGTGAGAACTTATTGGAGTTATACAAATCTGTGAAATTATTGTTGGTGCAGTTATGCCATAACGTAAATTGAACTTAACTCGCTTGCAAGACATTTATTGTGTCTTCAAGTAAGAAACAAAACGAAATAAGATGGATCCGTTCGATAAATATTAGGTCTAGATATCCTTCTTGCTATTTCCAAAATTTCTTCAATAGGTAAAATATTTTTGCAGAAAATACTGTTATTCTAAAATTTTCCGTTTCTACCTGAGGTGACAGTTCTTGATGTCCTCTGGGCTCTTTGATTACATATTGTATTACTTTGTAGTTTGTACTAAGCAATTAATTAACTAATTCTAAATATTTTCACTGTGACTAAACACGGAACTCCAAGCGCTAAGTCAAAGACTCCAGCCTTTAGCAACAGATTCCGGCTGTTGTTTTGCGAGAACCAGTTATGGCGTAAAAACCCACAGCGTCCTCGGCGTGGCAAAATTCCTTCGCTAATACCAAAACATCTGTGTTACTAAACATATTGTTATTGATATTTTTAAATTGTGATTCATACTGCATAATGTCTCTTAATTTCCTAGTGGCACAGCTGCTTTGGCTAAGAGGTATATCTTAGTCAACAAGGCCTTAATTGATCGTGATTTAAATAGTAGTAGAGATGGTCCAGCTCAAGCGGGTTAGTACTATTGACTGGCAGAAAATCGATATTACACGACGGATTTGCTATGGTGTTTTGTTTGGTGAGTAAGATTTCTGGAGACCCAATGTCCATTTCCTCCTCTCGTCGTTTTCCCTTGAATTTCCCTTCACATTTAAGAGAACGGCAACGCATTTGCCATCTGCTATTCAAGTTTTGTGGAACTTTATGGGCGACTACACATCAATCAAGGAAGGTGTTTGCTAAAGCTAGATTTACCCGATCAAAAATAATGTCTTGGCTCTCCTTTGGGTTTCGATTATTGCGATCTCTGTCCTTAAATTAACATTATGATAAAATATAACTATTATAGAACTTTACCTGGTTTTATTGCATCTATTGGCGCCATTCTTTTCGGAGGGACAGTTCAAGAGATGAGTTAACTATTGGACAAGTTGAATGGTGTATCTGAGAGAAAACTTTGTTGTTTGTGACACAGGTATTATCTAATGCGTCAAAAATATTAACGATTTTTAAAAATAATCTCTTAAAAAAATGTTACAAGATTAGTATACTCGTATTAGCAAAGAAGTAAAATTCTAAACAACCGTAAGTAACTTAAACATCATTTGTGGTACGCACTTTTGCTTGATTCAGGTATTTTGCGCAATTCATATCTTCCGTTGTGATTTCCAAAATGGGAAACATTAAATTAGATTACCGGTACAAAAAATAATTAATATTATCATTGTGATAGTATAGAGTCAGACGGATATTGAGAACTATAGACAGAAGACAAATATGCATCTGACATCCCTCGATGTTCGCACATAGATACACAAAGTCGCGCCATTGTCACTTAGTGTTTTTCATTACGAGAAAAATAATTTATGTTTTGTATATCCTTATAAAGCTTTATCGCTTTATCTTTTGAAATTATTATCGGTTTTTTCATTCTACCTGGTGCGGCGTTAGCTGGACTGATGTCAGGGTTCACCTCCATGCTCAATCTCTTCCACCGCAACCCGTGTTCGTCTTCCTCTGTTGTAAGACCATTTGCTCTTATATCTTCCCTGGTGACATCGATTTCAGGATTGATTGGCTCAAAGCTTGGCGTTCTGCTTGGTTGAGGCTTTTTTTGCGATATTGTCTTTTTACTTTTATAAAGTCTTTCTACTGTTTACGGGCACCATCGTGGAATTTCCACAATTAAATTCGACATCAACGCTACCACAAATAATAAAATAATTAAATTTTACAATAAGCTGCATTAAAATCATTTATACAAACAAATACTCTATCGATTAGATATTTAACACAAGACGTTCCAAAATATGTAGTGTCAAAAAAATATATAAATTATGCAAATATTTTCATCTTGTTTATAATACGTAATAAATTACACACGTTTTATTAAAAATGTAATAAATCTGAAAAGCTTATACGACACAGTCATATATTTGTCTTTGTAAATCTATACAACTATAGCTCAAATTGCGGCTGTATAAATTCCAAAAAATTAATCTGATCGTTAAACTAAATAGAGGGGGAATTAATAAAGAGTGACTGTTTATTGACGACGGAGTGGGGAGAAAGAAATTATTCTGATAGAGCCTTTTAAACTCTTATTATTCACTAAACGAAGGAATAATATTTGGGACAAATAAGTGCCTAGTAGTCACTTCATTTTTATACTGGTATGGTAAAGTAATGTATTCTCCACCTAATGGTAAGCAGTGTTGTCATTACAATTTTTCACGCTGAATATGATTGCACCAAACTTGAACTTGAAATGCGATAGAGTGCGTGACGTGTTTACGTGGCGCTTCGTAAACAGATACGAAATTGCACGATTGTATTAAACGTAAAATTTCTGAACAATTAACACCCTTTTCGCCTTCTCGTCATATTTGAATACCTGCCCACCTTTCAAGTGGCTACCAACGATCATATAATCCTTGCGTTGTAGACATTCATGGGCGGTGGCAATCATTTAACATCAGGTGAGTACTGAGCACGTTGCCGAACATATGCAATAAAAAAAAATCTAAGACTAGCGGATCACAGACACTCACATAGACAAAGATTACAAACTATGTACTTATGATGCGAGTGACAGTGTCTATTTGCAAAGACCAAAAACATGCTCATGATATCCATACACAGGTTTCTAAAAAATAAAACCGTGTTGCAAATGACTATGTGTTTTTATAAAGTTAAACCGCTATCTTTAAGTAATTAACAAGTGAATGCGAATTGCGTTTCACAGAATTAATTTTTATACTCAGATATGAAGCGACAGTACAAAATTCCACCATTATCTATGGAATTTCGAACGCGTGTACAAACAAATGGCTGTAATAAAAAAAATATTGGGGACATGTTGAATGTGACACCGACGTAACAAATGGATGTCATTTTATTAATGTCCACAACTAAACATGTTACGAAATGACAAAAAAATACATCTAGCCAATCTTCTCTCGCTGTCTGTTGAGCCGCAGAAATTCCACTGTTAACCTCTTCCTAGGATCTCCACACGGATACAGCAGCCTAAATTCATAAAATATAAACACATTTAGCTAAAAAACTGAACTACAATTTTACACAACTACTAATACCAAATTAATGAAGAATGAATAGCTCGCACAAATGGTAGCGCCAAACTGGAACCCATTATGGATACAATCGGCTTGCCTTAGAATATTGGCGCGAAGTAGCAGATTTGTTGCGTGTCAATTGGCAACCTTCAAAGGACGACAACGATCAGGGGGGTTACTATATGTTCACATGCGAAAGTCGAATGTTCGGACGTTCAACGTCTGAAGTAAGGTATAAGTTTTCCACTTCTAAAAATCAACACTATTGTCTATAATATTTATCATTCACTCCGAACAAAGTCTATGTTTACGACGTACGATAGTGGATTCGAACATTTTGTGGAGTACCTAGGCACATTCGTACAGTTTTACGTGCTAGGTCTGAACATTCGAGTTTCGTTTCTGATTATAGAGTAACCCCTCAGGTACAAATACAAGTATTGGTAATCATTTGCGTTTATTGTGTAAGTTTTGCAAACTTGAAGTTGGTACATTACATTGTATTAACGTTTCATATGGAAATATGTCAGATAAGTATGTGCATACTTTGAAATAAAACGAATTCTTACGGATTTTATCGCGAATTTGATTTAATTTTTACATTTTTTAATTTCCCGACGTGTCGATCACTTTACAGTTTTCAGTACTATTTTTTTTTTCTAAAGTCTAAAGTTTTATTTCAATGTGTAACATTATGTGCATATTTATTGCAATAATACAACAATGAGCTGTAGACACTAACACAACAAAAAATAAAAATGTAACAATTTTCCACACTTTTATAAAAGTACTGGTGGTAGGACTCTCATATGTAAGAGGCCGCCTGGGTAGGTACCACCGCAATATCTTTTTCACCCGCCAAACAGCAGTGTAAATGCATTATTGTGCTCCAGTTTGAAGGACATTGTAGTCAGAGTCACTACTGGACGGAATGAGACTTAACATCTTGTCTCAGGATGGCGACCGCTGTGGAATACCAAGCATTGCTTTGTAATTCATGGTGTTGTTTGGGTTTCCTACAGTCCATGAGCGGTCGTATAGCTTACCATCAGACGAACGACATGTTCGTCTCGCCATTCTACGCAATAAAAATGTATACTACTTAGTTAAAATAAAAAACAAAAACAATATTTTACCACTCGCAGTTGCTGCTATCGATTTAAATCGATGACTAAGGATTTAAACAAAAGCCTTTGCCGAAAAAAAAAATTAAAATTGTCATTAAAATGAAATCCGTTGTAAGTAGTTGCGTGACATTGTGTGTAATGCGGCACGAGATAAAGCGCCGGTCGACACCCGAGGTGTGATTGCGTGGCGAGCTGTAATAGCTTCGTGCTCGTTAAAATATCTCATCTCAACACTAAATTAGGAGGCAGATTAATAAAATGACATCCATTTTTATGTAACACACCGCGGAATATATTACTATGATATATGAAGCAATCCGAGCATTATATCGTTGCGTATGCGCAGCGAGGAATATCAAAAACTATGATAAAATTCAGTACAGGAAGTGCTTACTCAAAACGTCAGGGGAATGGAGTTAGACCTTATCGGGAACACGTGTCGATGACATAATGTGTAGTCGAGCTACACATACTTTGAATCATTGCACTGGTTGTGTAAACATTCCAGTTCCGAGAGGAATTCCATATTTATATTATATATCACTGATTATAATCCTAAAGTTATAAATAACGATATTTTTAAATACCCAGCTTTCAGCAAATCATATTTTGCAATTTCGATCTTAATATAATTTAGTGTTTACGGTTCGGTAAAGAACAAAAAAATGCAATTTCGTTTATAAATCACAAAATTGTGTAAGCCTTACTGCATAGCAATTTAGAAAATTCTTTATACATTGTAACTCAAAAATGACACAGTTCATTATAGTTATGACGCCGGTCCATCTGTTTATATAAATTAGCTGGGGCATCCAATAAGAATGCGCAATAAAGAATATGAACGGCTGCTTTTATTTTTCAAACACACGAGCAATATTTCACTGCGCCAGAGTTATCAATGAAACAGGTAATTTAAAAAATATATTTGTGAGTGGGTGTAATATGAGTTTCCACTGAGAGATTGTATATCAAATGAGATTGTAGCCACCTGTAAGTCATTAAACGCTGCCCACGTACGGGAACAAATTGTTGACGCTTTTTAGAAGCGGTTTCCTGATTTTTATCGCCAGAATTTTTTTCTTGTAATTCGCCAATGAAATTGTCGAGAATGCTTGGAGGATATTGGAGGTTTGTTTCTTAGTATTGTTTTGTTGTTCTTTGTCATCACATCAATACTTAAGCGAAATTCATTGGCCCATTGCGAGTCTTCGTGCTCGTGTGGTGTTGTCATGACTTGAATCCTTATATTCTTGGGAACTAGTGGATTTTTCTCATCAAATAATTATAATCTCATTATACCATCTCAACCAAACTCTATATTTTCGGTGCCGTGGGCTATTTTGGGCTGATACAATAGAAGTGAACATAATCTCTAAAGGCTTACTTCGGGAGGCCTATGTCCAGCAGTGAACGGCAACAGGCTGAGTATATATAATCTCAAAAGTTAAGTAGAGTTTAATATGTATTTTTACCTTATGATATGCCGTCTGCTAGAAAGCGTGAATTAGAAATTCTTTACGTGTAAAAAATACCGCTAAAATCTATATTTTTACAGTTTCGTCCACCTATTTGAGGATTTAAGGATAATTAAGGTAATTGTCGTATTAATTGTACATTTATTTTCGGGTATCACATCTGGCAATCGATATTTCCGAGGCGATGTGCGTCGCGTGCGCAGCCGACAAATTACGCGACACAGGTGGAAACGACGTCGCTTGCACCTCGTATAACAAACTTATTTATTTTACGAGCGCACTGAAATATTACGCCGCCTGCATGGACATTCGGGAAAATTATATAAAAGCTTCTTTAACAGACATTATCTCGTGTATTACAGTTCTGAGTGATTGGATGAAGATATAAGCCGTTGCTAAGCTGGTATTCTTTGCTGAAGATTATGTTTGATTTCGCTCATGGTTTGCAATTATTCCTGTATTTTAGGGTTTAGCAAGAGCTAAACCCTAGAAACAGAAATATCTGTAGAGATGATTTTACAAGCAAATTCTACGATTGGGCATTTTTTAATAAATTGTATAGCTACGTCGTTGTTTCAAGCATTATTTGACTTGTTTATTACTGAAGCGTTCTTACATGACGGTTGTTATCAAAATCTCCAAGGGTTTTCTCAGTCATTTAGTTGGAACCCTGGTAATACATTTCAATGAACGTTTACATAATTATGTGGTACTGAATGATATTAAAATAATATTAAATGCCTACATACTTATCTAAACGTAAATAGTTTTGGTGAACGATCGCATTTATTCAATATTTATGAGTAAAATTAACAAAATGCATACAAAATACCAATGCATTACATACTGTGATAATCATTGCTTTACAAGTTAACACAGTAATTGAAAATTGTAATAATATTCATGGAAATTTCATATCAAAACGTAACATTATCAGGTATATCAACTAGCATAAGTGTTAACATATTCTGAGTAATTTCATTTTCATAAAGCTCTCCATCATAAAACCATTAAATTAGCCAAACGACACTCGATACACGTCCGCACCAGTATCGAAATTAAATTAGGAAATTAAATTATGTCCAATAGAAAAAGAATTTTCAAATTAACTGTCGCCGTATAAATGGTATGTTTTAGAAAAAAAGTAAGTTTGATTACGTGTAATATGTTGAAACATTTGGTCGTATCCAATAAAATATTTAATGTATATCCATTATAATTATGTGATAAGTTACCACCATTATATAAATTAGCTGTTAATCAGGTGTTGCCGTGGTATCTTCGGGCTATAATTTCGAGGCGAGGGCCGCCGTGCCCCGCCCTTTGACACCGCTGTTACTACCTAATGGTATAATGTAGACATAATTTTAATGCATCCAATGAACATGGAGATATTTTATTCAAATCACAACCAACTCAACTTACGAGAAATTGGATGTTGCACAACTGAGGCTTCGATACAAGAGACTTGATTAAACACGTTGATGTGACGAAATTATAAATATAATTATAGGGATAGAACACCAGATGAAATTGTTGTGATATGTCTGTCAATCAATGCGTTCTCATCGAATTAAAATTCCAAAGGAATTGGTGCATTTTTTATGTGGACCTTAATTTTTTTAAATTAAGTCAAACAAAAGATACAAATCAGTGATTTTAGTTTGTCATCACCAGAAGATTCAACTGAGACTGACGAAATAGATAACCTTGAGAGAAATGCGCAGGAAAGTGGTCTCAAACTGGCCGAAATAATGTGACAAAAGAAAACAAAATTGATAATAATATGGTATTAATCACAAACAAAAATAAAAAATGCTACTATTAAAAGTCCTTCATGCAATACAGCTAAACACCAAGTTCGTACAGCAAAATTAATTATTAGTAAAGATAAAGGCGAAGGAACTCAGCCAGTTAAGCCTTTGAATAATGATGTCGCGCGATTTCCACATAAACCAAGCCGGTCCTGATTAGAAGTATTGATGTTGGCAATACCGCGACTGCTTTGCAAACTGGAGTGACATGAAAATTCTTGACACAGTAACGATAAACATTCAAATGAAGCCATAATCACGCACTGTGTTTACTGCCCACTAGATGAATGGATTTATATAAAGCTGTTCATTTAATACTGGTACTAAGTGTCTCACCTCTTTGGTGGAGTTTGACAAAGGGCTGGTCAAAAATAAAGAGCCACACATTTGTCCAACATGCTTATGTCCACGAGAACTTAACAAAGTAAAAACATACAATGTCATGATAATTGTCATGATACATCGTTTCGTGATTACCTCAAATTACAAGAGACAAACATATAATTCCTCCGGAAAATATGTTTTGAATCACTCACCTAACCATTTTGCCTTGAAAAGGACATTAAACCGCAGCCAATATCTCGCCGAATGCACCGTGTCGCCAATAAAAACAATAAAGTATGTATACGAACAGCTCGATATAATTCATCAGCGGTATTAACAGCTAATTACATTCATTGCACGGCGCTTGGGCGGAGTGAATCTGAGTGGATATAATGGCACTGGCTCGCCTGCGCACCGCTTCTAATTACCGCACCGATACTTCTGTTTATGTCTATTTATAACATTATTACACTACTGTTACACACGCGACGCTTCAGACATGTATTATTATTTTTGTCCTGTCATTTCATAAAAAAAATACGTTGCCTGTGCCATTTTTGTCATTATTTCTAAAGAACTTTATGTTGGTAGTTTTGCGCTTTAATAACTATAATTTTGCTTTTAATTTGATGTTATGTTTTTTTAATCTTAATAAGTCTATTTCTTTGGCGTCCCTTATTTAACAGTTTTACGTTCTAGAAAATGATGTTTTCAATTTGCTTTAACTCACATCGGTTGATAAAATATTTTTCTAAGAAACATTATTACTTCACGAATTAGTAGGCAAGACTTTCAATAAAACAAAAGCGCATAAGATTCAGTCCTCAAAGCTATCTCGTACATCGCCTAGCAATTAGCATATCTAAACATTTCTTTGTTTAAAACAATTTGAATAGATAAACTGGGCACATTTTTCTTTAGAGAAGCACGTACGAGGCAAGTATTTTATTGACTTTAGGCCTGGATGCTTCATGAGGGATCTGAGATAAGATATTAGGAGGATTTCTGAGATAAGTGAAGTATGTGAGGCACGCAGCGGCAGATGTACCAATGCCTCTCAGATACGCACTATCACACTAGCTGGGAAGGTTTCTAACGAGCTTGTGACAGATCAAAATCTTAGAAATGATTATTAATAGCACTAATATTAACAAGATGGATAGGAGAAATGATGGAGGTCGCAGGAAGTTGATAAATAGAGGCTGCTTGGTGCTTCTAACTGAAAAGAGAAAATATATTGAATTTGATAGTCTTATATTGAAAAACATACGTGCTGGGAATCGTGATGATGATTAACAGAACTGTATTTAAAATTAATGATATGTACATTTTTGTTACAATCAGTGAAAATGGCTGTAAGAATGGCTTGAGAACGTTCCCTTTTTCGTCAAAAAACCCGCCATGACGATATAGTTTTGTAATCACATTACAATTGATGTAATTGAAAACAAACGCTTTTGGTAGCAAATCTGTAATTTACATAGAATAGAATTAGTATTATGTCAAAAAACTATGAGGCAACGATGGAGCACCTATTTCTCTCGAGTCTATTTTAATATAACATTCATCGTAATAATGTTCGTAAAACTGGATGTGGAAAGAGTGACGCGCAAACAATCAAAACAACAACGACTCAAATATTTAAAATGGTCAAATAATAGAGTTAGGAAACAAAAGTCTCAATAAAGATTACTTTCTTTAAAAACAACCAATCTTCAACACTAAACATCGTACCACAACCTCATGGTTCGTACTTGACCCTTTACCAAGATACACACATTCCCAAAGTTAATAAAATTTCAAAATCATGAAAATACAAACTCCTCACATAAAAAACTAATGACAACAGCATTCATTTCACAATAGACAAGGCATAAAGTAAAGAGCATCGCATCCGGCAGTACACACTACGACACAGGTGCGTGCAATCACGGCGAGGAATGCGGGGGCAGGTGACAGGACGAACATGTTCTAACTTTATGTACTCGAGCCCGCGGCGTTAGACCGCTCAAATCACGTCTATTAACCACAGGACTATGACCGCGGGTAGAGCTAGGCGGTGCATAGACGCGGCACTGACAATATTTTTTCCAAAAAAGTTGAATGCTTGTTGAGACCGGACTGAACTGAAGAATCATAGATCTTATAATGCAAAACAAAATTAACACTTCATAATTTTAAGGTTACGTTAGTTAGTATAGTAATATATCTTTCATGTCAATGAGGATTGAAAACATCGTGAGTAAATGTACAATTAATGTGTTTTTTTTTTAAATTATAATCCAAATTACAACAGTGATAAAATAATGACGCTGCGCCGAGCACTACCTTACATAAATACGGCAATTGTAAATAGAAGAAGATTTTATTGACATATTATTTTTTTACGACCTCTTACAATATTCAATAAATAAACACATATTAATTTAATTTTTAAAATATTCATTGAATATACTTGCCATCTCCTGTCTCTTCCTAAGTCTGCTTCTGGGGTATAATGGTGTAATTCTAGACGTGTACATATAAGGTATGGTAAGTAACAAGATTAAAAAGCCGAGGCAGCTGGCAGGTGGCGTTAGAAAAGCGTTAGGCGCTTCTCAGGCTTCGCTCAGGAACTTACCAATAGGGAACTTCGTAAATGCACCGTCATTACACATTTATTAGCTGGAAACTGTACGTGATTACATTATTGTACAGTTATGTTGTCGGGAAATGGCATATTAAATATTGTTAAAAATAACTCTGATATTTCTGTTTGTTTTATTTTTTTGGCAAAGTGATTGTACTGCATCGGATGATCAATTTATGGCACTCAAGTTAGATAAAGCATTGACTGCACGTAGAAAATCTCTTGTAATTCGACACGATTAAGCCCGGCTTTTTAATTACTTCTACATTAATTACATATATTTCATTTCAATTAATTATTATCATAAATCATAAAACGCATAATAACAAACATAATATACATAATAATACTCCTTCGCCATTGACTTGCTTTCACCTCACACTTGCTCGGGGTGAACGCATTGTTTTATTTTTTATTTTGCTAGTTATTTACATACTGCCACAGGGCATGTATAAAGCGATTTGATAGTGATAATAATTATTTACTGAACACAGCACGCATTGTGAGGAGGTTCCTCACTTTGGCTCCTTGACCGCCGGTGGCTTGGGTCTTGACTCTTGACCAACGGAGGGTTAATAAATCATTTTCTTATATTCATAGTTGGATATTTTTTATTAAAATATTAATGTTAAGTTGAAAAAATGGCGATAAATAAAATACCAATAAAAAATTTATAATAATGCTTTTTCATTAAATAGATTGCGAGAAGGGCAAGTCGTTCCCCCGATAAGCGTCACGTCTGTCACTTATGTATGAAGTGCAAACAACATCTAGAAGTCATTACTAAATACTGCACCACACTGCGTTCATCCCCCCGATATATTAGGTAGTAAGTTTATTGCCCGGCAATTTGACTGGCTACAAGATCTTTCAAACCGATACACAACAAACCATAAACACTGCTGCTTGGCGGCAAAAAAGACAGTATTGATACTATTAGCTAACCAGATTGGTTCTGAAATGCGAGGGACCCAAAACCTAGTATACTTCATTATTCTAATTTGAAACTCAATAATTAGGCTTAATAAGCTTACGCGATAGATATTCCGAAATTATAACTTGCGGGATCAACTATTGATAAATTAAAGCGATCCTATATCTACTTCACAAAATCACATCGTACATAGTTCTTGCTTTATCATTGTTTTTTTCTGACTGCCTCGGTGGCGTAGTGGTACTACGGTATGATTGCAAAGCTGAGGTCTCGGGTTCGAATCCCGGGTCGGGCAAAGTGATATTGGATTTTTCTATTCATTATTAGCCCGGAGTCAGGAATTTGTGCCCGATATGGCGATGGGCTCGCCCCCTATCACATCGTGGGACGGAATATACAAGGCGAAACGTGGGTGTTCTGGTAGCACCTCTGCCTACCCCTTCTGGGAAAAAGGCGTGTGTTTATGTATGCATTGTTTTTTTGTGGTCGGTTTTACATCTACGCCAATTTTTTAACATCGAAATTAGAAGGAAAAGATTCAATCAAATACGTCATATTTATAGTGTTGTAGGTTTCAGAAACCAGGCTCGAAAATCGACTCACAACATCTAGACTCGAAGCGAATACTGGTAGATCTCCCAAACATATTTTGTGTATAGTGCGAGAATCGAACCCTGGCCTCTCGTTTATCCACCAATGTCATTACCACAGGTCATTACCGACCGGTCCACGGAGGTAGTAAAATAAACATAAAATTAGTAAAGAAAATGTTACTCACAACATTCAACGATTGTAACTAAAATACGATTTAAATAAATGAATATAAAAGGCCTGGAGAGATTTGTTTGGACAAAACAAAGAGCGGCGCATTCTGTGGCGCATCAGTTATCTCCATGTAAATTGTAAATACATAAAGCAAGTACTTTCATAGCGACGCACCTGCCACCGTCTAATAATTACGGAATGGACTCTCTAACACGGCCTCACGTAGGGCTGCCCAACACTGAAGTTCAATAAAAGTATGACCATTTGTTTCGAATTTTAAATTACTAATGTTATAACAGTATAATTCTTGATTAACCAGTGTTTTCGACTTGATAACCCTAATGTTTGTTGTACCCTAATGTAAATACCATATACATAGCTGATAGTGATTGGAAGAAAAAAAATATATTTGATATTCAAATATTTTTTTTCTTTCAGGTATTTTTCCCAGCGGCGCTTAATTCAATAAATATACCTTCATTATCTAATTACATGCATCATGAACACAATATTTAGTTATTTATTTATTATATGACACACCAACAGTTAATAGACAAAACATGCATAATTAAACGTGTACAATTTAAGACCTAGTACTTACCAATTATTATTAATTATTAGTTTAGCAGTTCATTTGCAGCAAACGTCATTGTGTTAATTATTTAAAATTGATGAAAAATTGTTTCCATTTATAACAATCTAAAAGAAAATGCCTGTATGACAGCCCTGTGGTAATAGGAAACGCTAGGCAATGTTCTCGACCACCTGCCCATCTCCACAATCACACATCCACGACTAAAGCCCAATACTCCATGAATGAATGGATTAGAAACACTTGAACCAGTGATTAATATCGTATTTTAACATATTTCGTGGAGGTTTGGCGCCGAGCTCACATTAATGCGACGAGTTCGATGCAATAAATAAAACTCGGAATTTATTCGAATGCATTTATTATTTTGAGATTTATGCTGTTTGTTTAAGGGAATTCTTTAAGTCGTAACCATTCTTTGGTAAAATAGATTGTATTTAATAAAACTACAGTTGGTGTTGCTGAGGAAGTTTCTAGCGCAGTTTCTTCTTCATAATTTTCATACGTTTTGAAGCGATAGTAATGTTATTTGACGAGTCACAAGGTATTTTAAAGTACTTATTAAATCAAGAATTATAAATAGCCCAAAGAAACTAATACTACAAATTAAAAATTATTTACTTACGCCTTTTGCTAGCATGATCTGAGAAAAAAATGGAGTCGTTAGTCATAAGACACCGAAAAGCAATAGTATTTAATGAAGATAGTCAAATATCGATAAAAACACAATACTTCACCCAATTCGCAGCCAAAACAGTACGCCTACAAAAACAAGTAGCAATATATAAGCATGATATTTTTCTAAGGCGTCAGTCTAACCAGTCAGGAAGTTCTCAGTGTAATTACGATGCAAAAACTGTTGTAAAATCCGTTCCGAGACTTAGGCGAACCATAAACAGCAGCTGCGCTCATTAGAAAATCTGCAAGCACGCCACCTGTCGACAGGAAAATGACAATTTTCTCGAGCCGACCGCGTTCATACAAGGCGACTTGAATGTGCTAATTTCTAACTGTACATTTAAATTATGCAAAGGGATATTGAGTTTTGTTTGTTTAGTATAATATATATTTATTTTATTTTATTTTATACCACGAAAAACACACAGAGATTACAACAAAATTTAAGATAAGTACAATCGGCGGCATTATTGCACCAGGCAATCTCTAATTTTAATATTTACTATCAATAGAATGTTTTTGTTTTCTATCTTTGCATATTTTAGCTGAATAGACATAACAAACCAAGAATTATGCTCTATGGTCCTTTTTAAGATATTTCACGTTTTACAGCCGATGTCTTAACCGATTGCACCACGAAGGCTGGTAAAAATGAGTACACAGTAAAAATCTTGAATCCCATATAACGTTGAGCGCACGGTACAGTACAAATAAAATCGTTTAGGAAGGCATTGGGTGGCTTGATATGTCTAGTTGACAACTGGCCACTAACCGGAGTCTAATTTCGAGGCAATTTATAAAATCTTTATCAGCGGCAATTGACTCGACAAGTAAAAATACCGAGCGGAGCCATTCAACATTTAACGTCCAGATTAAACTCCAACTGATATGTTTATGAATAAATATCGAATAACAGCCAAATGATTATGTCGGCCGATATTAAACCTTTGCCCTGTAGAGCATTATTTTTTCTGAGTTTACTTTTCCTATTAAATATAAAAGATTTGTGGTAATTTTATGGGGTTATGTCTCGAATTCGAAATCAAAGTAAATTTTAGTTACGAGTGCCCTGTGACACAGTCATTATGTGTATGAAACGTTTAATTTTTATTGTTCATAAATTTATATTTATTTGATTAAACATATACAATGGTGGAGTAATAAATTGTAATGTTTAGTGTATTAGCTACTAGAATTTTATATTTTGACCCCAAACCTCCACTCCGTGAGACGAAAGTTATTGCAGCCGTCGGTCTTAAATTCAAACATGTCTTGTGCATTACGCGTACGTTTTATTGCTTTTGAGGTATAATGCATTATTAAGGTTAAATAAACACAAACTGTATTTTATACATTATTGACTCTTTGTATTTATTATTTTAATTTTATTACAAAGCATTTTCATACTATCACGTTAAGAAGGCTACACTTTAACCTTTTTAAACTATTGGAAGATATTTTTTAACTTTAAAGCCCCATTTACACGGGGAGAGTGTAAAGGGCTCTTAAAGTTATATAATGTGACATACAACTATAAAAACAATTAAGGTTTTAAAAATGAGAATAAAAGCCGAATTTTAAAATACAGGTGATAGCAAATCCCATCGAGCACTCAGATAGAATTTCTATAAAACAAAAAATATTTTTTAGGTTTTCACATGTGACGGAACACAATGCGAATAAGACGTCGCGACATAATGTTTGCAGATGTTTCCTGTGAGTGGCCAATAAACTTTAAATTCAGGTATTTCGTGTACTTTACGTGTTTATTTTATTTTTAACCTTTTTTAACCGTCTGGTCTTATACAGGGGGACATATTTTTATAACGTTTTACCAAAGAGGCACTACACTGCATGTGATGATAATAAAAGTCCCGTCTTGATAGAATATCGATTGGCAATAAAAAAATATTTCCCGCCAGAGCATACAATAATGCCAAATTTGAGACTTCTTAAGGTCACTTCTGATGGAACCAGGATTATAGGAGGAAGGAAACTCGTGAGCCTGTGATTATATTTTATCTAAATTGTTTTCGTAAATTGACTATTCTCCTACCATCTTCAAAGATTTCAAATGGTTTTTGGTCTTTTTATCATATTTATCGTGACATATAAAAATTGTCGTATATTTACATAAATACCTTTTTTAAAAGAATTAAAATAATTATTTTATATTTTTTTTTCTGAAAACGCAGAAAATACAGGTATTCATATTTAATTGATTTGATATGGCTTGAAAATAATGCAGTACCTATGTCTCCTCCTATCTAAGTCTAGAAGTAAGTCTAAATCCGTTGAACTCTCAGATAAAAATGTTGATGAATAATGTTTTTATGTAACAGAATATGACATGGCACATCATGCAGTAGTGAAGTAGTAGCAAAAGAAAGTTGCAACATAATGCGATCGATATCTTATCACCAGTTTCATTCATGACGAACAGGTTTTGTGTATATAATTGTATGCCACAATCTATACACTTAATAACTAGAATCAGATATTATTCAAGAGCGTATCTACACTGCGAACAAAATATTTGTAACAGAAAACTGCGGTATCGTCCCGCAAATTCTGTTACTCCCAAACTGTGCAATTTGTTTGTAGTCTTAAAGGAAGCTTTTGAAGAATTCCGTTCTGTATTAGATTTTGGACAAACAGTCATGTTCTCTTAAAATAATAATAAAGCATTCTCAAAGTAACAGTTATTGCGATTTGAACATTAATTTTTCAATGAATTACTTTATTCTTTTAAAAATATTTATAAAAACTTATACAATTTTGTATTACGAGTACTATTGAAGTCTTGTTTTGTCCCATAACAAAAAATATAAAAACTGAACACCCCGTATAAGTTTTAGTTGAGGAGCGGCCACCTGTGCACACTGTGTGGTTCCCATAACGCCTCCGCGCCAATATTGACACAGATTAAATCAATTCCGTGGATGCGCGCTATCTCACGCGGACCTGTCGGCGCAGGAACTAACCTGTCCATGTGTGCACCATGCTTTTTAAAATTTTATTGCATAGTTCCGGCAAACGAGCTAACAGGTCACCTGATGGTAAGTGATCACTGCCGCCCATGAACTTCCACAACGCTGGATCATGGATGTGTTGCCGGCTCAATTGGGAGGGGAGCGGGATGAAAAAAGGATAATAAGAGGAAAGGGGTATTAAGATAGTTAAGCTGTCGTTTCACGTTGATTTCCTATGAGACAGTAGTACCGCCCCGGATGTGCCTGCGCATTCATGCTGAGTCATGACTGACAACAGTGTGGCTCTACCACTTCCAGAATTCTATATATCCTTACTAATGCTATTTTTTTATTGTACTTTCAGGGGCGAATGAGCTAACGACTGACTATGGAATATAATCACCATAATGATTACCAAACGAGGAATCGCGTACGCATTCGGGGTCTGAAGTATAGTTTATGAACTTGACAGCGTTTCAAGGGTTTCTAATTCTTGGAAGTGGCTTTCATTAAGCAACTTTGTGCAACCTTTATTAGGCTGTCTGTCAACCGTGTGGGTGGATGTGGTAATACTTGGACAGTACGAGTAGCTAAAGATGATTATTTTTTCGGTAACCTCACTAACGGACCTAAACATGAGAGCAAAGTTTTTTCATCCGTTATCACATTATGCACTAGCACAGCTCAGGCAGCACCGAATTAAGAAATCACTGAATGCAGTAGTATTACAAAATTGCTTTATTTTCCGAACCCCTTTAAACCAAGAATAAAGTCAATAGTAAAATCTCTGTCTCCAATATTGGTGATTGTTTACATTGCGAGATATTGTGTTCTCATTGCGATGCTATCGATTATAGTTAAACTGGGAGAAGGCGCTCGAGGCACGACCGCAAACAAATTGATCTGTGCAAATAAACGCAGGGGAAGTACCCATTAATTGTACAATCATTAGACAGAGCCAGAGCAAATATTGATATTAGTTATAACATATTCAACTGTGGTTATAACTTAGTATACCGAGTATTGTTTTTGTGGTTAAATCGATTTCCTTTATGCGATTACCGGTGACGTCTTTACGACGATAGACACATTTCTATAGCAACAAATGTAATATCGTTGTAGGTTGTGGACGTAGAGTTTTTATAATATAGAGGGAGCACTGGTACTTCAAAAAATCGTGGTGCGGGCACCTTTTTCTGCCCTCCTATTGGCTGATATTTGACAGGCTGTCCAACATGCACGAATTATTTGAAAAATAAAAATAAATAGTTTAGGGCTATTGAATTCTACTCAAACTTGTTTTAGACGGCTAATAACTAAATATAATTTGTTGTTAAATAATAAGTTCAATTGTCATTAGTATAGCAGTGTTACCAACATTACGAACAAAAAATATCTACGTTTTTAAATACGAAAATGTATGACAGCGCTCACTCTATATCATAAACGCTCTAAGATTGTGGATTACATATAGAAATCAACACACATTTATTTTTATTTATACAAAGTAAAGTATATACATTATGGAATGTAGATTATGACAATTATGATACGAGCCCAATTGAGAATGTACTGTTGGAAACGACTAAGTATTTTAAGTCTGTTGAATTTAATATATGTATTAGCTTTTTATATCGTGGGTCAGAACGCACAAGGCAAAACGTGGGTGTCCTGGTAGCACCTCTGCCTACCCCTTCTGAGAAAAAGGCGTAAGTATATATACGTGTATGTATGTTGATTATATTATCAACGTGCAAGTACAAATTGAAAATTCCTAATCCCGGAAAGCTACACACTTGCATATTCTTCTGCTACCTCTCCTTACATCACACTTACATGGATCGCAACGTGACTTGTGGGCCCTCGACACAGCATAGCAGACGATTAGTAAAGCGCTTGATGACGTCAAAAGCGGAAGAAACTATGCTTGAAATTGGTTCCCAACACCGCCCTAGAGTTTAGGGTCATGTTAGGACCGCTTCCGCTTTGTTTGTTCTTCAGCGTCCTGTTGTAAGACCATAGACCCTCATATCTTCATTGACGTCATCAAGCGCTTTACTAATCGTCTGCTATGCTGTGTCAAGTGTGTGTATAACGGTGAAGGAAAACATCGTGAGGAAACCTGCATACCATAGCGATTTGTATAAATTTCTATGGTATGTAAAAGTCTGCCTACCCGCACTAGACGAGCGTGGTGGACTATATGGCCTAACCACTCTCAATCATACTATGATTGTAAAGGAGGCCCGTGCCATGCAGTGGGTCGTATATGGGCTGATACAATACAAATTACCTAGGCACTTCAAATAGGTCCTTAAGAAGCTCTTTGGGGCTGACACCGAACACCGTAGTACGTTATGGTACAGGTATTGAAGAATTATGGTTATTCCTGTGATTATGTTATTGTTATCTAAGTAATTGAATTTAATTGAATTTTATACGGGAATAAATATATCATAATAAAGTTCAGTAGTTCACGAATTATAAGCACATAAACGGATAAACTGGCACACTTATTAATAACGTAACGATATAAAAGTATTCTAATATAGTACAATGCTATAAATGTTACTTCGAAGCAATCGTAAAAATAATTATATTATTGATATTTATTATTTGACAAGTTTGTTTATAAAATAGCAATTAATTATTCATTCTAATTGACTTCCATGATCATCTAGATAAGGCTTACAATGGCGCTAAGTGATGGCGCCAATTACGTTTTATATGAGGTTTGTTTTATATGGAGTCATTAGTTTTCGTAGAGTTTGTCTTTATCCATTGTTGCTTTAAGACTTTTTGTCTATATATTTTATGATGATGTCAAAAGGATTGGCGCCATTAGGATGTTTGCATACACGGAATTCTGTTTGCTTTTAATAGATTCTTGATTCAATATACATCTTCGTAAAAGGATGTTTTGTAGTAATTGAATAAAAACAATTGAATTTGATGATGTTGGGAATGAGACTTACCATGGCAGAACCGATCACTCGGAAATTCCATGTACGAGATTTTAGAACACTAAAGATGTCAAATTATGCTTCTTCGAATTTATATCCGTAACCGACAAACGTAAAGAAATTAAAAATTCTTTGTTTTGTTTAAATAGATCAAAATTATACTATATTTATTACGGAAATATATTTGCAATCTGATCGAACCATTAATGTAAGTAATTCTATGCAAAAAAATCGTAACGAAATCTGCCGGAATCATTAAAAAACACAAATGATTTGTTCAGTGAAGAATACGTATATAAATTGATCCACTAAAATTCTAATCACACTTTTAACCTATTAAAAATATTTAAAATAAAAACAACCCTGTTATTTTAAGATTCGGCAAATCTTTTTAACCGATTCAAAAAAAAGGAGTATGTTCTCGATTCGTCGGAATCTTTTTTTGTTTTTTTTTTTAATGTATGTTCACCGATTATGAATCTCAGCTTCGGTTCTTAATTCTTAGACATATAATTTCGGGGCTTAGATGTAACATCCCATTATGTGTGTTTGGTTGTCAGAATTAATCAAAATTCGGCTATTTTTTTGCAATCGTTGATAAGAATCAGCCAAATAAGCGTGGAACTTACTGTCTGAGCGTTGCATTTTTGGGGTATTTTAAAGATTTATTTATTAATTATGTTGCTTACCTACCTCGAATACCTCGGTGGCGTAGTTGTACTACGGTACGGTTACAACGCTGAGGTCTAGGGTTCGAATCCCGGGTCGGGCAAAGTGGTATTGAATTTTTCTATTCATTATCAGCCCGAAATCAGGTATTTGTGCCCGATGTGGCAATAGGCTCACCCCCTATCACGTTGTGGCACGTTAAAATACAAGGCGAAACGTGGGTGTCTTGATTGCACCTCTGCCTACCCCTTCTGGGAAAAAGGCGTGAGTTTTGTTTGTATTATGTTCGTTACGTCTACACCACAGTATACAGTACATTATTATAGTTAATTAAACAATCGTTTAATATAAGTACATGTAAGTGTCAATAACAGGTGTACACAACATTCGCTATCAATTCACATGTACTCTACAACAATAAGAAATAATTATAGAGGGAAGGAAAACATAGTAGGTATTATTAATAGTGACTATGAAGAAACATAACATTAAAATAAATAAGTATGACTATTTATATAATTTTAATAGAATAGTAATTGTAATTATAATTCTTTCAAATTACAAATTCTACTAATTTCGGATATAATTTGTGTTAGAAACAAAAATTATTTCTTATAAATTTTAGGAAATCATATTGTTATGACGTGATCAAAAAAAGCAGCTGATGATCGAAAAAAATCATTGGTTGCTGACCGAACCCAAAGGTCCTTTGTAAATCTGCCATACAGGGGTCAATTAAACCATTTCAGATAGAGAACCCTAAAATTTTACACTATAATAGGGGCGCTCCATATTTTTTGTTGTTTGCTTTATATTAGCGCCAATGCGCTGACAAATTTTATCCATAGGCACGCTATAGGTTCAAATTATTCTCTTGTTCATTAAAATAGTAGGTATTTTAACCTTTTTTACGTTAACCGCAATTTACAAGCTTATCAATTCTTTGGAAAGAAACTGGAGATCATATCGCTTATAAAGTGATATGGTTAAAGTGCTAATTGCCAAGCGATATACTAATTTGCTAGTACTGGTGCAAGCCAGACATGTGTGGATTAAATAAGTTTTATACATTCATCGCCAAACAGCAGTGTAAATGCACTGTTGTGTTCAGGTTTGAAGGACTTTGCAACCAGAGTAACTACTGGACATAATGAGACTTAGTCTCAGGATGGCGAGCGTAATACAATGCCAATCATTGCTTTGTAATTCATGGTGTTGCCACTTTCTATGAACGGTCGTATCGCTTACCATCAAGCGAATGGCACGCTCGTCTCGCCATTTATTGAAATAAATAAAAAACAATATTAGGAAAGACTGTTAAAGCAACGGCTTACGGCTTTCACAGTATATTATGTTTATTAACACGATATAAGCCGATTATAGTAATAGTCTTATTAATACTCATAATTTCTGCTTGGTTGGTTCTTAACACCGCCCTAGATAATAAAAATGGTGTTAGGACCCAAAATCTACTAGGTAAAGAGTAAATCTAAATACTAGGTAAAGAGTCTTAAAACAATCAGCAATAAATTGGCGTCTTAATACAAAATTTTTGGAAGTGGTAGAGCCACGCTGCTGTCAGTCATGACTCAGCATGAATGCAATTGGGCCGGCAACACATGAACCCACTTTGTGGATGCTCATGGGCGGCAGTGATCACTTACAATCAGCTGACCTGTTTGCTCATTTGCTGGATATATGCAATAAAAAAATCTTTCATATATTTGTTGAACTGATTCGTATATAATAAAATTATATTAATTTTATAACAACGATGACACGTTGTCAAGTTATTGTTCATTAATCACGGAAACAATATAAATCTTTTTATTCTATATTTTTATACTATCCGAGCAATGCACTTGATTCAGTGCAGTGCACTCGAAATTGGGTATCCACCAAAAGATATCCTTTGGTTGACAGCCAGATTTGCACAGGTTGAACCCAAAATGTAACACATTTTCGACATGTTCGTCATTTTGTGTGTCATTGTAATGGACTTACAATCGTGCACGGCGGTTGCTATTCGGAGCGGATACAAAATCTCATTAGCTTATATCTTTCCTCTATCTAATCTTTATGAAAATATCTTGAAGTTTTTGCATTACCTTTATCATGAGGATAATCTTCGTTCCTGCAATATCGATATATTTTACGAAATACTACGCAATAATAAAGAATTCGTTTTTATAACACGTTATTTGCGCAATATCTAAGGGTAGCCGCAAATATCCCGAAAATGTTCCATCTGATGGTAAGATCTATAAGCTAAAGATGTCTTTGTCTCGCCAGTCGACACAATAATGCCGGTATACTTGAAACAGGATTTATCCTATGTACGCTGTACAGCCAGCTTGAACAGGAAGTTTCAGAAGGGAACAGGGTACTTACAATACATACATACATAAACACACGCCTTTTTCCCAGAAGGGGTAGGCAGAAGTGCTACCAGAACACCCACGTTTCGCCTTGTATATTCCGTCCCACGATGTCATAGGGGGCGAGCCTATCGCCATATCGGGCACAAATTCGTGACTCCGGGCTGATAATGAATAGAAAAATTCAATACCACTTTGCCCGACCCGGGATTCGAACCCGAGACCTCAGCTTTGCAATCATACCGAAGTACCACTACGCCACCGAGGCAGGTACTTACAAAAAAATAAGTTAAATATAATTGTTATGAAAAAAGTCTCCAGCCATGAGAGTCCCGAAAAAATCACCTCTTTCAAATCAAAAATTTGAATAGCCTATTCTGGTAATCGGCTCAGTGATTGTACACACACACGCAAACTACATGATGTCCCGTGAGCTTAGCAAAGGTGACACCAATGGCGCCCAAATTTCGTCTAGATTGCATCGGTTATGACATTGTTCTAGTTTAGATCTTTAAAAGTATATAATAAAAACAAACTTTTATTATTTACACAACATTTACAATGAATGTTAAAAAAAATACCTAAATTATTATAATCAATTCCAATACGAGTATAACTCAAAAATAAATCAGTCGTTTGAAATTAAAGATATTCTCAAAGACTTGTGTTCGCATCCGAAACAAAGGAAACGTAAGGCAATTATAATTTCATATCGTTAGGAACCGGCGTATATTTTAGACCAGTGTCATTAAGAACCGTCACTACCCACGCGTCCTTCGGCAGCTTACCAGACTTCAGCAACTTCACAGCAGCAGCCACGTTGGCTCCGCTAGTGTAGCCCACGTACAAGCCCTCCTTCGTGCCGACTAACTTCATGTACTCCACGGCTTCCTCATCAGTAACGCTGATAGTTTCTTCCAGGTATTCGTATTTAAACAGAGGCGGTATTTGCGCATAGCTAGAGCCTTGCAGCAAATGTAGCGGTTTTGTAATTGGTTCTCCTTTAATAGCCTCTGCACCCTCGGGTTCCACAACATAAGCTTTCATTTCTGGATTTACTTCTTTCAAATATTTTACTGTACCAGAAAAGGTGCCAGATGTTCCTACGGCTACTACAAACGCATCAACGCGATGTCCAGTTTGTCGCCAAATCTCAGGTCCGGTGGTTTCATAATGCGATTCAGCGTTTGATTCATTGTTGAACTGATTGACAAAATACGCTCCAGTTTCTTCAACCAGTTTGACGCCACATTCTCTTACCTTCTGCACGTCAGCGTAAGTCACGTTTCCATATGCCCCATCAACTTGGGGCACTCTAACGCACTTAGCTCCAAGAGCCTCCATGTGTATTGCTCGCTGAACACTATTACCTTTGGACATAGCTACCGTGAGTGGGTGTCCCATCACTGCACAGACGACAGCAAGCCCACATCCCTGATTGCCTGACGTTATTTCTACAACCGGTGCACCAGGCTTCAAATCTTCGGACTCCCGAGCCTTCTTGATCATATACAAAGATGAACGGCATTTGATAGACGCTCCAGGATTCATGAACTCACATTTTGCTAGGATTCTTCCAGGGCCTGGGTGAAGTCGATCTAATGCTACGATCGGTGTGTTGCCGATGAGGTCCAATGCAGACGACTTGATCTCGTTATCTACACCGTCAATAGGTGTCATTGCGATATTGTTATCTGTAGAGCTAACAATAGCGTACTGCAGTGTTGTTAATGCTACCTCCTTATAAATAGACTGTTGCGAGCGCCATCTATAAGTTCTCGGATACTATTCATTTTTACCCGGCTGCGAAAGGTTTATGTTTAAGGTTAATCTTTACTATGATGAATGGCTAAAAAATAAACTTTCTTAACATACGAATACAGAGATAAAGTAATGGGTGAAAAACGATTATATAACAAGTGATTGGGAGTATAAGAACGGCTCGGCCTATTGTTTTCACCAATATTAAGAATGCTGAAAAACCCGAAAACTTTTTATTTAAACTCGTGTGAAGCAAAATTGATCACATCATAGTCACGAAAACAAATATATGAATATAGATTACATTCCTAAAAACACTTATGAAAAAAACGAGCATATAGTTAGTAAAAATTTGATAAAAAACCTAAATAAGAATTCAATAAAGCGCAGTGTTACATTATATTTTCATTTATCTTTTGTAATTAATAAATCCCTAACAAATAACTCTAAAGAATTCTCATTTCGACATTGACTGCTACACCGTGTTGCTAGACGGACGTGTCACCTTTGCTCTTTGCTTACTCCACGCTGCACTTGCCGACATATCTGAACACTTAAAGCATTACAAATATGCCAATTCAAATTAATCATTTTGATAAACATGGACCCAAAGAACTGATAAGTGATTAAATTGATTGTTGTATTGATTTATTGCTCTTATCTCGATCGCAGAGTGCAGTCGAATCTACATATTTATACATAAAAATGCCGTACTTGTAGTTTGTACTCGTATACGCATACAAAACATGAAAAATTAAATGTATGAAAATTCGCTTAATTTACGTGTTTTTTTCAATATTATTTTGACTTGTTGAAATATTTTGTAATGCGAATACTCCGCGCGAATTTCCAAACTTGGCTGTTTTCTTTCTATTATTGCAACCAAATTATTATCAGCAATTCGGCTCGTTCATTAGAGTCTATTTAATTTATCTGTTTGTTAATTATATCTATTAGTTTGTTTAATGAACCAAACACAGATTTAATGAATTGTTATGACAACATAGGGCCACAATGTATACACGGAAATTGAGAACCAAAATCGTCAAACGTAAAATAAACTCGAAATTTTAATATTTACAAAATAAAACATTCCTTTTTTTGACGAATAAATAAAATATAGTTTATTAATTATTTTTTCATTAAATCTCCTTTAATGTACATGATATTTCTTCAATATATAGAAAGTAACTAGTAAGTATAGTCGGACTTTTAAACGTAATCAGTATATCGTAATTTGCGAAAGGTTCTGGAGTGAAGGCGACGTACAAGCAAGCGCAATGTCGGACGCACATCTGCAAGGTGGATGGACGACCTGGTTAAGGTTGCAGGAAGTCGCTGAATGCAGGCCGCTTCCAACAGGTCAAAGTGAAGATCCTTGGGGCAGGCCTATGTTCAGCAGTGGACTTCCTGTGGCCGAAAAGAGAGAGAATAATTCTATAGTATCAATCGAGAAAAGACCCGTCAATACACATTGTTTTGAATGGTGTAAATGTTTTTATTATCACATTCGTTCACTTATCTTAAAATATGATAACATTATTAATTTTTGTCAACGATCTATAGGCTTATTGGCTGAGAAGTGGGTTTCTATGTTGGAGGTAGCGGATTCAAACTCCTAATAAATGTCAAAGTCCAAAGTGTCAAAATAGTTTTTGGGATTGAATATTTGAACATAAAGAATGACATAGGAATTAAAGGATAAAGTTTAAACGAGTATAAAATCAGCTGGATTTATCTGTAAGATATGGTATCGGATATGACTATCAGATATATAATTGTCAATACAACCAATTCGCAACATTACGACACTCCATATCAAATTTAACAACTCTTGAGCCTTATTTTTTTTCGCCCAGTTTGGGGCAATCGTGTTTCGTAAATACTTACTTTGGCCCACCTGACTTGTATCACTATAAACTTTAGCCACAAAAACCTCCTGAACTAGTCTAAGAAACTGGACGAGTCTATTTCGCCCTATTCACTGTGACCTAGATCTTTTCCAAAGCCAATTTCTCTATTGGTAAGACAACTACGCCTTGCTAGTAAGACAACTTTATATTGGTCCCATTAGTAAGTACGCTCCAAATAAAATATGCACCAGGAAGAGACAGTTAGACAACCTGCATACCGTAGTGAATTCAAAGAATTTCTACGGTATGTAAAGTCCGACAACCCACACTAGGCCAGCGTGGTGGACTATATGGCCTAACCACTCTCAATCGTACTCTCGGCCCATGCCCTGCAGTGTGACGTATATGGGCTGATACAATACAATACAAAAAGAGACAGCTATCTCCCACTGGATGACATATTTTAGCGGCCTGTTACCACAATATATTCGTATACGAGTAGAAGGTAAAACCGAACCGCAACACACTTGCGTTGGTCACTATGCCCGGTTTTCCTCCATCTTTTTCCTTCTAACTTCTACATAATGATTTCTAAAGGTTCCCGGTAGGTACTATATTTGTCGAGTTATCAACGATCATAAGAAAACATAGTTGAGCTTTTAAAAATCTTCGGTTGCCGAAAGCGCTGTTGTCAAAATAACAAGAATAGCTTTTCTCTTTTTATATATTTTTTGCATTGAACATGTTAATACCATTAGATTACGAGTATAAATGCTTGTTGTTTACATTATAAAAACATGTCTCAATGAGTTAAATAGATATTTTTTAAATTTGATTTGTAGTTCCAATTTTCGCCACACGCCAAAAGAATTCACATGATCTGTATGTTGATTTATGCAAGCGATTACTGACCGAAATGAAGGACGTTGGCGTCATAAATCTTTGGCGCCAATACTTGGGCCATTGTAAGCCTTATCTAGATGATAATCATGGAAGTCAATTATAATGAATAATAATATGCAAATGTATAAACAAACTTCTAGATTAAACAATATAAATATAATTATATTCACGATGCATCGAGGTGACACATATAGCATTGTAATGTGTTATATTAGTATTCATTGCATTTAAGCCTTCAGATCCTTATATATTACAAAAATCATGTCTGCCTATCTAGAATCTGTTTATCCGATTGCTTGCTTATAATTACATAACTAAACTGCTCTTACATGTGTTTTTAGTATTAAAATACGTTCGTTAATATCGAGTCGAATAAATTACATACTTCTTGTATGTAAGTAAGGAATTCTAGTTTGTCATAAAAATATTGTTAAAAATAGGAGATAAAAAAATATGCGGTAGTAGTACACAACGCGAGAGAAGTAAAACCTTATCAGTGTAAGCAAATAATTATAGTCGGCAAAGCCGGGTTAGAATGTTAGTACTATACTTATGTAATGGGTACGTGTACGATGTAAGCACTAAGCACGTGTTGAAGTATTATGAACACCGCCTGAGGCACATACATTAAATGTACATGCATTTAAATAGATATTAGATTATAATCCCCTTATTATGATATCATCATCATCATCCATCAGCCAAAGGAAGTCCACTGCCATAGGCCTCCTCCAATGATTTCCTCAGTGACCTGTTTCAGGCAGCCTGCATCCAGCAACGTCCCGCGACCTTTACCAGATCGTCTGACTACCTTGTAGGCGGACGTCCTACGCTGCGCTAGGATGAAATACAAGAAATGGCTTTCAATTACCGGCAAATTTCAAATTTTCTCACGATGTTTTCCTTCACCGTTAAAGTGCGTGGTGATTGACTATCAATACATACATAACACTGAAAAATCAAAGGTGTGCCCTGGAATTTGAACCTGCGAGCACCGTTAACATGTTGGCAGCCTCGTCTGGTCCGTTACGACTTACGAACAGGACACCATGCACTTAAAATAAAGTTTTGTAAACTGTTATATAGGGAAAATTTGTGGACCTCCAACACCGAAATCTAATCTATGTGAACACGATTACGTGTTTATGACTAATCTTCAGAAATTCCAGATTCTATTCTAAGAATAAATGATAAACTAGATAGGTATAAAAAAACATGTTTACTTAACTTGTTAAATAATAAAGATAGCTCTTTACGACCCCAACAGTCCAAATTACCCGCAACTGATAAATTATGATACGGCCAATAAACAATTTGATATACGTAAAAGAATTCAGAGAATTAATTAGCCTTCTATTACTATGTGTGATATAATTTTGGGGTTGTAGGACTTTTACATAAAAAAAATTATCTTAAGATTGATAAATGATGAATGAATGAAATTAATTTATTAAATTACATGTAATTTTATGAATTAATGTCTTCAAATATTGTTAGTGAAATAATATTACTTACTCCATTTTTATAACATGCATTTCTGATAAATAATTTAACTTACTTAGAGATTACGATAATTAATAAAAAATGAAGATTTTGCACATTGAATATACTATTGTGTCTACATTAACGTTAGACTGCGAATACATTCTGTTGTTGTTGAATTACAACTTGCACAATTGGTTTTAGTTGTTGAGAGGTGTAAAATGTTTCAAAATAAAATATTGTTTTTATAAAGGACGTGTATTTGCTTTGACTTTAGATTGAGATCAAATGAAATATCGATTATGTAACATTAATTGTCTTATTAAAATGTTATAATAATGATGCCATCGTTAACTTTAACATTAATTACACTTTATTTAAACTTAGTCGAGAACTAACTAATACAAACATTAACAGAACTTTACGTTCACTTCAACTCATCGGGCACCGGCGTGTACTTCAAACCTGTGTCATTAAGGACTGTTACCACCCACGCGTCCTTCGGCAGCTTCCCAGACTTCAGCAACTTCACAGCAGCTGCGACGTTGGCTCCGCTAGTGTAGCCCACGTACAAGCCCTCCTTCGTGCCGACTAGCTTCATGTACTCCACGGCTTCCTCGTCAGTGACGCTGATAGTCTCATCCATGTATTCGAATTTAAACAAGTTGGGTACACACCCATAACCAGAACCTTGCAGCAAATGCAGGGGTTTAGTAATCGGTTCTCCTTTAATGGCTTCTGCTCCTACCGGTTCCACGACAAAAGTTTTTATCTCAGGATTTACTTCTTTCAAATATCTTGAAGTGCCAGTAAAGGTACCAGCTGTTCCTACAGTTGCTACAAACGCGTCAACATGATGTCCAGTTTGCCTCCAAATCTCAGGTCCAGTGGTTTCATAATGCGATTCTGCGTTAGCATCATTGTTAAACTGATTGACATAGTATGCACCAGTTTCTTCAACTAATTTCAGACCCAGTTCTTCTACAGCTTTCACATCGGCGAGAGTAACATTTCCGTATGTCCCTTCAACCTGCGGTACTCTGAGGCACTTGGCTCCAAGGGCCTCCATATGAATTGCTCGCTGGGCACTGTTACCTTTAGACATGGTCAGTGTGAGTGGGTGTCCCATCACGGCACACACAACAGCAAGCCCACATCCTTGATTGCCTGACGTCACTTCTACGACCGGTGCTCCAGGCTTCAATTCTCCGGACTCACGTGCTTTCTTGATCATGCACAACGACGAACGGCATTTGATAGACGCTCCAGGATTCATGAACTCACATTTTGCTAGGATTCTTCCAGGGCCGGTGTAAAGCCGGTCTAAGGCTATAATCGGTGTGTTGCCGATGAGGTCCAATGCGGATGACTTTATTTCGTTATCAATACCGTCAACAGGTGCCATGCCTAGTTATATTACTTGTCTATAGTGCAGACAATACCGTACTGTGGTGTAGTTGTTCTAGCGCCCTTATAAATATGTGCGGAGGCCGATTACTTCGCGCACGCTATGAGTTCGCGGGCGCCTAGTGAGTATTACATATTTGATACATTGAATGACTAATACTAATCAATAAACTTTTTAACAATATCAAGATAACAGGCAATAAACTATGTATAAAGATAACACAAAAAAATAATAATAAAGTAATTAATAAATCCAAATATTACACTTAAAATGCACTTTTATCTGCATGTCGATATCGATATTGATACAATTCAGATATTGCAAAGTTTTCTGAGTGTTTAAATTACATTGAATTGATTCTCCATAGTCTCGATCAGCAGAGCATTTCGAGAACTGTCTGTAGCAGTAGGGTTAGTGTTTATAAACAAACACTTTCTTATATAAAAATGCGTGGAAATGTCCATAGTTCCAAATTCATGTTTATATGACTGAATTATCGCCATATACATTTAAATATTATAATTAGCTTTTATTTATTGAGTGACTAATTAGCAGACTAACAACAGCATGCTTTGCTCTCGTCTATACGCAGACTGTGAAAAGAGAGGCCGCGAATTCGGTCCCAGCACTGAGAAAATGTTTGTTTGAACCATATGTATCTGTTACGGTTCTGAGTACTGAGATCGCGAAGTCTCTCATGAGTCGTGGGTATTTACTAATAATGTAATAATAGCCACGACACAAGAATTGTAACTTGGCGTGGGGCAGGGCTACGTATGTCACAATAATACATTTATTTTGACTGGACTTTTTTTTATGTTGATATGGGATTGCAATATGTAACACTAGCGGATGCGGCCACCGCGATGCAACGTTCTGAGAAAAGTGATCCGATTACATTTCAAATTACATTAAACAAAAGAAATGACAAAACTTAACTTTATTAAAATATTTACTATATTATTATTTGGCTATGTAAAGTACGCGGTTGCTTTGAGTACGTGACACGTCTGGTGCGTGATAGAGTGTGCACAAGGTTTATGTACTTTAAAGAAACTGATATTATAATTAATTAATATACACTTAATTCTTAATAACATATTTTTAAATAAAAATAAGCTTAGTACGTTACGATGTACTAAAACGAGGTGCTTTAATCACAAACTTAGTATCCCCTTGTATGGAAATCTTAGGTGGGCGGGTTTTATCTCGATCCAACATTTATTTTAAACTTAATAACTAAGCTACAAGATGTTAACAATTTAAACACGTACAATATAGCTACCATATTACACATGACAATAATCATAGCTTTTTAAACTTAAATGAACTATATCTACCTATCTGTGTATTATCGAACATCGGCAAAACTAATACTTTTAAATACATAAATATATTAATAAAACTTTTTGAACAAGCAGTGGCGGTAAAACTTATGTGGCTACTTAATTACGTTGTTGCTCTATGGTAAAATTAAAAGAAATGGTTAAAAGGCCACAATTAAAAAAGTATTATGTCAATTATTGGGTACATTAACTAAACAAATAAAAAATACTGATTGATTTTTAAAAAGATTATGCTATGACGAAAATTATGTTCTTTTTTTGAAATGCTTAAACTATCCTTATTATTACAGCTGCCAAGCGTTAATGTAAGAAACTTATTAGTTAATAAAGCATATTCACTCTTATCTCCACATTGTACATACCTAATACACATTATAATTATATCAATGTTTTGCTGAGGAATCACTAAATAAATAGCACGCATGATGGTAAAGTCAGTTACACGTACTTCTTGGTGATCGCGAATACTGCACCATTAACGTTAGCAACATTGCACTACTGAGTCAAAACATTTATCCCCTAAATAATGGTGTTAATGTATTGCTAGAAGGTTATATCACTCATAGAGGAGCCACGCAAACTAAATGTTAGTAACAAATTACTTTTTTAGGCAGTTTCAGTTTCTATCACTCTTATGCAGTCACAATATCTTCCTTCCCGTTCCAATAGGTTCCCTCAAGGGTTGTCGCGGTTGGTGTATGTAGTTTGTACGCAATGTACATAGATTATTCCGCGATAGCCGGTCCAATACAGTAATTCAATGGTTGAATACCTATAATAAATAAGAGATCTCTTGTAATAAATTTTGTTAACTTAGTTGTTGCTTGATTTTTTGCTGGCATGGTATCAATACTGTACAAACAAACACGTTTCACATCTATGTATTAAATCATCTCGTTTGGGACCGGCGTGTACTTCAAGCCGGTGTCATTGAGGACTGTGACCACCCACTCGTCCTTCGGCAGCTTTCCAGACTTCAGTAACTTCACAGCAGCAGCGACGTTGGCGCCGCTAGTGTAGCCCACGTACAAGCCCTCCTTCGTGCCAATCAGCTTCACATACTCTACGGCTTCCTCGTCAGTGACGCTGATAGTCTCGTCCATGTATTCGTACTTAAACAGAGGCGGTATCTGCCCATAACTAGAACCTTGCAGCAAATGTAATGGTTTAGTGATCGGTTCTCCTTTAATAGCCTCTGCACCCACAGGCTCCACGACGTAAGTCTTTATTTCAGGGTTCACTTCTTTCAAATATCTTGCTGTGCCAGTAAAGGTACCAGCTGTTCCTACAGCTGCTACAAACGCATCGACGTGATGTCCAGTTTGTCTCCATATCTCAGGTCCGGTGGTTTCATAATGCGAATCTACGTTAGCCTCATTGTTATACTGATTGACGTAGTACGCGCCAGTTTCTTCAACCAATTTCAAACCAAGTTCCTCAACACCTTGCAAGTCGGCAAAAGTAACGTTTCCATATGTACCCTCGACTTGCGGCACTCTGATACACTTAGCTCCGAGAGCTTCCATATGTATTGCTCGCTGAAGACTGTTACCTTTAGACATGGTCAGTGTGAGCGGGTGTCCCATCACGGCACACACGACAGCGAGACCGCATCCTTGATTTCCTGAAGTTAGTTCTACAACCGGTTGTCCAGGCTTCAATTCTCCGGTCTCCCGTGCCTTCTTGATCATGCACAAAGAGGACCGGCATTTGATAGACGCTCCAGGATTCATAAACTCACATTTTGCTAGGATTCTTCCAGGGCCGGTGTAAAGTCGGTCCAAGGCTACGATCGGTGTGTTGCCGATGAGATCTAATGCGGATGATTTGATTTCGTTATCAACACCGTCAATAGGTGACATTGTAGTGATATACTTGTTCACTGCACAGACAATATCGTACTGTGGCGTTATAGATACTGCATCTTTATAAATATACGCGAAGGCCAAGTAGCGTCAGCACACTACAAGTGGGCTAATCTCGTATGAATATTACATTTTTGAAGGACTAGGTACTTCATTGTAACTTTATTAACAAATAGAGTGAAATAAATACACCGAACAGTCACATAATATGTACATACATAGTCCTGACACTACGATCGAGTCTGGTGTCGTGAGTATCAGAAACTACGAGAGACTTTTCGGTCTCGCACACACCCCGACCCGAAACAAATACCTACTTGTGGTTCACACAAACATTTGTTTCGATCCGGGGATCGAACCCGCAGCCTCTTGTTTCACAGCCAGCGTCCAGCTAGCTGCGCCACGGAGGTTGTCACAAATAATCAACAACGGCTTAATGGCAATGTAATGAGATAGAGAATATCTCAGATAATGTTTGGATGGATACAAGCATCTGTTTTGTTGAAATTACCATGTTTTTTCAATTCAATAGCTCCGCGAGACATCCTGGATAGTAGTCACGTTCTTTATCAAGAATTTCTGTCTTGCCTAAACGATGATAAATTTTGCAACCTTTCTCTGAATGTTCTGCAATCACAAAGTTCATCAAAGGTCGGTGTTTCATATCAGCTACATTGTTCTTTTACCCAGGTTGCTAAAGTTTTTTTTTTTGTTAAGTAATGTGAAGGTGAAGGAAAAAATCGTGAGGAAACCTGCATACCATAGCTATTTGTATAAATTTCTATGGTATGTAAAAGTCCGCCAACCCGCAGTAGGCCAGCGTGGTGGACTATATGGCCTTACCACTCTCAATCGTACTCTTGATTGTAGAGGAGGCCCGTGCCCTGCAGTGGGTCGTATATGGGCTGATACAATACAATACAAAATAAGTAATGTAGTAAAGGTCACAGTCACAATCTATTTTAGATGCACCCAGTTTGTATATAGATATCGGACACGTGACACGTGGAAAATTTAGTTATCTTCTTGGGCGGCTTGATAGAAATTTCAGATTATAGTCAAACATTGAAAAGCTGAAATAAGTCATACACAAATTCACGCGTTTTTCCCAGAAGGTTTAGGCAGAGGTGCCACCATGACACCTACATTTAGCAACGTATGTTCCGTCCCACGATGTAATAGGGGGCAAGCCTATCGCCATATCGGGCACATATTCCTGACTCCGGGCTGATAATGAATTGGGAAATCCATTATCACTTTGCCCGACCCGGGATTAGAAACCGAGACCTCAGCTTTCCAATCGTACCGTAGTACAACTAATAAGCAATAAACCACAATAAATCCGTAAAAACATTTTATTACAATATATAACATTGGTATAAACATACAAATCTATTATGAAGTTCACTTTCTGTTTACTTAGCAAACAATTTACACAGTATCGTTAGCAAAAAAAATCTACGATCAAAAGATAAAAAAAATATTTATGAAATCTATTATTCTATTATATTAATATAGTTTTACTTCAGGGTCTGTTAAAGTGTTCTTTATGGTGTTTCTGTCTTACTGTAAAATCAGTACCTGTAAATATTTATAACAAGTACAAATACATATGTGCGTGATGTCCTGATGGTAAACGGATCAGATGCGGCTGCCAACATGTTCACGGTGGTCGCGGGTTCAAATCCCAGGGCACACCTCTAACTTTTCGGAGTCATGTGTGTTTTGATTGTCAATCACCACACACTATAACGGTGAAGGAAAACATCGTGAGAAAACCTACATACCCTAGCGATTTGCAAGAATTTCTATGGTATGTAAAGTCCGCCAACCCGTACTAGGCCAGTGTGGTGGGCTATACGGCCTAATCCCCCTTAATCATACTCTCGATTGTAGAGGAGGCTCGTGCCCTGCAGTGGGACGTGTCTGCGCTGATACACTTCAGTACATAATAAAAATTGAATTATTACGCAATGATTGGTCTTAATCTTATCGCGTTGAGCGATTTTTGCCAGGCCAAGTTTATCTTGGGAATGATGATTTCAGATGTTAACTGAATTGATGTGCAACAACACAAGCAGTGTAAAATATTTTGACAATGTATTCTGATATTATCGACAGCCTCAGTGACGCAGCTGGGTGAGCTGACTGTGAAACGAGAGGCCGCGGGATCGATGCACGCACCGAGATAAATGTTTGTGTCATATACGTTTTTTTTTTTTGGGTGTTGTGAGTGTATGATGCTTTGGGTCATGATGAATCCAATAAATACACAACTTGACAATGACTATTATTTTAATAAGACTAAGAGGTTTTACAAGACGACATGTTTGACGATTGACATAATGACGAAGAGGCCGGTGTGGCTAGTGTTGTAACTAATATAAAGGTGACAGTGTTGCCATAGACTATACATATAACAGTGAGATTGAAAAGCCTCACGTAGTTTCCGATTCCCACGGCACACGCCGTGTGTTTAGTGTGGGTTTTGGACTATAAATGTGTAAAAAAATGGGCTATGTATTTAACTGTTGGTTGTATTTCCTATTTTCTGTATAACCATGGAACTTTAAGAAAAATAGACCGTATTTAGTGTAACATTTGATTCATTTACTGTGCGTTGCTATATTTTATTACCAAAACGAGTGTTGGTAGTAGACAGCATGCATTGTGAACGTAAGCACCCCTTAAATAATACCGACGTACAATTTTCTTTAATTGGAGTCTAGAAATTAAATAAATATATTGCTAACTTTTTAAAATATTACCTTTAGGCGAGCCCATTTCCGCGACAAGGTATTATAATAGAAGAAAGCCTATTGAGCAAATCATATGAGTTTTTAAACCAAATATTTACCGAATTGCTCACCCCAGTATTCGATTACAGGAAATGCAGGTTCCCAACCCAAATATGTTAATAATAAAATGCTGTTAGCACTGCTGTCGCTACGCACCTAGGCTATGATCACATACCACTTAGCCTGTCTGTGGCTGTCGTGCACACAATATACATATTCAACGTCATCCCATTACAATTTAGATACAATATCTAATCTATTAAATAAAATATAACTTATAAGTCACATAGACACTACAGTACATTGTTTATTTATTTCACCTATAAAAACAAAATAAATAAAACAAATATTGTCGTACTGTACTGTATTGTACGGGTTTACCCCCCACAGCTGAGCATGGATCTCGTCTACAGCAGAGAGTTCGATTGAGAAGGCTTAGGCCATAGTCCACCACGTAGTCCACCACACTGGCCTACTCGGGTTAGCAGATTTCACAACGTAGAAAATCTTCTCTACAGTACTGGTTACAATAGGAAGTAACAAATTAAGAGTTTGCACATTGTGGCTGTCTCATATAGGTAACCACTAAAAATATTACACTATGACACGAACGACTTCAACAGAAATTTTATGTATATATAACTATCTTATTGTATTATTATTTATTGTATCAGCCCATATATGACCCACTGCAGGGCACGGGCCTCCTCTACAATCGAGAGTACGATTGAGAGTGGTTAGGCCATATAGTCCACCACGCTGGCCTAGTGCGGGTTGGCAGTATAACTATCTTACTTTTTTAAAATTATGTACTCGTAGTAAATAAGTGTAACTATCTTTGGGTCCGTCACGGTTGCTTTTACGCCTTCATCCATCATCATCCATCCATCAGCCAAAGGAAGTCCACCGCTGAACATAGGCCTCTCCCAATGATTTCCACAGTGACCTGTTGGAGGCAGCCTGCATCCAGCGACGTCCCACGCCTTAAAGGGTTAAAAAGCTATCGTAGCGTATATATAAAGATTCAAATGTATTTACCAAAAACTATGTTAGTGGTGTTAACTGCGTTATCGGCTTCCTTATCTATACAACGGATCGCACAACATATAACAAATTCGCCCATTTGATACGTAGATAAAGATGCATATTTTAATATCAAAGGCGGCACATAATCCCTATATTATAATTTACAGTATCACAAGTTCATTCACCCGCGACATCCCTAATCACTTTGAAAATCATTATTACAATAAACGTTAACTTAATGGATTACCAGGGATTTCGTTAAATACTTTATTACTCCAATTGTCTTTTAGGTACGTATAGGTATATAAATGATTTCTGCTGCCGAGTTAAATCTTATCTTTTATACTTTACAAGAAAACATATCCTTTACGGCCTCCCTAAAGGTACCGGTAGGAGGTTAACAGTTTACCTCTTAACCCAATAAAAGTCTACATACAAATGAAAAAATATAAATTAATGTGCATTAATTATGTCATCTTTAAATGTACCCTGGATTTTGTTAACTTACTAACTATTATTAATTAATCTGTACTTATTATTTCACATTTTAAAATGTCACTTTTTTTAAACTACAAAGTTTCTAAAATGCACATGACGGAAAGTATAGTGCAATTCAGATAGAGTACCTACCAACGTGGGACTGTTATCACTTGTCGGTTGACCGTATTCCGTTAATAATGATTATGTACGTAGAGCTAATATAAATATATTGGAGATCATGACGTCAGGCGTCGCGTCGTGGCATAGTGACACACTGAGTGAGACACGGGCAATCACATTGAATATACAGCACCATTTACACGGGGAGAGTTTCTCGCCTCGACGATACGATTATCGTAAGGATATAAAAAAGTTGCATCGTGTAAACGTGTTTTTGTCAGAAGACGATAATCTATGGCGGAATTGTCATGCGATAATCACATACGATTCTCGTCGCGAGAAACTCTCCCCGTATATATGGGGCTTAACTGGGGCGCTTCTCGCATCGGATAATCCGGGAATGGCCACCAACGGGTCACTATACCGGCGTAGGGTTATAAAGGACTCAAATCAGCCGACATTTTCGCAAAGGTGTCAGGCCTACCGGGGACCTATTCCCGCATCGAATAATTCTACCATACACAGAAAGATGTAACTTTCCAAAACGTCTCGATCTGTAATTTACTACCACAATAGAGTATCTTAAATGAATTGACATCAGCACAGGTAGCAGATAGGGGGTAGCAGGTGATTGGTTTAACTAGATTCAATGTAATATTTTAGGACTAAATAGATATTCAACACTTTGGTTTTTTGACACACCTGAGTAATATCATCCATCATCCATCCATCAGCCAAAGGAAGTCCACTGCTGAACATAGGCCTTTCCCAATGATTTCCACAGTGACCTGTTGGAGGCAGCCTGCATCCAGCGACGTCCCGCGACCTTTTCCAGGTCGTCTGACCACCTAGTGGGTGGACGTTCCACGCTGCGCTTTCCGCTTCGTGGCCTCCATTCGAGAACTTTTTGGCCCCATCGGCCATTAGTTCTCCGTGCTATGTGCCCCGCCCATTGCCACTTCAACTTGCTAATCTGAGTAATATACAGGAAACTAATTACATATAGATTGGTGCTAGCAATATAAAACACATTCAATTTATTAAAGTACTGTTGAAAATTTATCTTTTAAAAATTGCCCTGGAACTCAGCAACAATGACATCCATTCAGATCTCAGCTGTTTTATCAACAAAATCGTTAACCCCTGACGCCTTTTGTACAAAACTTATGCTTGTTTTTAATAATATATATTTTTGTTGGGTTATATAGAACTTTGTTCCACCATAAGGAAAACACTGGCAAAATATGAGTATAATTGTGGCGACTGTATCTTCTGTTTACAATTAGATTTTTGTTGGTACTTATTAATAGGTATATCTATCATTTGTTCTAGAATTAAGAATTATATGATAAATCAATTAGTGATTAAAGCAATGAAGTGTATTATACTTCGTGATTACATATTTTATTTGTAATGAATTATTTCCTAATCCTAGAGTAAGTTGACAGCTGTGAAATCAGAGCTCGCTGGTTCGATTTCTTTATCGAGGCAAATATATGCGGCAGTTATAAATTATTGTTTCGGCTCTGGATATTGTGAAGCCAAAAGCCTCACGTCGTTTATAATACCCAAGACGTGAGTCTTGTCAATGTCGTGAAGCCAACGCGCAGTGAAACTAAGGTGTGAGCAGTTAATTTACTTTTTATATATTTTATGATGTAGAATTGCGAGACGAGCATGCCATTCACCTGATGGTAAGTGATATAATCGCTCATGAACAGTAAACCAAACACCATGAATGACAAAGCAATGCTTGGCATTCCACTGCGGTCGCCATCCTGAGACATAACATGTTCAGTCTCATTACTACACAGAAATTACTAAACAAGATCAAGATTTAGTTGATTTGGGACACATCTACTTAAGCTCGCACCAAAGACTACAAAAGGCTAGGTATTTACGGTACCAACTGCCAACTCCCAGGTCAAGACTTTGTGGGGGCCAGGTGGCATTTATCTACACATCTAGATCTTAAGTCATTTAATTATCGCGCATTTTCCTTCGTGGTTTTATCAACAATATAGTTCCTTTTTCAACTTACATAAAAATGCAATTTATGCTTAAAGAAATTAAGGCATAAAAATGATGATTAAGAAAAAATAAACATTTAAAAAAAAACTGTGACATACATTTTTTAAACAAATAAAATTATAAAGATAACTTTTTTATGTGTCGAATTGCCTAATTTCTGATAATCTGATATTTATTAATTTTGATACTATCATTTTAAAATATCACAAGCGGAAGCATAGATATTGAAATAATATATTTTAACAGCATACTCGTATTACATAACAAATTTTAACAAAAAATGTAAACCAGTTATTTTAAAACTACTTACATATTATACTACTTACATATCAATACATACGGTTTCATAAAAGAATATTACTTAGTTAATGTATATATAGTATATGCCATTACATCATATTTGGATTTGTTAAAAGTTATTGTGTTATGTTATTGTAATTTATTAGAAATTATTTTATGAATACTTCGACATTTTAAATTAAGTTACCATTGAGAAATGTTAAACATTTTTAGAAATGGCGTGTTTTACAACTAATGCTATGATATAAACACGTACTTACTGTAATAATTTCCATCTCTACTTATCCACAATGTATAAAAGGATCAAACAATTTTTTAAACCACTTCAAACCACAACAATATAGGAGACTTGTTTGCTCCGACTTTAGTTTTGTTATCAAAAGGTCGCACAGTTGAATAATGAAGCATTATTGTATATTGATTAAATTTTTATTTAAATGTATAATTTATAATATAACAATTTTACAAAAATATTTATTATACTTTAATACAATTTAGTCACTCAACTAAAACAAACACAAACACAACTTAACGTCATTAGCACTTCACATATTACATCACGAAAATATTATGTCAGTTCGTTGGGGACCGGCGTGTACTTCAAACCGGTGTCATTGAGGACTGTCACCACCCACGCGTCCTTCGGCAGCTTCCCAGACTTCAGCAACTTTACAGCAGCAGCGACGTTGGCGCCGCTAGTGTAGCCCACGTACAAGCCCTCCTTCGTGCCGACTAGCTTCATGTACTCCACGGCCTCCTCGTCAGTGACGCTGATAGTCTCGTCCATGTATTCGAATTTAAACAAGTTGGGTACACACCCATAACCAGAGCCTTGCAACAAATGCAGGGGTTTAGTGATCGGTTCTCCTTTAATAGCTTCCGCTCCTACCGGTTCCACGACAAAGGTTTTTATCTCAGGATTCACTTCTTTCAAATATCTTGAAGTGCCAGTAAAGGTACCAGCTGTTCCTACAGTTGCTACAAACGCGTCAACATGATGTCCAGTTTGCCTCCAAATCTCAGGTCCGGTGGTTTCATAATGCGATTCTGCGTTAGCATCATTATTGAACTGATTGACATAGTATGCGCCAGTTTCCTCAACTAATTTCAGACCCAGTTCTTCTACAGCTTTCACATCGGCAAGAGTAACATTTCCGTATGTCCCTTCAACCTGCGGTACTCTGAGGCACTTGGCTCCAAGGGCCTCCATATGAATTGCTCGTTGGGCACTGTTACCTTTAGACATTGTCAGTGTGAGTGGGTGTCCCATCACGGCACACACAACAGCAAGCCCACATCCTTGATTGCCTGACGTCACTTCTACAACCGGTGCTCCAGGCTTCAATTCTCCGGACTCCCGTGCTTTCTTGATCATGCACAACGACGAACGGCATTTGATAGACGCTCCAGGATTCATGAACTCACATTTTGCTAAGATCCTTCCAGGGCCAGTGTAAAGCCGGTCCAAGGCTACGATTGGTGTGTTGCCGATGAGGTCCAGTGCCGACGACTTGATCTCGTTATCAACTCCGTCAATGGGCGCCATTATAGTGTTATTAGTTGTTTATAGTCCCGACTGGCGATAGTACTGTACTGTGGTGTTGTTGATGTTGCGTCTTTATAAATGCGCGCGATGATCGAGTGTCGTGCGCACGTTGCGACTTCACGAGCGCCGTGTGAATACAGTTTGGATGTTATAATGAATGATTGCCGCTAACGAAATAATATCTCACTTCATGTAAGGCGAAGCCATATAGAACATTTATAAATTGCGTTATAAAATTCAGTTTAACATATTACAAATAATTACGATTGAACAATAGTTGTAGATAGTAAAGTGTCGATTTTAATTATGTAATTTAAAAAAATATATTATGTTACCTCATCCCACAATTAAATCGAGTTTTTATCCCACTGTGACTGTGTGTGCTAATTTGATGTGTACCAAAATTATAATATATTATTGAAATATAGCCTCAGCGATTCAAAAAGAGAGTAAATAGAAACCTTTTTTTTATTATAATGTGAGTATCAAATACGGACAAATGGTTACTTCTAAAGATTGTATTTTTTTTTTTATTAGAATACTAAAAAAATAATGTTGACTTTAATTTAATATCCAGCTGCCCTAAAAGCATGGTAATTTTTTTCGGCTATTCTTATATGTGTATAAAGGTAAATTTTACGAACATTACAATTAAAGCTTTGTATTTGACATTCATATTACTACACTGTGGGTGGCTATTGTATTTATTATAAAATCAAATAAACATGTATTTTCATCTAGAATTTTAAGATCTCAAAATATTTATCTAATTCTAAGTAGATTTAAGTCTATGTGCCTTACCCTATTTTTGAATAAACTTATTATTATTATTTTATTATTAATATCTTTACAATGTCTTGCATTGTTTTGTCTATTCTATATTGTCTATGAATAAAATAAAGAGTTCCTCCTTCCGCTATTGGTTTCTGAAAGTATAACATCGTCAAACATAGATAAACACTTGACTCGTATAAAATGTAAACATATCCGTGGGTTTTGAATTCCCGGTTAGACCATTTTTTGCATCGTCACTCTGCTTTCTTCTCAGTTCGGCACAGCCACAGCGCTGTTACACTTTCCAAATCGTTTGACAGATCGCGAAGTGGATACGTACTTAGATTCATTTTAGTCTCAGCCGTGTTATGCCCTTAGTTGTGTAAGGATAGAGCATACTGAGAATAAAACGAAATAGAAATACTGGAGTATAGTGAGTAGTAGTTTACTTAGACAGTAATATAGCCTAGTTGAGAAAAAGAGAACTGCATTACCGAAGGTCGAGGGTTTGAGCCGAGAGCCACACAATCTTTTTGAAGCTACTGTGTATGAAGAGGAAAACATCACGGCGAAACCTGCAATACATATGTTATGATTTATAATATAATTCATCACATTTCAGTATTCACAAGGGTCTATATAAAGTCTATCAATACGCGTTAGGTAAGCGTGGTGAACTAAATGACCTATTTTCAGTAAAGTTCATATCAGGCAAGCGAAGAGAAAAAAGAAATAAGCCAAACTATTTAGCAACATGGACAAAAGGACATGGAAATAATTTTAAAATTACTTAGATACATAAATGTCTATTTAATTAATTATAATATTCATTTTTCTGCACATGCGTAATTTTTTTTTTTAAATTTGCGTAGTATGACTTAATCGACATTCTTCGTTAGTCGTTACGTACTTACTCCGTTAAGATCATTATCATATTTGCGAAGAAACTAATTTAATAACGCGCCACATTTATAAATATGACAAATCGATTTACTTATAGATATAACATCTATATATAGCAATTTCATAATAGCTCTATAAACGAGTCAACAACAGTATTATCCCGTATACTGATAAGCTGAATATTCATATCAACAAATTGCATTATACTCGTGCCAACTGGCTAAATACACAAAAAGTGCAAATAAAAACCCCTCGGCTACCAAATGATTATGACACAAGTGGCAATTCTGAAGAATTAACCATCAGGCATTTTCTGTACTTATTCAAGCAATAACATACCTTCTATCACAATGTTAAAGTTTAAATTCGTGTGAACATCTCTCAAGTAACAGCTCAATCAAAAATGGACCGTAGCGTTTTGTGTAACAATCATTTTATATCGCGGGATCGGCTCCTGCGACTACCAGATGTCAATGCGATCCTGCCCATTGTTAACAAATATGGTCACAATGCGCTCCATTATTTTATTTGGGAGAGGCAAGTGGCTCAAACGAGCCCAAATGTGTGCAATTTTGCAATTGAATGTCCATTGAAAAATAGAAATGGGAGTAGGGACAAATGTTACTAACTGGTTGAACGCATGAGGAGGTATCAAACATACTAACAGTACAATATCTAAATATCTTGTCGCTTATAACTTTCTTGATTTATGAGGTTTTCTCTTTGTACTAGCCCGATATGGCGATAGGCTCGCCCCCTTCTGGGAAAAAGGCGTGTGGTTATGTATACATATGTATGTCTCTTTGTACTAAGATTGACCGACAAATAAGTTAAGCATCTGAATGTATCAGCCCATATACGTCCCACTACAAGACACGGACTTGTTCTACATTCAAGAGTACGATTGACTTCTCATCTGATAGAAAATTTGGCAGCCTCAGCGGCGCAGTTGGTTAGATGATTGCTGTGAAACGAGAGGCCGCGGGTTCGATCCCCGCACCTAGACAAATGTTTGTGTGATCCACAGGTAATTGTTTCGGGTCTGGGTGTTTGCGAGACCGAGAAGACCCGATCTTAGTGTGGGGCTGTATTGTAGGGTCAGGAATATGTATGTGACTGTTGGGTGTATTTTGAAAATCCTTTTTCATCCATAATGACAACTAACTATTAATACACCCATGACTCTCAAAGGTCAGAGGTTTGCCGCGAGATTTGAACCTGCGACCACATTGTCGGCAGCCGCGTCTGTCTGGGATAAATGTGTGATCTCGATTCGTTTCGGATCTTATATGAGCCCGTAAAGTCTTTCTTATCTACTGATAATGACTATATAAGGCAGGTATGGTAATGAGGGTTCAGGACCACTCGTATGTTAACTGTTAAGTGTATTTATTATTTATGGATTTATTTATTGACTGGTATTTTACAACGTGTATGGCACACTGGAAGTGGTGAGCCATGCTGTTATCAGTCATGACTCAGCATGAATGGGCAGGTTTATCCGGGGCGGTACCACTGTCTCACAGGAGGTCGACGTGAAGTGATAGCTTTGCTGTTGCGTTACGTTCAATGAGTGGGTTGCCGGATGCCCCAATACCCCTTTCCTCTTCGCATCCATTTTCCTTTGTGTTCCACTCCCGACCTGATCCATGAACCAAGCGTTATGGATGTGGATGGGTTGCAGTGATCATTTACCATCAGGTGATCTTGCCGTACATATGCAATAAAAAAACCTACTCGTATGCCAAGTTATTCCAAATGCAGTTTCAATAATTTGCATACAGACTAGGATTTCTTATCGCTCTTATCTCTTATCGCACTCACGTAACGTCGACGTAGCTTATCTTAGCCGTCTTCTAGATAAGAAGTCTACTTCATCGTTACTGTGTATAAAAGAACCGTTGCAAGTGAGAATTCCGAACGAATTCCTGACTATTTTATGAATTGCCCAATACCGCTCTCCTCTTCTCATCGCTTTTCCTTCCCGCTCCCCTCCCAATTGGGCCGGCAACACATCCATGGTTCAGCGTTGTGGATGTTCATGGGCGGCAGTGATCACTTACCATCAGGTAACCAATTTGCTCGTTTTTCGGCACTATCCATCCATCATCATCCATCCATCAGCCAAAGGAAGTCCACTGCTGAACATAGGGCTCTCGTAATGATTTCCATAGTGACCTGTTGGAGGCAGCCTGCATCCAGCGACGTCCCACGTCGGCATTATGCAATAATAAAATCGTATAAAAAAGTACATACGTAAACTCACGTCTGCATCCCCAAAAGGGTAGGCAGAGGTGGCCTGAAATTCAAACCCAGGATCTCAGAAAGACAGTTACAACGTATGCACACTGCCTTGTGGTCAGCTGGACGATTAAAATTATGATAATGTAGTCGTTGCTACTCGAACGATTAAGATAACCACAAAAATGTGCGACTTCACGTTGACTAAGTAAAAATCTCAAGCAGGGTTTTTATGTAAACAGCGTCAATTGATAAGCCCGCATTGTCGTCTAGATTATAGAATAATTAATTCACTACTATCGTATTTTTCATTGATAAAGAAATGATGCAATATTTTGACAAGTAGTGAATGGTGTATAACCGCAAGTCATCTCAGATTGTTATTACGTATACAGTTTGACAAAAAACCCAGTCCGATCCAAGACGTGGATTTTGAGTATCTCAATGGTAGTATTTAAAAAAGTACGAAGAAAATATATAATAATAAAGGATAACATTATTATCGTAAGTTATAACACACATTTTAGTACCATTACCAAAAAATTTTGCAAAATTTTAAATTATTACAACAACACACATTCTGACAATTCTGAAACATCGCGCCCTTGTTTTCTCTTTTCCGTGATCGCGCCCCACGTTGCTTGTTACAAACGCGGTTGTTAACATTGTAATGTAAGTTTCCCTATTTGTTTATTTATTCTAATAAATATATTTTTATCACGTTATGTGAACAAATAGAACACATTAATCGGCCTGACCTTTGTCGATCGGACAGATTTTTTTCACTCTGTATAATCTCAAATCTATACCCTCCAAGATAGGCAGGGATAATACCAATATCCGTTCCAAATGTGATAGAAGGGTAGCTATCTCTTTCTTCAGTCACAGGAAGTCCACTGCTGAACATAGGCCCCCATAGATCGCCACATAGACCTGTTAGAAGCGGCCTGCATCCAGCGACTGTCAGCGACCTTAACCAGGTCGTCCGTCCACCTTGTCGTGCATCGTCTTACATAAATTCTATACGTGGGCTTGTTTCATCAGGTTTTTAAACCAAAATCTCATATAATATAAAGAGAATTACTCGACCTAGCAATATAATCAAGAAATCGACGGCTTGTGCCCTTACACAGGCTATTGAACCAATACGGTGATAATCAAATTGATATTGATTGAAATGTACATAGAATTTTAACTATGAGACCTTGACCAGGCGATCCTTCATGAAGATTGTTGTACCTTAATCTTTATCAAGGCCTTTAACTCTATAATTCATTTTACAACTTTTTTAATTAAAAAGGACATAAACTTATTTTTGTTTAATGCTGCATTTACTATTTCCAGGTTTAAAGTTGGTACATTGACATACAAAGCTACGTCTAGAATGAATTAGCATTGAGTATAACGGCTAAGAAGCAAGAAGTCGGCATTCTTTCCAAAATTTCCACGCTGTTTCTGCACATGGATAAATAAACACGTGTAACGAGATACATAGGTATTTGTACACATGTTTGCATTAACAATCACAACACACCAACAAAATCCAATAAAAAGTAAGCGAATAGATAAATAATTCATCTAAATCGAGAGCGTAAAAAACCGATTCCTTAAACGACGGTTGTTTCGGTAATGGTTTAATCCGAGCGTTTCCCACGACATACGCAGGTGGCCGAGTCACGCCTCAACCTCTGCCCACATTCCGACACTTCATATCTGGACCCATTCTACTTTCAATACTGGCTTATGAGGTTAAATCAGTGGTGTAGAGATGAAATTGATAAAGCAAGAACATCTATCAAGCGAATATCGCACACCGACGTATGTAGGTACCTATAAGGCAGTGTTTTTCAACTTTTCTAAACACGCTACCATTAAAAACTCCAGGCGACCCCCTTGTGCCATAGACAGACAAAAAGTTAGTAATTTAGAAGACCATGTTTATGATTTACTTCATTTTCGTATCTATATTTATTATTAGTACCTATACTCTGTAAGAACGGCGACCCCTTGAGTAAGACTTCGCGACCACTCAGCGGGTCGCGACCTACGATTTGAAAAACTTGAGTTTCTCTTTTCTCCTTAGATAAAACAGAGAGAAAGGAAGGATAGACGGCAAGAGTTACTGAGCTCCAAACAGATTGAGTCACGAAGGCACCAGCAATACTGTAGCTGGTCGTCGGTTTTCTCTGAGATAAAATCATCATTTTCTTCGACATCAATTCTTTTTCATTCGTTCTGCATGATGTAACCTAAACCAGTGCCAATATCCTTCGAGCAATTTCCCTTTTAAATACCATTACCTCTCAAATATTTAACTAAAATTCTTTTTAATAAGTATAATTTATTATCTTCCACCAAACAATAACATATTTGTCTGTGCGAGTAAAAGAGACCGCAACATACATTTTGAAAATAAAAAGAGAGGACAGTCGGCTCGCTCTGTGGGAATCAAATCACGAATCACGCGCCGTGCCCGCCTTGGAAGGACTCCGGCCGCTGTATACAGCGTGATGTATTTCTACGTGGCACACCTTTTATAGCACTCCAAATCTTTGCAGTTAAATCTATGAATATATTTGTACGATTTATTAGCATACATTTTGAACCGGAAAATCCTTGATTTATTAGGTAGAGCATTCTGATTTGTTTTATTTTTCATTTTATAAGATTAATTATCCCATATTTAAATTGTACCATTTTTTTGTCTCCATGATGCCCTTTCAGTAGAACTCATGGTTGCAGAGGAGTCTCATAGTTAGCAGTGAGAGCTTACAGGCTAATACAGTAAGTACTAAGTAGGGAACTATTTATTTATTCTTAACTGCACATAAAAAAGAAAAACACAAGTACAGATGGCGGTCTCATCGCTCCAAGCGATTTCTTTCAGGTAACCTTTGGGTGGATATAAGAAAAGGAAAAGTACAGAGGGCTATCTAGAATACAACGGATACAAGCTCCATTACAAGAGAAAAAGTAAGTACTGACTACACTGTGTGACGACATTACGACGACGCCGCGTGTTTTAGTAAACATGGAAGATCATTTGTGAAAAATGCAACCAGTCTCCTATTTTAACATGAGACTGGCATTACGATACTTTAAGTAAGATAGAAAAAGAAAGTTAAAATTATTATTCACTCGTTTTTTATGAGAGCGTAGGACCTACAGAGGAAACATTACATTATTGATTTATTTAAAAGAAAATCAATATTCCAATGTACTGTAAACTGTATAAATGTGTAAACAGGAAGTTTGTCTGAGCGAGTGCGTTTAGCAACGGCCTGTATAATCCGTGGGCAGGTTCGGATGCACCTGAGTATTTCACACAGCGACTCGCTGGCGCCGACGACGGCCAGTCTACTCTACACTGTGAACCGACGCCACAGAGCTATGAGGTTATAGACATGGCTGTATTTATACAATTGTAATTTAAGGGGGGACTTGCAACCCTGATTTTTCAACCCTCAAAAATATTAAATAACTTACTATTTGTATAAAATTTCAGACTAGCCTAGATACAATTTATTCGGTGGACAACTTTACCTTGATAATTTAAATATCAGCCTTAACGTATTTATGATTTTCATCCTGCCTCTGTGGCGAAATCAGTTAAAAAGCCGGCTGTGAAACGAAAAGCTGCGGGCTTAAAGTTTAAACGTCGATGTTTGTATGACGCTACATAATTTTTCCGATTCTTGGTTTTGAGGGCAAAAAGTCACATATATTTTCTGATACCCACGGTACAAGTCTAGTAAGACTTGATCAATTTGAGCATGGGATCAGCACTGTGTGTGTGTGCGACTCTTGGATGTATGTATTTATCTCTTCAACGTGTATTTGAGCATGTCTTAATGTTGGTAAGTCTGTACGCCCACACGTATTCAATGTCGTAGCTCGTAATGGTATTAGCGCATTCCGAGCCGGGCCCGTCCGAGACCAACTACACTGACGGACAAACGCGCCCCCGACTACAAACCAATTATATCACATCACCGACTTCTATGACCTCCCCAAATATAAAATAATTAATTATACTAATATTTTTCTGTTTTTTAAATGCTAAATTGACAAAGTGACTACAGCACATATGTTCTGATGCCCATGAGATAGGACTTGTTCAATCTTAATGTAGGGCCCGGAATATGTCATTGACTTTTAGTTGTATATATTTCTTTCATATCCATCTGGCCGTTAAAAGTTGGCAAGAAATACAATGACGTACAATTATAATATGTACATAAGTGTCCTTGAATGACCATGGCCTCTTTCCAGTAGATGATGCGTTTTTTTATTCGTTGCACCTAAATTGTTGGTTGTTGTTCTATCGTAGTTGCGTTTCCATACTCGAATCCATGCACCAGCAGATACAGATAGACACCTAGAAGAATATTTACAGTGCAGAGAGCTAACTGCCTAGCCTACGCGAATCAATCGTCGAATATAAGTAAATACATCCATTTCACGTGTTTTCCATTAGCAAGATACTGCGATAATCACTAAGCAAATAAATCACGCCATACATAAATGCTTATGGGCAGTTATATATATCTGCCAGTCATTGTTGACACAGTAAATTAACTCGAATAATATTTAAATAACAAAAATCCCCGTCATTATTTTAAATTATAAATATTTTAAAACTAATTCCAGTTAATATATGATACTAAACGTAAACTGTTGTATCATTGCCACAGGAAAACCACTGGTAAATGTATACGCTTGCAATGCGACATGTTGTACTTGTATTTACTTGCATTCAGCAACTTCTTTCGACCTTTATTAGATTGTCCAACCATCAAATGCATGGACGTCGCACGCTGCACTTGAGGGAACGTGTTCTCTACTCCATCGGCCAATATAATAACGTATTTTATACGCGCTATGTTGCGCCCTGACAATACATGTAACAATATGTCTACCTCTATTCATATCCATCCGACGGTCACGGACCTCCTCTACAATTCAGATGGGTTTAGACTTCAGTCCATCATTCTGAAACAGGACCAACTAATGATATGTACTTATATACACAGTCAGGTCATAAGTATTGTCACACAGTAAAAGCTTTTCTTTTAGAATGCTGGCCACAAAAAAGTTTATTGAATTCGAATTTCGAATTGTTCTTGAAAATAAAAATGTATACTTTTTAGAATTTTACTCATTTTTAAATATGGAGTGGACGCTTAAAGAAGACCGTGTTGCAGTTATTGCGTTGCATCGTTGCGGTTACGCGCCAATTAATTTTTTTCACATACTGAAAAATTTGAATATAACCAAAAGATTCGTTTATCGTACCATCAAACGTTACAATGAAGACTCTAGTGTAGATGATAGGTCAAGAAGTGGTCGCCCTCGGTCTGTTAGGACTCCAGGAGTGATAAAAGCTGTGAAGGCGCGTATTCAAAGAAATCCCAAACGTAAGCAGAAACTGTTGGCCCTTCAGATGGGGTTAAGCAGAACCACGGTGAAAAGGGTGTTAAATGAAGACTTAGGGCTTCGGGCATATCGAAGAAAAACAGGACATCGTTTGAATGCTCGACTAATGGACCTGAGACTGAAGAGATGCCGCGCTTTGTTGAAGCGGTACGCGGGAAAAAAATATCGGGAAATTCTTTTTTCGGATGAAAAAATTTTTACCGTAGAAGAGAGCTACAACAAACAAAACGATAAGGTGTACCACACAGTAGTGAAGAAGCGAGCTAACCGTATTCCGCGTGTCCAACGAGGTCATTTTCCATCCTCGCTCATGGTATGGTTGGGAGTTTCTTATTGGGGCTTAACAGATGTACATATTTGTGAGAAAGGTGTAAAAACGAATGCAGTTGTGTATCAAAATACAGTCCGGACGAACCTTGTGGAACCTGTTTCTCATACCATGTTCAATAACAGGCACTGGGTATTCCAACAAGATTCGGCGCCAGCTCATAGAGCGAAGAGCACACAAGACTGGCTGGCGGCGCGTGAAATCGACTTCATCCGGCACGAAGACTGGCTCTCCTCCAGTCAAGATTTGAATCCGTTAGATTACAAGATATGGCAACACTTGGAGGAAAAGGCGTGCTCAAAGCCTCATCCCAATTTGGAGTCACTCAAGACATCCTTGATTAAGGCAGCCGCCGATATTGACATGGACCTCGTTCGTGCTGCGATAGACGACTGGCCGCGCAGATTGAAGGCCTGTATTCAAAATCACGGAGATCATTTTGAATAAACTTTAGTGTCATAAGAATCTATGTTTTGTTAAGTTCATTTTGGTATATAAATGGTTACATAATGAGCAAACTTGTTTCAATTATTTTATATTAAACATGTGACAGAATTTATGACCTGACTAGGTATATATAAATATAACTGTCTCTCTTCAGCCAGAAGGAGTCCAATGCTGAATATAGGCCTCCCCCAAGGATCTCCACATTGACCTGTTGGAAGCGGCCTGCATCCAGCGACTTCCTGTATCTATTTCTTTGCTTTATGTACCTACACGTTCTAATTAATACTCCATTTGTCATACCTAGACCTTGAGGACATCTAATCTACATCCATTACGCATACAAATTAGACGTTTTGAATCCCAACAAGTTGCGCGCTTCCTTGCATTATGTCAAGTTAAGCGCGTGGTTTGTAATATTAAATCAGAGATTATTTAAATACTAACGACCCGGCCTGGCTCCGCCCAGCCATGTAAGTCCTTTCTATATATATTTGTACCTAATTACAATTTAATTCAAAAAAGAAAAAACTGTATCGCGGACCACCACATTACATCCACGCTATCCATTCTGGGTTGATGGTACTATAACATAATCTTCACAAACTATTAATAAAGTTTAATTTCATAGTTATTGTATAAATATATGAATAGAATAAAAAAGTAGAAGGAGCGATGAAAAATATATACTTTATTTTTATAATTTCACATTAAGGATAATGCATGGCACCTACAACAATTAAAATATACACAAAAATTAAAATTTCCACAGCGACCCGTTGGAAGCGGCCAGCGTCCAGCAATTCTTTACAACATTCTCACATTCATTAGGTCGTCTGTCAACCTTATGCCATATCCATACATCCATACATAAACTCACGTCTTTTTTCCAGCAGTGGTAGGCAGAGGTACCGGGGCATCCACATTTCACCTTGTATTTTTTTGGCCATTTTGCCATATTCAAAGGGTATTCATCCACCATTTACAAGATCTTTAACCGCTTTAAAGGTAGAGTTTTTTGCTTCTACTATGCTCTTTGATTGTAGCAGTATAGTTTGAAGCCATGATATTTTATTTAATTTTCTTTACGTACTAAAATATCAAAAATTAAAAATATTTTATTTGGCCTCATATGTTTTTTTGTACATTTCTTGATACAGTTCCATTCTCCGTGGATATATTTCTTGCTTTACAGACAACGTTTTGTCTATCACCAAACAATTTAATCCAGCCTCGTTGATAGGTTCCCATTTAATAGGAATCGAATTATCACATTCTGGCGTTGGATTCCTGTAATGATACAAAATATTTATTTTACTGATGGTAGGTCTCTCATATGTAAGAGGCTGCATGTGTAGGTCCCACCGTAATGTCTATTTCTCCCGCCAAACAGCAATGTAAATGTACTGTTGTGTTCCGGTTTGAAGGACATTGTAGCTCGAGTAACTATTGGACATAATGAGATTTAACATCTTATGTCTCAGGATAGCGAGCGCAGTTGAATGCCAAGCATTGCTTTGTAATCAATGGTGTTGTTTGGTTTTGCTACTATCCACGAGCGTATTGCTTACCATCAGGCATCAGGCGAATGGCATACTCGTCTCACGATTCATGACAATAAAAAAAAACATATTTATAATGGATTGATCCAGCAAAAAGGTCATCTCTTAATACGTAATTACCATCGTTATCCAATCGAATCGTTACCAATCATAAGCGAAACACCGTCACTTCACATTGTTTTTCTGTGAAACAGTTGTAACAATTACCTGTTTAATTCCTACCATAATCCAGGCCAATTACATTGGAGGTCTACCACAATATAAGCTTAAAGAATCTATTGAAATTGATACTCTATCGAATATCTACACAGCATATCCCTGACCTTCAGATGCAATGCAGTCACTACACCGCGCCAAGATAAGAATTACGAAAATTCCAAACCTACATGAAAATATTTAGCGGAAGAATTCAACGTACTTTGATCGCCTGACGCTCGTAAGATAAGAAGTTATAAATAAGGGAAATGACTTTACAAAAATTTTGTTTGCATGAACATATCGCATTATATCATTGCACAATATTTTACGTATATTACACGCCTTATTTATTTTAAGTGAGAGCCTCGATGCACTTTTATTATAAAATAAATAGGCTGGATTGACCGGGTAAGACATTCACAAAATACCTAAGGGAAGTTGATAAGTTTCTAGGTGAAGTATAAAGTAACAACTTTGTTACTCATATCGTGTTTAGTTCGGTCATTGATCTGGTAATAGTTATCGTGACCCCTCCCCCCTTTCATCATATGCTCCTGATTCTTAAAGCCCGGGAATAGAGCTACACTCCTTAAGATATTATAAGAATCTAAGGATAGCGATGAGATTTCATGGTATAAAAATATTTTCTTATATTAAAAAAATAATAAAAAAATGGTCTAGTAGCAGTGCGTATAAATTATGATTTGTAAGATCTTGGGTTCGATTCCTAGGTTTACCTTATGTGATTGTTGGCATGAGATATAGCGTACAAATTTATAGCTCTCTATCAGCAGCAGTGGATTTCCTGTGACTAAAGACAGAGAGAGAGAGAGCCCTCGTATAACATATTGGGTCGGAAATAAGCTCAGTAGAATGTGGGTGCCACTAGCGGCACATTCGCCTACTTCCTAGGCGGGTCAGGCTTGAGCGTGGGAGTGTGAACATATGAATTATTGCGATATAATTTCTATTTTCAAATACATTGCACTGTCAACTTACCCCAATTTAGCGAAGTTAGTCCAAAGAGACAGCGTTGTATTTTGTACAATAACATCAGTATCATTTAACTCGTCTTTCAACTTGTCACATTTTAGTATGTACCCGCCATCGTCTACGTGGGTAGCACCAGTACGATTAATACCATAGCTCTTTTTCAGATAATTCAGGGCACCATCGTAAGCGAACTCATAAAAATATACTGGTGTATAGTTTGCTTTGCAAGTACTAGCGACATATATACCGCCTACGAAGTCGACATCTGAGAAAAAATCTACCGCAAAAAAGTCTGCGTCCCGATGCTTGTTATCTCCTTCCAAATAAATATTCTTTAGTCTCGCTTCCATCTCATTTTCTTCGCTAGCGTCAATTTCAAAAGGAAAATGTTCAACAAACTTCTGCTCTTTAATCAATTTCTCAAAAACTTGCGTACCATATGAGATCATAAGTAGACCTTCGCGTTCGCAAAATCCTGCCATCAACGGAACCTTCGTAAATTCGCCATCGGAAAGACTTTTACACGTAGATTTACTTATAAACGGTTCCCAATCTCCTTCCTCCTCCAAGCATGGCACGAAAGAGAAATTAATACCTCCTTTAAACTGCTCGGATTGTAATACTTTCATAGATAATTTTATCAGGTCTTTAAACGGCAATGCTTTAAGGTATTTTAGGAGTTGATCATCGTCTGTTATATCTTCTCCTGCTACTTTCGATATCTTGTATGCATTTGCTTTTATTTTATTCCTATCATTATGAGCCCAATGACACAACGTTGACCCCGATTGTAAGATACCCTTATGGAACAATCCTTTGGCTGTAGGGGATAGCAATAGGTACTCTATCGCCGCACCACCAGCACTTAAACCAAAAATGGTGACATTATTCGGATCTCCACCAAACTTAGCAATATTCTTTTGTATCCACTTAAGAGCTTGAACTTGGTCTTTTAAGCCCATATTTCCTGCAGCTTCTTTACGATTGAGTGTTATGAATCCAAGAGCTCCAAGTCGGTAGTTAAAACTAACGAAAACTACGTCTTTTTGTACGAGAAAGTCAGGGCCATGTACTGATGCGTCCGTGCCATGGCCAAAGACAAACCCGCCACCATGGATATGCACCATGACGGGTAAGAGTGACCCATCGTCGGGAATCTTCGGAGTGGAGACATTCAAATACAAGCAATCTTCGTCGCCTATAACATCGAGAGTTTCGCTATCTAATTGAGCGCATATATTGCAGTCTTTAGTCGCGTCTCTGATATCATCCCATGGTTCTGGCGGTTGAGGTGCCTGTAAAGTAAATTTAACGATGATTAAAACCACTTCTATTTAGTTTGAAATGTAATGCATACGTTAAAAATAAAGAGGTCTAATTGGTCGTCAATTGTAGTACATATATAAAGTGAAAGTACCAGAGTTGCACAAATATTTATTTAACACTGGCATCAATTAATAATGTTCTTAAAGACCAGACATGGTTATATGCTTGAGAGACTAAAATTCAAAATTTGCTTCACAATGAACTCAGTTCACATCAGAAATGGAAAGAAACAATATTCTTACAGCAAACCTGAGTTCTCCAAGCGGTGGCTTCGCGTACGGCACGCCTTTGAAATTGTAGTATGTAAAACCATTATCCACCTTCGAAACCAAACCCCTGAGTTTACCTTCTTCAACTTCTACGATTGGATCTGTCATTTCGCCTCTGTAATTTAATATGATATTTTTTTCACGGGTTATACTTTCACTATAAAGGACTCTACCTACTATAACGTAACATACCATGACCGTATTATGCTCGTATCAGACGAAAAAAAGGTTTGTCTATTAGACCGTTCCGTCATCGGCCGTTGACGTTCCATAGTAATACATACATTGCGTCTGATATGTTCACAACACGATTATGGTAAGCTACTTTGTAGTGGACAGGAGCACTAATACTAAATCAAATGCGGGACAAAATACAAATTAACCTATTTGTTAACAACTTCAGATCAGTTCACTAGATCACGTTATAACAGTTGGAGTGTGTCCAAGCTTGCATTAACACTCGTGTTTCGTACTCAGCGTTCAATCAGTGCACCGCAAATTAGCATTTCACTGAAGTTTAGTGGCTTCAAATACAGGATCATAAATGGAAAGTTTTGAATGATAAAATATTATGTACCATACATTCCATTCATCCGCGCTTCTATTTATTCGATTCGAAAAGAAGAAATTTTGTACAATCAATATTTTACCAACCTCGCACCGACCTCAAAATTGTTGGCATATTTAGGTATTTTACATATTTTACTAAAAGATTCGTTTTATTTCCTCTTTTTACTACACTTTTGAAGTCGGTTTAATTTTTTTTAATTATTTTTATTTGGACATTTTTTAAATTTCCATAGCACTAATTAAAACTAATTTCTTACCCAATTTTTTTGCTAACACAACTATCTACATTTTACTAGTGAATTATAAAAACTTTACTACTTTACTCTTTATCTCACGGTCTTAAAGTGTGCGTGCGCCCTGGTGCTCCGCGCCGCGCCGTAAGCCGTGAGAGAAGGGCGCCGCGAAGAATTTATCTCTTCTCTGGATTTTAAGTTTTGTGCCCATTCACCTAACTAGTATGAAGTATATTTTACTTTCAACCAGTTAAATAAATTACTGCGCTGCGACTAAAAAGTAAACATGTATACGTTCCGCGGACTCAAAAAGGTTGGTCACCCCTGCTCTATCTCCAAAACTACTGAACCGATTTCTATGAAACTTATACAGCTCCTAAGTTAGACTAAACCTAATACAACGCAAAAATATTTTTTTAAATCCGACTTATACTTTTCACACAACACACAAACAAACATACATACATCTATGAAATTTTGCCCACGTGTTCAGAAGCTGGTATAGACCAACATGTCCAAAAACCATGCAATTCTGACAAAATGACATACATACACATCGAATTGATAATCTCCTTTTTTTGGAGTCGATTAAAAAACCCAGCACTTCAATTCATCATATTCGGCCTTATTCATATACACTTTTTAAATCTATTGTAGTTATCAAATGTTTTGTCCCTTTCAAAAGACTTTTGAATTCAGTTTGCGCGAAGAAGACAAAAGATTCGATAGCTAAAATAGATTTTAAAACTGTCTATGAATAAGGCAGATTACCTTTAGTAAAACTTTAAAATCACAAGTACACAATTTTAGTTACTTCGTATTATATCTACAAAGATATGCAAAAAACTGCCTTATACAAGTATAATAATACTTAAATAAGATATGCTATCTAATTAGGGTTCCATATTTAAATATAAAGAAGAATAACGAAATCATTACTTTGAAAGCCGTCAGATAAGACCATGGTACCTAAAGGCAATGTCGTTTACTTCTGTAATTTTTCACTTATTCTTATTAAGGAGCTCGTGAGTCGTATGTCGATATATTATCATGAAGCGTAGTAGATTTAAAAAATGATAGAGAGGAAGAGCATTTGGACTAAAAAAAAAAATTTTTAAGACAAATAATAATACGACGATTGTGCAATCATAATTCCTCTATTCTTTTCCAACATCATGTACATTTATAGCAGGGCGTTCGACACATACAACTCGTATATTAAAACTGTGTAAAACGTTACATCTTGAACAATCGTGGCGTGATAATATTCCGACTCGCCATCCTTCACATCAGCCATTGACAACTCCGTTCTATATTCAAATCCTTTTTCTATTCATCTTAATCTAACTGCCAGCAACAACGTCATGCTAAATAGGTTGCTTTACTCATCGCTTCTAAAAAACACACGTTACACTTTAGCTTAATTTATTGTCATGGCAAAGTGCATGTTATAAAGAAATCTGCTCATTCTAAACAAATGACATACGATAGAGGATTGGAGCATTTTGTGGAGTACCTAGGCATTTCCCTTAAATTTACGATTCGAATATTCGAAATTCGTTTCGGATCATAGAGTATCCCCTCAGAATATCCATCCATAATCGTCTCTCGACAGCCGATACACTTATCCCAATCCGAGCGAAACCAAATAAGTATTCACAGGCGGAATGAGAAACGCGACATGCTGGCAGTCGCTATGACGGGTTTTATGGTGGTCAGTGGTCATTATCCGGGCAAATAATTGCCACCCTATTACCCGCAATGCCGAACATAGACATAAAATGCCCAAGTATGAGTGTTTATGGTTAGCGGTGATTTCCCTTCAGATAAACCGATGGTCCGATGTCACACATGCATCATAAAAAAGATTTAAATCAAAAACTTGCTTACCACTGCGAGTGCTGAGGAAATTTATAGGTGTGTGTGATGTTTTCACAATTGCACCATAAGGTGAAATAGTAAATTCATAGATTACATCATAAGGCAAATAACACATGTTTAATGTTTGTCAACTACGCGGCGATAAGCAGTAGAAAAACATATTATTTTTCTTATTTTTTGTACGCCAAGTAAATATTAACAACTAAATGCACATTTAACATAAAAGTAGAAAAACATAAGTTTTAAAAGAATAACGTGAGATAGGATGAATTCTAATTATTAGAGGTGTTAGATAATATATGGATATAAATGTGTATGTATGACAATTAACGATTTAGAGGCAATCGTTTCTTTAAAGCATTCTCCTTCTTTAATAATCCGAGATCTACTCTTTTTTGTTTGCGTGGGGAAAATAGATTTATCGCTATCGGTGCCTGGGGGGAGGCGGAGCTGTGATGTTGGGCTCCCCGATCTTACGACTCAACGTTGAGCCACCTGGGAAAGATGTTATCATCTGGGCGAGCGTTGAGTCGCCAACCAAATTCCTACACCGACATACCAACCTAACCCTACGATGGCTCTCTTCAGCGCATTAGAACGGCTACTAGAACCTGAGGCAAAACGAAATAGCCTCGCCGGAACCATCCGCATTGCACTGCTGAACATAGGCCTCCTTCAAGGATATCCATACCGACCTGTTAGAAGCTGTGCAACGACTTTCTGCATTATTTATTTTTGAATAATTCTGCTTCATAAAACGCTGCATAGTAAAATTTTAATACCACTTACATTAACGGTGAAGGATAGCAACATGAGGAAATTTGCATGCCATACAAATGTTACAAGAATTTCTGCGGAATGTAAAATCCCTCAAGACGCACTAGGCCAGCACGACCGAGTATGCTCTAACCCCCTTTCAATCGAACTGTAAGATCGAGAAGGCTCGCATCGCGCAGTGATTCGTATCCAACATTATTTTTAAATCAGAAAAGACTAATCCATGTATCTATTCGGGATATAATGTATTTTCTTCCTAAAATAAACTCAAATACAAGGAACCGTTAGAGCGTAAAATAGTAACAAGTACATATATATATACTCTATTACGTATTATCTCAGCTATCAATATCTATATCTATACATATAATAAATTTGTCTGTACATGTCTGTACATGGAAGATAAATGAGAAAAACTAATGTGGCGGGACTATATTAACGTAATAGAACCCAAAACAATGATTTTTAAAATTTTTGTCTGTCTTTGCGGTTGTGCGCGGTGACCTCAGAAACGGATAAAACGATAACGATAAAGATAACCACGCAAACGGAGTTGCGGGCAGAAGCTAGTTTATAATAATATTGGTATGATTTATATATAAAATAAAAAATATACATAAAAAAAAAAAATTAGTGAGATCTAGGAGACTAATAAGCAGTAGTTAGAGCCAAAAAATTAATAGTGAGACCTAGGATACTAACAAACAGTAGGTAACGCCTGATGGTATTCGTTACGCCTGCCAATAAACAAGAGCAACGGCATTCAGAACTTTATTTTATAAATGAGTATTGCATGGCACTGCACTACGCTCAATATAAGTCTTTTAATGCCTAGTTATAACTAAGTATTTGTGGTAGGTCTCTCATATGTGACAGGCGGCCTGGGTAGGTACCACCGCAATGTCTATATCTTCCACAAAACAGTAATATAAATGCACTGTTGTATGCCGGTTTGAAGGACATTGTAGCCAGAGTAACTACTGGACATAATGACACTTAACATCTTATGTCTCAGGATCGCGAGCACCGTGGAAAGCCAAGCATTGCTTTGTTATTCATGGTGTTGTTTGGTTTTGCTACTGTCCCAGAGCTATCGTATCGCTTACCATCAGGGGAATGGCATGCTCGTCTCGCCATTAATTTCAATTTAAAAAAGTAGCGGCTTCAATGTACTTCAAACCGGAACACAATAGCACTTCTACCCTCCTGCTTGGCAGCAAATATAAACAAAGCAGATATAAATACACAGACATCCCTTTGCATAAACTACGATCCAACATCTATATTTCAAACTATTGTGAAAACAACATTCATTAATTTATCTTTAACCTAACAAACGAAGCCATAAAACCATGCGTGGAATATATCACATTCATAAAAAATCGTCCAACAGATCATTGTTTTGTGGTAATTAGAACGCTTCACTAAACTGATTCAAATCCCGTTCAGACAGGCCGAGATAGCGGATGCGCACCTGTGTTCCTTCGTGAGAACCGGCCACGATCTCAGCGGCAAACTTATACTTGCACATCGATAACTCATTTTCAACCCTAGCATTTTGACATCAGGGTGTATTTTTCTACAGAATTGTAAAGATAAATTTGTGAAACTCATATAAGGCCATACAGAGTTCAGTGTTGTGTTTGTTGTGTTATTTTGTACGCTTTGAACATCCGCGTACGGCTATTATCGCAACTTTTAATGTAGTGTGACCGCGATTCTTGTTTCAGGCGGATATGCACTTCCTAACTATTTATGTGAATCATTTCTTTTTAAATATAATTACTAGATACCTGTAACTCCCCTTGAGATCTACGCACAAACACTCGAACACTTACATTATTATTTCCTTAAACATATTGAAAATGTTTATGGTAATTTATTAAATATTGTTTATACTTTTTACCGTTGCAAAATGTTTTCCTCCACACCGAAACACAGTTACTCTTCCAAAATTAAGTAAAGTTATTTCTTCTATACATCGTAACGAAACGTAGTAACCTTGGCCAGTAATCGATTTCTGTATTTAAAAAAATGATCAAATGAATCGATAATCCGAAAGTAGCTCTCTACTTATAAATCCCAAGAAGGTAAACAGAAATCCATTAAGTTTAACATACATCAACTCACGCCTTTTTCCCAGAATGAATAGGCAGAGGTGCTACCAAGACACCCACATTTCGACTTACGTGTTCCATCCCGCGATTAAGTTTAAGTTTTATAAATGATAAAATTAAAAAAATATATTAACTTTTGAACACTACAGAATATGACTCAAACATTGTAAACAATCGCACCTGTATTATCCTTATCATGTGATACTGATAAATCTTGTTTAAACTGGTTAACACCGGAATACATTTATGCCACAATATATCCGAGTATTAACTTCATTATCACATTGAATATTCTAAGATTATGAAAATATTAGATACAACTACGCCAAAAAGATCGAATTACATGAGATGAAATGTAGTATTCTCTGTCTATGTGAAAATTAGACTTTGACACGACGTCAAACATTTTTTGTTTGTAAAGAGTACCTAACACGGGAAAAATAAATAAAAATAAAATTGTAGGATTAAAATATCTTGCTACATTTTTCAAAACAAATAAAATAACATAGATTAACCAATAAAGAAAATTACGATAAAATAAAAGCATTTTATATTATATTTTTTCTACTAAAAAACAATATTCCCAAAAAATACATCATAAACCCAAAGCATGGTGACCATAGTAAAGCACACGTGAGTATTTTGCGAAATAAGGATGTATAGTTAGCCGTGTGAACCCAATCACTTGGATCTTTTTACGGTTTTCCAGACACACAAAAAGTCTTTGTACCATACTTATAAATCGGCGACATGGCTTTGCCGGATTCCTTTCAACCGCTCGCCTAACAATACATACATGGGAAAAGTTGTTTATACAACACAAAGAATATTTTTTTTATATTTTTGCATTATTTTGATATTCAAACAGCTATTGAGTACAAACATCTTGGAGACATTATTATTTTATTACGAATAACGAAACATTATTTAACATTGATGTTCCGACAGTTTCAAATTTTTTGGAAATATTTTTATAATGGAACGACGAGGAAACTGATTATTCACCAGATGGCAAGTATGTATGTACAATGTACAGTGTACTGTGAACAATGCAATCCAGAATACCCAGGCGGTAAATTTTTATGTCTCGGCAGTCGATAAAATTATGCCGGTTAGCTCAACATTTGATACACACAAACTCTACTGAAAAAGGTGGCGTGTAATCGAAAACGAAGCTTGTGTAGTATCAGTGCCCACAATAATCGTTGATGCGGCAGCGGTTTCAAAAATACATTAGCAAGGCACAAATAGACTTGGAAGAGTAATAGCGAATTACCAAAATTGTATGTAAGCGAAATAAATTTTGCGAGGTTCCCTAACAGCACAAAAAGACGTTGTTTCTTTTGTTATCAACAGTCTCACACGCGAGGGCTTTGTATCAGAGACGCGAGGTGCCTTGACCGCGAGACCGTGGGCGGTCGCCCACAATTGCCTTTATGTAGTGCTGTCTTTTAAGGGGAAGCAAAGATTGGACGTACAAAAATGTCATTAGAAACTCAAAGCATCACGACCATGGCAATGAAAATACTATCAAAACAAATTATACTTGCTAACTATGATATTGGTGATTTTTAAACCGAAACCTCTTTGCTAATTGATGTATATAAGCAGGCCTATGCGATTGTAAATATGTATCGTCGTTTGACGTGGAATTAAGGCATAGCCAAGCAGTTGCCTACCATAACCTCTAATACATTTAAACAGCATTTGCAGATGATTACGTCACTGAGTTGCGTGAGATGCAAAGTTCCACTGATATCATCTGCCTTACCTTATCCCACTAGCTGGCACAGACGCAATCCTTCCATTCATCTCCATCTCCACAAATATCAACATTCACTCCAACATTTTTTATAACTCAAAACTTCGTTACGTAATTTCACCTTGTGAGTTTTGACTTATCCATCAGAATAAAGCACAAATCACGAGTCTTAATGAACGCACTTGCTATTAATTAGTGGAGAATACGAAGGCAGTGATTACGTGTCAATTACCATTACGTGGATCCGTGTATGGGCAGAGCGACTTCGCCGCTTTGTGACCGCTGGCCGCGGAGGCGGTCGTAAATCGCTATGCGCGCGCAGCTTCTTTTGTGACCTGTCTTTATTGTACACGCTGTGTGGGTGGAATAGGGAATGCGTGGAGATTGATATTATGAAAATAGAGATGCAGGTAATTAGACTCTATGATTTAAACCATGTTCATCTGTTCTGTTCAAAGACATATGTTGTAGTCAATAATGCAATACACAGTTAGTGGCTAAGTTCATCCTAAAATGTGGCGAGTAGGTAGGACTGAGTTAATAAATGCAGGAACATGTTTTTCTTCTGAATACATCCCATAAGAAAATAAAATGTAGTAGAAAAGAAAATGACAGAGCTATTTTTTTTTAATAAAAGTATGGAAATCGACGTATTTGCTTCTCACTTCTCAGATACTGCCGAGAGAGGATAATAACGGACACATGACTAGGGAAATTGTAAAAAATGTTTATATTATAGCAGTGATTCTGATTTCTGCGACTATTACAAAAGTTGAAACCTAAATCCCTTAAAAGTCTTAAACAGATCTTAAACAAAAATGCGCTACAAATCGCTGGTAATAAATCGAGGTCGCAATGAGTGGAAATGTCATCTCCGGCGTTTCTTTGTGCGTGCTATTAAAACGTGTAGGTTGATTGTGTCGGTGCTGGCTGCGCGCAGGTGCGTCCGAGACTGGCCGGCGCCGGCGCGGCGCGCGCATTCCTGCCGCGGTCACGGCGCCGACACCACGCTGAACTAACTCGCCGCTCGAGATAGCCGCTCTATTGCAAACACATTATTTTTGTGCAGATTTTAAATCATTAGTATCGGTTATGGGATGTCGAGCGATGAGTTAAATCTGCCCAGAAGATTTTAAAGCGATTTAAAATGAGCTGCATTCAAACTTTGGCGACCTGCATCAGTTTTTGTCTATAAAATGAGAATCAATTGCCCTTATTATTGGGTTACAACTTACCACCTCCTGCAGATTGATGAGTTGAACTGTCAGGAGATTTAATAAAGCAAGTCGTTTTCATACAAAAACACATCTTCATAAAAATCTTAGCAAACTGCAAATCATCTTCGAATTATCTCCTTGTGTGTAGTTTTAAATAAAAAGCTTCATCAGAATAGGCACATTCAGGCTTTATATTGATATTTCCAAGATATAAATTATTAGAATAATAAAACTTATATCGATTGAGCTTGATGTTGCCATCTATTGGAGTCATAAGTAACCACTTGGTAAAATAGTCAGTACGCAAAATACTTCACTAAGGTAACGCATCCTTTACATAGATGTCGCTGTACAGTTAAATTACCTCGAACTACAAAAAATCTTTATTCAATCCTACATACCCATAGTAAGTTCAGTTAGTGTCTGGTTAAGCAGTCGCCAAGCAAGCCAAGTATTTTTTTTTATTTTTGCATGGGTAAAGAATACGAATGGCTCTGAGAGGTGCGCCCTAAGCAATCTCACCCTAGAACATCAATAGTGCTAAATCCGGCAGTGCGTAGAAATGCAGTTTTTGAATTAAACTGCTATTTTCAACTTCGTAAATTGTTTTGACATCAAAACAATGAGGCGATAAAAATGCTAATATTCGTGTTCTAATCTTCACGGACGACCTTCTTGAAGTGCATATAAACAAAAGATAATTGAAAAAAAAAACTAAAGTGCTCAAGTAAATTAAAATGCAGAAATGCAAGAGCAACTCTTAAATACATGAATTAACATTTTTAACATAAACGAGATCAATTACTTATAAAGCCGAATAAAAGTCATATCATGACCGTATTAGGCAAGAAGTATTCTTCGTATAAATCAGGTACCTACTATAACACAATGCTCACTATGTTATGTTATTGTTTAGGTTAAGTACATTAGATCTTTTATAATAGTAATTTTTTTATCTCACCTATGTCTAGAAATAAATACTATTATTGTACTAATTTACTTTTCGCCAATAAATACTTATTACTACCCAAGACCGTTCCGTCACCGTTCCGTAACAGCACCGTAGCGGGCTAGGATTATGATCCTCCTATGATACTACTTCGGACCAAAATTCGTGACGTTGACCCACCACGACGAAGTACAATTTAATATTAATATTTTAATATTTTCCCTCATTTTTGTGCGTGACACGTTCATAGCCAGTTCGTGATTTGATACAATGTAGTGGACAGAAGACTTCAATGTAAATTGTAAACATATTGTAAATGTAAATGTAATAAATAACGCAAGGAATGTCGCAAGTAGGTATTACTTTGTTGGAATTACAATCTATGGAAATACATTAAAAGGATGTGGAAATGTGTGAAATAAACTAAGCTGATTCGAAAATCTAAATGTCGTTTCTTCAGTAATTACGTTCGGCAAGAAGAATTTGTTTGTTTCTATTTTCTATGATCCGACCTGACCCCTGGGACCTGACTAACTTCAAAGCTCTAAGCGCCCTTTAACAGCCAGAAGGGGTAGGCACTAGGCAGAGGTGCAACCAGGACAACCACGTTTCGCGTTATGTGTCCCCGATTTGATAGGGGCGAGCCTATCGCCATGACCGGCACAAGTACCCGACTCCGGGCTGATAATGGGGTAAAAAATCCAATATCAATTTATCACGGGATTCAAGCCCGAAATCTCAGCCTTGTAATTATACCGTAGTACAACTACGCTACTATGGCAATGAAATTATTCAATTTCATTCAATTCAATTTCAATTTAGCGAATTTCGTTCATTATTCGTTATCAACATAATTATCACACTATAATATAGGCTAGTTGTCACTGTGCGTTGTTTAATCCCGAGTAAAAATTATGCCTTTGGCGGGAACTAATCTTACGACATGGGTGTTTGTAAGTTGTAACACTATCATAGCCTGGCCATTTTCAGTCAGCGCTATGAATTTGTATAATTTAGTTTTAAGGCGTTCTTAATATAATTTAGCTTTAAGCTTTAATTTAAGTAATATAGTCGCTTAACGACAAAACCTATAAATTAGATTTAAAAATATATATGCTCGGATATCTTTGTATCATTCTCAATAGGATTGCAATTCGTGTAACGTGTTCATCTCTGTTTGTTGAATACATTTTAAAGTTTGATCGGCCCTTCGTGCGAAAACAAACCGACCTAAATAGTAAACACCATTATCATATGACATTAGACGAAATGATTCGGTCACGACATTCATTATGAATTTAGATAAATACCTAATCAGAATTGTTTTTTGTCCATTCGAGGTCATAGTAACAAAGTTCATTGAAAATGTATTTTTTTTTTATACAAATGCAAAGAATTGACTACACCTAACGGTAATTGCAGCACTAACCAAATGGACTAACGAAAGGACATAAATTATCACCATTTGATAAAGAATAATCCTTATCATCTACAATCTTCCTTATTTTCTTTATCATCTAAATTTAAAATCTTCCTTATTTTCTCCCTGTTCTTATGGAATAGGGGCTTACACGAGACTGGTGTATAGGGACAATTCAACCATGTTCAATTTTGTAAAGATTTGCTATATAATTTTTTAAACTGAGTGCCTACTTTAAGCCACATTTACACGAGGAGAGTTTCTCGCCTCGAAGTATCGATTATCGTAAGGATATAAAAAAGTCGCATCGTGTAAACATTTGTCAGAACATCATACTCTATGGCGGCTATGTCATGAGAAACTCTCTACGTGACACTTTTTGATCTTTACCACGAGCTCCCACCTAGATAACCTACACATTCTAGGTCACACTCAGAACCAGATACAATCTAGTACACCGGTGCTTGATATTGATCAAGTTCAATGTTTTATTTGATGTTCTTGTATACAGTCACATACGTATTTGTGATCTCTGTCTGGCAGTACCTACGCGGAGACACAATGTTAGTTTTTGCATTTATATGTGTGATTTCTATAGTCTATTGCGATGCGACTAGGGTTACAGTTGCTCAAGGCACGCTTATAGGAAAGAAAACGAAGACTGAAAATGATTTTCCATACTACGAGTATTTGCAAATACCGTATGCGAAGCCACCAGTGGGAGACTTGAGGTTTAAGGTACGTATTATTTTCTTACGAGGCATGTAATAACCTAGCCCGATTAAAACAAACCAAAGTGACAAATTATTAGTTGCAAATTCAATAGACACTTCTCATTTTTCAAGTTACTGTATTCATAATGTAACTTGCTCACATAAACGAAAGATATCATCGTTAGGAGTTTTATAAACCAGAGAATCCAACACGAAAATTTAGATTTGTATGTTAAGTACAAGAACGCGGATTAATTACGAATAGTTGAGTAAAATTTTACTATTTTAATCCAAGTGGTCCCTTTGCAAAATGCTGCAGTCGCATAAGTGCAAATATTACAAAGGTAGGTAACAAATTAACAAAGTCTAGTTTTTGATGTACCTCTGTATAATGCGTCCGTCAAATCTACTTTACGTGAGAAGACTATTTCTAAGCTGTGTTGAATGTAATTGAAGCCACCTACATTTTAGTAATTTATATTATTACTTTAATTTATTGTTTCTTTTTTTTACTAAAACAAAATCTAACAAACCGACCAACGTTATGCAAATTAAGTTTTTTTGCGGATTTTATAAGAGCAGTTAAGTTAAGCCTGTCTTTTAAGTTTTATTTGTTTATAAATAGTCAAGGGTATAGAACATTGACTTTATATTGGCTTTATTACTGTTTATTTATTGAACAATGTTTATTTACCTATGAACTACACCATAGAAAAGAACCTCACGATTCAAGTGGGCGACAAGATGCAAAAAATATTGTATGAAGACATGCGCTATAATTATTGAATTTCATTTATCTAGTTGCGTAATAATTGATACAAAGTATGTTAGATTAACACATTCATATATGGATTCTACGACTCGTGTATTTGCTCATTCCCAGCATTTAATTAATATCGAGATTTATCTCTTGAACTGTACGAACTTCCTGGTAAATAGTGTACATACATATTTGTATTATTTCATAAATACTAATAATGTAATTATGCGAATGTAATCGTATTTATAAGTGTTTCATGACTAAATTAACAGCTAATGGACAAAGCGGATTTTGCATTAATTAGGTCCTGGTTAAAATTTACACAGCATCACTTATAAAAAAAGGTGAAAAATAAAATATAATTTATTTCTGAACCAACAAAGAATTAAGCAATAAAAAAATAATTGCATTAAATTATTGTAACTGTGTCGCAGTTGTTAGGCGCTCCGTAAAACATTAGCTTTCATTGGGTTTTTTACAATATGACGGTTAAAAATAATGTAACAAAATCTAAAATTTAAAATGCCAAAAAAGTATGTGTATGTAAGTATATGTATGTGGGTATGTTTGTGTGTGTAGATAACCGTACTAACTTATGTTAAAATCAAAACAACAAGGCTTGCAGCGCCCCATCATCACCGAGTCCGTAGGCGGTCGCCCCACCCTGTCCTATTTTAAGATCGACCACACCTGGAGAAATTATGTTTTAATCTCAAATTAAATATTAACCACTTACTGAAAAATGCTATCAATTGTTGCAGAGTCCTCAACCACCAGAACCATGGGAAGGTGAAAGAAACGCGACAGAGTCAAGCGATGAACATGTCTGCCTCCAATACAATTCTATAAGAAACATAACAACTGGCAGTGAGGACTGTTTATACCTGAATGTGTTTACACCAACTACAGCAGACGAAATAGATAAAAAACCAGTAATAGTCTACATTCATGGCGGAGGCTACCAATTAGGTAACGGAATTATCAAAGAAGAAAACGGTCCAAATTACCTCATAGAACATGACGTTGTCCTTGTATTCATAAATTATAGACTCAACATTTTTGGATTTTTATCATTGGATCTCCCTGAAGCTGCTGGCAACATGGGTCTTAAAGATCAAGTGATGGCTCTAAAGTGGGTCAAAGACAACATAGAACACTTTGGCGGCGACAAGAATAATATTGCTATAGGTGGAATAAGCGCCGGTGCTTCGTCTGTCGAATACCAAATGCTCTCACCGCTTAGTAAAGGACTGTTCGACAAAGCAATAATACAGTCAGGATCATCACTCAACCACTGGGCTATAAACTATGATATCAAAGAAGATAGCGTGATGGCAGCGAGACAACTAGGTTTCAATTCATCTTCAGATGACGTCCAAAATGTATACAAGACATTATTTAATGCAAGCCCACTACATTTATTACAAGCAAGCGTAGCTGTAATAGATGCATCGACTGCGAAATCTCTTGTTTTTACTTTTGTCCCTTCTATTGAAAAAGATTTTGGTAAGGGTGATACTTTCTTGAGTGAATATCCTTATAATGTTCTTAAAGATGGGAGGTTTCACAAAGTGCCGGTACTGAGAGGATTTTGTGAATTCGAAGGGTATTTATTTGCTCACGCAAAACCTCAAGGACTCGTTGACATTGCGGAAAACAAGAAATTTACTGACTTTTGGAAATACGAATTGGACTCCGATGACACAATTGAATACAATAAGTTATTCAAGGAAATATATTTCGACGATAATAGAAGTAACTATAACGAACAAGCTGCAATTAATTTCTTTACTGACTTTGACTTTGTGAGTGGAATTTTGACAAGTTCCAAGTTAATGTCTTCTAATGGAATAGATCCATACGTCTATAAATTCGCTTATGATGGCAATATAAACATGTTAAAGATAATTTTAAATGTGCATAGAAATGGCGCTGCTCATGCAGACGATAGTGCTTACATTTATACCATTTTCAATCGTAATCTGATTAATATTACACAAAGCGATGTTCTAACAATTAAAAGAATGACGAAAATGTGGACCGACTTCGCGAAGACAGGGTGAGTGAGTTCTTATTATAAAACTGCAAATACCTAGGCTGAGGACCGTGCTGTCATCGATTCCCAGCTCGAAAAATCTACTGTGTGCAAGTTTGGGTTCGCCCCCTGGATATCTTTCGAAAATGCATACAAATCTACAATAAGGGTTGTAGAAGTAAAATATCTTCATAGTTCTATTTTTTTTTCTTGTAGAAACTACAATATTCATTGAAATTAAATCAGTTTTTACGGATGTTATCGCGGATTTGATTTCATTTTTACATTATTGTGTACAATAATAATTCCTCGAATACGTGTGACTGTCTCGGTGGCGTAGTTGTATTACGGTACGATTGCAAAGCAAAGGTCTTGGGTTCGAATCCCAGGTGGGGCAAAGTGGTAATGAATTTTTCAATTAATTATCAGCCCGGAGTCAAATGTGGCGATAGACTCGCCCCCATCACATCGTGGGACGGAACAAACAAGGCGAAATGTTGGTGTCATGGTGGAGCCTCTGTCTGCCTCTTTTGTGAAAAAGGCGTGAATTTATGTATGTATGTACATTCGCGTAAGCCTAAAAAAACATTCCACAAAAGTAATTTCGTTATTTATTACTTATTCGTGTTCTTGTGCAATCTGTTCTATTAATATCGTAATATCCTTAAAATGTAAGACCACATTACAAATTATTGTTTATATTGTTTCAGCGACCCTACTCCAAGTACAACCGATATTATACCGATCAAATGGCCTGCCTACAACGTCGACGAACCAAACTATTTAATAATAAATAAAACTCTCACAATCGAATCTTCTTACGAAACCGAGAAGATGGCAGTTTTTGAGCGTATATATTCAAAATACCACAAATAAAATAAAGAAATCATTGTCAGATATTTATCCCGGAATGATAATTATTAGACATAAGAATATTTTGATATAATTTGGGAAAATGGAAATACTTTAATTATAATCTAGTGACAATGAAGTGACAAAAAATTGGTTGAAACAGGATTTTTAGCCATGTTATGTATTCTAGGTGTAAGAAAAAAAAAAATAGTATGGAAATGAAATAGATTGTAACTTTGTAACCAATATATTATTTTGAATGAGCCTCCCATTGTGTATATTTTTATGATTAGAAAGAATAAGGAGATATTTTTTGTGTCATCAATATTATCGAGTATAGAACTAAGAATACGAGGACAATCAATAAATAAGACGTATTATCTAATGAGGGAATCTCATAACTGACGCTAAGGTGGATGAGCCTAGATTGCAGGAAGTAACTTGAACTAAGTAGATAATAATATATTAAATATTATCAAATCAGTCGTGAAATGTAGGGCTAAGACATCCTCAAAGTCAAATTATCTTCAGAGTTACTTGTTGTACTGAGCTGTAAAGGCTGGACTAATAAATATAAAATTATAAATATTCATCCAATTCCAATGCATGGATGTAGTAGTATCAATTCATGATCCAGTATTGTGGTATGGTACAGCCGCCATCTATTGGCACATTTAGAACGACGTTTAATTAAATTTGTCTTGCTACTTGCCGATAGATGTCTATGCATTGCATATTTATTAATTTATTAACCAACAATATTTATGCAATATTTGACATAAATAATTCACTTTAAAATAACCTACATTAAAATAATATTACAGAATGTAAAAAAATATAATTAAATACCACGCTACTGGATTCGGGAAAATAAATAATTACTTGGCAACACCGCAAACACATGGGTGAACTTTTGACAATTACGAAAAAGTCGCTAGATTGATAGCCGGTTAACTCGAATATTCTAGACTCGGCAAAGAGACGTCTTCAGCGTCTTCATTTGTTTTTTTGCATTCCTCACAGAAGACACAATGGCCAACGCAGTGAAACGACTAATCCCTCTTTTGGACCGCGTTCTCATCAAGAGAGCCGAAGCAGTTACCAAAACTGCTGGAGGCATCGTGATTCCAGAAAAAGCGCAGTCCAAAGTTCTTCACGGCGAAGTTGTGGCTGTGGGTCCCGGCTCGAGGAAAGATAACGGCGATTTTGTCCCAGTGTTAGTGAAGGTCGGTGATAAAGTCCTGTTACCGGAGTACGGTGGAACCAAAGTCGCCCTCGAAAATGACGAAAAGGAATACCATCTCTTCAGAGAATCCGACATTCTGGCCAAGATCGAAAACTAAGTTTAGTGGTAGCTTTTAATTTGCGCGATTCAGATTCTGTTAGCTTTAGTTATTGTAGTGTATGAACATGATGTGATTGTGTAATATGTTGAGGTATTGATGTTATCTCGGTTCCACTTATTATTATTATAATGTTGTTATAAAAATGTTTTTCATTTATTTTTTTTCGCCAATTTTGGTTGATTTTCATTGTATCATTCATTCTACTTTCCTAACCTCAAAATTCAGTCACGTACTTGTGCGATTAGAACTTGATATATCAAGATATGTTCAACAGTAACACTACTATTTTTCTGCAAAGATGCTAGTTTACATGTTATATTATGGTATACTTAAATGGTTTGTCATTTTCATTTCAGACATCCTATACATAACCTATACACTGTGACATATAACCTAGACATTTTTATCAGACAAAACTTCCATAATAAAAGTAAATAGTTAACCAAGTTCCTAATGCAGCCTTCATTAATGCTTTTTCAATAGTAAACCACTTTCTCTATGAGAGACTAAATTACTGCAACTAAAATGGGTGGGGCACTACTTGGATTAATAATATTTTGTTTGTCCAATAGTCACACACAAAATCCTGGACCTATCATGACACAAATATTGTGACGTCAGTATGAGTAATAATGAAGACTCAGTCTCAAAGTCCAGAACAAAAACAAATACTTACTGGTTACACAAACATTTGAATTGGTGCATGGATCAAAATTGCTCAATCAATTATTTCAATGTTGGCTATTTAGTTCTTCCTCAAGTACAGGCTGCTATTACTTCCCTAAGATTTCCACAGGCTTAATAGTTTATAGCCAAATTAAAAAGCTACTAATGTGATAATGAGCCTCAAATAAATCTCAGAAGATCTACTTCAGCACTCAAAAGGTTTTAAAACTTTTTGCATATGTAATTGAAAAGCTATACAAGTACTACAAAACTGAACTGTTTTGTAAATGAAGCATTCAAAATTAAGAATCAATATCAAATATATTCAATCAGAATTTTTTATTTAATATGAACATTATGATTGAATTGCAATTATGACATCTTAATATGAATTCTGAGTTCTTTACATTAAAATATGACTAAAATTAGCTTGGGTGTTACAAAGCCCAAGGACATACTTTGTGCGGAGCACAGCCAATTTTATATGCAGCATTGCTTTAGAAATGATAATTGGAATTATATTGTTAATATGAATGCCTAGTATGGAAATTCCATAGAGATATTAAATTATACTACTTTAAGGTACACTAACTAGAATCAGTGTCATGAAAAAACCCAACACCTAATTGGGTTATAGAATTAAAAACTTCTTTGCATAAATTATACAGTAATACCAAAACAAACTAAAGTTTATCAGTACTTTATTCACTATCATTCTTATTTGTACAAGATACAGTGACATGGAACTAAAGCTTAAAATATAAAGTCAACCGTGATAAACAGACAACTCAGATACAAAAAGATTATCAAATACATTCTTTCACTTCATTTAGTTAAGTGCATTCAAACAGATTTTTTTGAATTGTAACCTTCTATGTAAATAAAAAAATACATTTACATCAACTACAAAATGAGTACTTTTTGTACAAAATATATGTTAGCATGTCTTTAATCTTAGCAATGTGTACTGTTTATAAGGAAACTTCATCAGGAATGGCAAGCAGTAACAATTACAATTATATATTCAGTCAACCAAGGTGATTGATAAATATGGCATAAACTATGTAAGGAATGCATACAACAAACAAATTAATACTGTAACAGAACAGAAAGCCTTAGTCTAGCATACTAATTTTATGCAAACAAGCTATTGTTTTTAGAATACAAAGGTACATTACAATGGCATATAAATACCTATATCATAAAAAATGTATATACTGTAAACATTGATCACATTCATGTCAGGAAGGGGCACTGCAGCTTCATAAAAATAAACACATATTAAGGAATTAACATGTTGTCTGTGGCACCACTACAAACTGTCCACCATTGGAACTGAGGTGTGGGGAAAAAACAAGTCACGTGTGTGATAGGCTCATAAACTAGTGTTGCCAAAAAACAACAAGAAATCTGTGCGGTACAGTGAATATGTTGATAATAATGTAAATATTTTATCACTAACAAGTTACTGTGACAATAAATTTGTGAGCAAAGTGGATAAGTAGCCCTTGATTTTGCTATTACATGGCAGAAATATTTTGACTCAGAATGCCTGTGGGCACATTCACTAAAATTGGTACTACATCACTATGCAATATTTAGACAAATGTATAATCAAAGCTGTAAAGATATGGCTGTACGTCTCACTGCAGCTGACAAGGCTGGGTTTGGATCAGGTGGCTCCGTCAACAATTGAACCGATATCCAACAGCCGTCTTCATTAGACTGTCTTAAAGCCTCCATTGTAGCTTGAACTCTCTGTCCGTCTTCAAAAGTGGCAGCTGCTTTTACCGGTTCTTTCACCCAATCCATTTGTTCTCTCACTGGCAAAAATGCTTCTTTTAATGCACTAATCATTTTACACAGTCCTTTTATATATGGTTTTGGTACAACACTAGAAGCACAACTCAGATCTTCAATATCTACATAGATTACATCCTCCTTGTCTTGTCTCTTTACCTCTTCTTCCGGAAAACTCTTTGCTGTGTTAGGTTTATGTAATTTCCCATGTAAATCTCCTCCCCTCACAACCAAATATCCTTTTTTACTGCAAACATAAATCTCTTGATTAAAGCAAGGTCCGGGCAAATGGTTATTTAATGTGGCTGTGACTAATAAACCTTTGTCCATTTGCAGTTGGAATGTACAGAAATCAGGTGCTGTTATCTTTCTTATACCATTAACTTTAGCAGTCTCTTCAACAAATGTTCTAAGTACTCCATGAGCTTTGACCACTTTCTGGCCTGTCAGGAATGTTACTAAATCTATTACATGGCTTCCTACTAACGTAAGAGTTCCTCCACCCATTGTGTCATCACATAACCAGTTGTAAGTATCTCCAACTAGTTGACCCATTTGTACTCTTACATCCACCAGCGTCAACTCATCAGGATTGCCAAGATAGCCATCATGAATACACTTCCTCATGTGGCTAAAAGCTGGCAAGAACCGAAGAGAGTGGTTCACTATAGATATTAAAGTAGGATAATATTGCGCTGCCCGCACCATTTTTAAAGCTTCAGCCTGACATAGCCCAGCTGGTTTATCACATACTACATGTTTACCTATACCGAGGGCTTTTACGGAAATCTGCGCATGGAGATTCGGAGCACACACTATAAACACTAGACTTACATTTTTTTTTAATAACACATCGTCGATTTTGTTTGTGAAAAAAGGTATTTTCAACTCCTTGGCAGCAACTTCTGCTTCTTGCAAAGTCACGCCCCATATTGCTTCTACTGGGAATCCCTTCTCTCTTAGAAATGGCACCAAAACCTTGGCAATCGCACCAGTCCCAAAAACACCAATACCCGGTAGCATTATCGATTTTTATATGTCACGTACAGTTTTACTGCAGGATTTTTGCTTAAAGATAAGTGAGAATACTGGCCTCTATTAAGTCCATCTTCTGATATTTTAAACTAATTATTTAAAAACACATTTTTAGATAAATCAATCGCATTCCAACGATAAATTATATTTCGTATTCGCTTGCAAGATGTCAAAATTCAAATACGTCAATGTCATAATAATATGACAATGACATTGGGTTTTTCGAATATTTCAACTCGGCAAAGCAAAAGTCATATCTGTACAGCCTTATTTTTAACTCAGCTCATTTAAATGATAAATTAATACACTAATGGCCAGCGCAGACTGGGACGGCGCGGCGCGGCATGGCAAGGGATTTAATTTTTTACTAAATAATATTCAAACTTATCTAATAGGAATACGACATAAATTCCAATGTTTTAAATTGATGCCGCGGCATCAAGAAATCCTTTTCGATGCTTTCTGTGCTGCTCTCTTGCGTCAAACTCAACGAGTGGCGGTGCAGTAGATAATTAGAATTCAGGGGATTTCTTATGATCTCCCATGGGTGATGAGGCGGTCTACTTTCTGGCTAGTTTTCTCCCTGGGACATTGACGCCTTAGCCCTTTCCTCGATTTATTACTGGCGGGAGGACGAGTCTCATCAAGGGGAACTACCAGCCCTTAGAGAAGTCGAGCCCTTAGAGGAATGACATTTTAGGGTAGACAATCCCAGTGCTGATGAGTGGACTATTTTTGCAATGCGTCCTTTTCTTGACCAGTGTCTGTACAGGCACCACGGCGTGATGATGTTCTGCCTGACAGAGGTCCTATCTGGGCATGGCTGCTTTGCTAGAAACCTGTGGTGAGTGGCGAGAAAGCAGTTAGGCAGGCTCAAATCGGGGTCCTTCTCGCCCTAGGATGTCCCGTGCCGTCCATAATGCGTATGTAGAAACTCGGGTCATCCACAGCTCCCACAACGTGCCGAGCTGGCAGATCAGTGACACTGACATCCGCATTTCGGCCTCCCCGGGGTACCGAAAGAGGAGCTTAATAGCTTTTCTCTTGCACAAAAAAGCGCGAAATGTCCGGGTAGGCGTTGTTAGTATTTGCCGTTATATTTTTGGTAGGGGTGCTCAATACAAAACCGCCCAGGGTGCCTACCTACCTTATACCGCCACTGGGTAACTGACAGCAAACTGCTACTAAGGCGGTGGTTGCGGGTCCTTTTTGAGTCATGTGTGTTCATAGCACACTGCACTATAAAGGTAAAATAGTGTGCATAAATACTAAATAGATATTTACAAGAATTTCTATGTCATTTCCAGTTTTCCGACCCGCACTAGACTACCATGTTGGGCTAATGCCTATCCCCTCTCAATGAAACTATCAATAGTAGAATGGACCCATAACCTTCTACATGGACTGGATTATTAATATTACCTGCGTAGGTAATGACAAACTGAGGGCCACGTCTTCAGCCAAAGGCTTCGCTGTACCATAATAAAAGGGGAATAATGACATTTCATTAAATGAAATTCGTTTTTTGCCAGCATGTTACACCAGAGTCCGAAATTGTGATGGACGGAGAGCACAAGTCATCTTTTTTAAATATAATTTCATAATGACAGAGTTCCTTTACATCATTTTAAACAAAACTTAAGATATTTTGACTGTACTAACCTAACCTATTTCATCCCACTGCTGCGCAAAAGTCTTTTAGGCCCGCTGCGGCGTCGTGGACCGTACACATTGGAGGACGATATTTGCCCACATCGAGTCAAATAGCCTGCCCAGTGGCATATAGGTAATGCTGTTTTGCTTCCCACGTCTGCTAAGTTTCAAGCAAAATTCGCTGTTTCGCACTCTATCACTCATTTATTTCACGCCTTATTTCATGTACTTGGATTTTTACTTTCTTTTTATTTATCATGATTTTAGTCTTGCACCGATTCCACATTATACCCACCCCAAGCCTTGCCGTATTTAACTTTTCAAGCATTAATTGGAGGTTTTGCCCTAATGATGCGAATGCGAAGTAGGTACAATGTCATCGGCGGAGCGCAAGTTGGTAAGTTTCTTGTCGCCGATATCGATATCCATCGATGACCAAGATAGCATTAGGTTTTTACATAGATATTTCCTCCAATTAAATCTATGATAATATATTATTAAGAAGTACTTAGCCAGCCGATTATTCAGAGAATGTAGACGAAATCAAAAGCATTAATTTATTTATATCTTGTAACTATAAATATAAAAATATAATTTCAAAAATAAGTATCTGAATCCCTCTATTGTGCTAATAAATGAAGTGTATAAAAAATTACGAATCATTTATTTAATAGCTATTTTAAAACCCAGTGCTATCAATTCGCTGTGTAGGTATACGTGTAAGTGGAACAAAAAACAATATTTGTTAAGAAAACAGTAGGCACCGCCGTAAGTCACACTGGATGGCGCTTAAAACGAATCACTTTTCGTCGGAACGGTTAAATTCAATGCTTTGATATGCGCCACCTGGACTGGCTAGGGTTGTCACGACATTTAATATATTTTTTCCTAAGAATAATTAATGATTACTTCGTATTGACCTCCATAGAAATTATGTACTAGAAATATGGCTGTATAGTAATAACGTAAAAATTTACAAGAAACGCTTTAATAGCAACAATATTTAGTCAAATAAGTTTTCATTTATAAGTAACTAGACTCAGCTTTAAAAAAAAGATACAAATCAATTAGTACTGATCTTTGGATGCTTTCCTACTTGTAGTGAAGTTGATGGTCCCAAAATTGTTCAGCAAAGGCTCTAGACTGTCACACGACTACTAATTAATAAATACTTACATATTTCCAAATGTCTAATAACTTGGGTAGGTGCTGACAAATATATTCAAACTACATTCAGATAATTCTGCGTAGAAGACACAAGTAAACCGTAAATGAGTCCATTGAAAATGATGATTCCCTGTTTTATTTTTTAGGCAAAAAGGGTATAAACGACTATAAAACTGGCCATTTTGAACTAGCAATATACGAATTGGAATTTAATCTCCTCAAACACTTCTGATTAAAAAAAAACACCAAATGCGCAAAAACGGCTGGAATTTTAAAACGAGCGGATTAATAAGATCTATGCTATGCAACCCTATTTACATCCTATTTGCAGCAATCCATCTAACACCTCTCAGACGGAACCCTCTGCGGTACTTGATCGCATCCACAATTAGGGCCGAGTGACGAGCTAAGACAAAAACGAAGGCAGGAAACACACTGGTTTTACTAATTCAATTAATTATCGTATTAAACGCGTTAATGACAAATTAAATTAATCATAAATTCACGGCATCAGACGGGAGCTGTTTGATATCTTCGAAATTGTATTTAAAATAAAACGATGCTTTATGGCCGTATGGGATAAGTTAGACTCACTTACATTAACAATGATTATTATCAAATGACAATACCTACCTATATCCATGAATTCATTATAACACATCTGAAAATGAAAATGTATCGTGCAAAATCCAAGTTTCTTCCTGTGCCATCAAATGTACGCTTATAGATACAATCATTAGAATGCGTCAATATATATATATTTTTTACCATTTAATGATGCGTAAGATTTACTCATACTTATTATAAATTATAATACATAAAACATACATAAACACACGCCTTTTTCCCAGAAGGGGTAGGCAAAGGTGCTACCAGAACACCCACGTTTCGCCTTGTATATTCCGTCCCACGTTTTGATAGGGGGCGAGCCTATCACCATATCGGGCACAAATTCCTGACTCCGGGCTGATAATGAATAGAAAAATCTAATATCACTTTGCCCGACCCGGGATTCGAACCCGAGACCTCAGCTTTGCAATCATACCGTAGTACCACTACGCCACCGAGGCAGTCATAAATTATAAAAACTGATGAAAAAAAACACATTGGAATCCTACTAAATTTTGAGGAGTTTTATTTTTTCCAAGTCCGAAGTTATTCGTCAGATTTTGACCAATTTTTCCAAACAGTTTCAGGCGTCTTGGAGTAATCGCTGAACATACATAGAAAAAAAGATTCAGCAGAATTGTGAACCTCCTCCTTTTTTGAAGTCCGTTAATAAGAATCACGACATTAGTGAATGGTCTTGTCACCACCGAATATGTAAAACTTACGTCACGTTTCACCGTAATCAGAGAACTGAAAAGATTTAACTTTTATAATTGGTGTAATAAATAGGTTTAACTACAAAAATTTTAGACGTAGGTTCAACTTCCACGGCAATTCAATTTGTACGAGTCAAATAAATTACCGACGTAATATTTGCATATCTGGGACTAATCCTACAATAATTTCTCTCACCATGGACTACCAAATAATATACTGCCTACCACGTTATTTTGCAGGCAAAAACAAAAGCCGATCACAACCTCATCAAATTGCTACATACATTTGCTATTGAATAACATCATTAGAGCAAATCTAATTACCCTATTGTTCGCGCAGCTCTAGTTACTATGAGAACGAGTTTTACCGTGACGGAGTAAGCCGATATCGAATATGCAAATGACGCGTCATAGATGACGTAAAATCACGGTGTGTGTAGCACGTGTTAGTACTGAAAGTGACTTCGGATAAAGTATTGAATGACGCGGAAGCGCGACCTTTCTCGTGACGTTCCGTCAACGTTTTTTGTATGACGGCGCTAATTGCTTCACACTTCTGCATACGACGGTTTTTGTAAATAAAGGATAATAGATAACGCTGCTTCTCATTCACCATAACATCCATTCAAAGTAATTCATTCGAAAAGTCAAAATTAACACATAAGTTTAGAAATAAATGATAATTCTAAGTGTCCTAAATGTACCTGTACCTGTACCTTGAAAATTATTTTAAAACTAAACTTATTTTTAAAAATTCAAGATTACTACTAGGTACCAGTACAATTTTTGTAACATGAGTAAGGCTTTCACAGTAAATATATTTCAGGCCAGCCATGTCCTGTTCAAACTTCAAGGCACCGAATACTCCACTAATGTAATTTAATAATGACAAATTAAAAACTAATCAATATGAACTAGGTACTTATATATTCCCTAGCTGTTATCTAGGGCTAAGTGAAACAGTTGGCAGTTCTTTAAAAAACTTTCATGAAGAAAGAACACTTTGTTTTAATTACAATTAAAAAATATATGAATTTAATGCGCGTTCCATGACTAAAGTTTTCACTAAATCTCCTAGAACGTTCTATCGTCTACAATTAATGAAATCATGTACCACAACCATGCGCTACAAAAACATCAAAAAGATCGTGTATTTATGTACCAAAAACCTCGTTCATTAGTCGAAGTGTAATCCTGAACGTATCGGGAGGGGCAAGTCACGGCGCCGCCCAGCGCGCCGAGTCGCCCGCCTTGCGCCCGCGCATCAAATGAAAACCGTACCGCTGAACGGCAAGAGGGTAAACCTACCCTTGAATATTTAGCAATATTTAAGGAAATATTCTCAAAACAACCCTTGAATATTTAACAATATTTAAGGGAATATTCTCGTGTGTCTGTGTGCTAGTGCAGTGTTTCAGTGATAAATGTGCAATATTTTAAAGAATAAATGCCTAGAAAACGCATGAACCGGTCGCCGCCAGTAGAAAAAAGGTCTGATGATGCGGACGACGATGATTTTTTCTTCGACGATACGCAGAGCAGTTCTGGTAATATTTTTTTTGTTTTGTAATGTTAAAAATGCAATGTAAAATATGTGTACTCTTCCATAAGATATGTTTTTCCTAATTAATAAAAATAAAATAACAATTAATTATCGCTGTTCTATCTCGTATGGATCTTAATTCAAATTAATAATTTTATTAAATTTCAAATAAGTGATATTGAAATTCCCTTGAGCCGTTTTGTAGATTTCGTACTTTAAATGTTAATTTAAATAAGTTTTGTATACAAAATATATTATTTGCCCACCCTACAAAAATAACTTCAAAACCGACGGCCTTCAGAGTTGATACCTGCTTTAGCTTGGTGCGACATTATTAACCATGCAAAAGACGACAATTTGAGCTATATATGAATTATTTGATTATATCCACACATATTAAAGAATATTAAAGAAAAACCGAAGTTTGCCTCATTTGCGCAAGCTGTAGGTACTCTCCTGTTATTGAAGATGCACGCAGAATGATACATACAAAATATCTACTTAAATATAACAGTATGTGTTATTTTCGTTAAAAATTTAATAAAAAAAAATCTACAACCGAAATACAGCTGAAACTGTTATATAACGCCCAAAATGGGTTTTGATCACCAGATCACATTTTAAGCCTAGGAACTGGTGATCTTAATTTGAGTCCTAACAACTTGGAATACATGCCAACAAGTCATGGCAACAAGTCATACCGTCCCCACTCCCTCCTCTATCTACCTGTACGGTATTTTGTCATCTGTCGTGGTTAAGCTATGCTAAAAAACCTGCAGATTTTATATTTGGATATTAAGCAGGACCTTTAACATAAAATTAATCCAAAAATCGCTCAGACATTACTATTATGTATTATGGTATGTGGCTCTTATCATTAAAACATAATCAATCCGCAACATCTAATATTGGATTTAAACATGAAGTAATTAATTGTAGATTGAATGAGAAAAAAAGATATTCCTATAGCAAAGGGAATTAAAGTATGTTCAGACGATATAACGTTTGAGGAACTGATGTCTGTCGGGGCTTATTATTATAAACTTATGGAAGACAACTATATAAAAAAGAAGTGTAAAACACTCTAAGACCACATGAACAGACTTAGTAGTTGCTGCAGTGCTTTTAATTTACCTTCCATCCATCAGTCAAAGGAAGCCCATTGCTGAACATTAGCCTCCCCCAATGATTTCTATAGTGACCTGTTAAAGGCAGCTTGCATCCAGCGACGTCCTGCGACCTTTACCAGGTCGTCTGACCACCTTGTGGGTCCTCCATTCGAGAACTTTTTGCCCCATCGGCCATCAGTAAATGTTGAAGTACCTTGGCATCGTAAATATTTTGTAAGGTCTCGTGTTGAAATATAAAAAGAATGAATTTGTGTTAATGCTCTACATTCATGCATTGCTCATGTAATGCCAGATGTAACTTATCATTTGTTGTTATAATAATATAATCTATAATCGTAGTCACGGATTTGTGTAATCCTAACTAAATATTGCCGACGTCGCCTACGCCCCGCCGCTTTTGGACAAGCAAATTTAGAATATATGTGTAAATTCGTGCTTGGCATTCATTAAAGAAAACTCTGATCTGGCTTGAAGGACCAAAAGCGTACGGTCCTAACAGTACAGCTTAGATTGTTGTAGCGTTAGTGTGTTTAAGTGGAAATAAAACACCACGAATTGAATTGAAAATTAAATTCATCGATTAAAATTACATACTTATAATTTACGATTTAGATGAATTATTCTAAAACATGAGCTTATATAGCATTTCTATGTATATACGCATAAACTGTATGCCAGTGCATACAGATTATGCAAAAGGAATGAAGCGCGCACTGAAAACTTTTTTTGGCTCTCTGTGTCGTTATATCTCTACTACCCTAGTTATGTATTCAAAAAGAAAAGTCAATGCCTCATTAATGGAAGACTCCCGCAACGAGGCCACAGTACTAGCTTTTGAGTTTTAATTGATTTTCAAAATTAGTTTGGACGCTACCTACCTACCTAGGGGTCGCCGGACGCCGTAATAATCTTGTCTAGGCGCTCATCTGTTTCAGGGTGCTTTATTAATCTCTCTCTGGGCCCCAACAATGCCCAAGTCGGCACTGATTGCAGCCTGAAGTATCTACATAAATGTTATTTTTTTGTTCCTAGGTCAGAGTTCTCATGAACCGCAACACAGAAACGCTGCGAATGCACGAGAGCGAGCGAGGATGCGGGTTCTCTCCAAAGCATTTTGCAGGTAACCACCGATTTTTGAAAAAAAAAATGTAAATCGTAGTGCTTTGTCACCTGTTGGTAATGAACAAGACTCGAATACCAATATACTCACGGTCGACGCGGCTTCAAATCATGGGACACACCTCTGACTTTTCCGAGTCATGTATTGATAGACAAACACCGCGCACTATGACGATGAAGGAAAACATAGTGAGGAAACTTGCATACCATAGGTATTTGCAAAAATTTCTATGATATGTACCTAAAGACTGCCAATCCACACGAGACCAGCGTGGTGGACTAACCTCTTTCAATCGTACTTTTAATTGTAGACGAGGCCTTCAGTAGGCCTAAATGCATTGATACAGTATAGTACATACTCGTAATGTACTGTGTAAAGCCCCATTTACATGGAGAGAGTTTCTCGGGGCGAGAATCGTATGCGATTATCGCATCACATAACCGCCATAGAGTATCGTGTTCTGACAAATGTTTACACAATGAGACTTTTTTATATCCTTACGATAATCGTATCGTCGAGGCGAGAAACTCTCCCCATGTAAATGGGGCTTTCTTACAGTATTGTATAAAGGTAGGTAATATGAAATCATTGTAATGGAAATTGCTGTTTTTATTTGTCTTGTATAAAATAACTGCGATTTTAGTTATTTGCTTAATTTCAAATGCACGCACCGAACTGTACGTAACGGAACCTCCGAGTTTGAATCCCAAAAGCACACCTCAGACTTCTCGGAACTGAATGTTTCATCGGAGTGATATGTATTAACTATTATGAGGAAATTAGTAATTACCATGCACTCTAACAGTAAAAGTAAAAAATCGTAAAGGAACTTTCATACCATAACATATAATATAGTCATGTTTTTACAACTACATATGAATCGTCCGGGCATGCCTCCATCCAGTCTAGGTCAGCGTAGTAAACTTGGCCTAAACCCTTTCAATAAACCTCGCTCAGCAATAGGCCTATATAAATCACTAAAGCATATATCGACTGTACAATTCCCTTCAGTATAACAATGTCCCTAAATTCCGCACAGGTTGAAAACGACTCTACCCTGGGTGCCGGCTGACACGAAGCTGTCGAAGTTGGACACACTCCGTCTGGCAGCCTCGTACATCGCACATCTGAGGGCTCTGCTGCACGAGCCACGGTCCGCGCACACTCCGCCACATCCACTTAGCTTGGTGAGTTTGAAACCCAGCTTTACGACGTTGAATATGGTCCGGGGGCATTAGGTATGGGAACAAAACACTAGGCGTGTGATAGTCGAATGTAACGTAAGACAAAGACTAAAGAGTACCATACCATCAGGCGACCTGCTGGCTCGTTTGCCGGACCTATTCTGTAAAATAACTAAACAGTCGTTGGAAGGTACATGTATCGTAAAACTCACAAGCAGCATTCAAAAAACTACGGATGATGGAAATACGTTAATATGGATATAATCACGTCCGGAATGAGTAAAGCAGAGGCGCAACTAGCACTTATAGGTCGTGGATTCTATTTCCGTAATATGACAAGAGGCAACCCCGTAGGCTGTAGCCGTAGCTACAGCGAATATATAAACTACAGACCCAACTCCCAAGTAATTCATACGAGATTACTGAAACCGAAAAAGTCACAGTAAAATAGATTTCCCGACCTGGAAATAGAATCCATGACCGCACAGTTCTTAGACTACACATACTGCTAATTGATGAAATTAAAATGAAAACGTTCAAATTTCTATCGCAGCAAGTAGGTAACTACAATATCATTTAAGAATTAGCGAATTACGCGTAACAATTCTACATGAAACATACAAAAAAAAACACCAATTACAAACATGAAGCACCTGTATTCTACGCAACTAAAATACATCGACGGGTGCAGAATGGTTCATCATCAAACAGTACAGATCTTTCTAATCATAGGCCTCCTCCAAACATTTCTGTCATTAAATAAAACACCATCGTAGACTGTTTATCTACAAACAGAAACAAAGAGCCAAACGCCCATAGTTCACGTCACGTCCCGGATAATTGTTGACAATTTATCGCCTGTCGCTCCTGTCATCCCCTTAATCGTTCGGGACCGCACGAGCCCCGCCCGCGATGAGTTAGTGGGCATTCGCAACCGCCGCCATATCGCTCTGTCATCGGAGGATTAGTGAACACGTTCCACGAAGGTTTTCACTGATCGATTGGTGGATTTGCTGGTTTGGAGCCCCGTTTTAAATACTTTATGTTGTAAATCTGTTACACTGTCTGGCCATGGAGATTTTTGTTTTTTAATTGTATGTGATGATAAAGTTGACGTCTAGAGTCGTATCGATTAACAGATCTTTCAAGTTACGTTTCTATGTACTTACTTTTTTTTGTATGTTTCCAATATTACATTGGCCCGACAACTTACTCATCACGTCATAATTTCTTCATTGTTCACATCTATTTAAACTTTAAATATTGAAAGAATGGTCCTAGTGGTTTATTGTTATACGTTTTTTTATCTTTGTTCCCACAGTACCTACTGAAACAATTGGTTCCTCTTTTTAGCCTAATTGCAGCGAGTCTTGGTATTTCCGGGATGGACAATGATTTATCGGGATAAAAATCTCATATGAGTTACTCGGGACTGGAATTTGTGTACATTGGACTGGAAAATAAACTCGACTTCCTGTTTGCATTACTAGTGGTACTTATCCTTGCTTTGCCCTTCAGACAGGAGCTTATGTATGTAAAGTGTAATAATTCCCATTCGTGTCCACATTTAGATAATTATAGCAAAACAACGAAAACGCATTAAAAAAAAAGCCAAAACTAATCAAACAATACCATATTCCACGTTTCGATTCTACTTGTGTGTTCCTGAGGACATCAAATAATAAACAATGTTTTTTGTCAAAAAAAATTAAGAACTACTTTCCGACCCTTCCGTCAGACCATAAACAAAACCAAATATCTTGTCCAACTGGAAGAAACATAGAAACAAAACGTACAATAACAAACACGCGCGTTTTACGCTCTGCGCCCGCGCTGACCAAAAGTTTGCAGCTGTTGGCGAGTATAAATAAAATTTATCTCTGGACGTTAAAGAGATGCTCCAGTTTTATTGTTCTCGTGTTTGTTCCTTTGTCCCGTTCAATAGATAGCTGGCATTAAAACTATCATTATTTATTTAATTCTAAAGTATTGAAGTGTTATCCATCATTAATATATTAATCCCCTCTTTTATCCCTTTGCCAAAAGGATGATTTTCGCGCCCAACTGGGAACACATGTGGTCTGAAACATGTTTATTTGGACATAAAAAGTGCGGTCAAGTCATCGTGCCGATACATGTCAATAAAATTAACGTTTGACGCAATGCTCTGCTGTTTGGGAGGTCTAGTATTTTTTGTACCATCATCTATGGAAATGTAGATCACACATATTGAGCATTTACTATTTGTTCGCATCTTTGCTTGTATGCCGAGATTAGGTATTAGATTAGCCTGGTATAGGCTATCTTTAGAATCTGTAACATTTTCTTTTACGAGCAGTCCAGCTTCAAACATTATTTTAAAGCATATGGGTTTGACCTATGAATTCACATTCAGTCTCGTGCCGAAATATTTGAGAAAATAGCTGGCTGGTGGCTTTCACACATCTTCAAAATTCTTGTAAAGACCTCACACGTAAGGTTTCTCATTACGTTTCATAAATGCTTGAACAATTGTTTTCGTTTTACAGGCGTGGCCATTTGCTTTCCAACACGGCGGGACATTGAGCTGTACCATATCGCAACGCTGGAACGTGAGCCCTCAAGGCAACGACGATCAGAACTGCCGAAACTTACCTCCCAGAGAAAACATGCAGAACTCCAACTGCCACGAAAGCTATGGGCACGATTACCCAGACAACGATTACGAAGAGAGGTGCTACGATGAGATGTCGACGAACGAATCTTGTGCGCCAATGCAATACTGCAACTATGGTTACAGAGATAACTATTACGAATCGAGAAACTCTTACCAGTCTGAGAATTTAATGAACAACGCTTAATCTAAGGCTTAATGCAATATTACCAAAGTTTTATGAAATTAATAAAGTTATACGATATATCGATGATTTTATTTCCTTTGACTGAACTTTATTGATTAGGCTTCTAGAATGATCTCGCGATCATGTAAAAATAACATTAAATTACTATATAAATTTATGTCTCATTGCTGGGCAAGTGTGTAACTAAATTCCCCCACATCTTACAAGTCTATTGCCATTGGTTATGATTTAGTGGACATAATCTGCAATAAACTACATATATGTTGGATATACAATTAATCTAGTGTCAGAAACTTTATGCTATAATTACTTCTTTATGATAACAACTGGGGCGGTTCCAGAGACGACAGTAAAAAATAACGGATCAGTAATGGACGTCAATTTAGAAAAAATGTCACGAAACATTCCACGGATAATAAAATAGCATTGAGAGGTGAAGTGGTAACACGATATTTAACAAAGTAGATGTCAAAAGGCGACGGTTCGCCAAACCTGACAAAACAAACAAAAATAATCGACGGTGAAAAAAACTTGCGGAAACTTTAGAAGTCTCTTCTGAGAAACTTTTTATTTCTTGTGGATATGCTTCACTAAAATATTTTCACTAATTCATCTTTACAGAATCCAACTTTGATCTAGATGATTAATATATTTTATGGCCATGAGCATTTTGTTTCGCATATTGCATCCCCAACCCCACACTGAGATAGAATATTTTTTTTTTTATAGTGGACATTAGAAATTATAAATAAAAGTATTTGCGCTCTCACGACCAATTACTAAATATTAGTGAATATTAGTAAAATATTTTGTCACAACCGGGGAATCAAACCAACATACTCTATTCAAATATAAATAAATGTCTATGAGGCAATTGAATACATTACAAGGTGTACAAAAACAAACATAGTGGTAGCAGGTGAAAAGTTTATTTTATAAGTATTAAAATTATTAATATAAGTATGTATTATGCAAGAGCACACTACAAAATAATGTATAATTTATTTACAACAAAATAACAATAATGTTAAACCTTAGCGAGGCATGTTTTGGTAAAATTTGTTTTAAATTAATAATATAAGCTTACAACTAAAGCCGAAAATGATAAAACAATTTCAAAACGCAATTGTTTCAAAAACAATTTATCGATTACGCGACACAAGTGTGCATGATAGTAACACATCGTTTAGCTTAAAAGCTACGTAATATTATAAATAAAAAAATTGTACATTATCTAGGAAACATTCAAATTGCTTTTGTGGCTTATTATTTTCTATTAATGCTTTTTAATTTCACTATTCAATCATTAATGCTAATCGATAAGAAATTATTATTAGCAATATAATTACCTAATTCATATAATATGTCAATGCGTTATAAAATGTGATATAATTTATTTGCTCGTTTTGGATAATAGCTTACTCGTTAAGATGATAATATAAGACTTACAGAGACCGTGTCCATACTCATTACATCTAAATGTACGATACTAATATCGTGGGGTGAAGTATAACACAAACATTGTAACTTCATTTAAACGTAGAATTGATAGCTGATTGTTTATAATGGCCACTACACACGTAACGATTTATCTGTGCAAGTCTCGCGCTCGCGCAGCCATAATTTCTGTCAAAAAGAGCATCGTAGTATGAAGTTCACACAGTTATTTGCCCACACACGTTCAAGTATACTGGTGCAAACTCAGACTTGCAAAGTTAAATCTTTACGTGTGTGGCGGCCATAAATGAACAACAATATCAAGTCTGAAGTAACACTTGACAGTTGAAAACAATTTACTTAGATTGGACCTTCCTAGTTATGATAAGACATGTCAAGGACATGCTTTAAAATTTTATTTAGGTGTATTGGTATTATTATTTCTTTCTTAGGATATTTTTTTTACAAAATAACTTAAATACAGAGTATGAGAAGAACTCATTTGAAACTAATGGCAGGAATATTATGAAAAAATGTGCCTTTCATGATACCGCAATGTAACACTAAATAATCAGCTGACACAAAAAATTATACGACCACATGCGGGCGGTGTATGATGGAAATTCTACATACATTTTAATTCAAAATTATTTAATTCAAAAAGGATATTTCCGTTTTGGATTCAAAGGCGTTCCCTTATACCCTGCAGAAGTTAATTACTGATATACAATATTATCTGAATTACATTTTTAATAAGAAAACAAGCCGTAATGATAATGAAACGAGTGTGGACAAAGCCTAAACTGCACTGCAGGATGTCTAAATTCATAACACTAAATGATTAGCAACGAATCCCGTCTTTCCAAAGGACCTGCTGTCTTTCAATGAGACTGATTTTTTAAATACCGTCAAACTTCAGCTCAATCAGATAGCGCAATGTATTTAGACATTAGTACGTGCAACGATTACAAGTTCCTAAATACATGTGATTACCTATTCAGATATTCAAACACTCGCACACCAACTACGGCTAATGATGAATTTAATTCACGTTAACACTATCCGATCATTTACGCTCAAACCTGTAGTTACACTTTCGATACGGTATACGTTATATTTAACTATTCCACCACGTTTTTGGTAGCCTCCTAGCTTCGAATTCACGCTAACACTACGCTAAATATAATTTACTTTCACCAAATATAATCAGTACTCACTCATTTTATTAATTATAATTTGATTATAATACATAACCGTATATTTCCCGGCTGGGAAGGATAAGTTGAAACGAGCCTTCATGTATTAGTATGTGGTAATTGTAACTTATTTTATTTAAAGCAAATTAATTGCGAAAAATAATAAGTACAATAGTAAAGGTGGTTTAGTTCTTTCTCGACGAGTTATTTTTTTCGAACTCGTGATAGAACAGTTTAAAAACAATGTCAATTTGCTGTAAAAGATAATTAATATTTTTTATTACATCATACTCCAGGTTCATCACTGTTAAAGCAATTACTGGGTTTTTGCATAATCATTTTCGTACTAAAACAATTCGAACATGAAGTAGTCCAAATGTCTGCAACTAGATGTCGTTAATTTAAACTGGCCTACTTTGTCAACAAAACCTAATTTCCAAAAATCATCTTATGGTGTATGATTATAAACCAATTATTCTCTACAATAACAGCAATCGCTTTGACAGTAAAGTTTTTTAGGAGAAAGAAATTATTCACCGATACAATTACAATTAAATTATCATTTATACATATTATTCGGTTGTAAAATAAAATCAATACGGTACAGTTAACTAAAGCGGTTAAAATGTATATAAACTGTTCTAGTTTTTACATTATTTCCCCTACGTCAATACATGTTCATATAAAATATTATATAATAACGGTTACCACACGAATATTTGCGATTATTTACTTATACGCATAAGTGTATGCTACATTATTGCATTACTAGATTCATACGACTAAAATAACCTAAGTACGTCTGTACTTCGAATAGTCTGATCATACAATCATTGTCCGCTGCGGGAATATAAACAAATCATCTTGTTAATGTTCATAATAAACAAGTAATGAACAATCAAATAAAGAGCGAGTCACGACGGCATTAAACTGCAACACGACACAAGTCAATCAAAATTATTAAATTAAGTGTAATGTCAAAATTTAACAATCATATTTTATTTTTAAAAATCAATCTTGCTGGGATAATTAATCCCATAGTTAACTTGTAAAAAATCCAACGGCTATACTTGATTTTACGTTCGGACTGGTTACGCAATACTCCTATGCATCGTTGAGTCAATTCAACACTACCCGATTCATGACGGCTCCCCTAATTACTGTATTGATAATACTATACTACTACTATATCAGCCCATACACGACCCACTGCAGGGCACGAGCCTCCTCTACAATCGAGAGTACGATTGAGAGTGGTTAGGCCATATAGTCCACCACGCTGGCCCAGTTGCGGGTTGGCGGACTTACATACCGTAGAAATTCTTTAAAATCGCTACGGTATGCAGGTTTCCTCACGATGTTTTCCTTCACCGTTAAAGTGCGTGGTGATTGACTATCAATACACACATAACTCCGAAAAGTCAGAGGTGTGCCCTGGGATTTGAACCCGCGACCACCGTGGACATGTAGGCAGCCGAATCTGGTCCGGTACCAACAGGCCACCAGGCACTTATTACGCACGCAGTATTGATAATAATGAAGTCTTATATCTCATCATAATTATTAATTACATACAGCCATCAGCTAAACGTTTATAAAGTACACTAACTTCAAAAAATATTTTAAAAAAGCTAGACAACTTTGTTTACATTCCACGCAGCGCAGAGACTAGGCTCCAGTGACGTCACCCATACAACTAACTATGCATGCAATATCGGAAATATCTCAGCCAGTACACGTTGTATAAATAAAGCGATCCTTAATCTATCCACGTTATATCCACGCGATTACATCTATTCACACGATATAAGGCTGGTTGTAAACGATGCGTTTCGGGCGTATATCCGATATTTTTAATAAACGATCAAATCCGAAATTATGTCCGGCAGACAGTATTGTTGAACATAGGCGACATGAGGATTTGAGAATATAATATAGTCATTTTACAATTAAAGTTTTGCATGTGACATAGGCCTTTGAAGAATCCGTATTCATAATAGGTAGACTCCTAAAATCAGTTTATATCACTCTACAGTCAAAATTATCTTGCTACCTTCAGGGTAGTCTGTTTTTTAACATTATATCACAACTGATATGTTAAAGAGAGGTGTCCACTCCATCCTGGGCACGAACATACATTGCTCTAGCTAAGGGATATCTCGAAACGGCATTTTTACTAGCTGAGCTACAATAAAATTCTTTATGTAACCTCAGTGTAATTGGTAATGCTACATGCTCACTACTGTGTGCCCAAAGGATAATGTTAGGGAGACATTAGTGCGTGCCATGCACAGTACGTCTTATTTCCTTACGAATATATAACCTACCATTAAGGGTAAGTTTTTTCGCCATACCAAACATACCAAATCCTAACAAATCATATTTTTCAATAGATTACCGGTTCGCTAATACTGCCTGCCAAGCATAAATCAATCAATCTCGAATAAGTCACCACATCGTTAACATTAAACCTGTACCTAAAAGCTTTGCATCAAGCTCCCGCCTGATATCACTTATTCCACTAGCGAGTGAATCGTCTAGAGAGTACTAAGGTTACAATATGAATACATGATCCCTATAGATAAATGAACACCACTATGAACGAATAGAATTGATAAAACTTGTTGACATACTGCAAAAAATGTCCATCCAAAAGATCACAAAGAAATTTCAACCTTATCTCCATTATGTAAATCACACATTCATATGGAGATAAAACAACGATTCGCTAATTCGCGCGAACTACGCGCGTCTGCGAGCGGCCAGCGCTCTTTAAACTCAATAAAAATATGAGCATTATGCTATGCACATAAGGTTCGGTTTGCTATGTTAACTTTTTATAGACACTTTGCTATTATTCAACACATTTCAATAAATAAATTCAATTGAGTTAAAATTAAAATTGTTTTTAAATGCCCCATGCTATATTTTGTATTGAAATATAAGAAAATAAATTTTGATTTACAATTATTATAGTTTGTATAATATAATATTATTAAGAAAGTGATTATTAAAATGCATCATTTCACAGTGGTGTTCGATAATAACGTACATTAATATACCATACCATATACAAAGTCCCTGTAGAATGTCTTTTACCATGATTAAGAGAGCATTATTGTGATTTTTAACGCAATTATCTAGTGTACTCATGTAAGAGATAAATATGTTAACATTACACTTACGCTACATACGTGTGTGTATAAATTACCTACGATTAGGTATAACCCTTATCTTGGTAACGTATCTAACAATGCACACACTTATCAAAAAATAAAATTAGGGTAATTTTGGTATATTTTAACAAAAAATATTGTTTCTTTTTTCTTAAATTAATTTATACCAAAACTTTCTTTTTATTTTTAAATTGTGTCCATTATTAGATCCGTTACCAAAATAAATAAATTACCTACGATTAGGTATAATAATGCATTGATATATTGTGCGCAATACCGTTAAAATCAAGACGACACATCGATAATACACACAAATAAAATAATTTAACACAAATAAAATTATCGATTCAGTCCAATCACTGTGTTAAATACAATAAATTAAAATTAAATAGGCTTATAGTTACGTCTAGAAACTAAAACATGGTTCGTGTTTACATTTGATTTTAATTCAGTTTATTTACAGTCAAAATGTTCTGTGGATGTCGACGGTGCGATGTTTCGTCGCTGTAGTGAAAGGTCTGTCTCAGCCCATTCGGCAATGTTCGGCTTTTATCGGTGGAGGTCGGTTATTTTTTGAGTGTTACATGAAACAACTGAAGTATTGCTAACCATAGTGCGTGTCCTTGTGGGAATTATACCTTCTGACGTATGCTAACAAGTTGGTGTCAGAACAAAAGATAAATGGGGTAAAAATAAAATATTTCTATCAAAATAGCATTAAAATAGGTTGAAAGCAAGGCAGTAGCAGGCAAGAAAAATTAGTGGGGAACATCCAACTATTTCTCTCGCACTGTAATGACTGTGACGTCACAATTCATGTTGCACAAACCTTTTCAGTTATTAGGCAACAACCCTTACTTCCAAGTTCCAGGTCTGAAACGGTCCTAGTTTACTCAACTCAGCATGGACTTTTAAAATATTTTTTAAAATCGATGTTCGATAACATAAGCAAGTCAAAAAAATTATAAAAAAATATGAGAGCTATGCCGTTTCGCATGGTTTATCGGTAATGTAGGCTAAAGTAAAATACTATCCCTTCCCCATCTTTTCAAACACCAACTTGTCAGTCTACACCAGCATTAATCGAAATGAGTTGCGAGAAACGACCGTATTTCGGAAGCCCATTCAATAGGACCAATAATCCTGTTTTTTTTTTTATTAAAAATGTCAATACTGTCCAGCTGCAAAAACAATCGGTACTTACCAGACCAGGCAACTAATTTCGAGAAATATTAAAATTAAATATAAATACTCCGTCATACATTAAGTATGAAAATAAACTGGTCCGGTAAGAATCGTTTTGTCTGCACCCGGCTTTATTATAGTCTCTATAAAATACATATACATAGTCGGTCAATAATAATATTTTTAAATGAATTGTATAAATCGAGCGAATAATACGAAAGTATTTGCGTCGCTTCCAGCGCGCCGTCCGCACAAAATAATAATAAAACGTTGCAGTCAATTAATTGAAGCATGAACGCAGCAAATGGTGCATCGACATTCCTCGTGATCTTATGTTAAGAGTCTGGCAAATGCAACTACCTCCCCGAGAATATGCTGATGGGGTTCGATGTCTGGCGTTTTCTCACTAGGATGGCTTCCACTGGAACAATAAATTAAACAGGTAAAAAATTAAAATAATTATTACACAGATATACTGACAGCCTCCGTGGCGCAGTTGGTTGGAAGCCGGCTGTGAAACAAGAGGCCGCGGGTTCGTTCCCCGCATCGAGACAATTGTTTGTGACTTTTTGTGAACCACAAGTATTTGTTTAGAGTCGAGGTGTTTGTGAGACCGAAAAGTCTCTCGTAGCTCCTGATGCCCACCACACAAAACTCGATCTTAGTGTGGGGTCAGGACTATGTATGTGACTGTTGGGTGTATTTATTATTTATTTATTTATTATTTCAGTTATAGATATAACAGTGGCTATAAACAAGAATTGTCTTATTATATCCGAAGTGTAAATCTAATACTACTAAGTCAGTGGTAGCCAAAGTTCAAAATAGTGATATAATTAGTGCATTATGTAACTGATTACAAAATAATGCTGAATAACGCGTGGTTGCCTATTGCTGAAGGACCGAATTGCTCAGACGATAGCTGGCCCAGCTATCGTCTGAACTACGCACACGCGAACAAATCTCCTGCGGGACGCGACGGCAGGAGTTGGTTGATTATATAGGCACATTATTTTTTGTTTGTGCTTGCAAATAATTGCTATTAATAAAATATTAGGCGTTTGTAAGTTATTATATTTTGTTTGTTCATTTATTTACTATTAATTATAGTCATCTAAAACATACGAAAGTTTTATTAAAATATCTGTGAATGGCAAGTAAAGCACTGCATTTCTGCCTACAAGGAGCGCACGCCCCTGTAGCTGGGTTACCAAATCTTTGACTTTGTGGAGTCATGTTTGTATCGACAGTCAAGTAAATCCGATGTTATTTTTTAATGTTTCTTCACGGTTGAAGAAACCTTCTTTACATAGATATTTACAACAATTTATATGGTGTGTGGAATCTGCTAACCCGCAGAAACCCAGCGAGCCCTTGGTTATAGATAAGTCCCGTGCTATAATTGATTATGGGCCGATGCAGTACTATATTGCCTATGTGAACGTTGGCAACCAGTTGTATGCCGGCGTGGTGGACTAAGCCGAAGCCCTCTCAAACCTAGAGGCCCGTGCTATGCAATGCTATACGTGCTGGGTTGATATACTGACTGTTGGAGTCCTGCGGCGTGAGGGGTCGCTTGATGGCCGTCTGCAGCACGGCGAGCCAGGCGTCGCGGTCGTCGTGCGAGGTGGCGGCCAGGCAGAACGTGCGCTCCGGAGTCACCAGCTGGAACGGGAAGCGCGCCTCCTTGCACCCGTTGCCCGTGTTCGACACTTTGATGCAGTACCCGTTGGATTCGTGCCCTGGAGATTTTGATAAGTGTTGTGAGGGAAGCCGGTGAGAATCGGGTTATCATTTTGATGCTAATTTATGTTTAACAATAAATGTCTTGCGGCTGATGATGATAGTTTTCCATATGTCGGTTTTTTTAATTTTGTAATTTACATATTAAAGTTTAGGCCAATTATTTAATCACTAAAATTGCCGCTTTTCTAGTAAGTTCCTAAGTAAATCTACCACGCTAGCTTTACACAGTTGGTGAAAGAGAATTGTAGTTAGTTGAAACATATATTACAACTCACTACTTAGGTAGATATCAATAAGAATCTAAAATTGATTCGTTTATTTCTCTGGTGGTACCTCAATAGCCTCCGTGGCGCAGTTGGTTAGACGCCGCCTGTGAAACGAGAGGCCGCGGGTTCGATCCACGCACCGAAACAAATGTTTGTGAGGCGCACAAGTATTTGTCTCGGGTCTGGGTGTTTGTGAGACCGAAAAGTCTCTCGTAGCTTCTGATACCCACGACACAAGACTTAATTGATCTTAATGTGGGATCAGGACTATGTATGTGACTGTTGGGTGTATTTATGTATTTATTTATTAATACATTTCTGTGTGTGGTAACCAACTTCCCAAGTTATAAAATATGCACTAATTCTTACATCTAACGTAGCATCCATCGTCACGAAACGGCAATTCTCAAAATGCATATTAAAAATACTTACCGACGAATATCTCGCCTTTAGGATACGCATCAAGCGGCTCGTCATGGTACATGAGCTTTCTATTATCCAGCGTGAACCAGCGGCGGCGGTGCGCGTCCGAAGGCCGAGGGCCGGTCTTCCACAGCCAACCCTCTCGGGCGAAGTCCTTGGGAAGGCGCAGTACTAGATCTGACTGCGGGGTGGATGGGAACGCCACTTGCAGGAGGTGTAGCTGAGCGCAACGGATTGCTGTGTACCTGGAAGGAGAATTAATTGTATAGGGCTTACTCGGTGTGTGTTTGTGAGATATAAGTCCAATTTTTTTTTTGTATTGTATCAGCCCATATACGACCCACTGCAGGGCACGGGCCTCCTCTACAATCGAGAGTACGATTGAGAGTGGTTAGGCCATATAGTCCACCACGCTGGCCTAATGCGGGTTGGCGGACTTTTACATACCATAGAAATTTATACAAATCGCAATGGTATGCAGGTTTCCTCACGATGTTTTCCTTCACCGTTATAGTGCGTGGTGATTGACTATAAATACACACATGACTCCGAAAAGTCAGAGGTGTGCCCTGGGATTTGAACCCGCGACCACCGTGAACATGTAGGCAGCCGCGTCTGGTCCGTTTACCAACAGGCCACCACGCACTTAAGTCCAATTAGTGGCGATGAATCACGTTGCTGAAACACACAGTGAGATGCAAGTGTCGCATCGTGGGAATCAGAATATTCGGTCTCGTAACAATCATACACGCGGCAAATATTTGTAGGTGTTGCGTGGGCAACACTAAATATTGTAATTCATATTTTTTTGTATGCAAACACTGCCTCTTCCCCACGCATGGTGGAGTGATTACACGTTTTACGACCTCAAGCTGTTTTATTTAAAATCGGTGACAATCAGCAAGATCAATTCTCTCCCTACAGTACCTAGGCCGCGCAAAAATTGTTCTTGGTTCGGAAATTAAACCAGGGGCCTCTTGTAATATAACCGGCTCTATAGCAACTGCGCCACGGATGTTGTCATTTTTAATATTTAGCTTTAGAATTGAAAGCGGCTATACGGTCAGGTCAGGTATAAGGTTCCAGTTTAGGTATGGTTTAGGCGTCGACATCGCTGATCTAGTGCGAGTTACTGGACTTAACGTACTAAATAATTATCGGGAGCAGGTGTGGATAATTACTTATGATGTTATCCTTCGCCATTGAAGCGAACAGTTAACTAGAAAGTCACAACTCACGCTTAACCTAGGAAACTACTGATTCGAACTTGTGACCTCCGACTTCACAGTTCCGTCCTCGCCCGACTGTGACTCGCTTATGTAAATGGAATTTTAAATAAAAATTGGAATGATAATATCTTTTTAACTAATTCACACATAGATTAAAAAGTAATTAGTAGACATTCCCATTGAACCAAGTGTAGGTAATTAAAAGCCACAAAGGAATTGTAAAATCCATAAAACAAAATTGCAAACTTCAGTACCTAATGTCGAAACAGCTTTTAATCGTCTAGAATGTTTAACGCTTATAATTCCTAAAAGTAAATGATAGATCTTGTTTACACGATTGAATAATTATAGAAGATTTTTTATTTTTTATGACTAACTCCAGATTTTTCAGTTCTGATCCTATGGCATAATACGGTCGAGCCTAATAAAATAATGTAGGATATGACCTAAGGAACGTTCATGAAAAAATCAAATCATTACACATTTTAATAACCATAAGTTCTATTTTATCTTTTTTAATAATTTATCAAGTCGCCTTATTGAACTCATTGATGAAAATTGAAAATATTTTCGAATCGAAAACCTCATATAAATTGTTCTGGACTGGAATGTGTACCCGATATGACGATAGGCTCGCCCGTATTATATGTTGGGACAGAAATAAAAGACAAATGGTAAGACTCACAAATTACACCTCAGTCGTTAATTCAAGGACATACGCGTGAACTTATGAAAATATGGTAATAATCTACGATTCATCTACGTTAAATTCTATGAATAAACATATCCAAACAGTTATAAATGATAAGGCAAATTTTACTAATAGTTATAAATAGAATACAAAGTGGAGAAATAAAGAACTAATTCAATGACAAACGATAGCCATATCACAATGACTCGCAATGGTGTTACATATACTTCACATGCTATAAATAACATTTCAAGATTTCGTTTCGCAAAAATATATTGCGTACGGTAAAAACCCATGCGATATGGCACCGCAGGTAGCATATTTTTTCCTCTTTGCGTCATTGTACTAACCTCGTAATCCGATGGAAAGTTCAAAAAGTACATTAAGTTAAGGATAGTCTAAAACATTGTGCTGGCACATAAAATAAGTAACTACTCGTACTCTGCAATATAATGATTTATGTCTATATAATATATTTCGATAATAGGCTTTAAAAAAGCAACCGTTCTTTTTTTAAATATTAGTGTTATAAAAATGAGTTATATAATTTGGATGCAGCGCTAACGAATTTATTATCATCAAATTATGCGACAAGGTAGCAAAATTTTCTCATAATCTATTTCATTGAGAATAATGTCAATAAATTGACAATATATAACAATAAAAATCTAGTAGTATGTTGGTTCAACCCACTCGTGCTCAATCAATTTTCATTCACTCATAATGACTTCACGGGACCGATAAGTATTCTAACATTTCAAAAACTACGACAAATTACAACTCCTATCGGATCCAACAGTTATTAACGATGTTTCATCTATGATTCACCATCACGGGCTTGTCCACGCATCACGATCGTTATCCGGGTAAAAATATTCAAACTTGAAAGCAAGAGAAGACTTACATAGTATAATAGTTCATCATCAGTCTACAGTAGAATACTATAAGACACAGCCTTCTACTAACGGACTCTTCTATGATTCTTATATTCTCTCATTCGTCTTTAACCACCCAAGATCTTCGCTCCAATACAGAAATCTTATTTTTGTTTGTCAAACCTTGACCTCAATTCAAGAACATATGACAGTAAAACACTTACCAGTTATTAATTACTTCAGGCTCCTCATGATACACATAGATGTGCCGCGTCGTACCATCCTTCATGAACGTCAGTTGCATTGAGTTCGTATGGCCGATTTTAGCCGGAGCGAACGCAACGTTCAATTCGGACAGTTTAAGGATGCCCTTAGGCTCCTTGTTCTCTCTTACGTGGTATCTGTGGAAATATCTTCAATGAATGTGATGCTCCCAGCAACATGACTTGCAGTGCTTCCTAGACTTGATTCTATAATGCAGATCTTGTAATGATTGTGAATGTTTGCCCATTGGGTCCAACTTTGGTGTAATAGCTATAGTGTTATGCGGAACGTAGTCCACGCTGATTGCTACAAGTCAACAACTCTTACCTGAATCCTAACCCTAAAAAATCCTCGCGTTTCTTACTAATTTGTTCTATAACTTCTTGGAGGGTCGTTGAAATATGTCTAATACAAACAAGGTCAATGCAGTCCATGGTTTAACACTAAGTTAGAACACAAATAAAACAAATACAATGCAAGGCAAAGCGACACGGACCTTCATTATGAGTTATTATCGTACGTGAATACAAAATGAGTCTATGTGATGAGTTGACGTATGCGACGGTCAAGTGTGAACGGACGTTTAACGTTTTTTTTTTTCCAGAAATCGTCGAATGTCGTCCTTACCTCAAGCGACCAAAGTTTTTGACTCGGAGGCGATCGATTATACGACCGAGACAACCCGTTGTACGGCCGCAGCCGTCTGAAGCGGGGTGATACCTAAGAACCAGTCCGGTAATGTTTAGCCGAAATGTTTGATTTCACGGTAATTAAACGTAGGTACAGCCTATACCAAATGCCGTTTCCATAATAAAGATCGGAATTAGATTTCAATGATTTTGCCGCATTTTCATCTGTGCAAAATAACTGCAACAAAATATCCGTAATTTCTAGTCTATGTGAAGTGTTATCGCAAAAGAAAACAAAAATATATACGTTTACTCCTAGTACTACGGACTATTTTAAGCATAATTCTATGACATACTAAAAAATAGCGCAATATTTTAGGCGTATAATATCCAATATTGTTTCACATTTAACACATATATTTTAAAACAAAGCCTATGGAAATTCCCGCTGACATCTTCATAGGATGTGTACAAAAACGCAGCATCATAACAACGAATTAAATTGTTATAAACAATCTATTATTAAACCGCTAACTTGGCTTTACGATTAATTTCCTGTTTGTAATACATGTTGTACAATGAACAACAGTCGTAAACTACAATAACTACGATTTGAAAAACGTTTTGTACGGTTTTTATTTTACTTTGGTTCCAAAGGGATATTGCCAGATACCGCGAATTAATTTAACAATGAGCATAATTAAGTATTTGTGCAAATTGAAAACAAATCGGTGCTAGAACCTAAATAATTTAAATCAAAAGAGACTTAAACGATACTAGTTGATATTAAAAACACATGGGAAAACATATTTGTTGCGTTTGTATTTTGGAATGTTGAATATTTTTATCATACGAACAATTACATTTGGATTTCCCAGCTTTCAGCATAGCCATATTTCTAGGACAATAACAACCTAACCACAAGTTACATTATCAATTCTATCAATGTAACTGGAATTACCATAAATTATACGCGTACCAAATTACTTATGTTCTCTATAGTAAATAATACATTAGCCGATTCGCGTAACTAAATAAAGCCTGTGTGGAATATTTGAATAAGAAAACGTAGCGAGATAATCGGAACAACGCTAGCCGCCAGCCGACCTTCACAAAAACATATGCCCCCTAAGTGAATTGATTTGGTATATGACGGCATAATTTTAGACGAGATCGCTAACGAAATGCCCACATATCAATATTACCTAATAGACCAAGGTGAAGGATGCTCTGTGACGTGGCGTCTGAACATGACTTGGTAACTGTTCAATAAAACTTATATTGACTCGGCCTACGTCACACCGTGTAAGAATTTCACAATTCGCCATCCTGTTTGCACGTGTAATTACAACAGCAGTGCGAAAACACCGCGGAGCAGTAACCGAGGCAAGTTCAAGATTACGTAGTCGGTCAATATTTGCACGAGCCTCTTTACGTAGGAAGGCAACGAGAGGTGTGGAACTTTTCGTCTCGCCTACGTCACGAATTTACCCAAAGCGGCCACCGCGACGGAACTATCGCAAATTAAATTATTATAAAACTACCGTATTTTTATATGACCTATGAGTAAATTAATTTGACTTTTTAAACGGTTCAGATTACTAATAATTTAATAGGATATAGAAATTAAAGGTAATTTTATCGGAATAAGGAAAATAGCAGCGTACGTACGTATAAACCACATGTTTATTGCTAATTGTTGCCAAGGGAAAATAATGTAAACCAAATGTGACGTGTAAAATACATATCGCATACTTATTTGCATTTGTTGTAAACGTATTGTTAAATGTGTAAACATGAGCAGGTGATAGCTTATTAATTTTTAGTATTAATTGTTAAGCGAATGATGTATGGAGTTAACAAAACCTAATTAAGAACACCGAGTGAGTAAGCGGTAAAACGATGCAATGAATTATTGTGGGACACGTTAATGACGACATTTGAGCATTGGCCAAACAGAATGATAGTGGTACAAGCGACTCACTTGAGGGTGTCTTCGTTCTCGCTCAGGACGAACTTCCTGAGCTGGTAGCGGCTGTCCTCCTTGCCCCGCTTCATGAGGAAACCTACCATAGTGCCGGATAGGTAGGTCTGCCGCTCTGGGTGACAGAACTCCTCCCGTTCATACTTCGCGCGGATCCATTGTTCTATAAGCACTCTGTAAAGAAAAGTATCCGTGTATTTATCAAATCAAATAACCTAACATTAGTGCTTTAAGGGGTAAAAGATCTTTAAATTTGTAGAGAGCTGATGGATCGACAAGTGGCATTGACTATTTTATATCTCTGGTAAATACAGGGTTCTTTTAGGATAGATTATGTTTAGCATATGCATCTCTGCTAATGCAAATGAACCCTTCACTACAATGCATTAATGAGTACAAAAACACATCATATGGCTTTTTGAAATTATAAACGGTCTACTTTATACAATTATTTTCATATCAGTTGTATATTTCAAGACAAGAAGATAATTAAATATTTGATTCCATGAGTCCCACAATAAAAAACATCACAAACAAGATATACTCGTAATTTCTCTTGCACTATCGCAATCTCGAGCATGGCTCCACAATGATTTGTTTGTTGTATGCTAAAGTACTTGTGACTGAGTCATTTGTCGATAAGTTTAAATCTGACGCAAGGCCGGAAAACTTGAGCAATTCGTTTGTTTAGTTCAATGTGCGATGATGCAAAAGTCCTTAGCTCAGTTGGTTTAAAGTTTAAAAAAATATCTGAAACTGCGAGAAGGTGTGGGTGAACTGAGAGGCTGTGGGTTTGATTCGCTGGAGACAAATGTTGGTGAATACCACGAATATTTGGCTTGGGTCTGCATATTTGTGACTCCAAAAAATTCCATAGTTTAGTGTGATTTGGCAAACCTATCCTCGTAGCTGATACAGGCCCCTCTCGCGCAACTCAAATGAAATTTTTCAAACTGACAAAATCATATAAAATTGCCATGCGTAGGAATCGAATCAAAGACCTCACAGACCACGGTCTATACACGCTGTCACAAACCTACGAGTAGACTTGTCTTAACAAATAGACTATAACTGGATAATTAAATAAACCGATTGAATATTTTTCAAATGGTTTTCGCATTACAACTAAATCAATATTAAATATTTATTGATAGTTTACTAATTGAATTTCCTAAGAAAATGTAATTAGATAACTATTTATCAACTTTCGTTAGAACTATCAGTAAACAACTTAGTGACGTCTTGTTGTGTTCATAACCCAACCTGATTTTGCGATTGTGTATAGAGTAACTTAATTTTCTTTGCTAAATCAATTTGCACAAGCAGCCGAGAAAATAGTATGTATGTATAATACAAATCGTTAACAAATAGAGATTTTAATTACTTAAATACATACGCACATAAAGTGACGCCTGTATCTCATAGAGGAAGGCGAAGAACATTGGATATTTGTTGTTCTATACTAGCATATCATTTCCGCTTGGTCCACGCTCATCGATCTCGTCATTTTATTCGTCAGGTCATGGTACTCCTGACCTGTCTCTTGTCTAAGACTCCGACCGATTTGGTTAGCAAAAATTCGGTGCGTTCGACCTTTACCAATTCTTCCATACTCGCCTTTTGCAATTTTTTCCGGAGTTCCCTAGTGTCCATCCTTGCTTTGTTCCGAAAACCTTTCATCAATCCTATTTCTATTTTCGACACTACATCCTCTCTTATTACATTAATTTTTATTACCACTTTCCACACTGGCAACTATACTAATGATAAGTGCAGCACATATCAGATAGAGAAAATAGTAGAATATGATAATTTCTTGGCGGCTGACACTCATACCGACCTGATCGTGGCCGGATGTAAACGGGTTGATCCCGCGGTATACTTTTCAAACTTACAATTTTAATACCGGGAATATAGTGGTTGCTATACAAACGGATACGAATATAAAGCAGTTTGTTTATAACATCATGTCGCTTAATTATACCAAATTAGCCTTTAATGTCACCCCTTAACTGAGTGTCTAGCCATTAATTAGCAGATATAAATTATAATATGAGGCGATATGCTATTGTAACTAAAATTGGCATAGGTATCTACATAGATTTTTAGTGCTACCTGTTGACTATTTTCCCATCAATCGCTGATCGCTCCTACGGATCTCACGACGGGCATGATTTCAAGACCGGACAAACCGTTTTGATTAGCTTTTCAATGATAAACATGTTTCATGCCATCAGAATTAGATGGTCATGAGAGCTCGCGTTAAATCACAAAATATAGGCTAAAATACATTTCTGTCTATCCAATCCAATCCAATCCATCAGCCAAAGGAAGTCCACTGCTGAATATAGGCCTCTCCTAATCATTTCCACAGTGACCTGTTGGAGGCAGCATTTTTCTGTCTATATTACATATATTTTATTTACTTTACAGTCGTTAATAATTCGCAAACATCACAAAATTTCGCAACAAAATCTCTTCCTTTTCAGTTTATGAATTGAGTGTTGTGTATTTAATTATCACTTACGTAAATCGGTGAATACAAATTATATCTGGTTCTAAGCTGATATTTACTAATAAGGAATACACATTTTGGTGCGAAGAAGCTCGAACCAGATTTCGACAGTATCTAATAGGGCGATATGAAATATCTAATTTATTATCAGACCTAGTTCATGATGAGCAAAATGGTACATCTTTACTCAATCAATAATATTATAATACAAGTTAAAGTGTATTTGTTTTCAAATTATCCAGACAGAAAGGTATCGCGCCGCACTCGACAATTTTCGTTTGACATCAATAAACAGACCATAAAGTGACGTAGACATTGCCAGGATATATTAGTGTTGTTGTTTTTGGTACCATGGTATCAGTATTGGCGTTGGGTTAGTGCGACATTTGGCGACCACCCAGAGCACCGGAGGTCTAGAATATATAATTATTTTTGGAAATGTTAGGATTGCAAATATAGTTCCTTGTCTACCGGTGCCCTAGTGACTAACGCCCAATAGTACTAAAGCCAGTAATATTCCATGTTAAGAATCTCATGAGTAAAATCTTCTACACAGTATAAATAGACATGTCAGATCATAGTAAAGATTAGTGATGTATGGCATATCGGCTCTTCATCAGAAACAATTAAAAACAAAAGGACGGGCATGTCACCTGGGCACAATTTCAAGATATCATTGCGCTCGAGTGGTGTGGGACCGGGGCAATGGTGGGAATTCATGTGAAAAGACAAAATTCTATGATAAGGCGTCAGTCCCGATTGCTGCCATTTGGGTATACCAGATTGTCAAGTTTTTGAAATCATATAGGCACTTATTATTTTTCATAAACTTTGCGTCGTAAATAACCCCTTATAGAAATTTATAAACCTTCACAAAGCAATGAAACGAAATCCTCACTGCTTCAAAATAAGTTTTCCCTCCAATAAAAATAACAACATTATATCTAAAGCGTAGAACGTTCCATGAAATGTTTTCGTTCCTTATCATTCACTTATTCCATGGGACACATAGATAAACATGTAGGTCAAGTTTTGTTATGCCCCCAATAACTGCAAGCGATTTATTTTCTTTTAAAACTAGTTTCGTCACACCGCGTACCGGGTTATTAACTTTGGATATTTGTAATATTTTGTGTTAATTGGTGTATTTATGTCGTAATGAGTGGATACTTAAAATTCTTTGTTATAACAATTCGTATTTACGGTTATTAGCTAGTTATTTACGAGAATATTTTTAAATTACGAGCACAAACGTAATTACCATTGTGTACTAGAATAATGTTTTGTAATGTCTTCCTCACGAATTGATTATACAATTTCATACCCGGATACTCTACGAGTATAATCATCATCCTTCCATTCTCTTCTATCTTAAAGCTTTGCAATCCACCTATCTTCAGGTACATAGGTGTCATGGGCTTTGTCAATTCTTTTTATCAAGTAATACGTCACACTAATAATTATAAAGGTCTTAAAGAAATAAATACTTACTGCGGATCATTCCGATTAGGTCTTCTGTAACAGGGAGGCACTCGTTCCTCGTATTTGTTCTTAGCCGCTGCGTTGCCCACCTCTTTCATCCTTTCTACTTGCGAGTCCTCCCATCTGTCCAGCTTCAGATGTTTCACCTTGCTGATGTGCGCGCCCATACCGCGGTGGATACTGGCGCAACGCATGCATATGAATATGCCCAGATTGTACGAGGCCCAGTCCGGATCTGGAATATTACATTTTCATTGTACTGTATGAGCCCGTAATCGCTCAATGCTATGAACACGATACCTCTACAATTGAAAGATGTTTTATAAATAAATAAATACACGCAACAGTCTCATACATAGTTCTGATCACACACGAAGATCTAGTCTTGTGTCGTGGTTATCAAGAACTACGAGGGACTTTTCGGTCCCACAGACATCCAGACCCGAAACAAATATCTGTAGATCGCACAAACATTTGTCTCGGTAAGGGGATCCAACCTACGGCCTCTCGTTTCATAGTCGGCAGTCGGCGTCTAACCAACTGCGGCACGGAGGCTGGTTTCCCTACGATGTTTTCCTTAAAGTGCGTGGTAATTTCTATCAATACAATATAACTAAAACGCAGCAGGGTACCCTGGTATGAGGCCACAACGCACTAATATACGTATGAAAATTGCTTGTTCTGATTTATAGAGCCATTATTGTTTTTTAAATGGACCTTCCTGTCAGCGCATGATGGATTTAACTGCCCGGCTAAGTTGGCGAGCATGGCCAATATTTTGCGGCGATCAATTTAAAGGCGCCTTGACGGTGGCTCGATACTTCACTGCACGGAAGGCCAGAAGCAAGCACACATTATAATGTCTTTAAATCATGGTTTGCAAACAAAATTATTTAGGTGTTTTAGTAGATCTACGGATACTTAAAATAATAGATATTAAAACGATTCAATTCCTTTTATTCATAGTTGTATAAAATTCCATGCTCATTTATTTAAAACGCTGATATATACCAATAAATAATTTGCAGGAAGTAAATGTATTTACCACTCTTTTCAATCCAATTATGACTAATAGCATTTATGTAGTAGGTACTTATTAATTGTTTTTTTCATGCTGGTCGACCGCAAACCGAGTCCTTTACCATAATAGTTAACCCATAGGGACTAAGTGGATATTCGCGCAACAACAATATTGCTATTTACAGTCGAATGACGTACTAAGCGGCTGCACAATATATTTTCCCTGTATTTACTGCATATTATTCCGATGACTGTTTTCTACAAAGAAATTATTTAAGTCCCTCTTGCATGTACTTACATAGGTTGTGGACTGCAAATATTAATGTATTTTTATTCAGAACAGTATGTATTATTTTTTTGTATTGTATCAGCCCATATACGTCCCACTGCTGGGCACGGGCCTCCTCTACAATCGAGAGTACGACTGAGAGTGGTTAGGCCATATAGTCCACCACGCAGGCCTGGTGCGGGTTGGCGGACTTTTACATTATCAACATAAAACATAATATATGTATGTATCTCTCTCTTCTGCCAGTGTCCACTGATCCATAGGCTTTCTCTATATAAAGGGTTCCGAACATTAAAATAAGGATTTTAGGTAAAAGCTTAACGATATTCAACACATATTAAAAAATTGAATTACTAAGCATTATTGTATTAGTTCGATTTTATCTCCTGTTTACGATCAATGAAAACCAACGGCCTTATTCATAGTCAGTTTTAAAACCTTTTTTACTTATCGAATTGTTGTCTCTTTCTTACGACTTTTGAATTCAGTTCAAGTGAAGAAGACAAAACAATCGATAACTAAAATATGTTTTTAAACTATCTATAAATAAACCCATTAGACAACTTTAAATTTTCTGTGTAAGCAGCGAGACAACTTAGACGCATTAAGTTCCTTGTCTTTTCCAATAATAGACATAGAGAGCAAAAATATGAAATAAGTAAAATGCGAAAGGATAAAATTATTTTTATTTAGAATATCTGCAAACGGATATTCCATTTACGAGAGAACATGCGATAAAACTTTCCCGTTAATGTAAAGGATATGTATGTACATAACATTTTCCTACATTTAATTGTTCCGCGAACAAACTTGCACAACGTATAATTTTAGATCGTAATAATTTTCTCAATTTCAAACAATTTGTCAAAGAGATAACACTGATTAATATGTTTTACGCGTGATTAATCATAATAATTCATATCATAATATCATAATAATTGTTATGTTTTATTTAATACGTAGTTACGTGCGTATTACGATCGCTCACGTACATACGAGATAGGGCTGCTGCCTGAATAGGAACATTTGCAAGGATTCCATCTGTTTTGATTTAATATATTACCAAAAAATATTAAGGAATTGTATTATAATTTAACTAAATAATGGTCGTATTTGCTCAAATATCATGAAATAAAATTAAATAGTAATTTTTTCTTTGTTTTTCGTGCTATGTGACTGTGATCTCTAATAAATTTATACTTCATTTTCCCATTACGTACAGTTTTATCATACAATGAAAATAATACTCGACAAAATGTCCGACACTAAAAATCAGTTGCCGAGTGTCCAGCTAATGATTTCACGTACGTGTCTAGTTAATAACGCACTCGAAGCTCGTTAAACGTGTTTACGTATGGGAATTTACGACCTCTATTACCGACACTTATTTTCCTTTTTCTTATCGCGTGAAAATAAACGTAAGTGCAAATACGATAAGCGTAAATCGTCACAGTGAGATTAGAGCGACGCCTAGCGTAATCGCGACGCTGGCACTTACGATTTCTACGGAGATTTCGCGGTGGATCGCGATCGGTTATCGCGATAACGTGATGCGAAATTGGGATTTTTTTGGCGGCATATGATTATTTTTTTATACACCCGACGCTTCAGTAAACAGGTGTCTTACGTCGTGATATCAGACAACGAACAATTATTAATGAATCACATAAAATTTACTCGTGCTGAAATTGAACCCGCAACCTCTCGTTTTACTATCGACTTATTTTTTAATTCACATTTTGTCACACAGGTCTCTGTACTCTGAAAGGTACTCTAAAATTTTGTTCGGCAGTAGCTAATTTATTAATAGTATCTGTTTGATTACCACCTCTAATAAATTGTAAGAAGAAAAACTTACAATATCTTGTGTGATAAATACAAATAAATATAGCCGTGACGCCACACTAAGATCGAGTATCGGGTATCAGGAACTACGAGACTTTTTGGTCTCACGAATACCTAGACCCGAAACGAATACCTGTGGTTCACACAAATATTTGTTTCAGTGCGGGATCGAGCCCGCGGCGTCTTGTTCCACAGCCGGCGTCCAACCAACTGCGCCACGGAGGCTGTCAATACTAAATACATATATTATGTAGCAAATAAACTATTTAATAATATTCGAAGTCCTGTTAATCTAAACGGGAACTTATTTAAGTAATTTTCATAATGTATTATGTTTTATTTCGGTTTTATTAGCTAGGTATATAAAACATTTTAATTTTTGTGTGTCCTGGCATGTGGGTTATGCAGTGTGGCATTTCGCCAGCTCTCTTCTTGTCGAATAAATAATGCATAATATTTTAAAATAATGCCAAGCATTGCTTTGTAATTCATGGTGTTGTTTGGTTTTGCTACTGTCGGCACGCTCGGCTCGCCATTCATCTAAAAAAAACAATATTTTCCGCCATCGTCAATGTGTCGACAGTTCTTGCAAATATGCATGTTAAAAAAAACATGTCAAACATCATTATCCTAAATATTTTTAAGATTTCAGTGATTGTCTTGTTAGGTGAATACTTTTTAATTTTCGAAGTAACGTGTGTGATGTATATCTTTGTTACAAAATCTGTATTTTTTAGCGCTATGCATATGCGAGTTCATATGCATTTGAAATCAAATATGTGAACACTACCACTACGCCGCAGTACGCTGGCGTGGTGGACTAAACTGCCCTTTCACGACACGACGATGGGGGCCTATAACCCCCAGTGGGACGTATATAGGCTGATATTCTTATTATCTATATTTAATAAAGCACGCACATAAATCTGTGACAACGAGTCAAATTATAATATTTATGAAAAAACCCATTCTGCAAACAATTTAAATTTTATAAATAAAGAAAACTGCATTCTTCATCGTGCTATCGTAAATTTTCTCACATTTCTCGCATATTCAACGGTGATTTTTTTTCAAAATGCAATTCATGTGGTTAAGAGTTAATTTATCTCAACTATTTAAATTCGCAACTTGAAGTCACAATCAAATGTTTTGGTCTGACACGATAATACGAGTACAATTTATCAAAACCTTGTTCACGCCTGTTACATAATAAAGTGCATCTGTTTTTGATAGACGATTAAGTATTAAATATACATATTATAACTTCTAATAACTTATCCATATAAACTGATAATAATACCATAAAAAATAATTCGACCACTTTCGCAAACATTGACAACAAACATCCAAATGACGTCATTTTAGGCATGGCTATTTCATCACAAAATAACAGCTGATGTGGTCAACAATTCGCTTCCGGTTAAACATTCCTGAACATTCTCGATTTTTTCAATAACAATCATTGTAAATTTTCGCACGTACCGCCAACTAACATGACAGCGAATTCGTTTTCACGCACAATATGCGCGATAACGAACAGCTGATTTAATTATCAAATTCCTTATTACATATTTCTCGCTAATACATAAGACTTCATATTATGTAGTATAGATAAGGCTGTGACGTGCGCGTCATGCATAACCACAGCTAAGTAAAAACACATCGAGAAAGTTCAATAAACACGATCGAATATCGTACACTATGTACTGGCTGCATGTACGCTCGGTAAAAGCGAACAACGCGATGGTCCACTAAAATAGAATACTCGTATGTATCGGTCCCCGCGATGTTAGCCGAACACATAATACACGACATAACGTTTGTCTAGCCTACCTCGGTCTAGCTCGGCCCAGATCCTTTTTTGTTGCGATGACTAACAGGAATAAATCCGCCGGCCATGAAAGCGAACTGCGAATGCGTTGTTTAAAAACAGCTGATCTAGTCCTAGTGTTTAGATAAAAACCGACCTAGCTCAGTATAAAATCACATTATCAACGGTCAGGCTGCAAGAAAATTGATGTTTTGGTGAAAATAAGCGTTTCCACGTCGCGACTGGCATCGCATCCGTGTTTACAAGCGTACACACCGACACGACGTCACGCTCACGCACACACGCACACGTGGCCTCTGCGCCACTCGTAAATAACAACGGCGTGTCATATCACAAGCAAACGTAGACGCGAATCGCCTCTGCGGACGACATACGAAATATTTTATGCCTAAAACTGCACTACAGAACATCATTCAAAATACATATCTTATTAACATAATTGTTTTAGAAGTACTGATCTATAAATTGTAATCTCAAAGAGTTGTATCGTTATGTAACGTTACATTCTTTTCGCAGTTACGTGTTGTTTTCATTGACGTAACATACATTGTTATGTTTTCTTCAATATTGCGACAAATAAAACAATGATTATCGCCATGATAACCGATTGGCCCAGTTGCTAGAATGATGGCTTTCTCTGACTGAGTTTATTTCCTGCACGGTTAAGTATTTTTATAGCCTAGACTCTAGAGATCTAAACATAATATTTGTACGGATTCCGGGTCTGTCCTGATACTCCATTTTAATGTAACTTTAATGTCGAGCTGATGATGTAACGTTCAAATTAAGAAATAAACGGTGTCGGAATGTTTACGATTAACCGTGTTCCAACACGGCATGAATCATAGAGGAAATAGATACTTCTATAAAACAGACATGATTCACGCCGAGTTTTGCAGGTAAGAAAGCAATGGTTTACTTGAAGGAGAAGTATCTGCTATTGATCGGTTATAGCGCCTGTAAGCAATGCAGTGTATAATTTATCAATAAGACTAGGCATGCTGCGTAACATTTGTGTAAAAACTAATGACTCATGTCGCGAGTCATGACTCACGGAGGGTGGCCAGATGCGTGCGAAAAAAAAATAACCCCACGTCTATATGAGCTGCGATTTTCAATAGATTTGCAGTTTGATAACAAAATTGCATAGATGTATAATTATAGGGGTATATGAGTATATGTTTTACGTAAAATATGTAGAATCTAATTTAATACTAATTAATGTCATTTTTTATTGCGGTAATATGTTTGTTAAAACTGGTTTGGGATTTTGCGGGCCGTTTAGCGTATGTGATTTTTATGAATAAGACATTGATATTAAATATACATACATACGTATATTGTACAGATTGCCCTAAGAAAATTACAAGCAAATAGAAATAAGTCCAGTAAGAATTTGAAATAATTAATCACAAAATTCTAATAAATCTAGAGTACCTAAAGGTGATGCTGAATTTCGCATGTAAGAAGAAATATTTCCTTGCGATATAAAATCAGGTAACTAAGTTACAAAATGAAAAGCGTCACCAGTCACCACCGTCCCGTTTAGTAGAAGAGAAAAAAGGCATACGGGCGCGTGTCGAGGGCGAAGCGAGTTCCTACAGCATGGCGTACCTCAACGTGTTTGGTTAAACACGTGGACGGACTCGCGGGCAAAGTTATCTTAGTATTAGTCATCATTATTCCCAGATTTATAAAAAAAAATAACAATGATATTTTAATAATATTAGCTTTGTGTTGTATAACAAAATATATATAATATATCAAACACTCAATCTGCGAAGTTACGACGGCAAATGCAACCAATTTAATTTGCAATTAATTACTGCAACAATTACAATAATAAGCTACAAAAACGTTAATATCTATATATTGGAGAACTAAATAAATAATATAAACTTTCATATCTGGAATATAATATTCTATGTTGTCATTTGGTACTAACAAAATGTGATGTGTCTGCTGTCTTCCATTATATTTTATGCATCAGTGTTGATAACATTTAGTTTTCAGACGAAACATTGTATTACACACTGTGGAAAACTTTTCTTTGCCAATTACTTTTAAAACAGGGAATTAATAAAAAGAAATTTATAGAGCCAGACATGTTGAGTAACATCTAAAGCTATTGTAAAATGTTATCTTCATTGTGATGGCCTATATATTTTCTTGCACAAAAATAATTTTCTTCTGTCTTTTATATCCAGACTTAATACTTAAAGTTTTTGTTTGTCTAAATACAACTGTTTTAATAATGTAATTGTCTTCAAATGTTTGTTTTCGTTAGCTGAATTTTGAAATGGTTGTTAAATTAAATAAGTATGATTAATACAATTTTAAAAAAATTATAAAATCAGTTTCATGAATTAACATTTTCTCTTCCATAATAGAACATGTACATAAGTGCCAATGTAGCTATGAATACATAAAATGTTACCAATTTTAGTAAGGATTCAATTTAATATATTAATTAGCCGAAGATGTCCAGTGTAGGTCCATTCCAGCTTTAGTATTAATTATTAAGTAATTATTGGGTTAGTTACTTCTTTGATAATAAAATTACATACCAAATTATCTGCATCAGATTTATAATAAAAATACTGCATCAACACTAAATATATAACACTAATTTGCCAACTATGTGGAATATTCATCGCAATTAACATTACAGTCATAAAGGAAAATGACAGATTACTATCCCATATTGTATTCATTATTCAAATCTAAGTAAACTAAATATAAAAAAACATTTTCAATGGTTATGGTGTGGTAGTAACTAATATTAAGATACCTATTATTATATAGGTCTTATTTAAAGTAAATTTTATTTTTAAATTGTGTAACAAGTTTAACAGTATTATTTGTATTTTTTTTATTGTGGTTGACAGGCTCCTAGGTTGCGAAATATGCATATCCCTTTTTATTAGTTTATGTGTGAAAATTTTTCTGTTGTATTTATGTATTGTAAAGTTGGCAGTTAAATCAGGAAAATAAACATTATTGTATTAAAACTATATCTGTCAAGTTTTATTAACAAGGAAATCAGTATTGTATCCCTGTAATATTTGTTGCATATTTTAACCATTAGTAATATTATCTGTTAACACTGTATATTATTTGAATACATTTTAATAAACAAAAGCTTTAGTGTAATACATATTATTTTAAAATTAAAACTAAATTTAGCTATAAATATGTATTTTGCTTAAAAATATTTTAACTATACGAACTAGAATATTTATTTATATTTTTCAAATAATTAATAAAAAAAAATACCTGATGGACTTCAATATGTAGTTAATAACATGCAAATAATTATTATAAAACACTATAAAATTAAAATGAGGTTAAAGAAATTGAAATGAAACCTGTTTATTTATTGGGTTCGTAAAGTTGTAACATCAACATTGCTAATGCAGTTGCATCATCTGTTTACTTCGCAAGATTGTTGTCAATTTCCGAAATAATAAAAGTGTAGAGATCAATTTCCAATTTGTGTGTACTGTATATAGTTAGTTATATAGTCATTACACCCACCTCGGCGATAGCCACAGGCACACAAACATCGCTGATATCAGATGTGTATCAAGCAAGGTGTTACATACTTGTTCAAACCAACATTTATTACTCATGTCGATGATTTGTTTTCATTGAATGCATTTTACGTCGAGGTCACTGAACTCTAAAGCATGGACGCATTTACGCCCCCCGCCTATTCACAACCCCATGAAAATACCACGCACAAGGAAAACACTAACACTAAAATACTCAAATATCACTAATAAAGACATACCCGGACTCCCGCAATCGGCACACACATTGTTTCCACTTTTCTTTTGCAACTCCTGTAACAATTTCTGGTTATGATCTACCATCGTGGAACTTTTGCATCAATAATGAAGACATACACGCTAGCGTACGTCGCCACTTGAAAGTCGAACGCCTCGAACGAACGCGTTCTCTGCCACTGCGCGAGGGAGCGAGCGAGACTTCGACCGACGCGCGACGAATCGGTTCAACAAACGCCATTTCGTGGGTGAGGAATGCCATTGCATTCACACACATACCCATTGGCTTAGCATGAATGAGATAGAAAGAGAGGTCTAGTTTCGGTATATGAATGAAACCAGTGTGTAGTGGATGGTAGTGGATACTCGTAAAATTTACTTGTGTGAGTGTAGCGTAGTGGGAATAGGAATCGTAGGTATCTACGTGATGCGATCATGCGACGCGAATACATGCGCCTGTCTCGCGTAAATACGTGTAAATATAGGATCGGAATTAATTACCGCTCGATCTATCTTCAATCTATTCTTTAAATTGTCGACGAGGTGCGTCATGTATGCATAAATATGATATCAATGAGGGTCGTTTTATTGTTTAACTTTAAAGTCACTTTAAACTAATTCTATACATTCGAGGCTCTATATTCGACTTGATGCATTTTCTTTCAATTAGGTTTTGATAACCGTTTAAGAATTGTGACAATACACACGAATTACATGAACAAGAAAGGTCAAAAAATGTAGTTCACCGTTATAAAATTCCACCCAAATTTATTTTAGGAGCAAATAAAAAGCAATTTCTTATGATACGAGTATAACAACATATAATCAACATAATTTTACAGACTGCCTCGGTGGCGTAGTTTTACTACGATATGATTACAAAGCTGAGGTCTCGGGTTCGAAGCCCGTGTCGGGCATGTGATATACGATTTTTCTATTCATTATCAGCCCGGAGTAAGAAATTTGTGCCCGATGTGGTGATAAGCTCGCCCTCTATCACATCATGGGCCGGATGTCTGAACATATATACATGTAGTCATTTATGTATGTAGAAAAATATTATTTTTAAATATTAGAACGCCTTTTTATACATTGTTGCAAGTAATTTAAATGTTGAAATTTTGAAAAGGTTCCGGAATAATTATTAGGTAAAAATAATAGAATACCTACAAAAAATATTGGAATTTGGATCGAATTAAATTATAATAAGGTCAGGACGAGTTTTAGTTTTCATGTATTAATTAATATATAGAATTATGATAGCCAAAAACAATGTAGTACGAAAATGTTAATATCCATTTATTCTTTATTTTTCTCGGATAAGTTATTAATAGGTAACATTAATACAGGATTGCTACATACATTACGGACAAGTTATATATATTCTAAGTTGTAACCTTTAGCCCAGGACCGGATCTACCTGAGGGCTCTTTGGGTTACAACCCAGGGCTCCCAGCCCTCATTAAAACATAACAATACCCGTTTTTCAATTAAGAATAATAAGACCGTCTAACATCTACTGTTGGGCCATGAAAAAATTCCGAAAAATTAAAAAAAAAAGCATTTGGATTGTTTTCGGAAAAATGGAAAAATATCCGGATGCAAAATTCAAATGTCGGAAGTCAATGTCGAACCGAAACTCAACTTTTATGCATAAATAACGATAAATTATAATTATAGCCTTTTTTTGTCGAAATGGCAGGCATTACATTTAATCCCTACCGTGAATTTGAACTTTACAGTATAGATGTTTGTTAACAAAATATTCAAGAATATAAACGGATAAAATCAATTCTACGATTCACAAGCTAAAATAAAATAATAATGATTTTTTTTAAATTACACAACACTAAGTACCAACGTCAAATAAAAAAAAACCGCGTGCGTGTAATTATGTACGCACGTAAGAAGTTATACTTCTTTTAAAATCAAATGTTCACTGATTTTTTACACTGGCCTTCACCGCCTTAATATATATGATTTATGAAATAAATTGTATTTACGAAATATTTTTTGACATTGCCAATCAGAATTCTATTAGTTGTGAAGTGGAACGGTCTTTCTCCAGGATGTCATGGTAGATAGTAATAAAATATAGCACATGGTCTAACAATCGACCATTTATTATCGATATATATAGCGACATATTTGATATATTGTAGTAACTACAATTCATTATTATACATACACAGTCAAGTTAATTAAAATAGTATCGGGCGAAATAAAAACAAATTAATTATTTACTTACATAAAATTAATTCGGCGGATCTGTCTGTGAAGCTTAATAGTTAGTACTTCAAGCCTACAGCCTATGACGCTTTGATGTTAATAAAAAAAAGGAATATTCCTAATACCTGACTGCTTCGGTGGCGTAGTTGTACTAAGGTTCGATTACAAAGCAAGCTGAGGTCTAGGGTTCGAATCCCGCGTCGGGCTCTGATATTGGATTTTTCTATTCGTTATCAGCCCGGAGACCCGATACGACGACAGGTTCGAACCCTATTACATCGTAGGAGGTAATATATAAGGCGAAACATGGGTATCCTGGTTGCGCATCTGCCTACCCCTTCTGGGGAAAAGGCGTCACGTTTATGTATGTAATATCTATACATATAATAATATTAGTAACCGATCGATGTCTGTACATGGAAAATAAATGAGAAAACGATTATGGGGGTCTGTATTAACGTAACAGAACCCAAAACAATGATTGTTTGATTCATGACAGCAGTTTATTATCAGTTTCATTTGTTTTTAGTATTGTATCGTATTGTATCAGCCCATATAGGACCCACTGCAGGGCACGGGCCTCCTCTACAATCAAGAGTACGATTGAGAGTGGTTAGGCCATATAGTCCACCACGCTGGCCTAGTGCGGGCCTTGTTTTTAGTATTGACATAATATTGTTATATAGAAAACATGTAAAAAAATGATTTAATACTAATGAAAGTTGGTTAGGCGCCGGTACAGCCTATTAGGAAGACACTACGTATAGGGTCAGCGTTAAATCATAAATGAGAGTTCGATTCTGAACCGAGGCAAATGTTTGTGGGTTCCACAGGTATTTTTGTATCGTGTCTGGTGTTTGTGAGACCAAATATTGTCATAGTTTCTGAAATCCACGACACTACAATTAACGTGAGGTCTTGACATCTGGTAATTAAAATTAATTAGGTAATTTAAATTAGATACATTTTTTTTTCAAGAATAATTACAGACACTCCTAAGCCTGACGTTCATACACATAGTCCGAGTTCTGAACCCACAATAATACTGTACCTACGTACATATGTCCGAAATATCAATTTATGTTCATTATTGGTTATATCATATTGAAAAATGTTATATGAAATACCTATATATATTTAAGAGATGACATTAAACACGAATTGCATAATTAAATACCTAATTTAGAGATGTCGAATGTAGAATCGATATATCGTATGACTTTACAAAAACGCGCCAAGTTATTTGCAGCATCCTCAACTGTATTGTTGAGTTATTAAATCAACACGTGAAAATGTATTTTAATAGATTATTACATAAAAAGTGGTAATAAATGTATTTCTGTTCTTAAATTGAATAATCAACAACCTTTATCATTAGGTCTCTGGTTTAACCTTAGACCCCGTATATTATAATAAAAAAATGCATTCCTTATTATTATAAAATTGAATATTTCGAATACGTTAAGTACTGTTATACATATTATGTCCTTAACTATCATTACGCTAAGCTCATAACCTTGATCCTTGATAACAGGCGCAACGATGGGCACGTACTGTTATTTTCGATTATTTAAAAAAAGGTTATTTAGCGTTATAAATTACTAACAAAATTAAATAAAGTTAAATCAGTATATCGACTATCGAAATATTTCCATTACTGCATGCTCTACTCGCATTGTTCGCGATATGTTTTCATAATATAAACAACAAGGTTTTATATTTGTAATCTAATAGTAATATCATGTCTAATTTAATAACATGTGAAGAGAGAAAAGATGTTCCAAATATTTTGACAATAACATGACAACAACGCATTCGGACTTCAAAAGATATTGTAGACAATATTTATTAGTTAAGACCATTGGCTTTCATACCTTCTAACTATCAAACCACCTTCTTTGGCTATTTTCGACAGTTGACCATTATAATTAAGCTATATTTAAACAATATACATATATGTATTCTTAATAGTTTTTCCTAACATAGTAACTTCGTATTAAGCCTGTGAAAATAAATTATTCTCTGGTTTTTACACTGTTAACAATATAAATTGCAAAATCAACAATTTATACAAGTACGTGTTATCCAAGTAATCGATTTTGGTAGATTAATTGTATTTATTGTACGTATACGTGTAATAAGTCCGCCAACCCGCACTAGGCCAGCGTGGTGGACTATATGGCCTAACCACTCTCAATCGTACTCTCGATTGTAGAGGAGGCCCGTGCCCTGCAGTGGGTCGTATATGGGCTGATACAATAAATAATAATAATACGTGTAATATTATTACGTGTAGTATTATACATAAATAATTAAATAATAATTTAAGAGACCTCATATAACAACATCATTTATAAACTTATCGACACGGAACACCACTAGACACTATACATCATTAGTTCTTTGTCAAGTCTAGGCTGTATGGTTTTGTCCCATGCTTTTCCGACGGACTTCATAAAAAAATCGTATTGTCAAGCGATAACTGACAAGCGGCCCGAAGCTGTCACAAAAGTCAAAACGCAAACGATGTGGTTTGTGTGCGATGTAAAATTGTTATAAAATATTAATTGTGATTCAAGTTTAAGACTTGCGGCAATTAATTTCCCATCGGTGTCCTTTAGAATTTATTAACAGAGCATCAAAAACATCAAAAATGGGGCGTCGTTCTATCAATACCACTAAAAGTGGTAAATATATGAATCCCACAGACCAAGCCAGTTAGTATTATGATGTTTATAAGAACTGTTTAATTTGATTATAACTTTATAAAATGGTATCTCAATACATCAAATTTGGTTACAGGAAAAGAAGCAAGAAAAAAAGAGTTAAAGAAAAATAAACGACAGCGGCAGATGGTTAGGGCTGCGGTGCTCAAAATGAAAGATCCCACGCAAATATTAGAAGAGTTACAGAAAATTGATGAAATGGGTATTTAATTTTTTAGATTGTTACATTTTATTATCCCCTTTTAGCTAGAGCTGACTAACAGATTTCTATTAAGGTGATCTTCAAGAGGTTAAGAAAGCATTGTGTAAGTTCTGTAAGAATTAACACAATTTTATTCTGCTATGAGATACACTGCACTGCAAATAATGGTAAACCAAACCACCAAACCAACTATTGTAGTGACCAAAGAAGGCCCGGCCCGCAATACAATTATGCCAACTTGTTTGAAAACATGTACTTATCAATGAATGAAAACTATTTGTCTGAACCACATATTAGCACTTTAAGTGTAATTTCAGTTTCTCAAAACATACAGATTTAAATAAAAGTCAAAATAAGGTTAGAAGAAAAAAAAAATAGATGTTCTTCCACAATCAAAATTCCTAAGAAATAAATCACAATGAATTTTTTGTAATGTCAAATATCCAAAAACCTGATATTTGTTTTTTTGAGATACAGCAATTGTGTTGCAAATGTTTCTACCACTAATATTGAAATATTTGACATCAGTATAGTACATATTATTGGGGTGAACTAAATTTCTAATGCTATTGCACACATAACAAATTACATAAAGAAAACAAAAAGATATAAAACAAATGTAATGGATTTTATTATTGTTCAAGTTCCCCCAGTGTTTCCAAGACTATAAAACCTTTGTGGTACCGTATGTTCACTCCGTAGTAGACCACACTGTTAGTCTTCTGTAAAGTTGAAATTATAAAGGATACATTTGCTATAATATAATACAAAATTTAAAAGTTCAATATTAGTTTAAGGTATTTCAGATAATGGAGTTGTCTTCATGTTCATTTCAGTTTTAATTAATTATGAATACACACTACACATGTACTTTATATGTAGGAGGTCCTTTGGTATTGAACCAGGTTATATCAATTTCTATGGTGTGTAGAGTCCGTCATCCCGCACTAGCTCAGCATGGCAGACTATATGGCCTAAACCCTCCTAATCATATTCTCGATTGTAGAGGAGGCTTGTGCCCTGCAGTGGGACATTTCTTGGCAGTACAGTATAGTACATCAAATGAACAGTCTTTCCTCCTTATAAAGCTATTGCTTCATTAGAATACTTAACACATACATTTTGGGAATCAATTCAATTGACTTCCAGTTTACTCTGCATTGTATGTGTTGAACCAAAATATTATTTTTCCTATTTATATGTTATGTCGCTGGATGCAGGCTGCCACCAACAGGTCACTGTGGAAATCATTGGTAGAGGCCTATGTTCAGCAGTGGACTTCCTTTGGCTGATGGATTCGATTGGATATTTATATGTTTAATAAAACTGACCTTGCTACTAATTTTTGTATGTAATTATGTTATACTGTGGAAATTTGCAATCTGCATGCTTGGTTGGTAATATAAATATACATTTTTGATGTGTTGATACAGGTCTTTTAAAATTAAAATCTTACTGGAATCCAAAAAGGACATAATATCATCATAAACTAAAATAAAAAATGAAAGCTATGAATACAGCCAACTAAAATAATTCCCTATTTAAATGCATCCTAGAACAGTTGCATGCAAGTTAGATTTGACCTGAACTATCAGTCAATTTGTCGAATTCGAACTTCAATTCAAATCGATTGAAGCGACTGTCGGAATGCTGTTAGTATTCTAAATTAAAAGAAAGGCTTTATTCTCGTCAAAAAACTGGCTGCAAATAGGAGAATCATTTCCACTAAAACTCTTAAATAAGACTGCCTGAAAATGCATCCAGGCGTAGCTTAGTCAAGCGCTTTGTTTTGATAGTATAAAATAATTTTCACTCGTACAAATAGATCTTTCAATAAAATGTCATTTGTTATCTTGTAATAGTAACTATTATAAATCGTAATAATCCACCCATATGACTCTAGCGGTATTGCAAATAGTTGTGCAATTTGTACATACTTTATGCAATCAATGGTTCTAAACGTAAATAACTGGCTTCAATCGTGTAAATGCTATTTCATGCTGATTTAATATTAAACATGAAGACGGATAAAGAATATTTCTGCTAATCTTATCAGTGGTGTAAGCAAGAGAATAACGAAAAGAAAATTACATAGCTCACCAAAACAATTACAGATTGTATTACGCCAGTAAAGCTCTATTTGCTGGTTTAAAGTATAATGCGAATAGACCAATCAAAACTAGGCAGTATCAACTTTTTACTGAAATATGCCATAAGGTAATGGCTTTACCCTCTCGTCTTGTTTGTAGTTGTGTTAGCCATATGTCCATAAATACCTTCCATTTGGTAATTTCAAGTCCAGTACCGATAATTTCGTTGGTGTAGGCCTATAGAACTATGGTCTGCAGAGACCTATGGGTGCTATGTACCAGCCCAATGTCATGGGCGTTCATGGGTGGCGGTTATCATTTTACATCATATGCTAAGATCTCAGCTTAATTGTTTTTTTTAATACCGCAGATATTATTTAAAAACTAATCCGCATTAGGCTAGTGTGGTCACTATACAGCCCAACCACTCTGAAACGAATTCTCGATTGTAGACGAGGCCCGCGTCCTGCAGTGGGACGTATATGGGCTTTACAACACAGTTATTTAAATATTTGGATTTACTGGATTTATTATTTATTATGTTCTACTGAAATGTTGATGGTTTTTTCCAGAATTCAATGTTCTTCAACCTTCACCTCTCAATGAGAAAGTACTAAAAGAGAAACGAAAAAAGCTACGAGAGACTTTTGATAGGGTGCTGAAAATGTATGTAAGTACATAATAAAATACTTTATATTACTTATGATAAACATAATATATAATATATAAGATTAGACTTTTAGCATTATAAACAATGACTTGCAATTAGTTTGCTTACTCTAATATGTGATTTCAAGATATCTTTTTCATCATATCGACTATAGTAAATAAATTGGTATTTTACCAGTATTATTTATCAAGGTATGTGTGAATATAGATTTTATCTAAGTGCGTATAACAATCGTATATGTAGGATATGAGATAAAAATAAAACAATTAAAATCTTAGGACTATAATACTATTGCGTATTGAAAACAGATTGCTTGCGAAAGTAAATTTTATCTTATTTAAATAGCACAACAATATTTTATACTTATACTTTACTAGCTTTCAATAAATAACGACAGCACCTAAAAATATGCCAATAAAAAAAGCTATATTTCTTACACAGGACAAAGACGATCCAGAGAAATGGGTGGAGCTGAAACGTCAGGAAATGGATTATGAGAAGAGGAGAACGCATCTCATATCCTACTACGAATCTGTTAAACATGCACAGTCAGTGCAAGTTGATGATATACCTTTACCCGCCATTCAAGTAAGTTATTTTATCTATACGTAGTTATCAAGTAGTATAATGGAGAGTAATATATAGAGGTTTAGTGATTGTGACGCTGACTGTCATATGGATAATGACATTATCAGGGACTTATTTGAGTAAGTTATCAACAAGTTGGCACCTGACAGGATGACAAGAGAGCCACGTTAGACGGGACATAGGTCCTGGAGGCCTTTTTCTAGCAGTTGACTGACTGGATAAAATTCTGTTTTAGATTTTAAAAAAAAACGAAATATAATTCTAATTGTTTTTAATCCATGATTTAGAATATTTGTGTATTCGAATCGATCTTTCCGCTGGTTTAATAAAGATAAATATTTTGCAGGTTCCAGATAACCTTATGTATGGTAATATTCCTTCACAAATCCCATTGCCAACGGACACAGGGCATGCCAATGGTCCCATCAAATCTATTCTGAAGAAGGAGACAATTTACAGAGTAAGTACATTAATTTAATCTTTTGCGATCAGTTGTATCAGATTAGTTAGTACATTGTAGATTGGTTGATCAGATTTGAAAAGTGGTAGAGTCACGCTGTTGTCAGCCATGACTCAGCATGAATAGACAGGCTCATCCGTCGCCTGCCTACAGTGGTGCCCTACTGTCTTTTAGGAAATCGAAGTAAAGCGATAGCTTTGCTGTCGCGTTTCGTTCGGTGAGTGAGACTGCCGGATGCCCAATACTGCTTTCCTCTTCCCATCCTTTTTCCTTCCGGCTCCCCACCCGGTCTGATAGGCCCGCAACACATTCGTGATTCAAGCGTTATGGATCTTCATGGGCGGCAGTGATCACTTACCATAAAAGTAGTTTGTTATATTTAAATATGAAATTATCATAAAAACATGTCCCGCTAGGTGTCGCTGTATTAACCGCTGTATATTTTGTATTTGATTTATTTCAGAAAGTATAAGTGACGTCATAAATAGTAATACATATTTTATGAATGATATTGTTAACTCACAACGTGGCTCACGCCTACGTTAAAATGAAATAATTTATCTATGATATCGTAACGTTACGATTGTAATCTTTTTTATACGGAATTTTGCACGTCATTCATCTTAAATTCCTTATCAGTTATACGAAGACGTCGGCTTAAAGCAATATCCAATATAGAGAGCAATTTTATCATAAATATTGATAAGGGAATGTCCAAAAATATCTCAATAAAGCGTGCATTTTAAATAATTAACGGGTATTTAATGCCATATATAATATAGTAATCAAAGTAAGCACGAGAAATGACTTAAAACTAAATAAAATATAGGGAAAATCATAAATCACCTACATGACCAGTAAACGAATTTCATTTCATATATAAATGAAATGAATACTAAGCGGCACCACGAACAAATCTTTTGTAACTAAAGAGGTCTGTAAAGCTTTTTATGTTTCTGTCTCTGTCACTCCTACGCATGTTATCCTCCCTCTTGCTTTACCAAGTCCAGTTTCCAGTCTGCCTTATACGCGCGCGCATACATTATTCGCAATATCCGCTTTAGTATAATACCTAAAGAGCTGATCACCTTTTTTGAACAAAGAATTTCGTATCTATTCATTATTATTATACTGTCGTACTTTTAGGAAAAACCCAGCGGGATAGAGCCGCCAGGCGTACCGCCGGGCCCACCGGTAGACTTCGTGGATATACTTTTAGAAGCAAGGAAGGAGAAGTCAAAAAAGAATTTGCGATTCTCAGACATGCCTGACGAAGGACCACCTGGTGAAACGGTGCGTAACTGCGTGATGCTTTATAAGATATTAACTCTAAAAAAGGAGATTAAGTTATCTTAATTCTTTTATATTTTTTTTGTATCGAATTTGTCGATTTAATAAAAATAACTTTTTACGAGTGTATCCGAAAACGTATGGGATCTACGAGACCAAGTGAATATAACTCCGTTTTTGTGGTGCCAAAAATTGAATTAATTAAATATTTGATCTGCAAGTTTGTGTTTTCTCCATCACATCAATACACTTATTTTTGTGGGATATAATACAGTTCAAGAACCGAGACAACAAGCACTTCAGTTTACCATAGCCACACAAATGCGCAGATTTTCATCAAAAATATTTTTTCTGAATCAAGGCGCCGCCACCAAAACCAATTTCGGCCCTAATGCCGCCAGCAGTGGAAAGCTTGGATGGTGAAACAATGGAGGAGAATGATAGCGGTGCACCAGCTACTTCAGCCGTTACGCCGACACCGAAGCCAACTTCACTCCAACAGAGGATGTTGGCACTATCCGGCCAGAACATCGACGACTTCATGAAAGAGATGGAAGAAGTACACAGGAAGAGAGAAAGGGATAGAGCAGCTGATTTAAGTGCCAGGTATATTTTTTGTCAACCGTGTTCCATCGCCTTAAGCTGATGTCAGGTGACCTGGTGAATATACCAGAATAGTTATATGCAAACTGCTTCTAGTAGGTCGCTCTGAATCTTTAAAGGTCTGAGTTCAGCACAGAAACTTATGTGGCTTAGTGTACTTAAATTCATTCCATATGTTTAGCTTAATTCCTGAAGTTTAAAAAGATTCCTTAATATTGTTAATTAACTAGAGTAATTAATGCTTATGTACAATGGTACTCTACAGACTACAGAGCAACTTCTAGCAATTATATTTTTTTTATTTGTAATAAGAAAACATATTGAGGTTTTCAAATAATTTGTAAGCCTATGGCGCACATCGGAGAATAGAGTATAAATTAAATATTGTTTTATTTGATGGCAGCGCCATACATCAAAGGCGGGAAATATTTATATTTCGTCCCTAAATCATTCATCAGTATTTTTATTTCGATTCAAAATGATGCCATCGTTTGGGATGCCATCAAATTTCTAGTTTTCAGCCGATTTTTTTTAATAGGTCTCGCAAAAACGCGGCCATACTTAGGAAGCTGTAAGTCATGTACAATATTAATTATATCCTGTTGTTTTTACTTATAAAATATAGTAAAAATGGTAAGATATGTATGACTGGAATATCGATGTTGTCCCTTATTTAAGCAATTTAATTTTTTGTTTATATAATTTTAGTTATATATGCAGTAATATGATTTCTTCGTGTATGTACGGAGCCCATCTCTTAGTCGACTTCACTCACATTTAGTCGATTTTATTACGATGATTTCAGTTATTATGCTTTAAGTGTGTAGGAAATCTTGTGCTTGATTTAAATTCACTATTGCTTTTTATTGTTGTTGTGTAATTTACTAGTAAAACGTCAAATTAGTTGATATAATTTGTTGTAGTTTATTTTGTCGTAGTTTATTTTTACATTTAGGAGCTCATACTACTTCAGCTAATATTCATATTTCGTCTCGGGACGTCATAAATATAGTACCTATGGGGTATGACTTGTGTTAACACGCGCATGAAAGTTCAGTTCCCTACAAATATTGTATCGATAAATGTGAAACGTTTATTTCTCATCAATCGATACAGTCGTCTCTCAATAGAGAAAAGACTCTGAAAAGACAATCTTTTCATGTTTAAAAGTTTTAATTTATTGGGGAAGGCAATCGTTATTTCCTAAAGGGGGAACTATGATTTTTTCTGGAGCTTTGGCCTTAGGCAATCACAATATTTCTACTAGCGGTGAAAAATAAAAATAATCAAGACAAAAAAGGAGTTATTAAATTATATAATTCATTTAATTTGTTCAAAATAAAAATCTACTTATACTTCTATGGTCCATTAAATTATATTTGTCGGCTATCGAAGGATCAGACTGGCAGTCTCTAAACTCTTTTTTCATTTTAAAAATAATTCTGAACACAACTGTTCCAAGTAGTATGGGTTCTCATCACTACAGTCTTTTAACTCATGTATTTATTTATTAGACTGAACGCTTTGAAGCGCAACGCTGGCGGTCGGGACAGCGACTCAGATAGCGACAACGAGACAGGTCCGATACAGAGGGGGCCACCGTCGCAGCTTCCGCCGGACTTCCCGCTCGAGCCGCCCGGCGCTGAGATGAGGCAGATGCCGCCGCCGTTAATGCCGCCAGGTGGGTAGTACGATATTTTAAGGTCAAATTTTCTAATACAAGTAACTACCACGGTTCGGGTGTGTTGTGTAAATAACATCCATCCATCCATCAGCCAAAGGAAGTCCACTGCTGAACATAGGCCTTTCCCAATGATTTCCACAGTGACCTGTTGGAGGCAGCCTGTAAATAACATACTTGTGTCATAATCGTAAACGCGTTACGAAGCACAGTTGTGGGTTAATTCCTACCCTAGTCCAAGGTAACTGCAGTGTATCAACCTTTGTATAAGGTCACGTGACACCTCTTAAATTGTATCTAGAAATTACTTGGAGCCCTCGACTACTTAGTCTACGGGTATATATGTACATCGCAAAGGAGGGCGACTGCGGTCACATAGCATAATATGTTCTATTCCAATCTATGTGACGGCCACGCCGATTACACTATTATTTCACTCTTCAGTCCAAAAATAGATGATTAGAATATTATAACAAAATTATCGTCTAAGAGCCGGCGAACATTGACCTCCACCCATCTGATAACCAGATCAAACATATTTTTTAACCAATATTATTGATTAACAAACATGTCTATGATAACTTGCCTATCGAAAAGTTTCAAAATTGATCATTTTTCATCCCTCAGTCAAAACAGTTAAACTATAATGTTTGTTTTACATATGTAAATGAAAGCGTTGCCTGCCCCGCGTCCCGCTAACATTGGGGACACCGTACTTGTACAAAACTCGCGTTATACGTCATTTAAATGCTGCCAGGTCTCCGGCCACCTCCAATGCGGCCACCGCTCGGGCCGCCGCCGATGCGGATGCCCCCCTCTGTGGGCGTTGGGCCAGGCGTCCCAGGTGTTCCAGGCGTTCCAAGTGTTCCAGGAGTTCCAGGTAGGGTTGCCATACGTTCGTTATTATCCGGACATGATCGGTAATATAGGTCTTGTTCTGGAAAGTGAAGGAAATCCTAAATTGTCATAAATGTCTACAATTTATGTAAAGAACCTTCGTCGGACGTGCTCGCTAACATGTCCGTGCGTACGTTTCATTTGGAAAATTGGCATTAGTCTTTCACACGATGCGTCAATATGTTCATATTATATTTACTTTATTTATATCCTTTATTGTACACAATGTAAGTTTAATAAAAAAAAAAACATTAGCATTACAAAAGGCGGTCGTATCACTCGAAGCAATCTCTTACCGACTACCTCATATTCAGAAAAGTGAGGAATTGTCTGTATATATGAGTTGTCCGCGTGCGTGCAGGCGTGGTGGGCGTGGCGCCGCTGCGTCCGCCGGGCCCGCCGCCGGGCGCGCCGGTGCGCGTGCTGCGGCCGCTGGTGCCGCCGCCGCCGCCCAAGCCGCTGCCCGTGTCCGTGCTCAGCGCCGCGCCGCAACTCATCTCCAAGAAGGATACCGTGCAAGGTTGGTTAGCTTTTTCGAAAATGTTATTGCAGACACAAAAACAGTTTTATAGGTTACAAACCTCAAACACACACATACATACTAATACTGGTGGTAGATCTCTTATATGTGAGAGGCCGTCTGGGTAGGTACAACCGCAATGTCTATTTCTCCCGCCAAGCACCAGTGTAAACGCATTGTTGTGTTCCAGTTTGAAGGACATTGTAGCCAGCGTAACTGCTGGACATAATGAGACTGAACACCTTATGTCTCAGGATGGCGAGCGCAGTGGAATACCAAGTATTGCTTTGTAATTAATGGTGATATTTGGTTTTGCTTCTGTCCATGACCAGTCGTATCGCTTACCATTAGGCGAATGGCATGCTCGTCTAGCCATTCATTGCAATAAGAAATAAATCATATACAGGTGTACACAGGTGTTAAAAAATGAGACAAAAAAGAGTTTGCACGTCGTGGATGTAATAAGTGATCACTCATGAATCATGATAATGTTGCACTGCGGTGCGGATCGTAGTGGAATGCTGATTTTTTGTTGGGTTTTGACCTTGGGTTTAATGCGGGCACCAAATTACCAAAGAGAAAAATAGATGTTTCGTTTTTGTTACAAAAATATTTGGTAGGTATTTTTAAGCGAGTCTTGTTCCGATACATTTATGTAAATGATAGTGCCTACTTTATAAAAAAAATACTTTTGAAATAATACTTCATGTAAAACAAAATATTATGGTACATGACATAACAAGTAATTGTTATTTGGTCATCTTATCTATAGGTATATTGATAACCTATGTTCGGTTTGTACGAAATTTCATGACCCGTAAACTGAAAATGTTCATTACTGTATTGTCAGTTTGATTACTGGTCTATTATGACCTTGGTTATTTAATACACCTACTAGTTAATGCCCGCGACTTTTATAAAGTAATTTATATAATTGTATATCATACAAACCTCCATTTTTATGTTCTACAGGAGCAACAATAAGTGCGAAGCCTCAAATAAGGAACTTATCAGCGGACGTGACGCGGTTCGTGCCGTCCGCCCTGCGGGTGAAGCGTGAAGATAAGAAGTCAAAGCCGGCGGTGAAGTCTCAGCCGCACCGCCCCGCCGACATCCCCAAGGCGCCCAGCAAAGACGACGCGTACTCGCAGTTCATGAAGGAAATGGAGGGGTTGTTATAGGTAGGTTATGTATAATGAATTAACTGCCCATATACTGATGGTGGTCTGTTGGTAACGGACCAGACGCGGCTGCCTACATGTTCACGGTGGTCGCGGGTTTAAGTCCCCGGGTACACCTTTGGCTTTTCGGAGTTATGTATGTATTGATAGTCAATCGCCACGCACTTTAACGGTGAAGGAAAATATCGTGAAGAAACCTGCATACCGTAGCGATTTAAAAAGATATATACGGTATGTAAGTCCGCCAACCCGCACTAGGCCAACGTGGAGGACTACATGTCCTAACCACTCTAAATCGATTCTCTCGATTGTACAGTAGGCCCGTGCCCAGCAGTGGGACGTATATGGGCTGATACAGACAGATGCCAGCAGTGGACAATAAAAGACTGATGATGATGATGATGATGATGATCACGGGACTCAAAAACGAGAGTATACTAGCCTATTTTTTCCACCATTTCACACATAACCTCACGTCTTTTTCCTAGAAGGGGAAGTCAGAAGTTTTCCTGGTAGTAACCAGGACACCCACGGTTCGCCGTGTCTATTCCGTACCACGATGTGATGGGGCCGAGCCTATCGCCGTATCGGGCACAAATTTCTAACTTCGGGCTGAAAATTAATATACAAATCCAATATCACTTTGCCCGACACATTATTCGAACCCTAGACCTCAGCTTTGTAATCATACCGTAGTACAACAACGCCACCGAGGCAATCGTATTGTTCAAATGAGGACGTAATTGTAAACGTGGCGTAACCCGTTGGGAAAACTGGTAGGGATCCCACATGTCAGAAGGGAACTTAAAGAGTGCAAGAAAGAAAAGGTTATAAAAGTGTCAGGATCGGAAATGGCTTGATCATAGTCTCTTCAGAGAGAGTATCCATAGCATCATATAGTGGGAGATACCTTCATACAGGGTATATCAAGACTGCTATCGAAAACGAAGCCAGGTGGTAGTTTTAGTGACTACAGACGCGGTGCAACCAAAAATTTTGCAAAAAAAACGCGACGATTTTTTTTGTAATGTTCTATAATAAATATTGTTGTGTTTGGGTGTTAAATCCTTGCTTAGTTTAGCGTCTTTAAAAATAAAAGGGTGTACCTTATCTTTTAGGAAAATGTATGTATTTACCACCCAAATACGAAGATAGGAAAAAATAAATCGTCGCTTTTTTTTTTGCAAAAATTTAGTTGCATTGTGTATAAAGTCAGTAAAACTACCACCTGGCTTTGTTTTCGGTAGCAGTCTTGATATACCCTGTATACTAGTTTGTGTTTTAGTTTTGAATATAAATATACAGAATGTACTACTATATTATTTTCGTATTCTCAACCACACGTCATTGTTATTAAAGTTAAAATAACATAAATGATGTCTGTTCTGTCTTTCTTTTCAGGAGCGAGAGTATGTGCGTGTCGACGCATTTTGTAATATTAATATAGCAATGGACATTACGGTTTATTTTTCAATTAAACTCTCGTTTGTTTTTACGCGTGAGTTTGGGAGTTAGCACTGAATTCATTATTTTAAGTATCATTTGTAAATAGAAACCATGTAAAGTTTTATAAACTATGTCATTTACTTTTATATTTTCTAGAATAAAACATACCATAGTCATAAGGATATGATTTTGCAATATCCTGTTAATGAGTTGCATTGTAGAAAGGAATAAACACTGAAACAAATTCTCCGTTTTTTATTTGTACTAATGAAGAAGATATTCGTCAACAAATCCGTGAACGTATGTGGACTGTGAAGCGAGAGGGAAGATAGTGTGACTATATAGGAGTGATAGGGACAGATAATAAGCAGCGCAGTTCCCGATTTTCTGTTAAGGGTGAGACGTCTTTTTCTTCGGAACCAGTAAATCAATATTGCTGAAGCCAAAGGACTAGTTAGAAAACGAGAAACGTGGTTTGGTTCCTCGTGAATTGTGGTCGCTATCCGAATCGAATGCTTCCAACAATCTTTGTAATTTAAACACTGTGTTATTATTGAAAATAATACCTAGAATATCACGAAAATTAAGGGAAAGTCATAAGGTAAGATATAATTGAAATTCCTTAGATGTATATTAAATAATTTATTAACAATTTATACTACATCATAATACCCCTATCAGGGAATTAGAAACGTCTACCACAGTAAGAATATTTAAATATATTTTTTGCTAGCAATACTATTTAGCGTTAATGGCAATCTAAGTACTTTATTTAAGCGGTTGCAATACTGCATTATATATTTAAGCATTTTTTAAAAACATTAAGGAGAAAACTCTGCATTATACAACATTGAAACGTTTAAGAGGTATTTTTATTTTAGTCAGATAGGAATATTAACATAATAATTTTTTTATTAGCATAATTTCTCAATTTCTTTTTTCTGTAGCCAGTTTTCAATCAATATGCTCATAGTATTAATTTGGTGAGGATTTAATATATTATTCACTGATAATGTACGTACCACTGATGTATTTTAGAGCATACAAAATATGTAAATTGATTTTTTTTCATTTCCATGTATTTAAACTTAACGACTAAGATCCATATTGTTACTATATATCAGGTCCCTAAGCTATCTATACAATAAAATATATTTTGATCAGTTCTAAGCGCCAAATTAAGTGAAATTAATTTTACAAGCATTGTACTATAAAGTCCAACTTTTACCGCGGCCATAGACACAAGGCGCTCATTTTCTAGCAGGGGATGAATTTTTGAATGTGCATTTTTTAATGATGGTTTTCATGCAACTATTGAATATTATTGTTTTGACCATTCATCGTTGGACTAAAAAAATAATACGTTTAAACAATGCCAACTCTAATTTCCAGCAACAGAATAAGCTCGATTCAGGCATGATGTTATTTTTCTAGATGTGACGCACGGCACCATTTTATTTTAGTGTTGTCAGCCCTAATAAATACAGCAAGGAGATCTTATGTTGACTGCAGCTGGCTGTTGATTATCTATTTATTATTTCTATCATATACTTTTTCGGTGTTAATTGTATTAATATATAATTAAATACAAATGGTGATATTCTTCATATTACGTAATTTCCATTTTGTTTAGCAAAGCCGCAACAGCTCGGACAGAGTACAGGGCTTTGTGCAGCAATTTTTCACAATAGCTTCTCTTAATTCCCATTTCTTTAAATCGAAGAGCGGTGTTTCCTGGGAACTCTCTGAAATGAATTTTTAAAATAAAATGAATAACATGTCCTTAATGATACTAATTTGAGGCTGTAGCATAGCGCCCGTGCTATAAGTTCCTAACGGGCAAAAAAGTTGCTATGGCATTACATCTCTGGACCCATTGATAGGCGGAGGCCGTAACATAATATTATTTATGCTATTCTTCTATATGGCTAATCCACCACCGATTAGAGGACGAGGTAGCAATTAACTTCATTCCAAACGGTAAAGTTAATAATTACCATACTACAAGAGTAGTCTCTTTAAATAATGAATACACCAAAAAGTCATATACACAGTTCGGAACCCACATTAAAATCAATCAAGTCTTGTGTCGTAGGTATCAGAAACTAGGAGAGACTTTTCGGTCTCACAAACACCCAGACCTGAGACAAATACTTGTGGGCTTCACAAATATTTGTCTCTGTGCGGGGATCGAACCCGCGCGGCGGCCTCTTGTATCACAGCCGGCATCTAACCAACTACAGCACGGAGACTGTTTAATTAAATTACGTAGGTCTATAAAATCAAAAATGCAAGCCGTGAAGCAAGATGTGCGACTGCAAAAGATTTTTATATTTTGTATCCTTATGTTAATAGATTCATAAATGAAATAAAAAATCGACATTGTATTTACCTGACGACTCGCTGTAAACAGAACATAGCACTTCGACTCCGTGAAAAAGATGCTTCAGGCAGTAAGACAGTGGAAGCTCTGAATAATCCGAGGTGAGTATATGAGAAGAAGCAGTATTTTGCCAACTCGCTACCAGAATTATAACAATAATGGATTTCGTCAGCATTTTGAAGCTTCAACCTGGAAGAAATTTGAAATTTTAATGTGGTTACCGCATTATTATCTACTAATCCTAATATTGATTATACTGAAAATACTACAGAATATTATTTAGTTACCTAATGGATTAATGAAAGGGTATTTAAAAAAATATTACGGCCAACAAAAGAACTTATCATGTTTACAATTAGGTATAGCTGCGTGTTTTCCCAAAAGATAGCCTCAATTAACTAAGTAACTACCTAACTAATTTTAATAATATAGAATCAATTATGACTAAGTAAGTAAGTGACTATCGCTTATTATGGTAAGCGCCTAATAAAAATTACACACGTTAGAATTTACATAAAATTGATTTTTTATAAAAAGGCCGTAATATGTTTATATCAATGTATTTTAGAATGAAACTAATTGGGACATATAATATAATATAATTATATTTTTATTATGACATCAAAATATAAAAGTGGATGGGTAATAATAACGCTTTTTAATTGTTTACTCAAATTTGAAGGATACACTATAAACCAACTTATAGATGATTTACATCCAATAGGAAATAAATACAGTAATAAACGATTTTGAAAAATCACACATACCTTTTTACTCGGGTAGTTCCTTGATTCAAGACTTCCAGGGAAGACAGTCAGGGACTGTCGTAATAACGTAGGAGGAGGGTCTTTTATACCAAAATAATCCGACCCTTCATATTCTCAACGCGTACACAAATTATGCCAATATTGAAAACTTTTCAAATTATTTTTCGTATAATAATGTTGAGGAAATTCCGAACACGACAGTTCTTGTCAGCACCAACAGAACTGGAATGAGCCCCTTCTAAAAATAAATGGTAAACATGTTATTAATAACCCGACCAAAGTTTATCACACATTGGCCATTATCTAAATAACAGAATGACCCTTGACAGACATGTATGACCCTTATTTTTAAACCCTTAATAATTATATAGTAACAAGGGTTAGGGCCTACGCAGAACGGGACGGAACGGCAAGGGATTTAATTTCGAAGTGACATAACATCAAAACGGATCTATCGATGCCGCGGCATCAATTAAAAACTTCGGAATTTATGTCGTATTCCAACAAAATAAGTTTGAATATCCTTTGGTAAAAAATTAAACGCCTTGCCATTCCGTCCCGGTCTGCGTAGGCCTTTACAGTTACAAAAATAAAATGTGATAAGAGTTATTGTTTGCTGTAATTCAATACAAATATAATTTACACTTGGTCACTCCGTGTACGTTCCATGGCTGCGCGTAAGTCTACTATAGTTCGGTGGATCTGCTTTAATTCATAGCTCATAGCTTTCAAAATGCGAGACGACAGGTAACAGTATTTCCAAACAACTACAAGGTATCTTACTCATTGACGTCCACTCTAGAGCACGGAAAGACGTAAGCACTAAACGTGGCTAGATCTTTATGGGAACCAGTTTTTTAAGACAAGCTTCTTCAACCTCAAGTGTACTGTGAACACAAGTTTCTCCCAAGGGTTTCGCAGCGCCTGGAGCGGGCTGTGACCTATGTCCAGCGATTTCCTGCAAGTTGCCACCTTAATTCGCCGGTCCATGAAAGAAAAGTATTATAATAAATACTATAATAATCCTTTGTTAGTTCGAATTACCTACATTTTGATCGTATATAGTTTAAATCTTTGATTGAGATGGATTGTTTATTTGCGTCGTTTCAGAACAGCGATTATAATTAAATATGACTTCTACATGAAACCTATTGCAGTATAAGCCACATATCAGTTTAGAAATGCAAAATTATACTAAAATTGATTGACCTAGCATACGGAATGTTAGCTTTTATGATATATTAAATATTATCTGTGGCCGCCGACCCAAACAACATTTTATAGGTCAAGCAGTCTCGAACAATCAAAACTGTGATTTATTCGCTTCCTTATGGTTAAATGCCATTGTATTTTCATGGATAATTTATTGGTATACCTACACGGTATGTTATTACAATATAATAGGTATTTCGAGACGCAAAAAAAAAAGAAATAAAATTAATAATGTCAGCACACTCCGGAACCGCAAATTCAATTATTGAATTAATAGGTTTCAAACATTTTTTCCTTGCGCGAAAAGATAAATAACAATAAATCATTTTATTTCGCGAGTTCGACAAGTTTGTAATTCATAAAGTTAAATTTACTCAGAAAGTTAAATTGCTTTTATATTTGCGTCAGGCGCCAGAATACAGATGTTTAGGTTAGATTTAAAGCTGAAGTTTAGGAAGATGTTAATGCAGAGTGGCAATATTTCCGACAAACAAGCAAACGGGTCATCTCATGGTAAGTGATCACCGCTCCCCGCGAACAACTACAAATACTGGATCACAAATGCTTTGCGGGGCTTTTCAGATGAAGTTAAAAATAAAGAAAAATGGATGAAAGGAGGGAGGAATCATTCGGCAATCTCACCTAACGAAACGCGACTGTAATAGGCAATAGCACTTTGATCGAACCGCGTCATTTCTCCTGTAATACAAAATATTACAGCGTGGCTACTACTTCACAACATAATAATTATAATAAGATTTACATCAGTCAAGTGTTTGATCATAATATTGAATAATTTTCCTACAATTAGTCTACGAATGTGGAACACAAATCATTTCCTGGGCAACAGTTACAAATTGCAGAGAAAATTGCCCCTGTTTTTGTCAACATTCTAGAAACAATTAAGGTTTTATACGGAGCCTTCCGGGTGTGGTATAATCAACAGTATTATAATTAAGGTCGATTTTGTCATTAAAGGGTGGAGAAATGTTATTTAGAAATATTAATTCGATGTGTTGATGTAAGAAATATGCCGGGTTAGGTAATATATAAGTCGAAGCGGACATAACTCATCTTTTTGCCTTGATCTCATTTACATTCGGTTTGTACCGATTTTTATGTGATATACTTCAATGGCGTCGGTTGCGGAGTGATCGTGAAGATAGCAACGAAATGAACGGCTTCGGGTTTGATTCACGTGCCTCCTCTACAATCGAGAGTACGATTGAGGAATAAGGCCATATAGTCCACTGGCCTAGTGCATATTGGTGGACTTTACATTAATAAAAAAAATACAAATCGCTACGGCATGCAGCTTTCCTCACGATGTTATTCGTCATCGTTATACTGCTTGGTGATTGACTATTTAGAAATACAGTTTGACAATCAATACACACTTTTTTATTCTATTGCATCAAAATGAATTAAATTGCATATAATACATATGATTAAATAATTAAGTTCAAATGTACCATAAGTCTATTTCCGTTTTAATCTAAACGTTTTTGAATTCAGTTTCGTCTTTATTTTGACACTATGTTTTTCGCATGAATTAGTCATACCTCGTTGCATTTTTAGGCTACTAACGGTTTGACCTGGCTCGACTTGGGTGTTGTTTATGTTTTGACAATCTTTCTTTCATCTTACCTTCCGTCGTACAACCATTGTCCGTTAGTAATTTATAACAATTATTATTTTTGCAATCGTCAAGTTTTATTGCGCCTACGTTTTCTTCAGAAAACTATAATCGTTGCTGCGATTTATTTATCCAATTTTTAAAATCATATTCAGAAGTAGGTCCTGTGCTGAAATCGTACTCACATATTTAAAACGTAAACTTGTAATTTATACTATAGTTTCCTGAGTTATAGACGCACACACAGGCGTTTTAGTATAGGGGAGGATATAAACATGTTAGAACAAATTAATTTATGAATATGTATTTATTATGAAAACATAAGCTATTACACTTTTTTATAATTGCATATAAGAACATTTAAGCACTAAAATACAATTATTAAAAAATTAAAATGCAACACACAAACGACTAAACGACTGATATTTTGCATGGCGCCTCTTATCAGCAATAGAAATTCGAAACCCATTCAAAAATCAATGAAACGTATTAATATCAAAATATTATTTATTAAAGTGGTGATCCATAATATTTGCCTACCCCTATGGGATACAAGCGTGACGCTAATGTGTGTATGTATGTTACAAGCACCTACTCATGTCCCTACATGTTTTATATTTTCCGTATTCGTTATTGCGTCGAGAATATTAGTAGGTACGTTAAATTTTTAAATATCCTGTTATTAATTGTGACGAAATAATTTAAACGTATTATTATCACACTAGTTGTATATAGGCATTTAATGTAAATCAATAAGAAATAGAATGTTGTATTTTTAGATAAATTTTGAGACTTGTTATTTCATTATACTATTTTGGGCTACTTCCTTGAATAAAGAATTAGGGTTGTCAAATTCCTCTCGAAGTTTCCCCTCCCGTTTTTCATGTTGAACTTTGACATCCAGAAATTGACTGTCAGACAAAAGTCAGTAGCAAAGAGGTCACTGCGGACGCAGGATTACGCGATAGACAATCCACATCGCGAAAGACAAATGTGTTATTAAGTTATGTGTATTATGTAAGAAGAGGTTAAGAGAGTAAGAAACGAGAATAAAACACACATGATTTTTTAGATCAACCATCTCGGCGCGAACCAAAAGGTTCGCAAATTATTTTTTGCCGTAGTGTGAAGTAGCATCTTAGCAGGCCGGCATAATTGTATAGAATGGCATGGGACCGCCGTCTGATGCCATTTGATACTTTGTATGGACGGCATTTGCGCTCACCATCAGGTGCAATGCAGTCATTATGCCATGCCAGTGTAACAGAATACGAATAAATAAAACACGAGTTTTACAGTGTGAAGAAGTTTTACGTTCGATGATTTAAAATTGATTGCTTTATCGAAAGCAAATTATATTTTTTATGTAATACTATAAGTATGTTTTACATTACAATACGACAATTTCTTTAAAACTAAAATAATTTAGGTACAATACTGTACGACGCGGTTGGCAACCCTGCCAGGCCTGTGGAATGAACCGGTAAGCTTTTGGGTTTCACATTACCGTATAATTAAATTGATGGAAGTGGAAAACTTGTATCAAAATGTCAACCTTTTTGAAATCGTTTGTTTATTTAACCGTTTTGCGATTTTAGTACCGAGAGAAGATAGCTGTCGCTGCCGGTATGTGACTTGTTTATTATTTATACTTGGAAACAGCTAGCAATTGCGTACGGACGGGGAAAAGTAAAATCGATCTAGAAGTTGTTGGAATTCAAAAAATACTTTACAATAATTTGTCCATTCTCTTCTATATTCCAATAATAACCGGCTTAGATTCTAGCAAAATTTGCTTAAAATTAAATTTATACGCTGACGAGATTCATAAAATAAATGATGTAATATCAGGTAGATACATTTCTGATTCACATTATGTTCTTCTATATTCGTTAATTAAAATCCATTGTCTTTTGTTTATCACGTCACGTTTGCATTGTAAATAGGGGCGAACTAAATTAAAATGTAGATTACATTCGTATGTGTAAACTTGTTTACAGGCGTAACGTCTTCTTTGCTTCGAAGAATAGGTTAAGTTGACTTAGGTCCCAATTTTTCTGCTTTGTGACATCAAGGGCTTTATAAATAAACTGATAAGCGAAGGATTAACTTTAGTCCAAGGATTTAGAATTGACTCGGTTATTTTGACTATTACTTTGGCTATAATATTGAATAATGCAACATTACGATGGTTGCCTAGCCCTCTATACAATTCCGTGTTTAATTGAGTTTATTAATAAGCCCTGAAGGGTACATACGAACGCCACAACGATGTCCCCTGTATTTGCTAAAAATGTGATTAGTTAGTGCTGCTTTTGGTACGACCGGTATTTTAGGATGAAATTGCTTAGGCGCTCTGTATGGAAATGCGGTTAGTTTCTGGGCGAGATTGTTACAGTGCCCTCAATGTACCATTCAAACACACGCAATAAATACAACAAACTAGGTCTCCAGTGCTCTTTTACTTTTTTGGGTATGCCCTAAGCGTCCCCCCCACACCTCCTACCCTAACACCCCTGCTAATGGACTAACATTGATAGCTCACAAAATTGATTCTACACTTCAAACTCTTCATATTAATTTTGTTTCTGATTATTTTCAAAGCGGCAATTCGGCTGGTCTCAGAATGTGCGCGGTCATCGATGTCATTTTTACACGTGCCTTTGTCGATGATGACTCAATTTGTTTTGGGTTTTAATTTAATTTTTATTTGATGTTAATAAAGATTAATTCTTGAACGAAAATCAAATCGTTTAGTCCCGGACGAACCGTATGAGCCACAATTTGTTAAAACAAAGCTCAGTATTAAATTTTAATATATTCCGGCCTTGCCATTAGACTTATGCAGTATTAGTTATTGAATTAGCAACGCTAACCCGGCGGCGGCGCTTAGTTCCATACCTACTAACGCACTTTCTTAAAATCTATACGGTTTGATAACGAGCCATATTTCAAACATATGTTGTAGGCAGATACAATTCACACGAAAATATGAAACCTATTGTTGTTTTCAACGCTAATATTAATGTCACACATGGATATTAGACGAGTGTTTCTATTGTGTTGCTGAGGGAGTTTCTTGCCCCGTTTTTTCTTCACAGCTACAACACGTTCCGAAGCGGTGGTAGCAGTAATTAACTATTCAAAAGACCTTGTGAAAGACTATTTGAATAAAAAATATTTTGATTGACTATAACGGGGAAGGAAAATATCTTGAGGAAATTTGCGTACCATAGCGATTTGTATAGATTTAAATGGTATGTAAAATTCGCCAACCCGTAAACCAGTGTGGTGGACTATATAGCCTGATCCTCTCAATCGCACTCTCGATTGTATAAGAGGCTTGTGCCCTGCAGTGGGACGTACCTATATGGGCTAATACTGATACAGATACAAATGGATTTTCCATTTGGATATTCAGTATGCATGTTGATAGTTTTATCGTGGCAATTCTAATTTAATTAACAGTAATTAAATTGGAGTATTCGTTTTGAGGTCCCAAAATGCCTCTAAAGTGTAGATGGAGACGTAGGGATTTTTAGAAGGAAGGAGTCCGGCATGCCCGGTCTATTTGGATAGTCGGGTATTCAATGAGGCTTTTCCCTCATAAGAAAAAAAAGGTATTTAATATTCACGGTATTCAATTATCGCTTAATAAAATACACGTGTTCGAAATTTATATGCATTCGGAGTGAAATTAAATATAGAATTGTTGCATGAAATTGGCTGCAGTCCAAATATAAAATGCAGTACTTTGTTGGACACCTATTTCGTGTGAATGTTTGGCAAGCAATGACGGCAGATGAGTATGTTTTAATTTTGTAATAGCATACTTATACCTATTTATTTTATTTTGGTATCACTACATTCCCATTGAAACTCGGATTGTCCAGGAAATAAAATTGTTGTTGGCAGCCCCCGTGGCGCAGTTGGTTAGACCTCGTCTATGAAACGTGAGGCCACGGGCTCACAGAAAGACGAGCTCAAAGGAATGTATGAGATATATTCGTGTGATCCACATGTATTTTTTTCGAATCTGGGTATTTGTAGACCGAAGAGTCTCTCGTAGTTCCTGGTACCCACGACACGACTTGATCTTTGTGTGGGGTCAGGACTATGTATGTGACTGTTGGGTGTATTTATTAAATTATGTATTCATTTATTACTTAATTTTGGCCGTATTCTTTTGATCTTTACTAAAATTGATCTACTTAAAGCAAGTATAATATCCATATAAATTATAATATGCATACATATATGTATTTTGCGTATTCTGATTAGCTTGTAAGCAATTATGATATACCTAGATTTATGAAATGTTTTCGTATATTTCGTCCGCGTTTGTTAAAAATAAATAAAATAACATATGTACCTATGTATCGGCAATACAGTACATAAATAAACATTTTGGGTTACGTATTACATTGTTTCAACAATGTTTGAACAGTGCAATCTCATAAATTATTTTTAATGTCCGTTTAAAAAATTAATCGGTTAATTACGAGTATTTATCATTGTGATAAAAATTCCGCACATGTACATACTTACGTACATACATAATCAATAAAATTTAAAACTAAATTCTTGTTGTGGATTTTTTTTTTATTGAAACATGATTTTATAAGTACATCATAATTTAAAAAACTGCTCTTTATTAAATTATTTAACAAAAAGTAATAGTAACTATATTAATGTATTAAATTAAATTACATGCGTTTATAGATTTAAAGCACGCATTGAGGTTTTTGTATGTAAAATATATCTTTCAAATCACTTAATTGCCAGACATTTTTATGGCACGACTCATTATTATTTTTGCATAAAACTTAGTGTGGCTATGGGAAAATCTCAGCTGTTTTATCAGTGGCATAACAGCCGCCATAACTTTTTAATAAAAAATGTGCATTATTTTGCGTACAAAGTACTCGTATGCTATTAATTTAGTCCGTAAGCTATATAGTTTACGGGATATAAATACTCTAAGGCTTTTGTATGTACAAATATAAATAGATGTAATATAGAGGGAGCGCTGTCATAAATTTGGGTCTTCAAAAACTTAGATAGGTAATATTTTTTTGTTCGTAACGATAGTAGCGCTGCCCTATTAATGAAAATTAAATTAATTATTTAACAATAAATCGCTATAAATTAATTTGATAACCGAAAGTATATTTAGTTATCCATTTAACACGAGTTTGAGTGGAACTAAATAGCTTTAAACACTTTTTTTTTAAATTTTCTTTTTCAATCACGTTCCAGCGCAGGTCGGGACTGCATGGTAAAGGATTATTATTTTTACCAAAGGTTATTTAGGTGTCAGCCAATAAGAGGGCAGAAAAAGGCCTGGCACCACCATTTTTTATCTAAGTTTTTGAGGTACAAGCGCTCTCTCTATATTATAAGTACTTTAAGACACAAACAAGTAGATCCACTATCCAGTTCCTGCGTAAAATATAATTCAGCATACTCTGCATTAAATAAGATTAAATATGACTCATGTAATAAGTCAGTTATTTTTAAAGGGAAGCCAGTGAAACAGTGACGTGATAATTTTAATAGGGTTAAAACGAACTACGGGAACACATGCGCCCTCCGAACGTCGGTCCCGCGCATGTACAAACATTACTTCAGCAAAGTGTCCCTTTACATTTTGACAATGGTTCCGTATTACAAGTAAATCGTATTTAAAGAGTTGTCTTCTTTTTTAGTGAAAATGTACGAGGGTATTTGTTCTGTAGTCCCGATTGTTTATTCACATTCTTAATATAGTCATGTTGAAAAAAAAAACATAAATGTGTTGTAGCGTAATCGGAAGCGAAAGGTTCTAGTACCCAGCCTGTCGTGGGTTTGAGCTTCTTGTTAATGCTTTATACTTTCATGATTCGGTACCGCTTGCATTAAAGCCGAAGGAAACGTTATAGGTAAGCCTGCTAACCTAAGATTTATCCACAAGAGTTTTCAAAGTTAATAACAATTACAAGCAGCGCAAGACATAGCTGTTCTAATGAAGTTCTAAGAAAATACCATATTTTGCACTAGTCTTTATTCGGAGTCAATATAAAAAACTATTTTTTTGTATTAATTTATAATGTTATTAGTTGACATTTTGACACTTAATACAAAATATATGCATGCATGTGTTGTGATATATTAATAGAAATATATATCCGTAAACTTTTTTATATGTAGCAGTCATTTTAACACATTAAGCTGTCACATATCCGGTCTTGGACAATAAATTTCAAAGGTTTTACGACTGCTAACATATTTTTGGATTTCCGCTAAACGGCATATTTAAAACAAATTCCGGTTTTTTATCAGGTCTTTATTTAGAACAGTTTAAGAGAGATTTATTAGGGGTAGCCCACCATTACTTTAAATTTTGTTGAAAACCGGCTGAGATTCTTGATGTTGTTAACAAATCCATTACGCATATCACTTGTAAAGATCGTCTACGGTTCTTTGGCGTGCGAATGCAATGCTTCTTATTTAAATTAAGAAAATATATCTCAAACAAGGAGTTAAACGGAGAAAAAACGTTTCTTATATTTTGACAACAACGTATTCGCACGCCAAAAGATCGTAGACAATCTGTATTAATGAAATACATTGATTCGGCAAAAATGCGTGATTATAGGAATCAGAAATTGGAAGTTTTATAGTCGAGAGCAGTGTCTAATGTTAGACTGTGACGTGCGGAAGGAAATAAAAGTAATTTTATTTGAACGGAGTTGGTTTAGATACTTTTTAATTAACAGATGTACTAATTACAAATATTAATACTAATAATACATTATTATTAACACTCGCATACATATTGTAAATATCTACCTAAAATGCATGGTGCACTGATATTAATTATGAAAGGTTTCTAAGCAAGACGAATGTAAATTATTAAGGATGATAAGTTTCATAACATTACTATAACATAAAAGGTCATCATAGAACAAAACCATTTATTTTGAATACAATGTTAAAGAGAAAAGAAAAGAAAATATTCCTGAAGCACTTAAGACAAAGTATAAACAAGATACTGTAGAAGCAGGACAAGTGGAACCACCAGGTACAATGAAAACCTGAATCGAAGTCTAAGGTGAAGGAGTCAGGTGCTCAGGAGCAGGCGTTTATTGGCTGACACTGGATAAAAGAATTCTATAAGCGCAACAAAACAATCCGGCGCCAGGTTGGGAAGTTACATAATGGGAAGTTACTTAAGTTTATCTCGGTATTCGGAGTCAAGGTCATATTTACACGAGACATATTTACCAACCCAATATAGACATTTAAGGCGCTCAAGTTTACTCAGCTGGAACACCGTAAGGCGTAAGATCAAGGTAGCAGGTGTCTAGTAGATGTGTTAGCTTTTGCAAAAATTGACGTTATGAACTGCATTCCACCTATTTTTCTACAGTTTCCAAAGTCGGATTTTTTTTATTTTATTAGTCGATATTTACTATGTACTTTGTATGCATGGGCCTTTTGGTTAGGTACAACCGCTTTATCTATTTCCGTGATAAACAGTTCTGTGGAATTTTATTTCATGACGATGAATCCTCATATCATTTCCAAATCTTACAAAATTATTAATATCTTTTAGTATATATATTTGGAATTAATTCAATTTAAAAATTTTTGCTTAGGACTGATTTTTTCAGGCACCTGATTTTAAGGATTGTTAAAATATTCCTGTTGTAAGGGTTGTATTGGGATGTTTTTTCTATTTATAAGCAAGTATTGGATGTCAAGTAACTTTCCTTTCATGACAACAATTATGTGTTTCAAGCGTATCTGTTTTCAGTTCAGGAAGTAAAAGCACGTTAACACCTCATCCCAGAGATGTTAAAGAAGCTGATTCCCCACGACTTTTAACTATAAAAAAATGTGTTAGAGCACGTCAACACAATGGTAATGACCAGTGAGTAATATTAATTTCCACATGGTACGCAATTTGGATGCCACAAAACTGTTAATTATATCAGAGGGACGCATCAATTTCGCATGTTTAAAAAACAAGATAAAAGAAACTGACCGAGGTGCCTGAGAGTACGATTAACCTTAACGAAGGTGACCCTAAGATAGTCGGTTTTCGTGTCAAGTCTTCGCTGCCGCGTTTCGTGCGGTGGGTGAAATTTCCAGATGCCCAATACGAGTACCCTTTTCCTCTTCCCATCCCTTTTTCTTCCCACTTCCCTCCCCATTGGGCCAGCAACATATCCATGATCCACGATCAAGTGATCCACGATCAAGTGACAAGTGAAGTGAAGTGTTTCCTTGTTTGCCGGACCTATGCAATAAAAAAGTCAATATATTGGGGATGTCTGTGTCTTAATTCCTTGTGCGATTTGAGACAATGTTTGCTGAAGGAACTAATTGGAACTTTTACCTTAGAATTGTTTATCAGACAGATTTAGTGTGTAAATCTGGACAGCCATAGTACCTGCAGAGCTCAAAAATCTCGCAATAGATAGATATGCTTCTCTTCTCCCAATCTCCATTTTTAAATGTGGGTTTGCTTCTAAGATTCTAAATTTTTTGTGGGTCTCCATGAGGGGTGGCTATTACTTTGCATCGAGTAAGTTACTGTTTATTCGCTACGCTTATGTCATTGACATTCGTTTTTGAGGGGTCAGCTTGACAAAATGATGTGCGTAAAGTATTTTTTAAAAGGCATTTCGTTCTTTCCGTATTAGAAAGTGTGAAATCACTATAAATACGTCAGATATTACAAAGATAACTGTTTTTGGTGTACCTCTAATAAGTATAAAAAAGTTCCAAGTTGTTACTAGGAATTGGTAATATGATCATATGATGTATTAAAGAACTACAAAATATCTTGGTCTCAACAGCCGTGATATCCACAAAGATCGTTCACCTCCGATTACTGCCAATTAATGCACTTTTTTTTACTTCCGCTTTCGAATATGTATTTTGAATTGGTAATAAAAAATTTCGGATTATTATACTGATATTATAAACACAATAATGTGACTATTGATAAAAGTAAATAAAATTAAATTACATGCACACTGCTAACATTCTTTGATCGTAAGAGACGTGAAAAGTCGAGAGATTTTATACATTAATATTGCATCTTTATATTAGCAATAATAAAACGCATGTTATAGATAAGCTAAAGTATATCTAACTGCATAAATACCGTTAAGAATATTAGTTTTACCACCATTTCTATTTTTGTATTTCAATTTAGGAAATTACATATATATATCGCTATTTCAAATAGGAAATGTCAAATATGTTTTTTAGAGGATTGTTATTTATTAAACTCATCATTTCAACTTTAAATATTCATTGATGCTGCGTATCAATTATATATAGTATAATTATATAATAGTTTATTGTTTTGATCTATAAAATCTTTTATAAATTTGTACAAAAAATAAGACAAAATGTCACGACTCTCTCGATCGACGCGATGATTTAGCACGTGTAAAAATTGGTACGGTTTTTCGGGAACGGAACTCTAAAGCGCTCCACCGACTACGGTCAACAGTTGGTCCGCTCCCGAACCGACTCAACGCCGCTCAGTACTACATTGCGCGCCAAGTGCTGTGTGCGCGATATCCGCTGATAAATTACTATTTGAAAATCGAACGCGGTGCAATGAAAATTCAAAGACATTGTCGTTGCCCCTTGTGAATGCGTTTTGTTATTTCAAGTGATTCGTGCAGTCTAACAAAGCGTAGTTTGGTGCCCTAATTTACGTTTTATTGTTTGCTTTCGGTGTATATTTAGATCGAGTTTCGAAAGGTAAGAGCTATTGGAAATTTCTCGAGGATTTCTTTACGAGAGCTTTGTGGTTATATTTTTAATTACTTAATATTTATTTGCAAGTATGTTATTATTTTTGCTGCTTTTCTGTTTACGGAAAACAATTTTCAATTATATCTCACATCTAAAAAATCAAAACTTTGAATGAGTTATATTTGTTTTTACACCGCATAAACTATATGCATTTTTTTTTTATTTTTCACACATCTGATTAGCATGAAATGTAGATGTTTAAAGCTAATTGTGTTCCTCATAAAATCTTTTAGCTCTACTAATAAAAAAAAAGAACTTCGAATAAATATTAATGACAAAGATTGCAGTTAGTATTCGTGAGAAACTTTTTAGTTTTAAATCTTACAGAATCTACCGTAATCCTTGTTCATCACGCGAACTTTGTTTTCGGCGCGGCAATGAAACCGTAGACGGATTTGGTATAATAATTCATTATTTACTTATAAGGAATTAAATAATTTTTCTTCGTAAATTTTATTGGTTATAATATTTTTAATAAACAATATTACTATTGACGGTAATGTAAACGTGACTCACTTTGCCCACACAGATAATACTTATCACTAATGCGATTTAATCCAAGTGATTGCTTTGTGCACTGCCTATAATTATAATTATTAACAAATAACCCTGATAGCGCCATTACTACTAGGATTAACTTCCCCATATAACGTTTCACAGACGTACTAATTTAAATTAATCAAAAAATGTATAGAAACAAAAAAAAACTTCATAATCAATACAATTATGTCTTTAGATGTAAAATGGTCTCGGGTTCATATCCCAGGGCACACCTCTAACTTTTCGGAGCTATGCGTGTATTGATAGTCGATCACCACGCACTATAACAGTTAAGGAAAGCATCGTGAGGAAACCTGCATACCGTAGCGGTTTTAAATGATTTCTACGGTATGTAAAGTCCGGCAACCCACAGTAGGGCAGCGTGGTGGAGTATATGGCTTAACCCTTCTCAATCATACACTCGATTCTTGAAGAGGCCTGTGCCCTGCAGTGAGACGCATATGGGCTGATATACGTCTCACTGGGCTTGAGTTCATTACGGCTTAAAGTTTTAAGATTCTCCGTCTTAAGATTAAGATTTCGGAGTCAATAAAATGCGTGCACCTTTTGATCCTGGCTTACAGGAGTTGCAGCACCGCGTATGAAATAAAATTAAATAAGTGTAAGATGTCCAGAGCTGCATATAGACTTCCAAAAATTACAGAAAATTTGTAAGCAGCCTATGTTTAACGCCCTCCTGAGGTCCTTATTAGGTCTTCTGCTCAGTATATTAATATTTCCAAGTCATAATTTTTTTTCTAATATGAGAATCGAACATGCGACCTTATTTCCCAACCGGCCATGTGTCGGCTATCACGGAGGTCGTCGAACTGATGTGACACTAAAAATAATTTTATTCATGATTAGATATTTGCGAACATTATACAGATTAATTCGCATTTTATATCGATTGCTATTACATGCGACTTTAATAGGACTCTATTAGAGTAAAAATATTTGATTTTTCATATTGTATGTGTTTGAAATTTAAAAGTCTTGCTTGGTGGCGACATACAAAGTAATTGGTAAAAAATAAATTAAATTATTAAATTGCACCATTAAAAATGTTATGTAATAAATAGTAAAATGATGCGGAGTACATTTTTAAATATAAAATACGATTAGTAATTATTATATTTAAATTTCGCTATTATGTTATTTATAAATAATGCTTGTTAGGTATTATCTCAGTGTGAATTAAGGATACTGTTCTGTAATCTATTTTATTCTATCAGACAGGCAGAGGTGCGACCTGAACACCCACGTTTCGCCTTATGTGTTCCGTACCATGATGTGATAGAGGGGAAGCCTATCGCCATATCGAGCGCTAATTCCTGACTCTGAATGAATAGAAAAATCCAATATCACTTTGTCGGACCCGGGATTGGATCCGAAACCTCAGCTTTGCAATCATACCTTAGTACAACTACGCCACCGAGGCAGTCACCACACAGATATACAGACAAACATTCTAAAAATCATTATTTTGGGTTGTATTACGTTAATACAGACCCCCATATTGGTTTTTCTCATTTATTTTCAATGTATAGACATCGATGGGTTACAAATTTATTATATGTATAGATACTGCCTCGGTGGCGTAGTGGTACTACGATACGATTGGAAAGCTGAGGTCTCGGATTCGAGTCCCGGGTCGGGCAAGGTGATATTGGATTTTTCTATTCATTGTCAGCCCGGAGTCAGGAATTTGTGCCCGATATGGCGATAGGCTCGCCCTCTATCACATCGTGGGACGGAATATACAAGGCGAAACGTGGGTGTTCTGGTAGCACCTCTGCCTACCCCTTCTGGGAAAGAGGCGTGTGTTTATGTATGTATGTATGTATGTATAGATTTGTGAGTGCTCATACTCATAACGTAAACATTAACCTATGTTTACATAATATATATTATATTTTGTAAACATGTAAGATTTGTAAGCAAGGGAATAGTTCTCATATACCGGCTATATCTAAACTGCGACCGAAAACGAAGCCAGGTGGTAGTATCAGTGAGTTCAGATACAAAGCAACTAAAAATTACGCAAAAAGCGACATTTTTTTAGTTGTAATTTTTTACTTATGTCGTATTTGGGTAGTAAATATATTGTTTTTTCAAAATAATAATGTACACCTTTTATTTTTAAAGACAGAATGGTACGTTAGGGTTTCAATTATAATTTTAGCAAAAACTAGGGATTTACCATCCAAACACTTTAAAAATTGCAAAAATACCTGTCGCTACAAAAATTCAATTTTACGAGTATGTTTTTTTTTAATACTTTTAAATTGCGCATGTATTTTATTTTTCGTTGGCATTCTTTTCGTTTCGTTTTAAAATATGCATGAAAAAATATTTTTTGCTATTAAATAAAAATCAATTACAACAATGTGTTAAGTCCCAGACTAAAATTAATAACTTATTTGAAATGAATTTATGAGCATTCATGTTTGTCTTAATTTAAGCATCATTAATATATATAATATTTTTTGATTAATCAAACATAAACTGTAATTATAAAAATGGGAATAAAGATGATTCCCATATTACATGAATGTTTGAATAAAATTATAATTATAACATTACTTTAATGGGATTACGTAGCTAAACAATAATAAAATACCCCAAAAATTTCATTATGACAATTCTATTCTAACGTTTTTTTGCTTGAATTAATTAAACAATACTACGCAAACATATTTGGCAATCACCGTTGATTATAAAACATAGTATGGCTTTACAATATTACTATCATTGTTAATTATCAGTTATATGTGTTTAAATTTATAATTATTTCTATGTGTGAAAAAAAAAATGCAAATATATGCAAATCTGTTTGTCTTATTGTAACAATTGAATTGAACATAAAAACTTTAATTAATTAATCCATGCATTGGCTGAATAGACGACAGAACACGTTTTAATAATTTAAGGCGTAATATTTTTTCAAGTATAATATGTGTTACAAATGCGTATAACAAACAACAATCAAAGGAATGAAACTGTATTTTAAAATGTATTGATAACATAATATTAGAACAGTATTTAGCAGAAACCAAAAACAGTTTTTTTTTTCAATAATTATAAAGTAGGTAAACGTTCAAACTTCAAATAAAGCAGTGTTAATTAATGATTCAGCGAACATTAAACACCATATTGAGAGAATCATATAATATTAAATAAAATAAAATATTTCAACAACAAAATATCAAGTCATGAGTAATGAAAATAATTTTTGCCACGTATGTACGAACTATGTTTTTATTTTCCCGCGGCCTTGTCTCACTCCAGATGCTCTTTCAATAACCTTAATAAAACCAAAAAACTTACAGAGACGTATTACTTAGGTAATACTACATTTGGTAATGTTACTGCGTTGTTTCAGTCCAAATTAAGAAGTCATGCTAACGCTTCAACAATCAAAGTAAAAATGTTTTTTAAACGAAGGACGATAATAATGGTCATTTTACCACCACTTACGAGCATCCTTAACATTTAGCACAGCAACACAGTGCTAATGGTCAGAAAGAAGAAAAAAAAAGTCCAAAATGGCGAGCAAAATTATCAATTCTGACTACAAAAGTTTTTTGGAGTATAGAAGACTAACGTTATCAAGTCGATTTATAGCTTTTAGTGTGCGGGAGTATCGTGAATTTAATTCTAGTATTTATTTTCAAAACGCTCCAAAAGAAGGGTAACTTCAAAAACAAAGATTCAAATAATCAAAGTTGGTTCACTCAGTTCAGAGTTATGAGCTATGAACATAAATTAAAAAAAGAACATATAGTCGAATTGAGAACATCCTTCTTTTTTTGAAGTCGGTTCATAAAGAGTTTTGAGTGCTTTACTTTCCTTTAAAAATATTCTGAACAATGCTGCGTCTCAAACTCAAAATATCATGTTTATTACTACTACCTCTCCCTGAACCTGTCAATGAGGTTTAAAATCCCTGTTACGTCAGCGAATCTACATGTTGATGCTTTTTTAAACATACAAAACGAGTTATGCTTACGCAAATCTATATTAGCATTTTTTTTGCCATATTAGTAGCATTCATGTTTTCCGCGTTATTTTATTATTCGACTCATTTATTCTATTTTCGAATTTTAATGAGCGCACCCTTTATTGGCTTACCCGTTAATTAGTGACAAAGAACAAAAGATCTTTGTCGCAGTTAAAATATATTTGTAGTTTCAGAATTATAAAAAATATTCTATTGTTGCATTTGTATTTGTCAACGGGTAAAATTTAAGTGACAACGTTTTCTTCTCACGCCCTTGACATATAGTTTATTTATCTGTGTTGTTTCGATATAAATCTGTACTGTTTGAATAAATTTATATATGCGAAAATAAATAAATTAATAAACTGCCTCGGTGGCGTAGTACCACGGTACGATTACAAAGCTGAGGTCTCAGGTTCGAATCCCGGGGCGGGCAAAGTGATATTGAATTTTTATATTAATTATCGGCCCGTAATATGTTGCCGGATATGGCGATAGGGTCGTCCCCTATTACATCGTGGGACGAAACATACAAGGCGAAAAGTGGGTGTCCTGGTAGCACCTCTGCCTACCTCTTCTGAGAAAGAGGCGTGAGTTTATGTATGTATGTAATATATGCGATATTAATGGACTGTCCAATAACAATAAAAAATATATATTTATTTAAAACTTTAATATACATACGAAGTGGTTTTTTTTAGGAAACCTGCTCGATTCGAACCCGTGTAGCTCCAGCTAATAGTCATTTAATAATAACTTCACAAATAAAATTAAGCGTAATTTGTGCTAATCACTTCTAAAAACAACTAAATTGGTACACTTTTCAATAACTGCTTATTAATTAGATAAAAGAATTATTACTACCGAGGACGCTAAATATCTAACGAGGTAGAGACTAAGCACGAACAAGACCTTAAAGTACGTTTATCTATGTAGAGTTGGGAACACTCAGCTCTACCATCTTATACAAAATAACTATAAGAAGACAGTCATGTATAATTTCATCGTATAAATGTCCCCTAAGAAAAGGATTAAAAAAACATTGTCAAAGTGTTATATACAACTTATATATCACTTTTAAATCTACGATGTGAATCGACACAATTATAAAATTTTAATTAAGAGTTATTATTCAAATGGATTTGGAAAACAGTCATATAGTATATAGTCTATAAAGAGGACATTTTATTTGGTCATAAATGTAATATAAAATAATCATAGACTGACATTATTTATAATTCATTTAAATTCTACTGACGAGTGGCGAAATATATAACTACATATGTATACTTAATGTATATTTTTGAGTATAGTAAAGTATTTTTCTATTCATTATCAGCCCGGAGTCAGAAATCTGTGCCCGATATGGCGATAGGCTCGCCGCCTATCACATCGTGAGACGGAAAATACAAGTCGAAACGTGGGTATCCTGGTTACACTTCTGCCTACCCCTTATGAGAAAAAAGGCGTGTGTTTATGTATGTATGTAATATTGAATACGACTAGATATCTATTTCTATTTCCTCCTGCTGTATATTTCCTCGTTGATTTTAATCAACGTGTTGGATCAAACTTTTATTCTCAAAAGAGATGGCGTCATGCTAGTCAATCTGAGAATCAAATCGCTAACAATTTACTTTTCAAACAGTTTTGGTTCCGAAATCCGTTTTGGTCGACTTCATACCTTGACCGCAGGAATTTCGTTGCTGATCATAGGGCTTCCGCAAAGATTTCAAGTTTTACAAGTGAACTTTTATTAATAGCTTAATGAACTTGCAAAAAATATTCTATAAATGACCACAATCATAAAAAGGTTTGTTGAACATTAACTGTCAGATATATTTAATTGGATAAAGAACGTGTTTGTTCCGCGAACGCTGATTAACTTTTTTACGACAAGATAAACTTCCCTAAAAGATATTAGGCGTATAACATCGAGCATGCCTACACTAATCCGTAGATTTGCGCACGTTTTTTTCTGAGTTAATTATTTCTGGCATGTAATAGGTTGTTCTATTAATATCTATACTTTATCGCCAATCTATTTTCGATACACTTTTATTGGTACGTGTGGTCAGAATCAAATTGGCAGGCAGAACAGGTATATTTTGTTAGTCAGACGTCAGTTATTTAGATTATGATCATTTTTTCCTGGTATAATATCGCCAAAACTTAATTGAAATGTTTATATTGCAAATTAAATTATTTATCAGTAGGAAGCAGTCTTATGATTCGTAACTAAATGTTATTAAAATGTTTAATTGTTTCAAGGTATTAGGTGTCTAGTTTTGCTGACGTGCGTATGTGAACAGTCGTCAGAGCGCTTACAATAAGACATTTGCAAGCATAAATATTTTTGATACAGTCGAATCATAATCCTGTTCAGTGCTTTGAACACAAAAATTCCGTAAAAATGTGTTTTAATATAATTCTGCTAGAGGTAAAACTTTCGGTTTCGGTTCAATTTATAAACATACATACATTAACACACGCCTTTTTCGCAGAAGGGGTAGGCAGAGGTGCTACCCGAACACCCACGTTTCGCCTTGTATATTCCGTCCCACGATGTGATAGGGGGCGAGTCTATCGCCATATCGGGCACAAATTCCTGACTCCGGGCTGATAATGAATAGAAAAAAACCAATATCACTTTGCCCGACCCGGGATTCGAACCCGAGATCTCAGCTTTGCAATCGTACCGTAGTACCACTACGCCACCGAGGCATTTATATATGTATACATATATGCATGTTACAGAACACGTCAAACACTGTATGTAAAATAATTATATTTTAAGAACGACTTTCTCAAATCGGACCCGAAGTCTTTATAGATGCTATCGGCTGATCATTCACTAATTATGTAGATCGTAGTTCAACATAATTTAACCATCAACATGGTAAAGTTTTTATTATAAGTATCACGCGCATAAAGAAAGAAACGTGGCCTCTCACTATGGGCCTCATAAGACGGCTTAGAGTCACTTAACGCGCTATGGAGAGGGCAATGCTTGGTGTTTCCCAAGGAGAGAAATGAGGAGATCCGTAAGAGATCAAAGGCTACTAAAATAGCCCTTAGGATTAACAAGTTGAAGTGGCAGCGGACACATAGCACGTAGAACTGATGGCTGCTGGGGCTGGAAGGTTCTGGAGTGGAGACCACATACAAGCAAGCAGAGTGTCGGACGCTCACCTACAAAGTGGACAGACGACCTGGTTAAGGTTGCAGGGAGTCGCTGGAAGCAGGCCGCTTCCAACAGGTCTATGTGGCGATCCATGGGGGAGGCCTATGTTCAGCAGTGGAGTTCCTGTGGCTAAAGACAGCTTAAAGAAATAGACTATTAAAACAAATGGGTTCGCTGTCAATACAAATGATAAATCTATTACTACTTGACCGGCATCACAAGCGGCCTAATTTGCGAGGCAATAAGTAAATAAAACCTCAATTGAAGCGTGTCACAGTGACATAAAAGTTAATGATAAAAGAGACCGAACTAGAATGATGAATTCCCCAATCGTTTCCTGACGATCAGTGTGATGTTATATGGCCGGTTTCTATAATCTATCTATCTTTAACAAGAGATTTCATTACATATATGAATTCAATTTTGGTTTCAGTAAACGAAAATAGAAAGATATAATTATGGTGCATATATTTATAGAAAGCTACGTAAGATAAATTTATATGTCTATCTTTGTTTTTCGAAGCATTAAATTGTATGACATTGTAATGGTAGCTATTTCAATCTCTTGCTACAGATAGATAGGATGTAGAGGCCGGCCGTTAGTCATAGTAATATAGATGATGTTAACTGCAACATTATTGTGTTAATGCATCCTGTATGTCTTATGTAAATACGCCATTTAAAATAATGCATATTTACGAGTATTTAAATAATCACGATGAAATTCGGCTAGTCGCGTGCCACGTAAGAATGCATTTATTAATTCAAGGTCTATGTTACGAACATAAATATACAGTTTGTGAACATAACTTTAGGTGTTTTAACAGTTCTCAACGTAGTTTTAATAATTATAAAGCTTCGATAATACCAATTTATTCGGTGAACACTTGGCGTAGAGGCGGAAAGTTGGCTTCCTGCGACGGAGGTTGCGGGTTTCATTCCCGCGCGGAAATATTAATGATCTCCTACATAATATAATTGTTCGATGTGCTGCATGGCTCATATAGGTTTGTAAATGCAACCACGATCTTGAAGTAACCAATGAAGAGCGACCGTTTTTAAGAAAGAAATTAGAAATGTATAAACTTTAGATTTGTTATTCCACACAACACACAACTGCAAAGGCAGTATGAAGGTTTCAATTAAATGAATACATACTTTTCTTAAATTAGTAAATATAGTTTAAAATAATGAAGTGCGTTTTAACCTATTTATAACGGATGAGACGCGACAGCCAACATGTTTACGGCGATCGCGGCTTCAAATCCCAAGGCACACCTCTAACTCTTCAGAGTCATGTGTCCATTGATAGTCAATCACCACGCACTATAATATTAAAGGAAATCGTGAGGAAACCTGGCATAGTACTACAGCAATTTGTAAGAATTTCTACGGTATATGAAGTCCGCCTGCCCGCACTAAGCCCGCGTGGTGGGCTTAACCACTTACAATCGTACTCCAGATTGTAGAGTAGGCCCCTGCAGTATACAGTCGAATTACGGTCGAGTTTCGACCGCTGGGCAATCGCTAGTTGGTACTAAAAACATAATATTTTTTTATAACAAATTCTCACGCGGCTTGACGTCAATCAGATGCACGTCAAATCTTTTAATAATTATAGTATTTCTAATTCAAGAAGTCTCATTTGACATTTCATACTTTTATCATAAATAACTTTGTGAAGCGTAACTCACACAATTTCAATAAAACTTTCCGTAAAACCATAGAATTATGAAGCTATTCTTATTTTATTACAGGATTTACAATCCATAATAACTAAATTTAAATATAAATCCTTTAAATAAAGCAAAACAACCATTTTAAACAACATACTTTTTTACTAGACGTCATTACAAAGTCACGTCGTTAGGTCTTCCATGTGTAGAGTTGAGACTATGCAAACGGATTTGTATACGCATAATCGGTAAAAATATAGAAATAATCGAGCAATTTTAATCCAGTTGTTTTCTAATTTTAAAAAGTAAGTAATGTAAATACAATATATAAACCTAAGAGAATCAGCAATCGAAAAAGGCTTTCAATTGTATTCTTCGTATTATAAATTTGGCACGCACATATACAAGTTTTCCTTGGCATTTGTTAATTTATTCGATTAATTTATTTTATTTGTGTCAAATTTACTAAAGATAATCGTAAAAAGAGTTTTGGGAAATATTGATTTTTGTCTTTTCTTTCGAACTGCATAACTGAAAAAATTGCAGGTCGATACAGACGTCCGAAGTATACAAATATAGTAGAAGACCAAGATTCAGAAAAATAAGATTTCATCGCAGGATCTAGCAGGATTTCGTAGAAATTTAGGGTTTTATAGTGCGTTCCATACATCAAAAATCTAAATTATTTTTTTTAGCCAAAATTATAGGGTTAAACAAAAATTTACAAAGAATAAATATTGTAAGGAATGATAATATCGAACCGTTGGCGTCAAAATAAATTGGAAATTCCGAAAAAAATCGTGTCACAAAAAATTGCCATTTCGACTCAGTGGGCCGGGCCGCTAGTAATAAATAAATCATTGCTTTTGTTCCTTAATACTAAAGTGACTTATGCAATTGTGGATGTCTCATTAGGATAAAGATGTACATAAAAAAAAACGAAATAATGTAAACTAAAAATATAAACTGTAATCGATTAAGAAATACAAACAAATAGTATCTATATCTCGTTAATAATCGGATATTGTACTAACCGATTTATTTGACATCATCCCTATTTCACAATTTTGAGATATGTCAAATGGAACTTTTAAAATTAGATAGATTATAGTATATTTTATTAACATACTAACGGTCTTACTAATAAACATTTATGCATGTTGTATAACTGTGGTATAGCGTAATCATTACTAATAAACGATGTATAGGGATTTTTACCTTATACGCCCGTTATAACAGCTGTATAAGTGTATGCCATTTTATACAATCCTTATTCAGTCGATTGACCTTGTTTAGAGTGCATATAACCTAAAAAATTTAACTGATTGTCAGTTCTCATCTCGCGACGTGTTTTAATTTAGTGTGAAATATGGATTTTTTGCATTATTTCGATTATTTTGATATACTTGAGTTGGACGATGAGGAACGGCCAAAAAAGAGAAAAGCTTACAAAACACGCTTTGATCCCTTTTCACTGGAAGATGATGAATTTAAAGGTAAATACAGGTTTACTAAAAGGTATGTCAAAGAAGTGGTGGACTTGATCCGACAAGATATAGAACAGACAAAGAAGGGTGGTGGCTTCTCTGTGGAGCTTCAAGTTTGTACAGCTCTCAGGGTATGGGCGCGGCAAGAGTCAACAATCAATTACTATTGTTTGTCGCCGCGTTGCCGTCGCCTTAGCAAGTAAAGCAGTGCAATTTATTTATATGCCACGAAAACTCGAAGAAGAGGAAGAAGTGATGGCTGGATTTCGCAGTATTTGTGGGTTTAGACATGTAATAGGTGCAATTGATTGGACACATATTAAAATTTAAAAAGTTGGCGGAGACAATGCCCAATATTATATCAACAGAAAGGGAGTATCCTCAATTAACGTGCAAGTTGTCTGTGACTCCAAATTGCAAATTAGAAATATTGTAGCACACTGGAGAGGCAGTACACACGACTCTTGAATATTTAGAGAATCAAGTGTGCGATAGAGGTTTGAAAATGGAGAATTCCGTGGGCGCTTACTCGGAGATTCAGGTTATGGGCTATTTATTTACACCTGTACAAAAACCTAATAATGTGAAGGAAGAAAGGTATAACAAAGCTCATATCCTTACCAGAAACCCTATAGAAAGGTGCTTTGGAGTATGGAAGCAGAGGTTTCGGTGTTTGTTGCAAGGATTTAGCGTGTCTTTGGAGAATGCAAAAACATACTTAGTTGCACTTGCTGTACTACATAATATTGCTATGAAAATGGGAGAAAATGCCGAAATTCTTCAAATGTTTCAGACTGGTAACCAGCCACCAAATCATGAACAACAGAGACAGGCAGCAGACAATACTACTGGACAAACTGCAAGACAGTTGTTTATAAGAACTTATTTTTAACAAATATTTCATTAAAATAAAAGAACAAGTTCTTACTGAGAACCAATTTTATTTATTTCCGATTCAAGTAAAATATTTTTTAATTTTAAATTTCTTAGCCGAAGCTCATGTTCGGCTCGTGCCCACTCATGGGCTTCCGACATATATTTTATTTTTATTTCATTTTCAGCCTTTATAGCATCTATGAGAACTTGATTTCTCATCGAGTTCTCCTCATGCTGAAACAAATGGATAGTAATTTAATAAATTGAAAGTTATCAGAATTAATTAGAGCAGAACTTACTAAATAAAACTTACTTTTAATATAAATTTCTGCTTCTGCTTTTGTTTTTGAGCATTAGATTTAATACCCGTAAGTTTTACATTTTTATCTGCAATCTGAAAAATAAAAGAAATGGAATTTCAAATATGTAATGTTACAAAATATATAATAATGAAACAATGGTGTGAATATAATTTCATTATAAATTAAGCAAGGGAAAGGAATTGGGTATTCTGTAGATGGAACGCCTTTGGCGTTCTACCACTGCTTAAGAGTGTGTATGTAGAAACATCAACTTAGTGACAAACCTGTTCTGTATTTTCTTCCTCATGTTGTGGACTAACTTCTATCGGGTCAACTTTATTTTCTTCGGTGGATTGGATTTCCCTATGTTTAGTTTCCTGTTATAAAATATGAATTATTAACATTTCTTCCAGAAACATAAGTGAAAATATACAAATGATGCTAATAAAAGGACATACTTATGTACCTGAAATATTATACCATCACTATCAAATTTATTGAAATCCACCTCAAATTCCTGTGGAATCATCTCTAATATCTCATTGATTACAGGGTCTGGGCTTGGCGGCTTTTGACCACCACCTGTTCCATTCTGTTCTCTCTTATAATTATAGAGTTTCTTCTTTGCATCTAATTTACTAAGGCGCCACTGCTGTTTTATTTCTATAGTCGTTCTCTCTCTATTATTTAGTTCATTAAACCTAGGGGCAGAAAAATAAAGTATAATGAAAAAAGCTAATAAGACTATTAACATATATTTTTGTAAATATCAAACCCTCGCTGATGTTGTCTAAAAAGTTTACATATTATGTCTCTATTCCAGAATAGCTTGCATTGAAAAGTACTAAAATATTTTATTTGCCAAACCTTTGAGTGATTTTCTGCCATGCTTCTAGTTTAGCCTTGTTGGTGTTTGTATCAGTGTTTTTATTTTCAACTACCGTCACATATTCTTTTATGCAATTACGTAATAAATTCTAAAATAAATAATAAAGATTAGGGGAAATGTTTGGAAACAATTTGAGTAAAAATAAGGTACAAATTTTTGTTGAAAGTTGAAATAACATTTTGTTTGTACCTTTTCTAAGGAATCCCAATTACTAGCACGCTTTCTTTTCTTTGCTCCGATACAAACATCTCCTTTTTCCATATTTTCCAAATAATACAATTATTGCATACGAATGAAATCGAAAAAAGATACGAAAAATAACGGTTTCTTTGAACTTTTTACAATTCTTGCGGAAAATGACAGTTGACGGTCCAACGCGCTTTCAAAACACGTTCTTTAATTTTCGAGGATAATTTACAGAATGGAAAATGTTAAATAAACAATAATTGTAAAACCTGTATGTTTATTGTTTGTACACTGAAAATATTTTTTGATAAAAAGGAATTATTGTTTTCCTATTTTTCAAGCCAAAGTAAATAAAATAATGTTTATATTAAAGAAAAATAGAAAAATAAATAAGTTATGTATTTAATGTTTTAAGGTTTCGGAACGCTTTCCAAAATGTTACCAGTAGTTAGTGTCATAACTATTAAATAGTTATACAAGACCTATACACTGTTTATTAGTAAAGTATTGTATAAGTAGCTATTCACACCCTATCTATTGAATAAGTATACAAACGTTAAACAATTGTTTAATATATTTTTATTAGTAAGACTGATAATGTATAATTTACGAAATGACAACTATTTTAGGAAGATATATTCGGGTAGTCTAGGATATAGTTATTCCACTTTATTTATTTATTATTTTGAAGGTTTCTCCTTCTTTATTACTGTACTGTCTATTATTAATTACTATACGGGCCATACTGTCCACCATAATCAGGTGCATCAGGTGCAATATTCCCTGCAAGCGATAAGGCTGCCCAGTGGTCAATACATTGTAACAACTTAAACTTAGTTATTTAACCGACTTCAGAAAAAAGGAGGAGGTTCTCAATTCGACTGTATTTTTTGTTCGTTAGTTTAATATAGTAATTTAGTCTTGAAGTAATTGTTCATTATAAATAAGCATGGGCTGTGATCAGTTATGTTATGGGCTTATGCCGGGGTAGAATATTCCACACTTTATTAATTAATTGATTGGTGCGTCCCCAATCACATCTACGCACGGAAATGAGATTGACAAATTATGACATCAGTAACACATTTGCCTACCCTGTCAGGGACACGAGCGTGAGCGATACACACATATCTTTAAAAGTAATAAAACCACGCAAAATTCACGAGTCGCTATCGTAGAGAAGCCGTGATCATTTACAAAAGATGACCCAGAATACCGATATTAGTAATATAAAATAATTGGACGGACATACCGCCAATGTATGTCACATAAAGTTTATTTACGAGTATCAGACGAAACTAGAGCAATAAGTCACGATTGGAACCAAAGTCGAACGTTAGCAATCGCCTTGGGAAACACGCTAGGTCACTGTTAACAATTAATATTTACTAAAACATTTTAAGGGTTACCTAATTCTGCGATCTGCATCCGGGAAGATATGGAGCATCGATCGAGTTTTCACGGGCCTTTTTTGGGTACCTACCTATAATCTATAAAATACGTATATACACCGTAACATTGGAGATTGGAAAGATTCAGTTTTTAATGTAGGTAGATGGAGGAAAACGAAAGATAATGGACTATTGTATCGGCCCATATACGTCCTACTGCAGGGCACGGGCCTCCTCTATAACCAAGAGTACGATCGAGAGGGGTTAGCCCGTATAGTCCACCACGCTAGCCTAGTGCGGGTTGACGGACTTTCCATACAAAAAAAAAGGGAATATAACAAAAAGAGTCTTTACCATCGTTATGATAATTTGACATTTAGAAGAGCGGGATAAAAGTCGCAAATAAGCTTGTATCCGATATTTATTAAATTCGAATGTATACTACGGCAGGTAGGTAGCTAATGACGCGCAAAGACCAATGCACGGCAATGACCGTGCGCGGCTCACCTATGGTAATGCAACAAGATTACGCATTCCAAACATTTACGTGCTCCGTTGACAATGACTTATATTCAGCAGTTTCTAGTATGCGGAAACAGGCTTAGATAGATTTCCTGCTGTGCAATATAAGCTTTTACGTAATCATCTTAATGTTGTGTTTTGCTAATGATCTATTTTTAAGAATTAACATTTACGTTAGCAACTAGGAATTCCTGCAGTTGGTTTTATTAATACGACTAAACTTCATGATAGTGAATGCAATCGAGATAAAGTATCGATTAGGGACAGACAATAATTTATCGCCTTTACCCATTCCATATAAATTTATTACATGGATATGTATGAGCATTCTGTACAACTGCATTTGGAGAGAACTACGCCTGGTAGTGAATTCCAATTGACTCATAAAGAACTACTAACTTTCTTATAAACTGGTGGAGATTTGACAGTAAAATTATAATGAGACTTAACACCTTATGTCTCCGGTATGCGCGCGCAGTGATATGCGAAGCATTGCTTAGTAATTCGTGGTGTTGTTTGATTTTTCCACAGTCCATAAGTGGTCGTATCGCTTACTATCAGGCGAATGGTATGCTCGTTTCGCCCTTCTTTGCAATAAAAAATATTGTAATGGGCTCATCAAAATACTTTACACTTGTTACATTAGGTTGTTAAAAAGTGTATCTCATAGATATATCCCCAGTTTTAAAAAATATTTTAGTTATAGAATGTTTTGGCCCTTTCGAACAACTTCTGAATTCAGTTCGAGCGAAGAAGACAAAACATTTGATAACTAAAATAGGTTTTAAAACTGTCTATGAATACGGCGGTAAATCTGTAAAATATTCAGTGATTAAACCGTTGATTTTTTTGGTGCTTATATTGGTGACATATATGTATGGTTCCTATTAATGTTGTCTTATTTCCATCACCGGGTTTGAAAACTAAATTAGGTATCGGTTGTATATAATATACATAACAAGTTATGCGTTTTGACGTACATTGCGTGCGTATGAACTATACTTTAATATTTAATTCAATTAACCGGACAACCTTCAGAATAGCAAAAGGTAACAAGTATAGAAATGCGAAATTGTGCGTTCGACTCCGAAGCGGTATTTGTTAATATCTCGTATTTCTTTGTTAGAAAGTAAATTGTGGTATTTTTTATTAACTAATGTAAGCTTATTATATGATAGAGACAGTTAGACACCGTCTGTGAAACGAGAGGCCGCGGGTTCGATCCCCGCACCGAGACAAATGTTTGTGTGAACAATAAGTATTTGTCTCGGGTGTTTGTGACACTGAAAAGTCTCTCGTAGTTCCCGATACCTACGACACAAGACTCGATCTTAATGTGGGGTCAGGACTACGTATGTGACTATTGGGTGTATTTATTTATTATTTATTACGAGTATTACACGGGCGTTCGTATTTTTTATTTCGAAGTTAATAGGGTGTTTGACTCCATTTTATTTATTGTCTATATTAAAAGACATCCATATAGGTACAAAATCTAGCAAAAAAAATATAAATACATTCAGAATCAAACAAATTAGAAACGTTTAGAATCTTGTAGTGGGAGTAAGAGATGCAAAACAAATCGAGTGACATCACTAGTCTTAAGATGTGTCACAGAGCGCGCGTGTAAAAGAAACGGTAAGATGTTCGCACTACGCTCCCACTCTTTTTTTAAATACTAATATTTGACTCATTTTACAAGCTACTTTTCTACTGTTTTCGCATATTTTTTTATCTTCATGATATTTGTTTTTAAACGCAAAATAATAAAAAAGGCGATCATAGTCAAATACCCTATTGTGATATTTCTTGTTTCTAATTTAGGCTTAATACGTATAAAAATGTTCAATGTACATGGCACACGTCAGGCAGGTAACTGTTATGCATCGTATTAATGTAAGGGTTTAGTTAAAATTAGGACGGCGAACTCACTTTTCAAGGAAATTTCCTAAATCTGATAGCAACGGTCTTACAAAAGCTGATTAATTTTACTTTTTTGCAGACAACGATATCATATTTGACAGCCTCCGTGGCGCAGTTGGTGAGGCGCCGGCTGTGAAACGAGAGGCCGCGGGTTCGATCCCCGCATCGATACAAATGTTTGTGAGGCCCACAAGTATTTGTCTCGGCTCTGGGTGTTTGTGAGACCGAAAAGTCTCTCGTAGTGTCTGATACCCACGACACAAGACTTACACGTAATTGATCTTAATGTGGGGATCAGGACTATGTATGTGACTGTTGGGTGTATTTATTATATGCCTAAGCTTTTTGTAAGACGCTTCAAAAACCCATTGCTCTGACCTTACACTGTTTAGGATGAGAACAGGTACAAACAAAAATATTTTCCTTGTATTGTGAGACAACATTGAAAAAATATTTTTATTTGCATTACATTTTGACATTGTTTTTTGTTTATTCTAAATATGATCCACAGGTATTTGTGTCGGGTCTTGGTGTTTGTGGGACCGAAAAGTCTTTGGTAGTTTCTGATACCTTCGACACAAGACTTGTTCTTCGTGTGGGGTCAGGATGATGTATGTGACTGTTGGGTGTATTTATTTATTATTTTCTTCACTTACCTCAGAATCACTGGCTAGTCCCTCTGCAACAATTGTATGGGTCAGTGTGTCGGGTCTTGTTCCTTTGTACCGTGTTTGTTAAATAATCTATTACTACAATTTTAAATTATTATCACTATTGTTTCGACGTTTATCGGAACGGCGTTTGTAACTTGGTTCATTTAAATTACAAATTACATGACATCATTTCTATGTTAATGTTCTTGCACAGACATAGCCTAGTTTCTAGACTTGATAAATATTTAATACAAATACAATATGAATTATTTAAAAATAAATATTTTGATTTGCCATTTCATAATCATTAAAATACAAATAAAAGTCTCGAACAATTTTGTGCTTTATTATAAAATGCTCTAAAGCCTTTTATCCATTACAGACTCTATGTTTCTCCAACATTCAATGAAGAGCCAAACCTCAAAGATCTTGTTTTTTTCTATAATAATTAGCTTTTACATCAGTTAATCCCACACCGCGAGCAATATTTTTTTAGTAATTAAAGATTAGCCTTTATCATACATTTGCGTTATTACTGAGTTGTAGAAGGAAAGATTAACAAAGACGATTTTTTTTATTTGTACAAGGGCTAAAGGATTTCCACAGATCACTGTAGAAATCATTGGGGAGGCCTATGTTCAGCAGTGGACTTCCTTTGGCTGATGGATGATGATGATTCAAAGTCTAAGCATTCTGTTATTTATTTATAAAATGAATGTATATGGACCTATGGACTTCTAAACGCAATCTTTAATTTACATTAAATATTAATTATTATGCATAGATATTGTTATTCACCAGTCTAACAAGGATATTTTTAAGGATTCCTCAAATTGGCTATAAATTACCCAGCAGGCTTTAAAAATTGAATGAAGTTCAAAAATAATAAGTTATGTTATATAAAAGGAGCTGCTTTTGGTGAGTTATTTATGGTATCACTTTATGAAATTCATAAAAACCCAAATCTTTAAATATTATAAGATTGATATTTTCAAAATGTTATCTATCACAACTGCATTATTAATTTAAATATTGTAGAACTGTTGTGAATTTAATAATAGCTTCTCTAGTCGTGGTCTAAAACTATTAAACGAGTTATGAAAATATTATGGTCTATGGTGGAACAGTGTCACAAATGTCGAAAATACGATGGCTTCTAGAAAAAATACCGCAATGTTGTTACGTCACATAAGGGCTTCAATATCAAACATGTTATACCATCAAGCATTCGATTTCAGACGTCTTAAGCAGAAACGCTACGAAATGTTTATTTAATTTGCCGACAGTTTTCGTAACGTTTGCTCACGATTGCTATTACTGGGCAAGTGGTCTTGGCAATATTTACTGTGTAATTACTTCAGAGTATTTTTTTTACTTGTACTTGTTGCCTAAACTCAATATCACTTTTTTTTAGTTAGCCTATTTCACCCCACTGCTGGGCAAAGGTCTTGCCCCTCTACAATTCGCGAACTAAACACATTTCAGGCTACATGGATTCGAAAGCACGGCCTATGGTCTAGGTCTGAATATAGCTTACTTTCATTAAAGGCCACTGCGATGAAATAATTTAGAGTAAAATCGTGCGCTACTGTAGTCTCAATATGACAAGTTTATGATACTCTCTCTGTCTCTACCTCTCTCATCAGCCTCAGGGCGTCCACTGCTGAACACAGGCCTCCCCCATGGATCTCCACATTTAAATAAATAAATAAATACACCCAACAGTCACATACATAGTTCTGACGCCACATGGAGATCAATTAAGTCTTGAGTCGTGGATATCAGAAACTACGAGAGACTTTTCGGTCTCACAAACACCCAGACCCAACACAAATATTTGTGGGCCACACGAACATTTGTGTTGGTGCGGGGATCAAACCCGCTGCCTCTCGTTTCACAGTCAGCGTCTAACCAACTACGCCACGGAGGCTGTCAAATTGACACACATTGACCTTTTGATCCTATACAAATCAAGTCGGACATAAGACTAAGCCATCTACGGTGTTTTTTAAGCGCAGTGAAAGGTCCAAAAATTGCAAGATTGCACTATAATAGGAATGCCTTTTAATAGTTACCAGATGTTGTCACATTTTGTGGACCAGGGTCTATTAAAAATAGCGAAAAAATATTTTATATTTTGTAACATAATTATTGGTAATTATTACGAAAGAGAACAGTAGATTGAGATTGAAATGACCTCGTTTCTATTTCGTATCTGTGTAAAATATTTTTATCAAAATTTTAAAATCCCCGAACGGTATAGATGGCGTTTCGGTTGCGTGGAGTGAAGATATGCTTAGGATCTTTACAGAAGTACTGTACTGTACTGTACTGTACTACATCAGTCCATATACGTCCCAAGAAGAAGAAAGCAGAAGCAACACGAGCTAATTTATTAAATCGCAAAATGTTTATGTCTATCAGTGGATTGCTGTAGGCTGATGATGATGCTGTTGCTTTTCATAATGATAATTAATAAATAAATAACAAATACACCCAACAGTCACATACATACTCCTGACACCACACTAAGATCGAGTTGTATCGTGGGCATCAGAAACTATGAGAGACTTTCCGGTTTCACAAACTACCTAACCCAAAAGAAATACCTGTGGTTCACACAAATATTTGTCTCGGTGCGGGATCGAACCGGCGGCCTCTTGTTTCACAGTTGACAGCTAAGTTCTAACCAACTGCGCAACGGAGGCTGTCATAATGATGATTATGTTATTGTTTTTGATAATAGTATATGATGATCAAAAAGATCGAATATTTAAAGTAAATTTCAATGTCAAAAATGTAGGTTAAAAGGAATGTCAGGTAACGGATTCATCATAGACAATGCGACAGAGTGCAATAAATGTTACTTTAGTCACGCTTATATTATTTTTCACTGCCATAAACAAAACCGTGTTAAAGTGAATGAACTCTGAAAAGTGTTACACGACCTTTATTTGTTTGACATTTACTTTAAATAATAGTGTTTTGTTTTACTGTTAAGCAAGTCTGTTTTGACACGTTAACAGATTTTCGTTGTGACAAGTGGTTAATGACCTGTAGAATATTTTGTTTTGATTAGATAAGTACAGTTAATAACAGTAATTTAATGATATGTGCTAGGCATTTTTACAGATTGGGATCTCGAGCACTTGTGTTACAGTAAAAAAGTATAGCCGTTACAAATGAGTAAACCATGATAAAAATAAATCAACCAATCAATCAAGCCTCGGTAGCGCAGCGGTACTACGATATGTTTACAAAGATAAGGTCTAGGTTTCGAATCCTGGGTCGGGCAATGTGATATTGGATTTTTCTATTGATTTTCAGCCCGGAGACTGTAATTTATGCCCGATGTGGCGGTAGGCTTGCCCTCTATCACATCGTGGGACGGAGCAGACAAGGTGAAACGCGGGTGTCCTGGTAGCACCTCTGTCTACCCCTTCTGGGAAAAAGGCGTGATGTTTATACGTATAAAATTAAGGGATATAGAGAATGAGTAATACCTAGCCTAGGAATAAACCAGTTTGACATGTCGGAAGTAGCAGATTCATGGAATGTCAAGTCTACGTTTCCGCACAGGTCAGTGTGGTAGACTGTCTTAATACAGGCTGATATAAGCAGACAGACGAAAGAATCATTAATATTAAGTGTCACAAATGCTATTGAACTATTTTCAAATAACACATAATAGATGTCTTATGCATTAAGTAATAAATGTTTGTCTGCAGCCCCTAATTCTCACAATGGTGCCACAGTTCGCACTGCAATGTTATTTTTAATATATTGTACTAGATCGTTTAGTTACGTGACATCCTTATCCATGCGTTCAAGATTTTTTTTATATCTTGTCTCGGCAAAGTGACTGCATTGCAACTGAAGGTAAACGGAATGTCGTCCAGATTAAGTATCGATTAGGAGAAGATAAATATTTTCTCCATTTGACACAATTTTGCCGGCTGACATTACTCATACTTTACGTAACGATGAAAGGTCCCAGGAGTATAAATAAATAAATATACCCAACAGTCACATACATAGTCCTAAGCCCACATTAAGGTCAATCAAGTATTGTGTCGTGGGTATCAGAAACTACGAGAGACTACACCCCCTACTACCCCTACACGCTCATAACTCATCGCTTCATGCAGTCTGAATAAAAAACCCAAGGTTCTATAAAGGAGGAAACACGTGGGCCGGCAAAATGTTCCATAGCTTGATGGTACGGCACAGATAGGAACCAGCGAATTTTTGGTATAGCCGAGACGGTAGGAACACTAGACATAACCAAACTAAGATTTCGTAAGTTAGTACAGATGGATGTGATCATTTAATATAAACACATGATACCCTTCGTTAACATCCAAAATATTTGGTTACTTTGGAATATTTTTTGGTTATAATTAGTGCTACAAGATATAATTAGCCAAGATGATATCAACGCATAATGCACGGAGGAATTAAAATAAAAAAAAATTGAGCAATATTCAGAGCGTAACTAATAACTTTTTACTAACCTCGGTACACAATGTTCTGTTCAGTTCAAGGGCATTTCCGTCTTATTATCATCGAGAATAAGTTTCAGTTATCTCCGCAATGGTCACTATTACTACTAAGATATTATTAATGCTTAATTCGTTATACGATAAATATTCCCGATTTGCTTTGATTGATTTTAAAATACAACTTCATTCGCACTCACCAACATCCTCATGCATTCTCGTCTGTTCAGGCTATTTCTTACCCATCTCTTGTTTACAAATCGTTTTAACTTTATCATATAATATCATATACATTTATTTCCGAGTTATCAAATAAAATTACTTTCATTGACATCCTCCGTGGCACATTTGGTTAGCCGGCTGTGAAAAGAGGACGCGCGTTCGATCCACGTACCGAGACTAATGTTTGTGTGACCCAGAAGGATTTGTTTCGGGTCTGGGTGTTTGTGAGACCGAAAGGTCTCGTAGTTCCTGATACCCACCACACAAGACTCAATCTTAGTATGGATCTGGAGTTTGCATGTCATTGTTGGGTTTATTATAATTGCATCAATTTTACTGTTCAAGTCCGCCAACCCGCACTAGGCCAGCGTGGTGGACTATATGGCCTAACCACTCTCAATAGATTCTCTCGATTGGAGAGTAGGCCCGTGCCCAGCAGTGGGACGTATATGGGCTGATAAAAAAAAACAACATTACTGTTAAAGCGGCCATCGAGACCACTCAACAATTGAATATGGTACCTAGACCTACTATTGCGCGTAGAAGAGTGATGGCTCAACATGCTTCTGTGTCGAGGGTCAATAGCAAAATGCTTTCGCCACAAGCCTTCGAGAAGTTACTAACTCGATTGCGGTGTTGGATAACGGCATCGCGTTGATGCAGCTTGGCCTTCTACCTATTTCACAAAACTAGTTTTCGTCAACGACCGACAAAGCTCAATTTACTGTTATATAATTTAACTGGTTACCATATGTTTTACAAAGTTATGCTACTGCCTCGGTGCCGTAGTTGTACTACGGTATGGTTACAACGCTGAGGTCTCGGGTTCGAATCCCGGGTCGGGCAGTGATATTGGATTTTTCAATTCATTATCAGGAATTTACGCCCGATATGACGATAAGCTCCCCATCACATCGTAGGATGGAATAGACAAGGCGAAACGTGGGTGTCTTGGTTACTACCAGGAGAACCTCTGCCTTACTTCTGAGAAAAGGCCTGAGTTAATGTATGCGTTTCATAGACATATTATATGTTTATAAACTGAATATATCATTCTATATTAAGGTAATGTTTTTAGCTTTTTACTTCTGTTTGAAATCTAAATAATAAGTTAGTCATCAAATTTACGGTGAAAGAAAACACCGTGAGGAAACTTACATACCATAGCGATTTGTAAAAAATTCTATGGTATGTAAAAGTCCGTCAAACTACACTAGGCCAGCGTGGTGGACTACATGGCCTAACCGCTCTCAATCGTACTCTCGATTGTAAAGGAGGTTCGTGCCCTGCAGTGGAACGTATATGGACGGAAAGAATAGTACAGTACATCAAATTAAAGTCTTATTTTGATGATCTTTTTCTTAAATAAGCAATATATTCTAATTCCTTCACATTATTAGTAAATTATGAATTCCTTGATGTATAAATTTTGAGCAACATTGTCAACATCGTGAATTCCACAATTGGATACAACTTTCATTTATACATTTTTACAACGCCTTGACCGTTCCACTATTCTTCAAGGTGCCTTTAATTATTTTCATACGGAGTAATATATTGGTTATTTCATTGATATTTCCCAAAATGTGGGGGCCGTGAAATCATCGCGAAACCTTCCCGCAACATTGTAATTGAATATTTCTTGGTGGTAGAATGTATGCGCCTGGAAAAACCTACGTATAATACTCGTGGTAGGTATCTCATATTATGTGAGATGCCGCTTGGGTAGGTAACACCGCAATGTCTATTTCTTCTGCCAAACAGCAGTGTAAATGCACTGTTGTGTTCCTTAAAGGACATTGTAGCCAGCGTAATTACTGGACATAATGAGAATTAACGACTTATGTCTCAGGATAGCGATCGCAGTGGAATGCCAAGCATTGCTTTGTAATTGAAGGTGTTGTTTGGTTTTGCTACAATCCATGAGCGTATCGTCTATAATCAGGCGAATGGCATGTTCGTCTCGCCATTCATTGCAATAAAAGAAACGTATTGACCGTACAAGTGGGTGGAAAACTCGCCATACTGCTCCACGCAAGTGTCGCTTTTCAAATACAGTCTGTTTATACCCGGTTTTAATCTGGCATGGTTGTATCGACTCTGTTTAAGTTTGTGCAGAGCGCACTTGCGATAAAGTGCATTTTAGTCACGTGTTCATGTCAGTAAAAAACCTCGCGTTGGGGTAAAAACGATCGTATTAATTAAATACGTTATTATTTTAGATCCACAATAAGAAGGATGACTGCCTCGGAGGCGTAGTTGTACTATACTACGATTACAAAACTGAGGTCTCATGTTCGAATCCCGGGTCTGGCAAAGTGATATTGGATTTTTCTATGCATTATCAGTCCGGAGTCAGGAATTTGTGCCCGATATGGTGTTAGGCTCGCCCCGTATCTCATCGTGTTCCGTACACACAAGGCGAAACGTGGGTGTCCTGGTTGGCACCTCTGCCTACCTCTTCAGGGATAAAGGCGTGATGTTTATGTATGTATGTATGCGCAATAAAAATGCCTGAAATACTGATCTATTAATGCAAGTATTACTCAATTACAATTATATTTACTGTTTCACGCTGTGTGTACTTTGATACTTAATTGTTGAATTCGCAGTAATTGGGCCAAGGCAATTGATACGTTATCATTATCATGCAGGAGGAAACAGCACTGTTTACTCACATTTGGGTTGCATGATACTGTTGTTGTAAATAATGGACATCAGCTAGTAATGCTCAAAACAAAATTAACATTTCATAATTGATTTTGAGTCGCTAGACAAGTGAATCAAGTGAACCGAGTTAGTAATTATTACCGCGAAGACAGATTGAATTTGTGTATGCTGTAATTACCAAATTGGTAAAGGTATATTAAATAAATAGAGTTAAAAACCACACAACATTTCAACGGTTGGTTTAACAAAACCAAATTGAAAGGATACGATGTAAATCTCTTCGAATTCTTCGCTAAGAGACGACAGTAAACACATCATTTTTATGGCGGATTGTAAAAAGTTTTGCGTGGTTGTCGTGAGCTCTGGGAGGGCTCTGTGATCCGAAACGAAACTCGAATGTTCGGACGTTCGACCTCTGGACTAAATTATGTTTTCCACTTCTAAAAATCAACACTATTCTCTGTAATACTTATCATTTACGCCGAAGTAAGTCTGTAGGTAGGACGTACAATAGAGGATTCGAGCATTTTGTGGAGTACCTAGGCAAATTCGTACAGTTTTACGTGCGACGTCCGAACATTCGAATTTCATTTCGGATCATAGAGTAACCCCCCTTGCGTTCGGCATCGCATAGTTGCTTAGTTTGCTGGTCTGTGTACCACGCTAGCACAATCTTCGCATCTCTATGAAAGAAACCATAGGGACATCATAATAACTGAAGGATCTAAAATGTGCATTGCGTACTAGAGCGTATTGTTCCATCCATACATCCATCCATCAGCCAAAGGAAGTCCACTGCTGAACATAGGCCTCTGCCAATGATTTCCACAGTGACCTGTTGGAGGCAGCCTGCATCCAGCGACGTCCCGCGACCTTTACCAGGTCGTCTGACCACCTAGTGGTTGGACGTCCCACGCTGCGCTTTCCGCTTCGTATTGTTCACTCTAAACTTATAATATGGCGGATTGCCACAAATAAGAATTTATTGATAATCGATTATGGATCTCGCCGATTTTGCAGTAAAGTTGTTATGGCAGTATTTTTTCTAAGATTAACTATTATATAATTCTCGAATAATTAATTGTGGCTATGGAACCGGTTTTTAAAATCTTTCCACTTTAATTTATTGTGTCTGTATAATACTGCGATTGCGGTATTTTTCGCCAGATGTGATTCTATTCCGTTGTTACGTGGAAAGATTTCATAATAATAACTGTGTATTGGTGCGTTTCCATAATTTCTCTAAAGAATAACATCCCAATATTGATATTATTAACTTTACTATACTTTTAATGTATAAAAATTAAAAAATCTCCAATCTCGTTGAAAAAGGTTCTTTTTGGAGCGAAAAAGAAAAAAGAGCTTTACTTTAAAAAATTGAGGTAATAACTAATCCGATTTGAGTATTTATTACAGGCTGTTATAGCACCCACGATGTCGCCCAGTATTAATGAGCGACATTAATCTTGTAACTATAAAATTATCACATTAGCATCTTTCATTGCTTGCGCGTGGCCGTTGACTCCAAAATCAGCTGATATTTTGTTACTTGTACATTGCGTTCTTTTGAAAAGGCTCATAAATTACATTTACATTGATCTACCTAAACAAGACACTGTGTGCGCATGTGTAATTACTTTGGTTTTTTTCCGGTCTGTATTGATTATGTAAAATTGCAAATTAATTGCACTGGGAGCGGTGGGAGGCGTTAATAATTTCTTAATGTTCTTTTTTATTGCATAACTATGTCTCATTTACAATACCTGACCTCTGGGCGGTCATATATCATAAATCCTCATTATAAGATAAATAGATTGATCTATTTTATTTATAAATAAATAAATACACCCAACAGTCACATACATAGTCCTGACCACACACTAACATCGAGTCTTGTGTCGTGAGTATCAGGAACTACGAGAGACTTTTCGGTGTCACAAACATCCGGACCTGTAACAAATACTTGTGGTTTACACAAACACTATGTCTCGGTGCGGGGATTGAACCCGCGGTCGCACGTTTCACGGCCAGCGTTGAACCAACTACGCCACAGAGGCTGTTTACATGTCGCAAATACCAAATTATTGTTTTACTAACGTGAGCCTGAGATAAGTGCAAGGTCAGTCAAGGTCTATAAAATATGACGTCGGACATTATGTTACTCGGATCACTTCGAGTTGTGTTATACTTTTGAATTCTCTTAGTTAATCTTGAATAAGTAGCGACAGTATGTATGTTCTGCCTCGGTGGCGTAGTGGTACTACGGTATGATTGCAAAGCTGAGGTCTCGGGTTCGAATCCCGGGTCGGGCAAAGTGATATTGGATTTTTCTATTCATTATCAGCCCGGAGTCAGGAATTTGTGCCCGAAATGGCGATAGGCTCGCCCCCTATCACATCGTGGGACGGAATATACAAGGCGAAACGTGGGTATTCTGGTAGCTCCTCTGCCTACCCCTTCTGGGAAAAAGGCGTGTGTTTATGTATGTATGTTAACCAGTATACGATTAGCGAATATGTTCAGCGGCCCTGGTTAAATCATGTGGTTGAATTATGAAATTACGATCTCTCTCGAATGTTCGATACTGAAAGTAAACCAGTAGATAGAAGTTAAATATAGGCGGATAGATAAAAATTTAATCTGATTGGTGGTTTTTGGGATCGATGTTTAGGTAGAGATCAAGATCGTTTATTAATTACTGCAGGTAAATTATAGCATAATATTTGCAATTTTCACAATTAACAAATTATCTTAATATGGAGAACGAGTATATGGCGTCTCGTATTATAAGAGGCGTTTTATGATAAACATATTTAAATAAATCTATATTTTGTTATGGTCGAACTTCCATCCAAAGAATCTCGACGGTGAGTTATGTTTAAAAAAATGTAATTATGGGTGTGTATTTGATATACCATGGCGATGATTAATTCTAATAATTAGCATAATTATAATGCGCATTATTTGTAGGGCTTTTTGCGCATGTTATAATCGCAAATATATCGTAATAATTGAATAACAGATTAATGGGTAGTTCAAGATCTCATAAGACAATAACCACCGCATGGTTGTCTATAAGAAATTAACCGTAGTTTGTTAATGTTTTTTCTTAGTTTTTTTGTTGTATTCTGTCCCCGGTGTACAAAAAATACAGGGTATATCCGCACTGTGACCGAAAACGAAGCCAGATGGGAGTATTACTGACTTCAGACGCAATGCAACTAAAATTTTTGCATAAAAAAAAGTGTTTTTTTGTTGTATTTTTTAATAATCGTCGTATTTGGGTAGTAACTACATTGTTTTCCTAAAATAGTAATATACAACTTTTAATTTTTATAGACACAATGGTACGTAAAAGTATAAATAATAATTTTAACAAATCTAGGTTTTTACCACACAAACACGAAGATATTAAAAAAAATAAAAAAACCTGTCGCTTATTTTGTGGAATTTTTAGTTGCATTATATCTGTAATCACTAAAACTACTACCTGGCTTCTTTTTCCTTCGCAGTCTTGGTATACCCTGTATAAACGAAAAAAGTGTATATATCAATCTATACATATTTCTATGTATATTTAACTATTAACTAATTTATTTATTAAAGACAATTATTATATATATTATATATTAATAATATAAATTACACACATAACATTATGAATAAACACATCGTTAAATGTAATTATTTCAATCTTGTTTTTTATATGATCCGCATAATACATAATTAATGAGAGTCGACGGTATGTAGGTAGAAATTACTTGTGGATCTGGGCTTCGATCTCTGTACTAAATCAAAAGTTTATGTCATCATCATCATCAGCATTTTATTGTCCACTGCTGCACCATTTTACCTTGTTTTCGGGTTGTCGTATCCAGCATCTGCCAGCAACATTTGGCAAATTGTCACTCCACCTGGCTAGAGGGCGTCCTACACTACCCTGGCAAAGAAGCGGTCTTCACTCAAGAATACGTTCATCCATGCGGTTATCGGTTCTTTGACAGATGTGGCCAGCCCACTGCCACTTCAGCTTGCTAACCCTGTGTGCTATGTCTAGAACTTCGGCTCTCTGTCGGATAAGTTCGTTACGGACCTTATCCTTCAGAAAGATATCCTTCAAAGTTTATGTCAGTTCAATAAATATTTGTTTCGGGTCGGAGTGTTGTGGGAAAGTTTATCATAGTTTCAATTAGTCATTATACTTTGTTTATGCATATTTTTTTGTTTTGTTATGGGTTTTTTTTACCTGAAATAAATTTGTTTTGTTATTATGATTATACGAGACACGTGCCTTTGTGACTTAAAAAGTCATACACACTTCCAATTATAATTTTAATTATATGTATGAATTCTCTTTATTTATCAATCCAGTTTATATATACATTATTTATTAAGCAAAAGTAACACGATTAATTTAATTACATAACGGGTTTTCGTTTAAAAAGGTGTGAAAAATGACACCTTAATAGATTTTAAAATGGCTTTAATCTACGCGTGAAACGGATTATTACTTACCATGCTCAGAGTGCCTACTAGTACTAAATTTAACATATAGTTATTATCTATATTTATTACTGAATTAATTTAACAAAAATATTTTTGATATATTCGTACTTAACAAAGTACGAACAAAAGTAACAACCTCTGTTGTTTGTTGTTAAGGCGTTGTGCACACGGAGCCACTTTAATAGAAGAAACCTGACAAAATATATGAAATTTAGAATAGCGGTCACTGAAAACTGTTGTTCAGACTGGCAACTTTTATCGAAAACTAGTCAAATGTTGTAGTTTGCTTCAAATTTCATTATGCCGTGCCAGTGTAAAAAAAAAGAAAACGAAAAAAAAGTTGTGCTATGTGCGCAGCGCCTTTTTTTTTTCGAAGGGAAAACTAGTAATGGTTTCCTTCCCGCAGGCCATGGGAAAGGCGCGGGAAGGGTATCTCGGGGTCACCGGCCTTCCCGCTCGGCGCGCGGATGTTAATGCCGAGCTGGGTCCCTAACACCCTACGCCGGCATACCGACCAAAACCCCTCGATGAGGCCCTCTTTATGCATATCAAGGTGACTGCGGTCTCTGCTAGCGAGGCTCGCTCAGTATTATTCCGCAGCCACCTTATGCTTTATAGAGACTCATGGTCTCGCCCGTCACTGTGAGAGGGAGCGTGTACGCGCCCTTATTTGCCTTTTTAGGCGGCCGCCCCGGGATCACTTTTAGTAAGGACGCGACCCAAGTGCACCCAGTGATTCCAAAGGCCCCCTTTAGTCGCCTTCTACGACAGGCTGGGGATACCGTGGTGGGATTCTAAATGCCCCCTTGCCACAGGGCAGCTGTGCGCAGCGCCTAAGGGGTTTTGTCTTTATAGTCTACACCAGCCCATTACACTATATTTCATTGGTAAACAAGAGCTTTCTAAAAAGTAGAAGTTAGTCATTAGTCCACAGTATCATGTTTTGTAATGCCGGTTCACGTGTTCCCTCCTTTCAACAATCCCGGGTCCTTCTTCTGCAGCTTGAACAAGCAGTTTAGCGGGCGGCAAAATTGTGTCGATTGAGGAGGTGTTAATCAGCTGCAAAGCGACACTCTTTCTGGACGGTTTCGTACCAACAGATAGTCACTTAGCCGAGCAACGTTAATGATAAAACAAAAACCACACATGAGTTTTTTCTCTTGTATCACAAATACAGACAGTATACAATGCTATATTAGTTTCACGATTTGACATTGGATGAACTATCTTATTTGCGAACTCATAATAATATAATGAACACACATCGTAGCCACTATATAAACATAATGACATTAATGACTTCGAAGTAACATCCAAAACAATAAATTGCAATTGGGAATAGATAGTGGTTATCAACAATGAATAGTTATTACACACTATCACATTGATATTTTTTAATTTGCAGTCAGTGTTCATCCAAAATGTGACTTTGTGCAGCACACATCAAAGTATGTTTTTCTATATTCGTCGGATTAAAAAAATACGCGAGACCAGAATAAATTGCGGAATATTTGGCGATACATGTATGTGTGAATTGCAATTATATTGTTACAATCTATATTCCAAAGCATATGAAATAGTGGCTTTTATCAATATCATTAAAACAGGATTGCCATGAGACAATTAAAATCATTTATCATTATTATATTAAGCTGACATATTAAAAATTTAACTTGATTCTTTCAAACTAACCAAATGCGAAAATAATCTCATTCATAATTATTTAATTTCTAGAAACAAAAGATCAATTGACAATAGGTACCATTGAACATAGTTTTGCTGCTGCCGCCAAACTCCGGAATGAGCTGTATCATAGATGAATATCCTGTATGTCATTTATTAAAATGATTTTTGAAACAAGTTTACAATGTGATCTCATTCTATGACATATTCCTGCTATTATAATATTCGGCTTGTCATTATGTCCAATTTATAAAGTTAATGGGTCAAGTTTTTTTTAATTACACGTGGTTTCAGTCAATATTGTTGATTTTGACGACTCACGTGCCCGGTCTATCGGTGATTTAATAATTTATGGCAGCAATATATATACCCCTCCCCTTATTAGGTGGGTAATTTAAACTTAAATCGTAAATCTATCTACTTTATTTATCGCATTAGCATGTTATTGTTAGTTTTTGGTAAACATTATAGTTTTATGGCATTGTAATTCTCTCACGAGTCGCAATTAAATTGATTTTTTATGGTTTCGGCGACATTTGCTTTTTTATTTTATTTTACACTTCTCTACGGTTTTTATGGTAATATTGTGATATGTGATACAGGTTTGTTTGTTTTTTCGTTGGAATTTTAAATGCAAATAACAAATGATAGATATTTAAATGTCATCGTCATAAAATTTGGTGTACTGAGATATAAAATAAACGCATTAATTTTATTTGTGTTAAATAAATTGTAATAAATAAATTGAATTATTCGATAACAAATTTAAATAATATTTAACTATTAATAATTTTATCTTATGAGTTTATAAAAACATACATAATATTCAGTTAAGTCTCTGCTTGAGTATACCTACTCATTAAAACAATTTTAACCAATCGAATCACCAACAACACAAAAAAAATACTGTAAACTCTATTTATATATACCCAACAAGCACGGACACAGATAAAAATATTATAATTAGAACATAATTATTAAAGCCTTGTATTTACTGATATAAATTAACTCGTATTTATTTTATATGGGCTAAAATAATGCATAAAAACCATAGTTACCATATAGTACCTACTAGTTCAGGGGACATCTGCATGCCAATACTTCAAAAGAAATTACGATGTGATTTGTGCTCTTAATAACGGCTGAATTGCCGGTAAAATTGCCGAGGCAGTTGACCCCAAACGCGCTGTCCAATGCACCGGACCGGACGTTGCAAAACGAAAACAACCAGAAACCGGTTGTCAAGTGCAAGTTCATGCGCAAAGGACTTATAGAAAGCTACCGTAGACAGAGTATACTTATAGACTCGTTATTTTGCGCACGGCAGAGACAAATAACAATCTCCGAAGCTATCAGTGGAAAAATTACATAATATTTAGGGTGACGGTGTGATAAACATTTATTCCACACTTTGAAATTCTTTAGGTGAAAAAAAGAAAAGAAAGATAAATTAATTTATTTGCCACAAACCTTAAAAATTAAGACGTACATCTAATCAGATACAGGAGAAAAATATAAAAAATGTATTTAATACTACGTACATCTAGATAGCACGTCGTGGCTGTGACATGTAAGTGACCACTCAGCATAATGTTGAGCAGTGGCGTGAAACCACAACCCAACGCTGATTTTCAGTGGTCACCTCGAATGCGAATTGATTTTAATATATATACATTTGATTAATTCCAATGCTAAAAGCATTCGAATCTTTTTTTTGTTTTTTTAGTATTCTCTATAATTTGAGCGAAGGTCAGGTGATCGATTCAGCTGATGCCAATTCTTTCCATTAAAGATTACTAGTAAATCAATCTTAATTGGCTAGATTACTGACTTACTGTCAATTGTTAACTATGTACTCCATAAGCCAGGTCAGGGTCTGATGATTTAAGATTTACAATTGAAGTAACGAGTAGCAGTAAATCAATCATGATTAGATATTTGTTGATTATAAATCAGCTTACCAACTAAGACTAGACCAGAGAGTTATCGAGGAGTACCTTTCGCTGGAATGAGGGATTATTTGCTTATACAGTACAGTACAATACAATTCAGCCCATGTATACAGTAGACCACGTGGACGTCCACCCACTAGGTGGTTAGTCGACCTGGTAAAGGTCGCGGGACGTCTCTGGATGCAGGCTGCCTCCAACAGGTCACTGTGAAAATCATTGGGAGAGGCCTATGTTCAGCAGTGGATTTTTTTTGCCGATGGATTGGATTGATACAGTAGACCACGGGATTTCTCTATGACTAAGAGGGCCTAAGTCGATAGTCAACCAAGCTGGCTTAACGCGGTTGGTGGATTGCACATACTCAAGGAATATTGGTAATTTCTAAAGATCAATTTTTTGCATTCTAGCAACCTTTTGCAAATATCTTACCTTTGGCAAATTTTATTTTTTTTAATCACAAAACTGACTAAAAATGTATGGCTTGGCATGGGAATCGATTTTAGAATGTTCAGCTTACAGATGCGCGGTGTCATTATACCAGAAAGCGACACAAGCATGAATGTTAGTACAATATCATAATTTTAGTTTTGTAACTACATTATTCCACAATATATTTGGAAGGCACGTAATTTATGCGCCACTTGCGATAATTTTAGCTATTTTAAGATTTTTAACAAGGGGACAAAGGTAACTGATTGTCATTATCTTGTGCATTAAATGCTATGAACAAGAATTTGGGTACATTATGATTTATATGAATTTATATAGGCTAATACAATACAGTACAGTACAAGGATTAAACTCGCAATTTTTTTTTTATTGCATGGTTCCGGCAAACGAGCAAACAGGTCACCTGATGGTAAGTGATTACTGCCGCCCATGAAAATCTACAACGCTTGAATTATATGTGAGTGCCGGCCCCTTTAAATCAGGGGAAGAAAGGGAAAGAAAAAAGATGGAAAGAGGAAAGGTTATTAGGCATCCGGCAATCACACTCACCGAACGAAACGCGGCAGTTGGGTGTATTTATTTGTTATTAAAAATATATACGAGCATAGCTCGCTAGGAATAAATGAATGATGAACAACGATTTCCCAACGGGTTGGTAATACACGTTTTGTTTGTGGATGTGTCAGATACAAGTTATATTATCTGTTAATTATGATAATTGATAATATTACTATTTTTAGGTACGTAATTGTAAACCTACAATCAAGAATTAGAAGGAAGTTTTAAAGCGAGTTGGAAGCAAGTTTAGTTTTCTGCGACTTTAATGTTATCGACATTATTCTGACAACTAATTATGACGTTATTAGCGAACGAAAATTAGCACGTTTTGTTACACGTGACCATGGAATACATACATTGTTAATGTAAAAAATCTTTAATATATTATTATTTAATATATATATATTTTAAATTAACATATACAGGGTGATATTGACATAATATTGTATTAAAATTAAACCAAATATTCCTAGCCACTTCAGGTAACATTGTACCAAGTTTGAAAAATAAAACTGTCTGGTAGTTTTGTTTTAGTTTTAAATTCGTTTCCAAGACGTTTGATTGACCCGTATGGCTACGATTCTTTTTACCGCTCTGGTAAGTTCTAGAACCGAACCGAAGTTCAGCTAAGCGCCAATCGGTAAAATACTCGTATCTATACAGGGTGGTCAAAAATCGTGCAAACTAAAATCACTAATTTGACAAAAAATTATCTCCGATTTTATTAAAATTTTGTGCAATGTTACCTGGGGTGATGAGAAACATGTGGGTTAAATTAAGTAACATGTGTTGATATCACCCTGTATAATTATTTACTTTTATTGGGTTGGCTCGCAGCTATCAACAGCAAACAAACATATAGGCCAGTTACGAGCTACTGCAGATTCTAGGCATAATTTGTCTTTTTTTTTTCTTTTGTCGTATTTGGGTGTTAAATACATACTTTTTCCAAAAATAATAACGTACATTCGTTTATTTATAAAAATGCTATGGTGCACAAGGGTTTAAATTATTATTTTAGCAAAAACTATAGATTTACCACCCAAATACATTGATATTTAAAACATCATAAAAAATACTGTTGCGTTTTTTTTTGCAAAAATGTTAGTTGCATTGTGTCTGTAGTCACTAAAACTACCACCCGGCTTCGTTTTCGGTCGGTCGGTAAATACCCTGTATTTACATATATATTTCAATTTTGTACATTTCGGTTTTGGTCATTTTGGATGTCTTGGGGCGTAACTCATAAAATCGTTGCCAAGACACGTGATCAAACTACGCGATGCTTATTTACATTAATTAGTCTCAATAGGCGACCAGATTTTTAACCCATCTATTTTTATATTATTTTTTCTGATTTTAAAATTAAACGTGACTGCGTTCACGTTTTAGTATTTGATTATTATCTCTTTATTTTATTAATGTCTTTTTCAACATTTTTAGATATACAATATATATAAACATATAAAATAATTGATCCTTCAGTGGCGAGGCTCGGGACCCAAGCCACCGATGTTTAGACACCAAATTGAGGAACCACCCACTATACGTGCCGTGTCAAACAATAGTACCTCCTGAATCTCTGTATTTGATTTCTTATTATTTGCAGCCTGTAACCACTTTTCGATGTAGCCATCTCAAGTGAAATCATACTTCCAACACCCTCTTCTTGAACATCCATCTGCACCGTAATAGTACTTAATATTTTTCTTATAAATATTATATTAAGTTAAACGATTGAAAACAGAGTCCGTAGAAAGCCGTAGAAAGAATACTATTCTTTTATTTCCATTATGAACGCAAGTATGTCGCTTATAGAACGTTAGAAAACATTTTATTGGAAGTGGTAGAGCCACGCTGTTGTTTGTCATGACAAAGCATGAATGGGCACTCATTCCGGGCGATACCACTGTCTCACAGGAAATCGACGTGAAGCGACAGCTTCGCTGTCGCGTTACATTCGGTGAGTGAGATTGCCGAATGCCCAATACCGCTGTCCTCTTACCATCCTTTTTCCTTCGTTGTGAATGTTCATGGGCCGCAGTGATAACGTACCATCAGCTGACCTGTTTGCTCGTTTGCCGGAACTATGCAATTAAAAAATATATATTTATTAAGATACACAGTATCTTCCAACTGCTTAAATAAATGTAAAGATTTTTTAAACAGTACGTTTTTGAATGCGTCAGAACCATTAGTGTTATTTCCAACAAAAAATTCGAGAGGTCAAAAGTTCCTACTTTCATCATTATTTCTATCCATATTGTAAGATAGGCTAGCACCTAAGATATTATATACTCCAGTAAATGTAGATATTCCATCCCTTACCAAGTTAAACATTTGATCGATTTCCGGATTTACTCCTTAAAAAACAACAATGAGTACTTTTCAAGATACAGAGGCACCTAAGATTTCATAAACGATGACGTCAGATTTTTTTTACATTTGCTACTTACAAATGCCGCGAAAGCGAATTGCAATAAGTACATGAAGTACTTCAGAGCTAGAGACCGGCGCATTTGTATCGCCTTGACCGATACTCGAGTCAATGTCAACGACCTGCCTTCATAGTGCCGCCGCTTGGCATTAGGTGACATTCCTATATTAAAATAACTTATAAGCACGTGTTATTGTACTACTATGCATATGATATCTATTGAAAATCGGCAAAAAATGAGTTTGGCTATAATTAATCGATTGATTCGCCTAATCTTTTTGACTGCTGTCGAAACAATTTTAAGATAAGAAATTTAGTTATGTAATCACGCGTACCTAATTGTAACTGATCGGGGTTAGTATTATAATTATAGCTTTTTTTTATATATCTAAGAATGCGACAACAGTAATTAAAACCACATACAGGATTTTCAATTAGCAATTCGTATATCAGTCATTAAATTACATTCGTCGGGTTACCGACAGGACATTTTTTATTAGATATTATATTACGAGTAATATAGACCAGTTTTTTGTCACTTACCTATATTTTGCATAAATTGTGTCACGTGTCCTGTTTTAGTACTCTGTAAATAATAAAATAATTTACTCCCCAATATATCAATTAATATTTTTGCTATACAAATGCTTGTTAATGATTCTAAAATCGATTGGTTGTAATATCTTTCCGATTCGATATCGGATTCGATGTAGAAATCGTCGACATTTTTGAGAAAAAGATATACTTTGGTACTCCATCTTAAACATTTGAATATTTTCGATTAATATGATGAATATATTTGCAAATTTCTTCAATGTTTGACGCAAAGGTCAAAGAGACAATTCGTACATTGACTGAAGTATTATTTTGTGTACAATATACACAAATTACAAATGTATGTATGAGTTACTGTTAAAGCTGGAAATACGATAAATTCTAAGATTCGCCAGTAAAAAAGTAAAGTAAAAGTAAAAATTATTATGGGTAAAAGTCTGAAACATATGGGTACATATTCTTAACGTATGGTCGTGACCTTTGGGTCACCCCCATGCTGTCAAAATGTACCAAACTTATTAACCAAGATTTACCAACTGGGCAGTGGTAATTTGAAATAAATAATGAGCACCTAATATTTAAAATTTCCACTTTTCATGGCGAGTTAGAAAGCTTTAGATTTTACTGCAAAAACCTTACTAGTTCTGGCTTTTACTGTAACATATAATTAATTCCATCTACCTCGCACATATTACAATTGCAAATTAGTAAAGTTTGCTTGTCATGCTTCCTGTAAATTGACATTATAGATAATATTTTTTGCAACGCCCCAAGTTTCGACTAAATTATTACATCATGACCATAATAAATGATATAATTTCTACTCAGGATTTTTGTCACTGGCACAGAATGGCATTATTGCCTTAACCTGCTGGAATCTGGATATATAATATAAAATATATTGCATAATATACGAAACATATTGTTGGGATACTAGTGCGATCAATTAATTTACATTAATAATCGGCGAAATTGATCGCCGCTATACAAGTGAATTTGTCAAAAGGGCGTGGAGGCCCAAATCCGCTACTGTGAGGAATATAGAAAAATCGTCAAAGGAGTTACAAGCTCGATTTTGAACGAAACTAAAATTGCATACTTACATTTTTGAAACATAAATATGCCTAGCGACGAATCGAACCCGATGATTTTCAAAATAAACACATGCTGTATTATTACAGCATTTTCGATATTCCTCATAGTTTCGGATTTGGCCGTCTACACCCATTTGAAAAAATCAACTATATACTTACTATACAGCGTTGGTGCAATTATTATAAATATTGCTAAATACTAAGGAAACTTCCTGAAACTGCGCCTAGCATGAAATCTCACGTATTTTTATTTTTTACATACATCATATTTACGCAAGATACGCTTAAGAATTGTTAAAACAAATGTACGTAATGTTTTGATGTAAACATAATTACTAATACGCAATTGTCTGAAGTGTTGTAGATAAACAGACCTTGTTCTTAATACTCATGAAGTGTAGAAGAAGAATGATATAAAGCGAGTGGAGTTACGATATAGCGTTTTAATACATTATTTATCTATACCTGAGTGCCTCGGTGGCGTAGTGGTACTACGGTATGATTGCAAAGCTGAGGTCTCGGGTTCGAATCCCGGGTCGGGCAAAGTGATATTGGATTTTTCTATTCATTATTAGCCTGGAGTCAGGAATTTGTGCCCGATATGGCAATAGGCTCGCCCCCTATCACATCGTGGGACGGAATATACAAGGCGAAACGTGGGTGTTCTAGTAGCACCTCTGCCTACCCCTTCTGGGAAAAAGGCGTGTGGTTATGTATGTATTTATCTATACCGTCATATATTGAAAAAAGGTCGATTCCTTCCAAATTGAACGTAAAATTACTTAAAATATTTGTTATATAAAATAAAATAAAAATAGAGTACACAAATAAACGATATTTAAAATAACGAAAAGAATTGAACGATAAAAATTTATTAATCGCAGAATTTTTGTCTTAATTAAAATTTAAGAATTAAAATGATTTTTCGCTAGATAAAAACTAATCATGGAATACGAATTTTATTTTTAATCTGTCGTGTAATTACGTTTTAGGTTTTAACAATTATTAACAAGAATGACGAATGAAATATTGTATTATTCAAGTGTACATTTTTATGCTAAGCATTCGATTTTTAAACGAGTTCAATGTCTTTTATGCAATTAATATTAGGTTCAGATTGTTGGAAACATTGTCATATGAACTGCAAATTGCTTACATCGCATTCATATAGTTTTAGATTTCTCCACGCGATCATTCGCCTGAATTACAAAGAATTGATAAATTATTGAAGAAAACTGCGGAAACCGGAAGCTTTAAATGTGTTATTTATTCCTTTTGGGAATTTGTGAACGATCTTTGACGTAATCAATATGAGAGTCTGTTGTGTACAAAACATTCTTATACCTCGTTCATGCTATATATTGGGCTTTGATATGGCCTTACTACTTAGAACCTGAACGTTTTAGACTAAATGCAATTAAATTACAGCAGTACAAAAATACGGAGGTTAGCAAATAGTAAACTGACCTTCGTCAAGTGCCAATCATTGAAAACTTTGTAACACTATTATAAAAAGACCTTTCAGTTGTAATCAAAGCAACAATTCATTGCTTGTCGAAATCACTCTTGAAATCGATTGTCGTAAATTAAGCAATGTGATATTATTTTAAAAAACAACTCAATAGTCAAGCAATCATTCGCAAGTTTCTAAATAATAGACAATGTCGTCAGAGTTTAGGACTAGTAAAAAATACTTGTATGGGTTTTTAACGTGTTATAATTATTGTTTAAATGAAACCGCGTTAGAAAGTCCGTCAATAACATGAACTGTCTTTTTGTTTTCAATTTAATGTTTAAGGCTTTGTTACATTATAGTGATCGAAAATTCTTTTCACATAGTGTATAGCCATGACCCCAAACATCGACTCTTGTGTCGGTATCAAAGATAAGACACTTTTCGATCTCACAAACATCCAGACCCGAAACACATAACTATGGATCAGGCAAATATTTATCCTGGTACGGGGATCGAACCCGCCGCCTCACGTTTCACAGCCAACGACGCCACGAAGGCTGTCAAGTTGTTATTCGTTTCAAACGATTTTTAAGATCAACTGAAACCAATTGACATTCTATTGTTTTTTTGGGATATATTATATTATGTAGGTACTTTATGTTGTCCGATGTTTTATTAATATAATGAGGTGACTCGTTTACTCTTGCACCAGTCCTGCTAGTTTTAAAAACAAACCTTGAAATAGATCCTATTATAATGACCTGTCCATGTTAAGTTGTTTTCCAACATCTAGTACCTTTTTTATTTTTAACAATCTATCGGATTATATTTATATCAAATGCTAACCTTTAGACTAAATAATAATGACATGCATAATTAATGATGATGTTAAGTTTGCTAGGTATTTCATCTAATACCTATTAAAACTTTTATTTATATAATTAACAATCATTGTATAGGACTTCAAAATCCGTGTTGCTAAATAACTAATTTCATCACAATATTTGTTAAAGCGATATTTGATTATCATTAATCATTAATGTTTACTTTGGTCGCTGTTCGAGGCTACTTGAACAAAGTTCTTTTTCAATTCTTTTCAATTAGACGAGTCATTAATAATTTATTATTAAAATATTTTTAATTCACTTATAAGAAAAAATGTTGACGAATTTACCATATTATATGATCGTACCTACACTCCTGTAAGGTTATAGTAGGTAGTTGATCCATCGCATTGGTTTAATTATAGGGGTTGTTAGACTGAATATGTCTTTGAAAATATATTATGAGGTGTTCTGGTATTAAAAAATGCAATATCTCATACAGATTGAAAATTAATAAATCAAATTTTCTAAAATTTTATCTAGTAACCTATCGCTATAAATTTGGACATGATAAACTGGGCTTTATTTTTGTCACAGCTTTTTGAATCGCATTTATAAAATAAATATTTGGCGCGATATTTTTGTATTGTATTGTATCAGCCCATATACAACCCACTGCAGGGCACGGGTCTCCTCTACAATCGAGAGTACGATTGACAGTGGTTAGGCCATATAGCCCACCACGCTGGCCTAATGCGGGTTGGTGGACTTTTACATACCATAGAAATTTATAAAAATCGCTATGGTATGCAGGTTTCCTCACGATGTTTTCCTTCACCGATATAGTTATATACAATATAATATATATAACTATATCTTGTGAAGAAGTAAAATAGCTAGTATTGGACACAAAATAATTTCCTTCACGTCTTTCCGAGATTTAAACTCTTCACTTCTGTATAATGGATGTTAATCTACATAATATTTCACACCACATCATATAACATAATAAAGCAACCAATTAGTATTCTGTATTGACACAGATTGATCGGGGTGTATATAAATGTCGATGTTATCTGTAATAGCCATTAAAATAAGCATAATACAACAGTTCACCATTTCAGGCCATTGATTACCATAAATTATTGACGGTTGTAAATTCAAGGTGTCTTTTTGCGCAGATATTGGCACAACTATTCGTTTTTCAATACGCAAAAAATATAGTAGTGTCCAACATTGGTGCCACGGTTAGTAAAGCTGTTCCAAATTCAAATTATCTGTAAAAAGGCTACAGAAAAAAAGTATTTCAGCAATATTGTACTCGTATTTGTAAATCCTACATCAAGATTTATATCATATTTGTTATTAAATAATGCATATCTCATAGTAATTATGTTATTGTTAAGCGAGAGTAGACAAGTAGGTCAAATTGCAATTGCATTTGCGAAAATTATTGAAAATATCTGAGCAAAAAGGTGAGTTTCATCCCGCCGTAGAAATAGTTTAGAATATAACTTTTGAGTGCAGTTCGACAGTCTGCAGTAAACTTAGAAATCATATCATCATTATTGGGTTATATAAATTATTCGCAGATCATTAGATTACTTTTAATTTACATTAAGAGTTTTTTATTAAAAATCATAATGAAACAAAAAATATGGTTTATGTCAGATAAATGTTAATAGTAATTAAAATAACACTCGTAGTAAAATCAATAATTAGCGAGTATTTTAAATAAACAAAACATTAGAGACAAACACTTGACAAACGATTATTACGTAATCGACTTCTATACATATTATTTAGTATCATCAGGCAGCGAGTAGGTTTTATAAATGACCAAACGGTTTTTAAATAATTTACATAAATATATCGGATATTTGTTATTTAAATAAACCGTTAATTAAATATTATTTCACTCAGAATAAGTGAAGATTTCGCATTTTTATTTTTAATAAATAAACATTGAGTCATTCTTGGTATTAACATTAGGGCATATTTTGAAATCGTTGGGTACTTTTATCTCTATCCGATCGCAATTCAGTCTTCCGTTAGGCTAATGTTCCATTGACCTCAACTTCTGGTTCCTTTTTTATTTGCTACACAGCACCTTTCACAGTTTGCGTTTTTTGCAACGTTTTTTATTAATTTTATTCATTTCAGTTCATACATTCATATCAGTTATGCTTTGTTCACCTCTGACCTATCCTACTTTATACCTCGTGGTTTTTATACGAACTGTTAAGGTGTAGGTAAATTAGATAGAATTTGGCTAGCCAGTTCTTCTACGTTATTTAAATTAGTCAGTCTATCGTCATCTACTTCTAAATAAAGGCCTCCTCAATTCTCAAGTAAGCCCTAGGTATTCACTGATCACTCATCGTTTATCCATCCAACCATGGTCTTGAAGTGTCTGAAACGGGGCTAGTTGTGTGGGTTACTCTGAAAGGTTTACCACCATGGTGTACAGTAGCTTTGCAGGCTAAAGATCCTATCTCCAGCTACTACCACTATGCAGGAATTGCTGCAACGAAACTAACCTTGGTGGTAACACAAAACTCCGAGGTGTGGCTTGAGGCAATCCGTGACGAAACCTATGGATGCTAAATTGTGAAAGCGACGTCGAGAAAGATGCGACGGAGGCTGTGGTCATACGTACGAAGAAAGCGAATAGATAAACAATAGACATAACGCTTGTGATGCGCATATATTAGGCAATAAAACTGCTTTCATTACTATAATTTAACATTTAAGTCACACAAATGGACAAGTGGTAGTGAGACCTTTCAAGAAAGCTTACAACGATGATTTAGAATTTAGATCAATAGTAGTCAAATAATTAAGTGTAAAAAATATTATAAATATTATCTCCGTCTTGGGGCTGGACGTTTAATGCTTGGTACATGATCTCTATACTACAAATACTCAGGAAAGACTGTACTGAAGCTTTTTATAGGAGCCAAACGAGTAAACGGCCCACTCGAAGGTAGGTAGTTACCGCCGTCTATAAACAAATTCAGAAGCGTTAATCAAGGAAAGTGTTGGCTTGTTTCTTTAAGATTCTTACTTACCGTGTCATGTGGAAATACCACACGAAATGTGTGATTGCAAAGGGAAGTTGTACGTGGAAAAACTCCGCGTAATTCTTACTATCCAGGAATGTCTTTCACACAAATGGTAAGAACGGAATCACAACTTGCATACATAGTTGCATAATGCGATGTTAGAATTAGGCAACTGGTATGAAAAAAAAAATGTCTGAGAACACAAAATCGAAACCGCTTCTAGTGCTTTGCTCTGAAAACTATTGAGGAAGCTTATTCCAAGCAGTAAACATACTCTGGGTTGTAATTGATAAATAAATATGTATACTTATAAATAAATATACCCTATATCACACATAAAGTCGTGCCCTCAGATGAAGAGGTGTTGTGTCTTGGATATTAGAAACTACAAAAGGGTTTTTGGTCTCGCAACAGTCGCATCTGGAACAAATAATCCTCACCAAATATATCTTTAAGAATTTTAACCAATACGAATCAGATAAACTCCACTGCATATACATATACGAAAGTGCGTATAGATTAATCATATGATACCGATGAAAGAGAACGCGAAATATCAAAGTGACACCGTAAATCCGCTGTGCGCTGGTGAAAGTGGCGGAACTACTGTTCTGCCGAGTGCCGACTTTCCATGATCTCGGTATTAGAGATTAGAAAGCATTGCATATGTACCAAAAGGTACTGTACACTCGAATGCGAATAATTTCTGAAACAGATTTGATTCGCGCTTAAATTTTGCTCTCCCTTTTTTTTTCAACCACGCCAATATGCTGAACAAGGGTTTCTTTAAAGATTTCGACAGCGGCCTTTTGGAATAGGCCTGCATGCACCAATTTCAGGCAACCGTAGTTTGGTTCTTTATCCACTTCGTCTTTGCTGACGTCATTTTTTTTAATATACCCTATTTATACTTACATTAAGGCTGTCATTACATTGACAGCATTGACATAGACTGTTAAAATATACCCTATTTAAACTGATATTAAGTTGACATTACATTGACAAACCAATATAGCGGTAGGGACGTTCGAGTAATTATAATGTGGGTAATGGTAGTACTAGTGGCTGTGATATTAAATGCAATAAAGAAACTTTTTTGCAGCATTTCTCACGTTACGTGGTAATACAACGATCATAAAATAATAAAATAATCTTTATTATACTTTCTTAGTTACAAAGAAGGAACAACTGTGATGCCCACACTAGGCTATGCCTGTCACGTGGCCATCGAGAGAGGAGATTACAAAGGTGTTAGTACAATAGATTATCGTAGAGTTGTAACTATAAAAACAAATGAATTAAAAATTAAAATTAAAATAATCATATCTAATAATCATATCTTAAAATAATCGTGTATGCATTTTTTATGTATGATGTCAGAGGTTATTGACACGCGTGCTATCATAACAAATAACTGAAATGTAAAATATTTTTCTGTTTACAATTTTTAGATAATTTTAAGTGTTATTGTAGCCGAGTTGGATTATTTATACATATAACAAATACTCTACTGTACTGTAACAGCCCATATACGCTGTTCCAAAAAGTCCCCACCGCAGTTTCAAAATTCTTCCGAATCGCTATGGTATGCAAGTTTCCGCACGATGTTTTCCTTCACGGTTTAAGTACGTGGTGATTGACTAGCTATCAATACAGACATGACTCCGAAAAGTTAGAGGTGTGTCCTAGGATTTGAACCCGCGACCACCGTAAACATGTTGGCAGCCGCGTCTGGTCAGTTACCAACAATTCATCACAGACCAATAAATATTAAAGCTTAATTACTAAACTATTATATACATATAATTGCAAATTGCTCGTCGGAGAACACAACTTTAAGGACGTGACAATATCACACCTTTTTACTAACTCAACTAGGTGTAGAAATAAATAAAAGTTAAAAGCGGTCTAAGAAACATCCTCGACAATAATTTCTTCAAATGCTTCAGTCAGGGCCACTCGCGACTAACGTAATAGAGTAACAAATAGGTCAAGCTATTTATATTTAATGTATATTGATTGCCTTCTTACGATTCAAACTGTCACGTTTTGAACAATATTTTCACATATTTCTTGCCTGAAAACAAACAATATTGATGTTATCTATTCTTAATTTTACAACTTAGAATATTTATAATACTCGTATAGCCGGAGCCCTGTCAAACATTTGCGTCTTCAAAAACGTGGATATTTTCTTGTTCGTAATTTTGGTAGCACTGCTATGTTAGTGAAACTTGAACTAATTATTTAATAACAAATTTCTACAAATTCCATTGGTAACCGAAATTAAATGTTAATAATTATATTCGTCTAAAACGAATTTGAGTGGAATTTAATAGCCCTAAACTATTTTATTTAATTTTTCTTTTTCAAATAATTCGTGCATGTTGGACAACCTGTCAAATGTCAGCAAATAGGAGGGCGGTAAAAGGTTGCCCGTCACCACCATTTTTATCTACATCTTTAAAGTACCAACCTCTACATTATAAATACTCTAAATTTAACAATTAAAATGATCTCGAAAGTTCTATATCGCGGCAACAATAAACATTCTCACATCATGTATAGTTATTGATTGTTTTTTAAAAAAATATGACTTCTATAACGTCATAACGAGTGTAGCTGGCCATATTAAAACGCAATAACAGATTCTATAATTGAATTTATAATTGCCTTCCAGAATGTTCTTTATTCAAAAATGTTATCGGTTCAAAGCACTTTTGATCCATAACGGTGTTTTTTTCTTTTTTTTGTTCAACATGCGATCACGGCATGCCAGTTATGAAATTGGGTTATTATTAATGGTATTGAGTAGTAAAAATAAAATTCTTTATGTTATTATTGTTAAAATTAGGATTTTCTAAATCAATAATAAATTTACGATTATTAGTTAACGTGTATTTATAAACATGGCTGTTTGGAAACCAATCCTTGTCTTGATAAATCTTTGCTTTGATTGATTACTAAAAAAAGGAACAAAATACTTATAACCTTTTTTAAAATACCTTTTATTGTTTTTTGGACAAAGCGGGAAATGTAAATTTCAGAGACGAGTCGCCATATGCGGGAGAAACTTGAACTTTTCGATTGAAAACAAAATCAATTACGACCCGGCATTGACATCTGTTTTCATTGTGTTTTTATATGGGCATGTTAATGTCAATGGTATTGTAATTCCTGCCAGCTTACTTTTTGGCTCACAATTTTTTTTTTTAATATACTCCTACCAGCCATGACATTATTCAAGGTTCGGTTGGTGTAAAATGAATACGATTCGATCCGCGCACCGTTGCAATTCATGTTTATTTGATAACTATTTCCTTTTATTTAGTTCTATTTATTTATTTAATTTATATCACTAAAATTTTCAACTTTAATTTGATTGTAATGTTTACGCAAAAACGTGTTTTGAGTTAGAAGCATTTTTGTCGACTGCAACTTTGAAGCTGATGAGGCGACACTAGTTTCTGTTAAGAACAATTAATAACAAGCGTGCCAGATTCGAACATCATAATATCTAGGTTACAGAACTCAATGATAATTACTACGCGTCCAAAAATAGCCACAAGATTGATCACAAAAAGTGTAATTATGCCCTGATAAAAAATGGGGTACTTATTAAACCATCGTAACGCTGTTTTTTATGTGGTAAATAAAAAAGATTTTTAAATTGTTCATGTATGATTGCTAAATTGTATACAACTGTTTTTGGTAGGTTGGGGAATCCGTAATTATGCTCTAATAAAACAATTATTAATACATCCTTTAACGCTGTTTTTTGTGTGGTATATAAAAATTATTTTTAAATTGATCATGTATGATTGCTAACTTGTGTACAACTCTTTTTGGTAGTTTTATTATTAAATTTCTATGAGATCTTTGTTTCAAATTTAGGTTTTGGTAATGTTTTTAATATCCAAGTACATTATTTCATACGATTATAAAGGTGGATGGAGTCTATTGATTTCCACTTCGCTTGAGCTTGTCATATCTGTTTCATTTAATATTATACATAGTTTCATTAATACACCCCACAGTCACATACATTAATATTTACATTCATTTTCGTTGCTTCAGCGACTAGCTTGCCTTTCGTTAATTTATTTAGGACTTATTGCAAGTTATTCTCTTTCAGGATCCCTGTACTCAAATACTGTCAAATTTATTGCAATAAATTCTTACTGATTCTCGCATGTATTAACGTCGGCTGTGAAACGAGTGGCCGCGGCTTCGATCCCTGCACCTAGACAAATAATTGTGTGATGCACTCGTATTTGTTTCGAGTCTGGGTGTTTGTGAGACCGAAAAGTCTCTGGTAGTTCCTGATACTCTCGACAAAAGACTCGATCTTATTGTGGGGTCAGGACTATGTACGTGACAGTTAGGTTAGTTAGTGTATTTATTTATTCATTCATTCATGTTGTATTATGCAAATCGTTAGTATTATGTTTGACGTTTACGTAACTTTACAGTAGGTAATAATTTAAATTATTCTCTAAGTAAATGACTGGAATTTCCAAGTATCTATGATTAATTGATAGATATAATACAAGGATAATACTTTAAGGAAAGTCAATCCAAAACGGAGATTTTGTCCATTAAAAAAAAAACTGAATATCATACTGTTCTCATGTAAAAATCTGCTATAATTGTTAAAAATATGAGACACAAAAATTGTATTGTAACCAAACTATTTTTTGAGACCACCATCATTATATTGGTCGTCAAAAGTTTTTTTGATACATTTCATTTGTGGTCAAAATATATCGCCAAAGCTTAGCCGAGCTTTAAAGCTCCATACTCTATCACTATTACGTGCCATTCTCTATTTCCATCTCTCTATCTCTCTATTTGACTGTTGGGTGTATTTATTTATTATTTATATCCGATAACACTTTGTATCTGTCAAGGCCAAGGGCATTATCAGCAATGTCGGTGTGATATAATGCTATCAACTGTCAACCCTTATGCAATTAGTCAATAACGATGATAATATACTATGCATATCAATCATATCTACGTAAAATAATCTTTATTTGATGCAAAATTAAGCTATAAACATAGATATTCGCATATCAGACTGTAAAAGTGTTTAGTGTAAGTGCAAGCGTTCAATAATGTCCTGTTTTGTTGCAGACAGTCAAAATGGATCTGGAGTTCCGGAATTTAACGTACACAGTGCACAGCCGATTGTCTAAAGGTATGTTTATTATTATATACTTTATAATTTAATGATCAATTTAAATAAAAATAAGTTACCGAGCATATAAGATATAAGTGTTAATAACTTAATATGTATTACAATCGGTGCCCGTGGTCTTGTCGCATGACTTCCAGACAACCTTGAGATGGACTAGACTTATCAGAAATATGAATGAAATGGGTGGTCACAATTTAAGAAACAAAGAAAGTACAAAAGACAATATTAATACTCGTAAAACAATAATAATACATTTTTATTTTTCATAAACACAAAATACAAATAAAACTCCAATAAATACCATAAAGACCAAATTAACATAACCGTGTACCAGGTAAAATATTAAGTAACCCCTTATGCCCATGTTAAGAATTAACGTGTGTTATCGGAAATACATTATTTATTGATTATTGTATACCAAAATCATACATTACGTAAAATAATCAAATCCGCGCCTATCCTTCCGGTCGGTGTCTAAACTAACTACGTCATAGAAACTTCTAAATATAGATAAATACAAGGCTTATGTAATTAATATGAGCGTTTATTTCATATAGTGTTATGTAATCATAACAAAAACAGCTGACGATAGCGGTCAATGACACTACCGCTGCGTGATGTTTTGTACATTTCCCATTGCGGGTTTATGAAGTACGGTTTTTTTTTTCAATGGATAAACGTCCCGCGGTGTGTTATCCCGGGATTAAATCAACCCTATTCTAGATAAATGGACTATCCAACAGTAAAATATTTTTTTTGAATTCGGACCAGTAGCATTCAAGCGCTTCAGCTTTGTACTCGTATATTAGCATATATTGAAATCCGATTGTTAGATGTAATTTCTACTTTATTTTCTGTATTCTGTTAATACAGTCATAATAAAATAGACATCACTCCTTTATCCCTGACGGGGTAGGTACAGGTGCACCCAGGAAAGCCACGTTTCGCCTTGTGACTGCGGGTTGATAATCAATAGGAAAATCCAATATCACTTTACCCGACCCGGGATTCAAACCCGAGACCTCAGCTTTGTATACCGTAGTACAACGCCGCCGAGGCAGGCAGTATTATGTTAATGTATGAGGTATATCATAATTAATGCACATACTAAATAATACAGCCTTGACAGCCTCCGTGGCGTAGTCGGTTGGACGCCGACTGTGAAGTGAGAGGCCGCAGGTTCAATCCCCGAAGCGAAACGAATGTTAGTGTGCTCCACAAGTATATATCTTTCGGGTCTGGGTGTTTGTGAGACCGAAAACTCTCCCGTAACGAGAAAAGACTCGTACCTTAGTGCGGGGTCAGGACTGTGTATGTGACTTTTGAGTGAATTGATTTATGTATTCTAATGCGTTTCAACTGAAGTTTAACCACCCCACCACACCAATAGAATATTAAGTCGCGATTTCATTAAATTGATAAACCAGTTTAGACAACATAACCAGCTCGTCAATATCCGGAAGAAATAAATATTTACGTCAAAAAACGTCATTAAACTCTGAAAATTATGAGCTGATCTAAAATATAATATAATAACAGGTTTCGCTGATGACGTCAACGCAGGCCGATCAGTCAAAGTCGTAGGACAAACTGGTCCTAACAAGCCTTGTCTTGACTCGATGGCAAACCAGATTCAGCATTGTCAGGTTTTAAACTGTTAGGTGTGAAAGTATTAAACTAATAGATAATATTTCTTAAATTTTATTTGTAGTTCTAAATCTCGCCACATGCCAATAGATTTTAAATGGTGCATACTGTATACATCCATCCATCATCCATCCATCCATCAGCCAAAGGAAGTCCACTGCTGAAAATAGGCAGAGGCCTATGGAGGCCTCCTAATCATTAGGAGAGCCTAATGATTTCTACAGTGACCTGTTGGAGGCAGCCTGCATCAAGCGACGTCCCGCGACCTTTACCAGGTCGTCTTACCACCTAGTGGATGGACGTCCCACGCTGCGCTTTCCATTCGAGAACTTTATGGCCCCATCGGCCATTAGTTCTCTGTGCTATGTGCCCCGCCCATTGCCACTGTATACATACTCGTATTTAAAACGTAACACATTAAATATGTGCGGATTTGACACGACAATTTATCGGCTATAAACTTTATTGTAGTGTGTAACACACTTTGGAAAGTGTTAAAAATAATTATTTTAAGTATTTTATTAGTTTTTACACTAAACGGTTATGTGGTTAAAGTGTTAATTGTTAGTTTTTGTACCATTGGACTTGTTAAACACATAATTCGACTTTCATTTCTAACGTAGTCGTAAATATTTCTGAATGAGTATAAAAATAACTTCTTGAATGTATGTTATCATAATAACTTTCCGTTTCTATTTATAAGCTAAATGACAATATAAGTGGCACTGTAGTGTCATTCTAATGAGTATTTTCTAGCTATCTAGCATCTAAAAAAGTTGTTGGAAAAAGTGTGTCAGCTAGATATAACCTCTCGTTTCATCGACTTCTAGGACACTCATAAAGTATTGTATACGATTTGTACATGTCTCTCCAAGATTATGTCTTTGGAAATCCCGTACTTATAATTTTTGTACTGTTACAACTCACAATAAATTAGCAGAATATAACGGAAACAGCTAATACTCGTAATGCATTTGTAACATCGGAAATATTTTGACATCGATGAAGCAATGTGTCAACCGACAACTTGGTAAGGTCTGGCTGAAAGACCTGTGGTTGAAGAGAGAGAGAGAGAGAGAAAAGGAAAGAGAGAAACAATGTGTTATCTCCAAGCAAATTTTCATTCAAATTGGTTAAGCCGTTACAGCGCTCTTTCGTGTCAGTCATTGATGTAAACTACATACACCTATCCAACAGTACTTTATACATGATTTATGTTATTCAAGTACAGGTTGAACTAGTCTTCCACCGGTCGAACTAGAACAACGCATTTCATGATACACCAGTTTGTTCTACGACGTAAAGTTCCGGTGCTTTTTATTTAATGATTGGTTTAACTACCAAAAAAAATGGCGGAAATATGGTCGCTAAATATGGTTAACAGACATATCCTCCTCCGACAGCCCCCGTGGCGCAGTTGGTTAGACGCCGGCTGTAAAACGTGAGGCTCCGGGTTCGATCCCCGCACCGAGACAAATATTTGTGTGATTCACAGGTATTTGTGTCGGGCCTGGGTCTTTATGGGACCGAAAAGTCTCCCGTCTCGTAGTTTCTTATACACACAACACAAGACTCGATCTTATTGTGGAATCAGGACTATGTATGTGTCTGTGGGGTGATATTATTGTAGTGTATTTATTTATTTATGTATATTCAGTTTCTCTAAAACATTGTCAAAAGTTTTCATATATTTTTTAAATAGATCAATGATTCAGAATCCGCGTATAATATTTGTATTCTAGCCATAATTAGTATTATTTTTGTACTCGCCGTACTAAATTCTACAGCAATGCTGTCTACCTCGACACGTGCCACAAAGTTTTTTTTATTGCGTTGAATGGTGAGACTAGCATTCCATTCACCTGAAAGTGATACGACCGCTCATGGATAGGAGCAAAACCAAACATCACCATGAATTACAAAGCAATGCTTGGTATTCCACTGCGCTCGCCATCCTGAGATATGAGATGTTAAGTCTCATTATATCCAGTAGTTACTCTGGCTACAATCTATTAATAATAAGAACTATTAATACACATATTATAATTACATACATCATAATTTTACTGTCAAATCTCCACCACTTTATCGGCAAGTTAGTAGTTATTTATGAGTGGATAGGAATTTATTACAAAACATAGGTATCTCCAAATGCATTTGTACAAGATGCTCATACATATCAGTGTATATCCACTGCTGTTTGGCGGGAGAAATTGTATTGTATTGTATTGTTTCAGCCCATATACGACCCACTGCAGGGCACGGGCCTCCTCTACAATCGCGAGTACGATTGAGAGTGGTTATGGGAGAAATAGACCTTCGAAATTGACAAAGTACAAAAATACTTTATGTTCCGTGATTAATCACCTATTAGCGTGCCTAATAACCCTTTAAAATACTATACTGCAGGCTGAATGGTAATGACAGTGATCAAGTTGACTGCCGGCGAAGTACCGCGCGAGCCGCGGCCTACTTTCACTAAACGCTTCTGCACTTTTGTCACTCATCAATGGATGACTCACTGTAAATAATGGCTTTTACTTGTGTAAATAAAACAAAATATGTTTTAGTGTTCCGTAGGTAGTTATTTATGTATTAATATATGGGGCATTTCACGTGAAGCGGACAACAAAAAAAAAATGAGGTCATGAATTTTGTTTATACTTCGGTCAGTTATACTTCTAGTAGACGTGGATGTGTACACACATTATTTTTTTAGTATAAAGCTTTATTGCATAGTTATGAGCTTTTAAAAGTTTACCAAGAATGAAGTCACGAATTTTTGGATGCTTATTATCTGCATCAATTAATTTGTAAAAATACTAAAAATATATTGTTTCTTAAAGTTAAAAAGTCGAAGTTTTTAATTTTTTTGTCGAATTCTAAATTTGAATTTTTTTACGTAGAGTAAACCGGAAGTGAACATTTCAAATCGATATTTGAGTAACTTCGACACTTTTTTTTTTAAATATTTTTACCTTAAATGAAAGCTTTAAACATATTAATTCTTCACAAAAAAAATTAAAACGTGATCCCCAATAGTTTAAGACTTAGAGCATATAGAGTACATACACGTAGCTATGAGCACTTTATAAGCAACCGAATTTATGCGCATAAAACCATGATGAGCATAAAATTGTGGTTTCTGTCATGAAATACATTACAGACGGAGCTCCCCAACATTTTAAGAATAGGTTCAATTTTGTGAACCTATTTCACTACAACCAAAATTTTAAGATAGAAACACAGTTACACTTCCATGCCACCACTCATGGAATAAGGCCATGTGACGGTCTTGGGGGAAACCTTAAACGTTTGGCACCCCGTGCAAGCTTACAGTCCACGAATAACGCTATCTCTATACCTATAATATTATATGAATGAGACTTCTATTTCCTACTGCTCGAAGGAAAGTATTCAACAAGAGCGAGATTTTCTACGAGTCCGTTTTGCTTCCGCTATCACCGTTTCAGGAACTAAACAACTGCATGCTTTTCTTCAAACCAATGAGGGCTTATGAGTAAATATAATTAGTGGCAGTGCGAATAGTAAAAATTACAAAATAAATCTCTATTTTAGTTAAAACTGTTTCAATCTCAATAAAACCGCTCTAAGTCTTAAACTATTGGCGATCATGCTTAATTTTTTAGTGAAGAATTAATGAAATCGTTTATTTTTATATTTTTGCAGGTTAGAATGAAGGAATAAAATATTAATATCGTAGTATTTTAGCATGTTAGCGCATAAACCCGATCGCTTAGAAAGTGCTCATAGCTATGTGTATGTACTCTATATGCTCTAAGTCTTAAACTATTGATGATCACGTTTTAATTTATTTTGTGAAGAATTAATACGTTTAAAGCTTTCATTTAAGGTTAATATATTAAAAAAAAAAAGTGTCGAAGTTACTCAAATATCGATTTGAAATTTTCATTTCCGGTTTACTCTACGTAAAAAAATTCGAATTTAGAATTCGACAAAAAAATTAAAAACTTCGACTTTTTAACTTTAAGAAACAATATATGTTTAGTATTTTTACAAATTAATTGATGCAGATAATAAGCATCCAAAAATTCGTGACTTCATTCTTGGTAAACTTTTAAAAGCTCATAACTATGCAATAAAGCTTTATTCTAAAAAAATAATGTGTGTACACATCCACGTCTACTAGAAGTATAACTGACCGGAGTATAAACAAAATTCATGACCTCATTTTTTATTTGTTGTCCGCTTCACGTGAAATGCCCCATATACTGAATACACAGATGGTCATGATTCTACATAAAGATCAATGTCTTGTGTCGTGTCTACTAGGTACTCCAGGTCTCTGTACCTAGAAGAAAAATCGGTCTCACTAACATCTAGACCTGAGACAACGGTTGCGGATCATACAAACATTTGTGTTAAAGCGGGGATTGAATTCGCTGCCTCTCGTTTCAAAGCCGGCATCTAAATACTGTGGCATAAAGGCCGTCAAAATGCCTTAAGATTTGCTTTAGAAATAAATTATTCAACGTTATTTTATGTTAAAATTTTAGGTAGCATTTCTAAGCAAATTATAGAAAATAAGTAAAAAAAATGCATTTTATATTGCAAGACAAATAAATTAAGTTTAATACATTTAACCCGCGTGAAAATTGCAATTTCTTATCAGTAAAGATATCTGTATAAAATATGTACCAATGCTATATTTTTCATAGAACAAAACGAAAGAAATAAAACCGTGTGAAGCGTTGCAAACAATCTTCCGTTTTATGCTGCATCATATTATTACTATGGTAATGATATTTTCTCAACCACCATTAATATGTAAGTAATAAATCAAATGTTTTGCATAATTTTACAAGATTATCAAACGGGTTATTGCTAATGGTTTATGGTATAAGCAAGTTACATAAGCGTAAATATTTTTTATTGTGATGCAAAAAGGTAACAAATCGCTTCCATTTGTTAAAACCTTGATTATAAGTTTGGTTCTATTTAGATATTATAATTTTGACAGTTAAGTGATAACTTTATTTGTATGTGATAGCACTCAGAAGATCTCTTTATTTTATAAACATACATAACCTCACGCCTTTCTCCCAGAATGAGTAGGCAGAGTCGCTACCAGGGCAGGCTTTTATATCGGTCTTATAAATAGCGCATACATTGCAGAAACGTTGCTTGATATTATTTTGTAACTTGTAAAGAAAACTACGAGTTTATTTGCAGCGCATGCCTGGATTAAAACATAGTCTATTTTTCCCAAAAAAATGTTGGCTTAATATCGTCAAACGAGATGTGAAAGCCAGCAGTATTGTATTCGGTAATGCTAAAGACGGGATGAAAGAGCTAATATTAAGAAACGGTCGAAATTAAAAAAAATAGAGTGATAATTATTAAGATTATTGGTCACGGTGGTCGCGACCTCAAATCCCAAGGCACATCTCTGACTTTTCGGAGTCATATATGTATTAGTCATCAATCACCACCCTGTACAACGGTATAGGAAAACATCGTGAGGAAACCTGCATACCATAGCGATTAAAAAAAAACTTATGACATGTAAAGTCCATCATCCCGCACTCGGCCAGCGTGGTGGATATATGGCCTAACCCCTCCCAATCGTACGCTCGATTATAGAAGACGCTCGTGCCCTGCAGTGGGACGTATATGGTTTGATATAAATACTTATAGCTCTTAGGATTGACCCAAAAAAAAAAGCAATTAAAATATCAAAAAAGGGACAAATCTTTAAACCAATTACTTTATATTCGAAATTGGGTTTTAGTTTAGTGTTGGAATCAAAATTGTTTGTTGATTATGTAAGAAAGTAGATGCAAGTGAAGGTACTACTTATGGAAATGTTTGCATGTTCAAACGCACATTGCCAATGTGTCATATCAGAGCATTGAAATCTCAGCCCTTTGTATGCAAATGACTCATTCTACGAGTATGAGGTATGACAATCGTAAGCGCACATCCGGTACAATTAATAGCGCTTCTAGATAGATGGTAAAACGATTTCACTCGGATATTTGCAGAATAACTGTTGTTTAATGTCAAAAAATGAAAAAAATATGTATGCAGTTAATGCGACAATTTGTCATTTTAGAATAATAAATAAATACACCCAACAGTCACATACATAGTCCTGATCCCACACTAAGATCGAGTCTTGTGTCGTGGGTATGAGAAGCTACGAGGGACTTTTCGGTACCACAAACACCCAGACCTGAAACAAATATCTGAGGACCACACGAATATTTGTTTTGGTGCGGGGATTGAACCCGCACCTTCACGTTTCACAGCCGGCGTCTAACCAACTGCGCCACGGAGGCTGTCAAATGATTGATTAAATGCTTCTTTCTATTGATACACGCGGCACGTGGGAAATAATGATTTATGCATCGTTTATTGATGAAGACAAATACATTGATTTCTTTCTTGTGACATTCATGACACTGTAAGTGCCACTCTGAGAAAATTGTATGGAGTAAAGCGCCATTAACAAGAGGTGAACTTCTCGCGGCGAGAATCGTATACGATTATCGCATGACATAACCCCAATAAGATTATCGTGTTCTGACAATGTTTACACGATGCAACTTTTTTATATCCTTACGATAATCGTATCTTCGAGACGAAACTCTTTCCGTGTAAATAGGGCTTCACACAAGAGGTTAATGTCAATGTTATATGTTTATGTAGAAAACTTCAGGGCCAAATTGCAATTGCCAACTTGGATATGTATCTCAAGAAAATATTTTTTTGCTGCGATTAGAGTGAAATCTGCTTTTTGTACGAGTATGAAGTAAGTGGCCTAAAAGCACAACTTTTTATTTTTTTTAATTGTATTGTATCAGCCCATATACGACCCACTGCAGGGCACGGGCCTCCTCTACAATCGAGAGTACGATTGAGAGTGGTTAGGCCATATAGTCCACCACGCTGGCCTAGTGCGGGTTGGCGGACTTACAAACCGTAGATTTTTTTTTAAATCGCTACGGTATGCAGGTTTCCTCACGATGTTTTCCTTCACCGTTAAAGTGCGTGGTGATTGACTATCAATACACACATAACTCCGAAAAGTCAGAGGTGTGCCCTGGGATTTGAACCCGCGACCACCGTGAACAGTAGGCAGCCGAGTCTGGTCCGATACCACGAGGCCACCACGCACTTAGGCCACCACGCACTTAAAACCAACTTTTTAAAAGTTGCTAAAAATATACTGCTAGAATAATAGCAAAACACAGAATTACATAATTTAACCTGAGTTATGTAACTCATAAAAACTACGAGTATCATTAAATCAAAAATATAATGATTTATTAGTAATATTGAATCATGTTGAATATTTTTCGCTGTATTTGCAAACAAAAAATTGCAACACATGAAAAAAAAATTAAATGTTCGCAATGTATTATTAAGTTAGTTATTGATGGGACGGAATTATTCCTATGATTGTAATAATATATTTTAATTTATACTGTTTTTGTTCAATATATTTCGAGCCAATATTAATGGCTTACGGAAGATATGCTAAATATGAGGAAATTATATTGGTATTTCGCTAGTGGGATTGCCATAGTGTAGTCATTAGTTCAAATTTATTTTGTAGATATTTTTTGCAAACAAATTATTGGGACACGCGACTCTTATTATTTATTAGTATTCATAATAGAATTATTTAAAAATATACATAAACATCACGCCTTTGTCCCAGAAGAAGTAGAAGCAACCAGGACAACCACGTTTCATCTTTTGTGTTCCGTCCCACTATGTGATAGGGGGCGAGCCTATCGCCATATCGGGCACATATTCCTGACTCCGGGCTGATGATAAATTGAAAAATCCAATATCACTTTGCCCGCTCCGGGATTCGAACCCGAGACTTCAAATTTGTATTCGTACAGTAGTACAACCTCACCACAGACGCAGTTTAAAAAAAAAAATTGAGGTTAAGGCCCCGCTTTATACGTTTTTTATAAGTTATTCCTTCACATGTTAATGTTATATTACCGATCGTAAAAATTTCATCTTTCCTAAAATCATGTAAGCCTGGTTTGACTGGGATATCGGTATATAATGGATTTACCCACAGAATTTAGATTCATGACATTTATTCAGACGTTGATTTGTCAGTGTGTATTTATCAGTGCACATTTATCAATGTTATAAATCTTTGATCGGTTAACGACCAGAAATAACCCTGACTTCTGATAGGAAAAAAAATAAAATAAAATCTACATTCAACAGTCACACAAATAGTCCCGACTGCACACTCAATAAATGCATTATTTATTTATTCATTATTGGCACTATTGGCAGCCTTTATTATGGGTTGTGAATCGTGAAGTTTTTTTTTATTGCATAAGTCTGGCAAACGAGCAAGCAGGTCACCTGATGGTAAGTCATCACTGCCGACCATGTACAATCCTATGATGCAAGCGTTGGATGTTGGATGTTTATGCGACATATTCATATGTGTCGCCGGCCTATCAGATCGAACATCCAACCCTTCGACCCCATCATCCACGTTGGATGTTGGATGTTCATGCGACACCCTTCGACCCCATCATCCACGTTGGATGTTGGATGTTCATGCGACCCATATATATGTGTCGCCGGCCTATCAGATCGGGAGGGGAGCGGGAAGGAAAAAGGATGGGTAGAGGTAGGAGGTATTGGACATTGGAGTTTTTGATCCCGGCTACCCGGGACGGTCCAGATTTTCACAGTTGTACAATAGCCGAATTTCTGCCTGATCTATCCCCTCTCCATATCCTCTACATATTTTAATCAAAATAAGGTGGTAGAACTCTGGATGGCCTCTACCTGCCTACCCTTGCGAGAATAAAAGCTTGAGTTTATAAGTGACAATCACTTTGATTAAAAATAAAAGTTTAATGTATTTCAACCCAAACATTTTACAGCTTTGATCAGTACCGTAGGTAGAGTTACCTTTAGTAACAAAGTATTTTATTCGATTATGACACATGGTAATTTCCAGCTGGAACTCTGGTTTAATTCGGATCACGTTGCGTTCGTTCATAATACTAAGAACTTCAATCACACCAACCAGGAACTTAATGACGTGTCTTGATAACTCGCGAATGATACAATATATTCTTTATGGAGATTAAAATAACAAAAATATATATGCTTAGGATTCAGGGGCCACTAAGACAATCTATCACACCACAAGAGTGAAAATAATCTAGATGAAATATTTTTTATTCTACTTTGATAGTTCGTATCAGAAGACCTTGATGAATTGAAACAATATTTTGACGATACGTTTTCCTTACTCCATATTCCTGAATGAAAAACAATAATGTTTGCAATGATCTCCCAATTATATCATGACAAAGGCAGCAAAAGATTAGTAAGAAAAGAAAAATTGCAGTATAAATATTCTCAGTAGTCATTGGTTATATAAAATATATCTGCATAGAATCGATTGCAACCCAGAATGATACACTGAAGCCCAAGTTGCAATACATACTTTATGGGACAGCCCGTGATAAGTGGAATATATATATATATATATATATATATATATGTATTTTTAACTAACTGAACTTAGGAGGGAACGCACAAGGCGAAACCTGGGTGTCTTGGTAGCATCTCTATCCACCCTTTCTCAGAAAAAGGCTTGAGCATGTTTATGTAAGTTTTTATTCTTCGACTCCACGACGATTATTGCAATAATATTGCTAATTGAAGATCACAGTTGTAATAAATGTTTATCTAATTGTACCAGGGCTAATCAATTGTCTTTGTAGGTCAGTGATATGATTAGTGTGGGTATGTATGATAAGCGACCAGGTCACAGCAGAACACGAGTCATCCACGCTATTTATTATTGTTGTTTTGTGTTTTAGCCTTTGTGGCGCAGTTGGTTAAAGAGCCGAGGTTTAGTATGAAAAGTGGGGTTCGGGCGTTCGATTCCCGTACTGACACAAATATTTGCGCGATCGTTTATATTTTTTTGGGTTTCGGTGTAACGAGTATATGTGCATAGTACTGACATTATCTTCAAAATAAAAATAGTTGTTTGATAAAGTGAGATCAGGACCAAATGAATGACCGTAATTTTTTGTAAATTAACGGCCGTTTGCAATTGCATACTGATTTTTTTTATTTAGGTACTACCGTTTATTTATATAGGTCAATATTGAAAAAAATATATTGTATATTTTTTTATTTTATTAAGTAATAAAGGCGTGAGCATAGTTACGTAAGATGGGCACAAAATGACATATTGCAAATTATATTTCGTACAGTTTAACGACTGGCCTTCATTTGATCCATCGGAACTATTCAAATACGAATGAAATATAGTTGTTGAAAAAAAAAACTCGACCAAACCAAAGTTTAAAGAGTTGCTGTTAACCAATGAAGATATATTCAAATCTTGTTATATAAATATTATAAAACAAGTATCTAGTTGATAATCGTAGCGCCTGAGCGAATCCAATTTTTTTTTAAATCCTAGAAAATATTGAAATAAAACTAATACTTGCGGATTTTATCGCGAATTTGATTTAATTTTTCCATTTTCTATGTGTATTTTTTTAATAATAGTAATATTTTTTTCATAACTTTTCAATGTATAACATTCGCGTAAATCTAAGAAACCATCCTTTAAAATATTTTAGAAAGGAGGCGACATTTTAGTCTATGCTTCAGTTTTAATGTTTCTTGCTTAGGAATGACATCATCAAAATTTAAAAGTCTAGACCAGAATTAAATCCAGTTTACAATTTATAAATTACATTATTATGGTTTTATTGTTATTTTATTATCGTATTTACCATATTTTGTTAATGAGAGATCACGTTGCCTCTATCCAATGTAAAATAAGGATAAATATATTTATTACAATTTATTATTTTTATTACAAAACAGCATACCAATTAATACCTGACAATGGGCACACACATTCTCATTTTTTATTATTTTTATAAAAAGTATTTGTCTAAAGAAATTAATGATTTTTGACCTTTTATAAATATAACGTAAAATTAAACGCACGGTTACGTGACGTAAATGTGTCATCATCCATCAGCCAAAGGAAGCCCACTGCTGAACATTGGCCTCTCCTAATGATTTCCACAATGACCTGTTGGAGGCAACCTGCATCCAGCGACGTAAATGTGTATAGATATCAAAATCGTAACATTTAGATATTTTGTCACAATTTTTTTTAATTCCATTATGTTTTGAATGCTATGATTGAATAGATCTGATACCAAAAGGAAATTGGCGTAAGTTGAATAAATACTTTATGGTATACTCTGTAATGTAAGAATAAAATAGTATTATAGTTTCAACAAGTTGATATTGATTTCGATAAAAATGTCGTTTTTTATTTGTTAAAGACTGCTTATAGATATCTATATATAGATATAGATAACTAAAATAGGTTTTAAAACTGTCTATTAATAAGGCCGTAAAACAATAAACTATATCCGCGGGTATTAGTTTCGGGTCTGGGTGTTTGTGAGACCGAAAAAGACTCAATCTTAGTGTGGAGTCAGGACTATGTATGTGACTATTGGGTGTATTTATTTATTATTTATTTACATGGATATTAGACCCACTATTTTTAGAAACGCTTTAATGATGTCGTTCTGTAAATGTCATTCAATTCATGTCACCGTCGTCGTTTTTTGTAATCCTCTAAAGATAAAGATAAAGATCTTCTTTTAATGGAAAATATTTCAACAATTTAATGTAAATTACATTCAAAATATTTCAACAATTTAATGTAAATTACATTCAAAATATTCTTAATATTGCCCACAATAACATATGTAAAAGAAAAAAGTCAACAATATATTAAATACATATAAAGGTGACAATTTTTTTATTACATATTTTTTAAACATTTGTGTTGATTAATAGACCATAATGTTATTATAGGCGTGTTTATGACAGTGACAAATGACCAGTTAAATTGTTACAACTCAATATCTCAGTTGCGATCATTTAATTTTCATAATTGCTGTCAAAAGCCGATTTCGCGATATCTTGATAAATGTGCATATTGATTTATTTTATTTTAATATACCACACCTTTGACTGTTAGCAAATTAGCCAGTTATATTTTTTAGCACTAGAAGAGCCGTAACTCAATTTGTAAACTCATTTTTATATACTCTCTCTCTTTAGCCATAGGAAGTCCACTGCTGAACATAGGCCTCCTCCATGGATCGCCACATTTTATATACTCCTAGTAAATATTATCTCGGATTTTTTCGGGTGAGTACTACAAAGTGACTTCAATAGACTCGATATTTTTATTCTGGCACGGCATAATGACTGCACTGCATCAGACGGCGGTCCCATGCCATTCGATACAATCATGCCGGCCTGCTAAGATGCTTCTTCACGCTACGGCGGAAGAACCCAGATAGGAAGGAGGGAACACGTGCGTCGGCAAACCATTCCACAGCTTGAAAGAATTGGCAAACCTTTTGGTTCGCGCAGAGATGCTAAGTTTATCGTGAGGCACAGACTATCCATCGCAGAGAATAGAGATTATCTTACGCTGGTCGTGACATTTATGTCGAAGCTTGATACTGAATATGCACAGGACCAACTTCATCTAAGCAATGTAAATAAAAGTGAAGAAAGAAACACTCTTCTTCATATTATAACAGCGCTTTCGGCGAGAGAAGATCGCAGACGACCTTACACGTCATCATTTAACCCTAAAATCATCAATAGGAAGATGGTATACTAAGATAAATAAACCAATGGTAGCCAGATATAATTCACTCAAATTTAAACCGACGAAAACAACTGATTTCCTGCCAATTTTTTTGTTCATTTTATCTCTTGCCCTTTCCGAGGCCCTGTTTTGTATGAAGGCTTTTAATTTGTAGCAAAAAATGGGGTCGATGCCTTAGTGTCCTTTCTGAGATGCAAGAACGTCCTATATTTTCTTGTTTTTTCGTTCCGCACAAGTCACACTTTATTGCGTAATATTTTTAAATATATAAGCTTTGTTGTTAGTGGTAGGGATATTTGTGTGTTATGTAAATAACCTTTGTAAAAAAAGTTAAAAGTCAGCTATTAAAACGCATAATATTTTATTTCGGACTTAGCTTTTTTATGTTTATTTTTGAAAATATGTTTTTGCGTCGTTATAAAGGTTACCAATGATCTATTACCGTCAAAGGAATCGATCCTCGTTGGGGAATTCCAGGGCACAGGTCTCTGTCTCTGATTTTTCAGTCATGTGTGTATTGATAGTCAATCTCCGTGCACTATAACGGTGACGGAAAACTTCGTAAAAAACCTGTATACCATAGCGATTTCTAATCATTTATTTGGTTTGTAAAGTCCGCCACCCTGCACTAGGCCAGCGTGGTAGACTATATGGCCTAACCCCTCTCAATCGTACTATAGTATTTGTAGAGGAGGCTCGCGCCCTGCAGTGAGACTTATATGGACTAATATGTACATTTCAGTACAGTGCAAGGATTACTCGCAAAATCTTACGTTAAAAGTCTTCATAGCTTTGCGTCAATCATCAATCACAATTATAGGATATTTAATGTGTTGTAATTGTTTATTAATTTATAAACAAAAGATAAATTAATTCCAACTTGTAGCGGAAAATTAATTGTGTTATTGTTATTGCGCATTAACATACATTATCGGGAAATGTTAGTCATAAACTTTTAATCGTGCGACAGGACAGAAACTATGTTTGTTTATGTTGTATGGTATTTAAAACAGTTACATTAGAATAATTAATATTTTTCTATATTCTTTTGATTGCATTTTTTCATCAAATGTTGTTTTTTTATGACAACTAGTTCTACGTCAATGAGACTATTAATGCCAGTATCAAGTACTCATTGATGTGATAATTGGAAAAATCTATCGAATTTTAATGAAATCAAAAACATTTATGTTACCGATTCTGTTTTTCAAATGTTGTTCTATCAATATTAATGTAATTAAATATTATCTTAGTAACAATTTCAATAGTTTATCTTCTCCGAGTACCTATACCAAACCTTTCAAAATACCATAAATGCCTTTATATGCCTTCAACATAAAAGCGTGCGTACCCTATCAAAAAATATACAATACATACATACATAATCGTCAAGCCTGTATCCCACAGGGGTTTGCAGAGACTATGGATCATCACTTTGGTCGAACTTGACATACTATTTTCGTTTCATCCATTTTCATCAATCTCTTCATGCATGCTCATCGGTTCAGGGTACTTTTGACCTGACCCTTCTTGAGGGTATCACCGATTTGGATGTAGTAGGTTCGGTGAGGTAGACCCCTACCGACTCTTCTATCAAAAAATATACAAAATACAGTAAATTAATTATATTATAGTTCTCGGCATAAATCAAAATACCAATAATTTATCAATCCAGAACAAAAGACAAGTCTCGATATCCTTAGCCCATTTAGTTTGACTGACACCCATAAGTGCTTTACAGACACCGTATTGCCCTAGGTCGAATATGACGGACTAGACAAACACCCTTCAAACCAAGACACAATAATTGATCATTTACACATGTTTATCATTCCGTTCGATCTTACAATACTTGGCATTGCATTTTAGATTCCATTTAATAGAATGTATGTCATTATAAATTATAATAGTTTGTTTAATTCAAGAACCTGCCTACGATTACATCATAAATTATTTGTTAAATACGCACGGATTTGACAGGTATATTATATAGGCAAAATTGTTATTAAATAGCGAGAAATAGGCCGAGATGAGTTATCGAATGTTGGCTTGCTGCTCGTGCTCGAAGCCAACGAGTTATAATAAAATCTGGATTACAACTGATGCCCAAAATCTTGTGTGGGAGTGCACACATCATATATGAGACTCGGCCGATAAATATTTGTATGTATGGCTAACCGTCAGTATTCAAAAACCTACACAATAAATTGCTTCAAACTTCAATATGCATCCTTTTCTGGCCACGTGAGTCTACATTTAATAACGATTTGCGGAATTTTAATGTGCAATTAGCTGTCAATTTTTATTTTTCATTCAATTTTATGTCCGTGTTCGTTGTAAAAATCAAAGAAACTCCGATTCAGATATGACGTCAACTCAAAAAATTGCTTATACTTAGAATGAAATCTTGGAGTTTGTTTTAAGGAAATTTGGCTGTTTTGCGGTTTGGTAATGTTTCCTTGCCAATTACAAGTTTAGTAAAACGAATCCAAAGACACTGTCTGTCAGGGTGAAGGGAAACCTGATTACCACTTGTAGAACCTGAATTATTTAAGTTCACGGCTATTTGCATATTTTATTTTTTTCTTTTGTACTGGCACGTAAACACTATAATGCACTTTGTAAGTGCAGTAGTTATTAAATTAAAATTGTTACCGGAGACATGATTATTTTTGAATGGTTGACGCAATTCCGCCACGGTATCCTCAGCTTGTCGTAAGAGGCCACCTAAGTCATCGGAGTCGCTGGGCACACTGCGGGGGCGGTGCGCCCACACGTGTGAAGACTCCGAGATGTGCGATAGAGCTTCATCTCTGTCATGGACGCCCACAACACCTTAAAGGGGCGTCCAAAAATAATCGTGAGTGGGGCCCCTATGACCGAAGGAACAGCAATAGTTCTGCGCGGAGCGGTTACGTGAACGTGAATCAGGGCGCCCTTTGCCCAGGGATTGTCGGTTCCGCCCATAATGCGCGTGACGGTCGTCGAGGGGTTTTAAGTCAGTATGCTGGCGCAGGTTTTCTTTTTGCTTGGCAATAACATCTACATTGTGCCAGGCTGCAAGGCACTAAAACCGACATACCTCTTTCGGCCTCCCCGGGGCACCAAAAAGGTGCTTACTAGCTTTTCCTTTGAACAAAAAAAAACATGCGAGCCGGATTGCATGCGTAAAATAGAAAATAAAGTAATATCGCTCGAACCGATAATACGAGGTATTTCGAACCGAAACCTCATTACACGTAGTTATAAACAATATGAGCAGTAATAATAAAATGAATCACCATCGTCATCATGCCGTTGCAGTCCACTGCTGGACGTAAGAAAATAAATATATTTTAATTTTCCATCTGGTTTGACATAAAGTATAATTAATAAACAATGCCCTGTTTATCTAAACACGATGCCTGCGGGAAGACTAGGCATATTGAACAAAGCATTGGACTTCGTTGCTAGATGCGTCATGCGATATCAGTGTTTGAATTCTTTTTTGTCATATTTATACTATGATGTTTTCCTGTAGTTACGCATATTGTTGTGTTTATTATTAGAACTAGGACGGGTAATGGGATACATTCTTTTGTAGTTCTGAACTCGAAGGTGTTGGAGTATTGTTCATGAGGTTAATAGGATAGTGATTAGTGAGTCAAGTCTGTCAGCGATATTTATGGAAATAACATTGAAAAAAAAAAAAGAAATATTAAACACTTGACAGCTTTGACAGGTTAGACGCCGGATGTGAAACGTGAGGCTGCGGGTTCGATCCCCGCACTGAACAAATATTCTTGTGATCCACAGGTATTTGTTTCGAGTCTGGGTGTTTGTGAAACCGAAAAGTCTCTCGTAGTTCCTGATACCCACGACACAAGACTCGATCTTAGTGTGGGATCAGGTCATTGTATGACTGTTGGGTGTATTTTGGTATATATTTATTTATAACCAAGACAAATATCAATTACTCGTTGTTGTTTAAATCCGGTAGAAACTCAACTTTATTTAAATTCTAATTCGTACAAATATGATTTAAGCATAATTTACTACGTATTTAAGTAGGTAAATATCAAAACCAAACGAGAACTTTTTGCGGCAGTCCTTTTTCTTAGAACATACCTTAATATATTTAATCTACATAATTTATGTCCCTGATGAGAACAAAAAATATTCGTGCGACGTGCATACGGACACACGCGGTAAAGGTGCATGTCCAATAAAGACACGTACCTATAAGCACGATAATACACTTTATGGGAAAACATCGTGAGGAATCCTGCATACCATAGCGATTTGTATAAATTTCTATGATATGTAAAAGTCCGCCAAACCGCACTACGCCAGCGTGGTAGACTATATGGCCTAACCACTCTCAATAGTACTCTCGATTGTGGAGGAGGCCCGTGCCCTGCAGTGGGTCGTATATGGGCTGATACAATACAATACACTTTATGTTGAATTGAAGTCCAGATGGATTACAACCCAGTAGCCTTGAATTGGAACTTGAATGCGTCAATATACTTCACACTAAGATCGAGTCTTGTGTCGTGGGTATCAGGAACTACGAGAGACTTTTCGGTCTCACACACACAGACCCGAAACAAATACATGCGTTCCACACTAACATTTGCATCGGTGCGGTGATCGAACTTGCGCTCTCTCATTTCACAGGAGGTGTCTAACCAACTGCGCCATGGAGGCCAACATTAGTTCTAGTCAATAGCTTTATAAATTCAATAATCGGCCTGCTTATAAGCATTGATATTTGTAACAGTCATTATAGAATTTAAAAAAGAACTGATCCAGTTTGCAAAGTGGATGCTTAGCATTAGATTGCAGTTTTTTGAGAGCAGTAGATAATTTTAAAGTAACGACTTCCGATTATTGCATTGACTTTTCGACCTTCAGTTTTTTTTATTGCAATAAATGGCGAGACGAGCATGCCATTCGCCTGATAGTAAGCGATACGACCGCTCATGGACAGCAACAAAACCAAACAACACCATGACTTATGAAGCAATGCTTGGCAGTACGCTCTTATTATGTCTTGTAGTTACGCTGGCTACAATATCCCTCAAACCGGAACATAAGAATGCGTTTACACTGCTGTTTGGCGGATAATTTTTATTGGAGCACAGTAGCGGCAAATGAGGAAGTTGCTTGTATGGTGCAAAATGACGACCATGAACATCCATAATAATTATGGAATCACTTGTCGTGGGTGATATGACAGACTTCAAATAAAAACAAGAGGGTCTGGATATTATTGGATCGTCGACGAATTAATTAAAACATTTTTTATATTTAATTTATTTTACAGGTATAATTATTAAACAAAAATGTAAATAAATAAAATATATACATACATACAACAGTCACATATATAGTCCTGACCCCACACTAAGATCGAGTCTTGTGACGTAGGTATCAGGAACTATGAGAGACTTTTCGGTCTCATCAACACCCATACCCGAAACAAATATCTGTGGACCGCACGAACATTTGTCTCGGAGCGGAGATCGAACCCGCGGCCTCTCGTTTCACAGTCGACGTCTAACTAACTGCGCCACGGAGGCTATCAATTTAAACATTAATTGTTCAAACATTCCTTTTCAAAGTTTATTAGTTTTCTCGTAATAGGTTTCACCAATAAAAATTGTCAGTGGTTAAATGTGGTCAATTATAAACAAACTTATCCGGGTGTTAATGGTTTCCTCGTATGTTAAGGATAAACTTTATTTCAAAATAATATTTAGTAAATGAGTCATGTTTAAATTTCTGTTCCTTATAACTTGTTTTCCTATTCCTTTTATGTTAACATTTTTTTAAGTTGAAAAAAACCTTTATGTTTTTCATGTTATTTTATAGGTACTGTCAGAAAATTGACTGCCTCGGTGGCGCAGTTGCACTACGGCGTGATTGCGAAGCTGAGTTCTTGGGTTCGAATCCCGGGTCGGGCAAATTGATATTGGATTTTTCTATTCATTACCAGCCCGGAGTTAGAAATTTGTGCCCGTCATGGCGATAGGCTCGCCAGTCGCCCCCTATCACATCACGGGACGGAACATACAAGGCGAAACGTGGGTGTCTTGGAAGCACCTCTGCCTAGTGCCTACCCTTTTAGGAAAAAGGCGTGACATTATGTATGAATGTGTGTAAGAAAATTATACTTACTTTAAAATCAAGCGCATAAATAGATAATTGTACCTAGATTATTCTATAAAAATAAATAACCATAATAAACATATGGTATAGACGCAAATCATTAATCCGATTAAAGAGTCATGAGGTGTGAATGAATTAGAGATATCTCTAAGAGATAGAGATATAGATAAATTAACAGATTAAAATCAATGAATAAATTATGAGTGTAAAATGTCTATCATTCTTGCAATCAATATTCTTGGGTCTTTGCCGATAATTATATGATTTAAGGACTACGGTTGTGGGTACATTGTATATCTGAATATCCATATTCATATTTTCTTAGAATTCTATTGTTTTGTCGCTGTATACAAGAATGTACATTGGGTAAATCTGATTGTGTGTTGTTTTGTGTAAAATAAAATAAATACATTGACTTATTATGAACGCACGCCTGAGAAACATAAAATGAGCATTTCGATGGTTTGTAATGAGCATGTCGACGGTTTTCATTGATATAAATGCTTAACATACTTCTCTCAACGTTGTTTTTATATTAGTTGTGTAAAAAAACCACAGCGTCTATCGATAATAATTGAATACAGTTATTTCGGAAGTAACAATTTTTTGCCTAGTTTTTAGACTAGGTTTTGATTAGATCAGCTCAGATTGACTTACAAAAAAACGAACATAACAGCATTTGACAGCTCTACAATTTTACCGCTGGGTCGAGCCGGCTGATCCAAATGGAGTCTAAATTGGTACAGCTTCCATGATTGGCATTTTTTTATGGAGTGCAAAAAGTGTTTTGCAATAAAAAGATGCACGCCATTAAAGAGTAGGACCAGTTTGAGTGGAATACCGGCATAATTAATTAATTTTGCTTTTACACTGGTTCCGTGGAGAGACTGAAAGTTATAGTAAGTTAAATGCTTTCCTCGCAGAATAATTATTTATTTACTTCATATACACTGTATATAAGGCGGACTTTAAGCCAGAGGCTTTATCTACCAGCTGACCTTTGGCTGATGCGGGGATGAGCTAAAGTGGGCGTATAAATAATTATTTGAAAGTTAAAACAAAAGGAAAAATATCCAATAAATATAATGTGGAATATTAGGTGGCGTGAGATGTTTACCATCGTACCAGTCAACTTGAAATCAGGAGTCACACTAGACGATATCGAATTGCGACAAACTTTAATTAAACTCTATGGCGAGTCTTAAGCCTGGTTTAAGCGCCATTTACACGGAGAGAGTTTCTCGCGGCGGGAATCGTATGCGATTATCGCACGACATAAACGCCATAAGATTATTGTGTTCTGACAATGTTTACACGATGCAATTTTTTTTATGTCCTTACGATAATCGTATCTTCCAGGCGAGAAGCTCTCCCCGTGTAAATGGGGCTATAAAGCATTGCTATTTTACATTCATATATAATTCATATATAATTTTTCTATTCATTATTAGCCCGGAGTCAGGAATTTGTGCCCGATATGGCGATAGGCTCGCCCCCTATCACATCGTGGGACGGAATATACAAGGCGAAACGTGGGTGTTCTAGTAGCACCTCTGCCTACCCCTTCTGGGAAGAAGGCGTGTGGTTATGTATGTATGTATATAATACGTACACCAGAATATTGTTCAAATATTTAGCCGTCTATTACAGAGTTAGCACCTTATTTAAGGTATGTTAATATGTTCACTAGAAATATTAATTCAGTTTTAATATGTTTACACATACTTGACATTGAGTCAATGTTGAATGATCTGTTTGACAGCCTCCGAACATATTGTCTTTCTCCGAGGCACACGAAAGAGTCGTGAAACAAGAGGTTGTGGCCTCCCATAGGTTCGAAACCGTAACAAGATAAAAAAATAAGTATCATAACAAATAATTGTTTCGGGTATGGTTTATATCAGGTCGAAAAGCCTGTCGAAGTTGTGATGTCCACGACACAAGACTTATATCATAATGTTTGGTTAAGATCGCATTATATGCGATTATTTGATGTATTCACACCCTCAGGTGCAGTGCAGTGATTTTCCATACATAATACATCCATAGACATCACGCCGTTATACCCAAAAGGGGTAGGCAGAGGTGCAAGCAGGACACCCACATTTCGCCCTGTGTGTTCCGTCCCATGTTATGATGGCGGGCCATTTAAGATAACTGTTGTTAATAAGATTTTATATGGACCACAATGTACTCGTGTTTATAGCATCGTGAAAATGTACAATGTATTGCACTTTTATAACTCCATAATAACCCCATAAAGAGCGGAATCCACTTACAAAGCCGTTAAATAGTGGTAATTATGATGACGCTTGTTTTTATACCAACAAAATAGTATGAAGCCGATATTCCAAAGAAACAGAGAGAGTTAGAATATATTTCGCATGTGGCAAAATGCAGTGGACCATTTCAATGATGAATGTAAATCTATTGGCATCTCAATCTCAAGTCGGTAATGCTTTATCAACAGAGTTAAAAATGTATTAAACGCATATTCAATTCTAGTTTTTTTTTGAAATAATAAACAAGCGTTGTATTATCATTTTCGGTCGCAGTGAGTCCACTGCTATAGGTAGGTCTCCCATAAAGTTCTCCATACATCGGTTACAAAATTATATGTATAGATGTTTATATACGCGATAATTCGAACTGTAAATGCCATTAATATCAACAATATATCCAGTTATATGGTAAGTCGGTAACTCTCGAGTAACAGAACTTTCTCCTGTGTCTCGATGGTTTAAAACAAAGAACTCAATGATGGTAAAAATCGGTCAGTGAAAAATTAATGCGTTGATATGGCCATTTAAGTCTATTCCTTTTAAAACTCGTTTAATGAAGCATTAAAATTAACGTATAATTTTGTCGCATGACGGAAAGTAATTGTCCACTGCTAGTCGACATTTTATTTTAAATCCCTGTGCTTATTAACGCACGCTCAGACATTAAAAAATGATACGAACACAATAAATCAAAATTACATTTTGCAAAAGGAACGACTGATAGACATTATAGTTCTAAATTGTAATGTTTTTATATGCTGCGGCCTCGTTCCGCACCGCGTTATCAAATGCAGGAATCAACATCTGTATTATGGTGTAATGTATGGCATATGCATCGATGCATGAAGATTGTATCATTTGTTTTACGAGTGTATTCGTTTTATTTCAAAATAACTACGTAGTAAAAATACTTAAGGCTATTTATGAGCAATTAGCAAGAATCAAGATTTCCCTTTTTCAGAGGATAGTTTTTTTTTTAATATTTTTAGTGACTTGTTTATTAAAACTTGGGGAAGGTGTCATTGTCTTATAGAGAGCGAAGTGAGTTATTGGGCTTTGCTGTTGCCCCTCATTTGGTGTGTAATTATTAAACATAATAATTACACACCAAATGAGGGGCAAGTGGGCGATAAGTGCAACAGCACTTAACTACGCAAGTCCCGCTTAGATGTACTGGCTCAGTAGGGCGCAGCTAGTTAATTGGGACTTAATATTTAAATAGCACGGGCCTCCTCTACAATCGAGAATACGATTGAGAGTGGTTAGGCCATATAGTCCACCACGCTGGCCTAGTGCGGGTTGGCGGACTTACACACCGTAGAATTTGTCACCTCTCAATCGTATTCTCGATTGTAGAGGAGGCCCGTGCCCTGCAGTGGGTCGTATATGGGCTGATACAATACAAAAAAAAATTAAATAGCGTTTTTGTATTCGGGCGTTAGTGAAATAAGCTTGTAGTTAAACCGCATTGAAATTATCAAGATTATACGCGTTGTATGCCTTGGTGACATACGAAGGAAGGTATGATTACAAAGCTGAGGTCTCGGGTTCGAGTCCCGGGTCGGGCAAAGTGATTTTTTTTCATCAGCCCGCAGACAGGAATTTATGCCTGATATGGCGATAGGCTCGCTCCTATCGAAATTGTTAAAGAATTCACTTTGCAGTGTTTGCATGTACATTGTACATAGGCATAGCTTTTGGATTACAAGATAAAATAAGGCATCAATCGAGGTCAATAACATTAGTGACGACGGCTTAATGGGACAATCTAATTATAGGATAGATAATATTATTACTGAGAAAATGGAGATATATTTATCATTTCGCGATAAAACTGATTTTATCAATAATAAATACAATTTATTATTATTGTTGGTACAATTTTAAACAGTATTATTTTAAACAGTAATTTCAAAGCAAGCAGTTCGCACCAAATAGTGTATGCGTGATGCAATTATTTTGTTATACGCACGTGATGTGTAAATAAAATGCAGATGATTCATGAACATCTGGCCTTATTTGCGTATTTGTTATAGTAAATACGATGCACAGTACTAATCAATCGCGCAGCTGTCGCGAACATAAAAAATGTACTATGGACAGTGCGTTGAATGGAACGTAATCTTAAGGCTGCGGGCTTAATGATAAGCGGATTCCTGTTTAAATTTAATTACAATTTTTTGTTTTATTTCATAATTGTTGCGAACATTTCCCTTTAGTTGAGTGTTCGTGCTAAAGTGATTGGCGTGATGCTATTGCTATGCCAAACAGACGCGCAACTTACAAAATTAGAATTAAGTTTATTTGATTTAATATGAAATATCATGCTATTGACATGTTTGACAATAGTCAACAATAGTCAAGGACATATAATTGTGCATCGTTGCTTTATTTCATGTGAAGTGAACATTGTTTATTTATAAGTATTGCTTCATACGTTGAAATCAAATGAATGCGTTGATAGTTCTTTATCTCTACATTCTTTAAAATCTTATAAATTTCATACTATTATAAAAATGATTAATTGACTGTTACTGGCTGATGATGATGATTACTAATTTGATGATTTTTTGTGTAAAAAAAATTATATTACTAAAATATTCCTTGTGGTGTTAGCTCTAAGTTCTATACATTTTGTTAAGGTAGTGTCTGTATAAAAGTGTATAAAGAGTAATATAAAGATCCGAATAAATATATAATAAAATGGCTTGTGAAATATTTGTGAAAAGGGCATAATAAAGTTCATGCATTAATTAAATGAATATAAAAAATCCACAATTTATCAAAGATTAGAAATAAATTTAATATCTAATCTTAAAATTATTTGATAGTTACTTTCCAACAGGTCAGCTGTGAGTTTTTCACCTTTGTATTTAAATAATATTAAAAGTCGTCGCTGTCTCTTATGTCTATGAACATAGTTTAAACTAGAGCCGTGAACTATGCGTCATTCGTGGGCAGTCGCGAAGCTGCACACGTTTTTGTACCAATTTCGTAAAAGATACACGACTTTTTGATGTGCTGCTATCTTCTATTTTTATCACATAAAATGATAGAAGAGTATGCGTCTTAACTGATAAGTGCTCATCCCTAAATATAAACACCCACATTTGAAAGGCCAGGCTGACCTCTGAAAATGTCGGGGGAAAGGGATCTCTGAAAATTTATATTGTATGTGATATTTACAAAGTAAGGATTTTTAGTGTCCAGAAATCATGCATGCAATGAAATGCAACAACATTCTTGTTGAGTCCCATAATTCGTCTACAAAAAAATGAACTATTCAATTTACACTGCAGTCTCAACACATTCATAAAAATATCAACAGCGAAAATCAACCATTCAAAAAATTGACAAAAAATCTAGTAGCGGTGTCAAGGTTAGTGCATTTCAATATTCATACCATATTGTTTTTATACGTTGTATTTTTTTTATTGCAATGAACAGCGAGACGAGCATGCCATTCGCCTGATGGTAAGCGATACGCCCGCCCATGGACAGTAGCAAAATCAAACACCATGAATTACAAAGCAAAGTTTGGCATTCCACTGCGCTCGCCATCCCGGTACATAAGTTGTTAAGTCTCATTATGTCCTGTAATTGTGCTGGCTGTCTTTCAAACCGGAACACAACAATCCGTTTTCACTGCTTTTTGGCGGAAGAAATAGACGTTGCGGTGGTACATACCCAGGCGGCCTCTCACATATGAGAGACCTACCACCAGTAGACATTATTATCATAGTATTGTTACATTAAAGTGAATAGTATAGTAATACTGCAGCTTATTAGTGTACAATCTGGTAAAGGCTGAAGTGTTAAACGTCTAAAGATGTAAATCACCTCGAAGCCACATATTAGTAGACTAAACCTGGACATTAAACCTCTGATGTGGAACTCTATGAGCCTTGCACATGGTATACGTCTGTATTCGAGGGGTTCCGTATATTCCACCAACAAGTAAGGGAGATTGGGTACGGTTGAAACATATATCTTCAATAATCATATATAGTTATAGTTTACATCAAGATATATTAATTGGTAACAGTCACTAAGCGGATGACTACTCGTAATACCTCAGTCCGCCCCGTGACCACGAAAACTTTAAAGTGATCGAAACGTCTGGAAGTTAAAAAATGTAAAAATTAAATCAAAATTTGCGATAGAATCCGTGAGAATTCGTTTTATTTTAAGATATATCTCGATCTAAGCTTGTTAAAAGCAGTCTGCATCCAACGACTTCATGCAAACTTAGCCAGGTCATTAGTGAACAGGTCGCTGTGGGTATCCTTGGGGGGACCTAGTTCTATAGTGGACATCTTGTTGCTGAAGAGAGAGAAATAGCCTAAACTCGGAATGAATATTTATAAACCAGTCAAATATTTTGCGATTATTTGCGTCTATCTAGCGTCTTATATTATAATTTATATTGTATTTTAAATTTAGAATGGATAATGTCACGGATAAAATATGCATTTCATAATGCGGTCGGATTGATATCTATTTTTGTTTCAGTTCCGCGTAAAATGGTCATCAAAGGCGTGGATGGAAAATTTTCGTGCGGCAAGTTGGTTGCGATTATGGGACCTTCTGGAGCCGGGAAGAGCTCGCTTCTAAACGTCATATCAGGATACAGGTTTGTATTATTGATGAAATATTTTTATGTATTTGGGAGAAAAATCATAAACTCTCGTTTCCACAACAGATCTGCCGGAGTGACCGGGGAGCTTCTGGTGAACGGTCAGCCGCGAAATGAGCACATGTTCCAAAAGTCCTCGTGCTACATCACCCAGGAGGACCTTCTGCAGCCGTTCCTGACGGTGCGGGAGGCCATGGACGTAGCGTCCAGGCTGAAGCTGCCCAAGGGGAACAAGACTCCTTCATTGGAAATACTCCAGGAGTTGGGCCTTTTGGAGCATCAGAACACTAGGACTGACCTTTTGTCTGGTGGACAGAAGAAAAGGTGATTGTTATAAGCACTGTTGAATTGTCATTAGGTAACTCTAGCAAAAGTATTAACTGTATTGAAAGTTTTTTGTGGGGTTACATATTGTACATATCATAATAAGGGATTCTGCTTTCAATTATATCTACAATAAAAATTATAGAAAAAAATCCTTTGATGACGCGTGAGTAATATAAAGCTCGCAATCACCAATGGAACAAGTGGCCGATGAAAAAAATTCCTAGTTTTTTTTTCAACTACTTTTAAATATAAATACATATTATGTTAAAATAGCAAAATGTTGTCTTCAGCAACATTCCCTCTTTAATTAAAAAATATATTGTTTTATAGACCCCGACTTACGCAGCGTACTAACCTTTAAATATCATAAAAATCCACAGGTTATCCATAGCATTAGAATTAGTAAACAACCCTCCAGTCTTCTTCCTTGACGAGCCCACCAGTGGGTTGGACACAGTGGCCACCACACAGTGTGTCAAGTTGTTACACCAGCTGGCAAGACAGGGGAGAACTGTGGTCTGCACTATACACCAACCCGCGGCGTCACTTTTGGAGTTGTTTGACCAGGTTTGTAAAATTTTATTTTCGTTGGGATGATTTTCAGTCCGTTGCCCCATGCGAGGCTTTTTACGGTTCAGCCAAGTTCCCGAACCGAACTGGAGTTCAGCTTAGCGGTGAAAATAAGTACTCGTATCTATACGGGGTAGTCAGAAATATGTGGTTTAAATTAAATACTATATGTCAATACCCAAAATAGGAAGGGAAAGTGACAAAAATGTATGGTAATTTAAAAAACAACATATTTGTGTTTTGGTATGAACGATTTTCCGACACCGCTTTGGTCTGTAATTCTTTGCTTCTTTTAAAACTAGATTAATTACATACATACATAAACTCACGCCTTTTTCCCAGAAGGGGTAGGTAGAGGTCCTACCAGGACACCCCCGATTCGCCTTGAGTGTGATAGGGGGCGAGACTATCGCCAAATCGGGCACAAATTCCTGACTCCGGGCTGATCATGAATAGAAAAATCGGGATTCGAGCCCGAGATCTCAGCTTTATAATAGTACCGTATTCAACTACGCCACCGAGGCAGTCCTGACTAGTAGATTAATTATTTGCCTGGTTTATTTAAGTAGCGAATTCATTTTGAATAACCAGTATTTTAATGATCGTGAGAAATTATAACCACCATGTAAAACTACGAACATGGGACAAGTTTTGTTACAAAAAAGACAAGAGGACAAGAAGAACATGATTATAAATATTATGGGACATTATAACTTGTTTTACTCGTAGTCATAAGTAATCACGTTTGAAATCTGTTTGTATAAATTAGTTTTAATTTATTAAATAGATCATAATCGTATTATAGGGCATAATTATAGTTTACAAGTTAAATATTTATTAAGGCAATACAATAATTATGCAAATTACATTCATCCCGAAAATATCGCCACAGTACTATAATTTGAAGTAATTGGAATTAAAATTATAATCCTTTAACTATGTGCCTTTTTAGAGTACACAATAATTGTGTTTTTTTGTTGGTTCGTTTTTTTGCATGACTTCGTATTTGTAATATACCTGATGATATTGGTGGTGGGTGATCAGACGACCTGGTAAAGGTCGCGGGACGTCGCTGGATGCAGGCTGCCTCCAACAGGTCACTGTGGAAATCATTGGGAGAAGCCTATGTTCAGCAGTGGACTTCCTTTGGCTGATGGATGGATGATGATTGATGATATTGACTTATGGTATGTAATGTAAACCACATGTTCCTATCCACCCTAGGTAACAATGTATCAAGCTTGTAAAAAAAAACAGCCTGGTAATCTTGTCAAAATAGCGATGTTAATTTACAAACCTATTCATCAACCCGTACAGGTACGAAACTTTTTACTGCTCAGGTAAGTTCCCAAACCGAACCGATGTTCATACGGGGTGGCCAGAAATCTTGAAAACTAAAATCACGATGTATGACAAAAAATCATCTCGGCTTTTTTTTTCAAAACTTGTAAAATGTCACCTGGCGTGATGAGAAACATGTGGGTTAAATAATTAAATACCATATGTCAATATCCCCGTATAAGCCATCGATATAAGCAAATAATAACTTGACAATGGAGGCAACATTATTTTATTCCTAAATATTTCGCCTTAATTCTTTAAAATCGACCACGCTACTACATTTCTTTCGAATAGCAACAATATTAGACGAGATTACTACCAAATTTTTTTTTTTGAATTGCTTAGGTCCGGCAAACGAGCAAACAGGTCACCTGATGGTTTGTGATCACTGCCATTCACAACGCTTGGATCATAGATGTGTTGCCGGATTATCAAATTGGGAGAGGAGCGGAAAGGAAAAAGGATGGGAAGAGGAAAGGGGCATTGGGCATCCGGTAATCTCACTCACCGAACGAAACGAGACAGCAAAGCAGTCATTTCACGTCGATCTTCTGTGGGACAGTGACTGGTTTATTTTCGGGATCGATTTCTAGGTAGCGGTTAAGATCCTTTATTCCTTTATTCGATCTTAATTTCAGCCGTTTTTAGTAAACTACTTTAAAATATAACTCAGTAGTTAATATAATGCCATCTAGTGGCAATCATCTAGTCAGGAATTTGTGCCCGATATGGCGATAGGCTCGCCCCCTATCACATCGTGGGACGGAATATACAAGGCGAAACGTGGGTGTTCTAGTAGCACCTCTGCCTACCCCTTCTGGGAAAAAGGCGTGTGGTTATGTATGTATGTATGTAGTGGCAGCTATATCAAACACAACAGTTCCTCGTATGAGAAATCCAACATTTTTTACAATAATAATACATATGACATTTAGATAAAGGTATTTTGTAATAGTCGGACTGTTTTTAAGAGTATTTAACATCATTATTCAGATAATAACTTTGTAACAATGCAATAGTCAAGCAGATAGATAAAAACTAGTTGAAGCATTGAGGTATTATACTAGAGCGGACATCGGTAACAAAATCTCTGCGCATTGTACAGGATACCCGTGTGAGTGCACACAGTAACCTAGTGAAGCGAGAGCGAATATGATGTTACTGCGTAGGCGTGACAGGGACAGAAAAGTAGGAGCGGTACGGTCCGTTCATGTTTGTTACAAACATCTTGTTTGCAGTGTCCCCTCTAGTATACTCGTAATATCTCAATGAGTTGAAGTGATTTTATTTATTAAGTATAAATATGTGGCAATATTATGAAATGAAAATTATTGTTATCGTTTTTATGGCGATAAAAAATTGCATGTTCATAATATTTATTTCTTTATTCGGCATTCAGTGTTCTGTTTTCATGTTTTGGCACATTTTTTGTACAACTCGAAAAATGTAAAGGATATTTTTGTTGCCTTTACGACTTTTTGCGAGGCTTGATGAATCGAAATAATTGCTTTTATAGGATACATAAGCTATTGTCAATGCGCAAATATTATTGTGAAATATCGAATGATTGCAAATCATCCATTTTAACGAATACATACGATATTTCACTCCACCAGGAAGTGAAAAAAATATTGGCTTCGAGTTCCGCATATCTTTATATGTATTTTAAATAGCTTGAATTAGGGACACCCTGAGGACCGGGGTCACAGGTGATAGTGGTCAGTACACCAAAATCGGTGCATATAGATACTATATATTTTTTAAAGATAAATAAATAAAAAATCTTTAATGACACTGCAACATACTATAAATTGAAATATGTTATTAACAAAGTGTTTAATTCCTGCGTAATATTTATATGACCCTACCCCATTAAATTATTCCCGGGTAAATACCGGGTATAAAAACACAATTATCTTTAATTTTTAATATAATTTTTCCAAATACAAAATGTTGTATCTTACGTTAAATGTATTAGAATAGTAATGACTATAAGAAATTATTTTGTTCACTGATCTCTACTTGTAGACCAAAGCAGTTTGATGGACTTGTAATTAATTTGAGTTTGGAAAAGGGGGTGATAGAATGATTTTGAAGAAATCCTGCTTGCGTCCGTGTTCGGTGAGACAGGATACCATCTCAGTCTAGCAAGTTTCTTAAAACTGGCTTTATTAAAACCTAAACTCCTTATTCATCTTAGTTATTCACAGACAGTTTTAAAACCTATTTTGCCCAACGAATGTTTTATCTTCTTCACTCAAACTGGAGTAAAAGTCGTTAGAAAGGGACAAAACATTCGATAACTAAAATAGGTTTTAAAACTGACTATGAAATACGGTGAGTCATTACGAAATCTCCATTAAGATGCTTATTGAAGCTGAAGTGATTGCAAATGAACTTCCTGCAAATAAATTGTCATATTCTTAGAGCAATATTATAATGTTTAATCGTTTGTAACTGATTGCACATTTCCTTATTCCTACTTACAATGCAAATGAGAAACAATCTATTGGATTAGGACTTTTCGCGACTAAATTACCGTGAACATACATACATACATACATACATACATACATACGTACATACATACATACATAGTGTATTGACAGAGTCAATCACCACGCGCTATAAACGGTAAAGGAAAACATCGTAAGGAAACCTGTATACCATAGCGGCTTTATATAATTTCTACGGTAAGTAAAGTCCGCCAATCCGCAATAGGCCAGCGTGGTGGTCTAAATGGCCCAACCCCTCTCAATCGTACCCACTCTCGATTGTAGCAGCACGTTTATGGGCTGATACAGGTACAGATACAGACAGATATATACATAAACATTAAACATCACGCCATTATCCCAGAAAGAGTAGGCAGAGGTACTACTAGGACACTCACATTTTGCCTTGTATGTTCAGTCTCACGATGTGATAGGGGGCAAGCGAGATAGTCATATCGTGCACAATATCCTGACTCCGGGCTGACAATTAATAGAAAAACCCAATATCACTTTGCCCGACCCGGGATTCGAACCTAATACCTCAGCTTTGTAATCGTACCGTAGTACAACTACGCCACCGAGACAGTCGATATCAAAAATGCACTTACTCTGTAGAGGGAGCGGGGCAAAGCAACCAGATATAATAAAACTTGGTTTTAATAACGCCCATGCTTATAAACATAATTATGCAGTAAACAATACAATTTATTACAATATACTCACAATAATAACGTACAAGTTATTTCGTGTCGACACCTGTGTAATTACTGATGTAATAATTCCTTACACAGCACCTTTTGATTCAACTTATAATTATATATGATCAGTTGTTATGATTTGTTTTAAATATTCTTGCTATTTATGCTCAAAAGGAAACTTCGAATACTGTTTCATTACGTGTATACGCAGTTTTATAAACTATAAATAAATAAATACACCTAACAGTCACATACATAGTCCGGACCCCACACTAAGATCGAGTCTTGTGTTACGTTATCTCAAAATAATTCATATTATCGACAATAAAAAATATAAGTTCGTGACAAAGGAGACGAGACTTCGTGCAATTCTGAATTGTTTCTTTGTGGTTTATCTACTTGAGTATTTGCATAATTAGCGTAATTATTCATTGTTACCTTGTAATTTCTTTTGCATCTATTTTCCCATTGTTTCTGTAACATATTGAAACATTGTCTCTCTTCTTCCGACGAGAATAGAATAACAATTTCAATACACAATGCAATGGAGATAAAATTTATAGATTTAAGACGAGTCTATCTAATAAGACAGACTAATGATCTTAAAATAATAATCTTCATTTTTTGTCCAGGTCCTGCAGGAAGGATAATATTTTAAACTTAAAAATTCTTAATGAAAAACATGTTACAAATGTAAAGGAATTAGCACTCAATTGACTAACAGTATTGGGAGTTAAGAACACTACGAAAAAGTGAAGGGGTATCATCCACAACAATAGTTTCTTATTTAATACTGTCATTATACTTAACGTGGATTACGTGATGCCTCTCACCCCTTTTTAGCAATATCAAATAATAAATCTTTGCTGGAGTTTATTCTCGATATCTATGTTTCAAGATTAAGGCCGAAACATGCATATCGAATTTTAATTAACTCGAGCCAGTCTGATATTTTAATAGATTTGCAAATCAAATCAGATTCATTTATTACTTTTTTTATTTTTATATACGAGTATTTCATCACCTACACATAATTCAGGTTTATTATTGTAATTTAAATTAATGTCCGACCGATTAGTAAATGTAAAAAAACAGTGAATTTTATTAAATAATCGTAATTTTAAATAAATTTCAGTTTCGGTTTCGGCTGAAAAACTAGTTTCGGTCGGACACTAATTTAAATAGAATACGGTACATCCTTATATTATGGGAGATTCATAGTCATGTAGACTTGCCTGCGAATGCTAAATTACATAATATGGCCACTAATTTTTTGTTGTAATATTTGTAAACGCACTTTGTAAATTCACTTTACGAATAACTTCTTACGAATTACTTCAATAACTTGTAAGCCCTCAGAATATTATTGTTTTACTAGATTTTGCAAACGTCGTTTGCGTAATTAACTTTATTTGAAATTTCCCGTTCCATCCCATCCCTGTGAGTATGAAAAAGTAACATATATATGGGAATTTCTTCTTCATCACACAGGAACACTATATTTTTTAGGAAAAAAAGTAGCCTAAGTGTTGATACAGTTACCTTCGTACCAAATTTCATAGAAATCCGTTAAGCTGTTTCTGAGATCATCGCGCTCAACCGCACAGACAACCGGACAAAAATTCTAAAATCGTTGTTTTGGATTCTATTAAGTTTATTAAAGTTTTTCCCAAATATCTTCTATGTACAGACATCGATCAGTTACAAATATATTATTGTATAGAAGAAGATATACGCGAATAGAATCAAAGAAGATTCTACTCGCGTAACCTACGCCATATATAAATTATTTATTATTCCAATTAAATGCAATTCTGTTGTTAATATGTTTGTCATATTTTTAGGTATGATGCATATGCTATTTGATACAACATTCTCAATCAACATTTTCTAAAAAGAAGTGGTTTGTGATTTAAGCAACGTGCAATTTGCATATTAAAGAAATAAAATCTGAATATTTTAAGTATTTATTGTATGCTACCAAATGATAGCATTTAAGGATGTCTGCTTTTTTCTTTAAGAGTTGTATAATTTTTATAGAAACTAAGAGCATGTATTGCGCGAATTTAAAATTGGTAGATCGTTATTGTAGACAATTTAGATTGTCAAATCGCTGGACGACATCCAATTCTGACGTGAGGCTGATAAAACTCTTTCAACATCGTTCTTATTTGAATGAACCCAATAACACATTCAGTGAGATTCATCCTAAAAAAGATAAAAGTATGATCAGGATATAAACACATGTCACCTTGTATGTTCTGTCCCACGATATGATAGGGAACCCCTCGGTATATCGGACAAATCCCTGACTCCGGGCTGATGATAAATATAAAATACAATGTCAATCCCCAACCCGGGATTCCAACCCAAGACCTCAGCTATTTAATCGTAGCGTAATACAACTACGGCACCCAGGCAGTCGTAAGCCGCAACATCTGGATTCATGTCTGTTATTATCTTCGTTTCAGGTGTATATAATTGCAGATGGGCAATGCATTTATCAAGGAGACACTGCCGCCATGGTGCCTCACCTACAAAGTGTTGGTTTACCCTGCCCGAGACATCATAACCCCGCAGATTTTAGTAAGTGGAAACATTTCATTTCAATAATAATAATAGTAGAAGGAATTCCAGTGATTTATGTATGGTTATCTATTCATCTGTTGTCGCACCTTTAGAATTACAACGACACGAGTGCAAAAATGTAGTCTGAAGTCGGAAGTCGCTGGATGCAGGCCGCTTCCAACAGGTCTTTATAGCGATCCATCGGGGAGACCTATGTTCAGCAGTGGACTTCCTGTGGCTGAAGAGAGAGAGAGAGAGCAGTGCAAAAAACCGTTACATTGGCTTTTTAATCCACAAACATTTGAAAAGTGACAAACAATTGAATGCAACATTGACTTCCGTGTAATTTCCAAAAAGTCCACTAGATACAAGTATTGTCTATGTTTAGAGCAAAGTTTTAAGGCAAGTTTTGTTATTTTTCAAGTTTCAAGTGCGTTTTCTCGAGTTCTATTTGCACTTCCGTCATTGTAATTCTAAGGGTGCGTTGTGGCAAATTCTGCAGCAAATTAGGAAAATTATTTTCGCTTCAATTAAACGTGACTATTTAGATAAAGTCATAATTGCTTAACTATTTATCAAAATTGTTTACAAATATTTTTTTGTAGCTTCCCGTAATCACAGTAGAGTCTTACGAAACATTTAGTGGTTATACGAAAAGTAGCTGACATAATTAATTTCACTCGTTCTAGATAAGTGAGAAAAAAAACCAGAAGGAATTCAAGATTCTGTTACAATCTTTCCAAAAGAATTGCCCAATAAAGAATTATGATTAAAATTACATTCAATCTTTATCATGATTTACATTAACATGCATTATTTGAATCAGGTATACAAGTGTGATTATGAATAATTGGTTGCGTTACTTTAAAATATTACTGTTTTTTAAACCTATATCGTCCCACTGCTGGGCAAAGGTCTCCCTCAACCATTTGTCTTTACCAGCAAAGGTCTGCGGCAAACGTTATAAAGGACACCTATAAGCTTATCGTCCTAACATATTATAATATTCGCACATTATTAAAAGACGAAAAACTGATAGGATTAAAAAACGCATAAATATTACACATGTATGTATTTTTGCTCTCAAGATAATTATTTGATGTTGCTTATTCTCTTGACCTTATGGTTACAAATTATACCCATGACAATGTTGCAAAATAATTTCTTACATGCATTTTTTTATCATTCGTTGAAATCGTGATTTATACATTTGTCTATGCGTTTATAGCAGATATTAAGTATTCACTTTTGGAGGTTTTTCGAACTGAATTGGAAGATATTTTTGAAAATCATTAAGTAATCAAAAGGTTTATTTTGCATTGTGTTTGGCGTTCTGTTATATATTTTTTATCAAAATTCGTTTCCGATTTGTAAATTATGTTACCGTATAATATAATATGTAATAAATCTTAATGTATGTATATTGTATGTATATGCTCAAAAAAGTTATTAAATAAAATAAAATAACTGTTGAAAAAACACTGTATAAATATTTTGACAATTCGTTTTTGTTAACTCAACGTTGGGATTGATCTGTGGGTCAACAGTAGCTGTTTATAAATGATTAACTAAAACTATTAATATTTCTTGTCAATTAATTACATTTAAAAGTTAATGCTTTATTAGTATTTACACAACATTTGCAATGATTCGAAATTTTTACAGTTATAGAAATCACCGAAAACCCAGAAAACATAAAGCTTCTATCAGACGAAATACAACAGGGCAAACTGTACAAGACGGCAAAAATTGAAGAATCTTACAGAGAGCCTATCAATCACATGGAACTCAAAGTGTGTTACCAAAGTGACGATGATGCACAGGAAACAGAAATTATGCTGACAAATGAGCACTGCACTTACAAAGTACAGCAATACAACCACTCCAGTACATCTGTTAGTTCGCTGTCGAGTCAAGTCTCGCAAGTGGACTCTTCGATGACGTGGATGAAGGTTCAGAAATCGTCGGACTCATTGACGTATGCAACTTCGAGCTGTCAACAGTTTTCAGTGTTGTTGAAGAGGATGTTGTTGCAGATATCAAGGAATCGGCAAGGTTAGTAATCGTAGATATATTAATTGTCCGACATATTATGTGAAGATTAGGGTCTGTTAGCAATATTGAGCAACTTGTTAAATAGGCAAGTGTTCCTCAAGTCCAATGACAAGGTATCTAAACTTTATAGCTGTCTTCCACATGTATATATATGTAGTTCTGATTTTGACATGAAACAAACGTGTGGGATGGAGGCATGGGTATAGATGATTCATTTTCATAATTAGGTTGATCTAAATGCTTAGTAAAAAAGTTACTTCGTGTAAACATTGTCAGAACACAGTAATCTATGGCGGTTATGTCATGCGATAATCGCATACGATTTTCGTTGCGCAAAACCTCTCCGTGTAAATGGGGCTTTAGGCTTACCCTGTTTTCCGCATTTCACAAAACTATTTAGATTTTAATAATTCAAAGTTAATTGCAGTTTTAGAAACGTAACCATTTATAAAGCGTTTGCGTGTTGGACGTCCACGGTTCTTTGGGCGATCCTATGATCCCCGTCGAGGATCGGGACTGTAATTCGTTTTCTTTTGTTCCCAGGTCTTTGGATACAACTGACGCATCACATAATGTGTGGGCTGCTCATAGGAATATGTTTCTTCAACATGGCGAATGACGGAGCCCAGATGTTCAATCATTTGAAGTTGTGCGTCGGATTAGTGATATTCTTTGCTTATACTCAAATTATGATTCCTGTCTTAGTCTGTAAGTATATTTGGATTATTAACTCTTACGAACGAATACTCAAACGCCATTTAAATATTAAGTTCCACTTAACTACCTGCGTTCTACTTAACCAGTACATTTAACCGGGACTTGAGTAGTAAGTGAAATTTAATATTTAAGAGGCGTTTGAGTATTCAGGCGTTAGACACGTTTTAAGAGGTTATTATATTTGAATATCACTAAGATAAATATATACGTATTCTGCTACGTTCGTTTAAATTAACAGTAATCAAATAGTAATTGGCAATCGTTTATGGTAGTTCTGACTATGGTAACACAAAACATATTGAATGCAAAAAAATATGATTAATAAAATAAAATTCTTCGCACAAATGACGGCCTTGAAACGCAAAATTGAAAATTAACGCGCATTTTTTGCAATCGATGGTACCTATGTAATGTTCATGGACATTTGCAAACTTTTTGCTTAACTCGCGTCAATCATATTTATGTGATTTGTGTTGGGTAATATTAATTTTTCAGTCATTTAAGCATAGCATTAAAGTTATAGCATGTCTATTTTTATGATCTTATGATTCAGGAAATTGTAATTAGTTTGTACAGAAGTATATTGCGGTAATATTTTTACTTGTTTTTTGGCTTTGACTTGAAGAGAAGAATATTGGTTTTTTTCCTAAAACATGAAACAAGTTAGGTGGTTATTAAAATAAATGTCGATTTTTTCTCAAAATGTATTATTGTGCAATCATTTTGTCTACGTCTCGCAGATGTGGGATAAATTCTAATTGAAAAGAAAAATACTAAAGCATTTCGTGTAATCAACATACTCATTAAAATTTCACGAGTCGGTTTTATAGATCGTAACTTTTCCTAACATAATACTTGAAACATTTGTTTCGGGTCTTGCTGTTTGTGAGACTGAAAAGTCTCGTGTTTCTTGAATCTTGTGTCGTACAAGACTCGATCTTAGTGTGGGGTCAGGACTATGTATGCTACTGTTGGGTGTATTTATTTATTCTCCTCCTTAATTTAAAATAAAACTTTAGCACATACAACTTTAGTTGGACTCACCTATAAATAGAACATAATATTTTCAGATCCTCAAGAAGTGAAATTAGTTAAGAAAGAGCACTTCAACTGCTGGTACGGGTTGACTGCGTACTACGCGGCGCTGACAGTCTCGAAGCTTCCAGTGCAAGTCACCCTGAACGTGCTGTTCTCAACCATCGTCTACTTCATGGCCGGCATCCCGTTCGATGTTGCCAGGTTCCTCGTCTTCTGTCTAGTAGGGAACATCGTGTCCCTCGCGTCGGAGGGCATGGGACTGGCTATTGGATCCATATTTAATGTTACGGTAAGGAGAATTTGTTTGAAGGATTATCAGAATAGAACAAAAAAAATATACGCCCATAATAAAAACGGAATGTGTTGGATTTTTAATATTGTAACGCTTAACATAAGGTAAATTAATTTGCAAACTTTATTTAAGTTTTGTCTTATAAAAGACACAATGACTTAGAATATTTTTTTAAGTCACTTTCAAGATACAGGGAATTGTAGCCGGACTATACTCTATTTTGGAATCAATTGCAAATTGCGCCAGGTGTGGTCACTATCATCATCATCATCATTAGCCCGTTGCAGTCCACTGCTGGGCATAGGCCTCTCCCAAGGTACGCCGGTCTACTGCCTTATGCATCCAGTCGCTGCCGGCACTCTTGTGCAAGTTGTCCCGCCATCTGGCCAGTAGCCACTTAGTCGTGGCAATATAAAAAAGCTGGTCTTCTTATAAAGTATAATTACCACGTCCGAATTCTATTACAGCTATCATTTCTAGTAGATTTATCGTCGACCAGAACATGTTGCTTGAAGATCAAATGATGTTATTCAAGAAAATTGGGTCATTTCGTTTATACGCTAGCCAAACATATCTAACAGATTCCTCGCCAGATAACTGTGCGGGCGACGAAGGGCGCTTCTAATGTTGCAAGCTATAGAAAATTATAAACTCCACAAAAATGGGAATTGTAGCAATTGGCAGATCTCTTTGATCACGCATGCTGCAGTCTATGAAATAATTATGTTGCTTAAAATTATATTGTCTTATTATAGGATTAATGAAACATAATAGAATTAAAAGTTATTTACCAAGTCTTAATTAAATTTAAATCAAATTATTACAAACTTTAAATTGTTAAAAGCTTTCAATATATTAAAGGTAATTTCCAAACAACAGCGAACTGAAGATTGAAAAATTGATCATTAATGTTAAATCTACGGGTAAATCCACTATGTCGGCAACATGCCATGACGTCATCATTAGTTCTGATTCTCACCGCGCGAAGACTTATGAGGCGAGCGGTCTAAGACGTAATTTGTGACGCGTTGTAATTCCAAGAACTATGCCAAATTCATCGCCATTTATAAGTAGATTTTCTACTCCTAACAGTCTCAATGAGCAATTAATATTTTTTTCATGTGATCTCCATGACTTAACATATAATTTTAATAATAGCGCATTCAATTAGTTTCTTACGAGAACTTTGTAATTGCTTTTTTTTTATGAGTCGGAAACTGGAAGATTTACGGTCGGCATAATAGACTAATGAATGTCTTATTGCTGAGCTCAAACGCCAGGATGGCCATAGTTCATCACGCAGTTACAATGTGCAGATTTTTTTGTATTCAACATCATACTTATCCACAAGAGGCCTTATTAATAAACATATCCCAGGGAGTCTAATTCTGAACGTATGCCTTTCGTAACGTCCACATTGGCCTTATAAAAGCTGCCCATGATTAGCTGTTTTATAAAATCATCTTTATTTTTTAGTTAATAGAGTATCCAGTATCCATCTGCCTCTTAATAATTATGGCCTGTTCGAAACTTAATAAATACAGGCTGAACCTAAATGACGGGTTTGACATAATTGTAGAGAAGAATTGCTATCTCGGAGCATATGATTACCCTACGTCCTGCTAAACTTTAAAGTGGCGGGGCTTTGTTGCTACCAGTTTAAACTATAGGACTAGGGCAGGTTGATTGAGGTAGTATCACTTTATTTATTTATATAATCTTTATTGTACACAAAAATAACAATAAAGAGAAATAGCATGCATTAAAAGTACAAAAGGCGGTCTTATCGCTTATAAGCGATCTCTGCCAGACAACCTTTGGATGGATATATCATTGGTCTTAGGGTAGATTTGAAATATTTTTGTTGACGCGTTTCATGTAGTGAGCAAGATTTCCAGTTCTTCCACGATCCTTGCGTACTTTATACTGTTTTTAATAATGGCAATGCTTTGAAACTCGAGGGCGGCTGTAGTGTGATAACACCAAATGTACCTCTGGGATTCCAATGCTATATATTAATATATCGTTTCAAAAACATAAATAAAATCAGTCAGTTTTGTATTATTAGATATTACTTAGTTTTAATTATTAATTATTTTTGAAGAACAAAATCTAACGTTAAAAAGCAACACGAAATATTGATTTCTTAGGTATATGCGTAGCACGCGTGATGGCCAACAAAAAAAGACCATGGAAGTCTTATTAGAACCAAGTTTTTCAATCTCCAGTGATTGATTTCAACTCTACAAAAATTCTTGAGCAAAAATATTTTCTAGAATTGCTTTTTTGCTACAAAATGATTAATAGTCTTAAACTACACGCGACACGTGTAATCTGGTATTTCCGTGAGAATTATTGTTGCGTTTCTAAAGCATTTTTTATTGCCTATAAGTAATTTAGTAATAATTGCGTATGCAAGGTTAGCACATAGGCAGCACCGCCGATTGTGTGCAAAAAAGGAGGCAGGAATTTTGCTCATAGCAAAAAGTTAGGCGCGGAAAATTTTGCGAACAGTCCACGATATGATTTGATGCTTTCGATTAACAGTATCATTTGTAATAATTGTAAATTAGTATATTATATAAACACTTAAGCATTTTTTCCTCGAAAGCGTGTAAATTCTCAATATTGCTTGTAGAAAATCAATTATTATCTACTCTTATATTGAAAATAATTTAAGCATCTCTAGCAATCATTTGATATCCAAGCGACATGAACTTGACAACAATTCACTTAAATTGAATAAAACACTCACTTTTGTATAAAATTAAACACTATTCCTCGGATACATTTGGAAAGCCTTCATGGCGTGGTTAGTTAACTACCGGCTGTGGAACGAGAGGCCGCGGGTTCGATATCCTCACCGACTCAAATGATTGTGTGAACCACAGGTATTTGTTTCGGCTCTGGGTGTATGCGAGACTGAAATTTCTCATATTTTCTGATATCCACGAGTCACGACTCGATTTTAGTGTGGGGTTGAGGCTATGTATGTTGGGTGTATTTATTTTATTCATTTATTGTACATAAGTAACTATGATAAAAACGTATATGGAACCAATTATTTGGAGCGTGTGTACAACCAAACGAGGTCTGTTTTGGATGATATCAGTACGAACTACGAGACCGAAGTTAAAGCTATTAAAAGAAAGACTACTATTTCGATCAGTCTGGTCAACAAGCCTGAATGATGATGATATGAGTATAATATTTTTCTTTTTTAATTACAGAACGGATGCGCCATCGGACCAGCGGCGATCGCGCCTTTCCTCGGCCTTGGAGTCTACGGGTTTGACTTCGCCCACGAGATTCCTCTCCTGATGAACATAATTATGAAGACTTCCTTCATCAGGTGCGGGATCGTCGCCATGGTACTCACTATGTTCGGCTTCAATCGGAAACAACTTGAGTGCAAGGATGTTTACTGCCATTTCTCGAAGCCCGACGTCCTCCTCAAATATCTGGATGTTGACACCAGTTCGGTTTGGCTAGAAATTTTAACGTTGCTTGGACTTTTGTTCGTTTTTAGGTCAGCGTGTTATATCGGCCTGAGATGGCGGTTCGCCACGTGATCCGACATTAATTACTCAGATAAAATTAAAGCGCCATTTACACGAAGAGAGTTTCTCGCCTCGAAGACACTATTATCGTAAGGATATAAAAAAGTTGTATCGTGTAAACGTTTGTCGGAACACGATAATGCCTGTTATGTCATGCGACAATCGCATACGATTCCCTCCGCGTGAAACTCTCCTCGTGTAAACGGCGTTTAAGGGATTTACTATCTTTTAAAAAGTAGGGTTTTGGTCCTAGATTTTTACGATTGCGTAATCTCCTTATTCAGTTTCCTTAATTTATTTAAATGAATATCCGAGATCTCCTGATCATTCCTCATTTTTACGTATAAATTATAGGTGTTTGGAAATAGTACATCGTCGGTCATTCTTCAAGTGTTTATTTGCAGAATTAGATTGATGTCATATTGCCTGTAAGGTTGATCAATTTTGTAATGTTAAACGACATTTAAATCATAAACAGTGCGATAATTAAATTAGGCCATATTCTTCATGACAAAAATAATTTGGTGATTAATATTGATTGTTAACGATATGGACATGCCGAGCTAGGACAAAACGTAATAGATGCTAGCCAAATCTTACTGTGCGAGATCTGCGTAGAGTATACTGTATACCACTTGTGATATGATAACATTACAGTTAAACTAGTACAAAGTAAACCAGAATGTATGTGATACTGATAGCGTAAGGTTTAAATTATATTTAAGGTATGGTAATTTTAAAGGCTGATATCTTAATTGAAGTGTTATGTGCAGATGTATCAATGAGTATATTTTTAGCTCGATATACAGTGCAAATTATTTGGACTTATGGGTTTAAGTTGATATGTATAATATACGTAAGTATTAAGCTCATAATAGAGTTATATTTTGTTTGTACAGACAGTTTTAAAGTAAAAGACATTTGGAAATAAATGTAAATACATTTTCAATTTAATAAAAAAAAATAAAGGGTATCAATACAACAATGTGTTTATAATCCCTTATACTGGAATTTAAACATGCCCTGTTGTTTACAGATTAAAAATATTTAGTGGATATAATATAACATTTATTCCTTGAAAATACTTTAAAAACATACCAGGTGCTTGCGATAACTTATTATTAGAAATAAGTATGACGTCACAAAAGATGTGAAAGTCCTTGGATGGGGATGTGGTATTTTACGGTTGATATTACATTAATTCGTATTATTAAATGTTTAATATAATTAAAAATTGATTTAGGAAGAGTACGATGTCATTGTCGTTTAACGCCATCTGTGAGATATTTACGGAATTGTAACATTTATGCTCAATCAAATCAGTCGGTCATGACTAGATTTTTCGCGATTTGCTAAAAGTAAAATTGTTTGTGCGAGTGTTTATTTATCAAGACAAAAAAAAATGTATGTTGCGGTATGTGATTATTATCATGGGCTAAAGCACTTCTATTAAATTGTTTATTAAAAAAAATATATTTTTACGTATTTAAAATAATTATGGGATAATGTAGAGCAAATATGTGATTCTAATTCTTTAACGTAATATTATATTTTTAAGTAATGCCATCTAGCACGCAGACTCAGCTGGAATTAAACATACCCCGATTTGTCAATATTTTAATATCGTAATTGCAGTAAGGCTCATTGTAAAATATGTATTTAACATATCAGTTTTTTGGAGGCGTCAATACATATCATAATTGGTTAAATCTTTGCAAATTTCATGCACCTGAGTAAATTTTCTAATGGACAAATTAGCTTTTTGATATTATTGAAAGGTGGTCAGACGACCTAGTTAAGGTCGCGGGAAGTCGCTGGATGCAGGCTGCCTCCAACATGACACTGTGGAAATCATTGGGGGAGGCTTATGTTCAGCAGTGGACTTCCTTTAGCTGATGGATGGATATTATGTATACAGACTCTTCTGACAACGATCTTAATTTTACTGCGTTTTGTAATAACTCATCTGGGCAGGATTATTTTCTTCTTTAACTGTATTTTTTAATACATATTTCTACTCACATGAAGTAATGTAGCATAGCCAAAGATACTCTTGAATATGTGTTGCAGTATTGTTTATTCTACATATTGTCATTTCCCTTCCGAATGTACAATGGTGGTAATCGTATGGTAATCGTTGGGTTTGTATTTAGCTAAAATACCTCTGTATAATAATCAATTTCATGAGAAATATACGACTATCAAATATTGATGTGTTTTCTTTGTACATTTTTTTTTTATAAAATTGCTTGACATAGTATGTGATGCTCAGATCTTTGCTCGTCATACCAGTATGGGTAAAGGCCACGTATTTTTTGCATAGGTCCAGCAAACAGGTAGGTCACCACTCACCTGATGGTAAGTGATCACCGCACATAACCGTCGACAACGCTTGGTTCATACATGTGTTGCCGGCCCTTAAAATCAGGAGGGGAGCGGGAAGGAGAAAGAATCGGAACAGGAAAGTGGTATTACGTTTATTATTATTTCCTTTGGACTACGAAACTAACGTTCATCTTTCTGCGATAGTCAACATCTCGCACCACTATGCGCCGACATTTATCCAGGTCACAGGGGGGTGAATAGGTATACTTCGCTGTTATTCGGCCTTGAACTTTCTTTACGTCAACCTAATAGGCTGCTTTTTTTTAAGGAGTCGATGAGACAAAGGAGAACCGCTATTCAGATGATATTGCCTGCTGGTTTTGACGTTCAAGTCTCACGTCTTCTCCATCAATCATAAACATAATTAGAACAGTAAAATATTCATGCGTACTCACCGCAGACGGCATGGGCGAGGCTTGATGAAAAACTCTGACTTATTCCACCTCCGATGGCGGAGATTCTTTCGGATTTGTAGGTACACAAAACTTCACACATCACTTCACACTACACAGTACATACACACACACGCGTCAGTGAGCACGTCCGGCGCAGTCGGTGGCTCAGTGATAACTGAATGACATTGGAAGATTGACATGCTTATATACCTTAGAACTGGTCGGTAAGTCACAACTACCCACGACCTAATATACTTACTACTACCCACAAACTAATGTAAATATTCGTAAATAAGGTCAAGCACTACTTGTCCTTGGATATACTAACTATTAATATTGAACGAACATCCTTTACTCATTCTCCAGCATTTGTTATTTACAAGACTGAAGACTGCAAATATCGGGGTATGAGTTATAACGGTTAACACTAAAGTCTAAAAACACATAATGGAGGTCCTGTCGAGCCCGTGTATATCAGTTATCATTTATCACTGATAGTATAAGTGGCTTAGTTTGCTCATATGTCCAAAATTTTAGTGAAAATAATAAAAGTGGAACAAAACATGGCCCCGCTCGAACACGCGATGTTTTGACTCGTTCTTTTCTTGTTTGGCAATGTATTAAATAGCTTTCTTCCATCGATAAATAAAAACAACAGTCCCCTTTAATATTATACAGGGAGCGCAGGAAAATGCCGCATTTGCTCAATTGGATACAAGGGCATACTATTAATATGATAATAAAGAAAATATATTTGGAAAATACTTATCCGTTTTGGAGTTAAGACCTTATAAAGTTTTAAGAATTACCACAACCTTTTCGAAAAAAAACCGGTTGGGATGGGTAAAGCACAAGATTTTCACATAAACGTATTTTTTCGTTTCGTCGTTTATTAAATAGTTAACGAAATAAACAGTGAAAATCATTTTGTACAACAACGAAATTTTCATATACTTCGCCTTAACATTTGTTACAGAGATACATACATGGATATCTATTTGGCGTAATACGTTAAGGGGAAGCACGTGTGTTGGTAATTGTAAATTTCTCGGCATCTTTGTTATTATCAGACTACGCTATGAAAATGCATTTTAATCTAGACGCAATCACGATTTACTAAAATGTATATTAGCAAGTGCGTGGTGGCCTCGTGGTATCGGACCAGACTCGGCTGTCTACATGTTCACGGTGGTCGCGGGTTACGTAAGTTAACGTGAGTGCTCCTGGCTTAGATGGCTTTACTAATATCCTCTTAAAATCCATGAGAGTATACATAATTAAACCACTAACACATATCTTTAATCTCAGCTTTAGTTCGGGCAGTTTTCCAAAAGTTTGGAAAATTGCGTCGATAACTCCAATCCATAAAGATGGCCCCAAAGACAATGCGAGTAATTACCGTCCAATTTCATTACTAAGTGGCTTCTCAAAACTTTTAGAGAAATTAACAAATAAAAGCCTAACTGATTTCATAGAGAATAACAGCTTACTCTCGCAAAGGCAATACGGATTTAGAAGAGGTGAATCTACAGAAGATGCCGCAGAACTATTAGTAAACCGCATTGCATCTAATATAGATAGCGGTTTTAATTGCTACGCCGTATTTCTCGATCTCGCTAAAGCCTTTGACACAGTGTCAATCCCAATCATGTTACGGAAACTTGAAAAGTTCGGGATCCGCGAGGTTGCGCTCAGCTGGTTTCGTAGCTATCTAACACACAGGTAGCAGCTTGTTAAAGTCGGGAACTCAATGAGCTCAACACTACCCGTAACTTTTGGAGTTCCTCAGGGCAGTATTCTTGGCCAGGGGGCCAAGAGCCAAGAGCAGGGGCTCTTCCTTATCTATATTAATGATCTTCACGAAATCAACATGGGCTCTGCCGATGTGGTCAGCTATGCAGATGACACTGTTGTACTATTTTATGGGCGAAATTGTAAAGAAAGTCGTGTAATGGCCGAAAAAGGAATGCATCTTGTCTCAAAGTGGCTGCAGAGAAACCTACTGACGCTAAATACAGAAAAAACTAAATATATGTGTTTTCACAAGACTGCTAAAACTCAACCAGTATCGTTATCAGACATCAAAATTCACACGTGTGACTACAGCTCCCCTGCAAATTGTGACTGCAAATTAATACACCGAACGAAAAGCCTAAAATATTTGGGAGTCATCTTAAATGATACGCTCACCTTTGAAAACCATATCACTGCTATAGCAAACAGAGTGCGCAAAAACATTGGTATAATGAAGATCTTACGTAGGTCTGCGAGTGTGGAATCCCGTAAACTTGTTTACTTCGCTCTGTGTCAATCAGTAATCACATATTGCATTGGAGTGTGGGGAAATGCCGCTAAGACACATATGCTAAATATTGAAAGAGCCCAGCGTGGTGTACTTAAGGTCATGCTGCTAAAACCCTTCAAACATTCCACGACCCAACTCTATAGCGAAGCTAAGGTACTAACTGTACGTCAACTTTACGTCCGAAAGGCATGTGTCTCCACCCACAAATCAGTAATTAACTCCGATATTTATAATTATCTATTAAAGAGAAGAGTTTATAGCTTAGATTTACCAAGAGTATATTCTAGGTTTGCTACAAGATTCCCATTTCATGCCTTTTTGTTCATCTATAATAGGGTCTCAAAATTAATAAATATAAAAAACTGTCCGATAAACAAATTAAAAAGTAAAATTAATGACTGGCTCCAAAGTCTGAATTACGAAGACACTGAAGCATTATTAAACAGAATACGAGTAAATTAATCAAACATGTCCCGAATTTTAATTTTTGATTTTTTTTTTATTTAATTGATTGTTATTTTTATATTCCATTTTTTTATTTAATTTACTTAACGATTTATATTATAATTTTTCGTCTACTTGTATGGTATAATTCTGTAATTACATTATAAGTTGGTATCCCAAGATACAGGCTGTGCCTAGTTTGGGAACCCCTGGTAATAGATTTTAAGCAATTTGTCTTATTTAAAATAAAAGTTATTAAAGTTATTATTATTATACTACGGAAGCTGTTCAAATGTATAGATGTATGTAGGTAATTTCTTGCTTAGATCCCAATTTAAGTCTCTTATCTCCAACTATATCAATTTAAATTGATAGTTAAGAAAATGTTGTATCTTTATCATCATCTTCGCCATCAGAACTGTCCTCAGAACCACTTGAAACATCATAGTCTTGAAGTATTTCAGGCTTATCAACAGTTCCTGATAAGTCTTCTTTGAAACCGGCAATCTTTTTGTATGCCAAGTCGTCTGTATCACCCTCTTTTGCCTTCTTTATGTCACGCTCATAGTTTATAACCTGGAAAGAATAATAAAACCCTGGTTTTCAAAATATAATTTAAAAAATCCTTTAACTTTTGGACAGTCCTGTAAAAAGATATATCAGTATAATGAATTTTCAACCTTACGCTAGAGGTGAGGACTATAGACAGCGTGGGAGAGGGATACGAACTCGAAAATCGGCAATTCACCAGCTTTCTTTTATGCTAACGATGGAGCGATCGTGTCGAGCTCCGTGGAAGGTATGAAGAGGCTCCTGATGGCGGCAGAGCGGGGCGCGAGCTACCTCGGCATTGCGTTTAATGCAGAAAAGTGCGCAACCCTGCACCTGTACGGGGGGCAGGTGCGGCCTTCTACCTTTGCACTGCAGGGTGCTCGCGTCCCAGCGCTCTCCTACCGTGAATCGCGATCACGCTGGAGGTCCTTATAAGGACAATAGACAGCGTGGGGGAGGGCTACGAGGTTCAGGGTCAGCACTTTACCAGCTTCTTTTATGCTGACGATGGGGCAATCGTGTCGAGCTCCGTGGAGGGCATGAAGAGGCTCCTGGAGGCGGCAGAGCGAGGCGCGAGCTACCTCGGCATTACATTCAATGCAGAGAAGTGCGCAACCCTGCACCTATCCGGAGGGCAGGTGCGGCCTTCTGCATTCGCACTGCAGGGTGCTCGCGTCCCAGCGCTCTCCGCCGGCGAAGCCTACAACCACCTGGGTGTCCTCACAGGCTATCAGGTTCGCCAGACTCCCATCAAAACAATAAGGGACCTTCTCGATGACACCAAGAAAATCGGCGACTCCCTGCTTGCTCCATGGCAAAAGCTGGACGCGGTGGGCACATTCCTACTGCCGCGCCTAGACTTTATAATGCAGGGAGGAAACATCGAAAAGGAGTACCTGAGAACGGCGGAAACGGTCATCACAAGCCTCGCCAAAGAGTGGCACCATCTGCCTCAGCGCGCTAGTGCGGAGCTGGCTTATCTGCCGCCTTCAAAGGGTGGTGGTGGCCTCCTCCCGCTAGCCAAACTGTATGATGTGCTCACCGTGGTCCACAGCTACCGGCTACTTTATGCTGGAGACTCCTCGGTGAGTTCATTGGCTGAGTCGCTGCTGAGGGGAACGGTCTCGGAGAGGCTGAGGGGTGACGATGTGGCTCGCTATCTAACAGGAGACCTTAACGTGCCTCCCTCGGGTGGACGAACCTCATTTTGGGCCAAAGTGCGCACGGCCACCCTTAGACATAGAAGCCTAAAGGCCGAATAGTGATACCCTTCATAGCATTACTAGACTTTATATACAACTGCCGGAGAATCTTGACACCGCGATGCAGAAATTTCATCAAAATGGTCAGCGCCATCTCTCGGCAATTGATAAAAATATCTGATGGAAATGTGGTGTCCTGCCTATGTTTATCCTAAGCATACGCAAAAGGTTATAGAATAAAATTATTTATACAAGCGTCCTTTAAAATAACATTTTAGTAAAAATCACAATCCAGTAAGGTATTTGACTCAATTTTTTTTAATTATATTTTTCAAAAGGTGCCCATAACCAAAATCTATTAAGCAAATAACTTTGTAAATCCATTCAGAATTAAACAACATACAGACTTTTCATATCTTGCAGTGGGAGTAAATGAAAAGAAATGCAAAACAAAACTTGTGATGTCACTAGTTTATTTAATTAATTATACTTAGCTTCAAATATTTCTTAATATATTTAAAAAAAATATATCAGTACGACCTTAAAGCTGAATGCTATGTTGTTTATTGTGTTATACGCCAATATACCAAGGCACTTAAGTGCTGGGTGAAACATGCTAGCAATATAAAGGAGACAAGGTGAACTACGTCTCGAGTATGCCATGAGAAGGGTTGATTTAATAAATTCAGAAAAAGTTTTAACTAGATTGTGGGACCTGACGACTGACCATTAGGAATCTACTTTGTTGTAAGTAGAACGCACGTATTTTCAAGGTATTATTGGGCCGATCCCGGCGGCACTGCAATGCCGGGCCGACCCGTGACGGGAGTGGAGCGAGCCCCGAACATCCCGTCGGTTTACAAAAATCAGTTTAATATACTGGTCCCTCAATGAGGGAACTTTCAGATATTAAGCTGAAAAGAACAGATACTACACTTTGATCTTAGCCAAAAGGCCGAGAAGCGATACCGTACACAGCATTACTAGGCTTTATATACAACTGCCGGAGAATCTTGACACCGCGATGCAGAAATTTCATCAAAATGGTCAGCGCCATCTCTCGGCAATTGATGAAACTATTTGGTGGAAATTTGGTGTTCTGCTTATATTAATGCTGATACGACGTGTAAAAGCGCTATTTAAACGGACATATAACGTAGATGAACAATAAACACTAACCTTATAATGAAATGAAATCGAAATAAGTATGCTGTCAGATTATATAATATGTAAGAAACTCTTGTCGTCGTATGCACTGTGCTGCCAAAACTTATATACAACCAATATACACACTAGCCCATAGAAAAAAAACAATTAATTAAGAATTAATAATTTTTAATTGCAATGGTTGATTACCACTGTCAAATGAGACACCCAACCACAGCGGGCCTGAGCGCGGCATACATCAAACGCGGCATCCGTTTATCGTAAATGTTAACAAAGACACCGCCATGCCGGTCACGCGTTTGTCGTTTAATAAGTACTTGATGGTAAGAAATAAATATATTTTTTTATTATTTAATTAATGTATTTTGTATTTAAACAAATTATTGTTTATGTGCGGTAAATTGCCTTCCGTTTGATGATTTACGTAATAATTGTTTTGATTTATTGTATATCGATTAGGGATTTCTAAAACAGGATAAACAGGAATAAAATATATAAACTGTAATTATGTATGTATAGATATTATGTATTAGCTAAAGCTATCGATGACATGTGCAATATGTTATATGCACTTTTTAAGTCCAGTCCACATTAGCAACACAAAATTATTTCACGTACTGTTTTATTTTATTTGTAATTTAACTCAATGTTACAGCCGTTATATCCCATCTCATTCTGTTCCATGACTCAAGGCATGTAAACTTGTCCTCTCCTGTCTTATCCCATCACTTTTAGTTTGAAAAAGTAACAAATATATTTGAAATCCTTGCTTATCTAACGGGAACCCTACATTTTCGGGATAAAAAGTAGCCTATGTGTTAATCCAGGGTGTCAGATAACTCCATACCAAATTTCATCGAAATGCGTTGAGCGGTTTCTGCGATCATCGTGCACAACCGCACAGACAGCCGAAAATTCTAAACATGAATGTTTTGGGTTCTATTACGTTCATACAGTCCATATTAGATTTTCCCATAAATCTTCCGTATACAGACATCGATCAGTTACAAATTTATTAAATGTATGTATATAGACAATTTAGTCAACCTTATGAAATGTACGACGCTACAGTTATGGAGCTACATATTTCGTATAAAATGATTGATATAATGTATGAAAAATGAGTTTCCAATTATATATTCAATCTTCTGGAATCATTAGATAGTCAGATAGTGATATGATACAATATTTTGCCTCAATTTAATATACTTATTACACACATTTATGGCAATTATTCTACAATACACTATACTTACTAAAATACTACTAATTACGATTATATATGTTACTATTTACTAATATTATTTCTAAGGAACTACTAGTAAAAGTGTATTCATTAAATGGCTTCTCTGCCATGGGTTACGTAAATAAATTTCAAGAAATCTTTCTGTATGTATTGGTTCAGTTTTTTAAAAACATCTTTATCTTAAGTTTTAGTCTAGTCATTAGATAGGTTTCCTTGATAGAACTTTTGAAACTTTTTGAGCCCAAAATGACTGATGAATTAGAGGGGTACTTATTACTAAAATATCCAATATTTCATTAATATTTTTATTTCTTGTATATACATGGCTATCTACTTATAATATTACTTTCTGCCAAAACCTTTGTCGCGGCGTTTCTTCACGTGTTTTTTAGTTTTGGTTTTTCTTTTTTCGGCTTTCTCTTCTTTAATTGCCTTCTTTCTTGCCTTTTTGCTGTCGGGTGATTCATCGCGTGGTCTCGCGCAGTTCTTGAACTTTGTCTCTGTAAATAGCAAAGAGAATAGTATTAAAATCATGAACAGAAAGTTAAATTTAAAAGCCATTTTATGAACCACATTCCTAATAATTGTTTGAACATATAACTCTTGAGGGATTAGTATTTTAAGAACACATTGACTGCAACGCCAAAACAACGAATTAATGCATTTGGCTCGGAGGTATTACTTATGGAAATAACAAATGGCCGTCACACGTGTCTCTACGCGGTTCGCACGAATAAGCACGTGCATTTTAAGCGTTGCTAGTGTTGAATTGCATGGTGGCCTGTTGGTAACAGACCAAACGCAGCAGCCTACACGTTCACGGTGGTCGCGGGTTCAAATCCCAGGACACACCTCTGACTTTTCGGAGTCATGTGTGTATTGATAGTCAATCACCACGCACTATAACGGTGAAGGAAAACATCGTGAGGAAACCTGCATACCATAGCGATTTGTATAACTTTCTATGGGATGTAAAAGTCCGCCAACCCGCACTAGGCCAGCGTGGTGGACTATACGGCCTAACCACTCTCAATCGTACTCTCGATTGTAAAGGAGGCCCGTGCCCTGAAGTGGGACGTATATGGGCTGATACAAAAAAAGAAAGTGTTAAAGGCTCCCATTTATCAAAAGCCTTACAGTAAGTGTTAATTGAAATTACGTAATTTAATGCTATAAATGTTTTTATTACGTTTTGTACAAATTTCAATTAAGTCTTGTGTCGTGGGTATCAGAAGTTACAAGAGACTTTTCGCACAATCACACAGACCCGAGACAAATACTTGTGGGCCTCATAAATATATTTTGACTCGGTGCGGGAATCGAACCCGCGGCCTCTCGTCTTATAGGCGGCGTCTAACCAACTATACTACGGAAGCTGTTCAAATGTGTAGATGTATGTAGGTAATTTCTTGCTTAAATCCCAATTTAAGTCTCTTATCTCCAACTATGTCAATTTAAATCGATAGTTAAGAAAATGTTGTACCTTTATCATAATCTTCTCCATCAGAACTGTCCTCAGAACCACTTGAAACATCATCTTCTTGAAGTATTTCAGGCTTATCAACAGTTCCCGATAAGTCTTCTTTGAAACCGGCAATCTTTTTGTATGCCAAGTCGTCTGTATCACTCTCTTTTGCCTTCTTCATGTCACGCTCATAGTTTATAACCTGGGAAGAATAATAAAACCATTGTTTTCAAAATATAATTTAAAAAATCCTTTAACTTTTGGACAGTCTTGTAAAAAGATATATCGGTATAATGAATTTTCAACGTTACGCTAGACGTGAGGACTATAGACAGCGTGGGAGAGGGATACGAACTCGAAAATCACCAGCTTCTTTTATGCTAACGATGGAGCGATCGTGTCGAACTCCGTGGAAGGTATGAAGAGGCTCCTGAAGGCGGCAGAGCGGGGCGCGAGCTTCCTGCTGCCGCGCCTAGACTTTATAATGCAGGGAGGAAACATCGAGAAGGAGTACCTGAGAACGGCGGCCACGGTCATCACAAGCGTCGCCAAAGAGTGGCTCCATCTGCCCCAGCGCGCTAGTGCGGAGCTGGCCTATCTGTCGCCTTCAAAGGGTGGTTGTGGCCTCCTCCCACTAGCCGAGCTATATGATGTGCTCACCGTGCCCATAGCTACGGGCTACTTTAGGCTGGAGACCCCTCGGTGAGTTCATTGGCTGAGTCGCTGCTGAGGGGAACGATCTCGGTGAGGCTGAGGAGGGAGGCGGGGGGTGACGATGAGGCTCGCTATCTAACAGGAGACCTTAACGTGCCTTCCTCGGGTGGACGAACCTCATTTTGGGCTAAAGTGCGCACGGCCACCCTTGGACTTAGAAGCCTAAAGGCCGAGTAGTGATACCGTTCATAATATTGCTAGACTTTATATACAACTGCCGGAGAATCTTGACACCGCGATGCAGAAATTTCATCAAAATGATCAGCGCCATCTCTCGGCAATTGATAAAAATATCTGATGGAAATGTGGTGTCCTGCCTATGCTTATCCTAAGCATACGCAAAAGGTTATAGAATAAAATAAATTAATACAAGGGTCCTTTAAAATAACATTTTAGTAAAAATCACAATCCAGTAAGGTATTTGACTAAATTTTTTTTTATTATATTTTTCAAAAGGTGCCCATAACCAAAATCTATTAAGCAAATAATTTTGTAAATCCATTCAGAATTAAACAACATACAGACTTTTCATATCTTGCAGTGGGAGTAAATGAAAAGAAATGCAAAACAAAACTTGTGATGTCACTAGTTTATTTAATTAATTATACTTAGCTTCAAATATTTCTTAATATATTTAAAAAAAATATATCAGTACGACCTTAAAGCTGAATGCTATGTTGTTTATTGTGTTATACGCCAATATACCAAGGCACTTAAGTGCTGGGTGAAACATGCTAGCAATATAAAGGAGACAAGGTGAACTACGTCTCGAGTATGCCATGAGAAGGGTTGATTTAATAAATTCAGAAAAAGTTTTAACTAGATTGTGGGACCTGACGACTGACCATTAGGAATCTACTTTGTTGTAAGTAGAACGCACGTATTTTCAAGGTATTATTGGGCCGATCCCGGCGGCACTGCAATGCCGGGCCGACCCGTGACGGGAGTGGAGCGAGCCCCGAACATCCCGTCGGTTTACAAAAATCAGTTTAATATACTGGTCCCTCAATGAGGGAACTTTCAGATATTAAGCTGAAAAGAACAGATAAAGGTATTTATTTAAAAAAAGAACTTCCCAAACATCTGGGTTACAGTATGGCAGTTTGCCCGCTTAAACTAACACTAACATTAACTTACTCGTAATTACAGATTATTTGTAACAAAGTACACAGTTTATAGAGCTATTTCACATCACAGTATATAAACAAAACTACTGAATTTGAAGTTTATTAATGAGTACATTACAAAGCCATTTTGTATTTCAGTATATACAACTGCTGAGTTTGGAGTTTATTTTGAGTACATTGTTTACTAATTGGTTTTACATAATCTTGACATAGTAAGGAAAGAAAACTAAAACAAAAAAAGGAAAAAGGAAAGAAAAAAAAATAAAAAAAATTGAAAATCGCATCCCGACCCATACTGCACGATTCAGGAGCAACAACATCACCGGGCATCGATCTGGTACTGGCGCATGCCAGACACGTGCTCGACATATATGTCGCGAGACCACCGGATGGTATCGCTCACCATCAAGCGACGCATCATGCTGGCATACCGCTTGCTCACCCCTAGGCTGCTCAGCACGGCTTCGTTGCGACAGTCCCATGCCCCAAGGGCGCCGACTACGAAAGCCTGTAATTTAACCGCGTATCCCTGGCGACTGAGTTCGTCAGCCAGGGCCCGGTATTTGCCAAGCTTTCGTTGCCTGGCTTGTACGAGAGCATCCGCACGGTTCTCAAAGGGTACGCACACATCGATAATATTGATGCGGCGGCTGACATCATCACGCACAACGACATCTGGCCGCAAGCTTGCAAGGCCACCCCCGACTCCGGTTATGGTCCGGTTAACGGAGATGGTCCCTGCACAACGAGCTGCTTTGGTAAGCCTTTGTATGATGCCGTTGTGCCTGTGCTGCCTAGCCGCCGCGTGCGGACCACAGTGACAGAGCACGTGCGGAAGTGACTCCAGGGGGGCCCCGCATCTGCGACATCTCTTGTCCATCGCGTCCAATCCCCGATATACTACACTTTGATCTTAGCCAAAAGGCCGAGAAGCGATACCGTACACAGCATTACTAGGCTTTATATACAACTGCCGGAGAATCTTGACACCGCGATGCAGAAATTTCATCAAAATGGTCAGCGCCATCTCTCGGCAATTGATGAAACTATTTGGTGGAAATGTGGTGTCCTGCTTATATTAATGCTGATACGACGTATAAAAGCGCTATTTAAACGGACATATAACGTAGATGAACAATAAACATTAACCTTATAATGAAATTAAATCGAAATAAGTATGCTGTCAGATTATATAATATGTAAGAAACTCTTGTCGTCGTATGCACTGTGCTGCCAAAACTTATATACAACCAATATACATACTAGCCCATAGAAAAAAAAAACTATTAATTAAGAATTAAGGATTTTTAATTGCAATGGTTGATTACCACTGTCAAATGAGACACCCAACCACAGCGGGCCTGAGCGCGGCATACATCAAACGCGGCATCCGTTTATCGTAAATGTTAACAAAGACACCGCCATGCCGGTCACGCGTTTGTCGTTTAATAAGTACTTGATGGTAAGAAATAAATATATTTTTTAAATATAATTAATGTATTTTGTATTTAAACAAATTATTGTTTATGTGCGGTAAATTGGCTTGCGTTTGATGATTTACGTAATAATTATTTTGATTTATTGTATGTCGATTAGGGATTTCTAAAACAGGATAAACAGGAATAAAATATATAAACTGTAATTATGTATGTATATATATTATGTAGTACCAAAACCTATCGATGACATGTGCAATATGTTATATGCACTTTTTAAGTCCAGTCCACATTAGCAACACAAAATTATTTCACGTACTGTTTTATTTTATTTGTAATTTAACTCAATGTTACAGCCATTAGATCCCATCTCATTCTGTTCCATGACTCAAGGCATGTAATCTTGTCCTCTCCTGTCTTATCCCATCACTTTTAGTTTGAAAGAGTAACACATATATTTGAAATCCTTGCTTATCTAACGGGATCCCTACATTTTCGGGATAAAAAGTAGCCTATGTGTTAATCCAGGGTGTCAGCTAACTCCATACCAAATTTCATCGAAATGCGTTGAGCGGTTTCTGCGATCATCGTGCACAACCGCACAGACAGACGAAAATTCTAAACATGAATGTTTTGGGTTCTATTACGTTCATACAGTCTATATTAGTTTTTCCCATAAATCTTCCGTATACAGACATCGATCAGTTACAAATTTATTAAATGTATGTATATAGACAATTTAATCAACCTTATGAAATGTACGACGCTACAGTTATGGAGCTACATATTTCGTATAAAATGATTGATATAATGTATGAAAAATGAGTTTCCAATTATATATTCAATCTTCTGGAATCATTAGATAGTCAGATAGTGACATTTTGCCTCAATTTAATATACTTATTACACACATTTATGGCAACTAATTATTCTACAACTATACTTACTAAAATACTACTAATTACGATTATATATGTTACTATTTACTAATATTATTTCTAAGGAACTACTAGTGAAAGTGTATTTATTAAATGGCTTCTCTGCCATGGGTTACGTAAATAAATTTCAAGAAATCTTTCTGTATGTATTGGTTCAGTTTTTTAAAAACATCTTTATCTTAAGTTTTAGTCTAGTCATTAGATAGGTTTCCTTGATAGAACTTTTGAAACGTTTTGAGCCCAAAATGACTGATGAATTAGAGGGGTACTAATTACTAAAATATCCAATATTTCATTAATATTTTTATTTCTTGTATATACATGGCTATCTACTTATAATATTACTTTCTGCCAAAACCTTTGTCGCGGCGTTTCTTCACGTGTTTTTTAGTTTTAGTTTTTCTTTTTTCGGCTTTCTCTTCTTTAATTGCCTTCTTTCTTGCCTTTTTGCTGTCGGGTGATTCATCGCGTGGTCTCGCGCAGTTCTTGAACTTTGTCTCTGTAAATAGCAAAGAGAATAGTATTAAAATCATGAACAGAAAGTTAAATTTAAAAGCCATTTTATGAACCACATTCCTAATACTTGTTTGAACATATAACTCTTGAGGGATTAGTATTTTAAGAACACATTGACTGCAACGCCAAAACAACGAATTAATGCATTTGGCTCGGAGGTATTACTTATGGAAAAATCAAATAACACACCATGTGCGTTTTAAACGTTGCTAGTGCTAAGGACCCCCAAAAATCAAACGCCTTACAGTAAGTGTAAATTGAAACTACTGAATTTAATGCTATAACTGTTTTTTTACGTTTTGTACAAATTTGAATGAATTCTTGTCTCGTGGGTATCAGAAGTTACAAGACTTTTCACAAAAACACCCAGACCCGATACAAATACCCGCGGCCTCTCGTTTCACAGGCGGCGTCTTGCCAACTACGCCACGGAGGCTGTCCAAATTTATAGTGTACGTAGGTAATTTCTTGCTTAAATCTCAATTTAAAACTCCAACTATATCATTTTAATCGATAGTTATGAACATGTTGTACCTTTATCGTCATCTTCTCCTTCAGAACTATCCTCAGAACCGCTTGAAACATCATCTTCTTGAAGTATTTCAGGTTTATCAACAGTTCCCGATAAGTCTTCTTTGAAACCGGCAATCTTTTTGTATGCCAAGTCGTCTGTATCACCCTCTTTCGCCTTCTTTATGTCACGCTCATAGTTTATAACCTGGGAAGAATAATAAAACCATTGTTTTCAAAATATAATTTAAAAAATCCATTAACTTTTGGGCAGTCTTGTAAAAAGATATATGGGTGTAATCTAAAATTGAATTTATAATAATAATAAATTGCATAAATAAACAGTCATGTAGTTTGCCTGAAAACATGTGTTTTAGATTCATCAAACTTCATTTTATGCCGAATCTTTAATTACTTCTTATACAAAACTGCTCACCTCGGTTAATCTTTTAGGAATGTAAATATTTTTAAAAGCTTCTTCTTCAACTTGTTCTTGAGCTGTCATCTCATCAAAGTTTCTAGATGCTGCCTTCTCAGATAATTTTTCTAAGCATTCTTCCAAATTGCTCTCATTTATGGTTGCATCAGTGATAAAATCAAACAATTCCTTTACTGTCAATGTAGCTACACCCCTTTTCCTGAAGAAATCTGATATGTTTGTACAATCTTTACGTAAAAATTCAAATGCATGTGGATGGTCATGTTCTACAGATTGTGATACATCTATTACAACTACATTTCCTTTGTGATACAGTATGTTGTATTCAGACAAATCTGCATGAACTAGTTTGCATATGTTGTACATTTTCCACATCATTGTGATGCAATCCCTGTATAAAGTTCGAGCTGTAGATTGTGAAATTTCAACATCTTTTAATTTAGGTGAGGGCCAGCCTCCTTCTCCCATAAATGTCATCACAAGAACATGACTTCTCAATATTATCGGTTCAGGAACATTTAAGTTTGCATTGTACATTCGAACTAAATTTCTCATTTCTTTTTCAGCCCATGTGCGTACCATCTTACGTGGATTGGACCTGCAGTAACCATTTCTAAATCTGTATTCACCAGAGACGTATTTATCTCTGTCTTTGAATACCAAGATTGAAGTTTTAAATATCTTTACTGCAAAGTCCCGTCCATCTTTAGATGTTGCATGGTAAACATTGGCTTCTTTTCCTGTTGATATGCAACCATTAATTTCATTTATAATACCTCTGTTCAACAGTTTAAACAATATCATTTTGGTGCGGGGATCCATAACCTGTTCAGCTGTGGCACGGTCATGTTTGTCTTTTATTCTTATTCGTTCATTGGTGACTTTTCTATCATTTTGATCAAGGAACTTCTCAGTATTATTTGACATAGGCTCATATTTATCAACATTTATTTTGTTTACATATTTTTTGAATAATTTTTCTGTCGGTTGATATGAAGTGATTTTGCTAGTTGGTGTTTGTGAGTTGATATTTTGCTTTTTTCGTGTGCCCTGTGATGGATCATCTGAGTCGTGGAAATAGTCATCTGAATCAATGTCATCATCATCTTCATCAGTACTTAGATTTCTGATTTGGGGGGTGTCTGAAAACTGGGAAAATAAATTAAAATTAGCATTGATTCAAATTTAAAAACATAGGATTTTATTTTTAACTCCATGAAACCAAAAGCTCTGGTAGAGAACCAATTTGCATTTCATAACCAACATCTTTCGTAATATGTATATTCAGGAAATCCTAGTTCCTATCACAAATAGGTGGTGGTAGAATATGATATAGAACTGAAGAAATTTATTCCACAACTATTATTTTATTTAGAGGATATTTATATTTACATATTTGTCTTAAACATTTTTGTATATTGATTCACATTACTTGTTTTTTGAATTAAATGTCAAGCAGTGACTGTTTTTTGCAATTTGGTGTATTTGCAGTTAACTTATAGTTTGAACATAAAAACCGTGCATCATTGAGAATGTTATTTAATCTATCAACTGGCTTAATGTTATTGAAACATATTACGCAGACATGAGAACAAATAATAGATGAATTGTGTGTGTTTTTTATTGCATAAGTCTGGCAAACGAGCATACAGGACACCTGATAGTAAGTGATTGCTGCAGCCCAAGAACATCCACAATGCTGGATTTTGGGAAATACAATTGGGAGGGGAGCAGGAAGGAAAAAGGGGAAGAGGAAAGTGGTATGGGACATCCGGTAATCTCACTCACCAAACGAAACGCGACAGCCAAGCTGTCGGTTCATGTCGGTAACCTGTGAGACAATGGTTTATGGTACCACTCCGGATGAGCCTGCCCGTTCATGCTGAGCCATTACTGACAACAGCGTATCTCTACCAGTTACAAATGTTAGGGAATAATTTCCTAATACGCACATACATATTTATTCTGACATTTGATTTTTTTATCTCATGAAATAAAATAATAAAATCTGCGAACAATTGTTTTATCCTTTCAAATATTCAAACTTGGCAAAATGGAACATAAGGTAATAATTGAAATAAACTAACTAAGAGTTATGGACATCTGTAATACGTTCCATAGACGGATATAGTTGTTATTTTAAAAATTCTACTATTTGAGTTATGGTTCTGAAAACCAATTTAGAAAGTAGAATAGAATTTGCAACTACTTACCCGTACTGACTTAACCTTAGTCGATATATCTCCTTCATAATCACTGAACTGGCCGTCAGACATTTTACTGTTTTTAATATACTCAGTCGAGTATTTTGTGTAAGCTTTTATTTAATTAGTGAAGAATACAGATTTATTAGTACATTTATTCATGTACCATGTGGTGTTTGTTGTACGTGTGAAATGACAGCTGTCAGTTTTATAACTTGTCACAGTTAGTAACTTTTAATTGTTGTAGTTTTTAAGCAAAGATATTTTGATCCTACAGCCTTACTGGTATTTAATCGTAAATACAATGCAAAAGCGGTAAAATATGGTGACCTCTCGTAGAGCGATACAATTTTGTTAGCCTGCTCAATACTGGGTATATAATATATTCGAATTGAACCCAAAACGACTTATTTCGATTTACCTAAATGTTAAACAGGTGTTATACTATCGCGTCGTAATTGCCTTGCGGGGGAAAACAAATATCCCGCCACAAGCTAAATCTATGTATAATTATTTTCAAATTAAAGTTTGCTTTTGAACGTGAATTGTTTGGTGTTTATTGAAATTCGAAATATTTATGTAAGGTTGCCCAACTGCTTTTTTACTCTTCGCTCAAAGAACCCTGTGTTGTGGGATCATCCATCATCCATTAGCCAAAGGAAGTTTCGTCGATTCGAGAACTTTTTGGCCCCATCGGCCATCAGTTCTCCGTGCTATGTGCCCCGCCCATTGCCACTTCAACTTGCTAATCCGCTGGGCTATGTCGGTTACTTTAGTGGGATGTGTTGTGGGATGAAGCAACATAATTATTTGCAGCGAACCTACAAACTGTTCAAGCGAGTGATTTACTTCCTGGTCAATATTATTATTTCTATTATTGGGCTGCGTATACGACTAATGAAATAAACGTGGCGAACCATTGGGGGCGATTTGATTGAACAATCATTTAATTCAATGTCAATTGGAAAACTACCGTTTGTTTTGGCGAATATTCCGTGGGGTGTACGTGTAATCAAATCACTCAATGTATATGCAACCATGTGCTTTCACCCGACTGTGATAAAAAACCAAAAGGATGCATGTTTTTGGCTAACTATAATAAGTACTATTTGAAGTATTTTTCACCCTAGTGCCAAAACTTTTTCTATAAATAGTGGAGACGGCACAAGGAAGATTTCTACCAGAGAACGAGGATTGCCTATGTTTTAAATTTTAATTATGTTTTATGAGTTTGGGTTACAACCTAAGTAACTTTATATGGAATAGTGAACCTTAATATACACAGAATAATGATAATATTCTATTTAATATGATAATGTTCGATGCATTAATTAATGAATAAACATATACAAAAGTCACATACATAGTCCTGACGCCACACTAAGATCTAGTCTTGTGTAGTGGGTATCAGGAACCACGAAAGGTTTTTCTTTCTCACAAACAGCCAGATCCGAAACAATTAATACTTGTGGTTCAAACAAACATTTATATTGGTGCGGAAATCGAACCCGCGGCCTCTTATTTCACAGCCGGCGTCTAACTAAGTACGCCACGGAGACCAAATTAATTTCAATGTATCTACCAACATTTTGAACCAAGCTGAAATAAATTACAGTAATATAGATGTGCAATGTTTACTGTGCCTTCGCGTTATGCGCTAGTTAATGTGTTCAGTTTTAAATTTAACGATAATTGCATATTAGTTAACCCACATACCGGGTTATTTGAATATTACAATAACACATAGTATATTGAAATGACTAACAGGCAAACTAACATATAAACGTATTATTAGATATTTGACGGACTAAAAAATGAAGGAATGAATGCATTTTAAAGTGAAGCTTTTTTGTTTTATTTGGCAAGAGGCTAACGAACAGAGGGGTTACCTTGTGATCACCACTGTCCATAAACACCTACCATGCTACAGGACTAGTCAGTGCTTTGATGGACTTTATAGAAAATGACTTAAAGCCCTGTCTAGTGATAACAACACTCATAAGTAGATCGGAAGGAAATTCAGCATTAGGTAAATAAATGCTGATAATTTGTAGTGCTTTTTTAATAAAATTAGGTTTATTTTGTAGTAGTTTATATTTACATTCATATGTATACTTCTTGAACTCTAGCCATGATCACACATCATAATGAAAGCGAACGCAGTATGGGGTCATTGTAACATTCAACAGTATTAATTTTGCAGAAAAAACTTGTGGTTTTGGGACATACAGCCTCCCTGACGTCAATCCTCAAGGAAAATGAGTCAATCCCAGCGCTTTTTTCTCATTTCTAAAACATAGTACATCATTATGGCTCTACTTGGAAATGATATTTACGAAATCACTGTTCCAGGATATTCGCCCTTCACCTAAAATATACAGATAATTAAATATTGCACACATACTGAAATGTAAATTATAAACAATCGCTAATTATCTACGAACAATAGGTTTATCGCTTTTGGCAATCTCTTCAGACGACCTTAGGATGAACAATTTATTAAAAACATAGTTATCGTGTATTACGGTAATTACTGAAAAAAATGTTAATTTACATGTAAACGGAGTCTACATACTTGCACTTCAAACCTCATAAAGCACATAAAATCCCCAAAACACACGTGTAAGAGCAAATCAATTTATCAATCAGAAACATAATTAGTTCCTACTTATATTTGTAACTAGCTGTTGCCCGCAAACTTCGTCTATGTGATTAACTTTATTTGAAATTTTCTGTCCCGTCCTGTCCCATTATATCCCGTCCTGTCTCGTCTCATTCTCACTCAAGGCAAGTAATCCAGTCCCATCCCATCCCTTTGAGTACAAAAAGTAACAAATATATCTGAATTCTTTTCTCATTCCATGGGAACACTGCATTTTTCAGGATATAAGTAGCCTTAGTGTTAATCCAGAGTGTCAGCTATCTTCATACCAAATTTCGTCAAAATCCATTAAGCCGTTTCTGAGTATATCGCGCACAACCGCACAAACAGAAGTAATTTCTAAAAATCATTGTTTTGGATTCTATTAAGTTAATAAGATCCCCCATATAAATTTTTCACTCTTATCTTCCATGTACAGACGTCGACAGGTTACAAATTTATTTTACCTATGCTTGATAAAAAAATATGCTAATCACGATCGTATATTTTTAAATTCACTATTAATTCGGTCTTAAATGATGTATCATTAACAATTTTACAGTGCATTATTTTAAATGCTATGAAACATTATGACTTCCGAGTGTCGAAAATTATAATGTTAGGTGCATACTTAATGAGCTGCATTGCTTGTGATACAGTTACGTGTTTTACTCTTAATGTATTCGTTTATGATTACTTCCGATTTGTCAGTCTGGTGTGCACGTTTTTGTCTTCTGCATGCTGTTATAATTTAATCATCTTCAGTTATAGGCAGTGCGTTGCTGAAACTAGGCCTGTACAAGAATTTCCAAGGATCTGCCGGATGCGGCTTGCGATCTGCTACTTCTTATAATTCCAGGCTTGAAATTTCCACCAAGATAATTACAGTGACTAAGGACCCTTTTTCGAAGTTAATAATAATTCACAAAAAAATAACTAGAATTTTAATTGTATTAGAAAGGAACTTATTCAAAGAAAGTTATCACCCTGTAATCCATGGTTTCCATGTTATCCGAAAGGAGAAAGAGAAGTAAAAAAAATAGAAGAGTAAGGAGTTATTGGTGTCTCTGGAAATTTCACTCACCAAACGAAACACGACAAAGCATTCGGTTTTTTTGTGTAGCAGTATCACCTCGTTCGGCCTGCTCTAGTTTTCCTTCAAACTTCCGCTAGTCGTGATTGCGCCATATTGAACATACATACATACATACATAAACTCACGCCTTTTCCCCAGAATGGGTAGGCATAGGTGCTACCAGGACACCCACGTTTCGCCTTGTGTTTTCCGTCCCACGATGTGATAGGGCCGAGTCTATCTCCATATCTGGCACAAATTCCTGACTCCGGACTGATAGTGAATAGAAAAATTCAATACCACTTAACGCGAACAACTGCGTCACCGAGGCAGTCATAATGAAAGCTGATAAAAATCTAAATTTTCAAAATCCAGAGTTAAGTTTATATTGACAAAGGTGTTCGGAAGTGAACGAGACCGTTAATGATGAATCACGGTGACATTCCAACAATTACTTTATTGCCTGTTAAGGGAAGTACCGCCATGCATCTTGGTACACATTCGAACGAGTTTTCCTTAATGAGTAAAGGGAATGGTCTATACACTATGGCATACGGAGAAACCGTAACCTGTCACAATCTGGTTTGAAATAATGATAGACCACATGATCGCAAGTCAAGTTCATGGTCGAGTTCAAATGATCGAAAGATTTTTGAGGCTAGCCCAGTATGGTAGTAAATAAACTAATACTTTTACTTGTAAAGTCGTCTGTTTGTTTTTAGGCAGTCACTATTTGTCATTCAGTGCACCCATTAAAATGGTTTGTTCTTCTGCGATCATAGGTTTCATCCGCAGATTTCCATTATGTCCTGCATCTCACTATCGGAATACTGCTGAAAGTATTTTGTTTTATACCACTAACCTTTCTCTCTGTGGTAAGCTGATATACTTTTTAAGCATTGTCTAAAAATTATTTCGATGGAAACCTAATGAGATTGAATCGCTCAGCATACTATAGCTGTTAGATAGAGCAGACCAGGACAAAGTCTAGTATGTAGGTACAAAGAAAGAAAAAAAAAGTACCTATTCCATTAGGAAAATATTATCAATGAATTTTGTTTTAATTCTTGGCCATCAACCTAGCCATCCAAGAAACTAGCTATAATGACGCAAGTGGATCGCGTTTCAGTTTTAGCCTTTGAATTGCACTGTAGACTCTCATCAGGAGGATTATTGTAATCACTTTGTCGTGCCTGTAAAAAAATAGCATTGGTCGCGAAAATTGATAACTAAACCGCAATCTGCCGCTTAAAACAATGCACCGATTGAAACAATATCATTATTTTTTTTATGCGATTTGCAGCAGTTGATTAGTCAAAAAGGTCAGACGACCTCCGTGCAGTTGTAATTAGCGTAGGTAAACAAAAAGTAACTGTCAAGGCGAATAAAAAAGGAAATATTGGTGAAATGTATCGAATGTGTTATGGAAATTACATTTAACTAATTTGTCCTTTTACTGTTATTACTTTACATTTTAAAACGATGTAACAGGCTGTAAATTTTAATATATTGTGGTATTGATTATGTGTGCAAAATCTACAGTTATAAAACATATTTCATAATCGAGACACCAACGACAATGAAATTTTCTGCAAGAATTTTGTACCTTTCCAATTTCATTCCTTTCATTCGCGTATGTATTTCTTGAAGTGATCACTTGTCTGCTTGGGAACGTTAGTATTAAAATAAAAATATATCAAGTAGATACGTGTTCTTTGTTATAATATGAGTAATGCAGTAGTAATAGACTGATTGCTACAGATTTATTAGATACGATTTTATTAGTTCTAAAATCCATTCAATTCGCAATATAATACAAAGAATAAAATCATTTATTTACATTACTAGAGCGGCTAAAACAACCTTACGAAGTGAATTGACGTCGATTGTAGTATTTAAGAAGGCGACGCGATGACTGACGAGCCAAAACCTCGGTTCATAGTATTGCGGCCGGCTGCACTCGCCACTGGTCGTTCCGTTCCAAGCAAATGAAACATTTTATTTATTAATACACAACTCGAAGTGGAAAGATACAAAGCATTCCAAATGCCTGCCGATTCAGATCTAATTGTCCCAGGAAGGGAAGATTTGGGAGTGGACGAAAACCAATACAAAACCCTATCGGAAAGGACGAAGCATGAAGATTTCATGAGGCGGGCAGTGGATTTGCTAGTAGAACGAGTTGTGTTCGGAAGGTCTTTGAGGACGTCGAAGGTGGTGGAATGGGCAGCACCGGCCGACATTAAAAAAGCAATCGATTTGAAACCGAGAGAAGGAGCTGTGTCTCATGATGGTCTTTTGGCGCTTATGGCTGATGTGAGTAGAAGATCCTCATTATATTAAGTATTTTTAATAAGTTTAAATTAAACAATATTTAAGGGTTCATAGGATATTTCTGAAAAAAAAGTTACTTATAGCAATGTTATCTTGTGTTAAATTAGAAGAAAACTTCAGGCATTTTATCCACTTAAGTCTTCAAATTCTCCTTGATTTCAGGTCGCTCGTTACTCAGTCAATACAGCCCACCCTTACTTCGTGAACCAGTTGTTCTCTTCTGTCGATCCTTATGGCTTGATAGGTCAGTGGTTGACAGACGCCCTCAACCCAAGCGTGTACACTTATGAAGTGGCCCCAGTCTTCACTCTGATGGAAGAGGAGGTGCTCCGTGAGATGAGAAGGATAGTCGGATGGCCTGATGGGAACGGCGATGGAATATTCTGTCCAGGAGGTTCCATAGCCAACGGGTACGCTATTAGCTGCGCTCGACATTATTTCTACCCAGAAATAAAGGTGAGTGTACATTTAGACGTGTCTTTTTATATAGTGATATCAAAGTCATTTACGCCCCTTTGTAGGGTAATAATCTAGTGAAAAGAAGATAGGCCGATGTCTGTCACGTTTGACTAGTTCATCTATTTGACACCTCATATGTATTAGGTACTTACTACTAACATTGTGTTGGTAAAACCATTTTGTACATTGGAATTACTGCTATTTCCATCGAAGTGAGTGAATCATTCAAGTTAGAAAAGTTCTTGACACACTGGTGCCTGTAATATTGTTACAATCGCTGACTCGGTAAATTGCTGTTTCTTAGAATTATGACAATGAATGCCTCGAGAAAATCATTAAATCAAAATTACGTGGTTTAGTAGAATTAAATAGGAATCAAATAGACAAATGTTCTGTAGTCATTGATAATAATTCTTATAGTATAAACTTGTGTTAAAAGAACCTTTGCCTAAAGATTTTGATGGACGGAATACATAATTTAAAATATTAAGATTATTAAAATTATATACAGAGAGACATGCCCACAAAGTTAAGAAATAGATGTGTAATGTAAACTTACAATATAGATGATAGGGACTGGCGTCAACATGTTCCTATTATAATATAAATAGGTGACATATAAAAACGAAATGTAACGCCAATGCTGTGGTAATATAAAGTTTTGTTTTTTGTAGTTGAAACATTATTAAAAACAAACGCTGTTCTAATGTATTTGGTGAAAGGGTTATTTATTTATTACATTTCGTTTCAATTACACTAATCCATTACTGTTGTGTATCATTTTAGTCCTTTAGATCATTAAAGTTTCCCAAGCTACTTGGAAGTTAGCTCTTTCACAAATAAAAATAATCTTTGACATAGACTAACATTGATTATATAAACTAGAGTTTAAAAGCTCCTTGTTTTTATGACGGTTGAAAGGATTGTAAATAGACCATAATACGAAATACATAATTAGCTATTGCATTACCTTTTATCTAAAATTCCTTTAGTTGCCCACTTGATTGCCAGTTTTAAAGGAAGCCTGCCGTTCGTTAACCTTAGCCTCGATATATAATCGCGTGCAGCCGTTGGCAAACCTTGGTGTTTATAATGAAAAAAATAAAACAAATGTAGATACATAGATACAGTTATGTAATCTAGTAAACCGTCTTTGAGGTTTGTGTGAGCTGACTGCGTATCTTAAATGACATTTAATAGATAATTTTACTAAGTTTTCGGTTTATCGCGTCCATACTTGCTAATTAAATATTTGTTCCAATCGTAATACGGCTAAAGGTTTTAAATGAAAAAAATGCCACATAAATATAGAATAGTTAATGATTTTTTCAATGCAGTTTTCTTCAATAAATTATTTGTATTTATTAACTCTTTATAGTTCTGTCTCCGTCAATTTTTACAAGTTTTATTGCTTGACACGGGCGGCCTCTTTTACGAGTACGAATGGTAATCCCTTAGTCCACTAAGCTGCCTTGATACGAATTGGTAAATTTCCTATTTCCCATACATTTTTTATGGAAACTCATAAAATGATGGTTTCGTTGAGATATTTTCTTTAAGTCATTGGTGCTGCCGTGGGCTCGAGTCTATCAAATTTCTTCCCGCTTACTTTGATTTATTGTTTGTTAATAGCTAGAATATTTGCAATGTCAACGTCTATAATGAAATACGAAAAAATAGTAAAAGGTTTTTCCTAAGAACTAGTACCCAAGTTCAGAGGTGTTGTGCAAAAATGGTTCATCAAAAGATTGTTTTTAAGAAGTAGTGAATGCAATGACTTGGCGCTATCATTCATAATTGCATTAGTCATAAACTTTTTGTTACTGTCTGTGATTTGGAAATTCCCTCATGATTTTGTCGTATATTATTTTTTTACGATGTTTCTATTTATCGTGTTCCAGCGATTCTGGTATCCTCATAAATTTCATCAGATTCAAACCTTGTATGATTATATGAATACCAAAAATATAAAGATGATACTTGCCACTTTAGTAACTGATAAATCTTTACTAAGAAAAATATCTCCGATTATGGAAAAAAAATCTATATAAAACTAAAAATATCCGTTGTAATTCCAAAAACTCAAATACAAACAAAACATAAAAAATGCATTAACAAGCCACCAAAACAATAAAAATTCGCGCGGCTCAAGTCTAAATCAAGGCTTGAAAATATAAATTGTATAATGTAATTGTAATAATGTACTTAAGAATAAATTGCATGACAAATTGGCGAGACAAATGCCACTGCACTTTATGACAAATGACCAAGACTATGATTGTTGACATTGACCTTGGCCTAAAAAGAAAATGGGTTAATAACGTGCGTGACTGGGCGAATCGAACAATAGTATTGGGTACTTATGAATTTGTGCTTGAGTGTCCTGGGCTTGGATGTCCAAAACATGTGAATCTTAGTCTTCGTTGGCCAATGTTGAATGGAAAATGTATAATTCATCTATTCATTCATCATTCGCTTGCGTGTGGCGAAATTTAGAACTAAAATTAAATTTTAAACAATCGATTTATTTTTTCATAATAGAAACAACAAGCATTTAAACTCGTACCTAGTATAATAGTATTAACATGTAAACTATAATAAAATGTGAAGAGAGAAAAACTGTTCCTAATATTTTGCCAACAGCATGACAAAAATGCATTCCGACGCGAAAAGATTATAGACATTATTTAACCATTCATTTTATATCTATTTTTCTTTTTATGTCATATTATAATTCTATGGTTATAGTACACTTTACATGCTGTGTCAGAGCTTTAGTTTTAACCTCCATTAAAACTCAAAACTTTGTTAACTAATTCATTTTAGTGATGCGGAGGAACACAATATTATAGATTAAACCGACTTCAATTTAGCTTCTGCGTTTACAAAATATCATTCAATTTTTCATCTGGGATTCCAAAACAATGCAGTTAACCCAATTTTAATGGATCTGGTATAAACAGTGCTCTTATGCGACTGAACTCATTTCGTAGACAGTTCTTAATCGTCGTCAATCTTGTGATAATAATGACAATTCTGCATACGATGCTTGTATGTACAGTATCAACCCATATACGTCCCACTGCAAGGCACGAGCCTCCTCTACAACCGAGAGTACGGTTGAGAGGGGTAAGGATTTATAGTCCACCAAGCTGGGCTAGTGCGGGTTGGGACTTTACATACCACAGAAATTCATACAAATCGTTAGGGTAGGCAGGTATCCTCACGATTTTCTCCTTCACTGTTATACTACGTGACGATTCTACTATCAATACACACATGACTATCAATACGATGCATATAGAATAATTTTAATACATCAATAATTCATACATTTCGTACGACCCGATTTTATGAGACTAAATAATAATTTTATGATCACACGAGAATCATTTTCTCCTAATTAATACTATTTTTTATACATATACCTACTTTCAATGCGCTCGCCTTATGATTTTAATTGTTCATGTTAGTATGCAAATTGATTCTGTAATGGTAACTATAGTACAAGCATAATTATTATTTTAAAGTAAACTTTATTGCTTTTAGAAATGCCTTTGGTTTTAGTAGCTTGTTTCTAGCAGCACAAAATATTTCTTCGATAAGTTGTGATTGGAACAAATTTGGGTAGCCACACAAATATAGGGGGTTTTTTAGCTTTGGAGGAAATTAGTTCTAAACGTTTCTGTCGGATTTCGCTTTAATTTACTTAAGTTGAAAGTGGAAGTGGTAGAGCCACGTTATTGTCAGTCATGACTCAGCATGAATGGGCAGGCTCATCTGGAGTGGTACTAGTCTCACAGAAAATCGACGTGAAGCTATAGCTTGTATCATAATAATATTATTATTTAATTATTTGAAATATATATTTTAAATAAACAATAGCTTAATGAAAATAATAAACAACAACCAATTCCAACCATAATTTAATTAAAATATAATCCTTGAATTAAAATATTGTGGAATTATTAATTATCTTGCGGTGATTGCAAACATTTTTCATTCCACATGAAACGAAATGTAACTTTTGGTGTATGCATATTCCTGCCATCTTAACCGCCGCAGTGTACGTAGCTTATCGATCCAGATTCCAAATTTAAAATTCAGATTGACTGCATAAAATTTCGAAATTCAGGCCGATTTAAAAGATCCTGGATGGAATTCGAAATGAGGAAGAGGTTATATGTACAATGAGTGCTGGAAACCATTTTACTAATATAAAAGTGAAAAAAGTTGTAAGTTTAATTATTGTAATACTTACTAGGTTACATATTAGGTTTCGACCAGTACCGGACGATATTATAGTGGCGACTCTATTTGGATATTGTTTTTGAGTTGCATTACACTTTTTTTTTATTATTTACCTACCTATACTCTTTTCTTGTAAGCCAAATAAATCTTAACAATTAAACTAGTATACATATTAACATAAAGGCACAAATCGCAGTCGTATCACTCGAGGCAATTTCTTACCAACTATCTTGAGATGGAAATAAAGCGCCATTTACACGGGAGTGTCTCGCGGCGAGAATCGTATGCGATTGTCGCATGACATAACCGCCATAGAATATCGTGTTCTGATAAACGTTTACACGATACAACTTTATTATATTCTTGCAGTAATCGTATATTTGAGTCGAGAAATTCTCCCCGTGTAGATCGGGCTTAAGAAAAGGCAAAGAGAGGGCAGTTTAGAGTTTACCTGTAGGATAAAGTTTGATTAATAAAAATAGCAAAAATAGAATTTATCATTGTAGTCGCGTGGCCGTATAAATATAAAAAATAAAATTCAAAATCAGTCGTCGATAACGGTCACATACACGCGCTTGTTATGTAATTTGTAAATACATTATTGCGTGTTTGCGAAATATCAAATTTTACATAAGTCATACAATTTTTCGGTTTATGTTACATAATTACCCGTTAGGCTTCTAGAGCATTTCCGTTATATTAAATGTACATTTTTTTACTATTGATCAGTAGGTACCTTTTTTATTCGTTAAGCATTGAACTTCCATAGTTCTAAGCACGAAAAGACAGCGTCCATTAAATTATACAAACTAAGATTTTTTTATTGCAATGAATGGCGAGACGAGCATGCCATTCGCCTTTTGGTAAGCTGTACGACCGCTCATGGACAGTAAGAAAACCAAACAACACAATGAATTACAAAGCAGTACTTGGCATTCCACTGCGCTCGCCATCCTGAGACCTAAGGTGTTAAGTCTCATTACGTCCAGTAGTTACTCTGGCTGAAGTATGAAGTATTTAGCAAAATTTATTTGCATGTTAAGTTTCCTACTTATAACTTAGTCCACTTATTTTGGAGTATAGTTAGTATTTCTAGTTTAGCGCAGTTAAATATTATATGTAAGAATAATGAATGGTTGAACTAACAACACCTTCAAAATAATTAGATATACGAAAGGAAACTGATCTTAATAGGGCTGTGTAAAACGTTCACGGCGAATATAATTCGCAAGCGCGGTTGCCACATTCAAGGCTTTGTTATTAAATGGTTATTGACCTTATTTATATACAGTCAAGGTATAATTTTGTGTGGTTTATGAAACGGTGAATTGACTGTGGTCATGATTTTAGACATTTATGGCTACTGACTAAATTATATTTATTTTACAGCTAAATCTATTTAAGCTCTTAGTTAAATCACTGTTACACACGTGGGTAAATCTTAAATTTCTTGAAATATTTGCTCTTGTTTCTTATAATATCTCATCTTACGAAAATCGTCGCTCCACCTCGTTGGAGGTTTTTCATGATTTTTTAATTCTTTTATTAAAAACAATAAAACAAAAGTTTCAGCATAATTGTTAAAATCCGTTTTATCATAAATTTATATAATTTATAACATCTTTAAAAGAAGTTAAATATGCTATTTACCTTCTAAACAAAAATTTTAAACTGATTTGCTAATCAGTTTAAAATTTTTGTCACGAGATGGCGTTGTGCAGCGTAAAAGCTGTATTTATATTTCTTATGATTCATATTGATGATATTGTAGTATTTCATTACATTCATAATAATATTATTATGGCAGTGGATTAATTTCCTAGTTATTATAAACGTGTAATGCTAATGCGGATGTGCGGATAGGAAATTGTTTTTATGCGGATTCTTTGAGATTGTATAATGGGTATTAGTTAATATAATCGCTTTTGCCATTTAGATTGTATCAGTAATTACCTACAGTGATAAATTATTGGATTTAAGTGTTATGTTCCATTGTCATGATTTATTGCACTTCGCGAGTGCAGACCGCAGTTCAAGCAAATGCTAGTAGATGTCGTTAAAAGTAGAATAGCATTAACATATTTTTTAATGATTTCATATATTTTATTATACCTTTACAAAATAAATTCGCAAGGTTTTCAGCCGACAGAAATCAATTTCTGCGGGTTTCTGTTTCCTTTAATTCCGATAAAGCAGGTCCCTCTTTAAGATTCAATTATAAAAACAAGGCAAGCTAAATAAAACCATTAAACATTGTTTTTGTGGTGGACTTAAAAATTTACTTTGTAAATATAAACTAAAATAATTATAGAAAATTGATGATTTTTTTTTTGTACAAATTCCAAATATTTTCCTCTATTTTAGTATGAATTAGAACATCAGGTAATTGTTGTCCATTTGGAACAAGCCATGAATTTAAAATAAATAATATAATTTTACAGAGCAAAGGCGTCTACGCTGTACCCCGGCTGATTCTGTTCACGTCGGAACTCGCTCATTATTCCACAAAGAAGATGTCAGCCTTCATGGGAATCGGAAGCGACAATTGCGTTTTGGTTAAAGCCGATCAATTCGGCAGATTGGACGTTCATGACTTGGAAATGAAAATCGAAAAGGCTATAGAGGATGGCGCCACGCCGTTTCTGGTTACAGCCACCGCGGGAACGACTGTGTTCGGGGCATTCGATCCTTTGCTACCAATTTCGGCTTTGTGTAAAAAATATAATCTGTGGCTACACGTCGACGCTGCATGGGGTGGAGGAGCTCTGATGTCAAAGAAACATAAACATCTATTGAACGGGATCGAGCTGTAAGTATGAATTTTATTTTTATTTATGGGAAGGGTCTTAGTAATCTGTTATCAGGTAATTTTCTGCCAGTTTTTATTTTGCGATTATTTAGGGAAGATACAATTATATTATTCGTGTAGAATCTCAGTGTTACATAGGCGTTTAAATGTTTTGTAAATACTTAATATGACACACTTTTGGGTTTGAATGCCAGTTGACCCCTCGTGTTAGATTTGGACAATAATACTCCCGATTCTAAGAGTTCAGACTTATCCAAAATAATTGACAGGACATATCAATTATATCTGAAGAGTCCTTTGTACCTCATTAAGATTTACTTAAGTCTGTCACATCAAATACCTTTGCATTTCACGACAAAAATAACCTTTATTGCTCAAAACAAACGAATTTCAACAAAAAGAAATACCCCCGAGTAATTCAGCCACTCAATAGCGTCTCGACAAACAAGGAAAAAGCCGTCAAAGCGTTAACGAGCGAAACATTTCAGGGCGGACTCAGTGACGTGGAACCCTCACAAGCTTTTGGCGGCGCCGCAACAATGCTCCACGTTCCTAATTAGACACAAGAACGTCCTCAAGGAAGGTCACTCCTGCAATGCCAAGTACCTCTTCCAGAAGGACAAATTCTACGACACTTCATACGACACCGGCGATAAACACATACAGTGCGGACGCAGGGCTGATGTTCTCAAGTTCTGGTTCATGTGGAAGGCTAAAGGCACCGAAGGATTCGAGAAGCACATTGACACCTTATTTGACAACGCTCAATACTTCCTCGATCATATCAAGAATCGAGATGGCTTCAAACTTGTCCTCGAGAAGCCTGAATGCACCAACGTGATGTTCTGGTACGTGCCAACCTGTCTTCGCGGCTGCGAGAATGATCCAGATTTCATAGAAAGACTGCACAAGGTTGCGCCAAAAATAAAAGAACGCATGATAAAGGAAGGAAGTATGATGGTCACTTACCAACCTCAAGGCGACCTCGTCAATTTCTTCCGCATCGTTTTCCAAAATTCGGCTCTAGATCACAAGGATATGGTTTACTTCGCCAACGAGTTCGATAGACTCGGCAGCGATATTGTCGTTTAAGTATTAATTTATAAACGTAAATTATTCAATGTAACTCGTACAAATATTGCATCATAATTATTGCGACCTGTGATTATAATTTTAAACGGAGTAAGGAGCGTTCAAGTATCGAGTAATTCAGCTGATTCTAAACCTCTTTTTATGTAAAAAGTGAATTAAGGGTTTTACTGTTGTCGTCAAATCTGAAATCGATAAGAGAGATAAAAATGAAATCTGCGATTACGTAAGAATTGATGTCGAAAGGAAAGATTCCTTTAGATAAATTGGGTATTATTCAAAAATAATATGTAAGTATTTATTCTGACATTTTACTACTTCAAATTCAATAGAAATTAGTTTGCGAGTACTTGAACGGCCCCTTAAGGTTTTTGAATATTAATCGACTATAAATAATATTCAAATGTAGTGTTAGTCCAATTTGTAGTAAATTATAAAAGTGTTAAAGCAAAAGCAATAGAAATGTAAATAAATTATTTAATAATATGCCGTGTTTATTTGATTTTTATTTAGTTAATGGGTTCTTTGCGGTGCCAGTGGGTACAGTGTGTTTATGACGAATGTGTTTAAATTAATTGGCTTTTTGCGTGAGTTTGGGTGCGTTGACTTTGGCTGTAACTTTTTTAGCATTCCAGACTATATTTACTGCGCGTACATCAAATGTTAACCGCAGACTAACTGGAATCCAGTTTCATTACAGTAATATTTGTAAAGAGTTTCGTTTTGAAATGTTCATTTACATTAGATTCAAGCAGATTTATCTCAAAATTTTGTCATAGATATTTATAAGTTTTAAGAAAAACCTGATTGCCATCGATTTACCAGAATTTCTACGGTAGACAGAAAAAGTCTACTGGGGCTAGTTCACTAGCCAATGACCTTATTACTATTGATTGTAGAGGAGGCCGTGCCGTGCAGTGGGATGTCGATGGGTGGTCTGTTATGTATAAATTATTTGACTACTGCATACGCATTTCTCCTACTCCTTTATCTGCTTACGTTATTTAATTACTAGAACTTATTCCCTTTCTCCGGAAATAATCTATTCCTACGTTATTAATGAGTTACCTTCCGCTAACTGAAAATGGGTTAATAAGATCCTCAATTTCAATTTCAAATTAATCGTCACTATGGTAATATTCGGAGGGTGAATACTCAAGAGCGTTAGCGATAATTTCGTCATTCATTTTCATCTAATTAATTTTAGAGTTGTACACAATTTGTTTTTGTTGATGGTTTAACCAGGTTGAAATGTTTGGGAATTATAATTAATGTTTAAAACGTATACCCAATTGCTGAGGAGTAGGTATAATATGTTTTGAACGTACGTATGTCTATATCTTTGGAAAGCTCTGTAACCTGAACGGGTTGATGGTTTTCAGTAAATGGGGTATCGTTATATTAGCCTTAATTGTTGAGCGACAATAATATTTTAATATTTATCAATTTAGCCTGTGTACCACTATAGGGCATATTATGCTTTTCAAGCCGTTCTTGACAATCCTCTGACGTATTTCTATACGGCGTCTGCATATCAAAAAGGGGGAAGTGAAAAATTCATTTGGAAGATTTTTGCAATGGTTACATTACTTTAAATTATTATTCCACAAAATCTTTTTCTTGAGTGTTAAGAAAAAGATATTGTGTGACAATAAATTAAACGACACAATATTATCGAAATGTTTTATCTTAGTCTAAAGGAAATAGTTAATACAGCCGAGTACTGTTGAGATTAATTAATCACAGATAATACATGACACGACGCGATTGCATCAGCCACTTTAATGGAAACGTCACACTCACATAAATATTACACATCACTTGAAGTTATACTTGATTCTTTGTGTAGTATGGGTGCGGCAAACAAGCTAACGACTCACCTGATGGTAAGCGATTACTGCCGCCCTCCGGAAGACCATACTTCCACACCCCTTGGATAGTAAAATAAATCATTTTTTTTTCTTTCTTTCTTCTTTCTATAGTAGATGCGTAGGCACTAGGAAGCCTCTCTAATATATGAGTTGAGACCCTTACATTGGACATTGGAGTTCCAGCAATTTCATTCACCGAACGAAACGTTTATGTGAGACATCGTACCTGGTTCAAGCGGGCCCATTCCTACAGTCGGCCAAGGTGGTTACACTGTAATGTAAATGTATCAGCCCATATACGTCCCACTGCTGGGCACGGGCCTAATCTACATTCGAGAGAATCGATTGAGAGTGGTTAGGCCTTATAGTCCTCCACGCTGGCCTAATGCGGGTTGACGGACTTACATACCGTAGAATTTCTTTAACGGTGAAGGAAAACATCGTGAGGTTGCACTATAATTAACATATTTAAAGATCTTTCCTGATGAAAAGTGCGAAGCCCGTGTAGATAGTAGAATACCCAGGAGTAATAATGAATATCTTTCATAAGCCGATGCCATTACTCTAGCCAACTCGAAGATGGAATCTAATATTTTGAACATAACTCGAATTATTGCTTAAGCAACTTATACCGAAACGCTATTCACTAGTGGGTGTCTTTAGCGGATAAAGGTATTCATAGCTCTCGCAAATTGCTTGTCACCTTCTTATTAATATTACAATACTTTAAAAAGAATACCTACTACTCTTTTTTTAATAAAGCCACGTATGTATTTATTCGACAATGCAAAAAAGATTGTAGATTTTCATTTGTTTAGTAATATTTGAGTATATCTGTCACCATTAACACTACTTCCCGAAGACAAATGTCTTCAGAAACCGCTGGGAACGCTCGTATTACGCTATGTACATATTTCTTGATATTACACTGTCTACAACACCTTACAACACACATTGTTCTCCGCAAATGTTGAACACAATGCTGTTAGTGACGGCGAGTACAAGTAATACGATGTCATTGACAGATGGATGGCTCCCATGCCAACATGTACTGGCCGCAAATTACAAGTGCATTAATGTTAGGTCTATATATCAACATTATCAATAGATGAGCACCTGAGCGTTATCTTTTAGATTTGTTATTTTAGGAAGACTAATCGTGATTAGTAAGATGGAGTTCTAGATTCAAACTCTGGATTAGGAGAGAAGATTAAATTGTTTAAGATGTGTTTATTATCAGGGAAGATTTAGGATTAATAATTAAATTTAAATTTAATTATTTAGGAACTGTTCAGGGAGTTAGTAACTAAAACCCTTTCTTGTTTTATTGAGGAGGATTCGATTTTAAAGTCCCTAGGATATAATAGTATGTGCTAGAAGCAATGGTATGGGAGATTATACATAAGAAAATAAAAAAAATAATTCAGATAAAAAAATATATTTATGTTTTGTATAATTAATCTTAATATAAATTTAATTGAATATAAATTATTGGTGTAAGACTTTTCAGATCATCACTTTATCACGTCGCCGTCTGGTTCCTCTAACGGTATTGTTTGGCAGTTGAGCTGAAATTAAAGCAATATTTAAAGAAACTAAATGGAATTGTATACATTAGTCTAATGAGGTTCGTCAATTTTGCTCTGAAAGTTTTTCATTCTTGAAGTTAGAGTTGGAGCCGACACAAACAAGATATTGCAAGAAATATGTTTTTTGTGTTTATGATCAGTTTAAAAAAAATTAAAATACAAATTTTTAACAAAAAATGAAAATGAATCACAAATTAACGAGTCGTGTTCGAGACTTACCAACACTTCGTCATCGGGAACTCTAGAGAGCAAATCTAAGATTTCGTTGTTCGGGATTCTATTAGGCCGCAGTATTTTCCTTGTGAATTTATGGACACCTAAAAAAGATTGTTCTCTGTTATATTCGGATTATCCACGCAGAATAATAACCAAACATGTTTAGTAATTATTTTGTTTGGCAATCTTTAGTGCGTGGTGGCCTGTTGGTAACGGACCAAACTCGGCTGCCTACATGTTCACGGTGGTCGCGGGTACAAATCCCAGGGCACACCTCTGACTTTTCGGAGTTATGTGTGTATTGATAGTCAATCACCACGCAATTTAACGGTGAAGGAAAACACTGTGAGGAAACCTGCATACCGTTGCTAATTAAAATAATTTCTACGGTATGTAAGTCCGCCAACCCGCACTAGGCCAGCGTGGTGTACTATATGGCCTAACCACTCTCAATCGATCCTCTCGATTGTAGAGTAGGCCCGTGCCCAGCAGTGGGACGTATATGGGCTGATAAAAAAAAATCTTTAATATGCCTGCACTGGTATTATACTCTCCAGTTTAAATTAGCGGATAAAAAATATAAAGTATATTTATAGTACTAGTAGTAGTATATTTTATATATACTTTATATTAAATAATATTTCATAAAATTAATAATTTATTTTATAGTCTAGACTCTGGAGAATAGTATTTTTTAATGTATAGAGTAACAAAATTAGTAAAATAATATTCTCGATCGACGTTAAGTGAACTTTGTAGGGAAAACAATTAGTTATATACCTCAGTTATATATAATTATTATATTTACAGAATTGTGAAAATAACTATGATTAAAAAACAAATTTAAAAAATTAATTACTAAGTAGAGTCATTTAGACAGCAGATATAAAAAAGTCACTCACCCCACATCATAAATATATACCTCACAGGTATTATATACATGACAAATCCAATAACCAATAAAAATAATATAGCCAAGCAACTGAGAAACGGTACAGTGAAGTTGAACAAACTGGAAAGAGCAATATTGATACTTTAATCATATTTGTTATTTACGAGAAACTGTTTATCTGGACCTCTCCATCCATTTCTACTTGTAGTAATAAGTTTCCTTTGTTCTATTATCTAGTGTTTGCTTTAGATTAACTTGAATCGATATACGTGATTGATGCATTATTTATTACTAGCGGCCCGTTCCAGCTTCGCCTGGCTGGAGATGTTTTGTGATTCCACTCCACACCACACGTTATTCGTACAAACCAGGACACCCTGTATATGTAATCACTGGATCTATTAAAAAAACCGCATCAAAATCCGTTGCGTGGTTTGAAAGATCTAAACATACACAGGGACAGACAGACAGAGGGAAGCGACTTTGTTTTATATTATGTAGGGATTATTTTTACATACATACATACATAAACACACGCCTTTTTCCCAGAAGGGGTAGGCAGAGGTGCTACTAGAACACCCACGTTTCGCCTTGTATATTCCGTCCCACTATGTGATAGGGGGCGAGCCTATCGCCATATCGGGCACAAATTCCTGACTCCGGGCTAATAATGAATAGAAAAATCCAATATCACTTTGCCCGACCCGGGATTCGAACCCGAGACCTCAGCATTGCAATCATACCGTAGTACCACTACGCCACCGAGGCAGTCATTGTCAGGCAGGCAGGGATTGTTTTTATCAAGTCATATTTGCTTTATACAGATTTATCATCATCTGTCTTACTTCATCTACGATGTTCAAAACATTATCGATTATTTTATTTATAAAAGCAAGAAAGGTTTTTGTATTTTTTGGTCAATTTCAATTTCAAAATGTTTATTAGTAAAGTAGACACTTACTTCTTTATCCGTTCGCCGAGACTCGCGAATTTACCAAGAAAATTTTGCACAGTTTGTAACATTTCCTGCAAGTTGTTTATTTTGTCCCTCAGCGAAGTGTTTTTCTCTTCCTAAAATTGTCGACGTTCCATTATTATCAAGTGATTGAATTATATCATTGAATGGTGATTCGTTCATTTTACCTTATCCTTTTTGGAATTCTCGTTCTCTTCATTTGGGATTCCTCTTCTAAAATAACGTTTCCCTGTGATAATTTAAATAAAATGTACAAACAACTTGAGGCATACCGAACTTTGAACATTCCGAAGAACAAATGAAGTTATTTTGTTATTATTGCCGGAGCCAGTTTAGAAATTTTAATCAGACTTAGAAATTCTGGCCGAAAACATTAAATATTTTATGAATTAATAATGAACGCTTACAATTTACAAGATATAATTCCGGGGGTCTGTACCAAACAAAGGGTATTAATAGGAGGAGCGGTAGCATCCACATCTTGAAAAACCAGCAGAATGGCAGCCATATTGATAGTGCTATTGCGTTGGATTTCGTTGATTCCCATTCGAAACAGGTTCTAAAAAATAGAGTAATTATTAAAATATATAAAATTATGTATACATAAGTGTGTTTGTTATTTCCTAATTACAAATTGCGTGCGTTACTAGCAATATCTTGTTTTAGTCATTGATAAGGTTGTATTTATTTTACAAAAATCAAATGGACATTAGAGATAACATTTCAATGTCAGCAACGTCCTTGGATTAACAACGTCGCGTCTTATCGATGTAGGGAATCTCCGTTTGAAGTCATAATTAAAAATATAACGTGTGAGCTGAAAAAGTATGATCTGTAGTTGCAGCCAGGGTTGGGCAGTATTTGAACTACTTGTAATTGAAATACGTAATTAAAATACAAATACGTACTTAGTATTTATATTTGAATTACTTCTTAAATATGTAATTTGTAATTAGTATTTCAAATACTGGACGCTGAGGCACTTTGTAATTACTATTTCTAATACTTATGGCTTTAAAATACAATGGAACAAAATACATTTGAACAAAAAAAAAAACAACAAGTCAAAAATTTTAAACCTCTACAAAGTAAAAAATAGTATTTATTTCACTGTACTTGTACACGTTGAGTTGTTTGCTTATTGACTTGACTAGCCAATATTTGATTTGTTGATTACGCTTTTATTGACATGAAATTTGTGTAAATGATTACATTTTATTAAACGACAGTGTATAAATTACATAACACCTAACTTTTGATATCACCTTTTATCGCTTTTACTTTTAACATGACATTACTGTATAGCTGCTGTCTGCTAGAAATAAATAAATGTATTTTGTAATTTGTATTTTAAATACAAATGGCCAAAATACTGTGTTGTTTTGTATCTTAATTTTGTATTTTATATTTAAAATACACGACTTAAAAATATTTGGTATTTTTTTTTAAATATATGCGAGAGAATATTTTGTAATTGGTATTTTAATTGAGGCAAAGCATGTATTTTGCCCAGCCCTGGTTGCAGCTAATAAACAGTATGGAATAGCCAATATTACACCGATACTATTTTACTCCTCCCTCAATTGTACTCTTGATTGTAGAGGAGGCTCGTGCGCTGTAGTGGGACGTATATGAGCTGATACAGATACAGACAAAGATACTATAAAATGATTGGATTTGTCAAAACTGTACGCAGTTACAGCGATTTTATATCTCGCCTTGATGTAGTGACAAATAACTACACTAAATCTCTCTTTAGTTTAGTAGGCGATGCGATAGGATTGACAATAGGAAACAAGCTTCTATCTTTTTCATTTTTATGCACAATGCCTTGGTAATAAAAAGACACCTCTTATTATTTTGCATTGAATTTTATCATAAAAACAAATAGCCTTACTTGACACTTTGAAAGGCGTTTAATATCCAAGCCAGTACAATTTTAGCCCTCGTCAAATTTCTAGAAAACACGTGTCTATGTAATCGGCCTTCTGCTTCTAAATGTATAACTTCTTTTGGGTTGATTACACGCTTTGAGGCTCGAAGCTGTGATAAAAATTATGTTAGTGTAAAAAGAAGGGCTATGTAAGTAAGTATTCGATATAAAGTAAAAAAAATGTACGAATATACTTGGAATCATTTAGCACTAAATATGAATTATTTTTTTAAATTGTCTGGCGAAAACTGTATAATCTTCACTTTAGTATATGCTAAATTGCACAAAAACTTACAAAATTCCAAGAGAGTTTCATTTCCAGCAATATTCTTGGATTATGTCCTTTCGCTCTATCCCTTTGTGACGAGTCCTTCAACGCGTACCATATCTTCTGCCCATTGCTTATTTGAAGTAGAGGTATTGAAATTTTACCAACATCTTCACTTCTCTTTTCGTCGTGCACTGTTATTTCTAATATTGATGTAATATCAGTTACAGTGCTAAAACAATTATGCGTTTGTACAATTTGTGGAAGTAAATATGAAATATTATTCAATTAGTACCTATATTTTAAATGATTAATCAATGTATCATTGACTTAAACGAATTATCCATTTATGTACACCATAGCGAAAGAAATTTAAATAGGTTTTTATGATGGTTCTGACTTAAAAAACTCCAAATTAAATTGATGTCTCTAGACACTTACAAAAAATAAGAATATGAACTTAACATAGTATTGTACAAAAACGAGTTATAAAAATATTTGTCACTTACAAAGAGAAAAATTTCATCCAATTGGGTTCGTTAGTTTTGAATTCCGTGTGGGTGTGAACTCTTGCGTTGTCAAGTGCAAGGATGCAATAATTATCATTTGAAGACAGACCTTTAGCACCGTACACTATCACGGATAGCGCTCCTACATCTTTCGTTCCGCTTTTTATATTATACCAAGCCTAGAATGAAACAAAATTCTCCATCATTATTTTCACTATCATGATTATCAAATTGCTCGACCCTGAGAGTATTCGACAACTTATTTCGACTATTTTTAGACACTGCAAATATCATTGCTTCATCAAACTTAAAGACCTTTTATACTATGATTTTATACTATATTACTATATTACTATGATGCGTGCGTGGTGGCCTCGTGGTATCGGACCAGACGCGGCTGCCTACATGTTCACGGTGGTCGCGGGTTCAAATCCCAGGGCACACCTCTGACTTTTCGGAGTTATGTGTATATGTGATAGTCAATCACCACGCACTTTAACGGTGACGGAAAACATCGTGAGGAAACCTACATACCGTAGCGATTTAAAAAAATTCTACGGTGTGTAAGTCCGCCAACCCGCACTAGGCCAGCGTGGTGGACTATATAGCCTAACCACTCTCAATCGTACTCTCGCTTGTAGAGGAGGCCCGTGCCCTGCAGTGGGTCGTATATGGGCTGATACAATACAATACAATACAATGATTTCCTAGTCCAGTACAGTGTCTAACAATCCTCTTTATTTTATCATTATACACGAGATAAATAATAAATACAAAACTTACAAACTTCTTTCGTACAAAAGACAACCGTCTTTGGGTATCTTCATAATCGTCCAGATCTACCATGGTGTTGATCAAAGAAGTTCCACTAATAGTTAGTAAGATAAATAGTTGTACAGGCGGCCCATCGCCTTCTAAGTTTATTTTCATGTGATGTGTTGTTTCTTTTTCCATTTCAGAAAGGTCATGTGTTGCCCTGCAATACGATTTAAAGAATAAAGTATAATTGCAAATAAATAATTTTATCATAGTTATAACTCTTACTACTACTTTACTTTATAAAAGTTTATGAGGGTCAAGTTCCAAGGAACTATTACGATATTTACAAAAAAAACAATGGCAATTGGTGAATCAATGAGCTTTTAAAGAAGCGTAGGCCTGAAAGTCTAGATGTTTATTACGTTACCCTTATTGATAACTTAAAAAGCAAGTATTCAATTCCAGTATACATAGTGGCCTTTGGCCAAAGAGTTTGCAAGTCGTCAATTTGTACAACTCGGACATAATGATTCTTCTGCATGTTACCAAGAATCAAAATTCACAAATCATTCAATTATGGTCCCGAATTTAAAAAAGAAAAAACAAATTAAATAATTACCTGCCAATACAAGAATCCTTATCCCATAACGTTAGTTCGAGGATATTATCATCAAACATATTCAAATTAAAAAGCTCTTGCCATTTAACTTCCGATGTGTTGTGACATTTTATCGTTTTTGATTTGTACTTCTCAGATCCTAGCCTATAAATATGAAAAACTTATTTTACAAAAATATTTTCATTCATAATACTTCATTTACTTGTAATTATTTTGTTTCTAAATTAATATTCATACCTAAAACGACAAAATAGTACGCGGGGTTTGTCTTCAGCTGGATCTATTTCAACTCCCGTGGCATCGATTAATGCAATGGTTACAGTAGCAACTTTTACTTTTCTGTTTACTCTAAATATGTTATCTGATTTAGTCGTGTTACTCAAAACAAACTGTAATATAAATTCAATACATAAATATAACATTATTTGCATAAAATGTCCTTTGAAAGAGCGTCAATTTCAATAAATTAGATACAGATCTATTCTGCGAAAATAAATCTACAGAGGGAAAAAATAAAACAATTCTAAAACATTGGCGATTTTGTAAACATTAAAAAGAGCTTTAAGAATCGGATCTCGGAACGAGAGTTACTTGAAATGTAAATACAAAAGGACCTTTTCAACTTTGTCCCGGGATTGTTTTTTTCTGTCCTTCGCCATATTTCTTTCTAGTTCCATACGTCGTCGCTTTTCTTTAACAGCGGATATTCGCGAACCAATTCTGTCACGGATTGAGATTTTCGGAGGAGGCGATAATGGCGGTGTGAGATATTCATCGCTTTCATTCTCCACCTCATTTAATCTGTCAACACAACACCCATTATTAAAGAACAGTACCTCACGTTGTCTTCCTCAATAATGTAACAATACTCACGATTCCAAGCTCATTCTTGAGAAATGATCACCGAAAATATTCTCTTCCGAAAAAGTAATATTATTTTGATATTTTTCTTCATTATTGAGCGCTGATTCGGAATCTGATATTCTCAATTCCTTTACATTCACTAATTGGGATTTGGCGTTGTGTCTGTGTCTTTCCTCTAATACTACCAACTGTTCCATTGATTGTGACACATTTTCTGATTCTTTGATTACTTCTTCTACCTCACTACTGTCGTCCTTTGCGTAATTTTCTTTATATGAATAATCGTCGTGTAACGTCGGTAGCGCGTCCACAGATTTCGACTTTTCAAGCTTCCTTTGCATTTCTTCATATTTGGAGTGTATTCTTTCATGCAGTTTCGCAAAATGCTTCCTTTTTGAGACACTTAGATCAACTTTGTGCGCGTCATCCATTACGTGAACACTGTCACTAGAATTTAAACGAAATGTGGGCGACTCGCGCGAATGCTATCACAACATTGGAAAATCGTTTCCAGCGTTACCTTCCGCTCGCTATAGATAACGTTATCACTATCAGGTGTTATCGATTTTATTTTGACTAATCTGGTGTGTTTCGCACTCTAACACTTAAGGGGATTTTTTACAAGTGTTGAATTTTCACAATCGTTTATTATCAGCTTGGGATTAATTTGTTAATTGCATTTGTAGCTAACGGAATATCCAAAATGTTTTTTCATATGTAAATATTATTGTAATTATTTGCATGAATCACGCAACTAGTTATAGGTGTGACAACAATTTAATCATTGTTATTTTTGTTCATTTAAATCATTTATTGCCTAAAGTTTATGAAAGTCCTAATATACCGTGAGTCATAATATTTAGGCATTATTAATATTACAATGAGATAATTTATAATTTATATTATTCGATATCTTAGAGATTTCCCGCGTCAGATAATTTTTCTACGAATTCTAATGTCTACAAATATCTATGCAACAATTAGTCATATCTGTGACTTGTCGTCGTCTCTTTCCATAATATAAATCATAAGTATTAATATTTTTTATCATTCATGCATACATACATCATCGTCACGCCTGTATCCCATAGGGGTAGGCAGAGAATATGGATATGATCTATTTATTATTCCTTTGTAATAATAAATACCAAATCACTGATATAAATTAATGTCATTCATTTGTAGTGCAACCACATGTTATTTGTCCACGTCAGCGAAATGGCGAAGTGGTTTTATGTTATCTACGAGTGTCATTAATACACTGATAAGTGTGCGATGACGTAGTAAGGAATGAAATGTGGTCGTGGGTTTGAGTCTTGGCCGATTACATTGTTAAGGTACGCAGTAAAACTACTGAACTATTTTTATTGAGACTAACAGCTTATACATCAAGATAACACATTGATGATAAGTGTCAAACAATTCGGAAAAATCATGATATTTGAAAATGTACAAACATTTAAGCGTGTGGTGCATTAAATTGACACTCAGTAATATATTCCATCCTTTAGGGTAGTATTACAATAAGGAATACTTAATTTTTAACTTCCATGGATTTTTAAAAGTATATTATCTATCAGGTTTGGTTCAAGAATTTCCTAACCTAGCGTTTACTGTATCAGCCCATACACGACCCACTGCGGGGCACGAGCCTCCTCTACAATCGAGAGTACGATTGAGAGTGGTTAGGCCATATAGTCCACCACGCTGGCCCAGTGCGGGTTGGCGGACTTTTACATACCATAGAAATTTATACAAATCGCTATGGTATGCAGGTTTCCTAGCGTTTAAGTACAAATAATATATGTCATTGGAATGAGGAATCGTATGTTTTTCTGAAATATAAAAATGAAATCTTTGTTATAACAAATCAAAATATATTTTGATCCTGTGTATTTTGACAAAAAAAAATATTATTGCATAAAAAAATGCAATATGTGACCAATTACTCTTACTGCCTAATAGACGGAAGTTCAGTTATCTAAATTTCGCAATAACAACATTGCGCGATTAGAATCAGTGTGATTACTGAATAGATGATTTATTTGTTTTTACATTCTTTGTATGAAATACGAGTAATGCCTCCGTGATTACGATAATGAATCGTCTGATACCTACGAGTCTTTTTATTGATAATGTGACAGCGTCTGCGGACTGTGAGTTGTAAAGTAATTCAATTATACACTGAAGTTAAAATGTTTTGATATTCGGTAGCGTCCATGGCGCAGTTGGTTAGACGCCGGTTGTGAAACAAGAGGCCACAGGTTCGGTCCCCGCACCGACACCAATGTTTGTGTGAAACACAAGTATTTGCTTCGGTTCTGTGTGTTCGACTCACACAAGACTCAGGACTATATGTATGTGACTGTTGGGTTAATTTATTTATTTGTTATTATTTATTTATATAAAAATTACATATTAGGTAGTGATCCTAGAGCTCGAATTTGTACATGCTATTAAAAAATATTATTTTATTAACATTTAGTGACGAAAATAGTTAAATCTGGGGACTGTGGTATTATTAGCAGCTATGCCCAGTCTTTCAGGAATGTAAGTATCGGCAAAAGATTTTTTTGTTAATTCATGAGGATTACCTAGTCCATTGTGTATTTAACAATCAAATGAACTAATCCGAACAGACACGGAGTTTTCAATTTGTCCAAGCACTGTTATATGTTTGTACTTATTTACGATATCTCTGGAGGCGGTTTCATAGTCGGCCGTAGAAAAGTTTCGGTTGTGCGCCGAGCGAAGTTCCGTCGAACTTGGCTATCCGCGTCGGATCCTTGCGAACTTGTTCCACCGAACTTCGGCCGTGAATGTAATTTAAAGAAATATTATTTCGCTTTTTACGGATCGCGCGATTGTGGATTAGTCACATAAAGTTCTAATTTTAAATTTAAGTTATTTGAATAACCTTAGAGCCTATATGTTTAAAAATATTTTTTTATAAAAATGCAATTTGTGTGGTAAGTATTAATTACATTTAAGTAATTAGTGTCGATTTTAGATATATGAAATAGTTTAAATCATGGAACGTGTATGTTTGGAGCCATTTGACAGCCTCCGTTGCGTAGTTGGTTAGCCGCAGGCTGTCAGACGAGAGGCCGCAGGACAGGCCAAAGTCTCTCGTAGTTTTTGATATTTACGACACAAGACTCGATTTTATTGTAGGCTTAGGACTATGTATGTGACTGTTGGGTGTATTTATTTAATTTTTTTACACCAAACAGATAATTTTATTTTTCTAACAATGTATCTTAAAAATTGTGTTATAAATCACAAATATTCTGCAAGGCCCCTATTATTTCTTTCTTAAATATCAGAAAGGAAGTTAATAATTAATAAAAATAATGAATTATTCCGACTGCATTTCCTGCAAAGCATTAGCACCTGAATTATATGATAAGGAAACCGAATACACAATGTATAATGTATTTCCTTAGTTGAGTATGAATGAGTCACCTTCATTCGGTTTAATAGCCTTCTCTTATCATTCTTTGCTTGAAATGCATGTATATTGCAGGTTTTATTATTTAAAACAAAACCAGTTCAGCCGGTAGATGAGAGAAAAGTGTATGTCTTGCTCTAGATCTTGAAGCTCCTGTAAGCTGGCTTGACCGAGATGGCACCACTGTATTATGGAAAGATGACATAAACGGCCTTGTTCATAGACAGTTTAAAACCTATATTGGTTATCTAATGTTTTGTATACTCAAACTGAACTTAAAAGTTGTTCAAAAGGGACAAAACATTCGATAACTAAAATGCGTTTAAAACTGTCTATGAATAAGGTCGAAAGCGTTTTAGTGTTGCATTAATTTATTCAGTGAGCAAGATGACCGGACATTTTAGCTTTAGGAAACTTGTATTTGCTTAGATATCGACTATATAAACGTGGAAAACTCTCATGTTTTACATTTCAAGTTCAGCATACTCTTTGCCTATACAAAGCCACCAGGAGGAAAGCAGAATACCTATCATTTTTATAAACAAATGATTATCTCTTTAAATACCGCGTAATATACCCATACAAGTTTTTATAAACCTCGGAACACCCACATTAATTTCTTCAAGACAAATTCACCCACACTGTAGGATAAAAGTGGGTGAATTAATACAATATCACGGAGTTCAATTAAATGCGCAGTGTATTAACTTCTTCGTTAATTAAAATAAATGCAGGTTAATGAGCATGCCGCAGCGAGTTTTGTAATTAAAACATTATGTTTTAATTATAATCTGTCTGGTATTTTATCAGCTCATTGAGAATTGATTATTGTTGTCTTTAAGTTGTGTTAATGGTATGTTTGTACATGATGATATATTAAAAAAATAACAATGATGTAATTTTTTGGAGATTCATGTTTGTTTTACGTGGCTTGATGAACGATTTTAGTTCTTCCAATTAAATAACACTCTAGCTGTTATTATTATGTCGCATAGTGCTACTGATCAAAATCATTGACACGTTTAGGAGTGTATATGCTAACAATTTTAGTAACTTAATGTGTACATTCAAATATCGCGACGGACAATTCACAATAACCACAGCTCATTACGACACTCAATATTACTCGATCATAAAACATTTACGTTCATCACTTACAAGGACAATTTGCAGTAAACCGAAACGATCTATCGATATCACTTATCGATCATGAATACATTCGAAAATCGATTCTCCCAAGAATATTTTTATCAGAGGGACATCTGCAGTTTTTCTCCCAATCCGTAATAAAAGTGGATAGGGGCTATAAATTTGGCAGACGCACCAATACCGCGGAGGACTTTCGTTCGGATCTTGTGGCAATCAAATTGTGATCAGTGTCGCGTGAGGGGAATTTTTATGTGCACCCCACAAAGCCTATGAGATGAATAACCACGGCGACTTATTTGTATCGATTAGTACTTATAGATTGTCTGCGATCTTTTGGCGACCCAATGCGCTGTTGTCATGCTGTTGTCAAAATATAGGACAGTTTTTCTCTCTTCAGATTTTATTATATTGGACATGTTAATACTATTGGATTACGAGTATAAATGCTTGTTGTTTATATTATGAAGACATATCTCAAACAATGCGTTAAATAGATATTTTCAAATTTTAGTTGTAGTTCCAAATGTCGCCACACGCCATTATAATTTAGATGAATTATACTTACGACACTCACTTCAGATCATAATATTTGTCATAGTATTTCAATTGTGTTGAAACTTCATTTGATAATAGATACATACACTATCGTTTGTAAGTAGATATGCTACTAGTAACACATAATAATTCCTAGAAAGACACATAAAGATGTCGCTGAGCTTAATGCATTCTAAAGTGTAATAGAGGGCAAATTAATTTGGCACATTTTATGTCAATATGTACATAGATATTGGATTTAATTAATTCTGTTTTCAAAAAGTTTAATCAAGACTGGATTAATCTTTAACAGATGGTCCTCAGATCGAAATTCAAATTTGGTAAAAATATACCAGTATGGTACAAAGAATCGGAAATGATTATAAAACACTGAACTGTAAAAGATTATAGTTGATTGTGATACATTGCTTTCGTTTTGAGTTTATAATAACAAATCGTCGTAAATTTTAGCAAAAAGAATTAATGGTCGTTTGCAGGAGGCAAGTAAAAATGTCCTTCGCCGGCGATTGCTTTTTGATTACACCTCAGCTCTTGAGACGTACTAACGCGACTTAGGATTAAAGGTACTTCCTTTCGTTGGTAGCTTTAAAAATAAATCACCAATAGGTATTTCAAATTCTACCTCTTCTATTTTTATTTTTTTGCATAAATTGTTATTTTTTATATTTCAATCTGTTTTAATGCATAATAAAATGATGATTTTAGGTAAAAAAAATTTGATCGGCTCTGAAATACATATATCTTGAGAGCATTCATGACAGACATATTGTGACACATATGATCAATATAAACTAATTATTCTAAAGGGCAAGGATGACGGGCAAAAATATATTGCGACGGCTTCCTTTACTTGTCGACTCAACGTTTCGGTAAAAATGGTATAATGAAAAGATACAATAAGAGAAAATAATAAAATATGTATTTTAAATAAATATATTATTATACAGCAGAGCAGCTCACTGTTTGCATTTAAACTGAGAGATATTCTACAACGCTGCATAATCTACAAACGTGACACAATAACGGTTTCTTGTGGCAGATCTTTAATTCGAAATTCAAATCATATTTGGCGCTCTTTCCTTTGTGCCAGTAATTTAGGTCGCCAAATAGAAGCTCTCGGTTTAATCAGGAGGGATTTAGAACTCTAATTGAAGGGACGCCTTGCGTCCCGCGGCGCTAGTATAAATTTGAATAATGTTCTAAAATTGAATTTTTAATGATTAAAATATTTTTGTGAAATTATTCCGTATCACGAAAGCAAGAACGATAATTCAAATAGAATTATGGTAATTTAGTAGGCACTTTGGGCCTTTGACCTTCAATTATGTTGTGAAAAAATATTTTAAATATTTATTTGGCGTAGAAATAAAGATGTATAATGTAATAGGTATAACTGTCAGAGTAGAATTTTATAACTAATTACACTGATGTTTCCCCGTTTTAAATATCTATAAAATATACAAAAATACTATTCTACAAAAACCTTTATGAAACCTAAATATAAATAGATCTACAGTCCACAGTAATTATTTATCACTGTAATTACAAAGAAACTGACGCTGTAGCAGTTGTGTAAACGTTGAAATTATTTAATAGTTCAGTTGGGAAATACGGGCAAAATGAAATAGAGAAAATAGATGCCATATTACAAGAATATAGTGGCAACACAATAAAACATGACGCGGTTGTAAAGAGGAACGACGAGGCACTCCCCCGAGAATAAAGGCATTTTTTTTTTAACATTTTTTTTAATGCATGGTTCTGGCAACTAAGCAAGCGGTTCACTTGATGGTAAATTATTCTAGCATACTCACAATACTCATATCGAAAATGTATTGCCTTCGAAATGGGAAGCGAAAAGGGACGGAAGGAGGAAACGAGTTTTGATCCTCTGGTAATTTCAATCACTAATTGAATCACGACTGCAAAGCATTAGCTTCATGTCGTTTGTTTTTTGTCGTTCTGTGAGCCAGTTGTACTACTACTAGCACTGTCTATTCAGACTATTCCTATTTTAACTACATAAATAAATAAATAAATAAATACACCCAACAGTCACATACCTAGCACTGACACCACACTAAGATCGAGTCTTGTGTCGTGGGTATCAGAAACTACAAGAGACTTTTGGCTCTCACAAGCACCCGGACCCAAAACAAATACCTGTACCTGGTTCATACAAATATTTGTTTCGGTGCGGGGATCAAACCCGCGGAATTTCGTTTCACACCCGACGTATAACCAATTGCGCCACGGAGGTTGTAAAACAACAAATCACAACAATCCTTCACATTTTAGCAATTTAATTTGTAATCCGTGCACAAAACATTCTGCTAGTAACTTTTCAGAAACATGGACTAACAAATGGAGCTGGTTGTTAATCGGACTGTATCTGGCTTAGGGGTTTCAGACTACATGACGTCACACCAGCTCGGTTCGGTCGGTCTTTAATCCGATTTGCTACGTCGGCGATACCAGAATAAAAAAAATAATAATAGAATGTTATTCTAGCAAGTTATGCGGAACGAATTTTCGTAATGGTTTGGGTAAGAGCACGCAACTATGCAATTATTAGTCTTAGAGTATTTCTAATTCATATAGAGCGCTGGTACTTCAAAAACTTAGATAAAAATTGTGGTGCCGGGCCACATTTTTCTGCCCTCCTATTAGGTAACATTTGACGGGTTGTCCAACATGCATTATTATTTGAATTATTTGAAAAAGAAAAATTCAGAAAAATAGTTTAGAGCTCTTAAATTCCTCTCAAACTCGTTTTAAACGGATAATATCTAAATATACTTTCGGTTACCAACGGAATTTATAGCAATTTGTAGTTAATTGATGAGTTCACTATTCACTAATAAAACAGCGCTACCAACATTAGGAACAATAAAATATCTACATTTTTGAAGACGCAAATGTATGACAGCCCTCTTTAATATAAATACTCTAAGTTGTTTGTCTAATTTTGATCGTAGTTGTCACTTATGGTAAACGAGCAGATTTTTGGAAACCTGAAAATTAGAGAGAGAGAATTTCAAAGGTACAAATACCAACCC